>CM053784.1:525647205-526949705 GCA_028749045.1 Cupressus sempervirens | reverse complement strand
TTCATTAAAATTAATATTTTGATTCAAGAGAATCCTTCGTTAGCTGACCTAGCTCAGTCAACACTAACTTAGAAAAGACTTTCTTCTTTATTAACTACGTGAACTCTGTTAACACTGCATCCTAAACTGAATTTCTTTGGTAACCGAGTGAGATTGGTTAACATTGGTTCCATGCCAACTTTTCTTTCACACCTAAGTGAAGCTTAGTAGACACTATCCTCTTGCAAAATTTCTTTGGTGTTTGAGTGAAGCTCGTCATATACTGTCTTTGAACTTGGTTTACTTTGGAATGCTCAACAAACACTGGAAACTATCTTCATTGCTTGAGTGAGCTTAGCAGGCACTAACTAGTCAAGACTCGACATTTTGTGTAACATTAAAGACAATATACAATTGAACATTATTTTTTTCAAAAATATCCCTCTTTGGCATTGATGGCAACACAACATGTCATAATACAATGAAATTTTAGAGCAAAATAAAATTAAGGATAATAACCTTAGTTTCATTATGATTCTCATCCATGAGAACTGCCTCTATCAATGTGAACTCCCTTTGACATAAATCTCTCCCCCTATAATGATTTTCTAATTAATCTGATTACAATGATTACAATATCAAACTTTTCCTCTTTGATATCAATTCAAGTTAATTCTCCCTCTTTATCCAATTTGACAACAAACTTTGACATCTAATGCAAAAACATAAATTTAATAGTAAACTCTTCTTATAAAATTTCTTTGATTTATGACAAAACTCTCCCTCTTTGACATCTCATGCCAAAGATACCATTCAGTGAACTTCCATATACCTATTATATTGATTCATATGCAATCTTCCCTTTACAATAGTACATCAACTTGGCTGATCTTCAACATGCTTGGTTGATGCATCACTAAAATTTGATTAGTGAGCTTCAGATAGGGGAAAGACCCCTACCTTACCTCTTAGATACAAGAATGCATCCTTAGGTAATGGCTTGGTGAATATGTCTACAATCTATTCTTTTGTATTCACATATTCCAATCACTTCCTTATCTTGCACCAATTCTCTTAAGAAATGATATTTGATTGCAATGTGTTTGGTTTTGGTATGCATCACAAGATTATTGGAAATATTAATTACACTGGTGTTATCACAGAAAACAACAATTAGATCCTTGATCTCTTCCTTCATACCTATCAACAATAGTTTGAACCAAACGATATTTGAACAATTTACTACTGCGACAACATATTCTACCTCAATTGTTGACTAAGAGATACAGTTTTGCTTCTTGCTTGTCCAAGATACTAGTCTCTTTCCAAGAAAGAATACTCCACCACTAGTGCTTTTCCTATAATCAATGTTTCTTTCCCAATCTACATCAATGAATGCTTTCAATTCAAAGTTTCCTCCTTATACCACAAACCATAATCTTCAGTACCCTTTAGATACCTCACGATTGTTTTGATTTCATCATATGATTTTCTTTTGGATTAGTAGAGAATCTTGCTACCATTCCAACTGCTAGTGTTATATCAGGTCTTGTATGCACCACATACTAAAGTTTTCCAATCATTGATCTATATTTAGTTTGATCTACTTTTGAATCATCATCTTTGGAAAGCTTATGTCCAGTAGACATAGGTGTTCCAACTAGTCTAGAATCTTCCATTCCAAACTTCTTAAGTATCTCCTTGATGTATTTTGATTAAGTAATATAGATACCACCCTTCTTCTATTGAATCTACAAGCCATAAAAAAATTTGATCTCTCCAAACATTGACATCTCAAATTCCTTACTCATTTCCTTAGAAAAAGATTTGCATAAATCATCATTTCCAGTAAATAATGTATCATCCACAAAGTTTTTTCCAACACAATCTTCTTATCTAGTCCTTCTTTGATGTATAGGTTGTTGTTATCATTAGTTCTTTGTAAACCAATCTTTATGAGATACTTGTGTAATCTCTCATATTAGGATTTGGGGGCTTGTTTGAGACCATACAAAGCTTTGTGTAGTCTACATACAATGTCCCTTTTGCTAGGGTCAATGAAACCTTTAGGTTGCTCAATGTAGACTTTCTCTTCTAAGATTCCATTCAGGAATGTTGATTTCACATCCATCTGATACACTTTGAATTGTTTGTGTGTTGCATATGCAAGGAGTGTTCTAACACCTTCAAGTCTAGCAAAAGGAGCACAATTCTCTCCATAGTCAACTCCTTCCTCTTGAGCATAACCCTTGCAAACTAGCCTTGCCTTGTTTCTTGAAAATACTCCATTCTCATTCAACTTATTTTTTATTACCAATTTTGTGCCAATTACATTCTTATACTTGGGTCTAGGAACAAGAGTCCAAGTCTTATTCCTTTCAATCTGATCAATTTCTTCATTCATAGCTAAATACCATTTGAACTTTTGAAAAGCTTTTGATTTATCCTTTAAATACATAACAATCATCAAAAAATAAAATAAAGTACTTATATCCTGTGTAGCTTTTTTTTCCAATAGGTCCAAAAAGGTCTATATGGATTAGCCAACACTTCTTCAAAATGATAGTTCTTTCTTTTAAACGTGTCTTGCCCATCTTACTAATTTGACAATTCTTGCAGATGCCCATGTTAGGTTTCTTTAGGCCTGGAATTCCTCTAACCCTTTTGTTCTTTCTTATGTTTATTAGGTTGTCAAAATTCACATGACATAACCTCTTATTCCATTACTAACTTTCTTCTACTTGAGAAATGAAACATGAACTTCTATTAAGATCTAGGTAGAATAGGTTACCTTCTATTTGCTTGCCAGTCCCAATCAAATTTCCTTTTCCATCCTAGAGATTGGCCTTTGCACTCATGAATTCTACCTTGAATCCAATTTTATTCAATTGAGCCACACTAAGTAGATTATGCTTCAGTATTTCAACCTAATAAGCATGATCACATCTAAGATCATTGATTAGTGCAATACAACATTTACCTTTCAAATAACATGGTTCATCATTGCCAAATCTAACACTTCCACCATCATAGTGTAACAAGTTCTCAAATTTAGATTTGTCACTAGTAATATGGTGAGAATAACCATTACTAATACTCCATGTATCATTCTTACTAATGTGTTCAAGATAAGTTCCATTTTATCATTCTCATCATCTAATTCATCCTTAACAATAATATATAGACCATTTCATTTTTTCTTCACTACTTTCAGAATCTTTAGCAATGTAACAAGATTTCTTACATTTTTCTTTGTAGTCCTTTTAGCTTTTGAAGTCCTTCTTGCCCTTGTACTTGTCATTCTTCTTTTCCTTCTTTGTTTGGACATTTTGTAGCAATGTGACCAACTTTGTTACAAGAAAAGAAAATCAAATGAATTTTGCTTTTGTACTTCCCTTTGCCCTTGGGAAATATTCTTGCAAGTAATGCTTCAATGACCTCAAGATCTTTATCAGAACCATCTTCATCTTCACTTTTAGATTTCCTTTTAGATTTTTTAGCTTTCTTCTTGAGTGATAGCTTGGCTTGAAATGTAGACTCAAGGTTGCTAGTGTTAGGAACATAATTATCATAGTTATCTAACTCAAATGATGTCAATCTTCCCACTATTGCATCCAATGTTATATAGTTCTTGATTTCTTGAATTGCTGACACTCTAATTACATCTATAAGAAGAATCATTCTGAGAACCTTGCTTACCACTATCTTATCTTCAATCTTTCCTCCTGAAGCTTTGATTGCACACACACAAGCTTTTATTCTTTCACTCTATTTTGCAATATTCTCATCTTCTCTCATCCTCATTCGATCAAATTAACCTCTAAGACTTTCTTATTTTTCTCTCCTTACATTATTATCTCCTCCATAGATGGATTTCAGCTTGATCCACATCTCATGAGTAGTATCATAGTCTTTGACTTCATCAAAATCAGCATAGCTGAGAGTTGGAGCAATATCAATCATCATAATGTTTTTGTAATTTCTTCAATAGTCATAGTTCCAGTAGGTGCCACATACTTGGCATCTAGGTACTTTAGGCTCGAGTCTTCAATGGTTTCTAAATGCAATCTCATGAGTTCCTGCCATGCCTTGAAGTTATCTCTATTCAGGTGAGGGATCTCCCTTCTATAAGACATCCTGGTCTTTATCTTAGGTCCTTGAAACCTTCTCTACAAGCACCAAAAGGTCTAATACCAATTGTTGGAAATATAAGAGGAGTAAATAAGGGGGGAGGGGTGAATTAATTACCATAAAAATAAATCCCAAATACCTTAGATTTCATTACAAATCAAAACCAAACTCTACTGAAACTAAAAATACTACTATAACTTAGTTAACATTGAATCACTCTACAAAAACTAAGAATTACTATAACTCAGTAAGCATTGAAATATTACTTCTTTATATGTTTAATGTGATTAACCACATTTAACTTACTTGTAGAATAGAAAGCAAATAACATAAACACATATGACACCAGGATTTAACGTGGAAACCCAATTTAGAAAAAAATCACCAATTGTAACTAGTTACTATTTTTCACTCTTCTGAAGTGAGCTTTGTTAGGAGCCAACCCTGTTAAAGGTTACAAAACACACTCTTAGGTGTAACCCTGTTAAAGGATTTAATCACCTATTAGGAGTGGCCTTGTTAGAGGTCTTTAGATACTTCAATCTAGAAATGCCACCTTGTTAGAGGATTTAGCAAATAACTATTAAGCTAACTTTGTTAAGAGATTTGATATAATGCTACAATTATTAGAGAGTAACAATGAAATGACCTAATTTCTGATGCAACTATATTGCTGATTTTAGATCTCTATTCTAACTTGAATACTTGATCCTCCTTGATCAGATAAAACTTTGCAGCTCAGTCAACTCAGGATACTTTGCAATCCTTCTAATCACTTCCTTGATTTATGCTTTCAATTCCATGCTTTTCATATTCAATCCCACAACTTGAACTTATACTTATATCATTTGCATAGTCAAGTCAGCTTGAATACACTTACAAATATTCAATAATCATCCCTTAAGTTGGCTAGACTTAGCAAAAAATTCATTAAACTAAATATGTTGATTCAACAAAATCATTCATTAGCCGACCCAAGTCGGTCAACACTAACTCATAAAAGATGTTTTTCTTTGTTAACTATGTGAACTCGATTAATACTGCATCCTAAAGTGAATTCCTTTGATAACTAAGTGAGCTCAGTTAACACTAGTTCCATGCCAACTTGTCTTTGATGTCTAAGTGAAGCTCTATAGACATAGTCTTCCTGTAAACCTTCTTTGGTGCCTAAGTGAAGCTTGGCACATTTTTTCTCTAAACTTGGTTTACTCTGGAATGCTTGAAAAACACTGGAAACTATCTTTATCACCCAAGTGAGCTCAAAAAATACTGAATGGTAAAGACTTGACATTTTGTGTAACATCAAAGGCAATATACAATTGAACATATAGCATAAACTTAGCAAAGAGAACTAAATCCTACAAGCTAAGAATATAGATAAATTATGAAAAGATATGTGACTTTGAGAAGAAATCCTTGAAAGGAAGATATCTTGTATACAAGGCATCTATCTTCAAGAGGAGTGTCATGAACAAAGATAAAACTTCAAAGAAGAAAAAGGATGCACCCATTTAGCCCCCTATGTGGAGGTGGTATAAAGATCCTTGGAAGAAGGATGACAAACTTCAAAGCACATAGTAAGGGTAAATGCTAACTATGAACATACTTTTGCAAATAAAGAAGAGGTGATGATCAAGGACATGCACCTCTTGTAGAAGGAGTCATGATCAAAGCATCATTCCTTATAAGAAAAGAATTTCACATGATAAACAAATTCCATTGTACTAAGGAAAGTTGATTCTTAGAGAAATAGAGAGAAAGAATATACAAAAAGGCCTTGCCCCCCAAGCATGATACAAGAAAGAAAGTTTATGATAATATTAGGCCACAATATCTCATGAGATATAAAAGATGTAGGCAACAACCAATATTTATGCACAAATCATTCAATATCAACAATAAATATTGTATAATAATGTTGTATCATATAAGGATAGAATAAGAAAACATCATAGGATGACCTATTCTAAACATTATAAAATGTTAAGAGAAGATATCACATACGATGTAAGTTATAGATGATTACCAAATGAGAAACATTGGAATCCAAGATATCAATAAGACATTTGTTAGGAAAAAGACACAAAACTTGCATGTAACAAATGGTTTTCATACCCAAAGATAAAAATGTACCATAAAATAATACAATCTATAAATAACTAAGTGGAAAGATAGAGGAGGAAAATGCTATACTAATAAGAAGAGATAACATGAAAGGAGGTGCAAACATCCATCTAAGTGATATATTTAAAATATGCATAATATAAAGATCGAGTTGTACCACCGATAAATGTAAATATATTAGAGAATACACACCTAAAAAGGATAAAATAATAAGGGATAACATAAGAGGCTATACTGATACTAAATGTGCACATAAGAAAGGATATCTAGGTATCAAATAACCAAAATAGATCCCAAGAAAGAATAATCCTTGCCCCCCAGTAAAGGTGAACAAGGAGAAAGGCCTATTGTACCACTCCTAAACATATTATGCCAAATAATAGGTAGTAACGACAATAGGGGTTAGAAATAGTAAGTATTTTTGTGAAGAAGAGAGAAAATATCTTGTTTATAAGAAAGTTTACCATCTTCAATGTTATCATGAATATAAACAATAAATTCTATACAACCATGAAGAGAATGTTCATTAGTGTAGCAAAAAGGATATTTATTTATATAGAAATAGCATTTGGAATTGATAGTTGATATTGTAAGGTAGGAGCTTGTAAAAGGTGACAATAAACCCTTAAGGCTAAAGCTTCCGTAGTATCAATAGGAGAAAAGTGTGGAATCAAAAGAGGAAAATGTAAAGGAGGTTGAGGTGGAGGAGAAGAAGAAGGATCATTAAAAGAAAGAATATGACCAAGCCCTTGGTTATGATATGTATAGGAGGGTTAATAGGGTTATTAATACCATGTTCATTAATACCAAGGTCTAAACCCTTGTAACATTTTTGAGTGATAATGTTATAACCCATAGGATAAGTATGAGAAAGGGTGGATGGAGAAAATGTAGTATCAAAAGAAGTGTGAGAGAATGTAGTATAAGGAGGAATTATAGAAGAAGTAGGAGGAGGTGATGGGGAGAGTACTCATATAAAAACTTATAAATATCAGGATCATGAACCATACCTTGAATTATTTGAAATGTAGAGGGGGTTTTTTCATTAGGAAGAGCTGGCATAGGATAAGGCTCAGGATTGGGAGATCACAAAAAAAATCATGAATTCCATCTAAAAGGTAAATGATAAAGTCACATAAAAGTTTAATGATATTCTTGAAATATGCTTTATCTAAAAACCTTGTGTTAGTTAACTGTAAAAGAAAAAATCCAAGAAAAGCATGTAAAGACATGAATAAAATGAACTGATAGAAAGTTGCATAAACATCAAAAGTATGATAAAGACATGCAAGAAGAGAGTAATAATGAAAAATATAATTGACCAAAAGAATATCTTGTTTAAAATCCCAAAAGGAAAGGTAAACACTTAATCTAAATAAGAGAGATCTAGAAAGATCTAACTCCAAGAAAGAGGGTAAGAAATTTGGGTTAACAAAAAGAAGGTAAAAAAAACTAACACTAAAATAAGGAGGGACTCTTCAGGTTCACCAAAAATTTTAGAGGGAAAAGAGAGGCACTTTAATAGGACTATAGGTCTCCCTATTTTTTGGGCTACTAAGCCATTAAAATGTGTGTGAAGGAAAGAGGAGACTTTCCAAATATGATTCTACTTATGATCCAAATTAGATTACCTAGAACCAAAAGGAATAAGGGCACCAATACTAAATTTGAATTATAAAGACAAATGTAATACAAGGAAATATACTCTTTGGCCCTTAATAGGATAGCGTGAATGTGAAATTGAACTAATTATTTAAATAATGTAAATCTTGATGTTATGTGTATACAATTAGCCCAAAAAAATATAGATATAGGGTAAAGATATGAAAGGAAGTAAAATATAAAAGACTCAACTTGAAATTCGTAGAGGAAGATGTATTTTAGCTCCAAAAATGGTAGTTTTGAACCTTTTCTAAAATATCTGTCTATAGATCTTGAAATGAAATAGCGAAGAAAGAAAAACCATAAATATCCCTAAAAAGAACATTGAAGGTCTAGGTTGAATTGGAAGGGTGCCCTACAACCAGGTCGATGTTGTCTAACACCTGCAACAAGCTTCTCCAGAAAACTCCTAAGAAGTAGGTTCCAAATATGTAAGCCTCGACTAGTATCTTAAAAATTAACACAAAAAAGAAGGGTTTTGTGGTTGGGGCTTGATGAGGGCTTTCCTTGGTCAGTACCTAGGTCAAGGTATTCATCATAAACTGAATTGTAATTAATAAAGGAAATGCTTACATGTAGTAGATCTGAATAATATCAAGTGAAAGATACAATTACCTCTAGAGATGCACTTGACTTTGATATGTGATCAAGTATGTAAGTGTAACATAATTAAATTAAATAAATGATAAGGAAATCAAAGAAGCCAATAGTTAGAGGCAAACTCCACTACTACCTTGAAGAAAGAAGCTTGATGCAAGAAGGGGATGCTTAGACTTGAATATTTGAAGATGCTTTCTTGAAGAACACCTTGATTGATTTATTGTGGAGATGAGATAAATTGAGAATGATATGAGATCATGAGATATGAAAATGAATCCCCAAGCATCCTTTTATACTAGCTTTTGGGCGAGAAAATAACTTAGGCCAATGGAGGAGTTAATTAAAGCAATTGAAAAAACTTGAGAACTTTTGGGCACCAAACCTCACGGTCTCTAGGGACTAGGTTGACTTGGGTTGACATATTCCAAGGGTAGGTTGACCTAGTCTGAACTAGGTCAATCGAGCCCTAGAGGCCAGAATAAAAAGGCCATAGAAAGATCTAGAAGGAGGTACAGGTGAAACTGAAAGATAGTGAGATGATCAAGAGATATGGTCAAAAGGGTATCAAAATGATAACTAGAAGACCATTTTAGAAAGTGAGAGATGAAAAAGAAGCATGGAATGGAAGAGGATAGGAGAAAAGGAGACTGAAACCACACTAAGGAGGGCTAAAAGGTCTCAAAATTAAGTGCATTCATTTTAAGATGGTACAATTGGTATCCCAATCTTGATGAAACTCACGTTAGTAAAATGAATAAAAAATTGGATTATATATAAAAAAATCTAGTGGAACTTAATAAAATTTAGATACTTAAAAGAACTAGTAATTCTATAAGTGAATTTCAAGGATTGGAATCTAGCTTTACAAATGCAGCGATATCAAAGTCCTAGTTTGTATAAAACTAAAATTCAAGATGTAGACTGAATTTAAATTATCACCAATAGATTTGTTTACAAACTACAACCTAGTTTATACCAAAAACAAATTCAATAAATAATTTTTTTTGATCTAGCATCTAGATATTATGATTACAATTTTTACTTAATTGTGCAATCGACATTAGATTTGAGGAAATTGTGTCTCAATGGTAAAAAGAAAAAAGAACTAGGGGTTATTTGTAAAATTCCAAGGGAAGATGGATATCAATTCTAGGAGATCTAGAGAGTACAAGTAATGCATAGTAAGCATGATCCAATATCCATAATTAGATATTTTAGAAGCAAAGATAGTGGAGGCGGATGCAACCCTAAACCTTTAAATTAATCTAGATCAATATTAGCTAGGCACAAGAAAACAAGAAGAGGATTACTTGCATTAGATAAGAGAAAGGGGAAGCTATCAAGATAATAAAATATGTGTCTTTATAGAGAAGGGGAAGGATACAAAAAAGAATGAAATATGTCACCTAGATAACTCAACCATAACAGATAAGATTATGATGTTGGAATAATGTAAAAAATGTATAAAACAAAATCTATTTATTAAAGACAGAAGAGAAAACATCAAATTACACAACAAGTTGATGAAGGACATAATGTTGATTAATATTGACATTTGCGATCAACTTATTCTATGGGAAAAGGCTCATAACCCCCACAAAAACATAAAGATAAACTTTTTGAAAATAATGTAAGGTTAGATCTAGAAACATCACAATTGGTGGCTACAATCTATGAAAGTCAAAAAATAGGTGATGATTAATTTAACATAAATCTAATCCCAAGGACATATAATCATATTCTACTTTCTAACAACCATATGTATAGATAGAATCTAACAAAGCCTCTAAAATAGACATTGTATAATAATACTGAAAGTAATTTTGAGCCAAGATTAGACAAAGCTCTACCTTTAAATTCACCTAAACAAGAGGACGGTATTAATAGAGATATTAGAAAAACCATGCAACTAGCAACCCAAGACAATAATTTAAATGAGTGTAAAATCATTTTTCATAAACAATAGAGATGGTAAGAGGGGAAAGAATAAGGCATAAAAGGTCAAAAAAGAGAAAATAGTCTAGGGTGTTAGATTAGGAGATCAATATAGAAGATATCACTTCAATGATAGAAAAATGTAGAAGTAGAGAATGCAGGAAAGGAAATTCAAGAAATAGAAAGGCAAAAATGAAGCTACTAGTATGAAAAAAGGAAAAATTAAAAAGTAATCAAAATTTATATAAGTTCTGGAAAACACCAATAGGAGGAAGGCATTTCTTCTAAGAAGAAAATACGATTGGTAATCAACAAGGAAAATAAGCAAAAAATGAGCAAAATTTTACTTCTAATCTTGAAAAGAGTAAAATTAGATCAAAAGATATTCATAATCAATTAACATAAGCTAAGGAAGCATCACTGAACAAAATAGAGGATCAACTTGAATCCCCCACTCCTTTAGATGAAGTTGACTTAAATGAAGAAGGCTCCCTCAAGGATCTTGACGCTGAAGAAGAAGATGAAGAAAGTGAAGAAGTGATGAAGGAAAAGAGATGATGAATCAAAAGAATCATGGAAATGGATAAGAAATAACCCGAAGAAGAGGATGTAGAGGATTATATAGAAAATCACAATATAATAGATACCAAGGGAAACAATGAATCAATATCAGGAAAAAATAATCTTAGGATCTTCACTAGAAATAGGGGAAGATAAAAAATAAGATATAATAACAATAAAAGAGTATAATATCATTTAAAAAAGGAAATAAAATCTAATTCACCTTCTTGAGAAAAAGTAGAGAAAAGACAAGGTGATTGTAGTCATATTCCTATTGAGGTGGAGATAATTTTAAGGGAATTTGAATTAATAAATCTAGAAGATATCTAGATAAATGGGGCTTGGATATTATGGATAAAATCAAAGGAGGAAAATTCCTAAATTGGGATGATTTTGTGATCCAGCAATTAGAATAATTTTAGAAAGATATAGATTTAATAAATGGAGAAAATAGTAAAATTAAGAAAATAATAGATAGAGAAATGGACAAGAATGATAGAGGACTTAGTAACAAAATTATGAAAAAATTAGAAAAATAACATTCAAATAAAATGAAAGATGAATCTATTGCTACAAGTGTGTAAAACACTAGTAATAATCTAGACAATATAGGTATCTTGGAAAGACTTACAAGGTTTAGAACATCCACTATGTGGATAAGAAAGTAGAAAAAAAGGAAGGAAATGTTTAGCTAAACTTAGAGCAACTACATGACTAACTAGCAACTAGAAAAATATTAACGTTCTTATGAAGGTAGGGAAGGGGAAGTTTCTTCTCGTGGAGCCATGAAGCTAACAAAATGGAATGTTAGGGGCCTAAATGCCCCTAATAAAAAGTTCTTGCTCATGTCAAATTTAACATTATTTGAATCAGATATTGTATTAATATAAGAATCAAAAGTTATTAGAGAAGAAGGAGAAAAATTTAGAAGAAAACTAGGTTCTTGGAAAATGAAACTAGTCAATTCAATAGGGGCCTTAGGTGGGATTGGTATTATATGGGACCCAAGGAGGGTTGATTTCACTCCACTTGTATCCAATAATAATTGGATGGTGGGGGGTAAAAAGCTCCAAAAATGAAATTCAATTCCTACTTATTAATGTGTATGGGCCAACTCCAACAAGGAATAACAAAGAAATTTAGGATGAGATTAGCAATTATTTAGAATTAAATCTACAAGAAAATATTTTCATTAATGCAATTCTAGATTCAGAAGAAAAAGTAGGTAGATCAACGACCAATAACCATGTTATGTAAGATTTAAAAGATTGGTTCAGAAAAGATAACCTTATTGATACTCCACCATCAAATAGGGCCTTCACATAGAATAATAGATGATCTGGCTTATAATATATATATATATATATATATATATATATATATATATATATATATATATATATATATATATATATATATCATCATCATCATTTCAATACAACCATTCTACCTAATGCAAGTTTTGATCACTATCTGGTTAGACTAGAATCAGGTGAATAAAAAACCATCAAGAAATTCATTTAAGTGTGAAAAATGTGATTTTTAGATAAATAATTTCTTAACAATATATATCAATGGTGGCACAAACAAAAATTTGAAGGATCAAGGATTTGTTTGTTTCATAGCCAAATTGAAATCATTAAAAGAAAAAAACAAGTAAAGGGCATAAAGATCATTTTAATAACACATTTAAAGAAAAAATAGAGAATGAAGAACAACTAAAAAAATTAAACTAAGAAATCATTAGAGTGGGAATCGATAATGACAAATATACCAAAGAAAAATAACTTCTACCTAAACAAGAAAATATGCTAGCAAAAGAAGAAATATTCTAGAAACAAAAATCAAAAGAAACACGGTTGTTAGAAGGTGATAGAAATACCAATTTTTTCATAATAGTACTATTAATAGGAGAAATATCAATAAAATAACACAAATGAAGGATAATTCAAGAAGGGTAATTGAAAATCCAAATGAGATAGTAGAAACCTCTGTGAATAAATATACAGATATCCTTAATAATTTCGAATCATCAAATTTAATAGCTCATAATAAGTTTTTTTATTAAATCAGGAAACAACTGAAGCCTAGATTAATTATTATTATTTATTAGAATTAATTATTATTATTTATTAGAATTAATTATTATTATTTATTAGAATTAATTATTATTATATGTTAAGTGAAGGAAGATTCAAACCCAAGACCTCTTACATGAGAGGCTTGCAAGTTATCATTGTGTTGTAGGCTTTTGCCTAGCTCATAATAAGTTGTTAGGTTCTATTTCGAAAATAATAACTACAAATGATAATAAACACTTAAATAGGAAATTCAGAAAAGAAGAAATTAAAGAAGCCATTTTTTAACTCAGTCTAATCTCTGGGCTCTAATGGATTTCAAATTTTTTTTCTTTCAAAAATGTTGGGATATTTTGGGAGACGACCTTTGGAAGGCAATTGAAGCAATCGAGAATTATGGATCCCTTCTAACTGAAATTAACAATACATTCCTAGCTTTAATTCCAAAGAAAATTGAACATATAGATCTATCGGATTTTAGGCCCATAGCCTTATGTAATCTACAAAATGCTCTCAAAAGCACTAGCCAATAGACTTTAAAAGTACTATCAAAGCTCATTTATGAGGAACATATAGGTTTTGTTCCTAATAGGTCAATTCTTGATGGTATTATCATAATCCAAGAATTAATTCATTCAATACAAATTAATAAGGAACTTTGTATGCTAATGAAGTTGGATATCCAAAAATCTCCCTTATAAATGGCACCACTGAAGGTATTTTTAGCATATCTAGAGGAATAAGAAAAGGGGATTCTATATCACATTTTCTCTTCATTATTATTGCAAAATATTTTAGCAGAGCTATAATAAAGGCTCAAACTAAAAGGAAAATTAGAGAAATCACAACAATTGAGGAGGTCTCTAAAATAACACATCAACAATTTGCAGATGATACAATTCTACCAGGAGAAAGCACTTTAGAAGAAGCTCACTATTGTAAGAAAATAATAAATAATTATATGAAAGCATCAAGGAAAAAATTAAATGCTAACAAATCAAAAAAATTCTTTATTAATAGCAAACAACAAGTGGAGAGAGATTTTTTTAGAATAATGGAATTTAGAAAAGGATCCTTTCCATGCAAATACCTTGATATTCAACTTGAAAAATACATTAGAGAAAGTAAAGCTTGGTATACGATTTTAGAAAAATTAGATAAAAAATAGAAAGTTGGAAGGGGAAATGGTTAACTAAAGCTGGTAGAATGACTATGATCAAAGTAGTACTTTTGACCATCCCCACATATCATATGTCATGTCTTCCCCTACCCAAAGGTGTAAAAAGGAAATTAGAATCTAAACTTAAAAAAGACTATTTTGGCAAGGTACCGAAGATAAGAAAAAATAAGTTTTGGTAAAATGGGAACAAATATGTAGACCTAATGAATTTGGAGGCCTAGGCATAAGGAATTTGAGTCAACAAAATGAGGCACTACATGCTAAAATTCTCTAGAGAATGTTTAAAGAACATAATAGTAAATGGGCCAAAATTTTATTTCATATGTATTTAAACAATAATAATCCTCAATCTTTATTCAAAACTAAAAAATCCTCTAAAAGGTTCACGAATTTGGAACTTTATGTTGAATTTTCATCCATTAATAGCTAATAACTTAACTTGGGATATTAGTTTAGGGTAGGATGCTTTAATTTGGAAAGATCTATGGGATGAGCTTCCTTCTGTGGATAGTGTAAAGCTATCTATAAACATAAAAAAACACTCTTTAAACTTTGTGGGGTAAGAATGTGAGTGATTATAAAGTTAAAATTAACAATAATTAGTATGGAGGATGACAAATGAAAATAATAGATGAAACTCCACTTTCATCACAGGAAAAGTATATATTATAATCAAATTTTAAAAAGTAGGCAAGCAAATCATAAAGATAGGAGAGATAAATTAATTTGGGGAATCTTGAAAGATGGAAATTATAAAGTCAAACTAGGGTATGAAAAGATAATAAATTCTCAAAAATGGGATAAGATTGACATCCCTATAAATATATGTCGGGATCTAGTATGTCTTTTGAAAGTAGGTATCTTTTTTTTTATTGCTCTTCAAAAGAGAATTCTAACAAGAAAAAGGTTTACCAAGATGGATTTTGAAGGACCATATAAATGTCCACTTTGTGAAAAAGAATCTAAAACATCTAAACGCTTTCTTTATGACTGTCCCATTGCTAAGAATTGTTGGTATTGGTTATGTGAGAAATTAAATTGGCAAATCACATTCCCTAATAACCTTTTTCTTAAAAGTTGGCTGAAACATGGTTTCTATAAGGTTTATAGTAATTTTTGGAAATATTCCCTTCCATACTCCTATGGGAATTATGGAAAGAAAGGGATAGAATAAATTTATGTAATGAAAAGATGGATCTAACATCATTTTATAATATATTAGAGTCTTGCATTATAGAGGTAGCTAACAATAATCTCATAAACTCATTTAAGGAGGAAGGTTCCTTTTCGTACTTGGATGCATAGATGCATAAAAATTGGTTTAAACTAATGAATTTGTAATGCTTTTCCAAGGGACCCAAAAGAAACTAACCTAAAGTTTCACTAAGTTTGCCAAACATTTTTTTTGAAAGATAATATATAAAAATAGTGGAAGCAATAACGTACACTCATATATAAGAAACACATAAACAAATTACATCTCTTAAGGATCCCATGACATTAAATTACATTTAAGTTTAATTAATACTAAAACAAATATATAAAAAATCCACATTAAAGAATATTTACAAGTACGAATCCACATAAATAATAAACAACTATCTTGAATGCCACTTGGCAATAATTAGAATGCACAATCATCCATTGTACAAGTCACAGGGTATGAAAGGCTAAAAGAATATACATCATAAAAATAGATTACATAATCTCCTAAGATCTATGAAATCAAATCCTATATAATACAATACAACCATCCATCAAAGTACATAAGAAATTGTAAGGCTCACACTAGTACCTTATTATAGATATGATGAAATGAATGTGATTAGGAGTTAATTAGGTTATGATTGACATTTTTGTTACTAACAATGATTTATGAGATCCTATTAGAGACTAAAGTAGACTTTGGTTATTATAAGTGTAATATCGTTCAATAACATTCGGTGGAATAGCTAAGTGTCACCGAAAATGAAACTCTATATATTCAACTAGGGACTCGATCAAGGGATTTATAGAATGTTTCACTAGCTAAATTAGGAAAGATGAATTAACATTTTCTCTCCTAAGAAATAATAGTAGATTTAGATTATAACAACAAAAAAACATAAATGGTAGCATTCATAGATTGTTTTAAAATCACGACAACATAATTTAGGAACATTCTATTGGCTTGAGGGATTAACCCTAGGACACACACACCCTTGTAATGTAATAAAGGGGTATTGCTAGGTATGTTGTTATGTTTAGCTTGACTAAAAAGATACCAGTTACATGTTCCCATATTAGTGACCTCCACTTAAGACATATACTAGGATTCATTTATTTGTTTTAATGATGTAACAGATATGACCTTAGTGTTTCATGGTTATGATAGACAAGTAATGTAATAGTGTTAGAATGGTAATTTTGTTATGTTAAGAAAGATAAATGTTGATACACATATTTTGATAATGCGATGTTTTAAATATTGTATGGAAATGATTATATGAAAGTTGGTTGTATATGCTTATTATGTGATGTTGGATCATTCTGCACTTAATTGTATGTATTTCTATAATATTTCATTGGGCTACTGATGGTTAAGTTGAGTGTGCAAGAAATTTGAACCATGGAAATTATTTGGATAAACAAGGTTCAAACCTATGTGAACACGATAAAGCCAAGGTGAATCTTTGGAAGATTCAAAACCTCGTTGTATTGTGTTTATTTTGTAATGTGTTTGTGCATGGGTGTAATAAATTTAAAGATCATGATTAATTGGAGACATGTCATCGTGATGTGTAAAGTATTTTAATGTGTGTCATTTGACACTTGTGTTGTTTATGTGTAAATGACATGTCATATAGGGTCCTAGGCATGAAGTCAATTAACCTAAACTTAATCCCATTAAGAAATTTAGTCAACCCACCTTGGAGAGTGTTAGGAAGAGTCACCATCTTGTTGGAATTCGAATTCAAACTTGGTAGGAACTTTAGTGAGCCTAAAAGTGATTCCCAAGTGTTATTTTTGTGAAAAAAAAGTCACCCACATGGTAATAGTATAGGTTGGGGGTCTAAATCTAACCATAAGTTGGTCTAGGGGACCTAGGAGACCCTCTAAACTAGTCATTTTCAAGCCAATTCGATAATCAGAGTATCACATGACTTCTTTCCCCACCCCTCCACTTGGTTAAGTTCCTATTGGTAGAAAGGTACAAGGGTGTAAGAGGGGTAGGTGGGGATAGAAGTGGAGGTCCTTTTAGGGAGCTTGTGCAAAACTTAGTGGTTGTTCACCCACTCTCTAATTGTAGAGACACTTAGGGTTTGGAGGAAAGGACTTGGAAGAAAATAAGGAAGCTCTTCATCACCATTTCATTAACCATAGCTTGGAAGGAGGTTAGTGCTTCATGCCATGTTCTCTCTCACCTCATGAAAGTTGAAATATGGAATTTGGAAGAATTTTCTTGTAAGATTCATGTGTTTGCATTTGGTGTATGTAGTAGTATTTGTATATGTAAATGAGCATGTTGGATTTACTTGCATTTGATTTTGTTCTTGGTTTTGTTGTGGTGGATTGAATGTTGTGTTGGGTGTGAAGGCTTCACTCACCCTTGGGAGGGAAGAGAAGCCTTGGGGTGAAGGGACTAGTTGGGCTTTACATTGGAGTTGAGAAATCCTTCTCTTGGAGAGGGGGTAGTTTTCATGGAGTATGGGCTCCAATGAAAGCCATATGTCTCTCTATTGTTCAATGGAAGTATAAGTGAGGATATGTGAAAGGAGCAAGTATGGATAGCCTTATTGAGGCATGTGATTATTGATAGCCTTGGATGGCCTGTGTTTCTTGGAAGCCTTGCTGGGCATATTGCAATTGCAAGATTTGCTAATTCATAAGGATATGGCATTCTCCTCCTTGGAGAGCCCACCTTCACCCACTATTTATGATTCCATTTGTGAATCATTGTGCAAACCTTGGTTGGGTTTGTAAATGTGTTGTAAAAATTTTGTATTCATGTTGGTTCTTGCTTTGAGATGTTGATTGAATGTATCCCATTTGAGCCTTGTTTCCCCTAGCTCGGTGGTGGCCTCATTGAGGCCTAGGTTGGGAGGTGAGCCTCCATGGTTCTCCATTTTATCTCTCATCTATAGGTTTTGTGTTCATTGGATCAGTAGGAGTGGATTGGAGTTGCTCATTGTGTTGGTGTAACATGAAGAAGAAACTTGTCTTTGAACATTGTCCTTGTAATGGAAAAAATCTCCATCCTGTTCAGCTTGTTGTAATGTATGTTTTTAATGACCATTTCCAATAGGCCACTAAAAAAACCGTAAACTTAATACACTACTAAAGTATATTGCTGAAATAAGGAAATAATAGTGCCAATGTATTCATTTAATGAAAACCAAATGTTTTTACAAATGATATGGCAATTTTTAGCACCGAAACATTATGACATGGCACATTACAGACAAACCCTAACTGGTTGTATACAATTGAGAACTTGTTACAACTACAAACTGAAATGAAGAACTTGGATTGATCAGATACTGGAGACTAACTGTTGAAGATGATATGGTGAAAGTGCAACTCCATTTGAAACTCCAAACCAGCAATTAAGCACAAGTGAAAGGACTGAAATATCCTTCCCACAGCTGCAATAATTCAGGTGATCTTTCACACCCTCAAAATTGTGTACCAATTGAGAGTTTTTGTTCTCAATGGCCAATTGTGACTACTTTTAGAAACCCTAGGCTCCACAACGCACATAAACAAAAATCAATAATAAATCTCGATGATAGGTAATGAGCCCTCAATGCCTATTTATTCTTTTTTCTTCGATAGGTCGGCCTCTCTTTTTAAAATTATTTCTCAGCTCCTTCCAGCAACCTCTAGAACATTATTTTATTTAATGACTTTATAAGATATATCACTTAATTAAATATAAAGTTAACTTGTAATATATTTTTTTTATCAATAACTTTATAAATAATTAACTCCTCCAAAATGGGGACATTACAGGTCCGCCCCCCCTAAAATTTCTTGGTCTCAAGCAATCTTAATGCTAGATGCTGCAAAATCACTTCTCCCTCCCAAGTAGCATCTTCAACAAGTAAATCTTTCCACTTAACCAAATACTCTCTAATTACTCTCTTGCGAAGCTGCTTCTCTCTACTATCTAGAATGGATTCTAGCACTAAGATCAATTTTCCCTCATCATCCAAGGGAGGTAATACTGCAGAAGGCATCACATTCTGACCCAACACTTTTTTGAGGCATGATGCATGAAACACATTGTGCACTCTACTATCTGTAGGAAGCTCCAACGCATAAGCCACCTCACCAACTCACCTAACGATCCTGAATGGTCCATAATAGCATGGCTTGAGTTTCTCTACACCACTCTTCTTGAGAGTGGACTGCTTGTATGGCTGCAACATGAGGTAAACCATATCATTTACCTCAAAGCTACACTCAATCCTCTTCTTGTCTGCATACTAATTTTGCTAGTTCTGAGCTCTAGCAATGTTATCTCTGAGAGTAGCAACTATATCCTTACTTTCCTATAATAGTTCACCTGCACGGGGTACCCGATTGTCTCCCAACAACAAATCTAAGAAACTAGGTGTCTCATAGCTGTAAAGTGCCATGAAGGGTGTCATTTGTAAAGTCATGTGGTATGTAGTATTATAACAATACTCACAGAGATATATCCATCAGACCCAAGCTTGCTGTTGATCTGCCACATAATTCCTCAAATACCCTTCCACCCATTTGTTTACAATCTCTATTTGACCATTAGTCTATGGATGATAACTAGTGCTCGGTGTAAGCTCAGTACCACACAACCGAAATACCTCCTGCCAAAAGTGACTCATGAAGCGGTTGTCCCTGTCACTCATAATGCTCTGAGGCAAACCATGTAATTTGAAAACCTCCCTAAAGAAGACTTCTGCCACATGAGCTTCTAAGTATGTAGTAGTGATAGGGAAGAAGTGAGCATATTTTGTTAGCCTATCCACCACCACATAGATACAATCGCACCCCTACGCCCTAGGCAAGCTCATAATAAAATCCATAGAGATGCACTCCCACTTCCTGTCAGGAATAGGAAGTGGCTGTAGGAGCTCTACTAGATAAGTGTGCTCTTGTTTGTTCTGCTGACAAACATGACACTCACGCACATATTGCAAAACATTAGCCTTAAGTCCCTTCCAAGTGAACTATTCCCGTACTAACCTGTAAGTCTTGAAATACCCAGGATGGCCTGTTGTAGGTGAATTATGGAATGCTCTCAAAATCAACTGCTTCATTTTTTATCATAGGACTAAGTAAATCCTATTCTTGTAAATGATCAAATCATCTATGAGAGTGTATCTGGTGTCTATTTTTGTTCCCTCCACTATAGCAGAGGCCCACATGTCTTTAGCATATTCTTCTACAATCAAGTGTCACCAATCCTCTGATATCTGAATCATAGAAGTGAGGTGTGGCCTACGGGATAAAGCATCTGCAACAATATTCTGTGTCCCTTTAACATATGTGATATCAAAATCATATGCCTGTAACTTACTTACCCACTTCTGCTGATGATCATTCAAGTCCCGTTGTCCCAAAAAGTGCCTCAAACTATTATGATTAGTTTTAATACAAAATTTGTTGCCCACAAGATACTGTCTGAATTTGGCCAAGGCATGCATGATGGCCAACATCTCCTTATCATATATGTTGAATGGTCTCTCAGGCTCTCTGAGTTTCCTACTCTTATAAGCTATAAGATGCTTGTCTTGCATGAGTACAACACCAACTCCCTCTCCAAAAGCATCACATTGAAGCTCAAATGGCTTCGTGAAATCAGGCAATGCTAATACTGGGCATGTAGTCATTATTTCCTTGAACCGCATAAAACACTCCTGTGCCTGTTGAGTCCACACAAATGCCCCTTTCTTCAAAAAATATGTCATGGGCGCTGCATGTCGTGAGTAGCCACTCAAAAACTTGCGATAGAATCCACATAGACCAAGGAACCCTCTTAACTATGTAAGGTTCTCTGGTGGTGGCCAATCAAAAATAGCACAAATCTTTTCAGGATCCATTTGCACTCCTTCTGCACTAATGATGTGTCCAAGATACAACAATTCTATCATCCCCAAATCACATTTGGACTCCTTGGCATACAAGGACTCCCTTTGTAAAATGCTCAATACTATCTCCAAGTGCTCTAAATGTTCTTGCCATGTCCTACTATAGATCAAAATATCATCAAAGAACACTAGCACAAATTTCCTCAACTGATGGTGGAAGACCTTGTACATAGTGGACTAAAAAGTGGTAGGTGCATTAGTCAAACCAAAAGGCATGACTACAAACTCAAAGTGCCCATAATGACACCTGAAAGCAGTTTTCTCAATATCCTACTCTCGAACTCTAATCTGGTGATAGCCTGATCTCAAATCATTTTTTGTGAAATAACAAGCCCCATGCAATTCGTCTATCAACTCATCAATGTGTGGGATGGGATACCTATTCTTTATAGTTCTCTTATTCAACACCTTGTAATCAATACACATTCGTAGAGTACCATCCTTCTTTTTTACCAAAACAATAGAAGATGCAAAAGGTGACTTACTTGGTCTGATGTATCCCATTGCTAGCAAATCCTTGATGGTCCTCCCGATCTCATCTTTGAATCATTTTGGGTGTCATTATGGTGTGATCATGATAGGCTTAACACCTTCCTCTAGCTCGATAATGTGCTCAATGCCTTTGTCTGGTGGCCTGCCTGGTGGAATCTCGCTAAAAACCTTCTCATACTTGATTCTCAATTTTTGAATATCTAGATGATATTTAGTCTTATGTTGCTCTTCCTGGGTAGGCATCAAGGCACATATTGTTGCCCACTCTATATTATTATGCCTGGCTAATCTCTCCATCCGTCTAAGTGAAATAGTCCTGACATCACCATTACGAATAGCCTTCAGCACATGAGTCCTGCCATCCACCTCAAATTGTATCTCCATATCCTCTAGTCTTAGAGTAACCTCCTTCAAAGAATGTAGCCACTACATCCCAAGTACTATGTCCATTCCACCCATATTGACCACATGATAGTCCACCTTGAACTCATAGTTGTTTAGGTGCAAAGGTAGATCTCACACCATCCTGTCATAGCAAAGAGTATATCCATCAGCTACCTTGACTCTCAATCCTTCGAACTCCTCAGTAATGAGTCCACGCCTCTCAACAAATCGTGCATCAATGAAATTATGTGTGGAACTTATATCCAATAGAGTAATAACCTTCTGCCCTGCCAAGACTCCCCAGAGTCTGAAAGATCCCTCTCTTTGAATACTAGACAAACATGCCTCCTGTAAATGTAGCTCTAGAGCCTCTTTTTTCTTAGCACTATCTATCTCCTATTCACCCTCTACCCCATTAGGATGCTCATCATGGTGCTCTGAGCTGTCTGAATATGAACCCTCATAATAAGCCCACATCGCCCAGTTAGCCTTCCCCTTAGGCCTCATAGGACAATCATGACCAAACTCATAGGGACCTTTGCAAAAGAAGCATAGCTTCTTCCTACGTAGGTCATTAAGTGTTTCCTTAACCAAGGGTATAGCCGACTTGCCTTTTGAGTCACTAACCTTCTCTTTACCCTTGTTGAATTCCCTTTTGTTATCTCTAAATGATGAAGAACCCTTCAAACTAAACCAGTTTGTTGGAGCAGCAAGTTCCATACTACGAGCTTTCTTCATGGCTTCCTGTAATGTAGGAGGATCAAAAGCCTTTACCCACCCCTTGAGTGGTTCAATTAATCCCTTTGTGAATAAAATGACTAGCCTCCATTCTGAAATGTCAGGCACCATCACTGCAAGATTCTGAAAGTCATTGATAAATTGTTCTAAGCTTCCTGACTATCTCAATTGGGCTTACTCCTAAAAATAAACTTCAAGATTTTTTTTATCAAACCTTTCTATCAATCTATCCACGAATTCCTGATAAGTGATTATCTGATTGTGTTGCAATGTGATCATGCCATGTGTCCACCAATCATGTGCTGCCCCATCTAAGTGTAAAGTGGCATACTTGAGCACTTCAAATTTTTTCATAGTCTTCAGAGATAGGAAAGTATCCACCTTATGAATCCAAGCATGAGTAGTCATTTTTCCACTGCCATCAAATGTGGGTAATACCAACTTGTTGGTGACCTATTGCAACTCACTGTGTTTATTTGCTTGCTTATGCTTGGCAGCTCTATAGTCCAGTTACCTGTCAAATGTCCACCCATCCTGTACATATGTTGGTAACAAATCCCACTCATTCCTTGCTTGTTGAAGTTCATCTACAATATCTGTTACCATAGCATTAGGTGTGTGTGCTGGAGTTTCTTTCCTAAATGTAGGACGTGTGGGTCTGTTAGCTATTCCAGATCGTGTCCTATGTTGTGATCCTGCTATGCTCCTGTCATCCTCGTTAGTATCATGATTATTTCTCCTATTTTCTCCAATCAAATGTTGCATCATAACCATCATTTCCTGTGTACTTGCCTCTATTGACTGTAGAAGCCTCTCCTGATGCTGTAAAGTCTCATCATCTCGCACACTTCTAGATTGGCTTTGAGAAAGTCTCTCAGCCATATTCTTAGTTATGTTGGTTCCCTGTGTAAATTGGCTAGATAAACCCTATCAGGCTGGCAAAACCTGCTATGATACCACTGTAATGACCCTTTCCAATAGGCCACTAAACAAAACCCTAAATTTAATACACTACTTAAGTATATTGCTGAAATAAGGAAATACTAGTGTCAATGTATTCATTCAATGAAAACCAAATGTTTTTACAAATGATATGGCAATTTTCAGCACCGAAACATTATGACATGGCACATTACAGACAAACCCTAACTGGCTGTATACACTTGAGAACTTGTTACAACTACAAACTGAAATGAAGAACCTAGATTGATCAGTTACTGGAGACTAACTACTGAAGATGATATGGTGAAAGTGCAACTCCACTTGAAACTCCAAACTAGCAATTAAGCACAAGTGAAAGGACTGAAATATCCTTCCCACAGCTGCAATAATTTAGGTGATCTTTCACACCCTCAAAATTGCGTAGCAATTGAGAGTTTTCGTTCTCAATGGCCAATTGTGACTACTTGCAGAAACCCTAGGCTCCACAACGCACATTAGCAAGAATCAATAATAAATCTCGATGATAGGCAATGAGCCCTCAATGCCTATTTATTCTTTTTTCCTCGATAGGTCGGCCTCTCTTTTTTTAATTATTTCTCTGCTCCTTCCAACAACCTCTAGAACATTATTTTATTTAATGACTTTATAACATATATCACTTAATTAAATATAAAGTTACCTTGTAATATTTTTTTTTATTGATAACTTTATAAATAATTAACTCCTCCAAAATGGGGACATTACAATGTTGCAAGGTAGAAGTGAGAGATTTTGTGAGAAGTTAGTACATAGTGTGCCATTGCTATATTAGATTGTATTAGTGTGCAAATCAAACAAAATATTGATGTACCATTGATAGGTGAAGTTGAAATGCATCATGAAGTCACTCTAAGGAGATTTATTTTTATTGTACTCATGTTTCCTTTGAAGAAAAATAACTATGAATTTGATGTTATTCAATATAGATACATGTAATGTCATGGGAAAGTATATTCTAGTATGCTTTACATTGAAAGGGATACTCATAATGTATTTTGTTCAATATGTCCTTAGTCACAAAGAACTTCACATGTGATATTGGACTTCATAGTTAGAACTATCCATTGTCATAACATTGTATGAGATCTCCTAATTTTATATACATAGAAATTTATTTACAAAAAAAAAAAAAAAAACAAAACAAAACATCTCCTAAAATAATTTCTCTTATCCCAATGGACTGTCATAGCCAACCAAATAATACATATAATCACAAGAACCTTACTAGATGGTTAATTCTAACATTAATACTCAAACTCTATGGTCTTAATAATTTACTAAAGAAAAATAACTAAGGTGATCCTACTTGAGTGAATCAATGGTAGTGTCAAAGCATACGGGCTTGACTAATGGGCTAGGAGAGTGCATTATACTCTCTCGAAAATGTATGGAGAGTGAAAAGTAATCCACTCCCCAATTACAGACTAATATAATAATCAAAGAACATTATAGTTAGTTTAATAATAATATAAAGGATCAAAATCTAAGTTAGATAGCAACCTAATAAAGCAACTAAAAAAACTTGCTAACCCATAAAGTACCCGTGACTAGTGCTTGTGCAAACAAGTTGCAATCATTCAAAAAAAACCTATATATTACAATATCTTAAATTATGTACCACTACCCTATAAACCATGACCTATGTCTATGGAAAAAAAAAAGGACCTAAATTAATAAAGAACAGATACAAAATAAAGTGATAGAACGTGTAGTTTTAAAAAAAAAATGTTAAAAAAACAAATAATGCAAGACAAGACATTCAAATTGTTCGAGGGAGGGGAATCACGTGATTCCCTCCACTCCCCTCTTCACTCCTTTCTAGGCGCTGCAAAAGGGGACGCCCAAGGACAAGGCCGACCATACTTTTTAAACTTGCAAATTTTGGGGTTAGAAGCACTAGGTTGAGCGCTTGGTCTTCAGCGCTAAGGGAGGACTAGGGTGGCCACGTGGAGTAGAAGGGAGAATTAGGTAGTACTGGGATGGGTGACCTACCGGGAAGTCCCGGTGCTTCACCCCTGTGAGCATCACCTAGATCCAATGAGTGCTAAGTGTTCCATTTATTCTCATGAGAGATGGATTCATGTTGAATCACTACTCATGAAACATGGGTCATCGAGTTTGACTCAAAAATCACACAGTTAAATCCTGATATTCACATCACAATTTGACTAGCCGTGGAAATCATCTCCTACTTATCAATTGATGAGCTTAAGGGGCTTTCTAATGAATGGTTCATAAGGCACAACACTTGGTGAAGGTTTTGCAAATGGGGTTGCAAGCTTTGGGTTTAACTGTGAAGGAAACTCTGCAGTTAAGCGCGCTCAGGCTGGAGTAGTACTGGGATGGGTGACCTCCCGGGAAGTCCCGGTGCTTCACCCCTGTGAGCATCACCTAGATCCAATGAGTGCTAAGTGTTCCATTTATTCTCATGAGAGATGGATTCATGTTGAATCACTACTCATGAAACATGGGTCATCGAGTTTGACTCAAAAATCACACAGTTAAATCCTGATATTCACATCACAATTTGACTAGCTGTGGAAATCATCTCCTACTTATCAGAATTAGGTAGTGTTAGTGAATAGGAAAGTAAAAGTTAGTAAGTTAGTTTAGAAACTTAGTTAGTGATCATTAGCAATGGTTAATGTTTAAGGTTGTTTGACATTTTAAGGAAATTTGTCAATGTTGGTGTTGCTTAGTAGTAGTAGGAAGGCAACGTCTATACAACCACGAAAATGCACTTCCATACGAAGGAGAGGACTTGGTTAATTTTTTAAAAAGTTACAAAAAGCAATGTGAAGGAAGTGCATTTTCGTGGCTGTATAGCCACGGGTGTAGTAGGAAGTATAGATAAATTAGTAAAAACTAAATAATAGAGGGATTATTAAAATAAAATATATATAATTATATAGAAGGTTGTTATGAATAGTAGGAATAGTATGTAGTAACAAGGATAAATAATTAATCACAAGATAAAATAGATTATTTTCAAGGAAATATAGTTTATAAGAAGAAAAAAAGTAATGCAGTTATAAAATAAGAAATATGTATGTACATTTCATAGCATGTCCATTAACAATTAAATAGTGTAATGTCAAGCATTGCATAATTTTATTAGATGATTAAGCATTTTAGTTAGGACATTTTTTAATTAGATCTCTTTCTTTTGCTCAATTTCAATTTGGTCTAAATTAGTTTGTATCGGCTTTATTGGGAATTAAACAAGTTTTCAAAGATAATTGAAATATGTTTCAGTTTGATAGATACCGGTTCTAAATCAGAGTGTAACTGAATCTTGTAAATGGTAGTTAAAGGTCATTTACATGATTCAAATAGTACATCTGGCATTAGAGTTCAGTTATGGTTTTCTTTAGCATACTCTCTTTACTCAGCTCATGAGTGACTCGACATCTATCTTCTTGGCACATACTGGTACTTGATATTGACTATGTATATTACTCAATATGTATTATCTGGAAACTTATGCCTGGCATGCTTTGATCACTCGGCTCGCACTAATTGCTCCACTTGCTCTGATCACTTGGCATGCATTGTAATTCATTCTTCTGAATAATGACTAAGTGTTTTGTCACCGCCTTGTGAAAACTAATATGAAATTAACAATCTCACCCTTTGACATAAGTGAAAAAAAATTGTTATCATGGTTATACAATCTTATTATGAGCATAACTCAAACAATATATATCTATTCTCATGCAAAATTTCAAAACTTCAAAACTTTGCATAATGGTTGACTAATAGTTTTTAGGCTATAGAATTATTGATTTCCTTTATTATTCAAAATCAATCCCCAAAGACTTTAAATGGTTTTGGGTTGTGGAATATCAAATTCTGATTTGATTTGTTTGATTTGCATTAAAATAATTGGGAAAAAACTATGTTAGTTCCTATTTAAGAAAAAGATTCAAGGCTTTCTACAATATTATTTTGAGGGGAAGATTTGGGCATTGCTCGATCAAATTTAGGGAGGGAGTATTGTTAAGTTGAAATTGATGGAATTAATTTATATGGTCAACATTTAGTTTGTCTTAAATAGGAAGTTGGCCTTATGAATTATGTTAGCAAGCTGAAGATTTATTTCATGATACTGTGAATCTCAATATAGAGGCAATGTTGTTGCGAAGCATGGGTTTTATATGATAGTAAAAATGGGGTCTAGTATGGAGGCCATAAGATTTGTTTGCACCAATACGTGTTTACAAACCTAATTGTGCAGCTTTTGACCGTAGTGATTTTCAAATATATATCTCGTGTGAAAGTTATGTACGGCCTAGTGAAGGTCTATAAAAAAATTGTTAGATTTATTACATTAATTAGGTTAGTTTCTGTGTTTAGATTAGATAAATAAAATTAATTCAATATATAGTTGTGGGAAGTTATTCTCATAAGTAGTTGCTATAAGGGAAAATAAGACTATATAAAGATGCTCAGACATCAATGTAAATAATTTTCATATCATTCTAGTATAATATTCAGAATCAATTCAGTTTGTATCCGAATGTATCAATGAAAATCTGAATCAATAATTTTAGCATTTAATATTTTTGCTCTTTCATGTGGTATCAGAGTGGGTTGATCAATGGGGAGAAGAGTGTAAATGGATTTCGGATAATGAGAACCCTAACTTCTATGGATTTATTGAAGAGAGGTTTGAGATTTATTGTACAGATATTATAATGTTATATTATCATCAATATGGTGTGATTGTTCTTCTTTATTAGGAATAAAATAGGGATCAGTTACAGATTACATGCATTGCTTAGTTTTTCAATTACATTATTTGTTCTGCAATATTGTTTTCTAAATAATGGATAAATTATCTACAATTCCTAAATTTGAAGGGCCTGAGTTTCGCACATGGAAAATTAAGATACAATTGCTTTTGATTGAAAAAGATTTATGGGATATTGTTAATGGAACTATTCAGAAACCCCAAGATGCAGATGAAATAACAAAGTGGACAACCAAAGATCATAGAGCCTCTGCATTGATTGGACTTGGTCTATCAGATGCATATTTGCACCATATTGATCTTTCAAAGACTTCAAAAGAAATATGGGATGGGCTTAACACCTTGTTTGGTTCACAGGCTTCTAGTGCAAAAATGTCCATAAAACAAAAGTTGTTTAGGTTGAAGATGAATGAAGGTGATAACATTGTTCGGAGGAAAGGCGTCTCATGTGCAGCACCAAAGGAGGCATCAGGCACACTCCATACAGATGTGAAATTGTGGAGGAACTATGTCTCGTTGTGTAAGAGAGGTGGAAACAATGTTATTATGAGGTCAACTTCAGGATTTACAATCTAAAGTTGGGATACTGGGATAGGAGCACAACTTCAAGATTAGGATTTGCAAACTGAAGTTGTAGAGAGAGATCTACTTTCAAAGATTGGTGAATGAGCTTCATCAAAGTTTCTAGAGGAATAATATTATTGAAGGCTTGAACACTTCTATTGGATTAATGTAATAAGGGGGGAATGTTGGACTTATTACATTAATTAGGTTAGTTTCTAATAAGCAAAGATGTTAGATTGTTGAATTAATGTAATAAGGGGGGAATGTTAGATTTATTACATTAATTAGGTTAGTTTCTGTGTTTAGATTAGATAAATAAAATTAGTTCAATATATAGTTGTGGGAAGTTATTCACGTAAGTAGTTGATGTAAGGGAAAATAAAACTATATGAAGATGCTCAGACATCAATGTAAATAATTTTCATATCATTCTAGTATAATATTCAGAATCAATTCAGTTTGTATCCAAATGTATCAATGAAAATATGGATCAATAATATTAGTGTTTTATATTTTTTCTGTTTCAAAATTGGTAGACTAATTGCACTTTGTGAAAATTCCTCTTCTCATTTTCCACTAATCCTCAAAATTTGGAAAGAAATTTTGCCATTCGAAATATATATCCCCTTGAAATCGGAAAGAAACATTCCATGTAAATCTGTCAACTTACAGGACTTAGTATGTGTTAGACTCTTTTGACTGACTCAAGTCGAATACATTATATTATGAGTTAGCGACATAAAGGTTAATGTTTGATGGTTTATGAAAATGTTTTATAGTTTAAGAAGGTTCGAATTTTTTTTTATATAAATGATGAATATTCTCATTTATGTTATTAAATGTTAAATGAAATCATGAACATTGATAAGAGACATTGTATTGTATGATGTTATTTTTCTATCTTAATGATGACAATATTGACTCAATGGGTGATGTCGAGTTCATGAGTGTGAAGGGTTGGTTTGGATCATTTGATATAGGCATATACACACACATAGTTAATATGTTTCATTTTGTTATACATTACATTCTTTGATCATCAGTTTAAATGAGTTCGTGATTTATTTATTTTTAAAATTTGTGTAAAGGTCATGACATTCAAAACTGTTTACTTGATTTATTAAAAATCTTGACTTAAAAATATATTTAAAATAAACTCACTTATCTTCTTTTCTGTGATAATTAAACATGCAAAAATTTGAATTCCAATTCTAAATTGAGGAATTTAATACTAACTTAAGAGTACTAAATCGTTCCACAAACTTAACTAACAGTCATATCCCAAAAACGGAGGAAGATGAATTTAAATCCAAGATTTTCATTTAACCTTCTATCACATTGGTTGCTGAAAGGAAAGAATAACATTAGTGAGGAAGTTTTGGTTCTTTAAGAGAGTTGAAACTCATCGTGGAGAAGAGGAGGTAGGAGGGTTGAGGAGAAGAGCAGTGAGACAAAAGAGAGGGAAGTGTGACCGTGGTTGGGAGCTCCAGAAGTGCAGCAATCAGTCACAAACATATCAGGTTCCCTATTTAACTGAAAATTTTAGTTTTGGTTGATAAGTTTAAAGAAAGACTATAATAATTTTCTTATGAAAACGAGTTTCTCTTACAAGAAAAATTGTGTATTTTCCAAATCAATGTGTACCCATTTGATCCAGAACGGTACGCTTGTGGAAAGAAGTAGGAATGATTACTCTGCAAGTTTCCTTATCGCATTACTTTATGTGGAAGCCTACAAGTTTGATTTCCACGCGTGTTAATCTACCTTTTAGATTCGCCACTGCCACACCAAGCATTAACCATAGTTCCTTAACACTAAATTATAGAAATTGACCTTTCGTGTTTTAATACATCTTGTAAATATCAAGCCATTTTTTTTCCATGGATGCGTAGTAAGCTAAAGAGGAGGATTTTGTTCCAACTTATGAATTATATAGTATACTACAAAGTCCATCTTTCAATCTGAAGATTTTATTTGTCTCTTACGCTGAACCGTATACTTCATACTTCATACACACCCTGGTTCGAAATTCGATCTACTGCTGGTTTATGACTGTTGCACAACTTTTCTTAGTTCTTTTCCCTATTTCTATTTCTTTGTGGAATTTCATTGAGCAAATGTCATAATTGAAACGTAATTTCAATATTGTATTTAAGTTTGACAAATTGCTGACAGTATAGATTTTGAACAGAACTATTATGTGGTTCATTAGATGTTTATTATGTGAGGTACCGACTGAAATTAGTTGGGAGAATAGGGAAAACCCGTAGTTTTTGTTCTCTAAGACGCGTCTCCATTGGGTGATAAGCATCAAAATTTCCTGGATTACGATATATATATATATATACATTTGGGCAGCGGTTCTTACCATAAGAATATTCATATTGATCTAATTTGAAACAAAATGTTAGAGATAGAGGGTTCCTACTTGTAATGCTTAGCGCATTTAGAGTTGTGAGGATGGTAATCCTTTAATAGATAAGGAGTCAAAATTCTAGAAAATAGCAAAGTTGTGAGAGATGGAGTCCGGTAGAAATTACCAAACAAATGTAGTTCCCGACAAGGAAATAGTCAAGATTAGTAAAATTGTACTTGCTATGAGTCTAATTCATTTACAGGTTTAGGGAGCAAGGGAAATTTATATAGCTAGAAATATTGTAAACATGAGATGTTTTAACTTTGTCCCTGTTATCTGTATTAGCATAAGTTATTATGGGCAGATATGCTTTATTTATTTATTTACAACTTTTCCAAAGACTCAATTTTTGTATATTAAATCTTCAGATTTTATAAGTAAGACATGAAATTTAGGGGTGAATTTTTTTCATTTCCTTTTCAGAAGATGAAATTTTTGTTTGACTAAGATAGTGTTTTTTTTATAATACTTTTGGGGATAAATTTTTTTTTTTTGTTAGTGTTATTTTTGGAAATTAAAGTGATTTTTGGTAAAAGTTTAAGGGAAAGTAATTAAGAATGTAAGTTGTAGGAAGGGTGTTGAATGTGGACAAAAGGGGGAGGGTGGATTAAACGGAAAACTTGTGATACGTTTATCCTTATTTTCTACATGCCAGTCTTTTACTTAACATTGGTTATAAAGCTTGGCCAAGCTCATGAAAATAATATGCATATGTTTGAAATGCATGGCTTTAAATTTTTGTTTTCCCTCTTCCACATCCATATTGTAGTTTCTACTAGAGATATGTGTAAGTAGATTAAATCACACGGCTACACCAGATCCATCCAATCCAATTGGTCCGAGTTGCTAAGCTTTTCGTGTCAAGGTCGGGGAGCTAACCACTCTATGGTTGGGGGGTAAAAGAACCTGAGCCACTCTTCTATCTCATGATAGCAGATGGATAGCTTTCTGATGGCTTGGAGACAAGACTACGTGCGGGTGGACTCACAGGTCCGATGGCATCATTTATTCATGGTTTATATGTTGATTTATACTTTCCATCTTATTGACATATTCATGTTATCCTATGTTCGGTGTGCAAGTTGACATGACTTTGACACGTGTTTGATGTGTTTTAGTATACCTTTGGTTCATTATGATTCTGACATGTGGTCGACAATGTATCATTTTTTTAGCAGCATTTTGTGTGCTTATATCTAATGACAACATAATGATCTCGTATGATCCTTTTTTTTGAATTCGACTTAATATTGTTATTTATGTTTCCAATTTTTATTTGGATGGAATAAATGTTGCAAAATTTTCAACATGTCTTGACTTTTCAAACTTTATTTTTGCATTTATGGGTAACTTTTGCTTAAGTGTCATTGTTAAGAAAATTCAGTTCTTACATGTGGTATCAATGTTGTGTTTAACGCTAGGACCTAAGGTCTTATTGATGCTAATGTTGTGTAGTATGTTCTTGATACAGGAGTAATCTATCACCATGTATTCTCGTAGAGGCAATAGGGTTGGAGGCAACAATGGTCCTCAGGATGAGCCTGAAAACCAAAGGTTGGATCAAATCGTGGCGCTCCTCACTCAATAAGGATAGTGCATAGATGACATAGAAACTGCCATGAGAGGATGATAGGCTAAGGAGGATGAGCGTAGGGAAGCTACACAAGCAGGAAGAAGAACAGAAGAAAATAGAGGAGGACTGACGTTTTGAGGCTTAGAGGAAACATGAGGAAGATCGAACGAATGAGGTGCAACAGAAGGAAGACCTGACTGTAGGATGGTCGGATTAGTTTAGGACAAGTTCTGAATTGTAGAAGATCTTCGTAAGGACCTCAAGAAGGTCAAACCTCCTACCTTTAATTGTAGGATTTTAGGAGAGGAGGCAGAAGCTTGGATAGCTACCATGGAAAGTATTTTCATGTCCGTAATTTCACCAAAAAATCTAGAGTAGTATGGGCTACTTTTCACCAAGTTGGTGAAGCGGCAACATGGTGGAAAAATGTTATGGCTGAGAAGAAGTTACAACACAAAGAGATATCATGGGAGGAATTCTCGCAACATTCCTAAAAGAGATGGTTACCTTGATTGTTTTACAACAAAAAGGCATCTGAGTTCTATAAGTTGATTCAAGGAGTGATGTCAGTTACACAGTATCATGAACGATTTTTCCATTTGGTGATATATGTTCCACAGTATCAAAATGATGACAAGTTTAGGACGCACAAGTTTGTCATGGGGTTGCATCCTAAGATTTATAATGAGGTAGAAATGCATGAGCCAAAGTCTATGGACTATGCACCAAGGAAGGCTCTGAAATGGGAATAGAGGTTGAAGGATTCAACTCCAGTAAAAGCTTTCAATAACTGAACTTTCAAGAGGAAATTTCAAGGTAACAAGCAGCAGGGTGGTTGGCAACATATGAATAACATGAAGGGAAAGGGCCAAGAGGAATCACAAATGAGAAATAACAAGAATTTCCAAGGACATAACAGGGGTAGAGGTGGTAACAACAACAGGAACAATAGTGGTAACAATAACAGGAACTAGAACAAGAATAATAAGTCAACAGCTCAATCAAGACCTCGAGATGGTTGCTTTGTACATGTGCGGGTGATCATTATGAAGCTAGATGTCCTCAAAGAACTGCATATATAAATGGACCAAAGGTACATCAAATTCATGCAACTGTGGACTATAGGTAGGTTGAGTTTCAAGCAGCTCCTTTGCAGTTGACTGGTAAGCTTTATGGTTGTGAAGTTTCTATTTTGACTGATACTATTGCTAAGAAGTCTTTTGTTGATCCTAGTGTAGTAGCCAAACTTCCAATTAGAGTTGGTTATATGACTAACGCCTGGTTAATTGAGTATGGGAACCAGACAGAGCGATGAGTAAAGCAATATCTATCATGCAGTGAGTTAGAACTTCTAACTTTTCACACGCAAGTCAACTTATATGTAGCTCCACTTGGGTGTTATTATTGGCATTAATTGGCTCACTAAGCATAAGGCAATATTAAATTGTGAGGATAAGTTAGTAGAATGCTTGGATGACTTTGGGAATCCAATAGTGGTGAACGAGGTTAAGAGGTTGATAGTATTAAGGCATATTTCAGCTATGCATCTGGAGAAGGCTTAGAGGAAAGTATGTCAACTATATGTTGCACATGTGAAGGATCTTAAAGATACTATACCTTCCATAGATGATTACCCAATTTTGCAAGAGTTTCAGGATGTCTTTCCTTATGATTTACCCAAGCTACCTCCTAAAAGAGAGTTTGATTTCTCTATAGATATCATGCCAGGTGTAGAGCCTCAATCCAAGGCACCCTACAGGATGACCACCACTAAGATGTACGAGGTTAAGGTATAGTTGCAAGAATTATTGGACAAAGTTTTTATACGTCCAAGTGTGTCACCGTGGGGAGCACCTATGATTTTTGTAAAGAAGAAGGATGGTACTTTGCACCTTATATTGATTATAGGATGCTAAACAAGGTTACCATAAAGAAAAGTTACCCGCTTCCACAAATAGATGAGCTTTTTTATCAGATGAAGGGAGCTAAGGTATTCTCAAAGATAGATCTATGATTGGGGTATCATCAACTCTAGATCAAGGACAAAGATATAGCTAAGATAACTTTGAGGACATGGTATGGGCACTATGAATTTGTAGTTTTTCCCTTTCATCTTATGAATGCACCTACAACATTCATGAACTTAATGAACAACGTGTTTTGAGATTATTTGAATAAGTTTGTTGAAATTTTCATTGATGATATTATGATTTATTCAAAGACCATGAAGGAGCATAAAGAACACTTGTGCATTGTTTTGCAACATCTTCGTAATAGGAAGTTGTATGCAAAGCTAACCAAGTGCACTTTTTATTCGAAATAGATTCACTATCTTAGACACATCATCACCGCTGATGGAGTTTCAGTGGATCCTTCCAAGATTAGGGCTATTCTTGAATGGATGATTCCACAGAATGTGAGTGAAATTTGGAGCTTCATGGGTTTGGTAGGCTACTATTGGAAATTCGTAGAGGGATTTTCAAAAATTACAGCACCTGTTACCTCACTACAACAGAAAGGAAAGAGATATGTGTGGTCTAATGAGTGTGAGAGGGATTTTCAATTATTGAAGCAAAAACTCACCTCTGTTCCTATTCTAGTGATTCCTGATCCTAATGAGCATTTCACCTTGATTATTGATGCTTCTGGTGAGGGTTTAGGTGGAGTTTTAATGCAAGAAGGTAGAGTTGTAGCTTATGTGTCTCGTAAGCTAAAACAACATGAGGTTAACTATGGGCCTCATGATCTTTTATTGTTCATGCCTTGTTGATGTGGATACATTATCTAATTGGTAAACCATTTGAGCTAAAAATGGATCACATGGGTTTGAGATATATTTTTACTCAACCAAATTTGAATGCCAGATAGAGGCGTTGGCTCAAATTCCTCAATGGGTATGATTTCGATATTGAGTACATAAAGGGTAAAGAGAACAGGGTAGTTGATGCTCTCAGTGGGAGAAGGCATATCTCTGCTCTATCTACTACCATAACACATTTGAAAGAGAATGTTGTAGAGAACCTCACAAGTGGTGACCATTATGAGATGGTTAAAATAGCATTACACATTGATCCATTTGATCCATTTTGATAGATATAATTTTGACATAGAGGGTCTTTTGAGATATCAAGGACGTATGAATATTTTTGACCGTGCAAGGTTGAGAAAATTTTTGATGGAGGAAATGCATAGTACTCCTTATTCGGGTCACCTTGGAGTGATTAAGATGATTTTGGATATGAGGCCACTTTACACTTGCCCAGGGTTGAAGCATGATATGACCTCTTTTGTTTCCCACTGTTTAGAATGCCAGCGAATTAAGACATAGCATATTCATCTGGCAGGATCGTTGTATCCTCATGATATATCGAAATAAAAATGGCAAGTTATTTCCATGGATTTTATACAGGGTTTACCTATTACTAGGTGAAGATATGATGTTATATTAGTTGTGGTCGATAATTTGACCAAGGTTGCACATTTTATAGCTAGGAGTTTGAAGCATGGATCACTGGCTTTAGCCAAGAAGTTTGTGCAAGAGGTGTTCAAATTACATGGTGTACCTAAGACTATCATTTTCGATAAGGACACGAGGATAATATCAAGGTTTTGGACGACCTTGAATGCTTCATTAGGGACATAGTTAAATTTCAACATTGCTTGTCATCTGCATACTCATGGTTAGACCAAAAGGGTAAATCAAGTTGTAGAGGATTTACTTCGGATGTATTGCATGGATCATTAGTATAAATGGGAGGAATACCTTCCTTTGGTTTTGCATACAATTATTCTTATTATGGATGTCTTGGAATGACTCTATTGAGACACTTTATGGGCATAAATTTTGCACACCTATCAATTGGGATAGAGTGGAGGATTGAATTGTGATTGGTCTGGACATGCTAAGAGAGATGGAAGAACAAATAGTTATGATTTGTGCTCACCTAAAGGAAGTTGTAGATAGGTAAAAGAGCTATGCGGATAGGAAACATACTTTTAGACAGTTTTAGGTGGGGGAAAAAGTGTTCCTGTGTGTGCATCTATATAAGAGTTCAATCTCTTTCGACAAGTCTTTTAAGCTTACACCAAGATATGTTGAATCATTTGATGTTTTAGAAGTCATAAATCCTGTGTCTTATTGACTTTCTCTACCATCAATTATGGCCTATATCCATAATGTTTTTCATGTTTCATTCTTGAAGCCATATCATCCTGATGTATCTCCTATTCTTGATTGGCATGCTTTGCAGGTTCAAGATTCGAGGGTAGTTCTACCTACCTAGCTCGTGGATGAGCGCACTATCTGAGTGCATGACATAGATGTTTTGTAGTATAAGGTCCAATGGGACCATTTCTCTGCTGATAGTGCTACATGGGAGGATGTTGATGATATGCATAAGTCCTTTCCACATCTTTTTACATAGATTAGTACTTTTATATGACGTTATAGTTTATTTAATGTTATGATGATCTTTTGGATTTTGATGGACATTAGGTCAATGTCTCTTCCTAGTGGAGAGGGATGTCATGACTCAACTTACGACTTATTATTTTCCAGGGCTTAGTATGTGTTTGACTCTTTTGACTTAGACTATGTCTAACTATATTATGACTCGACTCGAGTCGAATATATTATATATTTTGATTAGATCTTATTAGTCGATGTTATTAGATGGAAGAATTTAATTTACTAGTAATTACTATGATGAAGTTTTATATTCAATTTTATGAGTTAGCGACATAAACGTTAATGTTTATGGTTTATGAAAATGTTTTATAATTTAATCAAGTTCAGAACAAAATTATATGAATGATGAATATTCTAATTTATGTTATTAAATGTTAAATGAAATCATGAACATTGATAAGAGACATTGTATTGTATGATGTTATTTCTCTATCCTGACGATGACAATACTGACTCAATGGGTGATGTTGAGTTTGTGAGTGTGTAGGTACTGAAGGGAAAAGAGTGGTTGAGGTAGAGGAGTTTAGCTCCTCGGATGGGTCGGTTTGGATCATTTTTTGTAGGCACACGCGCGTGCACACACACACACTTAATATGTTTCATTTTGTTATACATTACATTCTTTGATCATCAATTTAGATGAGTTCGTGATATTTTTATTAAGTTCATGTAAAGAACATGATATACAGAATTGTTTACTTGATTTATAAAACATCTTGACTAAAAAATAAAAATAAAATAAATTCACTTATCTTCTTTTTTGTGATAATTTAACTTAGAGTGTTAAACCATTCCACAAACTTAACTAGAAGTCATATCCCAAAAATGGAGAAGTTTAATTTAAATCCAAGATTTTCATTTAACCTTCCATCATGTCGGTTGCTAAAAGGAAGGAATAACTTTAATGAGGAATTTTTGGTTCTTTAAGAGAACTGAAACTCATCGAGGAGGAGAGCAGGTAGGAGGGTTGAGGAGAAGTCAAGGAGAAGAGAAGTGAGACATAAGAGAGGGAAGTGTGTTCGTGGTTGGGAGCCCGAGAAGTGCAACAATCAATCACAAGCATACTAGTTTCCCTATTTAACTAAAAAAATTAGTTTTGGTTGGTAAGTTTAAAGAAAGACTTAAATAATTTACTTATGAAAATGAGTTCCTCTTACAAGAAAAATTGTGTATTTTCCAAATCAATGTCTATCCATTTGATCCAGAATGGTACGCTTGTGGAAAGAAGTAGGAATGATTACTTTGCAAGTTTCCTTATTGTGTTTCTTCTTGTGGAAGCCTAGAAGTTTGATTTCCATGAATGTTAATCTCCCTTTTAGATTCTCCACTACCAGACCAAGCATTAACCATAGTTCCTTGATACTAAATTATGGAAATTGACCTTTTGTGTTTTAATAGATCTTGTAAGTATCAAGTTGTTTTTCTCCATGGATGCATAATAAACTAAAGAGGAGTATTTCGTTCCAAATTATTATTATTATTTTACATATTTTTTAATTGTTTACTAAAAGGTGTTGCAATATTGGATTGTTTCTAATATTGGATTTGATTCTTTCCTAAACTATTCTTTCCTAAATTGATTCTTTCCTTTCATGTACTTGTATGCATATGGCACACAACTATCTATGTACTTGTACAGTTTTATGTGAATACAAAAATGAAAAATATTCTTCTTGACTCTTGATTTTCAAGTTGGTACCAGAGCTTTGAAGCTTGAATCATTTGTATCCCTTCATTAAACCATGGCCGATTTAGATTTGAAAGTATTTGAGAGAAAATTTGCTCCCATTATTATTCAATCCAAAGGTTCATCATTTAAGGCATGGATTACACTCAATGAAACAAACTATGATTTGTGATCTTAAATCATGGAGATGCATATTACTGAGAACGAGAAACTCTCTTTCATTTGTGGTAACTCATAGCCACCTACCGAGAAGGATGATGGATATGAGAAGTGGTATGTAGACAATCAAAAGGTCAAAAGATGGTTGTTGATATCTATGTCCCTAGAAATTATGAAGTAATACATTTTCTTACCCACAGCTCGAGATATTTGGAAAGCTCTTTCTAAGGCTTTTTATGATGGAGCAGATGAATTGTAGGTGTTTGTCTTGAACTAGAGGGCTTTCTCTGCCAAATAGAATGGCAAAACACTCTCTATGTATTATGAAAAATTAATCGAGATTTTTGGTGAGTTGGATCATCGTGATATAATCGAGATTTTTGGTGAGTTAGATCATCATGATAAAGTGATCATGGATTTTTTCTTTGAACTTGTTGCATATCCAGAATGGTGGGATTTTAGCCGTGATTCACAGAAGAAGAATTCCAAGAAGACCTCCAGTGCAACATTTGTTGAAACAAAGACAGAGGATAACGTTGTTGGATAGATCTCGGCATTAACAGTGATGGCAAGTAATAGTGGTAAGTCTTTAAATATGTCTACATGTGTTTCTAATAGTGCATGGATAATTGATTCCAATGCTACAGATCATATGACATGTGATTCTAGACAGGTCTCATCCCTTATCTGTCCTCACAAAAATTTGTTCCCACCACCAATAGCTCTCCAGCCCCAGTTATTGGAGAAAGATCCTTACCTCTCACTGATACTTTGAATCTAGATTCTATTTTAGTGGTTTCGTCTTTGGATTACAATTTGTTGTCAATTTCCTAAATCACCACCAATTTATGTGTGTTTAAGGACATCCAAACGAGGCAAACGATTGGTTGTGGTGTTAGGCGAGGGAAGCTATATTACTTGGACTTGGTGTCAAAGAGTTTGGACAAGTTGCATCAAGCTCTAGCGGTGGATGGCTTTTAGGGGGACAAGCAAAAATTTGAAATCTAGTTATGGCATCGATGTCTGGGACATGCTTCCTTTGGCTACTTGAAGAAATTATTTCCTAGTTTATTTGCAAAATTTGATGTTTCTAGCTTCCGGTGTGAAGTTTGTGAACTTGTAAAAAGCCATCGTGCTCCTTTTCCATTAACATTGAATAAAAGTCCAATTCCATTTATGATCATACATTATGATGTTTGGGGTCAATCCAAAGTCACTACCTTGGGTGGATCATGTTGGTTTGTTACTTTTATTGATGATTGTACTAAGATGACTTGGGTATGCTTAATGAAGTCTAAAAGTGATGTGAACTTGTTATTTCAAACATTTTATAACATGATTCATACTCAGTACATTATACAAGTTCAAGTTCTTCGTAGTGACAATGTAGGCGAATATTTGAGTTCTAAACTTCACCAGTATCTGGAAGCACACAAAACTATTCCTCAAACTACTTGTTCCAACACACCTCAGCAGAATGGGGTAACAAAGAGGAAAAATTGTCACTTGTTGAAGGTTGTCTGTGCTTCTTTGATAGAATCCCATATTTCATTATCCTATTGGGGCGAAGCACTTACCTTTGTAGCATATTTGATCAACCGAGTACCCTCCAGCACTATTGATTTCCATACACCATCCCAGGCTCTCACGGAGGTGGTTGTTGCTCTGGTTGTCCCAAATTTACCTTCTCACGTCTTTGGTTGTGTAGCTTTCATACACCTCCATAAGCATCAATGCAAAAAGTTATCTCCTCAAGTGTTGTGATGTGTCTTTCTAGGATATGTTGCTTATCAAATGGGGTACCATTTCTATCATCCTCCAACCCAATGAATGTTTATTACATTGGATGTAGTCTTTCATGAAGACTCAATGTATTTTTCCTTTGAGCCCGAACTTCACGGGGAGTACCAGAAGGAAATTCAAACTCTAGACTATGACGATCACATCTCTAAAGGTGTAGGTAGCTTGGACATCTCTAAAGATGTGGGTAGCTTGGACATCTTTGAAGAAGGGGAACTCTCTAAACATGTTAATCAAGAAGTAGGTGAAACTTTGGATTAAAGTAGCGATGAACACCCAAAAACTGAAGTTGAGGGTCTACCTCCATCTAAGTCCCTCTCACCACACCAACCGCTTACCAAGGATGTTCCTGAACCATCTAGAAAACAACTACCTCAACATCTCACCAGAGGTATCCCTAAATCCACATATGAACCCAAACTTTCTAGTAAAGTTAAATATCCTATGAGTCATTATGTGTCTAACCATTGTTTGTCACAATCAAATTAGTCATTTGTAAATCAATTATCTACTGTATCTATTCCTAACAATGTGCAAGAAGCTTTAGTTGGTCCAAGTTGGAAATTTGCTATGAATGAGGAGTTGAAATCATTATAGGGAAATAATACCTAGGAACTTGTTGACCGTCCACCAAGAAAGAAACCAGTTGGATGTCAGTGGGTTTATACTGTTAAGTACAAAGTAGATGGTACAATTGAATGCTTTAAGGCGAGACTGGTGGCAAAAGGGTACACCCAAACCTATGGGATTGATTATACAGAGACATTTGCACCTATAGCTAAAATCAATATAGTACGAGTCTTGTTGTCTCTAGCTACGAGCTTGGGTTGGCCATTACAATAGTTTGATGTGAAGAATGCCTTTCTACATGGAGAGTTGTCCGAAGAAGTCTACATGGAACTCCCACTCGGCTACATGATACAAGAAATACATAGCCGGAAGGTGTGCAGATTAAAGAAGTCACTATATGGGTTGAAACAATCTCTGAGGAGATGATTCAAAAGATTCAGAAAGTAAGTGAAAGCCTTTGGTTATAGTCAGAGAAATTCACACCACAGTTTATTCATGAAGAATTAGCAGGGTAAGATCACTGCACTTATTGTGTATGTAGATGACATGATAGTTACAAGAAGTGATCCTAAAGAAAGGAAGGCTCTACAATATTACTTGTTCAGAGAATTTGAAATGAAAGACCTCGGTCCCTTGAAATATTTCCTTGGGATCAAAGTGTCTCTATTTGATAAAGGGATCTTTCTGTCTCAAAGAAAGTATGCCTTAGACTTGTTATGGGAAATCGATATGTCAGCTTGTCAACCCATTGATACACCAATGGAAGAAGGATTGAAGTTATGTATTGAGTCTAATTAGGTACCAGTTGATAAAGGAAGATACTAGAGACTTATAGGAAGATTGATGTACTTAGCACACACAAGGCCAAAACTTGCCTATACATTAAGTAGTGTTAGCTAGTTTATGCATAATCCTGGAGAGCAACATATGAATGCATTTACACGCATTTTGAGGTATCTAAATTTTGCTCCAGGAAAAGGAACTTTATTCACTAAAATTGAGGATTATCAAAGTGTGGATTCATATATTGATGCTAACTAGGTTGGAGTAGTAGATGATAGGTGTTCTACTTTAGGTTATTTCACCTTTGCATGAGGTAATCTTGTTACATGGAAAAGAAAAAAATAGAATGTTGTTGCACGATCAAGCGCGGAGACAGAATTTAGAGGTATGACACTTGGAGTATGTGAAGCATTATGGCTAAGACTTCTCCTGAGAGATTTGGGTTGTCCGCCTAGGTAGCCAATTCAACTATATTGTGACAATAAAGCAACATGTGATATTGCTCATAATCTAGTTCAACATGATCATACAAAGCATGTGGAGGTAGATAGATTCTATATTAAGTAGAAGTTGGATGAGAAGATTGTGGAGTTGCCTAAGATTCAATTAGAGGATCAGCTAGCCGATATTCATACCAAAGCAGTTTCAAGTCGAGCGTTCTCAAAGTTTTTGGGCAAGCTAGACATGTGGGATATCTATGCACCAACTTGAGGGGGAGTGTTGCAATATTGGATTGTTTCTAATATTGGATTTGATTCTTTCCTAAACTTGATTGTTTCCTAATCTATTCTTTCCTAAATTGATTGTTTCCTTTCCTGTAGTTGTATGCACATGGCACACAGCTATATATGTACCTATACAGTTTTATGTGAATACAAGAATGAAAAACATTCTTCTTGATTTCTAATTTTCAAGTGAAAGTCCATCTTTGAATATGAAGATTTTATTTGTCTCTTATGTTGAACCATATGCTTCATAATTCATACACACCTTGGTTCAAAATTTGATCTACTACTAGCATATGACTATTTTGCAAATTTTCTTAGTTCTTTTCCTTGTTTCTATTGGTGGTTGTGATTGCAACAACTTAGTATAATGTTAGGATCAGATGATTTAATAAGAAGTGATTCAACTTGAATCTAAACAATATGGTCAATCAAAACAGTTTCTTTCACTGCAAAATTTCCTTGAGTAGATTTCATAATTGAAACATAATTCCAATATTGTATCTAAGTTTGACAATTGCTAATAGTAAAAATTTTGAATAGAACTATTATGTGGTTCATTAGATGTTTATTTGGTAAGGTACCGAGTGAATTTAGTTGGGAGAATAGGGAAAACTCGTAGTTTTTGTTCTCTAAGATGCGTCTCCATTGGGTGATAAGCATTAAAATTTCATGGATTAGAATACACACACACATACACACACACACACACACACACACACACACACACACACACACACACACAAACACTTGGGCAATGGTTCTTAACATAAGAATGTTCATCTTGATCTAATTTGAAACCAAATGTTAGAGATAGAGGGTTCCTACTTGTAATGCTTAGCACATTTATGGTTGTGAGGATACTAATCCTTTAATAAGGAGTAAAAATTCTGAAGGCTACCAAAGTTGTCACAGATGGAGTCTAGAACAAATTACCAAACTATTGTAGTTCTCAATAAGGAAATAGTCAAGCTTGGTAAAACTGTACTTGCTATGAGTCTAATTCATTTACAAGTTTAGGGAGCAAGGTAAATTTATACAACTAGAAATATTGTAAACATGAGATGTTTTAACGTTGTCCCTATTATCTGTATCGACATATGTATTTATGGGAAGATATACTTTATTTATTTATTTACAACTTTTCCAAAGACTCAATTTTTGTATATTAAATTTTTAGATTTTATAAGTATAAAGTAAGACATGAAATTTAGTGGTGAATTTTTTTCATTTCCTTTTTAGAAGATGAAATTTTTTGTTTAAGATAATATTTTTGTTTTAATACTTTTTGGGGATTAATAAAAAAAATTTGTTAAGGTAGTGTTTTTTTGAAAATTAAAGTGATTTTCAGTAAAATTTTAAGGGAAAGCAATTAAAAATGTAAGTTGTAGGAAGGGTGTTGACTATGGACAAAAAGGGGAGGGCAAATTAAATGGAAAACTTGTGATATGTTTATCCTCATTTTCTACCTACCAGTCTTTTACTTAACACTGGTTATAAAGCTTGCCAAGCTCATGAAAACAATATGCATATGTTTGAAATGCATGGTTTTAAATTCTTGTTTTCCCTCTTCCACATCCATGTTGTATTTTCTTCTAGACATATGTGTAAGTAGATTAGATCACATCGCTGCACCAGATCCATCTGATCCAATCGTTTTGAGTTCCTAAGCTTCCCGTACTAGGGTTGGGGAGTTTTTCTATTCAAGAGGAACCTCGGGGACCTAACTAGTCCATGGTTAGGAGGTAAAAGTTCCTAAGCCACTCTTTTGTCTCATGATAGCAAATGGATAGCGCTCTGATGGCTTGGAGATAGGACTACATGTGGATGGACTCATAAGTCTGATGGCATGATTTATATGTTGATTTATACTTTCCAACTTATTGACGTACTCTTGCAATCTTATGTTTAGTGTGCAGATTGACATGACTTTGACACATGTTTGATGTGTTTTAGTACGCCTTTCGTTCATTCTGATTCTGACATGTGGTCAACACTGTATCATTTTTTTTAGCAGCATTTTGTGTGCTTATATGTAATGACAACATAATGATCTTGTATGATCCTATTTTTTTGAATTCGACTTAATGTTGTTATGTATGTTTCCAATTTTTATTTGGATGGAATAAATGTTGCAAATTTTTAACGTCTTGACTTTTCAAACTTTATTTTTGTGTTTATGGGTAAATTTTGCTAAAGCGTCATTGTTGAGAAAATTCAGTTCTCACAATATCTAAAATTAGATGTAAAAAAATACAAATGAGATGAAAAAAATAGCATAAACTATGTGATAAGAAAATATATCATAAGCTAATCATGTTTGCATTAGGCTTGGAATTTCATTAATATTAGAATTAAGATTTATTTTTTTCAATTAATTTATAATATATGCTAAAAAAAGCAATTGCCCATTGATAGTAAGAAAATAATCTTCTACAAAATGATCTCTGCTCCTGTGGTTGATGGCAGTTAGCAGAGAAAGCTTCAATGAATTTGAAATATATTTAATCATGTTTACATTAGACTTGGAATTTCATTAATATTAGAGTTAAGATTTATTTTTTTCAAATATTTTATAACATATGCTAATGAAAGCAATTGCACATTGACAGTAAGAAAATAATTTCTTCAAAACAATCTCTACTCCTGTGGCTGATGGCAGTTAGCAGAGCAAACTTTAGTGAATTTGAAATATAATTAGGCATAAATGCAAAGAAGATGGATATCCTTAAGTTATAACCAATGAGAATATAGGAGTGAAAATAATATTTGGTAACAATAGTGAGTAGAACAATCTTTTATATATTGTTGAGTATGCAATGCATATCATCACAGCTAAAGTGATAGCAAGTTATCGCGTACACAAGTAATTGTGTACATTTGTGCTTTGTTGCAAGTAACAATCACCATCCTCTCTTTGTTATAGGTGCTTTGGTGTAAGTTTTAAGCTATTCCTTTTTTATTTTGATCAAACATTATTAACATAAAATGCATAGTGCTATACATAATTTGATCTTATTCTACATATTTCTTAAGTGAAAACTAAAATTCAAATTACTTTCTTTTTAGGATTTACAATTGTTTGTGTGTGTGTGTGTGTGTGTGTGTGTGTGTGTGTGTGTGTGTGTGTGTGTGTGTGTGTGTGTGTGTGTGTGTGTGTGTGTGAGAGAGAGAGAGAGAGAGGTAGGGTGAGAGATAAAGATACATGAGGGGAGATGATAGATAAATAGTGACAGAAGGGAGAAAGGGTGAGAGACATGAGGTAGACATAGAGAGAACGTGAGAGATAAAGAGACAAGAGGAAGGGGGCATGTGTGGGAGAGTGAAACAATGAGAGATAGGGCTAGACATGTGAAATTGATATAGAAAGAGAATGTGAGAGATAAAGAGACATGGGGGAGGGTACATGTGTGCAAGAGTGAGAAAATGGGAGGTAGGGGTAGAGACATGAGGTGGATGTAGAGAGAGAGAGAGAGAGAGAGAGAGGCGAGGGTGAGGGTGTAATTATAGGAGGGTACATGTGAGAGATTCATACAAGAGGATGGTGGTGTGACATGAGGTAGACATATAGTGAGAGGATGTGTGTGTGTGTGTGTGTGTGTGTGTGTGTGTGTGTGTGTGTGTGTGAGAGAGAGAGAGAGGGATAGACGCTTTAATTTAACAATTGACCAAAAATACTATAGGTTATTAAATTAAAGCCCTGATAAATATGATCTGCCCTACATATAATACATGATATATATTGTTGAGATAATGGGTGTTGCACACATTGCATAATATTGTTATATTGTATTATTTTATTTTAATATGTAATGTTCCACCTAGATGGATGTGCAACATATAAAGATTCTCATGGGATATACTTGATGAGTTGGACTGTAACATTGTGATAATATTTAATGTAATTATTTAATATTGGGGAAAAGAATTAAATTTCTAATATTAAATGTGGGGTCAGTGGGTTAGGTGGCACATGGTTTATGTAATACCACTTAGTGGTTTTGTGGGACTTGCTACTATATAAACAACCACAAGGGTAGTTGTTGTTGAGTGTGAGAAAGGCAAGAGTCGAGCGGGACAAGGCTTGACAGGTTAGCCAAGGGAGCATTTGTGAAGGTTGGAAGCACTATGTACTTCCACTTCAACCTTTTCTCTAATTCAAATTATATTATAATCTTAATGATAAAACTTATATGCTAATGCTACTGCAAATTAAAACTCTAATTTCAAACCTAAGTATTTTTCTAATTAGTTCAATCAACAAAAAAAAATTGGATCTAATTAATTATCATATATGTGGTGACATCATTTTTTTTTATTTTAAAAGATAATATGTGACATTAAACATATTCAAACATATATAATATATTATAAAATATTTAATATTTAATAATTATAATTTACTATTGTAGATTAACTATAATAAATAATAATGTCCTACATTCTTTGTCATGATTGCTACTAGCTTATATATATAACATAAGCCAAGATATATCATTCTTGAGGCACCTATTTTCATAAATTGTCTTAGTGCAATAGGCGCTTCGAGAAGGATATCTCTAGACTTACACACACACACACAAATACACAAACATACATACATACATACATATGAGCTAGTAATAATTAATCTTGGATTCAACCTCATACCGACCAATACATTTGGTGTAGTACTTGAGACATTACAAATGTATTTTTATATTAGTATGAGTATTATAGAATTTGTCCTTTTTTTAATATAATAAACAAGGTGTACATATCATACTTCATATAAGATTTGAACTTGTCACCTCTCTTTGAAGGACATAACTATGAGATTTGTGGATATGAACTTTTTTCAAGAACACAAGTTCTCTACTATTACTCGAGTTGAAATTACCAAATGATAGCCTTTAGCTTCATGAAAGACAAAACATTTTTCACTAGCACCGATAACTGAAGGTGGCACAATGTCTTTTCAAAATTTTCAAGGTAAAGAATATGTTGCACTATTAAGGATAGTGGTGGAAAAAAGGGTCGAATTTGCAATGAAGAATATTACAAAACCCATTTTGACACCATAAAACATGGACCATGTAATAAAATTTGATGAATCTGGATTATCATTAGACATGGGTGACATGCAAAATAGTCAAATTTAAATATCCAATAGTGCAAAGAGAGCAAGACATGTAAAATAGGAGAAATAAAGTGGCAATAATGTTGCATTATGCCTAACGAAGCTCCTTATGACATTACTCATATTTGTATTCCCGAAAAAAATTGTGTATAAGACCCAAATCAATTTAAACAAGAGTTGTGATGCAACATGAGTCCCACTTAATGTAAAAAAAAAAAAATGAAATGTGCTCTATAACTTTGAGATATTGTGGTATTACTTTAAGAAAATATGTAGTGTATACAAGTTTTACCAATAATTGAATAGATATACATAGTCATATAACTTGGTTTATAATTGATTTTTCCCGGGCAACCATATAAATTTAAAAAAATTGAAGGATATAAAGATTTTTTTTCAATTTTTCAGTTTTAGTTATTTATTATTGACTTTAGATACAAATAATGTACTAGTGTTTCTATGTAGAAATATTTATTTTGGAAATTTTTAAAGAAATGTAAAAAATATTTCATTTCCTTATTTTTTTATTGGTGGCATTAGAAACATTTTGAAATTTTAAAAGGAAAAATAAAAAATATTAACAAAAAAATGAGGAACCAATTAGGAAAAAGAAATAGATCTTAAAAAATAAAAATAAAAATAAGATAACTATGAAACATTACATATGTAATTAACATTTCTAAAATAGAGGCAAATCAATAGTAGAAAGAAATCTTTTGAATTTTTGAATTTTTTTTTAAAAAAACCACTAGCAAAAATAGGAGGAACTAATGAGAAAAAAGGAATAGCCTTTAAAAAATAAAATATAAAAATAAGAGAAATGTAAAACATTACAAATGTAATTTACAATAGAGACAAACCAATAATACAAAATGAGGCGAAAACATAAGTCTTCGCGGGACTAACAATTGTAGAATTGAAAATTCATTTTTGAAAATTATACATTGAGATAAAACATAAAAGTTGGAACAAAATAAGCTATCTAAGTCATTGTAAACGGTTCAATGCCAATGATGTCCATAATATCCATAATTTAAGTTTAATTGATTCTGCAAGTCGTCTTTTATTACTAGTTCAAAAGTGCAACCATAAAAAGAACTGTAACGCACAAAAAATAACACACAAATAAAATAGAACTGAAGTTATAGTATTAGAAGATAGTTGTAATGGTAAAATATGATTAGGATTTTAAAGCAATCATCTATAGAGTGAGCGAATATTTACAACATTTAGATACAACCGAATAACTAGTCATTAAAATACATCTCAAAGCAAGCTCAAATTTAAAGTGAGGTTAACAGATCCAATAGTAATATATACATATATTTACTTTTGATTGGGTTCTTAGGTTTGCATTTTCTTTTATAACGGCCTTAGTTTCCTTGATGATTCACTTGTTCCTAAGAACCCTTCTAGAATTTATCGCTACACCTTATAAGTCATTTTAAAGTTTGTTATCTAGAGTCCACTTTTGTCTAATACCCCAAAGGAGCTGCCTGCTATTTTTATTTTTTTTATATCAAAACAAACAAGAGCTCTGAAAGAGCTAGAGTCCATACCTTTTTAAAAGAAAGAGAAGATTGATTTTTATTTCTATGCTCAACACTAATGTCAACAAAAAAATGAGGAACCAATTGTAGAATACGAATTGCAAAATTGAAGGAGTGTTGGTTTGCTATTAAAGGCTTTATCTTGTAGTAGTCATACCTATTAGTCCACAAAGTTTGAAGATGTCAAAATATTGGTGCATGTTTATTTACAATTCTATGATAAATTATTTTTAAATTTCAGTTGTTTTTGTATATGTAAAATTTTAATTTATGATAAATTATAGTTGTTACATAAAAAATTAAACATCTATGCTTTAGTGTATGATTTTATGATTTTATAATTTTAGAATATAAAAATTAAGTGGATATTATATAAGTACAAAAAAATTGAAGAAAGACAATCTTATATAAATATTTATTATATTATTTATTTAATTATACAAGTTTTTTATACATATTAAAATATATAATATTTTTTTAATTTGTAATTAATTATTTTTATAATGAATTCAAAAAAAATATTTTTCTGATCGATAAACAAGCATAGCCTTTTAATCTATTATATTATTAAAATTTAAAAATACACAGGTTTCTCCATTCTAACGGGCACTAGTAGGAAAGAACGGAGTAAGAAAACCTCCAATCTAGTCCGAGACTGAAGTCCTATTTTATATATCAAAAAAAGGGGCATACCCCAATTTATAAAATCAAACATAATGTCAAGGTGATTACATCATATAATGCTTAAAGTTGATCTTTAAACCATTTGGGCGTGCTGCAAAAGAAGTCCTAATCTCTATAAGACATCACATAATAAACAGAAAGGGGTGTTAGAAGTTAGTAAACCATAATTAAAATAAATTGTGATAGTGTTTCACGAAATCCAAAGGGAGCAAACTCCATCATATAGCAAATAATCTTAAGATCTTGAGATTCAGAGAGTAAATTATTACAAATAATCAAATGATCAAGGAGCTAAAGTGAATAATCCCTAATTATAAGTGCATATCATTTTGCAAAAGTCGAAGTGAATGAACGAGGAAAAATGTCAAAAACAATACGTGGCAAGAAAACGATCTTGAAAGTGACACGCATACAAACGAAGGAAAACCCAAATTAACAAACTGAAATGATATCTGCATGCCAAAATTACATAGACCATTAACCAGATTATGAAGTTGGAAGAGATTTCTTAAGTTACTATCTTTATCTATTCTAGTAATAGTATTTACAAATCAAAATCATATATATGATAGATTCGGGTAGACAAGAGGACTGCTTATAAAATGCATCCTTACAACCAACTTGTCAAATAAGAAACTATAACTGCAAACCAGTCAGTGGAATGTCATGAACCAATACCTATATGTAAGTACTATGCCCTATATTTAACTAGGTCAAAATATTACGAACAAAATGACCTAGAATTATAGCTAAGTATGTCAATATTGTTTCTTAAAAACCATGATAAACTTCGAAGCCTCATGCAGATTTGTGGCCTTTGAACCCGGAGGAAACTTGTAGGCCATCCTGCCTCTGCTTGATTTATCATAATTTGGGAGGCAGAATTCCACATTGTCCAAATCAGAGAGATCTGCGTCTAGGTGGATGTATGCGTCAAAGGCCCTCAAATAATTCGGGAGCCAGTCTCTACCAAGATCCTCAATTATTCCTCTCCACCTTAGCAAGAAGTTAATGCTTGCTTCCATCTTTGACCACTCTTTGAAGAACTGAAAGTTGTCCCTGATTACCAAACATGGTCGCCTCAAGCTTCTAGCGAGCTCTGGACTATCCAATTCATATTCCATGTATGCTTTAGGAAGGGGGATCTGTAGCCTTGCATCAATGTTAGCTACCACTATCTCAAGCCCTAGCAACCAACAGGGGTCAAAAATCTTGTAGCTCAAGCTAACAATGTCCCATTTCTCCACCCCTGCCCTAGCTAGGCAGCCTACCCATAGCCCTATAATATCATTGTTTGTCCTCCATGAATACTCATAATTGAAAACCCCCTCATCCAGCACTCTGCTAACTGCAATTCAGCTCATGTCATCTATTGGACGAAATAACCTATTCCATCTCTCTTGCTTAATCAGACCGCAGAAGGCCATGGTGCGATTTTCGAACGCATGATAAAGATAGATATGTGTATCCATGGAGAAACAGAGTTGAAAATCATGGGCTACAGTGAGAATAAACACTTCCAAGCCGAAACCACTAGTTATAATTTTAAGAAGGAAAAATCTAGAAATAGAAATAATGACAAGGACGTCCTAATGGGTTCGAAAATGCCACTCGAAATCATAGAGCGAATTTTCATACACGAAAGAAAGATATGCCTCATAGTCTGGTACAAGGCCTGCTTTAATGATTAATAAAATCTCGAGAGGGCAATACGATGGGGATGAGAATAAACAACATAGGTGAAAGAATATCATAAGTTTTGGTTATAAATTAATAAGTTTTCTCCATCAGTTCCTTTATTAGCTAAGCTACCGGCTTCCTTGTTGCCTTGTCTGTAGATATGCGAGAATCTTACTTCTTCAAATTTTCCTAGTAGTTTGAGTATCATTTCTAATCTGGAATTTAGGATCTAGTTTGGCATTTCCCCTTTTCTAAGAGCATTTAATATGATCTAAGAATCCCCTTCAATCATGATCTTTTTAATGCTAAGGTTATTGCATATTTGTATACCTTCTTCTACTGCTTCAAGTTCTGCTACATTATTAGTCAAAATTTCTAGTGATTTGGATCTTTTTGCTAACTAGTTTCCTAATTCATCCCCTATAATACATACTATACCTGCCTTACCTGGATTGCCTCTTGATGCCTCGTCGAAATTCAGTTTCTTCCATCTTGGCGGTGGGGGTTCCCATTTACAAGCTTGCCTAGCTAGATTATTATTTTTTTATAGTAAAGAGTAGGATTGATGATAAGAGGCCATAATTTTTTAATCTCTGCATACCATTCTGTGAATTTTCCTTCTTCTCTTGGTCTCTTCCTAAGATCATTATTCATAACTTGTGTAATAGCTGCTTCAATCTTTGTAAGGAGAGCTTGCACGTTAAGATCTTGATTTTGAAAAATACGACAATTTCTTTCTTTCCAAATCTCCCAGGTTAGAATTGTTGGGATATGTTCCACAGTTTCCCATATACTTTATTAGGAGGGTCTTTAGGCTAACCCAATAGATGATCTATCCATTTACCTGCAAGAGGTGCAGTCCAATTGAGTTTGTATTGGAGCCACCTCCAGCACTCCTGAGTATATTTACAAAGGTATAGGAGGTGTTCTGCTTTTTCTTCACTTTCTTTGCATAAAATGCATCTTGATGGTCCCTCAAGACCCATTTTTAAAATTCTATCTATTGTTAGTATTCTCTTTTGCATGGCTACCCAAAGAAACATACCTGCTTTGGGGAGTCCTACTGGACCCCAACATAAATTTATTGGGAGGGTACTAGCTTCCCATCTTTGGAAGTTTGTGATCAATTTGTACCCTTCTTTGACTTTATAGATCCCATCTTTAGAGGCAGCCCAAATTAGTTTGTCCTCCCTATTTTTTATTGAAATTGGGAAGTTTTTTAGAATGTTTTCAAGTCTCTCTTGATCCACCTGGTTGCGTCCACAATTAGAGAGGGTTTTCCATTTCCGCATCTTTCCTAATTCAGAGTGGTTTTCCTCTAAATAATCTTTCACTTTTGACCCCCATAATGTCTTAAGGTGAGTCATAGCTTCTGGGGTGATATCTGAACAATTTAGGGATGGATGTCCATTCCATGAGTCCTCCCAAAATAGAGCTTCGTCACCTTTCCCTATATCCCAAGTGAGGTATTTGGATATGAGGTTCTGACAATTAATAATGAAGTTCCATCCTGTAGAACCTTTAGGGGGGTTCTCTAATTCTAAATAAAGAGGTACTATTCGACGAGTTAAGATATTTTTTAAAAAGGATTCTTGCCTATTTCATGTCCCTTTCTTGGTACGATCTCCACACTTGTTTAGCTCCTAATGTTTCGTTCTGCCATTCTAGACTTTTGATTCCTAGGCCCCTAGCTTCTTTAGGTTTGCAGATATTGCTCCAACTAATTAGAGCTGCCTTTTTTTAATCCTCTAATCCGTTCTAGAAGAATTCTTGCATTTTCTTTTCAATTTTTAGGTTTATGTTTTTAGGTAATTGTGTATAAGAGAGCTAATGGGTAGGAATTACTAATAGAACTGCTTTGATTTTAGTGGTTCTCCCTGCCTTGGTCAGCCATCTTCCTTTTCACGATTCTGTTTGGCTATCAATTTTCCCTAGTATATGCTCCCATCCTGGGCTAGATTTACTTCCTTTGTCTAAGAATATTCCTAGATATTTAAATGGCCAAGTACTCTTTTTGAATCCTAATTTATTGCATATCTGAACTTCTCTTTCCTCAGGTGTGTTTAAGAAGAAGATTTCTTATTTCTTAGCATTGATTCTTTGACCTGATGCTTTAGTGTATGTCTCTAAAATATGCCGCATATGTTTTGCCTCATTCAAAGTGCTGACTCCAACAAGAATAGTGTCATCTACAAACTATTTATGGGTCGTATTTTCTACATCATTTTTTACTTTAACTCCTTTAATTTTGTTTTCTATTTGCACAAATTTGATTGCTCTTCCAAATGATTCTGTCATGATGATGAATAGAAATGGGGATATCAGGTCTCCTTGTCTAATACCCGTAGAAGAATTAAAGAATCCTTCTGGAGTACCATTAATGAGAAGAGAATTTTTTTGGGTAGATACACATTGATAGATGATGTTTATCCACTGTTTAGAGAAGCCAAAGGCCTCTAAAGTTTTACAAAGGAATCTCCAATCTACTTTATCATAAGTTTTTTGGATATCTAGTTTTAATAGCATACATGCTTCATTGTTTTTAATTGCAGAGTGGATAGTTTCTTGTATGATAGAAATCTCGTCTAAGATGGATTTACCTGGGACAAAACTAGTTTGTTCTTCCGAAATAAGTTTAGGAAGGAATTTTTTGAGACAGTTAGCTAAAATTTTCAAGAACACTTTATAAATAGTGTTACAAAGAGTAACAGGTCTAAAGTCCCTTGGACACATTCATTTTTTTTGGTAATAAGAAAAGTATGAATGATTTCTATTAAGAGGGATCCTCCATTTATGGAGGCTTCCAGAGCTTTCCATAGATCTACTCCTAGTATATCCCAACATTGTTGAAAGAAAAATGCTTGAAACCCATCTGGACTTGGGGATTTATCTGGATTAATATTGAAAAGCGTCATTTTGACTTCTTGAAGAGTAAAAGGTTTATTTAAGAATTTATTATCCTCATCTATGATCAACTTGGGAATACATTTTAACACTTCCTCTTGATCTACTCTATTAGAAGAGTCAAAATTATTAAGGGTGTCATTAGAATAATTGATAAAGATATCAGTTATTTCTTTTGGATTTTTAGTTTGCTCACCTTGTGGATTCTTAATCTTTGTTATGTTATTACAATTTCTATTGTAAATAGTGTTATTATGAAAGAATTTTGTGTTGCGATCTCCTTCTAACAACCACTTTTCTCTAGATTTATGTTTCTAGAATATTTCTTCTTTTGCTAATAGTTCTTGTTTTAATAGGTACTCTTTTTCTAATAGGTAAGATTCATTATTCATCCCCTTAGTTATAATTTCTTTGTTTAATTACTAATTTTTTCTTCTATATCTATTTTTTCTTTGAACATATTTTTTAATTGTGTTTTATTCCATTTTAAGATTTTTTCTTTAATACTTTTTAATTTTGAAACTAAACAAAACATTTTTGATCCCTAAAATTGTTCTTCCTACCACCATCCTTTTATCCGATCCATAAAAGATTTGTCCATAAACCACATCTTTTCACATTTGAATGGATTCCTGCTTGGTTTAAATTGCTCTTTGATTTCCAACTTTACTGGGAAGTGATCTGAACCTGCCATTGGTAGTATTTCTACATTTACTGCTTTATCCATTTTGTTGAGCTCGGCTTTCAGGAATAATCTATCCAAACGTTCTGCTATATAACAAAAACCTTTCCTTCTATTATTCCATGTATATACACCGTTCTTGGTGATAATATCAATGAGGGAGTCCTTCTAGATCCAGTTTTTGAAATCTTCCATGGCTCTAGATACTGAATTATTTGCTCCATATTTTTCCTCTTTTCTTAAAACAACATTGAAATCTCCACCTATGATGATGGTCTCATTTGGCTTTGAATTGATAAATGTGTTGATTTCATTCCAGACAGCTAATTTCTTTGTTGATTGAGTGGGCCTATAAACATTTATTATAATCAATTGTATGTTTGATTTTGTGTTGACTGCTCTACTTCTCGTCCAGTTAGTGTTGGAGGTTATTTCTTCTATATTCACTTGTTGAGAATTCCAAATGATTTCAAGTCCTCCTGGAGCTCCCTATGACTGATTAAATTTTGATTTCCACTTCCCTAGTTTCTGATTTAAATTTATTCCCTCTTCTTTGTTTAGTTTTGTTTCTTGTAATAATGTAATGTCTAAATCAAATAAGGTGAGATTGCACTTTAATAAACATTTATTACTAGGGTCATTTAAGCCCCTAGCATTCCAAGTTATGATTTTCATTGATCCTTGGGAAGGATCTTCCCCTTCCCGCTTTATAGAATATCAAAAATCTTGGTTTGTTCCTTTACCTATCCTACTGCCTCCCTAAGTTCTTTTAGCAATTTCCTTCCTCATTTTTGCTTTGTTTTCCTGCAGTTTGGTGTCCTCATTCCGTCTTGATTTACTGATACACCTATCCTTTCCAAATTTTGATCCTTTAGCACTTTTTCCGCTATCACTGGATATTCTTTTTCCTGGAGGTCTTCTGTAATTATTTCTTTGACTATCATCTTATTAATTTGATAATATTTAAATTATGAGATTTGGTCTTTCCCTGATACCTTGATCTCTTTGATGTTTCTACCTTTATTAGAGTTGTCCCCCAAGTCATTCCATATAATTTGCTCTTCAATTAACATATTTGTTAGCTCTGGAGTTGTTATCCTTATTCCTGATTATGATTCTGTTCCTTCTGTGATTGGTGCAAACATTTCCTTACCATTACTGGGAGTTTGCCAAAATTTGTAACTCTTCTTTTTCACTTTCTTTTTGATAGTGATGTTGCTCCATTGAGCTGAATTTTTCGGAGGGATGTTTACTTCTTGTTCTCAAGTCCTTATTTGGTGGGCTTTTCCTTGAACTCTGTCATTTGTAGGATCATTTCCTTTATTATTTCTTTGTTCCGTCTGCTCAATTTCTGATTTTTCAACTAAGACTTCTGATTGTTCTTTTCCTTGGACTCCAATATGATTGTTTCTGTTCTTTGATGTTTCCCCTGTTTCTGATATTTGTATCCTCTTTCCTTTATGATTTTTGTGAACAGCTTCCGCCAATATGCTTTGATCTATCAAATCATTTTGTAGTAGAAGGATTTCATGGAATAACTTGTTTACTTTTTTAATATTGAGTTTCATTTCTTCTACTATCTCTCTTTCCATTTGGCAATCCTTGCATTTTTAAAATTTGTCTAGTGAGTGCTAATAGTTTATATTGGCCATCCAATATTTTTCCTTCATTCCTTTTATATCCATATTTTCTTGTAAGAATTATTCTTTATTATCTGGATTTCTTTTATTTGGATTATTAATCTCTTCTGCTACTCTTTGGCTTCCTTTGTTATCCTTTGTTGTTACAACTTCTTTTGCTTTCCTTTCTTTTCCCATACCTCTGCTTCCTTTTGTTATTATATTGTCTTTAATGTTGTTTTTGATATGCAGTTTAGTTAAGTTTGGATCCTTTATTTTATCTATATCTCCTGAGTATTCTCTGAATGATAAGTTGTAAATGGATCTGTTGGTTATAATTTTCCTACTTATTGTGTTGTTTAGATTTCATTTTACCAAAACCCTAATTTTATTAAATTTAACTTTGCTATCTTCGAGACCTACGAGAGATCCTAAAGATTTGCCAATTCTCTTTATGATATTATCCTCCATTAGTTTCAATGGTATTTCTAAGCATTCCATCCATTTGATTGTTTTTATATTTTTAATGTAGTTTTTGTTAAAATTTGGTTGCCATGCTGTGAAATTAATGTGATGTCCCTTATAGAAGTAATTATCAGAACTTAAAATTTCAGCTTTGTCCTTTGAATTCTGACAAAGAATGAGCCAATATTTATCTACAAAAGAGGTTATGTTACTTACCTTGTCGCCCCATTTCTTAGATATGATGCATACCAACTTGATTCTATATTTTGGTGGTCCATTCCAGTACATATAGATGCCCTTTTCTACGCAATCTATCCATCTTCCTTCACTATGCGAATTATTGATGATTATTCCTTCGTTGTTTTTGTTCTTGATTGGAGATCTTGGATTAGGTTTTCTTGCCTCTCTTTGATTGATTGTTGCTCAATTTTTCTTCCAATGCAGTGGAATGTAAGCCTCCTTTGCTAGGTGGAATGTTGCCTTCCGTGGGATGTTTTCACAGCTACTCTTTAGTGAAACATAAGTTTCCAATGTCTTCCGAAAACTCTTTGACATAGGGCCTAAAGGAATTTTATTGGCCTCTGAAATTGTTTTAAGCCGATCTACTTGCCTTGTTTAGCCTAGCTTCCTTGGGCTAGGGTTTTGATTTGACAGAGGAGCATACTTTGTTCTATTGAAAAACTCTTTTTGGATTTGTAATTTTGTTGCAACTCCTTTGCCCTATTGTCGCCAATTTTGATTTTTTTTTTCCTGCTTTGCGTGATCTACCATCCATCCTCATTTCTACAATTTTGGCTTTCGATAATTTCGGCATTACTGTTTTTATGCTGTTGGATTAAGTTTTCAAACCTATTCGTGCCTATTATGGGTTTACTCAGTTGATCTCTATTTTGAGAGGAAAGGGCTTCGAATTTGTTGCTGGTAATCAATGGACCGAGTTCCTTCTTCTAAAGCTGGTACACATATTGGAATGGAGCGGAAGATTTAAAGTTTCCTTGCAAATTTGTCTTATTCGCCATCTTGCAGAGCAGACCTAATATTTCACCTTCCTTATTAATGAATTCAAAATATTAAATATGATTCATTTATATATATATTTTTTGTTATTCAATTGAAATTATAATAGAAATTATTTCATCTTATACTTAATAATTTTATATTTTTATTTAAAAAATATATTCCATAAGAAATACAAAGTAAGCGATTAAAATCAAATAACAAAAAAATAAAAAGATTTTCAGGTTTTTAAATAGTTTCAAGTCTAGGGGAGGAGGGCAGCTTCCACGTGGACATGGGTTTTCATATTCTTCTAGCAGCAAGAGCACCAGGATTAGCAAGATGAGTGGCAGTGCGCACCATTAGTACTCTGTGCCTGACGGAAATGTTTCCTATTTCAGCAGCCCATCTGAGAGTCTCAATGCGCACCAGTGTTAGAATCCCATGCCACATGGAGGAGGGGATTTTGCTGCTGCCACGACATCCAGCTATTTTAGTTTTAAGTTTTGTGTTTGATGTAATGACCTGTTCTTCTTATTTTAATTTGTCGGGTATGGGCAAGACAGACCTAAGAAATTTTGGAATTGAATTCGATTTCGGACACACTTAGTAGAAAGAAGTTTCCAGAATTTTTTTTCCCCAATTTCTGATGTCAAAAAATTAGTTTTACCCCTAGCATAAATGCCATCAGCCAATCAAAAATAAATAAAATTCTCAATTCAAAATTTTTTTTTTTTTAAAATAGCTTTTTAACTTTAGAAATTCATTGTCTTTAGTTGGAAAAAATTAATGGACGTGACCCCCACCGGAAACATTAGTACCCTGCCTTATGCAAGGCAGGGACTAATAAGGAATGTGAGCTATTTAGACTTGGCATTAGCCAGAATTTCAGATGTATTTAAGGAATTGCTTGACAGAACAATATTTTCTCAATCTGCAAGGACAGAATCTTTCACATATTGTAGGCGAATTGACAAGGTTTACTATATCTTTAATCTTGGCCATAAGGTCAATGTATTGGTCTTTAGCTTGGTCAGTGACCCAGGGAAAAACTTTCACCTCTCTATTAATTGAATGTAACGATTGTGTGCTTGCTAATATATTAGGTTTTTAACACAAAATGGTTCTAGAATATATATTCCTCTTTTCTTGTCATGTGTTCATGTAGAAGAAAATATCGCTTGAAAGTCTTCTTAAATTTCACTACAGATCTAAAATGTTGAATCAGTTCTGCAATTTTGTTATTATAAATACTGCATCCTAAGCAAAATGGACGAGTTAATGAAATCTGATAAGCACAACATACAATTGACAATGGTTTCCTCTCTTTTAATAGCTAATTACAAATGAAGGATTTGTAAATAAATCAATTTCTAACATTAAACAATTTATAGATCATAGGAACATGCACTAATACACTGTGCTCGAAGATTTTACTGAATGCCGGGCCAGCAAAAAGGTAAATTGTCCTGCAAGAAGTGGATCCCTAAGACTGGTCAACTTTTCAATATGTTATTACATGATGTAGATTGCATTAATTACAAATTCCTTTCCATGCCTCAATACACAATCACCAAATATTTATTAAAAACTTAGCATCAAAACCAAGCCTGGGTGAGAATTTGAAGAAACTGACTTCTATTGTAAAATTCTCCCTTTCTAAAATTCAATTTCCATGCCTCGATACACAATCACCAAATATTTGTTAAAACCTTAGCATCAAAACCAAGCCTGCGTGACAATTTGAAGAAACTAACTTCTATTGTAAAATTCTCCCTTTCTAAAATTTGAATAATTTTAACTTTCTGAACAAATACATGAAAACTGAAGACTGAATGCCACGAGTATATAGAGAAGCACATGTGCTCTCTGTGCCCTATAAATCCTACACCTTTGCCCCTGTTAAAAGGTCACCCAAAATGAGTTTTATTGGTTGGTAAGTACCACATAGCTACGAGCTATAATAAAGAAAAGAAATATAGAGTCTAATGGAGGATTTTATGGAAGCCGTCTGAAATTAATTAGCATTGGCTCTTCTTATTGCATATATTCTGTATGCTGCTAATCCCACAACTGCAACTGCTGCTCCAACTGCAGAGACAAGTGATAGAAAGATTAGACAGGCTTACGGGGAATGCTTGGTAGGATTTGATATACCTACAGCATGTATGTTGGTTACTGCATCCTCTTATATAATAAAGGTATCAAAAATAATAATGTCAAATCTTGTAATATTCCCTAAAGAGTAATTATGATATTCGCACAATTTTAATCCACTCCAATAATTTCTCAGGGTTAGCTCCACTAATCAAATTAAAAGTTATTATGTTATTGATTGCTATTTAGTCAAAAGGATGAAATTATGTATGGAAAATAAATTAGCTAGTCCGAAGAAGCAGATCAAGGAACAGCACTAAATGGTTGAAGTCCCCAGCCAGAAATAAGAGTTTCATCTGCACATTCTTGTGCTTTATATACTTCATTTCTTTTATACACCTTCAAAATATGAAGCAGCTGTTATATGAAAAGGCAGCAATTAAAACTGAAATAAAGTTAAACCTTCAGCAATGGAGACCAATATAAGAAGACTCAAATACAAACGTTACACTCAAGGGACTACATGTATACCACACCCATGCAATTATTATTGGAATTATATTACCTTTCCAACAGGGCGCACCTATTCCCCTTTAAAAATAGTCATCACGTTTGCTAACACACAGCAAATGTTATTAACTCAAAGCATTTATCGATGTCAACTAGAAAAGCAATTAAATTCTGTGTGATGATGATTTCTATATATAATTGTTGCAAAATATTGCAGATTTTTGTCTTACAACTCCACACCTAAAAAGTTTTTGTTCTAATTATATGAAGTTCAATGGTCCAAAGAAGAGTAGAAATGAGAAATAAAATACTTGATCAATATTCCTCCTTGGATGACCTTCCTTAAATAGAGTTTTCCTCCCAAAGACAAATCTTCAAATTCCCCTTGACTGATATTAGAAAGGACGTACTTTTTAAATACACTATAATTGTGAGAGACCTTCCCTTATAGATTTTACTTTACTTGAGGCCCACTTTATTATAATTGTTGATTACATTTTATACTAAAAATAACTTTCACCTGTAATGACATTATGATCCTTGTGAATTATAATTATGCTCCCATTTTTTCAATACAAATTCCCCAGAGTCCACAATAGATTAACGATGTGCATTTGGGTTTCAACTTGATTTCATTTTGAAATGGGAACGTTACAAACTTGCTTTTTCAAATCAGTAGAATGTACGAGCACCTTCTCATGCATCTTGAATACAATCTTATTTGAGATTACAAAAACCTTTTTCAAGACCCAATAGAGACTATTTTTAAGTCTTTAACACAATTAAGATTCTCATACCAGCTGAAAATATTCATAGACAAGATAAGATAATATTAATGTCCAACAAGAGACCAACAAAGGGTCTAAGGAACAAAAAGAGTACAATCAAGGGGGAGAAACCCAGCTGGAACACTAAACAGTGTCCAAGAAGGAGCGAACAAAAAAAGCAAAGAGAGGAAACAAAAGAAGAGAAAAGACCTAACTATCCTTTCTCAGTAAGAAGTAATTCGGCACTAAAGGATATGGCCCTAAACGATCACAAATCCAGGATCACCTCTAAGTGAAGCTGGAGGAAGGGTGTCGATGTTTGATGAATCCGCAACAAGGTCTGCCGGATCTAGTGAGGATGGAGACAGGTGCAATGAGCGGCCGTTTCATGCCCCTGTAGGGAGACATGGGCAGGAAAAAGGTGGTGATGAGCTGATCCAAGGCCTGGCGCTGGGGAAACATGAGCTGCAGAGTGTCATCACAGAGCTGAGAAGCCTCACGGAGGTAGAGTGCTAAGCATCACTAATTAGGGTAGCCGAAAAAGGCTGCAAGGGATCTGCAATCTCTAAATCAACAGTGGAACCTGCCTCTAATCTCGTAGTAAATAGGACACATGAAGATGAAATGGATCTTAGTCTCAGTCTCAGATAAAGTGCAAGGGCGGCAGACCCGATCGTCTTTGGAGAGGTGGTGATCCGTTTGGCATCGAAGCCAATGAGAGCCGACTTTGGATGAACCCAGAGAGATGCAGAGGGCATGACACCAACAACGACTCAAGTAAAAGGGATGCACAATAATCTCGTCCTAGGTCTCCAAAAAGTGTTGTGAGCAAAAGGCCATCCGCGGGCGTAGATCCCCAAGGGGGTTAATCTAGGTCATGGTGATGTACTGTTTGTAAATGTCCAATCTGACGTGCCCATTCAATTCCTGCCGAGATGAGAGGAGATGGGCAGGGGCATCCAAAGTGAACTGGTAAGGTCGGAGACAATCGATGTCAATCCCAATCAAGCTCAATAAAGTAGTGGTCTGGGTATACCAACGACGAGCCTTGGTCATAGTCACAGAACTGGCAATATCAATTGAGGAGCAGTAGGTGAGGTAGGAGCATCTATGGCAGCCATCAGCAGAGTCCGCAAAGCCTCTGAGGCGGTGGATAAACCAAACCAAATCAAAGATGGCGCTAAGCCTGAAAGGATGCACCCTGAACTCAGCCAAGATAATATTGTGCGGAGTATGCCTGTGACATCTAATAATCCAGCGGAGAAGGGTCTAGACCTGCTCAACTGAGGCACAATCTGAATCGAGAAGACAAGGTCCCCAAATCACAGAGTCGTATTAAACTGTCGGTCTAACCAGAGAATTCATAAGAGATTATTTGGACTCAGTGTCCTAGAAGTGGTGCCCAAAGCATTCCCTCTCAAGAAGGGCAAGGGAACCCATCCCCTTGGCAACCCTGGGTAGGTGAGCAGGCTCAAACTGAAGCAGCGGCCAGAAAACTTGACCCCAAGATAAGTATGAGGAGACAATGTCGATCGGCCAAATCTGAAAGCTAAAGTGAAGATGAGAGGTCTTCAAATAGTTAAAGACCATAACTTGAGTCTTGCTCAGATTCACCGCAAGTTGACGCTGATCACAAGAGAGGCAGACCCATCAATAAGTTGCAAAGCCCCTCCGAAGAGGAGGCTAAAAGAGCCACATCATCGGCAAAGAGGAGAACGTTGATCAGGACCTGGTGTAAGTGGCAGCAATGAGTTGGGCAGGCCTCTCTAAGAAAAGTCTCAAGCTTATCAATGTAGATATTGAATAAAATGGGTGAAAGTGGGCAGCCTTGCTTCACCCCAATAGTGCTCTGAATTGGATTGTAGAAGTCCCCAGGAGTCCTAAATCTGCCAACCACTGTCTCATAAAGTCTCATGATCGCAACTAGGAGAATATCTAAAGTGTCAATGTCCTTGAGTCTCTATAAAAGGGCCCCTCAAGGAATGAAGTCAAAAGCCTTGCGAAAGTTTACAAAACAACAATAAACTTTCACCACACAATGTCCAACCTCCTCAATGATAGCCCGCAGTGCCAAGATGTGATCCATAGTCTGCTAGTCTAAACCATAGATGGAAGACTCGTCGGTTACTCGACGAGTTTTTAAAACTCGCCGAGTATTTTGGGACGGCGGGTAAATCGCCCAAAAACTCGCCTGCCAAAAAACTCAGCGTGAGTCCAAAAACTCGCCGAGTAATCGGCGAGTTTTAGTCAAAAACTCGGCGAGTTATGTAAAAAAACTCGCGGTTCAGGGAACCCGCGGCCAATGACGCCTAAATAGGTCAAAATGCATTGTTTTTTGCATTGTTTCTTTCATTTGTGTGGAGCAAAGAAGGTTTTAGCTGATTGCAAGTGATTAAAGGCAGATTGGAGTGGATTTTGGAGGATTCTAACCGAATTTAGAAGAGAAATTTCTTTCCAGGTATGTTCATCTTATCATTGTTTGAAAACTTTTTATAGTTTTAAGCAAAGCTTTTATTGTTTTTGTTGTTGTTTGTAAATGATTTCAAATCATTTGAAAGTTGAAACCCTAGTTGTTCTAAACTTCTAGCTTCTAAGTTCTAACTTTTTTTATTCGTTTTTCTATAAATTTAATTATTTATGTGTAGGGCAGCGGACAAGCATTAAGAAAACATGACAAACCCGCAAGAAGAGTGGCCACAAACACCATGCCCATCTGGATATATAGGCACTCGGCCTAAAAATGCAAGAGATAAGGCATGGCGGTATGCCTATGAAGCTCCAAGTCCAAATGATATTGGGAAGGTGATATGCATTCCCTGTGAGAGAATTATTTCTGGAGGCATAAACCGCCTCAAATACCACCTTGCAGGCATAAAGAAACATGACTCAAATCCTTGTCTCAAGGTAACTGATGAAGAAAAAAGATTCATCCATGCCCTACTTGCAGCTGCTGAAGAGAAAAAATTGAATAGGGAGAGGGCAAAATTATCTGTGAGGGCAGCCATAGCTGAATCTGAAGGAGCTCCTTTTGATATGCAAGAGGAAGAAGAAGCACTTGAGAACATACCAGGATCTCTTCGTGGCCCACGGATCCGCAAACAAAATTTCTCTTTTACCGGTTCCACTTCTTCTACATCTACTTCTTCATCATCACCATCCGGATCCCCATCAGGGATAGGTGGTTATTTTGTGCCCAGGAACACACCTGGAGCACAGCCATCATTAGAGGGCACTGCATGGTTTAAGGAGGTGCATGAGCAAACTGATATTGCAGCAGCTGATTTTTGGTTTTTCAACAATATCTCAATGAATGCCGCTGATAGTCCCTATTGGGTCAATATGGTGAATGCAATGACAATATCAGGCAAAGGGTACAAGCCGCCTAATCGCAAGGATATGAGTGGAAGGTTAGTATTTTACTATTTAGTAATTGTAAATAATTGAGATTCACTTTAGTTCATTGTTATATTTTAAATCTTAATTGTTATAACTTATTTCCTAATTTTTTACTAACACTTGCACTTTATTTAATATTACACTTAAATTTTGTAGGTTGCTTGACAAAGCAGTTGGTAGGGCAAGATTGTTGATAGAAGACCAAAAGAAAGAGTGGAAGAAGTATGGCTGCACCATTTTATCTGATGGGTGGACAGATGGAAGAAGTAGAACCATTATTAACTTCTTGATTGCTTGCAAAGATGATGTGGTGTTTTGGAAATCTGTCGATGCCTCCAACAAAGTGAAAAATGCAGCCACATTGGCTTTAATGTTGGAGAATGTTGTCATGGAGGTGGGAATAGAGAATGTGGTGCAAATAATCACAGATAATGCAGCAGCAGGTAGATTTAATTTTTTATATTTGAATCAATATGAATCATGAATGTAATGCTATGGTATTATTCAATTAAGATTTGATGTAATTTGTAAATACTAAATATGGAAAGTTTGTTACTGATTATTGATTTTTTGCTAATCTTTTAGGTAGAATCCTCCAAGAGAGGCATCCCACACTTTTTTGGTCACCTTGTGCAGCACATGTCATTGACCTTCTTTTGGAGGACATAGGAAAACTTGATTGGGTGAGTCCAGTTGTGGAAGATGCTAGGCGAGTCACGAAATATATCTATAATCACCCATGGGTTCTCAGTTTGATGAGAAAAGCCACTAAAGGCAAAGATTTGATGAGACCTGCTATGACAAGGTTTGCAACGGTCTTCTTGACGTTGCAAAGTACTCTTGACCACATATTGGCTTTGAAGCAAATGTTTGTGTGTGCTGATTGGGTTGCTTCACCTTACTCAAAGAAGCCCGAAGGAGAAGCTGTGGCACGAATAGTCTTTGATGATAGCTTTTTTGCAAAGGCTAAGGAGATTGTGGAGGTAACTTCATTATATTTTTAGTTTATTCAAGTTTCATTTTCAATTCATAACTTACTATGTTATTAACTAATTTGTATTTTTCGAATTTCAAATGTAGATGTCTCTGCCCCTGGTTCTAGTCTTGCGCACATGTGATGGGCAGCAATCCCCAATGGGAGGTCTTTATGAGGCCATGGATAGGGCGAAAGAGGCTGTTAGAAGTTACTATCACGGGGACAGTCTCAGATTTGACCCCATTTGGGAAATAATTGATAGGAGGTGGAACAATATGCTCCACCAACCTATTCATGCAGCAGGCTACTTCCTCAATCCCAAATTCAGGTACTATGATAATTGATTGTCCTTGAAGTTGGGATTTTAATAAGTCTTTATTTTACTTTACTTTTTAAGGTTGTGTAGTAAGACTTGATATCATTTTCTATTTGTTTTAGGGCTGATGATTCCTACTCAGATCCTAATGGAGAGGTCATGGAAGGTCTCTCTAAATGCATTGAGAGAATGATATCAAGTGAAGAGGAGAGAGACCTTATTGTGACCGAACAACAAATCTATGTGGAATCAAAGGGTCCTTTGTTCTCTTCTATGCTAGCAAAGAGAGCAAGATCTACTCAAGCACCAGGTAAAGCGTCAAACTTTAAAACTTTTGCTAATTGATAAGTTGTGCTTCTGATTTTGTTTTTTATTGCTTTATAACTTTTTAAATTTTGTTTTGCAAATGCTTGGTGGGCAAGTTGGGGTGGCAATACCCCCAATTTAAGGAAATTTGCTCTCAAAGTCCTATCCCAACCTTGTAGCTCATCCCATTGTGAGCGCAATTGGAGCTTATTTGAGTCCATCCATACAAAGAAAAGAAACAGAATGACTCAAAAACGGCTTAATGACTTCGTTTATGTGCACTATAATCTTAAGTTGCGCATAAAAAAGTCATAGCTCTTAGAACTACCTGGTCCGCTTGATCTAGATGAGATAGATCCTTATTCTGATTGGACAGCACAGGAGCCAAGTCCATTTTTTACACCAGATGAGATCGCTGATTTGGAGAGCCAGGCCATGGAGGGGGAGGTTGACACTGATTTTCAGTTCACTATGGATGACATTGAGGATGAGGACGAGGATGATGATGATTCAGGCGAGGATCAGACATTACCATTAGGTGGAGATGCATCCTCTTCTAGGACGCCGAGCCAATTAGTAGGGACGTCGGGCGAGGGGTCACAGCCACAGAGTTCACAGTCACGCAGCTCACGCCCTATCCCAGTGTGGGGCACTTCTTCTAGGACTAGACCCCCTCGCTTTCTTGCTAGTGCAAGTGGAAAGAGGAAGATGTGATTGGCATTGTCACATTGTATTGATGTATTTAGACTTTTAGTATTTACTTCTAGTTTGACAGATTGAAACTATTTAGTAATTTACTATTTTGCTTCCTACCATGAGCATTCTGCATGAGAATGCAATTTTGTACGCATTATGCATTTATATATATCTAAACTTTCTTTCTTTCTTTTGTATTGTCTTTAATTAACTTATTAGATGCATCTTCTCATTAAATTTTGCAAAATAAATGTATTTTTAATTAAATTTCAGCGGTTTTTTAGGTTCCCGAGTTTTCCCCGAGTTCTTTTTTTAAATCGCCGAGTTTTTCCCGATTAAACTTTTGGGGGGCTTGGCGAGTTTTTGCATTTGGCGAGTTTTCCAACTATGGTCTAAACAAAACCCAACCTTCCCTCTAGCACAACATTGCCTCCTGTCAAGTTGTTCGGAAAGAATAATGTTCAGAACTGTGGCATAAAGCTTGGCAAAAGTAAGCTCAATCATGATGTTCTTGTAGTTGCCGAGGTCCAAAACCAACCCGGACTTGTAGATTGGGTGAATCACATGTCTCGACCAAGAATCAAGAAACTCAGTACAGACCACTCTATTAAAGAGTGCCAAAAGAAAGGAGCAAACAATCAGAATACTGTGCTAGAAAAGCCCTGCTTGAAACCTGTCTTTATCGGCTGACCTACCACATCTCATGAATTTGACGACCTCACAAACGGCGGAGGGAATGAATAGATGACAATGGGGAGAAGGGTAGGGTGAATGGGCAGTTGGCCAGGGATATCATAAAGAGCAAAGGCATGGGACACTGAAGAGTGCCAGTTGAGGGTGGAAGGTAGGGGAGAATGGTACACCAAAAAGCTTTTGGGTCTTGAATGAGCGTGTCGTAGAGGGATCTACACTGTGAAGCCACAAACAACCGCTTCCTATGGCAGAGAAGGTGGTGGTACGAGGAAAGCAACTGAGTGAAGGAGGAGGAAGGAGCAGCAAAGGAATCATGCAGGGATCGATGAGAAGACTTGTAATCGTCATCATACCACTGGTTCATAGGGCAAGATTTCTGATGAACAAGGCCAAGGGGGGACGTGGAAGAGTGGTGAGAGATGGAGAGGAGGGTAGACTCCCAAATACTAGAGGCCAAAAGGTCAAACAATGTCAAAGCTTGACAGGAATCCAAGAAGTGGTTAGAGGAGAGAAGTCATCGGAGGTAGAGGTGAAGAGGTAGCAATCACACTTAGAGAAACAGAAAGTGGTACGAGAGCTTGCAAGCAAGGGTAGAGGGTGGAGCGGAAGGGGGGGGACGAGGGGGTGAAGTGGAAGAAAAGGCTACGAATAGAGTGATCAGCCAGAGGGGGATGGGTGATGGTGAAGCAGCTAATTGAGTGATGAAATAGGTTGGTGAAAGGACATAGTCAACCACAATCGCACCCCCACAATGGGGCCAACAAGTAAAGAGCTTCGAGCCTAGGAAGCATGGGAGGCCATTCAGAATCAACAAGTTGGAGGACTCATAGAGCTGAAGGAAATTGTGACCATTGCATGAGAGTGGCCGGAGGCAGTCCTGAGAGAGGCGCTGTAAACCCATAGTGGCAGGATCTGTCTCCCAAATACATGTTGAGTCAGAAGTACGCTCATGGAGGGGGATTTGGAGGTCTCTAGTCCGTGCATTAAAGTCACCCAAAATGATGATGTTGCCCAAGCTCGAGAACTTGGAGATGAACTCATGCAAACCGGAGAAAGGATCTCCATCCACTAGACTATGTATCGCATAAGGAGAGGTGGCCGACAAAAACTAAAAGATTGCAAGAAAAATGTCTCTAAAACAGTGAACAATGTGGCTGATCTAGATCTACATAAATCTAGCCGATGTGTTTGAGTGAAGCATCGTCATGGCACTAACAAGGTCGTCCTAGATCAAGCAAGCCACGCCACTAGAACCATGAACACAACCTGAGGCCTGAACCTCCTCCCTACAAATAGACAACCATTGGTATCTAGAAAACCCTAAAAGAGGGCGAACCGGATTCTCATGAGTCTCTGTGACAACCAAAATATCCGCTAAACTGAACGCATCCGCAAATAGACCAAGTAACAACCAAAGGGTGTCATTACCATTCCAACAGTTGACATGAAGAGAACCGGAGGAAGACTCTCCACCATGTAACTGCTGGTGAGAGCGTCGTTTAGCCAGGAGAGACGATCTTGCTTCCGAACCACTGGGAGGGGAATCCTGAATGATAGCTTTGAGGTTATGGATCACAACCCACTTCCCAACCCATCTTGCCTCAGCGACCAAACCCCTAGAGTGTTTCAGCTACGCAATTTGTGCTCTAGTAAGGTCCTCATCCAAAAAGATCTTAGAAGGAAGAGGAAAAAACTTCCTCTTCAATCTAAGAGCCCGTAATCTGTCAGTAAGTGAGAGAAACTACATGAAAAGAGTGCCATCCGGTCCCACCCAACACCTGTCTAAAGTGATATCTGAGATACCCAATTGATCGGAGAGAAAGGACTGTCCTGCTATCAGAGGACTAGTGGTGAAAACCAAGAGGCCCCAAACTCTGACGTTAAGCTCACATGCATGCTGCCAACGTTCCTCAGGAATTTGCCCTGGTACAATCTTTTCCACCCCCACAAAAGGAGCGGAGCCGGAATTGGTGCAAATTGAGGCCCAAGATTTGGCCTTTTGTTCAATCTCAAAAATAAGACTACTGTGTTTGGCAACTAGCTCATTTTGCTGAGCTCTAAAAGTATCCAGATTTCCCAGCTGCTCAATGACCGTATCGAAGTCAGTTTTGATGTCAGTAGTATCAAAAATGAGGGTGGCCAAGAAACTATTAAGAGTATACAAGTTTGAGTCAAGTTGTACTTTGATAGCAGCAATAGTCTCAGAAAGTGCCTGGACTGTGTCCCTCAGGTATTGGTTCTCAACCTCAACCTTCAACATTCTATCATACACACGTTGGTAAGTCAATGGAGGAGCAGGTACATTAGTCGAAGCAAGCACAAAAATGGAGTCAGGCATAATAGGAGACAAAGAGGATCCCAAAGAGAAGCCAACCACAGCACACGTCAAAAAAGGAGCAAACCGAGGCACCGCAAGAGGACAGAAAGGCAAGCCACCACAGAACAGAGCAAAGGCGAGTGAGTAGATGAGGAAGCCGACAACAGCCAGTCAGAAGAACACGGGCCAACAAAAAGCCACTGTTAGCACGATATGGTGTAAAAAAGATCACCGTGAAACCAGCAACAACAAAAGAGGAGAGCACGAGCTGTGAAAGAGAATGCAGCAACGACAGAAAACAACAAAATCCTAGGAGAGCACCAAAGTCTCAGCGTGTATGAGAAAGACGGCATGCAGGAAGGCACCATGACACTCGGCCGTAAGTGGGAGTCTAACACGCAGCAGGAAGCAGAAGACAAAGCCACACATCCACCAGCAAACAACACGAATAGGACTCGTCACAAAATCAAGTAGAATAGGTACTGGGAAGCCAACACAGAGATCTACAAACAACACGAAGCAAAGGAGGCAAAGACAACAGCAAAAAAGAAGCCAAACTCCCCCCATGAATGGAAGCTCAAGAGCCTGGAACAGAAGATGAAGGTGAAGGTCGTCAGGACAAGGTGCCAGGCGAGTGAACAAAAATCAGGCGAACACATGAAGAAAGAAAGAAGAAACCCACGGCCAAGAGGAGAAAACCCATGAAACGCACTAACGGCGGCCTTTACCAAAGTCACACCAGCTGAAACATGTGTGGGAGACCACAGTTGCACCAGCTGAAAACCCACGAAATGCACTAACGGCGGCCATTTTCAGAGTACAGAAATTATATGTACTCTCAAAATTCAAAATTATATGTAGTATAGAAGAGTAAATTCAGAAACACAGTGGAGAAGCATAAATTGCCTAATCGTTGTTAAAAGATTCTTTGGCCAGCAACACCGGCCCAAATGCAAGATACAGATGTGAGAGTGAAATTGCACGAGTTTTGAGCTCCCAACCAGATACAAGAATCCTTAGCTGGTAAATTTTCCCCAGGATGTGGTAACCAAACTAACTCTAGGAGCTCAGTCAAATTATAGTGTAAATTTCAATAAATAAACTTTAGGATGAAATTGTCAATTTGGCCAGCTCTCAGCATCACTCCAGGAAGTCTGACAAATATCATCTAGTCAACGATGAAGTTTGGCAATAGGAAGAGCTACATCAGGTCCCATTTGTGCTAAGAATCTTGGAATCTCAGAAAGGGGGGGTTATCTCACCCAACTTTTAACTGTGATCTGAGGAGCAAGTCATCTTTCAAACACTTCCCAAACAACAATGAAAAAAAAACTTTTCATAGAAGTTCAGAGTAGCAAAAGAAACCATTTCAGAAGCCCAATGATGAGTCCCTGGGAAATATGGAAAAAGAAAACCCAACAACGATGACAGAAGAAAAACCACTGGGAAATATACAATAGTTGTTTGTCAACCTGAGAATCCATACAACACTGCAAAATATACAAAAGTACATTTAAAAAGCTGTCCATAGCATTGAGTACTTCTTGGTCTTGAGAAAAAAGGCCATATTAATTGGCCCAAGGAAGGAACTAGATAAAGGTGAGGATATATCTCCTAGCTAAAGTGTGGTATATCTCCTAGCTAAGGTGAGGGTATGTCCTCTATGCATAAGGTGTTTGGAATGTTATATATGGATGCTATTGCTCCTTATTTCTTAATAAGGAATGTTATATGGAATGTTGTTTGTGTGATTTTTTTGTAATATAAGTTACTATTATTTTATTGACTTTTCCATTCTTTCTCATATAAAGAACTCTTGTTCATAAGTTTCCCCTAGTTATACACACTTCTTGGATTCTTTAACTAAAGGGTTGTATGATATGTTTTGACATTTAGTCATTCCGACAAGCACTTCATTGTCTCCTTATAGCCTTTTCAAATTGAAGGATTTAAAGTCATCTAAGCCTTAGAACAATATCAAAAACACCTTCCTCAAACCCCTCTATCATACATTGCTGGGAATTAATCTTTAACTGGTCTTATGGAGTCATCTTAAAGCTTTTTAATAAATAATAGGTATGATGATAAACTAATATTCCAAGTGGATGGATCACCGATGTCTGGGTGTTATGGAAGAGATACAGGAAGCAACATCTCTGCCCCCACCTAATCCAGCATCCAATTTTTCCGGTGGGGGTAGGGCGGGAAAACCAGGAGTACATCCCCAGAATATTGCAGTCAAATGGGGATGTTACCAGAAAATATCCAAGTTTTGAGGGCTGTCATTCCATGCCATCCTGCATGAGTTTGAGTTGAAAAATAAGCAATCAAAAAAATAGTTTGCTGAAATATTCAGCTTATACAAGAGAATCTCTAATTTCATGATTTTTGAAAAAAGAAACAGCAGCCAACATAACACTGATGGAAGATATTGTATGTACTCATACCCAATGAGCATTCTAAGAACATAAATATACTTGTGAGACTTTCAGTCCTTAATCCAAAATACAAGAAAACAACTGACCTTAAGATAATTCAGACAAACTAACTACAAAATTAAAAGTTATACTTAAACTAGGTACAAATAAAAGTTCAATGACGTTTATTGTTTTAATTTCACTCAGTGTGTGCTGAGATTATCAGAAAAAATCCCCAAGATTGTAGAAATAGTCAAATTGCTTTCCCAATAAGCACCATCATTCTATATCAAATATGTTATAAGTCATTACCTAAGTTTCCGAATGGGCATGGGTACGAGATCCGAATACACCAGTATGTCGAAAAAAATGCCCCTGGGTACAGTAAAGCTGAGGATGTGTGTGTATACAATTTTTTTGAAATACATATACATCATTCTAAAACGAAATAGTAAATACATTTGATAGTACGATACTTCATCGTTGACCAACGTCAAATGCCAAAATCGCTGTAAAAATGATAAATATTAAATTCCAATCAATAATTAAATACTAAGTCACTAGTTTGTGCAAGCTGCCCAAGAATACGGATGTGGATGCGTTATGGTTCGGGATGTGGGTGCTGGTGTGTTTGGATGCTTACTGGGCGCACTTTTTCTCCCTATGCGGGCATCCGGAAGCACATCCATCCATACTAGTCATTAGTCATCTATATTTGATGATATTTAAAGAAGAAACAGCAGCCAACATAACACTGATGGAGAATATTTGCATGTACTCATGCCCAATGAGCATTCTAAGGACATAAAAATACTTTTGAGACTTTCAGTCCTTAATCTAAAATACAAGAATATAACTGATATACAGATAATTCACACAAACTAACTAAAGAATTAAGAGCTGTATTTAAACTAGGTACAAACAAAGTTCATTAATTAATGTTTATTGCTCTAATTGTGCACCCAGATTATCACAAAAAAAATCCCAAAATTGCAAAAATAGTCAAATTGATTTCCAAATAAGCGCCATCATTCTATATCAAAGACATTATTAGTTATTGCTGCAGTTGTTGTTATGTGTACAGAAATGGGCATGGGTGCGAAATCCGAGTACAGCAGTGTGTCAAAAAAAATGTCCCTTGGGTATAGTAAATTTGAGTGTGTATACAATTTTTTTGAAAGAAATAAACAGAATTCTAAAACTAAATACATCTGTAGTATGATACTTCATCGTTGATCAATGTCAAATGCCAAAATCATGGTAAAAATGATAAATATCGATAGCTAAGCTACTGGTGTATGCATCCTACCAAGAATTTAGATGCAGATAGGCTATGGTGAGGGATGCTGGTGCTGGTGTGCTCAGATGCTTACAGGGGTTACTTTTTCTCCCTGTGGGTGTTTCTAGATGCACCCGTAGGAGGAAAAAGCACTCCATGTGAGCATCCGAACTCACCCAAGCGCACCTGGATGCCTAGAGCTGAGAAATTTCATAAAAAGTTTTTAAAATTGACCTTTCACGTAAAGCATGTGCTTTAAAAGTGATTTTTTTATTATTCGTTTCCACAAAACCCTAAAATGACCCTAGATGAGGCCTTTCAGTGTTTTAACATATCATTTTGTTTGATATTTTGCTCTCTTCTCATTTAGTTTCCATTTTCAAATTTCGAAGGGCATGTAATTATTTTCGAAGAGAAACATTCGTGGGGTGTCAAATAGCTTCCACAAAGGAGATTTCAGTGTCTAATGTAAGCGTTTGAGTCTTTTAATGATTTTTGTCTTGATTTTAATGATTTTTTTCAAGTTTGGGATGAAATTTTTGAAGTTTTTTTCATTAAAAAAAGAAGTTAAGATCTTTGTTCTAATGTTTTTTATCTTTTTTTGCACTTGTATGCTTATATTTCTTGTTTTTTTCTAATTTAAATTTATTTAATTTATTACAAGAAGAAATTAAATTGCAAGAATGGCTAGTAGTGAATGTTTAGTGGGTGTGGAAGGAACCGATAAATTCGAAAGTGATATAGCATCTCCATTATGGAGACATACCATCAGAATTTCACAGGTTTCATGAGGTGGGACATATGTTTGGAAGTGCAATTATTGTAATACTAAACCCAAAAGTAGCTCATATTCTTGTGTTAAACTTCACTTTATGGGCCCTGTTAATAAAGTGATGGGAATGTGTCAAGGCCCAAATAAGAAGGGGTTGTCTCCTGCACAAATAGCAGAATTTGTAAAAGAACAAAAGAGATTGATAGATTAGTTCCAAGATCAAAACAAACTACTTATATTGGTAGAGTTAGAAAAAAAAATTTGCAATTACCCACTGAATCAATTGTAGCCTCCAAACATCCATTCTTGCCAGTGCTGCCAGTGAAAGATGAGGAAGAAGTACAAATTACCATCCGCAAATGAGGTCCATTTGGAAAAGGTATCTAAAATGGATGCAAGAGACATTGTTGTTGCCTCTATGCCAATGATCTCCTTTCAACTTGGTGAGATCACCATACTGACAAGAAATGGTGTCCACAATCAATAGTGCACTAGCTGGTTACACAAGTCCTGGGTTTGAAAAGAGAGGTCTACTGTAGAGACCTCCCTTTGACCAATTAGAGATTTTCAAATTGAATTGGGTGTATCTATTGATACCAATAAATGGAAAGATACCAGAAACTGTCTGTTGATTAATATTATTGCAGTGTCCGCCAAAGGGGCAATGTTTATAGGGCAGTTGATTGTGAAGGGGAAATGAACGATGCATAGTTCATTTTCAGAATTCTCATTGAGACCATAGAATTAGCGGATAGTGACAAAGTTGTTTAGGTAATCATGAGCAATGCAAAAACTTGTAAGGGTGCAGGTGCTTTGGTTGAGAAGCGATATGAGCACATTTTTTGAACACCATGCATTGTACACTCTCAACTTAGTGACATAACAAATTGGCACTCAAATAGAGTGGATGAAACACATATACGTTGTGGGCAAGGAGATCAAGATGTTTGTGACAAAACATCAAATGTCACAATCAATATTCAAATCTTTCTCCAGATTGGAATTGTTGAAGGTAAATACTAATTATTTATTTATTTTATTTTATTTGTGTCATGTTCATTTATCAATGTGTATATAAATTTGCTTATTTTTTTTTTTTTTAATGCATTATTTGCATATTGATATTGCTATTAATTTGGTTAGGTTGTTGAGACCCGATTTGCATCTCATATTATTGTTATGATACTACTTTTCAAGGTGAAAAAGGCATTGGGTCAAATGGTTATTTGCAGCCAATGGAGTGTATGGAAGACTTCACATTCAAAGAGGGCCCAAAAGGTCAATTCATTGGTCTTGGATGACAATTGGTGGGCTTCTGTGGAGCATGTATTGGAATTCACCAAGACTATCATGACTATTCTCCGATTTGTTTATAAATATGCACCTTGTTTGAAGGATGTCTATAATCGCATGGACACAATGGTAGAGAAAGTAAAATTAACAATACAAAAACATGAGAATGACCCCATAGAATGTGAAAACTTATGCAATAAGGTGGAATCAATCATTCATCATCATTGGGAAAATATGACCACTCCATTGCACCTCCTTGCATATGCCCTATCTCCAAATTAATATAAAAGAAAGTACTTTCTATGCCACAAAGATTAGCACCATATAGAGACGAAGAAGGTTCCAATTGGTACAAGCGGGCATTTGCTAGACTCTTCCAAGATGAAGAAGTGGAGAAACAAGTTAGGCGAGAATTTGGCCTATTTGCCTCAGGAAGAAGTCATGCTCTGTCAACTATTAATGACCAATATGACATGGAAGTTATCACATGGCAGTATGTCCATGATCAAAAAATTGGATACCTCCACCCTCTTGCAATCAAGATCCTCTCACAATTTTTTAAAGTTTTTTTTAACTACTTGTATTCTACAATTTGGCACTTAAAATTCTTCAATTTACTTTGCATTTTGATTTTTTAATTTTGTGAAAACAATCCAAGTTGCAAATTCTTCTACCACTGAATGGAATTGGAGTACATACTCCTTTATCCACTCAGTCAAGCATAACCGTTTGGGTTCAAAAAAGGTCAAAGACTTGGTTTATATTCATTGTCACTTGTGTCTTCTGTCATGTAAGCAGAATCACTACAAGGATGGGGCAGCAAAGCTTTGGGATGCAGCCTCTGAATGTGCCAATTTGGATGCAACCATTGAGGATCTTACTAGACTCACTACAGGTTATGATGATCGTCATCATCATTGCATGCTTACGCATGGTGCTTCTGGTGAAGGTGGAATCAATTTGGGTTCAAATGATCCCGAACTTGCAGCAGATCCAACAGATGATGATTTTTTTGATAATCCTTATGATGATCGCTGAATCGTGAACTAAACTTTGTAATTGTAATTATTGCTGAATCAATTTGCATTTAAATATTATCTTCGGCATTGATCAATGATAAAGTATCATACTATCAAATGCTTTAATAATGTATATTTCTTGCATTTTTTGTATAAATATAAATTTATAATATGTATGTATGTGTGTGTGTGTGTGTAGACACATGTACCCAAATGCATCCAAAATCCCCCCAAAAAACAATCATGTCTACACATATGGGGTTCTTGTACCCACATCCACATCAGGATTTGAACCAATAACTTGGGTTAAATATTTAAGTTTTAACTCTAACAATTGGCATTATTGACAAATTCAGTTGTCTAAGTTTTTGATCTGGTCTCTACTCGAAGACTCCTCATTGTGATCATACGTTTTATATGATAACAGATTACAACAACCAATGGTAGTTTGGGAGTCTAGACCCTGATTGGTTTAAAGGGCAGCAATGATAAGCTGTGCAGGGTGTGTTAGATGTGAGAAAAAACAAATGATTGAATATCCAATAATTTCTCTTAGTAGGAGAGGATTTCACTCTATCAGGCTAAGCATGGTTTGGCTTCCCTGCTGCAGATCAAAGCATAGCATAAAATTTACAGAGATAAAAAAATAATTCTGTAAGAAGCTGCAGTAGCTACTTGTGGAAGTGTCCAACGAACATTTAATATTCTTTTGCAGAACTTACCAGATAGAACTGTGAGAGAGCGAGTTACTAGACGGCGATACTGCTTCTGGCTTCTACCTACTTCAGTCTCAGGAATGCTCAGATGGGGTCGCTGAGCAGCATCAACAATGCGGAGAAACAAATTACTTGTATCACCCAACCTCATACTGACAGTAATCGGTGCTTCAACACCCATGTCCTGGCTTACCTGACATTAGAGATAAAGTATTAAATCAGTAAAAATTAGTATTTCCTGCAGCTGGCCTCAAAAAAATATTATCTTCCTGATGTTAGTGCTTACTATCTGTCATAAAGAATATGTTACTTCCCAAGCTCAGCAAGCCATGTATATGTATGAATGCATTTCCTAATAATAAACCATATTTCATCATATAAAAAATCACAAAAGTACGTTCACAAATCAGAGGACAAAATCTTAAATATGAACAAGCACTAATTGGACAACACAAAGTGATGTAGGCAAAGGGTGAATAACTAGGGCCAAAGGCTCACCCAGCTATCCAAACCACCCTGCAAGAGTTAACACAATGGAAACAAACACAAAGAACAGCAACCAAAGGAGGAAGAAGAGTGAATTACTTTTATTGATTCATCAAAATATCTTCATACATGCCCAGCTGTAAGGCCTTCTGGGTTACGGCCAATTACAAATACATTCACATTCAAAGATCCAACTGCAAATTCGCACTTTCAGTTCTGCTCTCTAATCTCCTTCCCCAAAAGCTTTTCTAACTCTAAGCCTAAACACTATATATACTTGCCAAATGGCTTACAGATTATTCTAGAACATTACATAAGAGGAAGGCCGACCCAACAACGGTCTGGACGCATCCCAAGAAAATATCTTAACATAAATGTCGCGAACAAAATAAATCCCGCAAGTCAGCTCGTAGAAATCACATCCAAATGTTGACACTCGGCGAATGAAGAGTCGCTTGGCGTACACTGGGTAACTCGGTTAATGAAGGGTCACTTGGCATACACTGGGTAACTCAGCGAATGAAGAATCACTTGGCGTACACTGGGTAACTCGGTTAATGAATAGTCACTTGGCATACATTGGGTAACTTGGTTAATGAAGAGTCACTTGGCGAACACTGGGTAACTAGGTTTATGAAGAGTCATTTGGCATACACTGGGTAACTTGGTTGATGAAGAGTCACTTGGCGAACACTGGGTAACTAGGTTAATGAAGAGTCACTTGGCGAACACTGGGTAACTCGGTTAATGAAGAGTCACTTGGCGAACACTGGGTAACTCGGTTAATGAAGAATCACTTAGCATACATTGGGTAACTCGATTAATGAAGAGTCACTTGGCATACACTGGGTAACTCGGTTAATGAAAAGTCACTTGGCAAACACTGGGTAACTAAGTTAATGAAGAGTCACTTGGCATACACTGGGTAACTCGGTTAATGAAGAGTCATTTGGCGAACATTGGGTAACTAGGTTAATGAAGAGTCACTTGGCGAACACTCGGTAGCTCGGTTAATGAAGAGTCACTTGGCGAACACTAGGTAACTCGATTAATGAAGAGTCACTTGGCGAACACTGGGTAACTCGGTTAATGAAGAGTCACTTGGTGAACACTGGGTAACTAGGTTAATGAAGAGTCACTTGGCGAACACTAGGTAACTAGGTTAATGAAGAGTCACTTGGCGTACATTGGGTAACTCAGTTTATGAAGAGTGAACAAAATGAGCAGGATAACAAGGCAACCCAGGATGCTCCTGCATCAAAAAGATAGCTTGTGCAGGAGTGATTAGAAACCTGAGAGCATCTAAATGAAAAGGTACCATTATTTCTTAAAATATCAGGTCTATCCAATAGACATCCATGGGACATGGATGGCACAATGTCCCCTGGCTACTGAGGACGTAGCAGCAAATATCCTACTAAAGAAGCAGCTTCAACGTGCATTGCACAATCGATCATCAATTTGTCAATGGTGCGTTGTAGTTATTTTGTTTATTCTATGCATGTTGTGGTTAAATGTATTGAGATGGCAACAGGTTTTTATGTTTTACTACATTCCACAGCATTTCAGGGATGTGGACAGGAAGTGGTAGGGGACACGTTTCCTAGAGGGTCATTAACACATTATAGAGAAAGTTGGGGAAAGAGAGATAGAGATATGCCAATAACTTATAACAACAATATTAATATGTAAATAAGTCAGAAGAGCAGTAGTATAACAGCATAATAAATTTCATATTCATTAGAACAGAAGCCTCAAACATCAAAAGAACATGGTCTATCAATATCCAAAAGTCTCAAACATTAAAGTAAACAGTCTATGAAACTAAGCCTCATTCAGGCTATCAGTATACAAAGCTCAGAACTATATGAATCATTATCACCCTTGCCAGAAGTGGATCATCTAATGATAACCACCATAGTCAGTACCAAATAGTAAACATTTTCCAAGCAAATAAAGTACAATCATATAAAGAGATAAAACGGTGCACCTTTTTAATTTCAATACTTAAGAATGAAACTTTTCAAGCATGGTATTGGGACTCGGACTTGGCATGACTCAGAAAATTAAACAATTGTAACCTTTAATATATATTTCATCAAATATATTTGATTCTTATACATTTGAAATCAGAATAGGCATTTTGATTCTCATACATTTGAAATTTATGTATATTGTTTTGATTCTCATACAGAAGCATAGAAGCAAACAAAACTTATAAAAAATAGTTTAGTATGACAATTTCTAATTCAATAACTTATTTTCAGCTTCACTCTTGTGCATTGTTTGTTCTGAAGTGAGTTGGAAAGTTATTTCCGTAATTTCTTTGAATGTCATTATGCTGCTGTGATATGTTCTCTTTTCATAAGTAACATTAAGGATAGCAACAATTCTAATAAAAGATGTTGGTCTGATATTCTTATAGGTTTTGTTAAGGGTTAAAATTAAAAAAACATAATGTCTTCTGGTTTCTGCTGTCTATTAATGACCTTTGGGTTTTGGGAAGAAAAGAAATGATTGTATGTATCAAGGGAAAAAGAGGACACTTAATCTGCTTGTAGACTCACTGTGCCTTTGATTATTGAAGAGGTGAGCTTTATCCTGAAGCTTTCAGCTGCCAGGTTTAAAAAGGTGTTGGATAAAAATTTGTAAGTCACTAAGGCTACAACTTACAAAATGGTAACTTTAGGCAATGGTGCAGTGAGACAAATCTCTCGTCTCAGCAATAGGGGAGGCTCCCTTCTTATAGCATAGGTGGCTACAGCAGAAACCTGACTGAAATTGACAAATGGGTAGTTCTCTGAATCAATTCCTCTTTTTTCAGGAATGATTTTATGGTAACAACTACTACCTGCAAATTAACAGAAGTTACCTACTCCTATGGTAATACTGGTGGTTTCGTAGTTTGACATAAGAACAACCTTTAAGACAACAATTATAACTAAATTGTTTGATTGCTAATAAGAATCCAGAGTCTCTTACAATCAATCCTTTTAAAGAATAAAATGAATAGCTAACAAGGCGCAACTCTCTTGCCAACTATCCAGGTTGAAATAATATACTAGAAATTAAAGCACAAAGTCTCTACTCCCTAGCACTTGAAGCTACTATTAAACTATAACAATTCCGTTTCCAGAAGCTCAAAGTCTTGAAAAAACAAAACCGAACGCTTAAATGCTTCACAAAGATAGATTATAAAGTGAAACAAAGATAAATTGATCAATGCAACTTAAGAATACAATGACCAACTTCAAGTCTCACAACACATAGTTTGAGAAAATGCTTCTTTATTCAATCCAGTAAGTTTTAAATCCAAAAACACGAGGCTTTCAAGTTACAAGCACTTAAGCATAGCCTTCTTGTATAAGGAAAAGGATTAGTATTTACAATGCGCTCTCTCCCTTATATAAGATAAGAAGAGAGAGAAACCTGGAGAGAAAAAGGGAAACCCTTAACCACCTTGACTTATTCTACTAACAAACTCCTAACTAACTATGACTTATTATAAGTTGCACGCCTAATGTTGTTGCAATTTGATTACATGAAGCATGTATACAACAATTGTATTTTTCTTGTATGTACAAAGTACATTGTGATGCAATGGAGCCTAGTTGGATTGATCAATGAATGATCAACTGGTCCAAAAACCCTCTTCACTGAAGTCCTTCAACCAAATGTCTTGGTAAGATGATCAAATGTGCAAGCACCAATTGCAAGTGCTTCAAGGATGATATTAGGTTATCCCAACCACTCATCCAAACAAGTAAAACCCTAATCACTAGGGAACCCTACAGACAAGACAACTTATCACAAGTGGCTCACAATGCACAAATTGACCCAATTTGGTAAAACAACCCTAAACTTCATGAAATAACCAGGTGAGACTCATACTCATGGAAATGGTCTATTTAGGTCACAAATGGAATGATCCAATGATTAAAAATCAACTGTGCAACTTCTAGCATATGGTTGCTTTGTTAAGCCACTCAAAAAGGCTAGTAGCCATTTTTGATGAAAATCAGACTTAAAAGGAAATATCTCCACACAACCTAGGGAACAAATTACAGTTTTGGACACCCTTTTGGGACTTACAAAACATACTAAGGCACCAAGGTTTGATGACACAAACAAATGGTCTTTTGTTCAATTTCTCACCTACGCAATTAGGGCAATTAGGCCTCCATTTACAAAGGAAGTATTAGAATAACCTTTATGTTTCTTTTCAATGCTCACTGTTGTATCTTATTGTATCTCTATAAATATTAGAATGTTTCTAATATTTAGGTGTAGTCTAGAATAGAATGTTTCTATTCTATTTGACTCTCCTCTTTGTATATATAGATCATTTGATCTCTGATTAATATATCAAGTATTCTGCCATTTACGTTTGTAACATGGTATCAAAGCCTAATACATTATTATTTCGAAAATTTATAATTCCTTTTGAAATTATCAGTGCATAAATTTTTCGAAATTATTCTATGCATTTCTTGGTGCTCGTTCCATTTGCAAATCGCGTTTAAATTTTTTGGAAAAAAAAAAATTTCAGAGTTTTTTTGCATTTGAAAGCGTTTGAGAAAACCTAGCTAGGGTTTCTGTTCAGATTTTTGGAAAGTCATCAACAAATCATCAGATTTGTCTGAAGATTGAAGCATCTCTACCCTCAAAATTGCGATCTTTTTGCACTCGCATTTTTTCCTACTCCCCTGTTTATGAACTCGCGTTTTTGGCTGTGGAACTTAGTGTCTTCTCCATGCGTTTTTTGGTTCAATAACGAGTTTGGCACTTATCTTCAAATCACTGCTCTGCAAATTGATGAAACCAAACACGCAAGTTATTTTTTTAGAACAAAACGTGTCGTTTTCTTATTCTAATCACGTGACTTTTGGGCATCAAAGCACTGACGTAACCTCCTTCAAAGCACTGGTCATCTGTTCATACTGCCTTTTTTCGACCACTTTTCCAAAAAATCTCCCATTTCTTGCAGATTCAACCTTCATTGGCTGCTGACTGTTATTTTGCTCAAAATCCTAATTTTTGAGGTCCGAAATTTTTTTTGGTTTCATATTTGTGATGGGTTTTTCGAGATCTCAAATGGGTCTTCATCAGATTTTTGTAGGTGCCTCGTTTTTTGTGCCTCAATTTTCGAGCCAATGGATTTGGATTCCGACAACGTATTATTTATAAGTTTTCCGAACCTTCGTCTGGGTACTTCTCTAATTTTTTTGGATCTTTCATTTTCTCACCTCGAAGTTTGTGCCATTTGAGATATTCACATATTATGAGCATCTATATCAGCAGCATCAGAAGTCAAACTCAATTAAAAAGCAAGCCAATGTTGCCCAACACTCAGAGCAGAAAGAATCTATCTACCATGCCTTTATGGCCAGTATACCTGTAGGTCATGTGAAATCTTCTGCCCGGTCCATAGATTCTGGTGCGTCCCAACATTTCACACATAGGCGTGATTGGTTTTTTGAATTCACTCCCTATTCTAACTCAGTAATCTTTGGAGGCAACGAAGAATACAATATCGTCGGCAAGAGCAATGTTCAGATTCAGTCCGGAGGAAAAAGACTCATGTTCCTCAATGAATGTTATGTTCCTAGCATGAAACATAATCTGTTGTCTATTAGTCAGATTATAAAGCACTCCCCTTAGTTGGATGTCATTTTCAGTGGAAACAAGTGTTTGATTATTGATCGTGCTTCTCGCATTACATTTGTTGTCGGTCTTGAGGATCATGGTATTTATAGGCTTGTAGATTCAGGCAATTCCCTTGAGCGTGCCTTAATCGCCAAATCATCTGCTCTCAGCAACCTCTGGCATCAACGATACGGTCACCTGAACATTCAATATCTAGTACAACTTGCTCGAGATAATTAATCCAGGGCCTACCTAATATCTAGACCCAGAACCATAGCGTTTGCGGAGCTTGCCAAGCAGAGAAGCAACATAGAACACCATTTAAGGATGGTGAATCATGGCAGGCATCTAAAGTACTCCAGCTGGTCCACGCTGATATATGTGGTCCTATGAATACTCTTATTACTGGGAACAGGTACTTCTTACTCTTTGTGGATGATTTCAGTCGCAAAATGTGAGTATATTTTCTTAAGCAAAAATCAGATGCTTTTCCTGTATTTCAACAGTTTAAAGCCCTAGTAGAAAAAGAGTCTGGTTCCCCCATCCGTACTCTTAGGACCGATAATGGGGGAGGGGGGAATTCTGTTCTTCTGCTTTCTCTACCTTCTGTTCTACTCATGGCATTAGACGTCAGTTCACCACACCTCACACCCCTCAGCAAAATGGTGTTGTAAAGCGTCGAAACCGGACCATCTCAGAAATGGCTAGGGCTATGCTAGAACATAGAAATGTTCCCAAAAAATACTGGGCAGAAGCAGTATCCACAGCTGTCTATCTTCTTAACCGGTCACCCACCCTTGCAGTTAACCATAAAACTCCTGAGGAAGCCTGGTCTGGTCGCAAACCTAAGATCAACAATTCGAAAGTTTTTGGTTCTCTAGCATATGTATGGATTCTTGGTGCCAAACGCACTAAGTTGGATTCCAAAAGCCAGAAACTCATGTTTACACGATACAGTCACACACATAAGGCCTACAAACTGATTGATGTAAGTATTGATTGTTTAATCTTCAGTCGTGATGTTGTGTTTGATGAGGAACTCGGACCATTTCAGCTCTCTGCCTCCTCGCTGCATTCTGAGATTCAGTCTTCAGCAATCTCTGACTTAGGTCCTTCTATTTTATATGAGTCATCTGATGCTACTGATACACCACCTCAGCCACCTCCAAATACTACAGCTCCTACTCCTGCTCCTCATCTAACTATTCCGACGGCCTCTGATATTGGCTCCTTAACTCTTCGGCCAAAATGGTGGGCTCAAACAATTAGTGATCTTTGTCCTGATGAACTCATTGAGGGAAGAACCTCCAGAAATAGGAAGATTCGGCACAACACAGTTAATGTTGCTCTTATGGCCAACATTCACAACATCCCTGAGCCCCAGACATATGCAGAGGCCAAAGGAATTCCAGAATGGGAACAGGCAATGGATGCTGAGCTTCAAAGTCTTCAAAAGAATCACACCTGGGTTCTTTCAAATCTCCCTCTTGGGAAGAAACCCATTAGCTGTAAATGGGTCTATAAGGTCAAGTACCATGCAGATGGTACCTTGGACAAATTGTGAAGCCTCGCCCTGACACTTCGTAGCCTTAGTTATTACTTTATCATTTTGATACTCACGACTCGAGATGTCGAGACATTATCAGATACTTGAACATATCATATTATTTCATGTTGTGTCATGTTATTTTCAGATATTTGATGTCCGTCATTTGATGTTTTATGTTTATGTATGTTGATGAATTAAGTAAAAAGATTGGATTAACATTTTGGTTTAAGATATTTTAAATAGTTAAGAATTGAATAGGATGAGAGGAACCCTGATTTTGTTATAGATGGATGTTTTAATTTATGAGATTCCTGATACGTATATATACACATGTACATGTGATTTTCGGGACTACTGATGTGTGCAATGAGTGTGCAAATATTTTAGCCAAGAAAACCGACGGAGGAACAAACCTGATCCCTATGTGCTAATTTTGGAAACCTTGTTGTTCGTAATTAAATTAAGATGCGTGTATGTATCCTTATGTGATCAGTAAATTTTAATGTTCGTAACTGTATTCTTATGGTGTCGCTTGACACTCGTGAATTGTTTATGTTCCTCAGTATGCTAATTAGGATTAGTTGGGTAACCTCTGGACCTAAGATGGATTAAGTTAATGTCTTTTTGCTAATTTGGTTCTTAATCGAATTTAGTCATCCTTAATCCAATTTAGTGCTTAATCTGCTTTTTAGAGTTGTTATTTGGTCCTATTTAATTCCTAGCTTTTGTTTGGCTCTAAACCTATCCCTAAGGCTTTAAAACATGAAATAATTATACCCAAGGGGTATGGGTATGGGTTGGGGGTCTTTTCCAACCCCTAAGCCCCTTTTATTGACTTTTGAGATCACTCAAAAAGTCTCTTTTTGCCTTTGTCCGAAAATTGACTATGGCTACCATGAGTTTCATCACCCCACCTCCACTTAGTGGTTAACCATAGTATGGGTTGAGTTAGGAGTTTCTAGAATTGTAAGTGGGTGGGAGAAGTTATTGATCCTTTTGGTGGTTGAGTTTGAGGTTTATTTAGAGGCCCTTCTTGGACTAATGGAGGTTGTTACCCAATCTCTACATTTAGAGAGGAGTCTTGGTAGATTGAAGAAAGGAAGAGAAAAGCTCTACTCAAACTTGTTCATTTGCCATTACCTCTTTGTGAAAGTAGGAATTCTCATCTCCCTTGTTCAGAATTCATGTTTGTTTCATGCTTATGCTACCTTGTTGTTTGAATGTTTGTATGGTTGTGGGTATGTTGGGAAGCTTTGAAAACCATGTTGTTTTGAATGATTTCCTTTCATGTTTTTGTATGAATTTTTGAGATGTTCTTGCATGGGTGTTTTGGCATTACTCACCCTTGGAGAGGGCAGAAGCGGCCAATTTCGGGAAAGGGCATTTTCGTTGGACTCCAACAATGTAGAGTCTCTTCTCAAGACAAGAAGAGGGAGAGAGGGTAGGGTGTTATGGGCCCCTACCTGTCAGCACAAACCTCGTATGAGTATGGCATGTTAAAATGGAAGAATGGAAGTTCTTGGTTTATAGCCCCGATTGGGCATCTATTTTGGTGTTGTGCTTGACTTCTCCTGTTGGAAAAATCCAATTTTCCCTAGTGTTGATTCATTGTGAATCCTACTGTGAAAACCTTGTATGAATATGCATGTTTGATTTGTTCTTGGTCATGCTTGTTGTTACCTGATCAAATTCTGTTTCCTCCACGGTTCGTAGAAATGTGTTGCAGAATTTGGTATGGAACCCTTGATGAGGGTCATGAAGAAATTTCAATTAAAATTGATGAAATTTGGGATTGATATCCTATGTAGTTTGTATTTCAAATTTGGTTGTAATGGCAACGAAGCCGGGTTTTCTTCTTGGTTCTTTCCCGGCTGAGCCTTTGAATCAGGTTTGCCAATAAAATTGGTGTTTGAATATAATTGTTTATCATGTGATTCAATCGTAATTTTAATTTAGATGGATGCACATCAAAAATAGGATGGAAATAATGATGATGTTCAGTTTGGCAAAATATCAAGTTTTCATATATGTTGAAAATGAAAATTTATGATCATGCATGTAGATTCAGTTTTTATGATTATTAGATATTAATCAATCTTGCATTATTGTGCCACAATGGCTAAATCTATGTTTTAATTCTATTCAAAATTATAGACCAAAAAAAATATATACTTTGCCTTGTAATTCTATACTTAGAAAAATATGAAAAAAAAAAATGTATTACAAGAGAGTAAATACTCTCTGGTTTTTGTATGGGGAGGCAATTTAATTCCCCTCATTGCAACAGAGAATCTTATAAAGATTCCCTTTATATTTTGTTTGAAAAATATAAATTTAGATTAATCAATTTATAAATAAATGTACAATTCTAAAATAGACTAGTAACATTTTCAAAATATCCTAAATATCTAATTCATACCTAATAAACTTTTGGGCTTAAATTCCCCCTTGCACGTCAAATTTGGAATGTATATTTTAATAGGTTTTATTTATAAAGTTATAGCAAGTCATCAAATCAACATGGGGGGGTGACGTCACCCTGCCTCCATGTCCCATCCCCATCTTCATTTGAAAATGGGCGCTCAACTTGGAGGGGGAAGCATTTAAGTTTGTTTGTTAAACATGATAGCAAGCAGTTTACCTTGCTTTTGTTCCACCTTTTATCTTCTATGAACGAATGCTTTGGGAGGGGGATTGCTGTCAGTCTGTACTCCCTTGGCAGCGCGCTGTCCCAAGCGCAGCGCTTGGGAAGCGCGTGGGTAAGTGGGGGTTTGTGGTAGGGTGTAGGGGGGGTTAGTGTAGGGGTTAGTGTAGGTGTTAGTAGGGGTTAGGTTAGTATGATGTTAGGCTAGTCTAGTCTAGTTTAGTTAGTTGTTTTTAATTATTTATTTTTTATTTGTGATTTATAAAATGATTAAATTAAGTTAAAGTGTTAAGGTAGTTAGTTTAGATTAAGTTAATTTTAGTTTAGTATAAAGTAAAGTTAGTTAGATAAGTTTTAAGTTGTTAGTATATAATGTTTAGTTAGTTTTTAAGATAGTTGAATTTAGTGTAAGTTAGTTAGTTTTATATAATTTAAAATATTTTGTCAATTATTATAGTTTTATTTTAATTATAGTAGTTCAATGTTATATTAAATTATAAGTTCCTTTCTATTTCTTATGTTCTCTGAAATATTTAGATTAGTTTAGGTTAGTTAAGTTAATTTAGTTAGTGTTCTAAATATATATTTAAATGTAATTTTGTTTAGTTTTGTAAACGTTTTCTTTTAAATTAAAGTTAGTTTAGTTTAAATCTTAGTTTAGTTTAAAAATGTGTGTGGTTTAAACTAAGTAGTAGATTTAAACAGTATATTCAAAGTTTTATGTATGCTCAATATTAGTTAGTAGTTACTATAAATTTACAATGCTTAGTTGATTTAATCGATAGAAAGTTAATTAGTTTAAAAGTTATGTAAGCTACTTAGTTTAGTTTTTAGTTAATAAATATTAAATAGTTTTGATCAGATTTGTAACGTAGTTAGTGATATTCTTTTGCAAATCGATGCATGATACACATTTATATAATGGTTACTAAAACTTTGGTTAAATGTAAATTTAGTTTAGCTATTATGAAAGTTAATCATTATGCTTGTGTACATAGCAAGTTATGTTAGACTACTGAGATAAGGTAATTTGTTCTACGTAGTTACCTTTAAGGCTTATAGGTATTGTTGTTCAAATTATTTTAATCTATCATTGTAAAGTTAAAATGTAACTATTGTCGATATCATCTTAATAACGAAAGTAATAATTTATCAGTATAGAGAACTTTTACTTAAATTGTGATCGCAAACTTATCAAACTTGAGCTTTTTAATTATTAATTTTTAAAAAAAATTGTGTGTGTTTTGCCCTCGTAGTTTGGGCACGACATTTTGGTATCAGAGCCCGTGTTTCAACACTAGGAACCTTAGACCATTATACTTCTGAAACTTAAAACTAAACATTAAATTGTGTACGATGCCTCCTGTTACTCGAAGCAACCGACGAGGCAGAGGTCATAGGGTGAGAGGTGGTAGAGCGGGACAAGAGGATGGACCACCTCCACCTCCACCTCCACCACCACCTAACCCGAACTAGGACATTTTGGATGCACTTCAAACATTGATCGGTGTAGTTCAGCAAAGAGTAGTACCTGTGGTACAACCAGTTCAGCAGATTCCAGTAGTGGAAGCAGACGGGCCCGGAGGAGGAGGGCCCAGAGGCAGAGAGAGGACTAGGAGTCCCCCACCGAGACACTTGGAGGGGCAGGATGAGCATGAAGGTGAGTCAATTCACCAGAGAAGACCCCCACTTGACAGACCTCCTAGACATATAGGAGATGACATCAGGGAATTGATTCAACTCGGGCCACCATTATTTACAGGTTCCACTAAGGGGACAATAGCAGAGGCATGGTTGCAGAGCCTACAGCGGTGCTTTGGGTTACGCCCTTATGGGAGTAATCTAAAGGCACGCCTAGCAGTTCATCAGTTGAGAGGGGATGCCTCCAACTGGTGGCATCAGGAGGAGATCATAGGTGGAGTGAGGATGATACCCTCACATGGGAATCATTCCTAGAAAGGTTCCGAGAGAGGTACTTGTCAGAGCATTTCCGACAGAAACAGATAGAGGAGTTCCATTCTCTTTATCAGAGAGGTCTTACAGTGGCTCAGTACGAGAGTAGGTTTCTCGAACTCCTTCCTTATGTGGAATACATGAAGGACGAGAAACTACGGGTACATCGTTTTATCATGGGTTTGAATTTCTCACTTCAAGGTCCAGTTCGGATGGCCTTCCCTGCCACCTTCAGACAGGTAGTGGAGATAGCACTAGTGGCAAAGGATACTCGAGGTAGACAGGAATCACAGGATCGGTCTCAGAACCGAAACTCTACTCGACAGAGACCCCCTTGGAAAGGGAATCAAAACTATACACCAGGGTCCTCTACGGGCCAACAGTCTTAGCAGCAGCAGGAACTCTCACAGGGTTACCAGGGCTCCGAGCCCAAGAAGTGGCAGTTACCGCAAGATCAGAAAGTACATACCCCACAGTCACAGTCAGTGCAGACTCAACAATCTTCCAGGGGTGGATACAGTGGGTCTAGCAGGTCAGGTTGCCCACAGCAGTCTGGATCACAGGATACACGATCTTATACCCAAGGGCCATGCTATACTTGTGGTGGCATGGGTCATATAGCTAGAGAGTGTCCGTAGGGACAGTCATCCAATGGACAGAGAGGGGCTTTTTCAGAGCCAATAGTTGGAGACATGGGCAGGTCCCACAGAGTTTTTGCAGCGATTGACAACCGCCAGATTGAGCATCAGGCTACAGTTATTGAGGCTACAGGTGGAGTTGGTCGGCCAGTTAGCGCTAGAGCCTATCCATTTTATTGCCCGACAGACCCTAGCTCCTCGAGGTCAAGAGCTGAACCAAGTTAGGGTCTAGTGGGAATGTTACGATGAGGTAACGATTTCTTGGGAGGATGCAACACGGATGCGATCTCTATACCCTTATCTTTTGATGAACTCCGAGAGGAAGTTCATGCCTAGTGGGGGAGGATGTGAGGCCTCGCCCCGACCCTTCGTAGCCTTAGTTATTACTTTATCATTTTGATACTCATGACTCGAGATGTCGAGACATTATCAGATACTTGAACATATCATATTATTTCATGTTGTGTGATGTTATTTTCAGATATTTGATGTCCATCATTTGATGTTTTATGTTTATGTATGTTGATGAATTAAGTAAAAAGATAGGATTAACATTTTGGTTTAAGATATTTTAAATAGTTAAGAATTGAATAGGATGAGAGGAACCCTGATTTTGTTATAGATGGCTGGTTTAATTTATGTGATTCCTGATACGTCTATATACATATGTACATGTGATTTTCGACACTACTGATGTGTGCAATGAGTGTGCAGATATTTTAGCCGAGAAAACCGACGGAGGAACAGAACTGATCCCTATGTGCTAATTTTGGAAACCTTGTTGTTCGTAATTAAATTAAGATGTGTGTATGTATCCTTATGTGATCAGTAAATGTTAATGTTCGTAACTGCGTTCTTATGGTGTCACTTGACACTCGTGAATTGCTTATGTTCCTCAGTATGCTGATTAGGGTTAGCTGTGTAACCCCTGGACCTAAGACGGATTAAGTTAATGTCTTTTTGCTAATTTGGTTATTAATCGAGTTTAGTCACCCTTAATCCAGTTTAGTGCTTAATCTGCTTTTTAGAGTTGTTATTTGGTCCTATTTAATTCCTAGCTTTTGTTTGGCTCTAAACCTATCCCTAAGGCTTTAAAACATGAACTAATTATACCCAAGGGGTATGGGTATGGGTTGGGGGTCTTTTCCAACCCCTAAGCCCCTTTTATTGACTTTTGAGATCACTCAAAAAGTTTCTTTTTGCCTTTGTGCGAAAATTGACTATGGCTACCATGAGTTTCATCACCCCACCTCCACTTAGTGATTAACCATAGTATGGGTTGAGTTAGGAGTTTCTAGAATTGTAAGTGGGTGGGAGAAGTTATTGATCCTTTTGGTGGTTGCGTTTGAGGCTTATTTAGAGGCCCTTCTTGGACTAGTGGAGGTTGTTACCGAATCTCTACATTTAGAGAGGAGTCTTGGTAGATTGAAGAAAGGAAGGGAAAAGCTCTACTCAAACTTGTTCATTTTCCATTACCTCTTTCTGAAGGCAGGAATTCTCATCTCCCTTGTTCAGAATTCATGTTTGTTTCATGCTTATGCTACCTTGTTGTTGTTTGAATGTTTGTATGGTTGTGGCCGTGGATATGTTGGGAAGCTTTGAAAACCATGTTGTTTTGAATGATTTCCTTTCATGTTTTTGTATGAATTTTTGAGATGTTCTTGCGTGGGTGTTTTGGCATTACTCACCCTTGGAGAGGGCAGAACCGGCCAATTTCGGGAAAGGGCATTTTAGTTGGACTCCAACAGTGTAGAGTCTCTTCTCAGGACAAGAAGAAGGAGAGAGGGTAAGGTGTTATGGGCCCCTACCTGTCAGCACAAACCTCGTATGAGTATGGCATGTTAAAATGGAAAAACGGAAGTTCTTGGTTTATAGCCCCGATCGGGCATCTATTTTGGTGTTGCGCTTGACTTCTCCTGTTGGAAAAAATCCACCTTTCCCTAGTGTTGATTCATTGTGAATCCTATTGTGAAAACCTTGTATGAATATGCATGTTTGATTTGTTCTTGGTCATGCTTGTTGTCACCTGATCAAATTATGTTCCCTCCACGGTTCGTAGAAATGTGTTGCAGAATTTGGTATGGAACTCTTGATGAGGGTCATGAAGAAATTTCAATTAAAATTGATGAAATTTGGGATTGATATCCTATGTAGTTTGTATTTCAAATTTGGTTGTAATGGCAACGAAGCCGGGTTTTCTTCTTGGTTCTTTCCCGGCTGAGCCTTTGAATCAAGTTTGCCAATAAAATTGGTGTTTGAATATAATTGTTTATCATATGATTCAATCGTAATTTTAATTTAGATGGATGCACATCAAAAATAGGATGGAAATAATGATGATGTTCAGTTTGGCAAAATATCAAGTTTTCATATATGTTGAAAATGAAAATTTATGATCATGCATGTAGATTCCGTTTTTATGATTATTAGATATTAATCAATCTTGCATTATTGTGCCACAATGGCTAAATCTATGTTTTAATTCTATTCAAAATTATAGATCAAAAAAAATATATTCTTTGCCTTGTAATTCTATACTTAGAAAAATATGAAAAAAAAAATGTATTACAAGAGAGTAAATACTCTCTGGTTTTTGTATGGGGAGGCAATTTAATTCCCCTCATTGCAACAGAGAATCTTATAAAGATTTCTTTTATATTTTGTTTGAAAAATATAAATTTAGATTAATCAATTTATAAATAAATGTACAATTCTAAAATAGACTAGTAACATTTTCAAAATATCCTAAATATCTAATTCTTACCTAATAAAATTTTGGGCTTAAATTCCCCCTTGCACGTCAGATTTGGAATGTATATTTTAATAGGTTTTATTTATAAAGTTTTAGCAAGTCATCAAATCAACATGGGGGGGGTGACGTCACCCTGCCCCCATGTCCCATCCCCATCTTCATTTGAAAATGGGCGCTCAACTTGGAGGGGGAAGCATTTAAGTTTGTTTGTTAAACATGATAGCAAGCAGTTTACCTTGCTTTTGTTCCACCTTTTATCTTCTATGAACGCATGCTTTGGGAGGTGGGTTTCTGTCAGTCTGTACCCCCTTGGCAGCGCGCTGTCCCAAGCGCAGCGCTTGGGAAGCGCGTGGGTAAGTGGGGGTTTGTGGTAGGGTGTAGGTGGGGGGGGTTAGTGTAGGTGTTAGTAGGGGTTAGGTTAGTATGATGTTAGGCTAGTCTAGTCTAGTTTAGTTAGTTGTTTTTTATTATTTATTTTTTATTTGTGATTTATAAAATGATTAAATTAAGTTAAAGTGTTAAGGTAGTTAGTTTAGATTAAGTTAATTTTAGTTTAGTATAAAGTAAAGTTAGTTAGATAAGTTTTAAGTTGTTAGTATATAATGTTTAGTTAGTTTTTAAGATAGTCGAATTTAGTGTAAGTTAGTTAGTTTTATATAATTTAAAATATTTTGTCAATTATTATAGTTTTATTTTAATTATAGTAGTGCAATGTTATATTAAATTATAAGTTCCTTTCTATTTCTTATGTTCTCTGAAATATTTAGATTAGTTTAGGTTAGTTAAGTTACTTTAGTTAGTGTTCTAAATATATATTTAAATGTAATTTTGTTTAGTTTTGTAAATGTTTTCTTTTAAATTAAAGTTAGTTTAGTTTAAATCTTAGTTTAGTTTAAAAATGTGTGTGGTTTAAACTAAGTAGTCGATTTAAACAGTATATTCAAAGTTTTATGTATGCTCAATATTAGTTAGTAGTTACTATAAATTTACAATGATTAGTTGATTTAATCGATAGAAAGTTAATTAGTTTAAAAGTTATGTAAGCTACTTAGTTTAGTTTTTAGTTAATAAATATTAAATAGTTTTGATCAGATTTGTAATGTAGTTAGTGATATTCCTTTGCAAATCGATGCATGATACACATTTATATAATGGTTAGTAAAACTTTGGTTAAATGTAAATTTAGTTTAGCTATTATGAAAGTTAATCATTATGTTTGTGTACATAGCAAGTTATGTTAGACTACTGAGATAAGGTAATTTGTTCTACGTAGTTACCTTTAAGACTTATAGATATTGTTGTTCAAATTATTTTAATCTATCATTGTAATGTTAAAATGTAACTATTGTCGATATCATCTTAATAACGAAAGTAATAATTTATCAGCATAGAGAACTTTTAATTAGACTGTGATCGCAAACTTATCAAACTTGAGCGTTTTAATTATTAATTTTTAAAAAAAATTGTGTATTTTTGCCCTCGTAGTTTGGGCACGACACAAATACAATGCCAGACTTGTTGCTCGAGGATTCACCCAGCGTGAAGGCATTGACTATGAGGAGACCTTTGCCCCAACAGCCAAGATGAGCACTATTCGCCTTCTTCTTGCCATTGCAACTCAGTATGGTTGGAAAGTTCATCAAATGGATGTGAAGAGTGCTTTTCTCAATGGTGAATTACAGGAAGAAGTCTACATGACGCCACCCCTAGGTTTCAAGGTTGCCAGTTCAAAACCATAAGTCTGTAGACTCGAGAAGGCCCTCTATGGTCTTATATAGGCCCCTCGAGCTTGGTACCTAAAGATTGATCAATACTTGGTTGCTCAAGGATTTCAACGTAGCCCGTCAGACAGTAACCTGTATATTGAACACTCTGGTAATGATATTCTTTTTCTTGTTGTCTATGTGGATGATTTGATCATTATTGGGAGTTCAAAACATTTGATTTCTGATATCAAACAGGATCTATGCAAAACTTTTGATATGACAGATCTCAAATTGCTTCTTTATTGTTTAGGTATTGAGGTTTGGCAGACTAACAACAGTATTTTTTTTGTCTCAGCCAAGTATGCCAGAAATTTGGTTGACAAGTTTCGAATGCAGGATTGCAAACCTGCCTCCACTACTATGGAGACTGGTCTGAAATTGTCCGCAAAATCGGCTTCTCCTCCTGTAGATGAAACATTGTTTAGGCAAGTAGTAGGTAGTCTCATCTACCTTACTACCACTAGACCTGATCTCAGTTTTGCAGTTACCTACATCTCACGGTTCATGACTAACCCCAAGACTGGTCATTGGATTGCAGCGAAACGTGTGTTGCGCTATGTACATGGTACTTCAGATTATGGTCTTCTTTACACAAGAAGTGCTACTAGTCAATTCAGTGGATTCACCGATTCTGATTGGGCCAGCTTAGTTGATGACAGGAAATCTACCTCTGGCTATGTGTTCAATATCGGATCTGCAGCAGTTACCTAGACCAGTAAGAAGCAACAGGCACGGGCACTCTCCTCTACAGAAGCAGAATATCGAGGAGTTGTCAAGGCAGATTGTGAAGCAATTTGGCTCCGTCAGATGCTTTCAGATATGCATATTCCTCGAGTAGGTCCGATTTCCTTGTTCTCAAACAATCAGGGAGTCCTCAAACTTGCCAAGAACCCAATGTTTCATGAACGAACCAAGCACATAGAGCTTCATTGCCATTACATCCGACAGTTAGTAGAAGATGGATCTATTTAGTTACTCTATGTTCCTACCTCAGAGCAAGCAGTAGATATTTTCACAAAACCCCTTGGTCCTGACAAGTTTGTTAAATTCAGGGGATCTATTGGTGTAGTAAATAGATCGAGCATTAAGGGGGGGTATTAGAATAATCTTTATGTTTCTTTATAATGCTCACTATTGTATCTTATTGTATCTCTGTATATATTAGAATGTTTCTAATATTTAGGTGTAGTCTAGAATAGAATGTTTCTATTCTATTCGACTCTCCTCTTTGTATATATAGATCATTTGATCTCTGATTAATATATCAAGTATTTTGCCATTTACGTTTGTAATAGGAAGTACATGTTCTAAGACTCCATCCTGCAAACCAATGATGGGAACATGTGAGGGCAACCCTAGACAAGTCAAAAACTTGATTTCAAGCCTTGATGCCAAGTCTGGTTGAAGTTGTGGGAAATGTTGCATCCTTTGCCTAGCACGTCCATAGGTCTTGCATGCCTAGGGCATCAAATAACTCATGGGTCCCTGCAAGTACAAACCCAAACCACTTGCATCTTATAATACATGGTAAACACTAGGATTTCACTAGAGGCCGTTAGATTCCCATGGTGAAATCCCTAGTTATGAGTGAAAATGTCTGAAAACCCTAGGCTAACAACTTTTTAGACCAACTTGTACAAAAATACGGATAACTTGAGTTAGGAGATAGATGGAGACTTCAAACCAGATGCATTGCCAAGCTATTTCATCCACCTATCCAAAAATGTAAGTTTCAACACCAGATGAGTCCGTACAAATCCGTACAACATAGGACAAAAGGCAAACTGAAACAGGGTATTTTATTGATTTGGAAAGTGAAAGTACATCATTATTGCCTATCACCCACCTAAAAGGGCTTATTATAGGCCTTCCAATGGTCATAAAAATATTTTGAACTTGTTTGAGCCATTGGGGAAGCTTTTGCAACATTTTGCAAAAAGTTGCTAAAGTTACTTAACTTTTTAGCAATTTTTGCAAACTTACAAGGAAAACTAATGAAACTTAGTCTAAATGACCCAAATAGTTCCTAAACATATAAAAACATGAAATAAAACAAAATCCTAAGATTCTAGGCCCTTTGACTATGTTTGGCCATAGTTGACCAAGGGCTTATAACTTTGCCAATCTTGGAACTAGGTCTTACAATTTGGTCTAGATGCCTAATTGATTGATCTAACCTAGTTTAGATGTTCTTAGGACCTTGGTGATTCATCATTTATTGTGGATGCTCCTGCACCACATTGCTTGTACATTAATTTGTTAAAACTATTTCTATCTACACAGCATAAGAAAGAAGTGCTCAAGGCACTTAGAAAGATCATCACAACGTACCCATGAACTCGCCGAACTTGTGCAACGATTCTTGTAGAACTGTTGCATCCGGTTCTCTTGTGCTTCGTGCAACAATTGATAACTTGCAAACAACATTTGCGTTCTCTGCAATAACATCGCATACTCTTTTATCTTGTTTTGGAGATCACGAAGTGAGAATCTATAGCTTGTGAGAGCATCAATCTCTCCAAAGTCAAAGTCTTCCGCCTCAAGTTGTAGGTGAATAACTTCCTCACACTCTGTTATAAGAACTCCATTATCAATGAGTTCTCCATCTTCAGTAATAATTGCACATGTGAGCTACTGAAAACCATTCCAGATCACATGCTCTTGGTCTTGTAAACATTTCACTGTTGCTTCGCCCTCCACCACTAGGCTTTGCAACAGCTCCCTATTGTCCATTAGATGCAAGGTATTATATTACACCGCTATCGAAGAGAAAATGCCATAACCATGCAAAACATCTAAGTCAACTTCGCTCATAGTCCTCCACACATTCACGTCCACATCAAGAGTTTTAAGTCATTGGATGAAACGAACCAAGAAGTTCCTTCAACCATGCTGAAATGTCTCTACCATGTCTACGTATCCGAAAGCTATCCTTAATCACATCTACCCCTTGGGTCGCTAGACAATCATACTAGTTGTCTATGGCTTGGGCTTTATTTGCAATGTGCACTGCTTGTTTTGAAGATTCAACCGTCGAAGAAACCTTCATCTTCTCAATAATGTCTTGAAATCTAGCATTCTCCATCTTAAGCTCGTTCTTCCTTTCCCACAACTTATAATTCTTTTGTGTGAGCATGCTAAGAGCATCATGTGCATCTTGCTAAAAAGCCAAGTGAGATTGTTTACCAAGTTCAATGGTGGTGAAATTGTGATCACTAGTTTGCATTAGCTTTGTTGTCATTTCAACAAGTCTCATCTACCTCTGCATATTTGGTGTTATCAACACTCATCATAATCCTTGAAACTACCTTGGCCTTCTTGGCCTTGAGAACCTTGGTGTTTGAACCCCCACATTGGAATCATGGTCTTCAGATAAAAGTTCCTCCTTCCTCTTTTGAGTAATTGCGATGAGCCAAGGAGCAAGAGTAAAGGAAGAGAATCCCATGGCAGTGGTGGTAACCAAAGTGGATACCGGATCAACCTGTGCAACTGTACCTACAATAGATTGGGGGCTCAAACATTATCTCCACTAGAGCTAGGATGCTATGCGTTACCTCTATCATGAACTACTTGAATTGTGCATTGAACATACTCTCAAAGCTATGATATTGCTCCACCCTTAGGACTGTAGATTCCACCGAAGAGATAGGCTTAGCCGGTGTATGCATCAAACATGCACTCAAAGCTATATAATATTGCTCCACACTTAGGATTGTAGGTGCAACCATAGAGATAGGCTTAGCCGGTGTAATCAGAATTTGAACTTCATGGAAGGGTGTCTGCTAAGAAGGAAAGTGTCCATGACAACATGCAAGGGTGAATCTACCGACTCATTTGAGATTGGTACAAAATTGAGAAGGATGGTTGCAACTAAGACATCTAGAGGAGGTTTCTTTGGAGAGCAATTTCTTCACAGAGGAGGAAGCTCATTATTTCTAAGAACAATATTAACATTTTGAGGTTCAGCGGACTTCACCTCAAGCATGTTCCTTGCATTTGTCACCCTTGATGGTGAGCTTTAAAATAGCTATCGTCAAAGACTCTTAGTCATCTTTCTTTTTACCCCTCATTTCAACCCTTACACCGATTGCTTTGGCACAATCAAAATCTTTTCCATACTTCACCTTTATGGACTTCAATCCTCTCCTTTAACCAAATGTTTGTGTTAGCAAAAAATAGTTGAAAATAGTCCCAAATGGAGACACTTTCCTTGGATGCATAAGATGGAGACGAGATAGGAAGCCTGTCAAGTTGATGCTCAGTGTACTCTAGATCCATGCCTTGACCATCATCTCCAACCCCAAAAGGATTCATTGCAAGGTTGCAATCCACAATTTACTTAAGGGTTAACCGACAATAATTCATCCAACAGATTTCAATCTCCGTGCACAAATCAACCCAAAGGTTTTCAAGGCAATGGACATGAATGTATGATTTTTTATTTTATCATTTATTCCTTGCCAATTAAAGCAAGCATGTGTCATTAACTTCTTTAAGTGATCCTTTGCAATTCAAACTCCATGTTCGTGGCCTTTGACACTATGTCTAGTGAGTAGCCACCAATCCTCAAAGGGTTCTTTGATGAAATACTAATGCCTAGCCTATGCAAAGAAGATTAGTATAATTGTACCGCCATCAATTGCCTTGCTAACTCCATGAGAATGATCTTGTTGGTAGGATATCGTGGAAGAGTACATGGTTCGTCTCTAAAATAACCAACCCTCATGTAGGTAAAGCTAGGAAACTGGAGGAAGAAATTACCATATTCGATCACCTTTACACATGCTTCATCAAACACCCACTTCTTTGGCAATTCCTTGTTGAAGAAGCACATACAATGCCCAAGGAAGGCATCTTGTCCTCTCCAGAAATATATACGATTGGATCTCAAGGTGAGCTGGTCAAAATAATCCCAAACTGGTACCATCATGCAATCACCCCTAGTAGATAGGCTTGAGAATGAACCTAAGGCAGCAACAATGTATACCAGATAAGAGTTCATATAAAAAGTATCAATCGTAGCGAGTTGGTACAGCTGCTCCATAACATTTCACTTATCATCTCTCCACAAAAGATTTTGTTTTTGTTTTCAACGGACGATGAGAGAGATATACGTCTATGTCTTAAAGACATTAGATTCTTTACGACCGGCGATGGTACTAGGCAAAGTGATGAAATCATTGATTCCTTCCCTGAAGAGGGAACAACACACACCCGTTGGCCATCTAACAAGATTCGGCCTCTTGTTTATCAACCAATTGGCATTCACATACCTACTACGTTCAGCCATATCATTGTTCCATCTTTCCAAGGCCTTTTGTTTGATAATGTTTGTTGAGAAATTTAGCCTCATGGTGAATTGAAGCAAATTCCATATGTAATATGTGTTAATATATATATGTGTGTGTGTGTGTGTGTGTGTGTGTGTGTGTGTGTGTGTGTTGATGGATTTATGTTGATATCCTTAAATATACCATTTTCAGGAATATCATACTAAGATGATATCTCTTTATATACTTAAGAGCATAATGTGTTCTATATCAATCCTCCCTAACTAAGAGGGAGTGTTAAGATTATAGCTACAGTCGGATTGATTTAATCTTAACATACAATGTTGATATAATATATTATATTATACATATATACTATATATGTTATATTGTGATTTATATTGTTAATATATTAACTATAATGATTAATCATAAAGACATGTCTCCTACTCTTATATTTATAAGAGATTGGGATCTGCATTTGGAACACACCTATAACAATGGCAGTGTAATTACATTTGCAGAAACCGATCCATGTTACTTAACATGGTATCAGAGCACAGGCTGTAAATAGAGGAAAATTATAAATAATTTGTTTTTATCAGAAATGACTATGATGAAAGGCATTGAAATATTATATAACTGGAAGTGTGAAATCAAAGCACGGAATGCAAGTGGGTAGTATATTAGCGGACTGGATTTGGAGTCTGAAATTCTCTTTCAGCATTTATAAGAGAAAGGGGATAAGGAACGAATTATTATGAAATAGTAGATCAATTCTTTCATGATAGGAAGTAGCTTTCAACTAACATTCAAGTATCTATTGTCAGTTTGCCTTACAGCCCGACAAATATTTTTAATCAAGATTCAATTGAATGTCGTTCCAATACAGCTTATAATTGAACCAATTGAATACACAGAAAAATAAATTGCTAAAACACGATGAAATCTGTCAATATGAGCTTCGTCTTGTCCATCCTATGCCATCAGTTTATCTGCAATATTATTATTGGTAAACAACCAATATGCATATAAGATATCTGTCTTTATGTAGACATTTACTTGTGCAATCTAACTTGTGTCCTTAACACATAGTGCCACCAGTTCTGACTCCGCGTGAAAGATATATAATATTCTTGTGTCATCCTTGGAGCAAAATCCCGACAAAAGAACTTTTCTACTCTCCAGATTTTTAATTGTGATGTGTCAGTATGGATACTACTTCTTTAAAAATGTGTCGTTATTGCAAGTCACCTGTCTAGGTGTGTGCCTGACCTGCCTGAGTGTCTACAAGTTATAAAAATAAAAATAAAAATCCAATATTACAGTCATGTTTGTGTTTGTCAATTGCTCCTGTGCATTCAAACAAAATACATGGCAAGCATTTATAGAATATATTATCATTGTATCTTTAAACACATATCGGGTTCATGAAATATGTTGCCAATATGTCATTATTGCCTGCCCAGACTCATACATCAGCCATATCATTCGTTGTCAGATCAATATTCACCTTATCTGGCGTTTCAAATTACCAAGAACGTAAGACAAATTCACGGGATTATACAAAGGACTTCATGAATGCTTCACAGTTTGAAAAACATATATGGCCACTTAATAGTATCATTAAAATCCTTGCAACTAATGTTGAAATTTGGCTCTTGAGCATGATATCCTCGATATGAAATACTCACAGTTTGGATGTCCTCATCATCTTGTGAGCACAAGGGCAGGCATTCCTTGTAGACGATGCAATTGGTATTGTTCTCACCAAATTCTCCTACCTAATGACTATTGCACGAGTATTTGAAAATGGAGGAGGATTGCACAAATCCGTTGAGTTCAATGTAATCATTAATTGGTGATTATGGATTGAGACATCAATTGTGATGTGCAAATACCACAATCATCATCGAGGAATTGTGAAACTTATTTTTGATTCACATCGATTAACAGATTGATGCTATAATGGAGGACGTCAATTAACAAGTATGATAAAACCGGGCTTTGTGTGTGGGATCAAGCAATCATTTCTACTCATCGTTTTGACTATTCGGCTTTAATGTTTTGAGTGTGGTGCTCCATCTCTATGGTTAATATATTACCATTGTGAATTGGTTCTATATGTACTTTTGCAGGTTGCCACTAAATAAAATAGTTCAAATTAATCCTGCTAAAGAGGCGGTGGAGACATCATTGAAGAAGGAAAGTTATGAATGGCATTCCTCATCTGTCCAAGGTTGGCTCCTTCAGTGTTGATGTTAGCCTAGAGGAAGTAGCATTCTTTGCAAGCAAATTAACCAACTTGGTATGATCAGGACAATTGGCAATATTCTGGGTAAGGAAAATGTAAGCATGAACCTCCTGGAAGGATTGCTCCTAGCAACTAGGTTGTTGTGGCAACAATGGCTATTGCTTTCTTGATGAATCCCACTACTCGATTGGCATAAAGAATGTTGAGGCTGACTTAGAGAACTCTAGAAATTTGAGGTTGCGCTAGAAAACTTTGTGGACCAAGATGTATGTATAGATGTAGCGTCAAATTCAAATCCTGAGATGGTTGGTGCTCTAGTTGTGATGTTGATTGACATGGCATATAAAGTTGGGACAATCATGTTGTGTATAATGTCTATGGGAATTGCAAGAGGTATTAAATCTAATGTTGAGGACATACCATGAAAGTGCAGGGAATATTAATCATCAAGCCTTAATATTTGAAATGTCTGGCTTATACGGCTAAGTGTAACATTCCAACTATTTGTCTTCCTCTACATTGTGACAAGTGACTGAAAACTCCATAAAGGAATGAGTGAGAATTTTACATTGTGGAGGGAATAATAATCAATGTTGCATTCTCATTACTTCACAAATACTTATATGGAGGTATTTTCTGATTTGATGCACTTGGACCTTCACTGGCGTAATTTGTGCAGATAAGTGTAACAATCGGGTTTTCCTGGGTCTAATTTTACCATCTATCATAAGCATAGAATACAGCCTTAACTTCGACTTCATAAGAAGGCAGTTACATCATTCATGTTCATGTGAAGAAGATTACCGTTAAAGTCAGTTAAACAAAATTGCTTGAAATACTTTTTAATGAAATTACTTCAAAAATTGAAATCACATACCTCAGAAAAACTGAGACTGAAATTCATCTAAGTATGCTTCTGCAACCACCCGAGTTAGTCCACAAATATACTATAACAATTTCTCAAATCGACTGCTATCTCAAAAATCATTTGATGAATATCACTAAATACCATTATAACTTAAATTAGGGCATCACATATCATCTTACCAATTAGGGCATCAATTACCATCGGTTTATTTAGGGCTTTTGATAATGTTTTACCACTTAGGGCTTCCGCGACCACGGATTCAATTTGGGGCTTCCGCGACAACAGATTTATCTAGGGTTTCCGCGACGACGGATTCAATTTAGGGCTTCCGCAACCACGGATTCAACTAGGGTTTTTGATACCACGGATTCAATTAGGGCTTCCAATACCACCATATTAATTAAGGTTCCAGCTGTCGCACAATCAATTAGGGCTTCGGATTTCTTTTCCTTCCGATTGCTTATCTGTGACAATTTCTCAAAATTAGATAATTACTTATATTCAATATTCATTTATATGAAGTAAAATGATGATAACAATGAAATTACCTCGATTTAATCTTACCTTCTCATAAACAAAAATGATAATACCTGTTTCCAATAGACAATTGATTTCATGGCTTATCTCTGTTTGATGCATATCTGATATCTTGAAAGAGGTGAAACATTGCCAGGGGCTTTACCACCCAACCTCGGACCACAATATATATCCCCACACGATCTCTTAACGAGAAAGGCCCTCCCTACCCGGAATTGACAGGGAACATCTTACCATTCACTGGGCATCATGATATATAACACGCCATACGACTTGGCAGCAGGAGATCATCATAACAGGAATATGCATGAGCTATTATTAATGATATGTATTAAAATGTCATAACTGATATTACTGATTCTTATTGTTGATGAATCTTTCCTCACGCCCCCTCAACCTCATCAGGCCTCCAAGCCCGTGATTTCCAGGTGCTTGTTTAATATTAATAAATTCACTCTTTTAGGATATGAATGTTTTGTAATACATTATGAACTGAATTAGTTAATCACAATTTTTCATTGCATATCCATATCTTTTATACATGTTTAATACTCTCTTATGAATAAAGAAAAATTTATGGTTTAAGGCAATTTTCCAAAAACTAGAATTCTTTTACAGACCACTCCAATACAGTCTGCAATTATATTAATGAAAAAGAGACACATTGAACATTCTTGATTCAACAGTTGCATTAGAAAGAAAACACGATTCGCCATTCTAAATTCGGCAACATTCTTACTTGTCTCCTACGCTTATATCTTCAACCAACTTTCAATATCTATATCCTTGAAAAAAAATTCTCAATACACACAGATACAGCAAATGAACTCATATTATATCCAACTTGCAAACTAGAAAAGAACAACTCATTGCACTAACTAACCATCAACAGATCTTTAGATCGATGATTCCTCGGTGCTTGAACTCGTTACATCTTATTCATAAGATTATGATTCTGCATGATCATTATTACTGCTTTTACTTGTTTGAGAACAGAGCATTTCATGACACAAACTACAGATTAATGACAGGGTTTGTTAAAAACATAATCCTTATTCAAAAGTATAATTGAATTAAGTGATGGAATTTGTTAACAACCGACAATTTTTAAGATGGAATCATAAGTTTACTATTTCTTTAATTTGCTTCTATCAAAAGATCATCTTTCTAATAAACAGTAAAGTAATCAAGCTCTGTTGGCATTATTCTATTTTTTTCTGAGCACAAGAAAAGAAACAACAAGACTCCAATATATGCATTTTGTATCAACTCGACTCAAAAGGAGAAAAGATGCAAAACATGAATGAAAGGAAATGAATTCAATTTTATTACACCCTTACTTGGCTCTTATTACTGTGCGCCCAGACTAGTAAATTCTTCAAATATCTACAGTATTTCTGTCGCTCAGAGATGTGCTGGATTGATTCACATATGTTCAGATATTTGGTATCGTGGCTATTTAGAATGGCGTTGCAGGCGATGGTTGTTTGGGGCAGAAAGGTCAACTGAATATCTCACGGCAGAATACCTTCAAGGATTTGTCAAACTCGGATTAATGAAAACAGAACTCTGAGACTATGGCGGAAAGCAAGAGCAGACGGGAATGTGGTTACCTCCTCTCGAAAATGACAAGGCAATATATAAAAGATATTGATCGGCTTTTCATCTTCTGCCGTTACAAGATTGAAATGCGATTGAAATTCCCATCGATTAGAAAATATGAAACGCTGGAATAAGGGGTGAAAAAGTTTTATTAATATAATTATAATTCGAAAATTTATTAAAATCTTATAAAAACATCATTCTATTAATTTATTAACATATAAAGATGCCAAAATATTTTTATATTCAAATACACATGTATAAACTATTATTAAAAATAATACAACGAAAGATTCTTAAAATCTTTTAAGAATACGTTTTATATTTAAACTTATTTAATTAAATTTAATTAATTATTAACAACTCATGCAGTTCCAGAGATGAGTCCTATTACAAATCGCTTGGTCCTCTACCTGTTTGTCCAATGATGGTGATGCCCTGCCTAATTCTTTTCTGACAATGCTTCCACCCCTTCGACAAGCTCCCTACAAGGAATTTCTCTGTAACTAAATTATAAATTATAAATAATCATATTAGTTAACCTTTTGTCTTAATTCCATGAATTCGCGATTAACGAATAACTAGCATGTCATCTTCACTTGAAATCATAATGACTAACTATCTTACCATTTCGCTAGATTATATCAAATTAAACTACTAACTGACTTCATGTGAACTTCAACGTCTATATTCCAAGCTAGGTCAAAAATTGGGATGTAACAATAAAGTATTCTTATTCTTATGTATTACATTTATCTACTCATTATAGTCTCTCTATCATTTGCATTTTTATATGTACTATATGAGTTATTTTCCTTGATCTTTTCCTTTGTATCTAAAGTTGATCTTGCAAGAAAAGAAGGATGGTACATTAGGCAGCTCATGATGGTAGCTTCAAAGAATTTAAGATTAGACTAGATAAAGTGAGGCTCTTGAAGAAAATATCTTTGATGATTGACATTATGTGTATTCCTCTACATTAAGAGGGAGTAAGATAATTCTTCAAAGGCAACGTAGTAGCTTAGAAGATTGATACTCAGAGGGAGTCTAGAAATAGATGTGTGTGACTACATGATTTTTATGGGCCTACTCTTGAGTGCATCATGAGGAAGTATTGACTTATCACTAGAAAATCAAAAGATTGATATCAGATTCAGAGTGAGTTTGACAGGCATCCTTGGGTGAAGAGAGCTTCTGAGGAAGTAACTAGAGGACCTGACTTCCCAGAATCGATGTTCAAAGGGAGAATTTTGAGGTACAATCTTTTGTAAATGGTATCTTCTCTATGAGGAGAAGCTCTAAGTGAAACTCCTTGTAATGCATTCTTCTCTGTGAGAGAAAATAAAGGTGAAAGCATTTGTACCACCCTATTACTGCGTACATGGTGGTTACTATTTCACATATGATATGTAATGAAAGGTGACGATCTTTCATTGACATATATAAAAAGAAAGTAACCATTGAAAGGTGATGATCTTATAAATGGTAGACATGTTATCATGACAGACATCATTAAGTTGTTGTCCCAGAGTGCTCGAAGTCATGATAACGAATGTATCAACCAAAAGGTAACCATTGTAAGGTGAGGAACTTATCAATAGTTGATTTATCTCCTAACACCAAAATGTGTTGGAGCAAGTGGTATCATGGTTGTTCGGGCCAGATTTTGCTGGACACCTTGATAACCAACTCATCATGGTTCTTCAGGCCGGATTTTGCTGAACACCCTGAAAATCAATTTGTTAAGGTTCTTCAGGCTGATCTTGCCAGACACCATAACTTAAATCTATCATAGACCACACTTAAGGTGGTGTTCAAATCTTGTATTATAATTGCTTTAATTCTCTTTTTGCCAAAGAGGGAGCGTTGAGAAATTTAGCCTCATAGTGAATTAGAGCAAATTCCATATGTAATATAAATTAATATGTGTGTGTGTGTGTGTGTTGATGGATTTATGTTGATATCCTTAAATATACCATTCCAGGAATATCATACTGATATGATATATCTTCATATACTTAAGAGCATAATATGTTCTATATCAATCATCCCTAACTAAGAGGGAGTGTTAAGATTATAGCTACAATCGGATTGATTTAATCATAAGATACAATGTTGATATATATATCATCTATAATAGTATAATTAATAATTATACTACATATATTTATAATATTATAATATCATAAGTATATATTATATTATGTATATATATAATATATTATACAAATATATTATATATAATACATATGTTCTATTGTGATTTATATTGTTAATACATATTAACTAATAATGATTAATCATAGAGACGTGTCTCTTCATGAGACATGTTTCCTACTCTTATATTTATAAGAGATTGGGATCTGCATTTGGAACACACCTATAACAATGGTAGTGTAATTACATTGCAAAAAATGATCCATGTTACTCAACAAAAAGGACGTTGGAACCTTATTAAAGGAGGAATTTGTTCAACACTCGTTGCAGATTTGGAGATAAAATCTGTAATGTGATTGTGGATGGTGGTAGTACTGATAACCTAGTTGCTGAAAAGATGGTTCAGAAACTTGGTTTGAAGAGGGTAAGACATCCTTGTCCTCGTAGGATTGTGTTGTGTGATATTGTGGACATGAGCAGTTGTCACATATCACTTGGTAGACCTTGGTAGTATGATTGCAGGGTTGTCCATGATTATGTTAAGAATGTGATTACTATTGAGAAAGGTAGCAGGAAGCATTCCCTAATTCCATTGCAAAATGAAGAACTTGGTAGTGTAGACACATAAATCTGATTACATCACTAAGTAATCCTATTTAGTCATCTTTTAAGATATTATTGATTGAATATTTAAAATTTAATTAATTAATCGTCATCCCCTAGTTAATTAACTATAATCCAAATTTATAAAATTAAATGACAACCTAAAGTCAAATTATCAATTAAACCCCTATTCTTCTATTAAATTAAATAATTGCACTATACCTATTTAAATTAATCCTGCATCTCCTTTTATTAAATAAATCATTTAATAAATCAATTCCAAACCCCTAACCATTCCTAAACCCTATCATTATCCAAATCAAACCCATCCACCATGATAGCCCTCATTTTCGTTGTACTAAAATTTTGATCCTCATTGTGAAAATGATCTGAAGTTGTGTGCATTGTTAGGTTTTTGTGTCTCATGTATTTCAAAATTTTAAAAGGAACACTAGCAAATTTCATTCTACCCAAGTTCAAAATAGTGAAAATCCTGCCCTAGGGTTTTATTTGGGTATCTTAAGGTTGTATTATTTTCTTGCCATTAAAATTTTAATCAAAACTACAACCTTTTTGCCCTTATCCTAAGTTTTTCAGGCAAGAGTATTTGTCTTTCAAATCCTAGAGCTCTGATCTTATGATTATGGCCTTGGCGTCTAATCGCAGGCTTACTTTTTCCTACTCCCAATGTTACGATAAAAGGTTTGGCAGAGGATCGTAGAGTGATCTTTTAGCTTCCCCAATATTAAGATATGCTACAGTCGTAGTATCATAGGTTCCTAATGGAAGTTTTAATTTATGATGTGTGATGTTACAATAGACAAGAAGTCGAGCTATCGTAAAAGCAGAATGGAGGAATTACAACTATGTGATAAGTGACTTGTCGTAAGATCGTAAAGCGACAAATGACAAAGAAAGTTGGCAGTTCAAGTCAAAAATGTGATGGGTGTTCTATCTTGATTGGTCAGATAATGCAAAGTGTACAAGGTGGATCCTATGTCAAGCCGGTGAGACCAAAAGTGTCTTTACATATCTCTGTGATCCAACAGATTCAGTTCTACAACCTTACAACAATCAATGTCTTGTAAGATCTTAAGAGTAGTAGAAGGGTGTTGCGATACTATGATAGGCAATGCATCAGGAAATCGTAGAAGTAAAAATTGAGGCCGACGATGTTATGATAAAGGGAGGTAACAATCTCTCGTAGCATCGTAGAGGTAAAGAAGATCACTGCCGAAGTCACGAAGTAGTCAATTGAGCCCGATCGTAGGATCGCAAGCCGAAGAAAGATGAGATGATATGTTATATTGTGCAGTATAAACCGCCTATCGTGAGATCATAAAGATTTTAAAAGAAAGCTTTGATGCCGCCGTAGCCAGTATATTGTGAGTTCGCAGACACTTTTTCCAAGCCTTATGACAGTGTGATAAGGGTTTTTGACTTCAAGAGATCGTGAGATCGAAGGGAATTTCTTCCCTGCCTAAGATATTATGAGGGCTTTGACTCGGGGGTCAATTGTAGGATCGTAAACCCTAAGTTGGCATTATGTTTTCCATTTTCTGAGCTAGAAACGAAAAAGGGTTCTCAACGAATGAGATATATATAATACATATGTTATATTTTGATTTATATTGTTAATATATTAACTAATAATGATTAATCATAGAGACATGTCTCTTCATGAGTCATTATAGGAACCTTACTATGATATAGGAAATACAACTCCTATATATGTATGTAATTTGTATTGAACAGACAGAAAAGACGAGCAATATAACTTTTTGTGTGAATTTGTTATGTCTCCCTTTTCTTCACTCTGCCCAAATTTCTTATAAAATTTTGGTCACAGGATCTAAGGAAGGCTGACAAGAAGTTTCTGTAAGAAACCTAAACCGTATGGCAATGGCAACTACTGATCGAACTCAATCTATGGTTAGAAGGATAACCAATGGTTTTACCACAACAAGTTTAAGTCCTCTGCAATATAGTAAAATAACAATGCAATAACATGAACGATTAAAACTCAGCATTTGTAATTTGCTTCAAACATAATCAATGAAATATAAAATCACCTAAGTTACATACCATGAGGGGTGTTTAGCACAATATTCATAAACGTCTATACAAATTTGGGCTTATAGACCGGACATTTTACAAAAAATTGAATACAATACTAAGTAACAGTGGTACCTGGTTACCATGAATGGCCTATCTCCTCACACAAATCATGACCTTGGATAGGGTTCGTTGCCACTCACTTAGTTCAGACTCCTGCGGCCTGCATTAACACTTCCAATGCCCTCGATTGTGTTGGTGTTCACACAAACCAGCCATACCATTTGTGTTACCCACAGTCTATCTGTATTTTCCCTACCTGATAGTTGGGCCTCTTAACTCCTACCTTCCTAGAGTGAGAATATTAAAATGTTGCCACCTTCCAAACCCACGTTATCACCCAATATTGCTTGCAATTTCCAATACCACCAAACTGCTCCACTCATAATAGAATGGTCGCTAACTAAACATTGTCGGGTGTCTATGCTACCTCACGTTGACCACCGAAAATGTCTACCTGTTACATCTAATAAGTGACTTACTTGAATGTCGTCCACAGCAATAATTTTCTTGGTGTCCGGTCTACAAGCAATGTTCTATCTTGAAACCTACCACTGCAACATGACTAGAGAAAATAGCAGTAACGAACTTCCAACTGGTGTTAATGTTGTTGCACCCTGTAGGCTCTACTCTACTTCACACGTAGCTAACTATATACTCTTCTACTTCCCTGTTGATTGTGATCCGAGCTCCTTGGTTAGTCCTTGTGTGTTACACTGTTGTTTCCCTCTGCCTATTATTGATACCGTACTCTTCCAATAACCACAAATGCAAATAAGGACCATATGATTTTCCCAGCTAGGATAAAGGACTTACAAGTGATTCTACTACCATTTGGTTTTCTTCTGAATTAGACTCAACTGAATACTATATGCTGCGAATTCGTACCTGATCTTGGAACAATCTTTGAAGAGATACTGGGGCTACGTCTAGTCTCCCAATTCTACTTGAGGGGTTTCGTCCTTAAGAAAACATGTCACATTTAAGCAATCTTGGTGGTTTTTTTTAAATAGTATTATACCTCATGGTGTCAATCCCAAGGAAACTCATTGCTTTTATAACCTCGATATGAGGGGAAGTACAAACAACTAGTCAATGTGCTATAAAAGTCGTTTCGTCTTTTAGTCACTTAAGTTACTTTTGTTATAAAATGACTTTAAGTCATAAAGTAACTTTATAAATCAACTTTATAAAATAAAGTGACTTAACTGTAGAAAAGCTCCACAACTTAAATGTCATGTCCCCAATTTCTGCCCTTCCTTAGTGACAACATTTCTAGCAAGGTTGATCTATTATCTGGTTCCCTTAGGCCAACAGAGCATAGAGGGAACCAACCCAGGGGCTTTGAGAGTCATGCATGAGCTTCCCAAGTAGTTTGGAGCAGTAGACAATAGTTTCCTACAATTTAGGAGGGATTCCTAATTTGTAGGGATCGACTAGGAGTGGTCTAGGAAGCATTTGGAGACCTCAGCGAACGTTTTGGAAACTAGAGTGCATCTCCTATTTTTTAGGAGGCATTCCTATTTTTTAGGAGGAACTCCCAATTCAGTGACAGTTCTCTCAGAGGTGCACACAGTAGGGGAGAGTCATTGGGACTCAATTTTGGTTGATTGGGGTTCTCTCCTACTTTTTAGGAGCATCCCTAGATTTTAGGGATGGACTGCTAGTTGACCCATCTTGTTCGGCATCAGTCACAGACAGATGACAAGGTCAAATTCATGTTTGATTGGTCATTTTGGGTCTTTTGGGACCATTTGGGAAATATTTTAATATATTTAAATATTTCCTAAGTTGGTGATTAAATAAATTAAATAAGGTTAAGTTTTAGCCATTTTGGAGTAATAAGGGGTCTTTTGGCCTCATCTGGATGCGCATCCTATGGTGTGATAGCTCGTTGGAAAGGTCACAAAATTCTCTAAATCTTTCTCTTTGGTCTCAGGGCATTTCAGTGAATGGAATTCTATCTATGAGGAAAAAGGTCATTTTCTAGTAACATGACCACTTTAAAATAAGAAATTACAACATTTTCACTACACAACACCACTTGGAGACACTTAGGGTTCGATTTGCAATTGAGAGGGGGTTATAAGGAGATGGAAGCTTCATTCTAAGATTATCTTTTGCATATTGAAAAACTTGTTTTTGTGAATTGGCTCTGAGAGAGCAATTCTTCATCTGGGACGCAAACCCCAGGTTTTGGATTGGCTGGGATGTAGCCCTCAGCAGTTATTGGCATTGGATTCTTCAGACAGTGTGCGTTGCTATCAGGGATAGAGTACACCATTCTTTATTGTGGATTCAGGTTGCAGATTTATGGTTTCAGCGTTACAGATTGATTCTTTCAGCTGGGACGTGATTCCTTGCAGTCTTGCAACTGCCATTTGCAGCAGTTTGGCATCATTGTTGGATGTAAGCTCCTTGGAACTGCATTGGATTTATTATTTGGCTTTATAAATCAGAAATCTACCTGGTACGATTTATAGCAATTCTGATTTGGCTCTATGTTCTTATTTATTTTCAGTCTCCTCTCATGTTTATTGTTCATTATTCATTACTATTGTGAAAACTATCAAAAAACACAAAACAAAAACAAAACCTTCTACAACTTCTGTCTATTCTCAAAGACCATCAAAGAAATCACAGGAAAATATAGTTTATTAATTTAAAAACTACAGCAGATCAGCAAGGGCATCTATTAGGGATCTTTCAATGGTATCAGAGCCTACATCCTGCCAGCCTGTAGGGTTTGTAAGAAATTGTCACAACAGATTTTGGCATCTGGGTATTGGATAAAAAGTTTTGATAATTCATTTCAGCATCTGGGTACTGGCTTAAAAGTTTTGATAATTCATTTTGTCATCTGGGTATTGGATAAAACGTTTTGATAATTCATTTCAACATCTGGGTACTGGCTAAAAAATTTTGATAATTCATTTTGGCATTTGGGTACTGGATCAAAAGTTTTGATAATTCATATTAGCAGTACAGGGTTGATTTTTGCTCTGGCATGTTAGTTTCAATTGGTCAGTGTGGTAGTTCATTATGGCAAAATTGTTAAAAGATATAACCCTGTGGAAAGAATGGGAACAGTCACAACAAAAATTCAAGCTTCAATTGCAGCAGTTCAATGATTCTATGTCAAGGAAATTTGGACATGCTAGTGGATTATCATCTTCTTCTAGAAAGGATGCATTGCCACTAGACAAGAAAACGGAAGTAATTAGCATACTTGAGGAGTATAATACTCTTCTTCAATATGTTAGGGAGAACTTTCATTTCAAAGATTACATTGACATGTATCCAAAAATTTGTCATAAGATTAAGCTTGCAAAAAAGGAATACCATGCCATAGTTGATGATATGTTTTCATGTGAGAAAGAAGATTTGTGTCAACCTATCCATGTTCATGATAAAAACACCATAATGGATCAGTCACTTGCAGGGTATACAGAAGAAAGGCATGAAGATGTGTTATCATTTGATTTGCAGCCTATGAAAAACAAAAATCAGTCATCATGTGGGATTCCTAAAGAAGAAATAACTCTAGATCAGGAGGAGACACATAGCACACCATTGATTCATCAAGTTGATCACAAAATGGAAGAGATTACAATCATGGATCAATCCATTAGGGATGCTGAAAGCATGTCTCCAAGGTCTGATACCTATTCTAATTTTTGCAACAGTAGCTCTAGTCATGTGGTATCATCCATTTCACATGAAAGTAATGAGGTTGTTGAGTCTTCCTATGATGGTACTAAGGTTAAGTGTGTTGCACATGAGATTTATATTGTGGATTCAAACCACAAAGATTCTGATTGTGTTTAGCCCACCTTGGAAGATGTGAAAAAGGCTCAAGAGACTTGCAATGGATGGTCACATAGAGCTAAGAAGGCCAAGATGCTTGCTGCCCACGCAAGACAACACTTACAAGAGGTCAAGGAAAGATGCAATCAGCTTGATAATGCAAGAAGACAAAGAGAGTCATACATTAGATCCTTATTTCTTCCAAAGGAAGAAAGTGAGGATGTTGAGCATACAAGGGAAGAGCTTCTTGAGGTAAGTCCACAAGAAGAGCATGTTGAGATGTGTGAAGAAGAAAAGAGTTATAATTTAGAAAACTCGGTTTGGTCTAGTTTGCATCATGAAGTTTATGACGTTCCTCTTTTAAAGAGCCCCTTAAAGGCTCCAAACAATGATGATATTAGTTTCACACTTGATCGACCAGCCACAAGTGTTATTTTCATTTGTGTGGAATGGAACATTATTGATTCTGATTTAGTTAGTCATGCATCATCTACAATGGAAGGACAATTGTCAAGATCATATGAAGCATCTTGTCTTAAAGAGATGATTAGGGAGACTAAGAGGCTATTTACTAAGAAGATATTGCATTTTGATAATGTTTGGTTTGTTTGGCATACTACACCTTGGAGTTTGTTAGTAATGGAAAACATATCAGTTATGGAGATAAAGGTATGGATCAGATTTTGGGCAGCTAAGGCAGTTAATGAGACATGTTATATTCATTTGAACACACCCCATGGACCAGCACCTTTAGAGGAGTCACCTACCTTGGAAGGAGAGGCAAGAGAAGACCGCAAAAACATTGTGGAAAGGTATGAACATACTTCTGATTTTCTGACTTTGAACAGCAATTCTCTTTCATCTCATGAGTCAAACTTTGAACCTTGGGTTGGTTACATTCAAGTTGGGGTGTTCAAGTGTGAAGTTGATCCTTCCCTACCAAGAGTTGATGATATATTAAGTTGCATACCTAGTGGACCAGCCACAAAGAGTCTGTCTTTGTTGAGAATTAGAAACATCTCTCATTCATCAATGGGTTTATCACCTCTTCCATATGATAGGGCAGAGATGTACTTTTTGATTAAAGATTCAGACTTTTTAAATATTACATTGGGCTTTCAAGATCAAAATATAAGGGACTTCGTTGGTTACATGGTTAAACAAAACATTTACTTAACAACCTTTAATGAAGGCACACTAATTTGTGGAAATATAGGTAAAGTTGCAGCAGCTGTTTGGAGGACTTGGAAAAGTACTCAACAAACTTTCCTTGCCGATGATTGGCTTATATGTGAATTCCTAACAGCATTGGTCGTTGGTAGTAATTGTGACTTCATTTGGAGTGAAGTTCTTAGTTGGTTAGATGAAGTACAGTTTCACAACAGCAACATAATGAGTATCAACATGCCGGAGGGATGTGTCAGTGCAAAGATTTGGGATCTTGGTATCAACATGTGTTGGGTATTTCTTCAGTAGATTCATGTTGAGTTGCTTCACTTTTGGTATACAGATGTTTACATCAGAGTAGCGCAGTGGTTGGGTGAAGCAACATTTCTCAGATCGATATGGGATTCAAGAATTGATAATCCTACAATGTTGGGTACAAATGACACATACTTTGGTTTTTCTCATGATGGCATACATACTTCATCTTTGAGTCTGTCATCTACATCCATTGATATGGCAGTGGTATCCTTGTTGATTGGTGACTCCATAGTCTTTGATTCCTTATGGACTAGTGGCTGTCCAAGCTAGAATCATTTACTACTTGACTTGGCATTGACTACATCCATGATTCAGTATGAGGGCATTGAGGAATGTTTCTTCGGGACATTTGTTGTTTGGCATTGGTATGATGACGTCTATGATATCATTCGAGTTTCTGGTCAGAATTATAGCAACATTGTTAAGTGGTCATGGGTTGGAATATTGGTTTATGAGAGTTCACTTTCACACCTTGCTGGTCTGCTTCATTGTATGTATGTTTCATGGAGTGTGGTTGAGATACTTCTTCATCTCATTCAGCACATTTGGTATATTGGTTTGGGATCCAAGCCCTGGTCTCATTGATTCATTGGTGCTTCAAGGTCCTAATGAATTGCTTCACAACTTGTGGTTCACTAATATTTATATCAGAGTGACGAAGCGTCAGCATGGTGGTTCCCTTTTGAGGCGGATTTGGAATCCTAGAATCACTTGGATTTGCAGTTCAATAGTTGAGGATGTTGAAGCCAATGTAGGCTTACTAGAGTTTCCACCTTTAGTGTTCCAGTTTGGTACTTTCAGAGAGCAGTTCATCGAGGAGTTGACAAAGTTGGTACAGTATTTGATTGCTCTTCCTTCAGCGGGTTTTCAGGAGGTTACTTGTTTGGGTGCAGTGTACGACAGTGTTTTTAGAAGATGGAACTACAAACCTTCCAGGATGGCTTAGACCCTGGGATCATTCTTGGTTATGGTATGGACTTGCCCGATGTTTGTGGAGTTGGATTGACATTGCTTGAGGACAAGCAATCCTTGGGAAGGGAGGACTGTCATGTCCCCAATTTTTGCCCTTCCTTAGTGACAACATTTCTAGCAGGGTTGATCTATTATCTAGTTCCCTTAGACCAACAGAGCGTAGAGGGAACCAACCCAGGGGCTTTGAGAGTCATGCATGAGCTTCCCAAGTAGTTTGGAGCAGTAGACAATAGTTTCCTACAATTTAGGAGGGATTCCTAATTTGTAGGGATTGACTAGGAGTGGTCTAGGAAGCATTTGGAGACCTCGGCGAATGTTTTGGAAACTTAGAGTGCATCTCCTATTTTTTAGGAGGCATTCCTATTGTTTAAAAGGAACTCCCAGTTCAGTGACAGTTCTCTCAGAGGTGCACACAGTAGGGGAGAGTCATTGGGACTCAATTTTGGTTGATTGGGTTTGTCTCCTACTTTTTAGGAGCATCCCTAGATTTTAGGGATGGACTGCCAGTTGACCCATCTTGTTCGGTATCAGTCACAGACAGGTGACAAGGTCAGATTCATGTTTGATTGGTCATTTTGGGTCTTTTGGGACCATTTGGGAAATATTTTAATATATTTAAATATTTCCTAAGTTGGTGATTAAATAAATTAAATAAGGTTAAGTTTTAGCCATTTTGGAGTAATAAGGGGTCTTTTGGCCTCATCTGGATGCGCATCCTATGGTGTGATAGCTCGTTGGAAAGGTCACAAAATTCTCTAAATCTTTCTCTTTGGTCTCAGGGCATTTCAGTGAATGGAATTCTATCTATGAGGAAAAAGGTCATTTTCTAGTAACATGACCACTTTAAAATAAGAAATTACAACATTTTCACTACACAACACCACTTGGAGACACTTAGGGTTCGATTTGCAATTGAGAGGGGGTTATAAGGAGATGGAAGCTTCATTCTAAGATTATCTTTTGCATATTGAAAAACTTGTTTTTGTGAATTGGCTCTGAGAGAGCAATTCTTCATCTGGGACGCAAACCCCAGGTTTTGGATTGGCTGGGACATAGCCCTTAGCAGTTATTGGCATTGGATTCTTCAGACAGTGTGCGTTGCTATCAGGGATAGAGTACACCATTCTTTATTGTAGATTCAGGTTGCAGATTTATGGTTTCAGCGTTACAGATTGATTCTTTCAGCTGGGACGTGATTCCTTGCAGTCTTGCAATTGCCATTTGCAGCAGTTTGGCATCATTGTTGGATGTAAGCTCCTTGGAACTGCATTGGATTTATTATTTGGCTTTATAAATCAGAAATCTACCTGGTACGATTTATAGCAATTCTGATTTGGCTCTATGTTCTTATTTATTTTCAGTCTCCTCTCATGTTTATTGTTCATTATTCATTACTATTGTGAAAACTATCAAAAAAAACAAAACAAAAACAAAACCTTCTGCAACTTCTGTCTATTCTCAAAGACCATCAAAGAAATCACAGAAAAATATAATTTATTAATTTAAAAACTACAACAAACCAGCAAGGGCATCTATTAGGGATCTTTCATTAAATATTTCCCCAATGAAACCAAATAGATTCTTGTCATTGGCTGGCATCCTCAAGATTAATGTCGTTAGCCTATCTGGATGGAAAGATAGACCAACAAGGCTCCAGTAAAGCCTACCATGGAGAAGGGGACATTACAATTTCAAGGTGATCTCCTTGACATTCAAAACAAGTATTGGAAAAAACATTTATGCCAACCCGAGCAGGGTGAAGCAGTCCACGACTTAGAGTGGAAAAAACAGAAATTTGACATCTCCAATTGGGCGAGAATTTCTCCTCTCATCGGATAGGTGTTTGACTCCTTCCAGATAAGCAAGGACAAACCTAAAGAGGATAAAGCAAAAGGAAAAAGAAAAGTTGTTGATTATGAAAGAGTCCAAGATGACAGAAAGGATGAGAACCAACAATCCAAATCTGATGAAGGCTGTGTTCTTATGATATTAGTCGTTTTTGTTCACTAATGAACTCTATTATCATTGTTATAAACTTCTGCTTGATAGCAGTACTAGTTGAGCTGTTTATTGCTGTTCTCGTAATTTTTATCAACATAGTTTGGGCATCATGTAAGTGACCACCTTGGTCACTAATCTTGTAACCAATCTATATTTTGGATTCTTTATTAGTAATAGGTTATCATAAAAAAAAATTAACAAAAATCAGAAACCACAACTGAAACTTTTCAAGTATTGACTTGGACTTGGCATGAATCAGAAAGTTAAAAGACTGTAACTCCTAATGCTTATTTCAATTAATATATTTGACTCTCATATATTTGAAATTAGAATAGATGCTTTGATTCTCAGTCGAAGGTATAGAAGCCAAAAAAAATTCAAAACTTTATTTTTTATTAACACTTGAGGGCATTTTTAACCACTACGGAAGGCCAACCATCCCCAAACTGCCAGGGACTTCACTTGGTGTTTCAAAGGGTTGAGCAAGCACAGGGAATAGCAGAGGAACATTCCCTATAATTCCCACCATCTTTGAATGGCCAATGGATGAGGATGCCCGGGTTTGGGCAGGCGACATGTCCCTGTGTTTCATAAATGTTTTTAAATTTATAAACTTTCTAGTCATACCCACGGTATGGAAACCCAGGCCAAAAACAATAAAACATCATATTCGATAACTATTTGCCCAACCCAGAAAATAAATGTTTTCATCTCTTAGTTCATGAGCATTTTATTACATGAGCATGGATGTTCTGCACTGGAGTTTTATACACTAATTATGTATCATAGGCAGAAGGAAAGTTTTATATCAACTATCATATAAAAAAATTGTTACATCATCTATCATGCAGCTAACTTGGTATCCCAGACTAAGCTACAGAATGCAGTAAATGTGTACATAAGTTCTACATGTTACCTGCTTTTTGTACTCAAATTCTAGTATGAAACTAACTCGGAAATCCATAGGTTTATTTAACCATGAAAATTATCTTCAAAATACAAGTGATAATTGTTCTGAATTCATAATGTTTGTAATAGATGACCCGATAAAAGCTTAGAGGCAATATCAATTGGTTACCCTTGCGGAATCTGCAATTGGCACTGGGTGTGGACCTAAATCATCCTTTGCAGCTACCATTAGGCATGGAACCTCAAAGCCACTATTTTCCCCATGTGTTGCAACTTCCACTAGCAATTCAGCAGTTTTCTTCCATGAAGCTTCATCTGAACTGCAAGGCCAGAAAATCTGGTAAATTGTTAATGATGTAAAAAAATTAAAATTGTAGCAAGCATAATTCATTTCAAAGTAGAAATTGCATGAAGACAATTACTAAAGGTGGTGTCAATCTTCCACTCTGTTAAGTGATGATCAATGCGGCTAAACTATTATTAGACTCCATTTGAAACATTCAGTAAACATGGTATGACAATCATGTTTACAGCACCACTTGGCATGAAACAGGCAGGTGGGACAGAAAACAATTTTTATTTTAACTCTATATTCAAGTGATAAATGTCACACATTTTTTTCCGTCGACAGACCAATATCAATCCAGAAATGTGGGGCTCAATATTTCTCTTATAACCATAAACTGTGATTTGTGAATGCAAACATGAATGCAGAGGCAGCACAAGACCAGAAGTTGAAGCAATCTAAAAACCTCGGCAGGCAAAATCTAGAGTCAGACTTAAGACTCAAGTAAAACTTGGCAATTAAAAAATCATAAAAATAAACTCAAATAGCATACAAGATAATACTAAAAGCACAAGAAATTAATTTCATTCTTGCACAGCAAGAAATTTTTTTGAAAATTTTGGAAAAAAACAAAAACAAAAACTAGCTGGTGAACTTTTAAAAAGTTATATGTTGAAACTGAGTAAGTAATATAAATAATTTAACAAGAAGTTATTACACAAGTAATTTGCCATCAACATTTGAACCACAATTCCAACAAGCCAGCAAAAAGGTTTTTAAACTATGTTTGCCCGGAAAATCACTAATGCTGATGATTTAACACAATTGAAACTAGTGATCAGAGCAGGTTTTCAAGAGTAATTTAAATTTATTTCTAGTAATCACCTGGCTTCAATTCAACATTGAAAGCAGACTTCTTTAACAGTTACTACAGATCCTAGTAATGGCTAACATTGTCTACAGTTATGGATTGCAAAATAGAAGTATATCTATTTAGGTGACAAGGATCAGAATTGAATTAATCCAAAGAGAGAGAGCACGAGAGGAAAGAGACAACCCTCCAAGAACCAAAAATTACTGAGGTTTCTGAACAGCCATTAAGAACTGTCAAACCGAAAGGTAACCAATAGGGCTAATCTGAACACCGGATCAACTCAGAGTGATCCTGGGAGAGGATGGCAGCAACAAATGGGACAGTCCTGAGCCTCTCAGATCTAGAAGGAGAGGTGCCAAATAGCCGCTTGGTCCCATGTGCTGACTGAATCCCTATAAAGGAGCAAGTAATAACCTAACAAAGCAAAGGCGTTGTGGGTGGCAGTGTTGGAGTGTGTGATCCCAAAGCCTAAGGGCTTCCTAAAAAAACAAGTCAAGGCACCTCTGGTTCACATATCTGAAGAAAGTGGAGAGTGATCAAGTCTCCCTAAAAAGGCAGTAAAACCTTCCTCTGATTTCATAGTAAAGAGGACAATGAAAAATGAAGTGCTCCTCAAACTTAACTTCCCCTATACTGCAAAGTTGACAAATCCTATGCTCTTTGTCTACAAGGTGATTGGTCTTGCAATGGAGCCTATGTGAACCCGCCCTAATGGAGCCAAGAGGGATCCTAAGGGAATGGACGCAATGGAGGGAAAGGTAGGAAGGTGGACAATAAGTCCATTCTTCAACTCCAAGAAGTATTCTGCATATAAGGCCATTTCAGGGCAAAGGCCCCCGTGGCGGTTAATCCAAATAGTGTGAATAAATTACCTCTGAATGTCCTCTCTAATGTACTGATTCAACTCTTGACGAGGAGGAAGAAGAAGGCAGGTGCATTAGGATACATATTCTTTTCTTAGCTAGTTCTTTTTATTCTTTTGCTTCTTATTAAGAAGCCCCATTTCTTTCTTTACCTTTGGCTCACTTGTCACCAATGCATGTGACTTACAATTCAAACTCCCATCTTGTTAATGCATTAGGAACAATAGGTTGACAATTTGTTTTCTCTAAATAGCCAAGATAAGTCTTTCCCATGAGATAATTCCATATCGAATTTCTCCCTAGATACATAGTTATATAGGAGTTCAATTAGATATTCTCCATTGCATAAACACACAAGAAGAAAAAAAAGAATGCAATCAATCACCACAAGAATACCTCCAAATTACTTGATCAAAATCCCCCCAGCAAAATATGATTTGGCACATTATGCTTGAGGTGTTTATAGGTCCTAGATGCTAAAAGTATATTTGATATTGGTAAATACAAAAGCCAACTTTGACAGCAAAAAAAATTACAATTTTTATAATAAAATCTGATTGATCTGATCTGACCACTACAAATTACATAAAATTTAAGTAAAAGAGCACATGTAAAAGTTAATGAAGGAGCAAGCACAAAGCTCCAAAAATTTCCAAAACAAGAATTGCTTAGAAAGACTAGGGAAATTTTGCAATTTCTAGAAACACCAAAACAGTACCCAATTGCACCACAACGAAGAAAACAAAATGCCACAGCAGTTCCCAAATGAGAACTGCTTAGAAACACTAGTGAAAATTTGAAAATTCTACAAAAGCAAAATGCAATTGCACCACAGCGAAGAGTGAAAAATTCTACCCCAAATCAAAACAAAAATGCTCACTAATTGGAGGCCAAATGACCAAGTTATGTGGCGTAAAAGTTCACCTAACAAAACAAAAAAGTATATGAGAGAGGGATCGAATTTGAAAAAGTGTTGTTGACGCAATGCTGACATCAGTAGTCAACTGGACAATAATTGCATAGTCACCAAATTATTCCCTTGCAATTCGTCAATCAACAAGACCTGTAAATATTCTCCACCTACAATTTTAATGAAATCAGCACTTATTTAATGAAATATTTAGTTTTTTAATTGTCAGTATGCAACTAATGTAGAATCTACAGGCAACTTGAAACCTGCCACACAAGGTTTATAATATAGTATACCTTGCCATGGGTACAAGGTAGCTTGTACAGACAATGTATGAAATACCAATAGAACACCAACGTGGGGCTGTTGTGGGACTGGGGGCAAGTTTTGGGAGCAGGAAAAAAAGGGCCTCAATTTCAAGATGGCAACGAGGGTACGAGAGGAGGGGGGAGGCATATTATACATATATAACTTAAAATGTTAATTATGAAAGGATGTTTAACTATAACACACCAAATACACTATATTTGAAAATACCAAAATTGCAACACGAACAAGAACCATTCAACATAGTAACATATTGAAATGATTAATGATTCATATAAATGATCAAATCATTGTTCAAATATGAAATATAATATATCATGAAGATGATCATGATTGCAATGACAATAGTAGCATGATATACTAAATCACAATCAATATCAAAGTGAGTGGACAGTTCTACAAATGTCAAAATCTAGAATCACATCAAAATGTAACAATGGGAGGCCTCTAATAACTACTCATCCCCCAAGCCAAAGTCCTCATCACTACCCCTACGTTGGCTACTGTTGCAATCTCTTCCTCATCGATTTGAGTTGGATCCTCTGGGTCTACATCCCATCGTGTTGTTGGGCTCTCTTTGTAACCACATGTTTTGTGATCTATGATATGCAAGACATTGTCTAAAACAACTAGCTTCTAAGCTCACGTAAAAGTAAGCTTGTTCCTCTTAACAGAGTAGATGAAGTTGTATGTAGACCAGTTCCTCTCTACAACTGAGGAACCAGAAACCTGAGATAGCAAACAAATGGTCATTTGAGAAAATTAGAAAACTAAAACTCTAAATTTTAAAATTTGAATAGGATCAGAAGATGAGGAACTACAAACCTGAGAAAGGAATTGGGTGGCTACTGTGGTAATCTTTGTCGTCTATGATCCATGGCATTTCTACTACAATATGGAATGCTTTTGTGTCATAGTTCTAATGTCCATCTTTGCCAAATCTGGGTATCCTAGAACATAATAAGTTGTAACATAACGCCATGTCTCGTAAACATTCTGATAGTAAAATTAATTTTTTAAGTTACTAATCTCTAGATACTAACGAATATCAAATTAACAATTACCTGTAAGAGTGGCAAATCCATCCACTCTAAGTGAATCTAGGAGCAGTCTCATCATCAAACATCTTACCTATGCTTGAAAAACCTAGCCTTCACCTCATCATCCTGAGTAACTCTACCAGGCCTAAGCATGTACCACTTAGGATTCACTACATAAACAGCCATGTGCAAGGAGTGTTCAACTTCTCCCACTTGCCATGAATGATAGGTTGAATGTGCTCAATATAGAATGCTAGAATGATTCCTCTCACATACAGAAGCCCTCATCTAGCCAAGCATGGAATCAATGCAATCAAAAACCTCTCCAAGGGTAGGTGCATCCCCATCACCATATTTGATGACCTAAAAAATTGGAGCAATAATGGAGACTGTATTTTGCATCAGCCCAAAATTGATCATTCTTCACTATTTCCTTCACTCTCTTCCCTTGCTCTGTTTTGGACTCAACCCACTGATATGTTTGTGTCATAACCATGAGTTGCAATGGCTCTTACAACTCAAGCATTCTCTCCAAGAGAATGTAGTATGAAGCATATCTAATCTCAATTGGTTTTAGGAACTCCTTCGCAAAGCCCCTAAAGAGTGTACGTGTCTAAACCTCTCTACAATCATTAACCACTTGTCTAATCTAGTCGATGTTCCTCATGTCCTTGAGTGCATTGTTCATGGCATGCACACAACATAGAGTCCACGAAACATGTCTATAAGCAGCTTCAACAAGCCTCCTTGCATCTTTGCACACATGTGTAGCAACAGTCACTACTTAAACCACATTTTGTAATCCAATCTCCACAATGGCCTTCCCAGAGATGTGAAATTGAAAATCAACATCTTTGATGCCCTGAACAATCAATAGCCTTCAAAAAGTATGGACCCTCAACACATGTGATCATGATGTTGATGAGTGGATGATGTCTAATGTCTGTCCACCCATCCATAATGTTGCAACCTGACTCCATCCAACATGTCTTCAATGTCTCCATCAAAATCCCAACCTTGTTATATTGTCTATCCAAGACCACGGTCCTCAATTTGTGCTCACATGCTGGCACAAATGATGGTCCTCAATCCTTCACCATGCCTACCATCTTCCTATAGTAAGGAGATCCAATAACATGCAATGGGATAGCATTGGCAAAAAAAAATCACCAATGGCATCATTCAGTTGATCATTTATGTGCACGTTAAATAAATCGGCAATGGGGTTATTAGTACTGGAACTCGCTGCCTTCATTTTACCCTTGTTGTCCCCTACTGAACTATGAATGGATGAAGGAATGGAAGCTAATTCTGAATATGTTCCTATTCTCCAATGCAAGATACATGTAGAAGTATCCTATTGTCCTTGTAACTACTGAATAGTCTAAACCTGTTACCTACCAGCCATAGATTTAGGCATTGGAACTGCACTGTCATCAAGAAATCCCATAGTTTGTTTGTTTCAATTCTATGCCTCACATTTTCAGCATTTCCAAGGAATGTGCAAGAACTCACACCATATATCCAATCCAAAAGAGAAGGTGTGAATTAACTCTAGTAATGTTGTCATGCCATTCTACACCACAAAAATTATATTTCCATTTGTGTACTGTTACCTGTAGATGTAGGGAGTGACACTCTTGATAACAAATTCTTTTAGAGGGCATTTTGGATCAAAAAGACCCCAACAAATGGTGCTAAAGTCTCGGAGGGGCAATCAATAGAAGGTACTTCTAGTGCAATGTAAGGAGGTTCTGATTGTGCCTTTGGATCAGCCTCATACTCAGGCTCATACTCGGATAAACTAGCACTTTCACTTCCCTCATGCACTTCCATGTTTTGTACACTTCGACTAGAAGCCATTTATACACTATTTCACACAAAATCATAGATGTCAGCCTGAATTGTAAATTTAAAAAAATCAGAACTACTTTCAGTTTAATTTCGAAATTGAAATAAGTTTCAGCCTAGCTTAATAACCAAAAATAATGATATAATGACATAATGCATTCAAAATTAAAATTTTAAAAACAAAAATAAAATTATCAACACAAATCTTAGAGATTTAAAAAATTTAAGTTACAATCAAACAATGTAATTCTAATGACAAATTTGAAAATGTAGTTTTGGAAAATAAATTGCAAGAAATTGATGATTATGGGGAGACCCGTCTCCCCCCTAAAATCTGCGTCTCTAGAGACCTCAAAAAAGGTTGGAGACTTCATGACGAAGTCTCCTGAAGTCTCCCAGTCTCCTAATCCAAAAAGTGAAGTCTCCCCGAAGTTTCCTGATAAAATATAAATGTAAAATATAATATTAAATAATTTTATATATTTTAGCCCTCATTTTAATTTTTTTAATGCAAAAATTCAGACCAATGAGATACAATATTGTGATTATGTGAGTTTTGAAATATTTGACTCTATATTAATGTGACATTACTATTATTATTTACTTTAGTCTTTTAGTTTTACAGTATTACTATTTTCAAATTTTGTATTTAATATTAGACTCTTTAAACTTTAGAAAAAACATTGTCGTCTCCAAGAACCCCCGTCTCCTATTTTTGAGAAATTGTCGTACCGGTACCAATACCAATACCGGAGACCTCCAAGTCTCCCCGTCTCCCGGTGACCTTGAAGGAATTAGAATGAAAACCTGAAAATAAATGTAAAACAAAGGAAATAGTAAAATAGAAAACCTAACTTGTTCCTAATGAATCACTTGCAAGAATGAATCTTCTTGCTCCTCTTGATCTTGCAAACACTTGGAAATCACTCTCCAATCTTTTTCAAACTCTTCTTCTCACTTTTCTCTCAACTATTGAAAAAAGGAATGTCAAATGAAGTATATGGCTCTTTCGAAGGCAAAACTGAAAAAAAAAACTTAGTTTCTTAACTTTTGGGGTTGTCTTTGCTGGTCGGACCCCATCCTGTCTCAGGTGCAGTCAAGGGACCCCTGGGCAATCCCCAAATACTGCCTCCTAACATTGACGTCCCAACGTTCCAAACGAGGGCAAGGATAACTATGGTGCGGAAGCCAATCGTCGCTTGTGGGGGTGCACGACGTACCCATCCTGGAGACGTCCCTGCACCCAATTTGAGGTTGTTTAGACCTAGGTGCACGTCCTCATGTTCTACTGCAAAATACTGATAAAAACTATGCAGATTTTTAATTTGAGTATTTCATTTACCAATCCCTGTCAAATGATAGGTGGCACCCTTCAAAATACAATATTTAAAAAACTGAGGAACTTTTTGATTCTGCTCTAAAATGTCTTCACAAATCAGCTCAAAACCTCATCCAAATCATCTCATAATCTTTGACACTTTCTCCTCCTAAATTTGTAATAATTCGCCTGAAGGTCTGCTCATAAAACTGCAATAATTTGCCTAATAAAATTGTCATTATCTTGCCATTAGGTCCTATAAAAACTCCTATGTTTACTCGTAAATCTGTTATGAAAACAGGAAAGTTATTCAATAAAATGTTTGTTCTATCACCACTATTACACCTTACATAACCCACATAAGCACCTCTTCATTCAAGAGGAGTGACCCATAAATGGAGCCTGGATTATGCATAATTACCTTACTGTACTTGGCTGCCCCTATCAAGAGAGATGGGCCCTTGGTAATTTATTTATTTTTAATGTCCGAGGGGCATCTAGCCAAGGGGGATCACTCTCTACCAATGTGTTAATTTGTTTTCAAAAAAATACAAATTAATACTTACATAGGTTAGCCCTCAAGACAAAAATATATATATTACTTTAAATTTAAATTTATTTCTTATTTTGTTAAAAACTGAGCCCTTTCATAGTATAAGTGTGGTCGTTTGACATCAATGAAAACAAAATGACAATATTTCCAACAAAACCTTCATCGACCTGTCCTCCATTGACTGATTTGGACAAAAAAAAAAAGGCAAAATTGACTTTGTCAAACCCTTTGAACCTAATAGTGAGTTCACATTTGCACCACGAAGGTTGATTTTGATCTGCAATACAAAGACACAAAGACAAAACCAGCAAATTGGGTATTACTATCAAACTTTCTCGATTCTCCATATCATCATTTGATGCACTATAAAAGCACAATAAATTTTTCAATAGCAACCAGGATTTGCAACCTAGAGCTATCAAATAAGACAAAAAAGAAATGATCTCACAAGCTTTGATACCATGTAAGAGTTGGTGTATAATGCTCTATGCCATATAAAATTAACAGAACATTATAGCCACCCAAGATCTAGGCACTTCATAAAAGAACAGAAAAGATAAGTTCTGAAAAAGTATATTATTTCACTAAAAGATGTAAATGATAGATTACTTATAACATAATCAGATTACAAAGGGGACCCCTTGGTTATATAGGCTAATGATGCAAGAACATCTTGGGTTCTTCACAATCTTACATCATTATGTTTTGTTTTGTTTTGTTTTTTCTTATTTTCCTGTCTTGTTGTTTTCGTGTGTAATTCTTCGATCGTGCATTTAGCATGTGCGATCTTGGCTTGTTAAAGAGGACCTATCCTAGTTCATTGTTCTATGATCACGCATTCTATGGTTTCATATCCTTCTTGTTCCAAATCATTTATCCTTGGGTAGCGTGTTCTTCATTGGCACCTTGAGCGATGTGCAGAATTTTAAATGTGCGATGATTGTTCTTGCCCGTGATGATACGTGCTGATTCTTATATCATGTGTGGACCTATATCTTGGCTCGTGCATCCTTATATGCAGATCCAACAAGAGACCACAAGGGTCTAAGGGATTGATGTTGATGAATTGTTAGATTGGATCTCTGAGATGGAAAAGTGCTTTGAGTGTGACAACACATTAGCTAATAAGAAGGCGAAGATTGCAAGTACAAAGTTCAAAGGACATGCATCTTTATAGTGGGAATATTTGGAAACCTCTAGACAGAAAAGAGGGAAAGAAAAGATAGACATGGGTTAAGATTTCATAAGTTGAAAAGGTGAATTCCTTCCTAGCGATTATCAAATTGGCTTGTTCAAGAAATTGTAGAATTTGAAGGAAAAAGATATGATTGTGAAGGATTACACCGAGGAATTCTACAAGTTTGATATCAGATATGGACAAGAAGAAATCAGTCTAGTCAAGCTAGTATTGAGGAAGCATATCAATTTGCATTAAAGACAGAAGAAAAGTTGAACAAAAGGCATGAGTAGAGGCAGAGATGTAGAGGTGGTAGATTCCCTAGAGGAAGAGTTAAATCCTATGGTGAGAGGAGCAGATCTCAGTCAGAGGAGCAAATTAGAATTTAAAGAAGATAATTCCTATAGAAGCAGAGGAAGTAATCACAAGAAAGGAGATAGGATTTGGTTCAAGGGCACTTGTTTCAAGTGTGAAGAAGGCCACCGGGCATTTGAATGTCCTAATTCAAACAAAAAAGTTGGTAGCAGTAGCAGAAATGTATTGATGCAAGAAGATTGACCAGATTCACCGAATGGACTAGAAGGAAAGAACCTAATGGTTAGGAGAACCTTGTAGAATGAAGTTGTTGTGGATCCTGTGTTGAGGAAAAGTTTATTCAAAACCAAATGCAAGGTTGCAGGTAAATGTTGTAAAGTGATTATTGATAGTGGTAATTCTGATAATTTGGCATCAAAGGAATTGGTTACCAAATCGCAGTTACCAAGGATGAAGCACCCTAAGCCTTATCAAATTGCTTCGACCAAGGATGAGCATAAGTTATTGGTAAGTGAACAATGCCTCGTGAAATTCAAGATTGGTCGTACTATGATGAAGTCTTGTGTGATATTATGCCTATGGATTGTTGTCACATCTTGTTGGGTAGACCTCGGCAATATAGTAGACAAGCTTTGTGTGAAGGTGGATTGAAACTGTATACTATTGTGGCCTTTGATAGAAAAGTCTAAGGGAGAGAATTGCACTACTATAAGAGTTTGATTGGTTTTAAAAAAAACAATTCATAAAGGATTTTTAAAAAGTATGTGTTTTTCTTTGATTCCTCGGAAAACTATAAAGGGAATTGAAGATTAACAACCATAGGAAATTAAGGAATTGTTGTCACTTTTTCAAGATATCACATCTGGTAATGTACCTAATAGGTTACCTTTAATTACAAGTATTAGTAATTCCATGGATTTGATACCAAGAGCTACTTTGCCTAATAAAGCACCACATTGATTAACACTTGTAAAGAATGAAGAACTGAATAGACAAGTTCAAGAATTGTCACAGAAAGGTTTGATCAGAGAAAGTTTGAGTCCTTATGAAATACCAATTTTGTTAGCACCTAAGAAGAATGGAGAATGGTGTATGTGTATTGATTCCAAAGCTATAAATAGGATTACAATGATGTACAAGTTTCCTTTATTAAGAATGGATGATATTATGGATTGCTTGAGTGACACAAGATATTTTACCAAAATTGATTTGGAAGGTGGCTGTCATCATATCAGAATCAAAGAAGGTGATGAATGGAAGACTGTTTTAAACTAATGAAGTTTTGTATGGGTGATTGGTTATGCCTTTTCACTTGACTAATGAACCTAGTAACTTTATAAGATCAATGAATGAAATTTTGAAGAAGTTCTTGGGTAAATTTGTAATTGTCTATTTGGACGATATTCTGACATTCGGTAAGAGTAAGAAAGATCATTTATAGCACCTAAGGCAAGTGTTGCAAAGATTGAAAGAGGAAAAGTTGTTGATTAACCTTAAGAAGTGTTCCTTCATGAAAGAAGAGCTAGTCTATTTTGGTTGTGTCATCTCAGCTAAAGGTTTGAAGATGGATCCTGAGAAAGTTAAAGAAATCTTGGAATGGCTTACACCTGAGAATGTTGGTGAAGTTAGATATTTTCATAGATTGGGTAGTTTCTCCATAAAGTTCATTAGGATTTTCAGTTTGGTTTGTAATGTTATGACAAAGACAGTGAGAGGTGATAAGAAGCAATTCAAGTGGACACATGGAGATGACAAAAGTTTTGAGACATTGAAATAGAAGGTAGATAAATTACATGTATTAGCTTTGCCTAATTTAACTAGTGTATTTCAGGTTGATTGTGATGCAAGTGGGAGTACAATTGGAGTTGCATTGAGTTAGGAACATAAACTATTACTTTCTTTAGTGAGAAGTTGAATGATGCTAAGAAAAGGTACTCAGTTTATGATCAAGAGTTTTATGCTAATGTTCAAGCCCAAAAAAGAAGTGTAGACATTACTTGATGTCTAAGGAGTTTGTGTTGTATACCAATCATAAAGCTTTGCAGTATTTGGGTAGTCAAAGTAAATTGAATCAGAAACATATGAAGTAGATTGAATACCAGTAGAATTTCCCTTTAATGTTGAAGCATAGGAGTGGACAACCAAATAGAGTTGTAGATGCCTTGAGCAAGCAAAGGAGTTTGTTAACTAAGATGAGAGTTAAGGTACTTGGGTTTGATGACTTGAAGACCTTGTATGAGACTGATCCTGATTTTGCAGAACCTTAGAAATCTTGTAAGACACTAGTCACAGATAATCAAGGTACGTGGGTTGTTTATTTCATTCAAGAGGACGTGTTGTTTAAGGGTATTCGGTTGTATATACCTAGAGGTTCAATGAGGGATAATATAATCCAAGAGAAGCATAGTGGAGGCCTTGCAGTACACTTGGTATTCATAAAACAATAAGTTTGATCAGTGAGAAGTACTTTTGGCCTTAGATACATAAGGATGTTCAGAAATTTGTCAAAAGTTGTAGAATATGTCAGGTTGCTAAAGGGGTTAGTCAAAATGTTGAATTGTATAAGTCATTACCTATTCCTTGTAGACCCTGGGAAGACATTAGCATGGATTTTTCTCTTGGGTTACCTCAGACACAGGGGTAATGATTCTGTTTTTGTTGTTGTGCATAGAGTTTCCAAGCTCACTCATTTCACACCTTGTACAAACACATTATATGCAATTCATATAGCTGACCAATTTTTTGAGGAGATTGCGAGGTTGCATGGGTTACCTAAGAGTATTGTTTCAGATAGAGAAAACAAGTTTGTTAGCTATGTCTGGAAGATATTTGGGGAAGAACGAATAATGATTTGAAGTTTAGTTCTACATTTCATTCAAAGATTAATGGGCAAATAGAGGTTGTGAAAAGAAGTCTAGGTAACTTGTTGCGTTGCTTAGTTGGAGACAAACCAAGTAATTGGGATTTAGTGTTGTCACATTTAACAATTATGTGAATAAGAGTACTAGGAAAATACCTTTGAGATTGTTATTGGCATACATCCTAGAGGGATTACTGAGTTAAAAGATATTGATAAAGAGGAGAAAAGAAGTGTTGAAGCAGAGGGTTATGCAGATTTCATTAAGACTTTGCATGATAAAGTATAGTTAATTTGGAGCATAGTAATCAGAAGTATAAGACTATGGTTGATATGACTAGGAGATATACACATTTTGCAATTCATTTGAAGAACTAATTTCCTATTGGAACTTATAGCAAGCTGAATATGAAAGACATTGGACCTTGTAAAATCTTGAGGAAATTTGGCAAAGGTAATGCTTTTGAAGTTAAGTTGACTGATTATAAGGACATTTCACCAATATTCAATATTTATGATTTGTAAGATTTTCATGAGCCTGATGATTATTTGTTTGTAAAGCAAGATTATCCTAGGAAGCAAATGGATGAGAGTGAGAGGATTTTGGATAGCAAAATTAGAAAGAGTACCTGAGGAAAGTATTATTTGCAATACTTATTTCAGTAGAAGAATAAACTAGATGAAGACGTTTCTTGGATTTCTCAATCTAAGTTGAATGATTTTGGTTTTACTCAAGTTATGCAAGGATTCTCATGTGGACATCAGCTTTCTAATAACCTCAGGTATCTAATGTAGAAACATCATGGGTTCTTGCCAATTGTTGGTTCTCAAAGCCGTAAATTGGAATCCTAAGAGCCTTGCCTGCTCGATGCTGGGATATCCAACCGGTTAAGGCCAACTTGACAAAATTGATTGATGCGATCCAAATCCCCTGCGCTTCTGGCTCTGCAGGGCCAAGGCGAGTGCACCTAATCCTGGAGAAAACACTTAATTCCAAGATCCTTATAGCAGATCAATTAGAATGCGAATGTATTGAAAGTTTTCCTAATGGCAAGAATTATAGAAAAACTTTAAACTTGAGAATTATGAATTAATAAATAAATGTGATAATGTTTTAAATAAAAATGAACACAACAAATGAATATATTAATTCCTCAATGGAAAGAAATGAAATAGTTGCCAGCATATGGAATATGAATCAAGAGTAATATAAAGACCAGTACTTAATAAAATGGGCAATTAGAGTCAATATTATAAGTTGAAACATACAATTTTATAAAGTTTCAATGTATTTAAACTATAAACAATTTTAACAATTCAGATGCAACGGATCAATTATATGAATGCAATTTCAAACTAGTCTAGGATGCAGTTTAACTCATGTGATATGGAGACAAACTAGACATAAATACAGAAACAAATAAATATTTCACAATATCCATGTTTATCAAGTTTAAAATGCAATAATGACCCAATCCACTTGTCCGAACATTAAAATATTTATAGAATTTAAAAAATAATTATAAAGGACTCAAGTTAATAATATTTTAAACCCTAATGCAAATAAATAAAGTAGATACGCTTATAGATTATGCCAAAAATAAAAATTGCACCAGAGGCACTCCTTACGACTGATCCATCCAATGCATTTCAATTCCGGAATCGCATATGAATATATTCAATAATCCACAACCCACGGGCTTAGTTCAAAACTTCATTTCTTCACCAATGAAAGAATATGAATATGAATTGTATCGTTTGATATTACATCTTGAATTTTTAATAGATGGAGAGGTATCGGTTGCCTTTCCAGGCATCACCTCCTTTCATAACTAATAATCAATCAAATTCTAAATATAACTTATAACTAAGTGGCTTTAAATTTTTTTTGTGATTTATAGTCCTAAACTTGGATTAGATGGTTCGATCAATATTAGAATAAATTAGACTCCCCGTGCTCTGTATCAACAGATTCTTCCTCTCTTTAAATTTCTCAACTGAGTCATAGGATGGATGCGGCAAATCATTTTTAATATATAAAGAACTCACCCATACACCCATATCGAGCATATTTGGTTCACACGATAGGAATTCCAACATTCTATCTCTTGCGTGCATTCATTTCCTTCATGCTCTAACTTGAACGCTCAAAATGTCATGCATCTATAATAGATATTGAGCTTTTTAGTCAATATCTTTCTCCCACATTCATCTCACACACCTGCGGCAAACATAGAATGCAATTAGGTATTATTTAGCCGTATAAGATTTAAATTAGATGATTTTTACCAGATGTCAGAAATCTTCTTTGTCCTTTTCTGTGTTTCTTTAATTCCAGTTACTACCGGCTCCTTGGTCTTTTTCGCAATTCATCCATACTTCATTGGACACTTCATCAAGACATCACTGCTGCAAATACTCCATACATTTGCAAGTATTCTCTCGATTTATGTTTTGTGAGAGGAAAATACTGGATCCAATGTTATTAACATTGCCGCTTAATATGATAATAATATTTGGTCACTTACACACAAGCTCCTTGCTATTTTGTATGCTATCGTGGAAAGTCACAGATATGCTTATTTCCTCTATTCGCAAGTTACTGCTTGTATGTTTCTGCAAATTGTTTTAGAATAGCACTCAATCCATGTGGACAAGATGACTCCCATGGTTGTAGGTAGAGTATCGAATATTTTCATGGCTCAAATTCCTTGTTCCCTCACTGGTGTACTTCACTCAAAGACCATAGCCATGGATATTTGTTACCATTGGCTTGTTCCCTAAAGATCAATAATTCAGTGCCCGTGAATATGTGTTGACAAACCATAAACTCATGCTTCGACTTTCATATCCATACCCATGTTTATTTCATATGTATTTTCTTTACACTATACTGACCACACTTATTTCCTCACTCGAATATGTATGATAATCATATTGTGATTATATATGCAGATCACTGTCTGATGACAATATCATCACCGTTCTGGGAGATATGAAGGATTTGATCAAGTTTGTAATTAAAGGCTACAAATATGAGCTAGTCAGACCTTTAGGTATACAAATGAACAAAACACATTTGATCAAGTTTTTAATTGAAGGCTACAACCGCGTAGGCATGTTGTCTGACCTGTTTGAAGGCAAATTGCCATTGGATCTGCATACAATCAATTATATCATTTGTCCTCTCATTTCTTATTATTGTTGCTTCCCTATATTTACTCATTTTGCTTGCTTGGAAATCTCCATTGCGGGATTTTTCATCCTTCTCTACGTTAGCTAAGCTAAACATGGGATTACATAAGATTACGACATGTCTTAATTTCATGACTTGAGACAACGAACATGATAACCTAGGAATCAAGAAGTAAATGTGATACGATGACATGACAACTAAGATTTCCAAAAAGATGCCTAGGCGCTAACAAGCTTGATTAGGACCCAATTGATAAACTAACTAGGTGAAACACCCCTTTTACACCAACCTAACAAGCAAAAACTGAAGTTCGGCCTTTTCAGATGGTATTTATCTTTTGCAATAAAAATGAGCTAAAATGAGTTTGATTTGGTGTTTGAAATGTTTGGATGACACTTTTAGGCTTCAAAATTCATTTTTGAGGAACCACATCAAAGTGAAAGGTAGGCAAAAACAAAAAAGTAAAGAAAAAAATGAGCATGCTAAAATAAATGGGCTCCCTAACCAAGTCCATACACAGGCCAAAGCAAACCCAAATCCAACCAATCCCTTCACAAATACAATAACACAACTTTTAGAAGTTACGAAAAAAACTTGACAAAGAAAAGAAGGGAACTCCACCAAGAAACAACAAAAGTGGAATGGTAGTTTGATAGCAACTTGTCCCCAGAGAAAGCTTGCAAGTGGTAAGATGAAGCCACAAAGAATAGGAACTGAAGATGCTTGGGTCCTTTGAAACTTTCTATAGAAAAAAGTTGGAGTGGTAATTTGATAGCAACCCGTCCCAAAAGAAAACTTGCAAGTGGTGAGATGAAGCAATTAATAGGAGTTGATGATGATTGGGTGCTTGTAAACTTTCTATTAAAAAATTAGTGTAGAGAAGAGTGTGAATTAACTGGAAAATAGTTTTGAATGTACAATATTTGTGTAAAGTTTAAGGCTTGGAACTACATTTTGAGGCATTTAATGAAGTGATTGTCTTAAATCCCTATTTATGTTGGTAACAAACTGTTGTATCGACAAAATTATTATTTTTTTATTTCCTCCCCAACTTGCTCGTTTCCAGTTATTTGACAAGCTTAGTGAGTCCATGGTTATCATTTTGTGTATAGATTGATCTCTTGGATTTCATAGTTAAGAATAATGGTAGGGTTAACAGGTCTTATTTACTTGAGTTATGTCTTATTGTATGGAAAGTTCATTATCATTCTGGTAGAGTTATCGATTAACATTGTTTAAAATATATATATATTAGAATAAACTGTCATCAGCAATCTCAAAATCAAGTTGCCATTCCTAGTTTGTGTTCGGATTCAGGTTCGAAATTCATTAAAAAATAATTTGGGGTAGGAAAACTTCGTATTTTGGGGTGGGTACAGGTTTGTTTTGAATTCATCCGTACAAGAACATAAATTTTTGAAATAAAAAATGTGTATATAAAGGCAGCAGCAAATAAACATTTGATGATTATATTTTATTTCTAGGTATTTTAGGATTAGATTTTATTTGCAAAATAAAGATATTATATCCTGAATATTCATATAACTTGGGGTCAGAAAATCTTTCCATTTGGTCAAAGGGCGGATTGAATAAAGGTAATGAATATGATGTGAGATTAATATTTCTTCCCAATGTAGTCAGCATTTTCTATTGCAACTGGTACAGATATTTGCATTGTAAAATTTAATGTTATCACAGGATTTCAAAAAAATTATTATTATATATTGGGCGATTTATATGCCCCGCTTTGTACATTGTGTAATCAATATTTGCATCAAAACTAGTAAGTAGTGATTGAATTCTCCATATAGGGGGAAGCAAACATATCATGTTTAATGGTTGGCATGAATAATATTTCTCGTGAAATGGACAGCCTGGAGAGCTTCAGCTAGGCGAATCTTTGTGGTGTGAAAAGTGAGTATCATTTAATAATGTTTGGGAATTAATATTAATTGCATTCTATAAATAACATTGTTTTTCCTGTATACCTAGCCATTCTGCTCAAGGGCATCACAGGAAGTCCACTCTCTTCAATGTTCATTTGTCTCTCCAAGAACTTCTGTTTTCCGTGTTATTCCTATTCAGACTCAGCATAAGCCATATTTATATTGGATTCATTATCTGAAGCCTATCGGGTTTTCTTTCTGAGCAAGTATTTTACCAGATTTTGTTTGCATGGTGCTGCGGGATTTTAAAAGGCAAACGCCTTCCGACTTCGTCAGTCAGAATCAGGATGATTTCCCAGGGCTGCAGCAGGCTTTTGACCGAACCGAACTAGGACCTGCCAGGGACATGCAATAGCATAGGTCAAAATTAATGAGAGAAATCCATATTTCAAACTTCATGCTGTACACTTGTTTATTTTCACTTTCTATTGAGTTGGAACCGATTTAAATGTTAAAGACATCAGATGTAATGTCCCTACTTTTAAGGACTTATAATATTGTCCTGTTAATTCCAAATAATCAGTCCAAGGTTTATTATTGTATTAATTAATCAAAAAAAAAATGATTCATTATATATCTTTTCCTTTTTTAACTCCTCTCTTCTCCTCTTCCTTTTTCCTACTCTCTAAAATAAACTCTCCTCCCTTTTATATCTAAATTTTAAGGAGTTATGTCTATTTGTTAAACATCTCTTGACTTTTTATTAGATTTAGTTAATTTATATTATTCTATGTTATATTATTGATTTACTTATTCATGTTTTTTTTTTTTATTAAATTCATTTAAAAAGTCATACTTTCTACAATATTGTCTCTTTTATTTAATTTTATTTATTTCTTTACTCATTGAAATTTTATTATTTTTTTAATTATTTAAAATATCATACTAAATATTATTTTAATAATAATATAGATTAAATAATTATTATTTTCTTGTTTTATATTTTAGTATTAGTCTTAATATAACTTTATTAGTTATTTAATAACATTGTATTATCTATTAATTATTAAAATTCTATCTTAAAATGGGGATATGACAGTCCGCCCTTCCTCAAATTGTTTGTCCTCAAGCAATTATATAACTTCTTCTGTTGAGTTGAAATTTATATTTCTTTTAGTCCAAATTCTTAGTTTGCTATCATGGATATGTTTGAATCATTTCTAATAGTCATTAAATTTCTAAATTAGCCTTTCACATAAATTATTTTTCTAAATCCCCTTTAACCCTACAAGATGGCAAGATCATGCTCTGATACCATTGTAATGTCCCTACTTGTAAGGACTTATAATATTGTCCTGTTAATTCCAAATAATCAGTCCAAGGTTTATTATTGTATTAATTAATCAAAAAAATATGATTCTTTTTTTTTTTTTCCTTTTTGAACTCCTCTCTTCTCCTCTTCCTTTTGTCTACTCTCTAAAATAAACTCTCCTCCCTTTTATATCTAAATTTTAAGGAGTCGTGTCTATTTGTTAAACATCTCTTGACTTTTTATTAGATTTAGTTAATTTATATTATTCTATGTTATATTATTGATTTATTTATTTGTGTTTTTTTTTTTAATTATTAAATTCTATTTAGAAAGTTAACATACTTTCTACAATATTGTCTCTTGTATTTAATTTTATTTATTTCTTTACTCATTGAAATTTTATTTTATTTTTAATTATTCAAAATATCATACTATATATTATTTTAATAATAATATAGATTAAATAATTATTATTTTCTTGTTTTATATTTTAGTATTAGTCTTAATAATTATTTATTCAATAACATTGTATTATCTATTAATTATTAAAATTTCATCTTAAAATGGGGATATGATATCAGATATTTCCCTTCTTTCTGTTTTTGATATTTTTCCACTTGTTGGGTTCCCAATATATTCCCAACTTTTCTCCCAATAATATATTGAAATTTTGAAACTATTTTTTATCTTTTTGTATGGGAAGAAATATACAAGAAAGATATTTTCTTATGTATATTATGCATTCCATTTATGCCAATGGGTTTCCTTTTAACCAAGCAAGGTCACCCACTGGCAAGAAATGATGACAACAATCAGTCAATACCCTAAAGGTTGTGCAGTTCTTGCAAATGAAAGTTGCATACCACCATATTGACAATGGAAAAACATTTGATCAAAGGAACATAAAAGCACAACTTTTGCAGAAATGAATGACAAACTTCATTGTCAAAGTCCTCATAAAGCCAACAGATATTGTGGGTGCTAAAAGATTTGTGCAAGTCAAAGCAGACAATGATTAATGTTGTAAGGCAGTAGCCAAATTTATTGGTCAAAGGAACATAAAAGCACATCTTCTGGACACCTCATCTTTGTCATGCAGAATATTTGCACACAATTTAGTGGATCAAAAAACAATTGCGAAGTTTGAGATTCCAAATTGTGACAAGTCATCATATCTCACAAGTTATTGTCGGATCCTGTTCAAGCCTTATAGGTATGTTTATGAAAAATCAATATTTAGAATTAAGATTATTTTTTTGATATGTTTTAAAAAATTTAAGTTTATATATCATCTGATGTTTTAAAAATGTAATCTGTTTTAATTTATTTTTACACAGTATTAGGTTGTTAACAGCCATCTACAGAAAGCTTGGACTGGCGTAATTATTTCTTCCATCATACCAAATTGAATCCCAGTAAGCCTCTTTCCTTGCCAGGGATCTGTGCTCTGTTTCTATAGTAAGGAACTTTCACTTTATGACAACAACTCAAATACCCACAAGCCACTCTCCCTGGCAGGGTTCAACGTTCTGTTTCCAATATAAGGACCCTTGAGTTCCATTTTAACAACATAAATGACCAGCATCCATACTGTGCAGGGCAGTGGCATTGATATATCTTTAATTTTAAAACCTGAACCTTTAAAAAATGCAATAAAATTGTATTAACAATACACACTCTTAAATAAAGTTTACAAACAGTATAAAAAATGCTAAGTAAAAAAGAAAAGTTGTCTAAATAAAAATGTCTAAAAGTAGACCAAATTAAGAAAACCAATAATAAAGCCTAAATGACCATTAACTAAGGCTCTAGGATAATGAACTAAATATAGCAAGAACCTAGGATACTAAAATTATTCCAATACCCTCCCTTAATGGTCATTCTATGAAGTACCCTATAGAAGACAATACATGTTGTGTAGTTACAAAGTTACAGATCCTTCATAATATGCTGCTACTAAGACCCTCCTCAGTGGGTAGAATGTCAATGACCAAGAGTAGCCAAAAAATAGACATGGTTGTCCCCTTCTCCAGAATGGTCTGGAACATGAGACAAGTGTATGTCACTAACACTGAGGTAAGTCTGCCACGAACCCTCCCAGAATCTTCGAAAATTATCAGAAAATGTCCAATCTGATGTTGGATAACAGAACTATCCCTCCCTATGGACAGAAACATATATTGAGAATACCTGCCACGGATTTGAGAAAACATCTGCAAACCCTGCAAACTGTTGCAGATGAGCAAGACACCCTAAAACAAATTGCAAAATACAATGATTTGAAATTTACAAAGCATCTTTTTTTTGGAAAAAAAGATGGTAAAAGCCCTAGAAACATGAAAACCTACCACGCGAACTCCGTGAATTATAAAAGCCAGAAAAGAATTTTGAGGAGAAAAATATCCAAAACCAACCACGATTATTCAGGTGAAAAAATCATCAAACCTGAACACAGAATCCTAGACACAGATTGGAGAATGCATAACTCCGATTTCTAGGAAAAAGGGTAAAACCCTACAAAGTTCTTTGAAGGAAAAAATTATGAAAACACACCAAATTAAATTTGGGGAAAAATTATTAAAACCCAAAAGATAATTTTTAAGGAAAAGATTAATAAACCATCCCATAAGAGACTAATACGTAGACCTGCTCCTGCTCTAATACCATGATACTTTAGAAATCGGAATAAAATTGTATTAACAATACACACTCTTAAATAGAGTTTATAGATGTTGTAAAAAGTGTTAAGTAACAAGCAAAGTTGTCTAAATAAAGACGTTTAAAAATAGACCAAATTAAGAAAATCAATAATATAGCCTAAATGACCATTAACTAAGGTTCTAGAATAACAAGCTAAATATAGCAAGAACCTAGGATACCAAAAATATTCTGATAAACCCAACTTAGAATTTCAACCAGTACTAACAAAACATTAATTTAATAAGAGCTGTAATAAACAACTCCCAAAACAGCAAAAGAAATTCAACAATGAATCAAATGCACCAAATTTTGTGATAAGAATGCTAGATCTTCCTCTGAGATAAATTAAATGAATATTCTTGCTAACACAATCATCTCCTTGTAGACATATAGTTCAAACTTTTAAAGCTCGAGCAATGAAATATTTAAAGTTCAATGGATCAGCAATGTACATATATTATAAAACTGAACTATTCATATGAATAAAATGACACTAGCATCTGTCATTTTATACTCGTAATTGTTGCCAATTGCTGGCATGTCTTACTTCTGTTAAATAGCACATTCAGATATGACTTATGCAAGCATTTAATGTAATTTAAAGATTTAATATTTTTCCTCAATTTTCATTTGAGAGCTGAGAGTCATATCACTATAGTTAATAGTTATAAGGGTATTTAGAAATTATATACTAAAGTAGCATACACAGAAACTATGAAATTTATTGACCAATAAGGATAAAGAAACATAAAATTGCAAACTTCAGTTACCTATCATAAACAAACAGAGCCACATCACATGGAGCCAAAGATTCTCTATTTGCCAAGAGCTTTTGCACCCCATCCTCTGAAATTTCACGCATAACTAATGTTTTCTTCATTCCCTTCACACAAAATGATGTCAAGTCACTAAGCTGCTTCAACAAAACAATATATTTTGAAAATCAGCCAAAATTTGCTTGGCGAATTCTTTAGATTCTTGCAGACAGAAAATTAGCAAATTCAGATAATATATGCTGATACATGGAAACAAAATAATTGTGCTCTAAGTAAAAGTCTTTCACATTTAAATAAGGATTATTTTGATATAAACTCCTACATAAAGAAAGAAGAACACAATAATAAAATACAAAGCAAAAGCAAGACAAACTGACTTGTTAGTGTTAACAAAGGAATACCAGAAGCTTTTTACAAAATCATAAGGAATATTAAATATTTTAATAAAAACAAGAATGTAAAGAAAGGAGAAAACAACAATAAAATATAAGCAAAAGCAAGACAAACTGACTTGGAAATGTTAACTCATGAATACCAGAAAACTTTTACAATGTCATGTTACAAAACCGAGAACCAAACCTTTCTGGCAAGGCAACAGCCTGTGAATGACATTTTAGAGCCTCTCATTCAAAATATAATGCAAAAGGTACTTTACCACATGGGTTGCCAATTTGATACCCGTTTGGAAGAAAAATGGAGAGATTGGGCTATATTTAAACCAAGCTTCAAAGGAGGTGAATTATTCACTCCCCTCATTAGATGAAGTGTTTCAAATTGTCAACAAATCTCAAATGATATCAATTTTAGATGGCTATTCAGCATAAAAGCAAGCGATGGTAAAATATGAAGATATATTGATGACTGCCTTCACCACCAAATAGGGAATGTTTGCATACCAAAGAATGCTATTTGTCTTGCTAAATGCAGAAGCTCCTTTTCAGCATGCCATGGACATCGTTTTCAAGGGATTAGTGGAGAAATGTATAATTGTATACATAGATGACCAGACTGTATTCTCTAAGAAAAGGGCTGACCACATCCAGGATTTGAGGAACATTCTGCAACAATGTAAAGAATCTGAAATCTTTGTGAATCCTAAGAAATGAATCTGCCAAGTCACAGAAGAGTAGATCCTAGGACATGTTATCAAGGCATTTCTATCAATCCCGAAAGAATTGAAGCTATCATGGAGCTATTCTTGCCTAATAGAAAGACAGAATTAAATTCATACTTTGGCAGAATCAACATCATATGGAAGTATATTGGTGTGTTTGAGGAGATCTTGGGCCTGCTAAATGATATGCTGAAAAAGAACACCAAGATAGAAAGGAATTGTGAAGCTTAAAAGACCTTTGCAGAGATAAAAGCAGCCATTGATATGGTTTGGTGCTCCCAACTCCAGACTATACGAAGCACCAATCTCAATATCATATGTCAAGGTGCCATCAAAAAGTTTGAATTGACTGTCAACAAACTCGTCACTCTGTTTGCTTTGTAGCTAAAAGCCTAAAACCCTGCATTTATTCTAAGTTACAGAAAAAAATGAATACATTGATGAAGGATACTTCCCTTACAAACTCAAAAACACATAGTAAAATTGAAACAAAGAAAGAAACGTCACAAAGCATACAAACATAATACTTGAAAACCCTTGCTTCCAAATAGTTCCAAATGCTAAAGCATGCTTACAACTTTTTGAGCATAAGATCTTTTCTTCCAAGTGAATGCTCAAATGCCTTGCTTTATATGGGCACTTCCCACCCAAGAGATTACAACCACAACCAATGTGGTATAAACTTTAAAAAGAATAGGTATTGCTTCCGTAATACAAGTACTAAATGCATGAGAAAATTTAATAAATGTCTAAAGAAAATTATTAGAGCAGGAACTTTCTTCCATCTTCTGAAATGGCACCTAATATAATCATGTGCACTTTATTAAATGACATGTAAATAACTTTATGATAACTATCTTATGCCAACTACGCCTACACAAGCTTCATGTGTAAAAGATATAGTTTATTTTATTTCTCTCCTTTTTTCTCTTTTTCTTTTTTTTCCGTTTTCTTAATGACGCAATTGCTCTTAGACAAGAGCCTACAAAACAACGGTAAAGTTGTGAGCCTCGCATCTGAGCTGTCTTGGGTTAAAGTGTACTCGAAGTTAACAAATAATAATAATAAATAAATAATAATAAGCAAGGCTTCAGCCCATTACCTATCAAACAAAAATGATGCAATCGCTCTTACAAGGTGGATGTTCCTGCATAAGGCACCATAGGTGGGAAAAATGTTGCATGGGTGGAAACTCATGAGCATTTCAACCAATCTTGAATAGAAACTAAGCCAAAACTAAGCCAACTTATTTGCCTTCAACCAAGACACCTCTTCAACTAACTTCCCTTTCTAACGAACCAGGTGTTCCTTTCCAAGTGTCTTCCTTACAACCCTAGAATCTATGACTTCACCTCTTCAAATTGTTTCTCATGTAGCTAATCTATCCATCTTGTTCCATCAAACGTATCTGCAGGCAAATATGTTTGACCAATAGTCTCTACCTCATAATACTTCTAGTTTTATACAAATAAATAACGTTCACAATAGGAGAGATATCAATGTTCTCTAGAAGGTCAACTTTGTAGGTATTAGCTATAAAATTCGTCAAGATCTAAAAAGGAGCTATCTTTTTTCCATTTTAATCTATTATAAGTTCCATGTGGAAATTTTTCCTTCCTCAAATGAACCCAAACTAACTCACCAACCTAAAATTCCTACTCTATTATGCACAACTTAGCATAATCTTTGTACTTTGTAGTAGTCTTTTCCAACTTTTGTTTTACTTCTTTATGCAAATCTCTGATGTACTTTTCTGCAAAATCGTTTGCTACAACTCTTGTCCTTGCTAGATCTACACTATACTTTGAGCTCATCTACACCTCTTAGGTTGCAAACCATATACTACATTGAATGGACTCTCATCCACACTCCTCTTAACTGAGTTATTGTAGGCAAACTCTGGGTAAGGCACCATCAAGTCCCACTGATTTGGTTTATCACCAATCAAACGTCTAAAAAAATTTCCCAAACTATTAACAACATCAGTTTGACCATCAGTCTGTGGATGGTATGTTGAACTGAACCCCAACTATGTGCCTTACTTATTCCATAATATATGTCGTAAATTGTCAATAAATTTGCTATCCTGAGTAGATATGATACTTCTAGGAAAACTGTGCAACCGAACTACCTCTTTGAAGAACAAATCTGCAATGTGGGAAGCATCAATAATCATTTGACAAAATAAAATGAGAAAATTTGTCGACAACAAAAATTGAATCATTAACTAGTTGAGTTTCAGATAGCCCCAAAACAAAATCCATGCTAATGAGTTCCCGCAATCTCTTTGCAATCAGTAATGGCTGGTACAACCTTCTATTTGACTCATGCCCTTTGCATCTTAACATATTTTGCATCCTTATCCCATCTTCTTGACTTCAACACTCATCCTTGCTGAAACGTAACTCTCATTAAGCAAAGCTACTATCTTATCAATTCCAAAATGTCCACTCAATCCACCCCTATGTTTTTCTCTTATTTAATTTTGTCCTTCACAGAGTTTTGGAATATGCATAACCTTTAACCCTTGAACAACAAAATCTCTTGAATGAAATACTCCAACCACGAAATCCAATCTACTCCTATCATATTCTTGCACATCATCCATTTTTCCTTAAATTTGGATCTCATTATAAAACTCACCCAAAAAATCAAACCCAACAACATTCACCTTCAACTCATTCAACAACAAACTCCTACATACGGCATCAACAACTCTATTAGATTGATCACTCAATGCATTTCAAAACAAAAGTGTAACATACCATTTTTACTAAGCTGAAAGTAAAGAACATATTCTAAGATTATAACTGAATATCATAACGGAATGACATGAAGTAATTTAGAAACAATACATCATACAGAAATGAAACTATTTCTGAATTTATTATACAAGCTATAAAATCAAATCTAAGTAACAATTAAATCCATTTCATATGAAAGACAGCTAAATTAATTTCCATAACTGCCTTCTACAATTACATTTTGAAAGAAACAAATCAATTTAACCATATTTACAACTATACAATTCAAAGTAATATAAAAGTACGTACAAGTAAAAGATTTAGAATTTCATACATGAACTGAAATAACTGCCGATGTGTTGTGCAAGCCTCGGCATCTGGTGAAAACGAGAAGCATTGACATAGGCTTAACCTCCCAACCGCAGACCTTAACATATCCCCAAACAATCTCTTACGAGAAAGGCCCTCCCTACCCTGGGTTAGGCTTGGGACACCATAGTCCTACTATCCCGAGCATACTAATGTTAGTGTCGGCTAATCAACAGACAAGGCTGAGAATTTCTCCATCAACCTTCCCTTTGTCAACTAGCACTCCTGACCTCTAGTGATCATTTGTGGCAAGCATGCCTCTAATCTTACCTTGGCCAAGGATTTAGGTGGGCAATGAACAGCCCGATCACCACCACTCGACTTGACAACTGAATATATTTTGGACAATCATGAGCTGACTTGGACTAAACAATTTATTTCTTTAAATGTTCATGCAATTAAGACACTGATTAATAGTTTATTCTTCTTACAGCAATACCTCTCCTCTTCACCCATTTACACTTAGCTCTGCTAGCCTTGGGTGCATCCTAGTAGACTGCTAGTAATTATGAGATTCTTATCAATTAGACTTTTTTTGTGAAAACCATTCTGATTATAACCACAACTAGTATATAGCAAGTACCAGTCTATAAGGCAGAAATATACTCCATGCCAAAAGATGGAGCAGACCTTGTACAACATAAAATATTATGCAATAAACAATTGTTGAGCATTCAGTTTTAAGGGAACTACAACAATTCAGTCCCCACGGGTATGCACCCAATATGCATAGCTAAGAACTAGTCATAAACAAAGAATGAGCAGGGTCGATGCTTGTCAGAAATTCTCACTACATTTGGCGGTGATATATAAAAAGAGAAGTTTGCATTGCAAAAGGCATAGCATGATATAAGAATAGACTTGTGAAATGTTTCATGACCTGAGAAAAAGCAATTCAATCGTTTACATGATTATTTGGAAACAACTCCCAACAATATGGCTTCCACCAGCACTGCTCAACACTACAGATTAAGTATGGTACTATGTTCCAAAATATAGGCAGAAGAAAGAGAGGATACTTTGGTTCAGAGAATAATCACAGAACAAGGAAGTGAAGAAGAGAATGATCCTTCAGCCACGAGGAAGGGAGATAAAGCCTCCCATGCTTCTGATTACAAGAAGGAGCTCAATATCGGTTACAAGAACTTTATAATTTCAAATTTTTAAAGTTGATGTCAATAAGGTGGCAAACATTCATCGATTTGGAGTCATAATAAAACATAAAGATTACACTTTTTCATGATTTAAAACAAAAATCTCTCTCTCTCTCTCTCTCTCTCTCTCTCTCTCTCTCTCTCTCTCTCTCTCTCTCTCTCTCTCTCTCTCTCTATATATATATATATATATGTCATCATGCTATTGAATTATGCCTATAATTGTGCCTACATATACATATATCTATACGCATGTGTAATTTTGAGAGTATGTATAATTTATTTTTATCATTATATTCCTCTCTTGGTACGCACGCATATATGTATATATACATGTAAGTATAATTCATACATATTATCAACGTATCATGGTGGCATTATATATATATATATATATATAAAGTTTATAATATTGATCACTTCTACAGTCTCACAATAAGAGAGAGAGGTAACAATTCTTCTCATGATATTACATGTTTAATATTTCTTTTGTTATAAAAATTGACCAGGTAGCTCATGATTGTCCAAGTTATACTCTGCTGCCTCACTGTTAAATACTTCATCAAGGTAGTTAGGGCCCATACTTGATGGTCTAACGAAGGACTATATTGGTGCCCCATTCCTTGAATCTCGTTTAGCAATGCTTCCCCCTTTTGCCTGCTCCTGCAATGAAAAATATTCTGCAATAATAAAATGTTTCTCCATTTAAAATGAAATATCGAAGAAACACAATAACTGATAACTGTCATAACAACTAACCACTAGTAACATTTATCTTAAAATATAAGCATTGAAATAACAATAATCAACTAACAAGTCATTTACACATGAATCAATTCAGTGAATCATAACTTCCATTTCACAAGATCATGATATCCAAGAGTTTCTAACTAACCATTACAACAGCTATAATATTGTTTTAAAAAGATCAAAAATTTGGGATGTAACAAAAAGAATAATTTTGTAAGAATTCAATCTATTTCATATGCCTATAATCTAAACTACCTTGACTATTAATAAATTGCATGGCATGATGATCCATATACAACACAAATCCTTTTGGCAACAAATAATGTCTTCACTTTTTGAGTGCTTGCACAATTGCATATTATTCTTGATCATAAACCATATACATCATGTTTGCTTCATTCAATTTTTCAATGAAGTACGATATTGGTCTACATTCTTGACTAACAACGCCTCCTATTGATGTTCCACTTACATCACAATCAACCTAGAAAACTTTTCCAAAGTTTGGCAATGTTGACACTAGCAGCTTTGTCACCTTATTCTTGAACAATTGAAAACTTTTCTCTGCTGCAATTGTCCACTTGAACTCTTCTCCTGTTCCCTTTATTGTTTCAGTGATGGGGCCACATATCCCACTGATTTTCCTTATGAACTTTCTATAGAACCTTGTCAATCCATGGAGACTGTAAGCCTTAAACATGCTCCTTAGTGAATGCCACTCGACAATAGCTTTCACCTTTTTTGGGTCCATTTTCAACCCTTCCTCTGAAACAACAAATCCCAAACTAACTAACTACTTAATGCAAGTATACTTTTTCAAACTCACCATCAATTTTTCTTCCTTTAGTCTTTGTAATACAATCCTAACATCATCTATATATTCTTACTTTACTTTTACTCAAAATCAAAATATCATCAAGATAGACAATAACAAACTTGCTGAGATAGGGTTTCAGCACTTAGTTCATCAATTTCATGAATGTACTAGGTGCATTTTCCAACCCAAACTGCATGAATAGCCACTAATATAATACAATCTTTGTCCACTTGAACTCTTCTCCTATTCCCTCTATTGTTTCAATGATGGGGCCACATATCCCGCTGATTTTCCTTATGAACTTTCTATAGAACCTTGTCAATCTATGGAGACTACAAGCCTTGAACATGCTGCTTCATGAATGTCACTCAACGATAGCTTTCACCTTTTTTGGGTCCATTTTCAACCCTTCCTATGAAACAACAAATCCCAAACTAACTACTTAATGCAAGTATACTTTTTCAAATTCACCATCAATTTTTCTTCCTTTAGTCTTTGTAATACAACCCTAACATTATCTATATATTCTTACTTTAATTTTACTCAAAATCAAAATATAATCAAGATAGACAATAACAAACTTACTAAGACAGTGTTTCAGCACTTAGTTCATCAATTTCATGCATGTAGTAGGTGCATTTTCCAACCCAAACTGCATGAATAGCCACTAATATAATACAACCTTTGTCTTGAATGCTACTTTCCACTCATACCCTTCATGGATTCAGATTTGATGGTACCCACTCTTCAAGTCAATTTATGTAAAGTACCTTGTTCCACTCAGAGAATCCATTAATTGTCCATCTTGGGTAATGGAAACCTATACTTAAAGGTGCTCTTATTAATTGATCTAGAATCAATACACAATATCCACTCACTTCCCTTCTTAGAGAACAATTCTGCAAGTATTGTGCATGGATTGAGACTTTCTCTAATCAGCCCCTTGTCCAACAATTATTGGACATGTCTATTTATCTCCTCATTCTCTTGAAGTATCATCCAATATGGTACCTTATTTAGAAAACTTACACCTGGAATCAATTTCATACAATGATTGATTTCTCTTATTGGCAGCAATCCATCTCACAATTCTTTCATCATTACTTCAGCATACTCAGGAATCAGCTTTTGAATTTCTAAAGGTCGCTTCTCTTCCTTATTTGTTGTTATCTCTTGTGTTGGTTGATAAGCCATTACATCCATCCTTCTCCAAATCCATCATTAATTTCTTGTCTACGACCAAATACTCTTTGGATGTCCCCTCTACATCCCCTTCCTTATTAGTTCCTGCCTTTGGCAGGAAACTAAGGGAATCATGAGGTTCCATTTTAGTTATATAATCTAAAAATTTCAAGATATACTAATGTTTGCAAAAGCTATATTAATTTGCATGTTTTTTTGGAATTGAAAAATACAATTTTTTTAAAAATTATTGGCTCATGATGAAAAAGGCAATGAAAAAATTCAATTTTCTTCAACAAAAATACAAATATTTTTTCCAACACCTCTATTAATGAATGCATTAATTGCAACTTTATCTTTTCCACATTTGTGACAAGTGGATAAACTTTTTAAAAATATAATCATTTTTCTAAAACCTCTATTAATGAATGCATTAATTGCAAGTTTATCTTTTCCACATTTGTGACAAGTGGATAAACTTTTTGAAAAAAAAAAAAAAAGACAATCAATTTTAATTGATGTTTATTTTTGTAATTTATAAAATACTATTCAAATATAGATATTTTAATCAAATATAGAGTTAAATATATTTATTACTTTAAACACATTTATTATTTAGAATAGTTTATGAAGAAGAATTCATATGAATTAAGTGGTAGAAATTTAGTTCATACATCATTATTTGTATTATTCATATACGACAGAATTAAATAAAAAATAATAATAAATATTACTTTCTTTTGAAATCTACAAATATTTATCAATTTATTTATATTTCAAAATTTCCTACCTTACACAGTCCATTTATCAGTCTTGTACAAGATGAATAAGGGAAATCATATCCCAATACAGTATCTCCCTAAAAATCTCTGCAGTTGTTAATAGCTTGATCCCCTTGCAAAAGTGGGTAACTGAAATATCAATGGTAATACATAACTCGATAAAAGTGTTGAAGATTTCCGTGTGCCTTTGAATTGGTGTGCAATGGTTAATTAAAGGCCCTAAAATACTAGTGGCCTGGTTTACATAATCATGTTGGTTTCAAATTTAATGTCAAATTTACAAATGATGTCAAATGGATGCAAAACACAAAGTCACATATTAATAAGCAATTTAAGCGTAAGAATATTGTCCATGCAACCAATATTGAGAAGAGCTTCTCGAATTAGATGAATTTACCGCTTAAACAAGATATATCAAACAATTTAATAATTAAAATTAATCAATTTAACTCTTATAAAAAAATTATATAATTTTATCTATATCTTATATATAATTAGTTGATAAATATCTTTGGTTTGATAAATTTTCTTTAGGATGTCATCTAATTTTAATTTAGCATGATACTATAATGCTTATTTATATATTCTTTTAAAGCTTTAATTAATATATATCATTGTAGTTATATAATTTAATAATATACTAATTATATTCTGTAATTTAATTTAGTTTAGCACTATAATATTATATTCTTCATTAATAGTTATTTGTTATATTTATTAAATTAAATACATTATATTTTAATCAAAAGCTACTTCAGTCAACCATAAAAACATGAAGGCAAGAACTTTGGCGCATGCGCCCCTTGTCCTTCAATGGATTTAAAACAAATTCTTGACCATCCTTCTTGATGTTGTAGGTGTTATTCTTCTCATCATCAATAGCTTGTTTGTCATACTGCCATGATCTTCCTAAAATGATAAGACATAAATCCATTGGCATCATGTCACATTATATCTTGTACCGCAAATTGATGTTGCATGCACAAAACCTTGCACAAACTGTCTTTTTTCATCCTTTTCAGCTTCAATTTCTTCATCATTTCTTTAGGCACAATGTTGTTTGTGTTGTCACTATCCACAATCACTTTACAGCACTAGCCACAAGACTTCCATCTAGTTCTGAAAAAATTTCTTCTCTAAATTGGTTCAGGTTCCACTTCTAATTTTAATAGAGTCCTAATCAATGTCAATGATTCTTCAATGTCTAGATCCTCTCATGTTTCAAAGTTTCCACAATTTCATCCTCTGCTTGGGCCACATGAATTTTGGCCTCCTTCCCTTTTCTACCTTGTTGCATCTGAGCACTTTCAAATTCTCTATGCCCAGTTTCACCACATTGGCAACCTATGTTGGTAAGTATTCTACCTCTTCCAAAGTTTCCCCATCCTCTAAAAGACTCTGCTTTCCAGGGAAATTATCTCTACTTTTTGCTTCATGAGAGGTGCCAGCATCATCAGCTTTGGTAGAATTTCCTCTTCCATCGCTACTTTGTCCTTTACCACATGCACTTTCACCTCTACCCTTGTTTTTATTTTGCTTCTCCCTATTCAATTTCTCTTTGGCCTTCAAAGCACATTGATAGGCCTCTTAGACATTTTGTAATCTAAGTAAACTTATTGTATCTTGAATCAACATGTGCTAGCCATTCAAATATCTAGACACTTGCTCTATATCATCTTTAACATGTATTGCTTGTATGCTCAGTGTATAGATTTCTTCTATGTATTTGTACACTTATTTCTCATTGGTTCAAGTTTTGCAATTTCCATAATAGACATACATGGCAGTCAGCAGGTAAAAACTTTGCATTCAATTTGGCCACCATCTTATCCCGTGACTCCTTGCCTCTTCGTTATCTATAGCTTTCCAAATGATCCCACCACAAGGACGCATGGCCTTCCAGCTTTGTAAATGCATATCTCACCAACGGCCATTGATGAGAAACGAGGGTCATATTTCAGCTCTCTCCTCCAGTTATGGGTTATGAGGATTAGTCTCTCAAAGCTCAAGGCTTAGGTGTTCATCTTCCATTAGGTTCACCTGATGGAAGGGCTTCAGCTAGGAAGGCTCTAGTTGTCCCTCCTTCTGCCTCTCCGTCAGTTCCTTATCCTACAAGATCACCAAGATATGCAGCTATACCTCTTAAATTTTTCTCAAGCTTCATCTGAACTTCTATAGATGATGATGATCCCGTTGCACCTCTTGCATCAAATGTTGGCACTTCTACTCTTTAGCCTAAATAGGGGGCTAAGATGATTGGCAATCTTCATAATGATGAGCTCATCAAGAGTACAACTGCTCAAAAGAAGATAAAACATTCTTTGTACATTTTGCTCTCATCACCACATTCACAATGCATATGAGCCTCTAACATACACTGAGGTGAAAAGGATACCTGAGGGGGGAGATTTTATGAAGTTCGAGAATCACAGTCTATTGTAAAATAACACTTGGGCTATTTCTTATCTTCCTTCAAGAAGAAACCCATCGAATGGAAATAGATCTACAATGTCAAATACAAGGTTGATGGTACTTTAGATAAATACAAGGCTCATCTTGTTGTCATAGGCTTCTCTCAGTGTGAAGGAATTGATTATGAGGAGACCTTTTCTCCGATAGAAAAGATGAGTACCATCATACTAGACCTAACCATAGCAACTTGGTGTGGTCGGAAGGCCCATCAAATGGACATCAAGAGTGCTTTCTTGAATGGTGAGTTACAGGAAGAGGTTTACATGACACAAACTCCTACATTCAAGGTTGTTGGTAAAGGACACCAGGTACTTAAACTAGTGAAAGCACTCTATGGCCTCAAATAGGTTCCTTGGGCATGGTACATGAAAACTGATAAGTACCTCACAGATCAAAGTTTCCTAAGAAGTCCTTGTGACTAGAATCTATATGTCAAGACAACTAGTAGTGACATCATCATTCTGGTTATTTAAGTTGATGTTATGATCATCATTGGCAACTCTGCATCTTTGTTTCAAGAAATCAAACAAAATTTACATCAATCTTTTGACATGGCCGACCTTGGGATTTTGCACTAATGCCTAGGCATAGACATATGGCAGTAATCACATGGTACCTTCATCTCTCAATCTTAGTATGCACGAGTTCTGCTTGACAAATTCAGAATACAAGACTGCAAACTTACATCTGCACCTATGGAGTTTGGACTAAATTGGTCAGCACAGTTTCTATTAAATTGTAGTTCAGTCAGATTGATATTCATAAGTTTCATCAAATGGTAAATCATCATTAGATAGATATTCTTTATATATATTACATATTATTTTATATATTATATATATATTACACATTATATTATATATATAATAATCTATGTGTGTGCGTGTGTGTGTATATATATATATATATATATATATATATATATATATATATATATATATATATATATATATATATATATATATATATATATATATATGGTTAGTTATATTAAAATATTCTAACCAATGATGATTAGCTATAGAGACATGTCTCTTCATGAGACATGTCTCCTCCTCATATTTATATGAGATCCAAATCTGCATTTGAAAATTATCAATTACAATAGCATGAAAATTACATTTGCAGAATTCGATCCATGTTACTTAACAGTTTCGTTCTCCTTTTGAGCATGAATCCGCATTCAGGCAACTAATAAACAATTTGATATATCTCACTGCCACTAATCCTGATCTCAACTTTGCGGTGAGTTACAAATCTGGCTTCATGATAGCTCCTACTTAAGATCATTGAGCTGCACCGAAGTGTCTATGTCAAGGGCATTCCACACTTTAATATCCTCTATGGATGAACCAAAGATCCACAACTCATCAGCTACACAGATTCTGATTGGGGAGGCTCAGTTGATGAAAAAAAAGTGCACTTCTGGGCATGTCTTCAGTTTGCATACATCTGCTATCACTTGGACAAATAAAAAGCAGCAAATCGTATCTCTTTCCTTGGCAAAGCTAAATATTGGGATATAGTCAAAGCAAGTTGTGAGGCACTTTGGCTTTAAAAGATGATTTCTAACATCCATATGTTTCAGTCAGGCTCTTCACTATAAATGAGTGTCTTGTTCATTCATCAATCTATTGAATAGTCTACCAATTACTTGTGTAATAACAACACTATCACATAAACTTTGGGATAAGCTTTCTTCTCTCTTTCCATTTCACTAGGACTACTCTCTTATATGCCACTAAACCTTTTATGATTATACTTAGTGAGGCATGTTTAATATCCTCATTTAACTATTTTAAACTTTTTGTTACAGAAAATATTTTACAAACTCCCTTTGCTGTCATAATTGACTCTAGTCTGAATTTGGAATAGCCAAGTCATCTAAGATTTCGAAGTATGGTTTCCAATTATAAATTTTTATGAATTTCAAAATGTGTTATAGTCGTACACATGAAATAGACATATAGCTCTAGCATGTGCAACTTGAAATACAATTCTGAGACAGTCTAAACATACCATCATCAACTATACACAATGACTAAAGCTTTTAAAACATTGCACTATCTTTCGTACACTCTTCCTAATCTGCTTACTCTAACTGATTAACAGAAGACAATTTGCAAGGATGTACTCTGTGCTGTACACAAGAAGCATAACTATATAGGAATGAGTGTAACCAATTTCATGTCCTCATTTTTAAATTTTTTGATTTGGTAAAACACCTACATATCAATTGTGCTCTTACCCCCATTGTATCAACAATATTTGTTGAATAACTGTCACCATTAGTTGGTGTGTATCTTTCAACAAACTGCCTGCATTAAAGAGGCAAAAAAAAATTCTTGTTGAATCATGGAAAAAATCAGTCTACATATAAAACAGGAAACAATAGAAAACAGAACTTTGTACGCTAAACTGATGAAGAGAGCTTGTTCAACAGTCAGTTGCATTATAGACAATAGAGTGAACTACTTACTTTCCAATTAAAGAGTTCAGCAATGCAGACTTTCCAGACTTTGCAGGTCCAAAAACAAAACACTGTAAGACATTTCTCTGAGAACGTTGCCTTTTACGGTCCAATCGTCGGCGACGGGTAACATGAAATGCGGAAACAGGATCACCTGGGTACCCAATATAAATCAAAGTGGCAAGACTTTTGACAGGATCGAGAAGGGTCATAAAAGACCACTGCAAAACAATATGAAGCCAATACAAAACCAATAATTTTAATAACTGATAACAACTAAATAATTACAGTAATACTTACAGGATAATTGAAAACTAACAACATACTTTCACACTGGAAAATACCTACAATTTGACATTATAAAAGATCAACTATAAAATGGTTTGTATAATATCATAATTGTAATGTTTTAACTTCAGAAGAGTGTTTGCCAAGTAGAATTTTACATTATCCATGAAAAGAATGAATGTTGTGAGGTTGCATGGATACAGATGCAGTATTGAATATGTATATAGCTGATTTTCGGGGATCCAAAGATATGGATGCGGATGGATATGGCATGTGCAAGCATGCTCCCATGCACATGTGAATGCATATCGAAGCTATAAGCCTAATTTCTTAAAACACAAATGTAGTACACAAAGAGGAGAGTTTTGTAACAACAGAAGCTATATAAAGCACTAACACCAAAATATTCACAAATATAATATTATTTTATTACTAAAGCAAAAATATCATTAGAATCAGATGCTATCAAACAATATGCCACTGTTTTCCTGAAACTGAGCTCACACAATATCTAGATTCTCTGAAAGGTAGGCTGTGATGGTTGGAAAGCATGCAAACACCAATAACATAACTAGAGCCAGGAAATAATACATAAGGAACTAGATAGCATATAGATAATAATTACATGAAAATCTTCCTTCTTGATTCCTTTTTCTCACAGAAAAATGCAGCAACTTTTTTTTCTTTTTAAATACCAAAGGCTTCAACATAAACATGAAATTAATAGAAAACATTGATTTTAATTATATTTTAAGACTCCGATAAGAAATGAGCAATATTGGGTGATCTCTTCTGGTGAGAGAGAGTACAAAGGATGGCACAAACAGGCAGGAAAGGGATCACAGTTTCCGACAGCATGATGAGGTCACAGGTCTGCAAGATAAGGTTCTTCTACCCCCATTGCCTGTGGCTTGATGTTTCTTGTGTACTGGTGCTGTGTGCTGTGCTATGGGCGTCGTCGTTTTTTGTTTTTGTTTCCCATCATTTTGGTCAGTTTCCACTATTTTAGGCTCTGCTCAGAGTGGCAACTCGAATGGCAACAGGTAGGGTCTAGGAGACCCCAAGCTTTCTTCTTTAAAGCCACTCTTGATGTGAAAGAGGCTTCCAGGCCTGAACAACAGGCAATCAATTGTTTGAGTTTTAAAAGGTATGTAGAAAAGCACAAAGATCAGCTGAATCTGGTGATTAATCCATAGTCTGCTGCAAATGGTGTCCTTTATTTGCAGAGTGTGAATACGTAAGGTCATGGGAATCCATATTTCTCTGCTGTATGTTGAAACTTAAGCTCAAAGGAACTGGAAATCAGAGGTAGCTACTAGACACAGAAAACAATCTATTTGTGAAAGGATATTTTTCATAGTTTTTTATCAAAATGACAGATCAGAACATGATGATTAAGGGAGGGCCATATTACCATAAGCAGGCATCAGATGGAATTAGAACTAATGGATGAACTTCAAAACCTGGACTGTAGAGTTCGACAAAATGGAGGAGCTTCAAGCTAAGACACCCGCTTGGTTTCATATTCCCAGGCATCCAATGAATTTGAGGAGGCAATAAATCCTTCAATCAATTAAAATGGTTACTGGAAAGTCCTCAAGTTCATCTCACCATACTGTGCACTGAAAAGTAGCTACTTTTTCCCATCTCTAAGTTAAAATCACTTTGAACAATCTTCTTCTAGATTCTTTGGAAATCACACAAGGTAGTATGAATAGTATACATCAAATTGCTTATCAAGCACAACCTTTCCAATGTGGTGCATGCCATGAATATGGGCATTTGCAACATAAGTTGTTCAAAATTGGTATCAACTCCACTCAACCATCTCCTAATTCACAAACAATCAATTCAAAGGTGAAAACCAGAAAACCAATTCCTTCTGAACCTTCAAATGCCAATCGAATCATCTCTACTAAATCCTGTGTTAAGGGGAATAGTGAAAATTAAAAACAAGACATATCTAGAGCAATATTAATAACAAAATTGATGTTTTGGAAAGTTTCTAGGAGGTAGAGGCAATGAAGCATGACAAGACTCCATCTAGTCAATTCCAGCCATTCCAACCAACACTCATTCAGACTTTAAAAAGCATTAATTTTCAAAGCAGAGAACCTATTACAAAGTAATTGGTAAAATACTTGCTTGTTATTAACAGAGACTGAGAGGTCAATATATACAAAAGAATAAAGTGATGTTTCCTTAGGACACGATCATAAAGAATAGAAATATTCTATTATAGCTAAAAGAAAGCTAAACAAAGCTTATAGATAACTACAGCTAACTAATATCAGAAACATTCTAAATTTACAATAGATTACAAACAGATAACCATTAACTAATAATAGAAGCTTTTCTATTATCGTAATAACCTCCCTTAATGGTTAATCTATCCACAACACCAAGCTATCCTCTGAATTTGACAAATTTATTTGGACCAAGAGGCTTGGTGAGAATGTCTACAGTCTGATCCATGGTAGGAACATATTGTAGGTCTATTGTCCCCTTTTCAACTAGCTATCGTATGTAGTGACAGTGAAGATCCGTTCATGGAAAATTGGATTTCGTGCTAGCTTAATAACGCCTTCATTATCAATAAACAAAGTGGTCAATCCTGCTGATGATATCTACATATCCCCAAGCATCCAACAAAGCCAAACAGCTTCACAACCTACCTTGATTGTCCCTCTATAGAGGAGAGAGAAATTGCCTGGTGCTTCTTACTGGTCCATGTGACGGCACCTTCTCCCAGACTGAACACATATCCAAAAGTTGTTTTTTTATTGTCAACAGAGTCTGCCCAATCTAAATCTATGAACCCACTGAGTCTAGGATTAGAACTTCCAGAGTAAAGAAGTCCATAATCTAAAGTGCCCTTCACATAACGAAGCACACGCTTTGTTGCCATCCAATGATCAGCCTTGGGAGCTGTCATAAAGCGTGAGATGTAGCTAACTGCAAAGCTAATATCAAGCCTAGTAGTAGAGAGATAGATGAAGCTGCCTACTAATTGCCTATATGTAGTATCATCAACGGGAGGAGAATCAGACTTGGCTAATAACTTGAGACCTTTCTCCATGGGTGTAGATGTAGACTTGCAATCCTACATATGAAATTTGTCTAACAAAGCCCTGGCATATTTGGACTGAGAGCTGAATATACCAGAAGATTGTTGCCAAACCTCAACACCTAGGCAATAATTCATGAGCCCAAGGTTAGTCATATCAAAAGACTGGCATAAATTCTATTTGATTCCCTGAATCAAAGATGCCAAACGGCCAGTGATGATCAAATCATCCACATAAGATCAACAAGTGTCTTAGCCCACCACTTACGCTAGAAAGGAGAATTACCAACATTAATATCAAGAGATGCTTGTTGATCAAGTTCCTCATCAAAAGAATCTGGATCAAACTCAAGTGAAGCATCTACAAATTGAGGTGATCTTGCAAGAGAAGCTAGAGGTGTTTGTATAGGGATCGCTGGCATAACTGGAGCTGCAGGAGCTACTAGAGCCCTCCCATCAAGTCGACCAAATGGAAGCCTAACTCCCAAATCATGAACCTTCATAGGCTGGTCTGCTAGATCAAAAACATGAGAAACAGGGATGAATGGTTCTCACTGCTCATCAAAGACTACATCAGAACTATACAGGAGACAAGATGTCTCAATGTTAATCACACAGTAGACTTTGTGAAGACTATTGTATCGAGCAAGCATGAGTTTCCGACTCTTGGCATCCAACTTAGTGCGTGACCTAAGACTAATAATAGATTTTGCAGACTCTTTTTCAACTAAAGGTTTAAACTGCTGAAATACAAGAAATGCGTCAGATTTCTTTTTAAGAAAATACACCCACATTTTTCTACTGAAATCATCAACAAACAACATTAAATACTTGGACCCAAGAACAAAAGGAGTGGCCATAGGGCCACAGATATCGGCATGAACAAGTTGAAGTACCTAAGAAGCTCGCCATGAATTCCCACTGGTGAAAGGTGTGCGATGTTGCTTCCCAGCATGGCATGCATCACAAACTCCAAGCTGTTAAGTCTGAATCTCTAGCAAACCGAGGACAAGCTCTTCCCAAGCAAGCTAAGCAAGATAATGCACGTTTAAGCGCCCATACCGCTGATGCCAAACTGTGCTAACAGAGGACCGTCGAGCAGCCATAGCTAAATCCCGAGAATCACCAAAATCAATAAGGCAGGAAAGACCATGATCCTCAAGACCCACTGCAACAATTGACTAAGTTGCCCAATCAGTGATGGTACACTGATGTGAATTGAAGGTGACATCCAAGTGTGGAGAATGTCGTAGTAACTAACTGACTAAGAGTAGATTTAGTTCCATCCCTGGAACATCGAGAAATGAGATTCCTCCCAACAAATTGAATCTGAATGTTGCCTTACCGACAATGGTGTACTCTTCTTCGCCACCAAAATAACAAAATCTAAGTAAGGCTAACAGTTAGTGAACTAGACTCTACGGTGGGTGAAATGATGAGAGGCACCTAATCAATATACCAGGAAGACGACTTCACATGATCTGCAGGTCTTTTAGCCATGAAGGTGTAAAAATCAAATTATGTCTACTTAGTGTGCTCTGCACTATTTGCTTTTTGCTGCGAACCTGATTGCTTAGATTAGGCAGCTAAGCATTTCTGACATTCAACCTTCATGTGACCAAACTTGTGGCAATAGTTGCATTAGATGTTCTTTCGGGAGCCTTCTGAAACTGGAGCAAAGGAATTTTGTTGAGACTTGACTTTATCCTTCTGAAAGGATTTAGCAACAAAGGCTTGCTCTATGGAGGTGGAGATGGAACTGCTACCGAACTGTTGTTTCCACTGATCTTGCTGAAGCAGAAGTGTGCAAAGATCCATGAACTTCAGATCAACACCAGAATACATGATGTTCAGAGTATCGATAAAATGCTTGTTGGACATTGGTAAACTCTAGAGAGTGATAACCATAATGTCCTCTTCCTCCATCTTGCGACCAATGGCAAGCAACTGATCACGGATTTCCTAAATCCTATTTAGGTGAGCCTAGAGCAATGTTCGCTCATCCATGATAATAGAAATCAGAGTTTCAAAAAGAAGGCTCTGCTTTTGTCTGATGTCTCATGAAGTTTCTTCAAATGCTACCATATCTCAACAGTTGTTTTGCAAGATGGAAACTAAGGGAGCTAATCATTAGCGATGGATAATTTGAGAAGCATCATCACCTCCCGATTATTCAAATCCCATGTATCCTAATCACTACCAAGGGCAGTCGAACACTTTGTAACACCCAAAACAATCTGATTGGTATTCTGATATTCAACGATTGCTAGTATCCGTTGCTTCCATGTGTTATAATCTCAACCATTCAATTTTGAATTGCTCTCGAGCAAAATATTAGTCAAAGATGCCATAGCACATTTTTCAATGAAAAGTGTGAAAATTTGTGAAGGCACATTCTTCGAGGCAAAAAATGGAAGGTAGAAAATTTGAATGGGTACTTAAAAGAGAGCTCAGGAAACCCAGAAAGAATATGTTGTCGATTTCTGGATCCATTAGCTTGAAAATCGATGCACCCAAAAAATTTGACAATCCAATTGAGCTCTCATAAAACCCAACAGGAATATGTAAAAATATTTTGGATCGTGTATGAAAAATTAGGGTTTCGAGCAAAACCATAGCTGAGTGCAAAAAAAGCTCCAACTAATGGTAGATTTGGACAAACAATTGCAGAACTAGACCAGAAAAATGGTGGATTCAACAGGTGAACACTACTGGATGAAGATCGCAGCAATATAGAGAGGAAAAACAAGGAAAAATGCCACAGTCGCCCTCCAGATCTAAAACGAAAAAATGAAGGCTGACGATTCAAAGGTCGCGCACTACGATTTTTTCAATCAACCAAAGCCCTTTCAATGCATTAGTAATGGACATGGGCAGAATAGGCAGAAGAGGAAATCGCGAATTTTGCAATCCATGATTTTCAAAAGAAAAAAACGCCAAACAAATTCGCGATTTGGACGTGATTTTGCCAAAAAACATGAATCCTTAGACAAAACCCTAGTTTGAAAATCTCAAGGTTTGATATTAGGAAGCAAGTATCACAAAATAATTTTGAAAATAGGGTCCAATAATTTTAGAAAATAAATTTTGATTTTCGAAAAAAATTAATATTGGCTTTGATACCATATTACGAAGTAATTGATATAATACTTGCTTGTTATTAATAGAGACCGAGAGGTCAATATATAAAAAAGAATAAAGTGATGTTTCCTTAGCAAACGATCATAAAGAATAGAAATATTCTATTCTAGCTAAAAGAAAGCTAACAAATAACTACAACTAACTAATATTAGAAACATTCTAATATTTACAATAAATTATGAACAAAGAACCATTAACTAATAATAGAAGCTTTTTTATTATCGTAATAGAAACTTCTACTATGAATAGTGCACTTTTGGATGTGCTACAAGGAGGATAAAGATCATATTTAGTACAAATTGATTCTTTGAAGATGGAAGTAGCTCAAACATAGTTAAAGGAATTTCAGGCTAAAAATAACAAAATGGCATGAAAGAAAATGGCAAAACCAAATTTCTTACTTTATTAAACATTGAATGTAAGAACACTAAGAAAGGAAGAAATAACTAAATGTCAAAAGTGGCGATAAAAAAGGATCACGAAAAGTAAGATTGATGGAGTCATCACTGGTTGAATCTAGATTTACCAAGACATTGTATATATTGTTGTGCCCCTCAAAGTGATAATAATATTTTGGAATGCAAGAGGCCCGAGTAGCGTCCCTTAACAATAGGCTATTGGGGATTTGATTCAAAAAATATTAAAAATAAACCAAATAGTATATTTATTCAACTAACAATGCTGCTAGGGGCGCACATGGTCAATGTAATGATGCTCAAGGCACTGTTACTGGAATTGGATGCTTATGGGATCCTTATAATCCCACACAAGTATGGTACACACTAGACAGTAGGTAAATATTCAATCAAAGCGGTGGAATCTTGCTTCAATTTAGGAGACTTGTTTATCCATTAATGCTTCCGCACTTGCAAACTGTCCAAGTACCACATTATGATGGTCCTAAACTAGATATATTCAATCTCTAGTTCCCTTCCTCCCTTAGATTCTTGCAAGACATTCCAATGTTATTATTGGTTTAGATGAAAAATTAGGGGAAATAAGTCATCTTGACACTTCGTTTAGATTGTTCAAAGAATGTTTCTCTTCTGAATCTAGTAGACATAAATCAAGCAATAAATTATTCACTTGGAATATTAGAAGTTAAGTGATTGATGCCATTCCTGAAAAACCGGACAGATTTCTTATTTCAAATCTGTGGACAGGCAATAGTTGGACTTCATGTTCTGAGATTTTGCGATGGAAAACGTCAGACCATTCTTACAAGACTTTCCAATGTTATTATTGGTTTAGATGAAAAATAGGGGAAATAAGTCATCTTGACACTTCGTCTAGATTGTTCAAAGAATGTCTCTCTTCTGAATCTAGTAGACATAAAATCATGCAATAAATTATTCGCTTGGAATATTAGAAGTTAAGTGATTGATGCCATTCCTAAGAAACCGGAAAGATTTCTTATTTCAAATCTGTAGGCAGGCAATAGTTGGACTTCATGTTCTGAAATTTTGCAATCGAAAATGTCAGACCACTGGCCCACCAAATTTTCTTCTTTGTTTTCTCCTACTCCTAAGAAGTCTCCCTCTAAATTTCAGCTTATGTGGCTTCAAGGTACAGATTTGTTCAATCTTATGGAAAGATGGTGATTAGAAGCAAAGCCAACCTTTAGAGCATATATGTACTCATTTTTCATGAGACTCCAATCAGTAAAAAAAAATTTAAGTCCAAGAGGTAGATCAGGGCTTCTTTTGAGAATATCTTTCAGAATTTAACTCAATTACAGGCCAAGTTGGGAGACAATTCTTCTTGTAAAGAATTAAGGAATGACAAATGAGCTTTTGCCTGAAAGAACAAATGGAACAAAAATTTGTCTGAATAGAAGCTTCGAGAAGAAATTTTCTAGAAAATAAATGATAGATTTATGGCTTCAGGAAGTGGATAGAAATAAATCTTTCTTTCACAACTCAGTGAAAAAAATAGAGAAAAGGGAATACCATTTCTTCACTTATTTCTTCCCAAGGAGATCAATTAAACTCATTTTTTTAATCGGTAACAAGTCACTTTTTACTTAAGCTATGAATTAGTGAGGCCACAAATCTGGGTGAGTTCATCCCCTTGAAACCAACACCACAAACGCGCCAGCACGAAGGCCCAATACGAACATTGAGCCCAAGGAGTGCAAGAGACACACACCCAACATGGGTCTGGAACAAGGTCCGCGAGCATCCAAGCTCAACAAGGGTCTCACAGCTAAATAAGCGTGAACACCTCTATCTTCATCTTCATCTACAACTATTTGGCACAGTGCACTTCCTAGTCAATGATTCCTTCCGACTCCCTTGACCGTTATGCTGAACGATGACTCCTTCTAACTATCGTCCCCACCATAGAGTGCAATTCCTATGAGATTCTAACCATGTACTTATGCTAAACGATGATTCCTTTCGACTCCCGTGCCCAGCATACACCATCTAGCTTGAGTGCAATTCCTGTGGTTTGAACTTTATACCTCTCTATTGCCAGGGCTCGCAATGAGCTCATGCTCGAGATCAGTTAAACTCTTCAAAAGATATTTTTGTGAAAATTGCTTGACAATTTTCTTTTCCTTTTTGGAACAAAATTTTCTAGAACTTTAAAGAAAAGACTTGTGCTTGAATGTGTTGCTTCCTTGCTACTACAAGATATGAACAATGTTCTCCAAGCACCCATTTCCAACGAGGAGTTTACGAAGGTGGTTTTCAAGGAGAAAAATGGTAGGGCTCCTTGATCGATAGGATATTTTCAAGAATTCTAGGAAATCATTGAAAATGATCTGCTTGAAACTATTAGAGAATCACATTAAAATAAACAAATACTAAAAACAATTAACACTAATTTTCTAGCCCTTGCCCTAAAAAAAAAAAGAGGAACCAATTCAATATATTAGTTTCACCATATTGCATTATGTAATGTTACCTACAAGATTATTGTCACAGTGCTATCAGTATTTAACTGTATAGTTCTTTGAGTCAAGCTCATTGACCCATGTTTCACGAGTAGTAATTCACATGAACTCATCTCTCATAAGAATGAATGGAACACTTAGCACTCATTGCATCTTAAGCTAAGTAACTAGTTCGAGTTCAGGTTCAAAGAATCGGTTTTTGATACGACAACATTTTGAAATGTGTTTTGGGTTCATTTGGGTTTGGTCGTACAAAAACATGTCAAAATTACACACGCACACACATACATACATACATATGTATGCAGCCAAGAAGAATGACTTAAGATTAGAATGCCACATAGAATCATAATAACAACAAAAGCACTATAAACTTGTAATCATAACATCATATCTATTATCAACACCAAAATATTAAAATAATATAGAGTCCAAGTATCATTGTTTTGACTTTCAACAATTAGAACTTTATACTAAGTTTTAATTATCTAATGGATTATCTATATCTTCATCTTCTTCTTTTCATCATCAGCAGCATTAGTTGATCACAAATAGTGTCAATGTCAATGGGATCTACTGCACTGATGACTTTTTGCTTTCTAAGTTGTCGTATCCTTATTAGTTTTTCATTGTGTAAAGAGATTGTTAGTTTGTAATTAAAATCCTACTTGAAATATGTTATATAAGTAGCTTGCAACTCCCTTCACCTATTGCAAATGTTGTTTAATGTTTAAAATTCATTTATCAAGATACAAAGCTTCCAATTAGCCAAACAAGGGCCATTATCAGCAATTGGATATAAAAGTTTCGCGGGAATATATTGAGTGCTAGTTAAATTTGATGTCATCAATATCTGAACTTCAGCAAATTTTGTTTTGTAATGTTAAAGATCTTTATTCAAATTCTGTAATAATCATTTTTTGCACTAAATTATAGAATGTATCTCAATGGAACTATACTTGGTTCACACTTGGTCTACCCAGGTCTACCCTAGTTCGACCATGGTTCTACCTAGGTTTGGCCTAGAGGAACCAGCTTGCCTAGGTTCGAACCCAATAGGGAACTGGGACCAAAATCAAGGACCAATTCAAAATTTTCCTGGTTAGAAGCGCTGGGGGGAGAGCTGGGCAAACCAAGCATCTAAGTGATGCTCACAGAGGTAAAGCACTGAGACTTCCAAGATTATTGCCGAGAGAATTTATGAATGATAAAAAGGAAAATCTTTTGCTTGCCTAATTTTTGCTAAGAGGTGAATTTGTAAAAGGACAACAAATTTTAGGTGGCATTGTCATGGTAGATGAGGCCACCCAGTCTATGTCTAACTCAAAAGATAATTGAGCGTTCATTACACTTGATATGCCTAAAGCATATCAAAAAGTCATGAAGCAAGATAGTTTTGCTTGAGCATATCATATTGGCTTTTGGTTTTAGTTTTGAAAACATTAAGTGGGTAATGAGTTGTTTACCCTCATCTTCTTTCTCTATGTTGATTATGGCATTCCTCAAAAAAAATCTTGCTTCTTGAGGACTCGAACAACGAATTTATTTATTTCTTTGCTAATCTTGATAGCTAAAGGTTTTGGCACATTGCACAAATAATATAAATGACATTCAAAGTCTGGAGTGGACTTGAAATATGGAGCCCTAATCCCACCCACACTTTGTGGATGACAAGGCTTTGATGAGATTGGCTTAAGCTAGTGAGACTATCAACTTCGTGAAAACTCTAAATATATATCTATCAACTTCTAATCAGCAAACCAATGAAGATGATCAAGTATTTTCCTCTTCGACACACCTAAGATGATTCAACATAGGATTGCCAATATTTTTCATTGCACATTTGAGAGTTCCCCTTTCTTTAGTTAATCTTAACAAGTTTCACTATAGAAAAGTTTTAGACAGATTTTTATCCTTTGTTGGAGGACTAACTCTTCTAAAACTTGTTTTACGATCTCTTACCCATAGTTGGCATAATTGTCAATTAATCGGCAATTAGCAACTAATTGTCGAGTTTTCCACCCAGACGAATAAATGATAGAAAAGATCGAGAATCGGCTAGGATTAAAACTCGCCAATTTTTTGGGTTCGCTAGCAGATTAATCCCTAAGTTTTTATTAAAAACTCAGCGAGTTTTTAGCAATGACTTGGCCACATGAACAAACCGCCGATAAAGGGAAAATAACATCATTTTTTCTATACCAGTTTGTCTATCGGCATTTCGAGGCTTGAGGAGTGGAGAAAAAAAGGGTTCCAAAGCATTCTTAGGTGATTGCAAGCTATTGAAGGCGAATTTGAGCAGATATCAAGAGGATTCCAACCGGTTTTAGAAGATAAATCTCTTTCCCAAAGAGGTTTGTTGGTTTTCTTGCATGTAAATGAATTCAAATCACTTGAAAACATTTCAACTTTATGTTTGACAAATTATTTCTAATCTATTGCTATTTTTTTGAAGAATATGTAGCTTTTTTTTAAACAAATCCTAGGAGTTTGTTTAGTTAATGTTAAACTTTGAATGACGTCTAAAAACAATCAAACTAATTTACCTAGTTTCTATTTCTAAATTCTAACTTTGTTTAATTATTTTTCTATAAAATTTAATTTGTGTTTTAAATTTAAATTTATGTTTTAAATAAGCATGGTAAGTTCACAAGAAGAGTGACAACAAACACCATGCCCATATGGATATATAGGCACGCGGCCTAGACATGTAAGAGATAAGACATGGCGGTGGTATGCCTATGAAGCTCCAAATGATGTTGGGAAGGTTATATGCATTCCATGTGAAAAACTTATTTCTGGAGACATAAACCGCTTCAAATACCACCTTCCAAGCATGAAGAAACATGATTCAACTCCTTGTCGCAAGGTAACTGAAGAAGAAATAAGATGCATTAATGCCCTACTTGCAGTTGCTGAAGAGAAAAAATTAAGTAGGGGGAGAGGAAAATTAGCCATTAGGGCAATCATAGTTGAATCTCAAGGAGCTGCTATTGACGTTGACGAAGAAGCAACACTCAAGAACATAGTGGGATCTCTTCCTAGCCCGTGGATCCGCAAATAGAGTGTCTCTTTTGTCAGTTATACTCCATCTTCTACATTACCTAGTTCTTCATCACCATTGACATCACAGATAGGGAACTATTTTTTGTCCAAGAACATAATTGGATCACAACCAACATTACAGGGCACTGGATGGAACAATGAGGTGCATGAGCAAAATGATATTGCATGTGTTGATTTTTCATTTTTTCAACAATCTCTCAATGAATGAGGCTAATACTTCCTATTGGCTGAATTTGGTGAACACAATTACAATATTGGGAAAAGGGTACAAGCCCACTTCTTGGAAGAATTTGAGTCAAAGTTAGTATTTAGTAATTGTGAATAATTGAAATCCACTTGAGTTCATTTTTATATTTTAAATTTCAATTGTTATTTCCTATTTATTACTAACATTTGATTTCACTTTAATTTTGTAGGTTGCTTGACAATGCGGTTGATAGGGCAAGAGTATTGGTGGAAGAGCAAAAGAAAGAGTGGAAGAATATGGCTGCACTGTTTTATCTTATGGATGGATAGATGGAAAAAGTAGAACCATTATTAATTTCTTGGTTTCTTGCAAAGATGATGTGGTGTTTTGAATATTTGTTGATGCCTCAAATAAAGTGAAAAATGCACACACATTGGCTTTAATATTAGAGAATGTTGTCATGGAGGTGGGAATACAAAATGTGCTGCAAATCATCATAGATAATGCGACAGCATATGTGCAGCAGGTAAATTTAGTTTTTTATGTTCAATATGAATCGTGAAAATCCTCCAAGAGAGGCACCCATGCTATTTTGGGCACCTTGTGCAACACATGTCCTTGACCTTCTTTTGGAGGACATAGGAAAACTTGATTGGGTGAGTCCAGCTGTGGAAGATACAAGGTGAGTCACCAAGTCTATCTATAATCACCATGGGTTCTCAATTTGATGAGAAGAATCACTAAAGACAGATTTGGTGAGACCCACTATCACAAGGTTTGCAACAGTGTTCTTGACGTTGCAAAATAGTATCGACACAATATTGCCTATGAAACAAATGTTTTGGTTTCCTGATTTGGTTGCTTCACCATACACAAAGAAGCCTGAAGGAGAGGTTGTGGCATAGATAGTCTTTGATGATAATCTTTTTTAAAAGGCTACAAGGATTGTGAAGGTAACTTCAGGAATTAAAGCATTAGTTTTTTAGTTGATTCAAGTTTCATTATTAATTTGTAACTTACTATGTTAGTAACTAATTTTATTTTTCAAATTTCAAATGTAGATGTATATGCCCCTAGTTAGAGCCCTGCACATATGTGATGGGCAACAATCCCCACTGGGATCTCTTTATGAAGCCATGGATGAGGCCAAAGAGGATGTTAGATATTACTACCTTGCAAATAGACTCATATTTGACCCCATTTAGGAAATAATTGATAGGAGGTGGAACAATATGCTCCACCAACCCATTCATGCAGCAGAATACTTCCTCAACGCCCATTTCAAGTACTATTCTCCTTGAGAGTTTACTAAGACTTCATTTTATTTTATTTTTTAAGGTTGTGTATTAACACTTGATTTCATTTTATTTTTGTTTTAGGGTTGATGATTCCTATTTAGATCCTAATGGAGAGGTCATGGAGCGTCTCTTTAGATGCATTGAGAGGATGATATCTGATGAAGCGGAGAGAGACCTTGTTGTGACTGAACAGAAAGTATATGTAGAATCAAGGGATAATTTGTTCTCTTCTATGCTAGCAAAGAGAGCAAGAGGCACTAAAGTCCAAGGTAAACCGTAAATGTTTAAACTTTAAAACAATTGCAAATTGATAAGTTGTGTTTTTTGATTGTCTTTTTTCATTGCTTTAAAACTTATTATATTTTATTTTGCAGATGGATGGTGGGCAACTTGGAGTGGCAATACCCCCAATTTAAAGAATTTTGCTCTCGGAGTCTTGTGCCAACCTTGTAGCACATCCCATTGTGAGCGCAATTGAAGCTTGTTTGAGTCCATCCACACAGAGAAAATAAATAGATTGACTCAAAACCGGCTCAATGACCTTGTTTATGTGCAATATAATCTTAAGTTGAGCATGAAAAGAGCATAGTGTTCAATAGTGTTATGAGGTTCTCACACCGTCGCCCCAAAACTTTGGGGACCCTCTTTTTTCAATCGCCTTGGCAAATTTTTTGAGTTGTCCAAAAAAATTTGATTTGATTTTTTTGAAAACTTTAAGCCTTGGACACCTTCAAGCCAGTGGGGAGAGGTTTAGCTTATTTTCACTCAGTTCCAACTTGATTTTCCAGAACGATTGATTTCATCCTTAGGCTGGACAAAATTTTCAAAAACAACATTTGGCAAGGTAAAATTGCAAAATTTGTACTTAGACGATTTCTTTTGACAATTTGGATATAATTGTGTAAATTTGGATAATTTTTTTAAAAATGAAATTTTGTTAGGAAATCTTGAAAAAAAAATTCGGTGAGAAAGTTAATTTTTGTTATAATGAAAGCAAATTGCAAAATCGATTTTAGGCTTTAGAGAAATAATTTTATTTCTGTTAAAAAACTAAAATTGCTTAGCAAAATCAATTTGAATGGAATTGCAAAAAATTGGCATTAAAATGGATTAAATTTGCCTTGAAAATTTTTAAGCCTTTCATGAAATTGGTAAATTTAATATGGAAAAATGGCTTTTGGCTAGCCAAAATCACATTTTAATGACATATTAATTGCTAAATCATCATTAAATGGAAATATTTAGCATCTCCACGGCATTATTTATTTTCTATTTGCAATTTTGGTCTAATTGGCAATTTAAAAAAGTAAATTTCATCTTGACAAAGTTAATATTTAGCTAAGCATTTAATTGGGGGCCATAATTGTGCATTAATTATTATTTTTCTTACTCCCAGGGTCCCAGTCGGCTAGCTAGGAGGGAGTGGCAAGTTGGGTATAAGAGGAAACCCCTTTCCTCTTTTCTCCTCACTTCTCATTTTTTTTCCTCTCCATGGTGTGAGCAATTTTGCAAGAGCAGATTTTTTCCTTCCTTTGGCGATTTTCCTCTTGGGGCAGAATTTTCATTATTAGAAGATTTTGAGAGAGCAGACTTCTCCTCCATTGTTAGGCGATTTCTGCTAGGGCACACTAATTTCTCTCATATATGGCGATTTTTTTGTTGAGAGAGAGCACCTTCTTGCTTGGGCGAATTAGCTTGAGGGTAGAATTTTACATTCTTGCCATTTTCTTGAGGGAAGATCTGATTCATATGCCCTAGGCGATTTATGAGGGAGGTCTGATTTTCTCCATTTGGGACTGTATGTTTTTACATCAGACCTAGGCGATTTTGGTTTGGAGAAGAAATACATGATGAAAGTCTGATTTTTGGGGCAAAAGGTGGACAATTCCAAAGAATTAAAATTCTGATTTTCAAGGGATCTGAAATTCTCAAGGTCTGACCCTAGTTTCCGAAAAAAAGATCCAGCTATTGGTAGAGGTGACTTTTAATCATTTAGAGTTGAAAGGGGTCCTTAAGCTGACTTCTTTTTTTCGTTCTTGTCTAGATATTGTCTCCCATAGTTCTTCTTGCATTCATTGTCCACCACTTTACCATCCCGTAATAGGGCAACAAGATAGAGGATGGTAGTGCAAGCAAGAATCCTAAGGGAACAAATACTAAAAAAGACAAAAAGGATATGATGCCCAAAACAACTTTCTTCTTGAAAATGAGTCGAATAACTGACACCAATGTCAATACAGTAAACATGATAGAGGTAAAGATTCCAAAAAGAGGACCCGGCTATTGGTAAAGGCAATTTCAAATCATTTAGAGTTGAAAGGGGTCCTTAAGCGGATTTCTCTCTTTCGTTCTTGTCTAGACATTGTCTCCCTTGGTTCTTCTTGCATTCATTATCCACCACTTCACCATCCTATCATAGGTTGACAAGTTGGAGGATGTTAGTGCAAGCAAGAACCCTACGGGACCAAACACTAAGAAAGACAAAGAGGATATGATGCCCAAAACAACTTTCTTCTCGAAAATGAGGCGAATATGCTACAAGTGAAGGACAAACTAAAGGAAGGACAATCCCCCTTGGCAAAGAAGAGATACAAAGAGCGGTTGCACATCACAGCCCAGGCGTCGACACTCCCATTACAACCATGATGAAAGACATCAGAACAGCACTTGATTTTGAAGACATTAGAAAAGAGGATATCAATGAGACAAGACCTGGATCGAGATTGGATGAGCTCGAAAAGGTTGTCATTGAGAAGAAACATTTGAACACCCTTTCCTCCCTAAATGCTTTCATTGGATTCGCAAAGCAATATGAGAAAGATCATGAGACGACACTACAAGCAGTGAACAGCATGATGAAATTGGTGGAGCTCAAGATAAAGCACACACCTTGTCCTCCTATAGAGGAAGTCAACGAAAGGCTAGCTAAGTTCATTACCTTAGCTAAAAGAATGAAAGAAAAGAGGAAAGTTATATTAGAAGATCATTTAATATAAGCCCAAGTGGCAATTTCTCTTTCTTCTAGGATAGGACAAGTGTTTATTTCTGATTGGCCGCCACTTTGGTGCCTTCTCATTGGTTGCCACTTTTACACTTTTTTCATTGGTCCATTGACGAGGTGGCATCTTCTCATTGGTCGATGGGGTGGCAACCCCAATTAAGGTTTCTAGAATCCAATTTGGATCGTTGATTTTGCTTTTGATCTCTACCATCAATTGTAATTTCGGCCTCTATATAAGGCCATTTTGCTCTCATTTGTGAGAGAGTTATGTTGGAGAATTGTTGCCAAGATACTATCAAAATTGTTCTCTATTCATTGTTGTGACTTGCATGGTGGATATACATGATCATTTTGGTGTATTGCATGGTTCTTCTCATCTCTCAAATTAAAGTAGGATTTCATTTCATGTTGTTAGAGTAAAAGTAGATGGATAGTTGTATGGCAGCATTAGTAGATGTTTGATAGGGATTAATACTAGACCACTAGCATCCTAGCGGCTTGTTGGGAAGCCTTGTGTGGCAAACTAGTGTATTATTCCTTTGAATCATTGCATCTATGGAAGTGAAGCCGCTGGTTAACTTTCATTAGGTTCGATCCCCGTCCATTTGCTAACCTTTCCATTCATAGGAGTAGGAGTAGAATGGTGAGTAGTTGAAGGAGTGGGAGTAGAATAGCGAGTAGTTGGGTAGTCGAATTTCACTCTAAGAAAGTTAGGAAGGTAGAACTCATTAAAACCATTATTGCCTCCTCCTCACGCAATCAACATTATCTGGCACTACATCCTCCACCATCACCGTCACTATCAACATCGCCTGGCACTCATACAAAATCATCACCATCTCACCAAAAACCCAAATCATCCTTGAATGAATAGCGTAAGGCTGCCTATGTGATTACCAGCAAATCACATCAATAAAACTAAGTGAATATCCACAAGTGTAAGAAACATTGGAGTTATTCTCATATCCCATGAGCAATAACTTTTCAAGAGAGGAATTGTATGTTTGATACTCTGTATCGAATATCCAATTACTGATATGTTATGCAGTGACACGAAACTCGCATCAACAAATAGTACCTGATACACTTGATCTAGATGAGACAGATTCTTAGTTTGATTGAAGGCACAAGAGCTAGGTCCATTATTTTCAGCAAGTGAGATTGCTGATTTGGAAATGTAGGCCCTGAAGGGTGGGGGGGCTGGAATGGATTTTCATATCACAAAGGATGACATTGAGGATGAGCATGATGAGGATTTAGGCTCAGAGAAGGAGGCATTACCAGCGCCACATATAGGAGGAGATATATCCACTTCTAGGACACTAAACAAGTTAGTAGGGATGTCGAACGAGGAGGCACAGCCACGGATTTCATAGTCTCACCCACTCCCAATGCAGGGAACCTCTTCAAGGCCTAGACCCCCTCTCTTTTCTACTAGTAGAGTTGGGAAGAGGAAGATGTGATTGTATTGATGTATTTAGTTTTAATTCTAGTTTGACAAAAATTATTTACTATTTTGCTTCCCGCCATCAACATTCAGCATAAGAATGTGATTTTGTACCCACTATGCATTTATATATATATATATATATAGATTTTGTTTGTTTCTTTTGTGTTCTCTTTAATTAACTCATTACATGCATATTCTCATTGAATTTTGCAAAAAAATGTATTTTTAATTAAATTTGAGCTGTTTTTAAGATTCTCGAGTTTTTCCCAAGTTGTTTTGAAAAATTGGCCGATTTTTTTCTGAATAAACTTTTTGGGGCTTGGCGAGTAGTTGCTGAGTGAGAGTTTTCCAACTATGCTCTTACCAAATAAAATTTTAATTTCTTTCTTCTTCCAGAGGTTTTTCTATGGAGTTTGTTGCTCTTTGGAAATGATTCTTGTGGCCAAGAACCTTGGATCATCAATAATGGAGCTAAGAGAGTTGGAACCAAAATAGAACGGAGGCCTCGAATCTTACTAATAGACGTGAAAAGTCAAGCAGTAGTGGCTAAATTATATTATCAATGGTTTAAAAATCCTAACCAACATTGGGTGAGAATTCTTAATTGCAAGTGTTTTGATGGGGAGGTGTTAAGGGTAGAAGATAACTGTTACATTGGTAAATGGTAAAATAATTGAATGATTATTAACAAAGAAAGAATTTATTATACAGAATATCTAGAGCTGATCATTAAATATAGAAACAATCTAGCTAATTCCAACACCCTCCCTTAATGGTCAACCTATCAACTATACTAAGTTGCCTCCTAAATTTGACAAACTTCTTTGGATGTAGGGACTTAGAGAGCATATCAACAGCCTGCTATGGTGTAAGCTTGTAGGAACAAACTCCAAAATCAATGGATCAATCTCCAACCAATTGTCAGATGAAATGACAATGCATGTCAATATTTTTAGTTCTCATGGAAGAATGGATTTTTGGCAAATTTGAGTACCCCTTAATTGTCGTAGATGAGGGGTGACAAACCTGCCAGAGACATGGATGTCATAAAGTGTCCATCAAAGCCAAACTGCCTCACAACCTACTTTCACTACTTGAGAGGAATACTTTTGAGTACTTGAGAGATATGCTTGGGGTTATGCCCCAACCTACTTTTGGGTAGTTGATGCAGAGATTGCATCAGTCCAGTGGTAACATAGTGTTATTTCTTTTGTCTGGATTGGATGCTTGATGCTTCCTTTATGGGGGAGTATCTATGTTTGAGCTAAGTCATTAAGGACTCTTGATAACTGGTATTTAATAGTGCCTTTGAACACTTGAGCTTATTGCATATCTTAAGAAGTGAATTGATTTAATGATACCTTTGTCATTGATGTCAATGAGAGAGAGTAGCACATGCAAAACATCCTTGATATTTTGAGATATCTTATGGGAGAGAGTAACACATAAAAAACATGCTTGTAAACTAATTGACATTTGTAGGGGAGAGATAGACATGAAATATCCTTATATATTGATGTCAATGGAGGAAGAATATCCTTTGGGGGAGAGTTGTTCCTGAAGGAGAGATTTGATTGATGAAGATTATTTGAAAAGATTAATGCAGAGGATTTGAAAAGATGTTGATGTATGGGGGAGATTATGACCTTCCTTATGCATGATGGTTATAGTACAGATGACATTCATGGACAACATGAAGGGGGCAGCAGTGCAGCAGAGACATTTGGTATTCATGGAACTTGGATTTTTTCATCTATGTTGCCATCAATACCAAAGGGGGAGACTGTTAAGCATGAATGCTAATGGTATTCCTATGGGAGAGTATCCTAGCATCGTTGAAGACATGATACAAAGGTTGTGTGTTACATTCATGACAAAGTTTGTTGTTGATGTCAACATACTAGTTATTTTGTAAAGACTGGCAGTACAACAGACAGAGTTTGGATTTGTGAGGTTTGAGGATTGAAGATGAGCTTATGCGCAGTTGAGGATATGTTCTACTGAGTGTCTAGATGGTATAGTTAATAGCGCACATGAAAATATGAAGCCTGGATAGAGATATGATGGATTTAGTGAAGGCAGTCGTTCAAGCAAAGTTTTTGTGTAGCAGTTACTGTTGTTGGGATTGTATCTCCTAACACAGATAGAATCTGGTCATGCGGACTTGAATAGAGGTAGAAGACATGATGATGTGGTCAAAAGCGCATATCCAGATAAGCATTGAGTGAAGAGTTACGAAGACTATGAGCCGATAGTTGTTTGTAATTGTGAAAAGTGTAAAGATGTAATGTAATGTGTAAATGAAATATCTTAAGTTGGTCATGTATTATTATTGTAAATTGGCAAAGCCTCAAGACCGAATCAATAATTTGTTTTAGTACTTGGTCTAAAGGAAAGATGTTTCCCTTGCGGTAGAGTGTAGTGCGTTGCGTGATCCAGTGCGAATATTTTTGTAATGCGAGTATGCAAACTTGGATGGCAAATCCAATAAACCTAGTAACAAATTTCTTTTGATCAGAGAAGTGTTTGGTGTAGTGAGGCACGGTGAGCAAACAAAGTGACTATATTTGGTAAGAAGTTATTATTGGACAATTGTATACTTGTATTATCCTGAGAAGGATAGCACTAAGGCCAGTTGGACAGTGAGTTTGGTGGTCTTGCCCAGAAGCAGTTTCGACAGTGGATCCTTCTGTCTTCCTTAACAACTCCTAACAGGGTTGGAATCTCTTAACATGGATTCAAAGTCTCCTAATAAGGACTAATATGTACTGAATGTATTTCATTGACTCCTAACAAGGTCCATCCTCTTACAAGGAACATTTATATTAATACATCATTTTGTGAGTACCATCCTCGCCAGGGTTTTCCCTTTGATCAAGAGTTTCCCTAATTAACATATCTGGTGTTATTGTGTATAATGATCTTTCTATGGTTGTTGCATCTACTATTTACATGTTTTGGAATCAATAAGGATATTGAAAGTTGTTTTAATTGCATAACTGATTCACCCTCCCCTCTCAGTTATCTTGGTGGGCTTTACTTTCTAACACAAATTGCCCACTTGTTGCATGAATGTGGATTCATTCTCAATAGCAAAACTAGATTTGCTAACTTTAGAACATATCATCACCATAATAGCCAGAACGACGATATCATTGTTAGTAGTCTTGACATATGCATTCTAGTCATGAGGACTCCTCAGGAAACCCCGATTTGTGACATATGTATCAAAAAAAATTATTGTGCCCAAGAAGCCTATTAGAGGCCATAGAGTGCTTTCCCCAATTTAAGTACTTGGTGTCCTTTATCAACAACCTTGAATCTAGGAGGTTGTGTAAACTTCTTTTTGTGACTCACCATTCAAGAAGGCACTCTTGATGTCCATTTAATGGATCTTCCAACCACTTTGAGCCACCATGGCTAAGAGTAATCTAATGGTGCTCATCTTTGTTGTCGGACCAAAGGTCTCCTCATAATCAATTACTTCACACTAAGAATCCTTTGCAACGAGAGGAGCCTTGTACTTATCTAAAGTACAGTCAGCCTTATACTTGACTTTGTAGACCCATTTGCATCCGATGAGTTTCTTTCCTAAAGGAACATCTGACATAACCCAAGTGTTATTTTTCAACAAACTATAATGCTCAGTTTTCATAGCTTCTTCCCACTGAGGTATCCCTTTCACCTCTATATATGTTTGAGGCTCACACACACAATGAATGTTGGCCATGAGCCATGAGAGCAAAATTTACAAAATCAAAAGGTTTTCTCTTCTTTCAAGCAGTTCCACTCTCGATGAGCTTATCATCATTGAAGATCACCAATCATCTAAGCCCACCATTTCGATCGGAGAGTAGAAGTACCAACATTAGAGGCAAGAGGGCAATAGGATCATCATCATCATCATCATTATGAAATAGAAGATTGCGTGAATCCTAACAAAAATTAGGTGGTGTAGCTACAAGTCTAGGTGCGCCTACAAGGAACTAGTGGAGAGGCAAGGTGGGGATTGATAACGATAGTGAAGGTTTTGTACACACTCTCTTCTCTACTTGTGTCAATTTACATACAAATAATCAAAGGGAGGCTTGGAAAATTCTTAAGCCTATGGAGAAGGTAGGTGAGCTTAGGTGGAAAAAGGTTAGTTGTGAAACACATTCATTGATCTTAGTTTCTTTACCGAATAAAAGAAATCTACAAGATTCCTCACGTAGATCAATTCAAGTTTTTAGGCAAATTATGTTAAAGCCACAAATTTTGACTGCATATCATCTGTCTATATCCCCACAGAATGGAATAAGGTGGTGTTGTGAGGTTTTCACACATCACCCCAAATCTTGGGGGACCCCCCCTTTTTTTTTAATCACCTCGGCAAATTTTTGGTTTGCCCAAAAAATTTTGAGTTTTGAAAATTTCACGCCTTGGCACCTTCAGGACAAATATGGGAGGCTTAGCTTATTTTCACCCAATTTCAACTTGATTTTCCAGAGCTATCAATTTTATCCCTAAGCCGAATAATTTTCTAAGTTAATTTCAACTTGGCAAGATAAAGTTGTGAATTTTGTACTTAGACGTTTTCTTTTGAAATTTTGATTTTAACTTTGTAAATTTAGATCATTTTCAAAAGAGAAATTTTAATAAGACTTAAGTTTTTGGAAAATCTCAAATTTTTCTTTGGTGAAAATTTTTAATTTTGTTGACATGAGGAAAATTGCAAAAAATCGATTTTTGGTTCTAAATGCAATTTTAATTTTTTATTTTTATTTTTAGCTTGGCAAAATCGATTTGGTAGAAAATTGCGAAAATTGGCTTTAATTGGATTAATTTGCCTTGAAAACTTTTAAGTTTTTTAACGAATTTAGTAATTTAATATTGAAAAAATGGCTTTTGGTTAGCCAAAATCCAAATTTAACGACGTATTAATTACTAAACCCTCATTAAATGGAAATATTTAACACCCTCAAGGCCATTTAATTTCGTTTTGCAATTTGGAGCTAATTAGCAAATTTAAAAGTGCAATTTCCTTTTGACAAAATTAATTTTGTTGAGCAAAGCATTTAATTGAGGGCCTTAACTTGGATTTAATTTTTGTTTTTTGTTTTCTCCTAGACCAGTCGGCCAGCTTTATGGAGAAAGAAGATTGGCTATAAAGGGAGTCTCCTCCCCATTTCATTTTCACAAATCACTTTTCTCTTCTGCATGTTGGGCGAATTTCTTAAGGAGCAGATTTTTCCAGACTTAGGCAACTTTGTGGAACGCAGTTTTTTGCATGCTTGGGCAATTTTTGCTTGCATTCCTCCATTTTCAGGCCTTGGCGATTTTTCTTGTGGGCAGATTCTTGCATATTTTGGTGGTTTTTTCCTCCAATTGTGGGCTGCAATTTGTGCCCTAGGTAGCATTTTGGGCAGATTTCAGACTTCATGCATAGGTGAATTTGAGACAAAGGCAAAATTTTCCATTCTTGGCGCTTTATTGAGGCAGATCTGATTCTGATTTTTGGATAATTCATGGTGAAGGTCTGATTTTTTCCTATTTAGGACTGCATTTTTATACTGGATTTTGGCAATTTTGTTGGGAGAAGAGATACATATGAAAGTTTGATTTTTGCATAGAAAGCAAGTGTTGGATAGTTTTAGGAGTGTAAATTTCTAATTTGCAAAGGGATTTGACCTTCTTGAAAGTCATATCCTAGATTCCGAATAGTCGCTGTAAGTTTACTAGTTAAGGTGAATTTTCATCATCTAGAGTTGCAAGGAGTGCTTAAGCTGACATCCATCTTTCGTTCTAGTCTAAGGATTGCTCCACTTGGTTCTTCTTGCCTTTTGGTCCACCACTCTCCCATCCCGTAATAGGGCGACAAGCATGGAGGATGATAGTGCAAGTAAGAATCCCAAGCGGGCGAACACTAAGAAAGACAAAGAGGATATGACGCCCAAAACTTCCTCCTTCTCGAAAATGAAGAGAATAACCGACACCAATATCTGTACAGTGGACATGATACGGATGAGGGACAGATTGAAGGAAGGAGAATCCCCCTTGGCAAAAAGAATTTACAAGAGTGGAATTGTACACGCAGCAACCTTTCCTCCTACATTGCCTTGTCCAGAACTGATTATGGAATGTGCATACAGATTTGATCTAAACAGTAATTCCATCATTTTTGATGAAGGGAAGAGAGTGTTGGCCAGCATTGGCGAACAAGCAATTGAAGAAACATTTAATATTCCCCAGTACAAGGGCATGACAATTGTAATGATGGATCAAGCAACTAAGTCATTTCAAGATAACCAAGGGTCCTATTACACTCATCTAAAGCAGAATTGGATACGCGAGAGAAGGAAAGGAGTTAACAGATCATCGAGGCTTACAATGGCAGATTTCAAACCAGAATATGGTGATCTCGTTGTTCTGCTCAGTCGGATCATGGGCCTAGCTCAAGGGATGAGATTTGAAAACTGGATGTACTTCCTCATTGATGAGATTGAGAGAGGGAAAAGAAGGTTTGATTGGGCCAAGATCATAAGAGAGAACTTAGAATTGCAACTCAGAACCGTGCAAAACCAAAAGCAATTCTACATGGGCTCCTATCTATTCTACTTAATTGCTAGATTGTACAAGAGTCTGGGACTTAAGGCCTTAGGAGAAGTTGGTAGCGGACTGGGACAATATTTGGTACATGAATGCTATCCGCAACTCCATTTGCACAATAACAAAGATTACAAGATATTTTGCGATGCCTTCGCCATGAAAACAGTAAGGGTATTACAAGGGATACCTGCTAAGAGACTTTCATCGGAAGCAGAAGCAAGAATTAAGAAGTTTGGAAGTTGGTTCATCCAATTTCCGCAATTTACATAAATTAGAGTGGCAGGAAGTACAGTTTGTCCCAAGAGGCTTCCAAGGTACCCACCCGACAAGGTAGTTTTGTTAGAATTGGCTAGACAACTTGAGCACTATGATAGAATAATGAGAAACGAAGAGAAAACAGGCATTTCATTCTCAATCATAATTGGCAATGATAGTTGCCCAAATCGGGCCTCCTTTGAAGCCACAGAGAAGGAATTGGAATGGTATCATCTGGGATGGTACAGAGCAAGGCAAGGGTTTGACCCTAATGGTCTTATCAAGGCATCTCATGGAAATGAATTCAAGCATGTTCCCACCATAGAAGACTTTTGGGCCAATGCCAAAGATGACTTTCATGTGAGAAAGCTAGCTTTCTCAAGGCTGTCGGTGAACATGATGAGGGCTATTAGATGGAGAGGCCTTGATATTCCGGATCAACTGGAAGATGATGGAAATGTGTTGAGAGAAGACTATGATATAGTAGAAGGAACATAATTGAATCCAGTGAATTGGGATGACCATCAGGATCCTTCCTTGGAAGCAGTTACAAGGGTAGTGGATTTACATACCGAGTCGTGGTATAATGAAGGACTAAGGAAGCTACAAAGACAAAGGATTTCCCTTACCTATGAGATGATGAAACCAAAAGAGAGGCAAACAGAATCAGTCGGATACAGGAATGAAAGAAATAGCCTGCACATGAAATGATTAGAAATGGCAAGAAGAAAGTTTTGGAGGTAGAGAAGGGCAAAGAACATCCAGAGCCTCCAGCCAAGAGACAACATGCAACACCATCAAGAGAGAGTATAATTGAGGCTAGAGGCCAAGAGGTCAATTCGAATGATAAAGGGGCCACGGTGGAGGTGAGCTCTAATTCGGAATCGAGTGGCTATAGTGAAAGCACCGAATACTCCCCTCTCTCGAAGAACCAACAAGGAAATGATATGGAAAAAACTAGTAGAGAAGAAGATGGACCAATCGACATCGAGGCAATAAGTCAGGAACCCAAGGTCGTTGGTGATGCTTTGTTAGTCGAACCAAATCCAGATTTGGGGAGATGCACTGCACCACTATGGTTAAAACAAATGCTTATGCCAAGAGGCGTGGTGGTAACGGCCCATACAGCTAAGGACATCCAAGGGTTAATGGAAAAGGGTGATAGCGAGAACCAAAAACAAATGGCAAAAACGGTGGCAAGGGTAATTAGGAGCGACAATGATGATCACCGAAAGGTTCAGATTGCTATTCCAACAGTCAACAAGGCAGTGAATGAGATTGTGGCCCAAGAATACGAGATAGTAGAACATAACTTGGGAAGGAATACAAATGATATGGAGTGTAAGGAGGTCCAGGAAGGTATAGCATCAATCAGAGAAAGGTTAAGGAAGGCAAATAAAGGGATAATAAAGTTGGAGGCCAAGAACAAATATTGGAGAGATAGCCAGCCCATCCAACAGCTGCACCAGGCAGCCCTTCCTCAAGACAACGGGAGCAATTCAGGAGAGATATCAGCTCAGCTACACGAAGTCAGAGATTGGATCCATGATACAATCCAAGATGGGCGAAATTTCTTGCCTTCCTTCGTCTCGACATTCCAATCATTAGTGGCCATTAGAGACAAGTTTAGGTTATTCAAAGAGGAGTGGAAAGGTCTCCTTCCCATTAGAGATTTGGCTATTCCGAGGCTACAAGCATTCATTGGGCTACCAGAGGCATATTTGCAAAGGGCCAGAGTGGTTGATGAGAAAGGATTGAGTGTAGTTGAATCTTGGTTTGTTGCATTGACTACCAGATTTAGAACACTTGAAGAGATACATAATGAGATTGCACGACACAGTCCAATTGTCAACACTTCTATTTCAACCATGATGAGCGACATTGGGGTGGCGCTTGATTTTGAAGATATTAGAGAAGAAGATATCAATGAGACAGATTTTGGATCAAGACTAGATGAGTTAGGAAAGGTTGCTATTAAGAAAAAACATTTGGTCACCTTTTATTGGATTTGCAAAAGAATATGAGAAGGATCACGAAAAGATACTACAAGTAGCGAACAGCGTGGCGAAGACAGCGGAACTCAAGGGGAAGCACACACCTTGTCCTCCTGTGGAAGAAGTTAACGAAAGGCTAGCTAAGTTCATTGCCTTAGCTAAGAAAATGAAAGAAAAGGGAAGATTTATATTAGAAGATCATTTGATGTAAGCCCAAGTGGCAAATTTCTCCTTTCTTCTAAAATAGGACAAGTGTCTATTTCTGATTGGCCACCATTTTGGTGCCTTCTCATTGGTTGCCACTTTTTGCACTTTTTTCATTGGTCCATTGATGAGGTGACAGCTTCTCATTGGCCGATGGGGTGGCAACCCTAATTAGGGTTTTGAGGATCCAATCTAGATCGTTGATCTTGTTTTGATCTCCACCGTCCGTTGCATTTTTGGCCCCTATAAAAGGCCATTTGCTCTGATTTGTAAAGGGGTCGGAGAAATTGTTGCGAAGATAATACCAAAATTGCTCTCTTTTTCATTGTTGCGATTTGCATGTTGATTAAGAACGTTGGGTGTTATTGCATGTTTTCTACTTCCACATAGTTAGATTTCATTTCAAGTTGTTTAAGTTGTTTAAGTGAAAGTAAAGTAGGTGGATAGTTGTATGGTAGCATTGGTAAATGTTTGATAGGGATCAATACTAGGCCACTAGCATCCTAGCCGCTGGTTGGGAAGCTTTGCGTGGTAAACTAGTTTATTTTTCCTTCGAATCATTGCACCTATGGAAGTGAGGCCGTTGGTCAACTCTCATTAGGTTCAATCCCCGTCCATTTGCTAACCTTCCATTCATAGGAGTAGGAGTAGAATAGTGAGTAGTTGGGTAGTCGAAGTTTAGAGAGAAGGAAGTTAGAAGGAGTAGGTCAAGCATTAAAACACATCCATTCACCTTCCACGACCATCGCTTTCCCATCAACATCATCATCGGCAGACACACCCACCATCATCGCGACCATCAACATTATCTGCTTCCGCACATTTCACAAACCGAGCCACCATCACCCTCATCCCATCAAAGTCCAAGTCATCCTCAACAATTTACGTAAGGCCGCCTACGTGATTACCAGTGAACCACATCGATAAAACTGGGCGAATATCCAACGGTGTAGGGAACATTGGAGCTATTGCTTATGTCTTCATGAGTTATAACTTTTCAAGAGAGGAGTTGCATGTTTGATATCCCATATTGAATATTCAAATCCTAATATGTTATGTAAGTGATACAAAACTCGCATCAACACGTGGTTGACTCTCTAACCAAATAGGCATCAAAAGAGATGTATAATAGGAACGTTGAAGGCTAGGAAGGATTCTCCTCCGAAATAACTCATCAAGTTCTTCAACTTATTTAAAATGATCAACTAAAATAAGTGGTGTGATAATTTACAGAAAAGATTAAATGGATTAGAGGACGGAAGTTAAAGTTGCGAAACAACTTCCTACACTAAACTTGAGAGGGAGATAATGCAAAACTTTACAAATCGTACATTAGTGGTAATTACGTAACAGAAATGAACATAACTAACATGCACACCACAACTAAGTGATTTATGTGGGAAAAAAACTTTTGACACCCAATATATTGTTAATAAATCAACAACAAATTACAATATACTTTCAAAGGAAGCTTCTCCTAGGAGTATCACCAATGGAGATCCAAAGGCAAATCAACAACTATTAGACTCAAAATGCATCACAATACAATCAAAATACAATGTCTCGCTAAAAACGATTGCTATCTAGGGCAAATAAAGCACACAAAATAGCCACCATTAGATATGTGACCTGATGATTAATTGTCAACATTTACAATGTGATATCACATAGAAATTGTGGCTTTCATGGGTGCTGCACCAAAAACTCACACTACAAGGGGGCCATCCCTCCCGGACCTCACAACCTCCTGCACTCATTCATCAATAGTAACTTTCTTTTATTGCAAAGTTGCGACACCATTTTCCTAATAATTGAAGTGGTAGTTTTAAGATTGAGTGGTATCCTCAATATATTCTTCTTCTCAGAAACAATTGAAGGCTATAGCCATCTAAAAATCTACACAATGTGTATGAAATAATATTTCTTTAAACTAAAACTTCCTTTCACCCTCCAGAAAAATTACCACTATTGGGAACTACAGAAAAAGTTTTAAAAAAATGAGGAGAAACCATTTGGGTTAAAATAATGTATTTGATCTTTTCAGCAAAATACACATGCCAAGTTTTACAAGCTTACAATTTCGTACACCATTTCCATAAAATTGCCATGTTTGTTTTTTCGCCTTCTTTGTTTTGAAACACAAAACAAGTGTTTTACAATGTGTTTTACACCTCGATTACCTATCTTAACTTAAACCAATTATCAATTTGATTTTATGGATAGGAATTCATTATTCGCCATTTCAAGTTATATAAAGAATAAAAGAAATTAGTTATAAGAATTTAACTTAAAAAACTAGCTGAATTTTCAAGCAGAAAACTGCAAAAGATATCTATCCAGATAGGAAAAGTCTAGCCAAGGCAAAGCACATGCATAATAAATATAAGAAAACATAAAACAGCTTTATCAAATGCATGTTACCTGAGAAAGGAATGCATCCATGCTTATGGCTCCTAAGTCATCCTTCTCCATTGCATCTTTATAGATGCCATCCTCCCAAGGGCTGCCAAAAGCATGAATAACTCACCTCTTAGAATTTAATAACAGAGAATTGAAGTAGTTATATGTAGTAAGTATCTTCTTCTCTATAGGGGAAAAATATATTAAATAAGTTTCACGGTTCTGGCCAATGAAGAATAGCAAACCTATTATGTCACTATCTTTATGGTTGATCAGATTTAGTTCCCACCAGAATAGTATTAAATTATTAATAGCGAAGGATTTGGGTATATGATAGATGACATATATAACATTAAATAATGGCTGATAATCAACATGATATTACCTTTCTATGAAGAAGTTGTACCTCATGCATAATTTTCTTGATTGAGTATTATGCCAAAGAAAATTCTAATTTTAGAAAAACACAAAAACAGATTATAAAAGATTAATTAGATATTATTAAATATCTTTTTCAAATATTTGTCATGCATTTGCAAGCTTCGCAAATATAACTGGAAGACAATATATGCACCAAGTTTTGGATTTTAAAAAATTGAGGATTGATGGGTGACTACGGTAACTGTAAATTAATCAAGTATAATTATTAGCAACCCAAGAGAGCAAACTGTTTAAATTTTGGCATTGCAAGATTTACTCAGTATCCACCATGTTCTCTTTTATTATGTGCTTCTGGGATAGAACTCAACTACAGTTCTTTCTATTGTCTTGACACGGATGGGCAGCCTCAGGGAGTCAATCAGGTTTTGAAATACATATTAAATATGTACGTAACAGAAAATTGAAAGAAACGAATGGATTAATCCCATTCATTCAAACTCACCTACTTATGAGATTGTAGCTTATGTGATCAAGAAAACAATTGGAGCTTGTAATCTTCAATGTCAAATGTCTTTGTTAAAAAAATTCCTTCCAAGAATTAGAATAGTGCAGATATTTTAAGGAAGCCCTTGGAGATAACAGGAATTCGCTTATATTTATAGTAGTATAACATACAAAAGTACATCTATATTTTTCTGTATAATATATATATACACACACCGAGAAAAGGCACAAATGGAATTCAATTACCCAGGTCAAATATGGGAAAACTACGCAAAAATTTGGAAAACCAAAATAATGATATATTCGTTATAAAAATTGTAGAAAACTATTTTTGTTATTACCATGTCACAATAGCATTTAGAGATAGAAATAAACATTGTATGCTCAAAACAGGACAAATTCAAAGAGTGAGTATGGTGTTCCTGAATTATAAAAAATGGGCTGATCATAGAACAAGTGCGCCATGCTGTCGCCAAGCACAACCTATTGTTATATAGATAACACTGTGTTTTTGCAGCTAAACCTCATTATGTTATTAAATAAAAGAAACTATCTCCCTAGTATTTAGATTTTTAGTTCTAGAACAAATACATTCAAAATAAACTTTATAAGCTATATACTCAAAATGCCTTGAGTTGGGGCCTACGTTCAAAAGCTTCCATACGTCTGCTGTTTGATTTTTCAACTTGAAAGGTAAATGAACCAAAACAGCATACATTTTTATTTGAAAAAGATTTGAACCAACATGTATGTATCCATGTGCATGTACGGGTATGTGTATGTGTATGTGTATGTGTGACCATAAATTCCGGGAATGAATCGTTTGGAATTGGAATATAGGTCAAATCACATGTGGGTTATCCACAGGGTTCAACTTTTTGGCCACCAAATTGTTTAAGAGAAAAGACAATCAATTCCAAATGATTCTTGCAATGACATGGCGATTCCAAGTCGATTCTTCACCAGTTCTGATGGGTGTGACTTGTAATTTTTTTTTAAAAACCTAAAACTTTATTGTTGCCTTTATACTCCACATAGGCTTTGCATTGTCACACGGCTACTTGCATTTTCACGCCATGGCAACCAAAGCAGGTTTGAGTGAGGCAGGTGTGTGTAGTGACTGAGCAAAGCGTTTACGCATTAAGTCTCGATGTATGAGTGACCAGAGCAGAGTGTGAGCAATCACAATAGAGTAAGCAAGCATCAAACCAAACACCCATTGTTTTTATGTTTACTTGAGTTACAGCTACCAGGCATCAAACCAAACTACATGTGTTGATTGTGACTGTGTGCAAACAAACAGGTAGGCATATTTAATTTTTTCTGTAAAATAAACTCGTTTACCTTTAAGTTTGAAGTTTAAAAATTTTAAATAAACTAGAAAGTTAGAAACCATAATGTGATTTCATAATGCTCCTATGGTTGGTCATTCAGATTTCTTTAAAACATACAAGCAAATTAGAGAAAGATTCAACTGGAAATGATTAAAACTTGACGTTCAGAGATTTGTACAAGAGTGCCCAACATGTCAATAAAACAAACATGAAAACAACTACCCAGCTGGTTTATTACAAAGGCAAACCAAAAGTGTGAGAGTATTTCAATGGATTTCATAACTGGTCTACCAGCAGCTCAAGGTAAAAATTGCAACTATGTTGTAGTTGATAGATTGACTAAATTTGCACATTTCTTTGTCATATCAGCTACATACACAGCAGTACAAGTAGCAGACCTCTTCTTCAAAGAAATTTTCAGACTTCATTGGCTGCCCAGGAACATAGTATGTGACAGGGATAGTAAATTTATGAGTTTGTCTTGGCAAGAATTGTTCAGGTTATGTGGAACCAAGCTCAATCACAGCACTAGTTATCATCCGCAAACGAATGGTCAAACTGAAATTGTCAATAAGTGATTGGAAGGTTACTTAAGGAACTTTGTTTCAAGACAGCAGAAAGCATGGATAAAGTGGTTGCACATGAGTGGGTAGTGTTGAAACTCAACCTCGCATATGTACATCAAGATGTCACCATACATGGCACTCTATGGATATGAACCACCAAACACTCTGGACTTAATTTTAATGGATGGAAGAGTTCCTAAGGTTGCAGACTTGTTGCAGCAGACCAAAGACATTATGAAATCACTTAAGGAAAACATTCAGCAAGGAGTTTTGAGGTCAATGATTTGGTGAATTTAAGATAGCAGCCTTATAGACAGTCTTCTCTTAAGAGAAGTGGAGCTGAGAAGCTTAAACCAAGGATTTACAGACCTTATCATGTGATCAAGCGAATTGGGGAGGTAGCTTACGAACTGGAACTTCCTTCAAGCAGCAGAATACACAATATTTTTCACGTGTCCAGGCTCAAGAAAGCATTGGGACACAATTTTACTCCATCAATAGTATTAACACCATTAGATGATAAGGGAAAGCTGATTTTAATTCCGAAGGCAGTCATTGACACTAGGGAGAGGACTCTCAGAAGCGTGTGATTAAGGAATACTTGGTGAAATGGAAGGACTTGCCCGTAGAAGATGCCAATTGGGAGAATGAACAGGTTTGGTCACACCCGGCTTTAAAATTGCTTGAGGGCAAGCAATTCTCTAGAGGGGAGGATTGTAATGTCCCCCTTTAGCATCACATAATCAGAAAGTAAATATTTATTAAATGTTTTGCCTCTTTGCATTTAATAAATATAAAATAACATATATATGTTTCATGGCAAAATTAGAGTCACATTATTTGAAGAATATACATATATATTAAAAGAGGAAAGTTAAACTAGTTGCTACATGGCCTGGGAAAGGGAAAAAAACAAGAAGGCTTGAGTGTTACCAAACCAAACCATATAGGGAATGGGATCATTTCAAGCAGCAAGAAGAATTTTTGCCAAACTACACAAGAGTTATAGAGGGTACTTGGAGTATCCCTCCCATGTTGTTTTTCAGAGCTGGAAGATGCTCTCAGAACAATCAGAAAATAAATCAATTGAATTAAATTTTCCTATTTGCAAAGGCAGTAGGAAGTAGAGCCTCATTCTATTTGCCAGTTGTTGAAGTCATAGAGGAGAGTAGGCCAGGAATGAGCCAAGCGGCAGGAATGAGGAGTATTGGTTGAGCTTTCGGGAGACCTCTGCAGAAGAATCAGAGCTTTGCTGGAAATGGTTCCTTCATCACTAGGAGATGTGTCGAGGGAACGTTTTGTTGGGTTTTGTTGGCACTGAATGGAGGGGTGTCGATATGTTGATAGCTCAGGTCGAATCCACTGAGAAGGATCAGGTTGATTGAATGCATGAGTGTTTTGGAGACTGTCAAACTTCTACAAATCTCCGACCCTTTCCTCAATAACGGGATGACATGCTAAGGAAGCCCAGGAACTCACAAGAGTCTCAAATTATCATAACAGGAGAGTAGCACAAGTCGAGAACAAGGGAAAATGATGAGTGTGCCAAATCTTCCAGTGAACTATATGAATGGTGTGTATCGAACATAGGTGATAACAAGCTAAGATTAGGCGGCATACAAGGGAGTGACTGTGTGCATTGACGTGAACTTATACTAGAGGAAGCATTAAATGTATCAGGTGGGGCGAATGACAGAAGCGATCTCTAAGTGGTCGATGTGGGAGATGCCAAGCATCTACGCGAACATCAAAAGTCTGTGGTGGACCCGAGGAATTGGCAAACAACCGGTGGTGTAGAAAAGCTAGGAAATTAGTGGGAATTGAACAGCACTTGAGAATCGTTCGGAGCAATTGGAAGCGTTGAGCAAAACAAGAGCTCATAAAAGTTGAATAGCATAACAGTCTTGGCTCTTTCAATCACAAAAAGCCAAGAGTGCACTATTAGCGGCTCATTGTCATTCACAAAGGTGAGAGTGTATTAGTTGCAACGTAATTCCCAAACCTTGAAGTTCTTTCATCTATGCTACATTGTTTGGTTGTATAATTGTTTGCAGGGAATAAGTTAAACTAATTGTTTCTCTACCAAATTACACCATCCTTCTATTAATGCAATTTAAAACTTAATTCTAGTGTTGCAAGAAGGGGTACTATCTTAGTGCAAGAAAGATAAACATGTTAACCAAATAGAGGTAGGCTATTATAAATTGGAAAGGTGTTAAGGACATTTTCTTTATTGACACAGAGTCTTCTCCACAATTCAGAGATTAGGAGTTTTTATCGGCATTGCACTGTGAGGAGTGCTCATCACTTTTCTTTTGACCCACAAGTAGAGGACTTGGTTTCACATCGGTGTGGGTTGGCTCCAGTTTCATAGCATCCATTATGGGATGGGTTAGAATCATCTTTTGCAGATGGGATTGATAGCTACAAGTTAGACCGCTTGTATCATCTACATACCCTGGATAGTTTAGCAGAGGTTGGAATTGATATCAGTGTTTCAAGTATCTATGGTTATTACCATCTCCACAATGCAGTTGGGTATGAGTGTCAGTTTGATGGGGACTCAGGTGTGAGTAGAGTTGGTATTTCAGTTGGGTTGAGTTCTGGTGTGTTGTTGCCTTCCTCGGCACCTAGAGTCGATTTTCAAATGATTTTGATGTTGATGAAGTTATTTGGATACTGGTGATACAGGGGTCGCTTGTACATAGCAGGGATAGTACACAATTCTACCCTTGGGATCCAAGTCGTCTATGATGTCCATCTTGCTCCAAGATTGCTTGGGGACAAGCAGTCTTAGGGAGGGAGGACTGTAATGTGCCCATTTTTGCCAGTATCAAAGTTTGAGAGATTAGCCTATTATTGTGATCCTCGTAGGCTAATTATTGTGGATAGAAGGTCTTCTTAGGAAGTGGTTTGACTTGGGTGGGTCTTATCTTCTTCACAATTCGGTAAGTTACAGGTTGGTTTTCATTTGGCTCAGATTGGACTTCATTTGGGCTTAGTTTTGTGTATTTACTATTTGTGGTAAGTTGAGTGTTGATTGAGATGGACCCTTTCTATTTTTGGATAGTGCATTTGGTCACATGGAGAAATAAAAGGTGTGACTCCTATTTCAAACAACATATTTAAAAGATGAATATTTTGGGAGATATAATATTTTTAGTGGCCAAATTATTATTAAATCATTAAATGACTTATTATAAAGTTATAATTTAACTTTATAATATCATCTAAGTTGAGGGTTGAGTCATCATTGAAAGCGGCCATTTATTTCATTCATATTATGCCTAAGCCAAGTATTAAATGTTGCCAAAAGAGTTAAGTTGTAAAGTTTCAATAGTTGAGTTCTTTTGTGAAACTTTCACAATTTCAGAAGTTAAGTTCTTTTGTAAACTTTTGTCAACAAATGCATTATAAATATGAGCTCATTCCATTGGGAAAAGCACGCTTGGATATTTATTTGATTTTGTTGCCTTTGTGGCTTTTCTGAATTATGTGTCCTTACAGAAGTATAACGGTTTGAGGCTGAGAGGTATTTGTATCACTGCTGAGGTATAGTGATTTCTGTTACATTCCAATCTTTGACCTAATTTAAAATATAGCCGTTGAGGTTCACATAAAGTCAGTTGGTAGTTTAATTTGTTATAATCTTGCGAAATGGTAAGATGGTTAGTCATTATAATTTCAAGTGAAGATAACAAGCTAGTTGATCATTTATCACAAATTCATGGAATTGAGAAGATGGTTAACCGTTATGATTATTTATGATTAAATAATTTATTATGATAACATAATTTAACTGTGGAGAATTTCCTTGCAAGAAACACGTCAAAGGGGCGGAAGCATTGTTAGAAAAAAATTAGGTACATGAGCATCAACATCACTGGGTAGATGGGTTGAGGACCTAGCAACTTGAAACAGGATACATTTGTGGGACCCACATGAGCTATTTAAATAGTTTGAGAAACATAAATAATTGGGTTAAAATATAAAACGTAAATCAAAGGATTTAATATGATCTTTCACCTTATTATTATAATAGATATATCTATATATGTACATATAGATATAAAAATGAGATGGCACCATTATATTATAATAATTTAATAAAGTAATGTCACTCCATTAATATTTACATGTACATATATAAATATAAGATTATATATTCGAATTATAATCTTCCAACTCTGTTCTTTTCTTTTTAATATTCTTTTTTTTTAACCGATTAGCACTTGGCATGATAAATTGACAATAATCTTTCCAACTTTATCTTCCAACCATTTAAATTTTCTTTTCCTCTTCTTTGTTTTAATCGAATAAAACATTTGGAAATTCGAATTGACATATGCTCTATAACCGGAAAAAGCCAAGAAGGCATTGATCTTTCTTTCTAACCGTAGCCGTGTTTGATAGACGGACGTCCTTTATATTAACCCGACTGCCTTGCTGCGAGAGGTACCTTTTTCATAGTATTCTCTGCCATAACCTGACTACCTTGCTGCATTAAGCACTTCTCAACAGTAATCTCTACTATAACCCGACCTTTTTTTTCAAGCCTCATATATTTCCATACTCAAGCTCGGCATTCCATTTACCATCGAACATTGACAAACTCTGAACCTCTACAGATTAATTATTGATGTTTTGTGCATGTTGTCATGCAAGTAAATCCGGCTAAGGTTCAGAGGTCATGAGCACAGTAAGTGACGTTGCAATTTGCTGAGGAGAACTGATCAGAAGTTCAGGATTATCAAGCATTACCAACTCCTTAACAGGTCATGTGATTATCATTCCAATACGTTTGTTTTTCTATAGCAGCCGGCTAAGCATGGAAATCTCTTATCTTTTGCTTGTGATCATGCTATTTCCTTTACGGGCTGAGTAATCCCTATAAATTATGATGAATTTTCTTCTTAACTCTCATGGTTTCCAAAATCATAATAAAGAGTGTTAAATTGTATCTCTTAAAGAAGGGTTTCCTAAGTGTAATAAAACCCAACGAAATATTCTGTTTGGAAATCAGAATTCATTAATAATTTCAACTAGTTTCAAGAACATAATCTTCTGGTCATAGCTGTGATAAGCATACTAAGCAGCGAACCTTTACATAGAGCAGATTTCAGCAAGTTTCAATATTATCATGATGATATCTTGTTTGATATCTTGTTTGAATTTATAGATTGAACTTCTTTAATTAGCCTTGTTCATGGCAGGTGATAACCAAGTAACCATAGTATGGATCCTTATGTCACTGGATATTAGAATTAAACATTCAATTCTAAAATCTTTAAAGAACATCAATCATGTAATCACAGATTGTGATAAGCTGGAATATATGTTAATTATGAAACAGTTGAAACAGCTGGAATACTGGTCTTCCCTGAGTGATGATGAGCGGGAAAGGGAGCGGGCTTGGAGTTTTCAAACGGAGGGTTTCTTGTAGATGCAGATGCACTGCAAAGGCATCTGAGATTGGTGAGGGAGAAGGGAGCGATGATGATGAGGATGATGTGAAGCTTGGTGTCAAGGGAATCTGGTTTTGTGGGCCTTTGGAGGACTTTTTCCGGTTGGATCCGGCTGTCTTGTTGTCTCAGCACTCTCTGGTTGTTGGTTTGAAAGCATGGGGTCTTCAGACTCATCATCTTGCTCGTGTGTGGTGCAGTCTAGCTAGGAGTTTTTTCCTTTGGGTTGGAACTCCTCTTGGCTGTGGCCTTCTTTTTCTAAGAAAGATATGCAGAGATTGGGGTCTGGTATTCGGTACCTTTCTTGCTAGAGACAATGTTGACGAGTTCCTTCTAGGTGTCACTCCTTGCTGGGGATAACTTTCTTCTGAAGGTTGCTCTCTAGTTTTTGTGAAGGTTGGCTCTGGCCTTCTATGTTTTTTGAGGTGAGAGTTGTTCCCCCAGATGTGTAGCTAGTTGTGATGGTAACATGGGCAAAGGTGGGAGTATTGGGTTCCAAGGCTTGGTCCAAGGCCCTCATTCTCCTTGGTTCATCTTACCTTGGAATGACTTTTTTTGGATCAAGGCTTTTAGATCATATGTCTTCCCAAGTTCTGGTGTGGAGTTTTACTATCTGCATGACTCTCCTTGCTGTTATGTTGGTAATGGCCGGGTTGGAATGGTTCCTCTCCCTCTCCATTTGCTGGATGTCAGGATGGGTTGCTACCTTCAGGGCAATCTTAGGTTGTGGAGGCTTATGCGGCTGGTTTCTTTTGGACACTACTGGTTTCATGCATTAGGCTCTTGTGTCCTAATGCCAGTTAACCATGCTTGGGTTCCACCACTAGTGGGTGGTTGGTTCTTGGGTGGGAGGGCTATTCTTTGTCTTCTCACTATGAATAAAATGTTGTTACAGAGGTGGTGGGCTTGGTTTTTTGTCTCCGCTCCTTCTCGCAGGGCTTCTATGGAGGTGAAGCTATCTCCTATTGAGGAGGAGATCTTGTGTGAGTTGTTGGGTGTGGAGGTGACTCCTATTGCGGGGGACATTTTCAAGGCTTCTAGTTTTGATAGGTTGGGGAGATGGTGGTTCCACCTTCCTAACCTTGATGTTTGGATCCTTGGTGGGAGGACTCCCCTTTGTCCTCTCATTATGAGAAAAATGTTGTTACAGTGGTGGTGGGCTTGGATTCTTGTCTCTACTCCTTCTTGCATGGTTTCTATGGAGGTGAAGCTATCTCCTATTGAGGTGGAGATCTGGTGTGAGTTGTGGGAGACTCCTAATGAGGGGGACAATTTCATGGCTACTGTTGCTGATAGGTTGGGGGGTTGGTGGTTCCATCTTCCCAACTTTGTTGTTTTGATGTTCCCTTTCCCTGCTTCTGTTGTGGGGGACCCTTTCACTATTGAGGTGGGAAAGGAGACTGCTGTGAGTTGGAAGATCTTTGAAGGTGCTGGCCTAAGAAACGGGCCAAGAAGGGTTCAGATCTGTGGTTCAGAGAAGAAAGGGCAGGCAACTTGCTGCCTTGTTTAGCTGTTCTTTTGTTTGATGTTGAAAGGACCTCCTTCTTCCTGGTCCCTGTCGTCTTGTGTTTGGAGGTATGCTGGAAGTTTTAAAGGGCGCTTCTAAGCCCTTGGCTTTTGTGATTGGATGAACACTGGAAGTTTTAAAGGGCTCATCCAAGTCCTTGGTTCTTGTTTTTGGTTATGTTCCACAGCTGTTTGGGGGCTTGTCCCAAGGTGTGTCATTCTCAAACCTTTGTCTTTGACGGAGGTAAGTTAATATTGTAGATCCTTGGTGATCTTGAATTTGGCACTAGAGACTGTTAATTCTATTTAGCAGTATAGTGCGAACTGTTTGTACCACAGGCCAGCACCCTCTTGTTGCTTAACTTAATCAAAAACAAAAAGAACGAGTTGCTCTGAGAATTCCGAACACCTGGGACTCACCCAACTTTGTAGCCAAGGAAATGGGTGATAAGGTGAGAGAAAGGAATCTGCAATAACATGAAACAGTATAAGTTATCACATAACAATGTTTATCATTTTTAAAAGGAAACATTTGATAGCTCATATATGATCCTATTATTCTTTTTGTCGAGTCGAGCGGTATGGTTAGATACCTGGATGCTCAATAGATGACAGATGTTCCAACTACAATTCCGGGTAGGAAGGGCCTCCTCGTTAGAGATTGTGTGGGGAATAAGTTAAGGTCCGAGGTTGGGTAGTTAAGCCCCTGACAATGTTTCACCTCTCCCCAAGTTGTCGAACGTACAACAGACTAAAACCATGTATTTACTTTTATGATGTATATGCAAGACTAAGGAAAGATTAATTGAGTTTTCTCATCATTACAGTTATTTTACATTTAGTTGTGAGAGAAAGATTTATCTGATGGAATGTTATATCAATCTTTTATTTATATGAATAATAAATATAAGCATATCTTCTAATCTTATGTTATTGCCACAAGGAAAGGAATGATACAGTGTTATCTAAAACCCTAATTGAATCAGTGGTATTTGAAGCCCTAAGTGATAAAATGGTATCTAAAGCCCTGAATGTTACAATGATATCTGGAGCCCTAATTGATTCAATGGTATCTGAAGTCCGAATTCATACAGTGGTATCTGATGCCCTAAATGATCTAGTGGTAACTGAAGCCCTAAGTGTTATGGTGGTATCTAAAGCCCCAAATGATCCAATGGTAATCGATGCCCTAATTGATACAATGGTATGCCCTAATTTTATATAGTGGTATTTAATGGTATTCGTCATTTGATTTTGATATAGCGGTAATGGATGGAAGTCATTATATGATATTACTATAGTAGTATTTGTGGACTAATTTGGGTGATTGCAGAAACATCCCTACAATGATTTCTCGATTCCAATTCCCTGGTATGTAGATTTAAATTTCTATAGTAAATTCCTTGATGGTGTTTTAAGTTCTTAGCTAAGAAATTTTGTCTAACTGATTTTAACCATCAATCTCTTTCATATGAACAAAACTGATTTAACTGTCTTCCTATGAAAATGAAGTAATAACTGTATTTCTTTGAGTATGTTAGTTGTTAATTAAGACCTAGGAAAACTAGTTGTTACAATTTCATTTATTTTGAATATTTGTTGAGTCTTTTGTACTGTGATTATCTGTGGCTGGGAGATATTGTTTGGAGTTTGGTGATTTTCCATTCCATTGCTGAGGTATATAATGGAACTGACATTTTGAATTTTGTAAGTTCGTTTGTATCTTCCATTACTGTTTGTTCTCTGGCTAGGAAGATATTATGCTGCTGAAGAAATGATGGTTAGAGGGCTTGCATGTGCGCTCATTTACCCCTATACTGGACGTGGGTTTGGTCTATTATTATGAGTTGTGATATGCATCTTGGACACTGAATTCTTTTGTGCATTGGCATGGAGATTATCTGCAAACTAGTGTTTGTTTAACTACATTTCTGGACACCTAAAATAGTGGCTGATTGGCATCGGGAATTGCTGCTGTTGAGCGTCTCATAAATTTGGGCTTTAAGGCACAACTGTGGCTGCAATTCTGGGCGGAATTTCATTACAGATCAAGGCCATTTTAATCTGAAATTTGGATAGCACTGTCAGCGTTGGAGAATAGGGATTGAATACCCTTATTGTGCCTGTGCCTGAGTGTTGCTATTAGTGCCATTCACAGCTCTGTATTACTTGGACTTGAATGCTGAAAATTATTGGTTTTGGACAGTGTTAGCTGTGAGTTTACTGGGAGTGGATTACCCTAACAGATCTGCAGGTTATTGGCTGCAAGAACATCCACTTTAGGTGACTGCATATGCTTCTTTCAAGGCTGTGATCATCCAAAACAGGTCTACCACTGTTGCTGATGGCTGAGGGATGATTAATTTGATATGTTGGTCTGCTGCTAGGCAATTTAGATCAGGTTCTTCACACATAAACTGTAAATTCTTTGGTCATTGAATAGAAGAATTTGAGCTGTGGATTTAAGTTTATTTTGGATAATCTTTAAAAGAAGTGATCGCTATTGCAATTGGGCATTAAGAGCAAAAATTTCTATTAGTAGCTTGATTCGTTATTTAATTTCAGTAATTGGAGTATCAGTTGTTGCACACCTATTTGCACCCACCATTGTTCAAAAATTATAAATAACAAACTTGCATAAAGCAATACTTTCTTCTCGTTTGATCTTGCTTGCCAAGTGTTTGACAAAATGTCAAACAATTGAATAGTGAAGAAATTGGTGTTCATTAAAGGTTATAACCAGTCAGGGTTATTACAATCGACTTATTTAGGCATGCCTTTTTGTGGGATATAACAAAGCAAATTATTGGAAAACTATAATTGAAAGAATTAAGGGTGCAGTATCAGCATGTAAAGCAAGATGGCTATCATTATCAGGAAGGATTTTGCTTATTAAAACAGTTTTATCTGCCATCCCAAATTATTATATCTCAGCACTAAAAGCTCACAGTACCGTGATACAACAATTTGAAAAACTCATTAGAGATTTTCTACGGAATGGTAACATGACAGATGAAAAAAAGATACCGTTGATATCCCTAAAAAATATGGCCCTATGCAAAGAGATTGAGCGGAGGGGGGATTGCATGATTTAACAAAATTAAACAAAGCATTTGGTGGGAAGCTTGTTTGGAAAATGTATAGTAAGCCCAACAAAAAGTTGTAAAATAATGCAACAAAAGTACCTGAACTCCAACAAGCCAATTAGGATTATGACCACTTTGGACCCTAACAAAGGTTCAAACATATGGAACTTCATGTTTTCCTCTAGAGATGTGGTCACTAAGTATCTTTCTTGGGAAGTGCATAACGGAGAGAGCATCCCAATTTGCAAGATTCTTGGAGTGGGTTACCACCACTCGACCGAATCCCTATCCTCTTAGAAGCATATCAGACTATTATAAACTGTTGAGGATCTAAATTAGTTGACTATGTTTGTGGAGTGGAAATCTATTCAGGTAAAGTCATATGGAAGGATCCATCGGTACTTCCCCTAAGCACCATACAAAAGAACTGTCTTCAAGATGTATTTTTGAAAAGAATTATCTACATGTCAAATGAACAGGATAAACTATTTTGAGCTCCTATATATTCAATCAAAGCTGGTTAGAATGCGATTCAGAAAACTGAAAATCAAGAAGTGAAAGATACAGCTTTCTCATCTTGCTGGAATAGCTCAGTCCTACCTAAGGCTGGATGTTTTGCTTGGTTAGCTCTAAGAAGAAAGATCCTTGCAAGTGATATATTAGAAAATTTACAAATTGCCCACTCATTCCATTGTGTTCTATGTGATAAAGAAAATGAGACAATTGATCATTTGTTCCTACAATGGTCATTCACTCAACAGTGTCGGTTCTTTATAATGAATAAATCAAACATAGTTATGTCACTTCCTAATACATTATGGGACATGTTTCAGTCCTGGCCTATTCTCTTTTCTACATCTCTCTTTGTGTGCATTTGGAAATGAACTCCAGCTAAAATTATATGGTCCATTTGGTGGGAGAGAAATAAGTGAATATTCAGACAGGTTATTACCCTTTGCTGGAATCTGATTCTGAAACGAATCTCCTGTGGGTACACATCTGGGATTTGTGTTTTTAGATGCTGAAATGTTTAGTGTTCTAGTTTGATCTTTTAGATATATTTAAGACCCACAATGCTAATTAACGAACTCTGAACTTATCTTTTATGAGATTCTGGCTTGATCTTCTTGATACAGAAACCTGAATTTAAATTAGAAAGATATGTTTCAAAATTTGAAATTTGTTATTGTTTTGTTTAGCATATGTATAGGAATATGACATTCTAAACTTAATTCTATTTTTAAGCTATATATATACACACACACATATACACACATACATACATACATGCATACACAAATATATAAATATATATATAAATACACATATACATACGTGTGATGTGTGTGTGTATATATTTGTATGAATGTACCAAAAACCCAAACCCCTACAAAAATTTGCCGTACCAGCATTCCGTGCCCACGTACATGTACCGATTCCTGTTCCCAGTTCGGCATCTTAGACTAGTAGGTATTGAGAAATCTATCGCAGAATTGGTTAATGCTAATATACAAAAGAATAACAAAGGCAACCCTTTGTTTACCCTTTGGGATGCAAACATTATTAAAGATTGGAAAGCTTTGTCCATCCCTCCCTTCCTTGCTTGGAACAACCATAATCAATGAGTAATTGATAGAGCTAAAGTTAAATGGCAGCCCCCAATTCCTACTTATGTGAAGATAAATTTTGATGGATCTTTGAGAGGTAACCTGGGAGAGCCAAGTATTGATATCTGTATTAGAGGTCATTTGGGTGATTTGAAGGCATTCACGGCTTCGCCCATTCCACCAGGTACAAACAATATGTTTGAAGCATATGCACTCTTGAGTGGTTTAATATTGGATAAAAGAATGGGGCTCACAGATATTCACATTGAGGGAGATTCAACCTTAATTGTAAATGTGTGTATTAGTAAAAAATCCTCAAATTGGAAGATATGATATGTGTTCAAACAAATCTGGGTGCTGTTAGATTCTTTCAGAGACAATTTGGCTTCCGAACTTGGATGGTTTAATATTGGATAAAAGAATGGGGCTCACAAATATCCACATTGAGGGAGATTCAACCTTAATTGTAATTGTCTGTATTAGTAAAAAATCCTCAAATTGGAAGATATGATATGTTATCAAACAAATCTGGGTGCTGTTAGATTCTTTCAGAGACAATTTGGTTTCCCATACTTATAGAGGAGGAGACAAATTAGCCGACTTCCTAGCAAAAATGGGATGTGACAAAATGTATCTGGAATCATCGAGTATTAAGCATGATATAGCAGAATTTCCAAATTTAGCCAAAATTGTTAATAGGGAAAAAGTTGGAGACACAGGTCACAGTACGAGTCATCATTAATACATCATTGGATGGAAAGTGCAAAGTGTTACAGGTAGCTTGGTACTTTGAAGGAAATCAACGTCACTTGTGTCCAGATTACAATTACAACCAGATAAACATGCATTTAAGACTACAAAAACCAAGAAAGCCTGCATTTAGTTGGTATGTGAAAGTCACAAATTGTATAGCATCGTCTTCCTCAGAGCAGGGAAGTTTTCATGACAATTTATGACAGTATAAAATTATCTTTGGAACAGAAAAATGTGCCCTCTCCAACAAGTGATGTGTGACATAGGCACAGCATTGGACTCCGAAATGAGGAGCAGGATATACACCAAAGTTCATGCTCTGTTGGCAATTACCTATGGTAGCTATAGTGCCGGGCCCTCCCTATAGATAGAAGGGCATTATGACAGCCAGCAGAGTGAGAAATGGCTCCATTAGATGGCTATGGGGCATAAGCATGAGTTGTCTATCCCATCTCCTGAGAGCTTCCCAGCTGAGAATGCAAGGCTTCAAGGCAATGTTGAGCTGTTCAATAATCCTCTGCGAGATCACTCTCAGCAACCTCAACATCTTCTCAGGTGAAAATGATATGGATCCACAACTTGCAATTTCTTTACAGAACTTAAACATTAATGTCAGTTAGCATGCAGTCTGTGAGGAGTGTGATATGGATCCACAACCAACGGAAGAGTAAATGAAGGCAGACATCTAACGATTTTACAATTTTGTTCCCATTTACTAGCTGCCATGGTACATAGACATCTCTGGCTAATAGGGATTTTGATGAAATTGGATAAGGGATTCAAAAGCTAAACCCTGTCATATGACTGTTTTACAAAGGAACAAAGCATTTTGAGAATCATAACAGTTTATATGGTGAGTGGAGGCTGTATGAACAAAAGGATGTCGGGCACAACAATGAAAATGTAATCGACTGTAATGCATGAGGCAGCCAATTAGATTATAGGTATATACATTGTATGAATCACTATGAACTTCAGTATATATACCAACTTACAAAGTAATACAAGTAGGAGGTCCCATGTTTCTGGAGCCTAAATTTGGCCATATAGAAAGTAGATTGTATAGAGGGAGTATGATATCAGACATTTCTCTTTGTATTGAGCAAGGAATGGAGGTTTTCTTCACTGGTTCTTTTCTCCAAGAGCTCTTGAACCAGTTATTATTAATATAAATAAATATATTAGTGGCTTACCACTTCAGCCAAATATATATATATATATATATATATATATATATATATATATATATATATATATTTTTTTTAAATTTTTTCTTTTTCTTTTTCTTTTTCTTTTTCTTTTTAATTACAAATTTTAGATATTAATATATATTATTCTAAATTGATAGATAAAATTAATTTAAAATTTAAATGATAAAAATAAGTTTTAACTAACTTGTTTCTATAGTTAGAACTTTGTTATAGTAAAAATTATATATCATATTAAATATAATTAATAATTATATAAATTTAATTGATTAATTTGTTTTTAGAGCTTAACTCTTTTCTGTATAAATTGCAGGGTGCTATAAAAATCTATCATGGCAACTGGTTCTAATTCTAATAGCACTACATTCATTGGTGACCCCACTTCACCGTTATGGAGGCATGTGCAAATATTAGATCATGTTCCAGGTGGGGGGACATGTATTTGGATGTCCCCAATGTGACACGCACTATACAAGTTTCTACAGCTAAGAGAATGAGTATTTGTGTGAAATTCCTCAAAAGAGAATCAAATTTGTCTAAGAAAAAAGATGCACCCATACCATAAGGAACAAGAGGAAGCAGATGCAAGGGTTCAAAGTAGATTGGATCATCCATTGAATAGAGGAAGGAGCTCACAAATGCCACAAGCTTCATTATCTCATACACATACTGGTGCTCCTGATATTGTAATAGACAGCCATCCATATTTGAGGAAAATGAAGATGACGCTTGTATTCCAAAGGGAGCAAAAGGACCACTAGAGACGGCATTTATTTATGATGCTAGAGATATTGTTGACCAATCGCTTGCTAGGTGCCTCCATACAAACGATATAGCATACAATGTTGTTCAATCACCCTATTGGCAAGAAATGGTAGGAAAAGTAAATGAAGCTCCAAAGGGGTACACAACCCCAAGTTGAGAAGGTGTGTACCACTTGATTGCCAAAGGAGGTCAAACATATAGAAACTTCAGGCCTCATGGAAAGAAACAGGAGTATCTAGTATTTCCAACGGGTGGAAGAATGCAAAAAAGACCCCTAATTATTGTGATTTCACTATGCCCTAAATGGGTAATGTTTCTAAAGGTCGTTGATTGTGAGGGCCAAGTTAAGGATGCACAATTTATTGCTGACATTCTTATACAGTGCATTAACAAAGCAGGCCCTCAAAATGTTGTCCAAGTTGTAATGGACAATGCAAAGACCTGTAGAGCAGCTGGTATGTAAATTGGGACACAAATCCCACATATATTTTGGACATCTTGTGTCATACATTCACTCAACCTCATGCTACAAAAGTTGGATACGCAAATAGCTTGGATTAAAGAAGAGTAGGATGAAGCTCACAATATCCAAATGTTCATAACAAACCACCACGTATCACAAGCTATTTTTAGATCATTCTTGTAGTTGGAGCTATTGAAGGTAATTCAAATTTCAAGCAATCCAATCTTATGCTTGCTGAAACTACATTCATATCGAACATAATTGTCTTGAGACCACTTGTGAATGCTCCAGAGGCACTTTTTGGTATGGTCATCAGCCAAGCCTAGAGCCTATGGAGGCAGTCTAGTATTGAGAGGGAGACAAATGTAAAAAAGATTAGTTTCACAAAGCCCATCCTAGGCATGATTCGCTTTACTAACATGAATAAGCAATCCTTGGGGGAGGTTTATGATGAAATGACTCAATGTTTGAGAATATAAGATCCATCAAAAATGCAAAAGAGCAAGACACTGAAGAAGACTTCTTCAAAGAGGTGCAATCAATTTGTGTTAAGTGATGGAACAAAATGACCACCCCACTCCATCTTCTTGCCTTCTCATCAATACCCAAATATTATAGTGAAGAGATTCTTGCTATGCCAACAAGAGTACCACCATATCGCATTGCAGATGTACATGAAGAATTTAGGAAAGTTGTTACTAAATTCTTCCCTAATACTAGAATGGAGGATGCAGTTACAAGTGAATTTGTTGATTTCGCAACAACCATTGGTCATAGTCATGATGCTCTTCATGACAAGTATAAGAAGGATGAATTTCAACCCACTCTCTAGATTTGGTTGCCTTTTAAAAATTACTATTTGTCATTTGACTTCTACAATTGTTAATTTAATTTTTTAAGACTCTAATGAGATCTGCCTTTGCTTTAGTTTTTGAAATTTATAGCATTTTTATTTCCTCTATAACAAAGCTTGTTTGTGGAAGGATGAAAAGCTCAACTAGGGGCTTGAACATTTGTGGCAAGACCCCAAGCAATTCAAACCTTCTTTTGTGTCCAAAGCTATAGGTTTCCAAAATACAAACACTTTTTGTAATGGCCAAGACAAGTTTGTTGAAGTCTTCCACCTTACGCTAGCCAACATTAGTGAAAAATTACAAAGAGACTATAGATGAGGAAACATTGAAATAATAGGATTGTGAACATCCCAAGCACCATGCCAAAAAAGTGCTTTAGAGCCCTTATTCCAAGTCCAGAAAATAACCTCGTTAATAAGCTTCACTCCTTTTTTGAAAGTAGCCCAACTCATAGATCCTTATCTGCCAAACAATGCAACGTAGCAACTCCCCATAGGTACTTATGAGTTTAAATTTCAGTCCAACCTTGCTCTCAAGAAATACACCACCACCAATATAACTTGACAGCTAAAATATTACCAATCAAATCAACTAGTCGGAGCCCCAGACCTCCCTCTTGCTTCGGCCTACAATCTAAATCCCACTTGACCAAGCTCCACCTCCAAAATAAGAGGTTGAGAAAAGTGCATCAAACTCCTTAACAAAGCTAGAAGGGGCAACCCGCACAAACATTTGTAAATAGAGAGATCAAACCTTCACACCAACTATCAAGGCAGAAAACTATCATCCCAACTCCATCCATAGATCAAACCTTGTCTAGCCTGAGACTTAATAAATTTTCCCACACCTTCAACCATGACAATAACGGATAAGGAGAAAGAGGACGCCCTTGCCAAAAAACCCTAGAAGCACTAAACAACATAGATGGTTCCCCTTTGATAAGAACCGAAAAGAAGGTAGATTTAACACAACTCGTGATCAAATTAACCTAGTCACTCACAAATTCAAAAAGCATAAGAACTTTCTATAAGCAAGCCCATTTAGCTCTATCATAATGTTTTGCCATGTTAGCATGATGAATATGCTCTTCACCTTAAAAGTTGCCATAGAATGAATAGACTCAGCAGCAATCACTATCCCATAAAAAATTTGCCTACCACCAACAAATCCAACCTCAAAAATCAAAGCTTTTAGAAGCGACTTGAGTATTTCTGCAATCAATTTAGAGAGGATATTATTAAACGCATTACAAACAAAAATGGGTGTTGAGTGATTGAGCTCATTCGCACCATCTCGTTTAGGAATAAGGGCCAAAAATGTAGAGTTCATGAACTTAAACATTTGCTTTTTTCTTTGCAACTCTTGAACCACCTCTAAAAATCCATTTCAATAATCTCCCAAAGCTCCTAAAAGAATTCAATAAGAAAGCCATCCAAACCTGGGGCTTTACCTTTCCATATGAAACACTACTTCTAATTTCCTCTACAAGATGGGTCTCATGAGGGCCTTATTCATCTCATTAAATGCCCCAAAGAATGCATGCAATCCAGGATAGAATCCTCTTCTACATTTGCATGCGTGGAGTCCTTAGGTAAACAAAGCAAAGAAGTATCAAGAAGCTTCCTAAGATATCTCTCTCATCAAGGAATGTTATGGACCTTCTGAACTCACTAGAGAAGTAATGAGATTTTTCACAATTCATAATGATTTTGTTGATACAATAAAAATTTTCCACAAAAAAAAAAGACAAAACAGTTCAAATTTAATTTTTTGCCACAATGATAAAGCCACAACTTTTTACATATAAAACCACCAAAACATGATTACTCGTGATTCATTTCAAAAAATGAAAAATCATCATTTATGCTTCTATGATCATCATGAAGCTTGATTCTTCTATTATAGAAGGAACTCACATAACTGCACCTATGTAGTTGTCAATATTGATTTAGAAATTATCATAATTTATTTTGCATGATAATATTATGTTCACAAGTATTGTATTGCAATATATTATTATGGCATATTTTTTAGCCTTTCCTCTCTTCGAATAAAATAGTAATGATATCACCATTTCAATGGTGGCACCCAATGAAGATCTCAAATTTTTGCAGCTCCAGTTGTTCTGAGAGGCAAACATCAAGCCACAAGTAGAATTGAGCCAGGGGATGAGATTGTTATATGAACATTGTATTTGTTTCTACATAACGAATTCACAACTAATTTTAGTATCTTATAATTTTCCTTAAGCATTTTGTATGTGCAAATTAATGTAATGGAAATAATGTTGTTATTTGATCACGATGTAGCATTCTGAAATCTAAAACTACTATTTAAGTTGAATTATAATATTAAGCTATTGTAATTGTGTATATGGTGTGGGTACTTAATTATAGAACCTTTAAATGTTGTCCTAAACTCATTGATGCAAGCTTCTAGCTTATAACAAATACAGTAATGGGATACAATATTAAGGGTATGCTTTTACAAAAAGACCCTGAACTTGGGATGGAAATTTGAGATGGTGCAAATAGTTGTTCAAACTTGGAATTTGTGACCTGATTTAGTGCATATTTATACCACAAATATAAGATTACGAACAATGGCAAAAAATATACGGTAAGGAACTCCAACATCAATAACTATATCCATCTTGGATCATGTCAGCTATTTGGTGGAAGTTACTAACTTGTGACCTTTCAATGCCTATAAGCCTTAATAATGAACACCAGGAATTATCACATAACATATATTGTCATATAGAATGTGTTATGTCTCATTTCCAATATCCAATAAACATAACTGCAAAAAAATCACTGGGATCATTCAAAAGCAAAATCTGAGTTCAAGTTTTTCATGTGGGCTACTGTTGCACACATAGATTCAAATTTCAGACTTAACTAAGGTATTCAATGAAAGGATGTCAACTATAACAAGGCATGCAACAAACTTAGATGGATGATAAATATGGTAAACACAAAATTGGTGACTCGAATTTCCAATTTCCTGACACTGTCAGTTTAACTGTTTAAATATTCAAAAGCTTTGGATATGAAATACTCTATGAATCCCAAAATAACATTCAAATCATATTACCTTTCTGGAGCTGTTGAGAAAAGATCTTCAAGCTCTAGCGGCCGCAATGCTCCATCCTAAAATAACTCTCAAGAACATGTTAAGAATATGAAGACGTATCATTCTTTTTAATATCACTGGTAAAGATTTCAAATCCCTCATGGTATAACCATGATAGATATGAAGCCCTGACCAAGGCCTATTTAAAAAATTAACTATGTCAAAGATGCTCCAGTTATTGCTTTAAATAAGATTATGGGTTAACATGAAAGTTGAAAGAGAAAAGGATTCTGCTGAAGCTGCAATTTTTTAATAAAAGCCTAAAGGATAAATTGCAAAGAAAAAAATGCAAGAAAAATGAGCTTGCTCTTAACAAACCCAAAAATTATATTGTCTGAAGTAGAGTTTTGAAAAGCTTACACCATCAATGTCAAACAACAAAAATATTCCCCTCAAGAAATCAATAGCTTCATTAGTTAGCTCTACACTCTGCACACATTAGTCACAAAACAAATTGGAAACTTTGTCAAATAAGGTTCAAGATGCAAATTACATATTCCAAAATACATTCATTTATCAAATAACCTGTCTTAAGAAAACCAATATCTATCAGCTAACTTTGACTCCAACAAACATAAAACATACAAGATTTATTTTTAGGATTCCAATACTATAACCTGCCTCACAAATATGATGATTTCATTGCTGTTGTGTTTTCAATGTATTTATTTTCTAAGATGTAGCTCTCTCAGGATTCCTTATGTTCCTATGAATTGATAGTTTGTATAAATTCATTAGTTTCTTGAATCCTGCTAATACATAAATTCAAAATTGCTGATCCAAACTGTCCTACAAACTAATATATTTTCTCATATATACATTAAGTAATGATCAGATATAGAATAACAATAAATTATCAATGTACGTCTAAGACGGTGTGGCTTCAAAGTTCCTTCCTAGATCTGAGAAGGCGGACAAGAGGCAGTCTAAGAAAGGGCCAATGCCAAATGGTCTCCTCCGGCAGAGGGTTGGTGGAAATTGAACTTTGACAGATCCTTCAGGGGTAACCCAGAGGTTTTCCGGAACAAGCGGACTAGTAAGAGATAACCACAGCAAAATTTTGGTAGAATTTGTTAAATCTTTGCCCATCGGTACCAATAATGAGACAGAACTTTTGCTGGTGGTTTATGAGCTTCGATTCTGTTGCAGTAAAGGCATTAGAAACTTGGAAATAGAAGAAGACTCTGCTATTGCAGTAAATGCTTGAAGGAAGCGTGATATTCCATGTTGGCAACTTAAAAGCTATTTTGGAGAAAGCTACAGGGCTGCTATCCTCATTTGCGTTGACAGCTATTAATCACATTTACCAAGAAGGTAATGTGGAAGTTGATTCACTTGCTAATCAAAGTGCCGCTGGGATTGATAAGACAGATCTCAATCCCAGATGTAGGAGGGAATGAGGGATGTCAGTACTTTCATCCCAAATGAAATCATGATAACATCATCAACTAATGTGGCTCGAGATTTGATGTTGGCACTACAATCAATACCTTCACCTTCCTCTTTGGGGAAATATTTTTCTTGGAATCAATAAATCCTAAAAGATTCGAGAATGTCCTTTGAGGAATGTGTCACCCTATCACACTCTTTTAGGACAATGCATTAATGATACGGGATCATTATACAAGATGGTGCCTTAGAATTGGCAGCGGTTTTTCTACTTATTGACACTGGGATTCAGTTCTCTTCATTTTCATTTTTATTTGCAAGTCTGCGGTGAAGTTGGTAGGCATGGAGTGTCACATTCGCCGGAGAATCAACAAGAGGCAAATCACATTTCTGGTACTTAACTCAGATATGAGATTGTATTCCATGTGCAAGGATGCTGGGCTCCTTACTATGGAAACAATCAGGATGGTCTTAGGTAGAGAATTTATTGTCTCTACAGACTGCTATCGTGTCAAAATTGACATTACTTCCACGTTCTTGGCATCTCTTTTGGATTTGGGAGCAGGGAAGGCTGATATGTTACTGTGGCTAAGAGAAATCTTTAAGGAAGATTTCTTGGTTGATGATAAAGACATCATAGTGTTTGCAGAGATTGGGGTTGACATTCCTTGGCCAAGTGATCTCCCCAAGCTTCGACAGCGTAACTCCAATGTGGCTCGCCAACCATTTATAATGAATCTTAACAAGGAAGCCTTGGCAAGGCACAGGCACTGGGCAGAAGTGGGTCAAGATTTGCTACGGAAATGGAAATACATAAACATGGAGCCTACCTTCAAATGGTTGGACAACTTTGCAGAGGCAATTTGTTCAAAAGCTTTTTGTAAAGAATACAAGTATGCAAGACTTTCTTTTTGAAATTTTGGTTTGTTAAATGATAAGTGCAAATGCTTGTGGGGGATGAATTGGCATTTGTTTGGGCGAGGTTAGCATGTGTTAGTTGAACCCTCAACAACAATGCTGGGCAGTGCATGAAGTTTTTTGTTGGATCTTTGTGCATTTTACAGAGATTCGGGAAGGTTATACTGTATAGTATAGAAATTATCCCAATGATGTATAGAAAATTATAGTGTCATATGTAGCTACAGTAAAGAGATTCAATATCTGGTATTTTGTTTTGGACTGGGATTAAAGTCATATCTTATGGATGTAATGATGATTTGTTTTAAGGGCTTCTGTTACGCCCTGCGACAAACTGGTTTGGACAAGGGCTGTTGTTAAGCTTTTGATGGCTTTTAAATATTAAATATTCAGTATTATTAATACAATGCTTGCAACTTCAGTTGCAATTTTAAACATCAAAAAAAATTATCAATGTCATATATAACAGCGGATGAGTTTTACATATAATTCAACTATACTTTAAGCACAGGTTCTAAACAATTGGTACCATACTGCTGTATAGTGACCAGTTGGAAACTAGTGCTTATTTACTATTTATTGACGGTTCTACAGTCACAGGAGCTTACGCATCCATTAAGTCCTTAACACATAGAATTCGGACATATTAAACAACTACTCTAAAGTTTCAAAAAGATGTGAGGAGTGTTGCATTCATAACTCACTAACGTTGAATATTGGCAAGGAATGACACCAATTTCTACTGGATAAATAGGCTGTCTCAGTGTACAAGATAGTACTTTTGTATACTTTTGGAATGGTCTGAGTATTGATATTAAGATGTTTAAAAACCTTATCCTCCTACAAGCCAAACTTCAAGCGCACTACATATGTTTTCCAAATTTGACCAAAACAAAAAGTTAACTAGTTTCAAGTTTACAACCATAGCATAGTCATGTGATGCTTTCTAGTCTGAGATTTAGATGGAGAAAATAACCTCATAATATGCCTACAAGAGAGAAATTAGTAAAAAATTGTTTGTATGATTGTCTAAATAATAATAAAAAGTCCCAGGCGCAGCTATAATTCTGCATCTTTTATGGTGTATGTCCCAAGACTTCAAGGTCTCACAACAAACCCAAGAATCAGAGAATCTTCAGGCAAGAGTAGATACTGAAATTGGAATGTTGGGAGCTCGATATCAGTAATTGATACTTACTACTCAGTGCATATCATCATTGGTGGATACAGCACTTTCCATGGTTGACAGGATTTTTTTGATAACATCTATGCTCCAAAAGAGTGTCTTCTCTATATTCCCAGTAATGAATAAAGTATAGCTTTTGATTTTTTAACTGCCTTTACCTTGGATAGAGATTTAGGTTTCCTGATGCATATAAATTACTTGTGTTGATCAGTGTACTTTCCACAACTTTCATTGTTTTATAAAATTATACTGATGATATGAGTGATTGGACTAATAATAATTACACAAATGTTGCCATGGATCATTGTTCCAACACAGCTACACGTATTTTGCAAATGTATTTAGTTAATTTCAGCTTTCATTGTGTGTATTATTGGTCTGACTGCATTTACAACACAATAAGAATGCATATACATTTGATATTCAGAGTGGAGACATATTTAAGCATGAACAAATCCAATGCGGCAATAGGTACATTAGGGGCAGCATATCATCTCAGAATTGAAGAGTTAACATCTTATCATGAGCACCATCCTCCTCTTTGTACTTAAGCATTGTTTGGTTATGTGAGATGGTTTTCTAATAACTTTGCAAGCAGCAGATCACTGATATTGGCAACAACAAATCATTATGGAGTTATTACATGGTGAAAAAAGTTGTGGAGGACCTTAAACATGTTAGTGTCATTATCTAAGTCTACTACAATAAATTATTTGATTACTTGAGTGGGATGGAATAAATGAGGATATGTTGTTTCCTTCTTTCACAGGACTCTACAGTTTTACTTATCACTCAGATTCGGAAACATAGTTAAAGAGATCCCTCTTTTTTCGTTTTTTCCTCTTCCTCATCCTCATTAGATTTGGTAGCTTGAGACTACATATTGAGGGTCTTTCCTTCCATTAAATAATTAATTTCATACTAATCTCTCCATATTCTCAATATTGGATTTTAGTTAATATTTGCACTCTGCTCCATTTATGTGCTCACCTTAGATTTTCTGATCTTCTATGGTCACCTAGATCTAAGCTTGTATTTGGATTTTCATGAAATCCTACATGGTACGTACCAAAGCCATGTTGATGCCCTTAGCTGATTTGTATCGACTTATGAAAGGCTTTTTCTATCTGATTTTTATATCCGATGAATTTTGGAGCTTGATGGTTCAAATGTGATCTCAACACAGCATAAAATAAGCTGGAAAATCAAAAAAGGAAAAATTTCTTTTCATTTCACCAAAGTAAAAATCAAAGCTCAGAAACCTCAATTACAAATAGGAGATTGATCATCAAATTTGACATACAACTTGTTTCTCAGGTATGTGTAGACAAAATTAGGCCTACTATTGCATCTAGAAGACGTGAAAGCTCTCATGTTCATGTAAAATATGTCTAGGTTCAATGAGCTAAGAATCTGAGGAAAAAGAATGTGCTTTTCAGTCATATGATATACTATACTGTGCGATTTGCAACGGTGTTTTCTTCATAGTTCGCAAACTCGGACTCGGAGAGTACTCAACAAGCCTAAAATTTTCAACTTGGCAAAAACCCGGAGAAAGCTCGACAAAAAATCGGCAAAAACTCGGCAACTTAGAAAGAACTAAATATTAACTTCTCTTAAAGAAACATATTTTTTTTGTAAAATTGAATTACAAAATGTATTAAATTAAGACTTGACATCTTGAAAGAGAAAATGCATGGTTTTGTAGCAAAAATAGCATATGAAAAACACACTGTAACCAACATTTTTCTTGCATCGACATTTTTACCCTTAGTTTTTTGTGTCCATAAAAACACGAGATTTAAACTTGAGAGTACTCACACAGTAGAAAAAATGGAGAGTACTCAGCAACTCGGGGAGTACTTGGAGAGTTTGCAAACCATGGTTTTCCTAACAAATTATAAGTAGGCAAAACCATCACAACACTATACAAACAGTCAATGGCAACCTATAGCAGCCACCACCAACTACCTATTACAAGGTAATTGGTAAATACTTGCTTATTAATAACAGAGACCGAAAGGTCAATTTATACAAAAGGAAGAGACGATGTTTCCTTTGGAAACGATCGTAAAGAATAGAAACATTCTATTCCAGAGAAAGCAAAAAACGAAAGCAAACTAAAACTAAAGATATTTACAAGATAACCATTAACTAATAATAGACATCTTATCTATTATTGTAATACCCTCCCTTAATGGTTAATCTATCTAACACACCAAACTGTCCTCTGAATTTGACAAACTTATCAGGACCAAGAGGCTTGGTGAGAATGTCTGCAGTCTGATCTGAGGTAGGAACATACTGCAGATCTATAGTCCCGTCTTCAACCAGCTGTCGTATGTAATGACAATGAACATCCACATGCTTGGTTCGTTCATGGAAGACTGGATTCCGTGCTAACTTGATAACGCCTTCGTTATCAACAAACAGAATAGTCGGTCCTGCTGGTGACATCTGCATATCCCCAAGCATCCGACGAAGCCAGACAGCTTCACATCCTGCCTTAACAGTCCCTCTGTATTCAGCCTCTGCAGAAGAGAGTGAAACTGCCTGCTGCTTCTTGCTGGTCCATGTGACTGCACCGGATCCCAAACTGAACACATATCCAGATGTTGACTTTTTATCATCAACAGAGCCTGCCCAATCTGAATCTGTGAACCCACTGAGTTTAGGATTAGAACTCCGAGAATACAGAAGTCCATAATCAGAAGTGCCTTTCACATAACGAAGCACATGCTTTGCTGCCATCCAATGATCAACCTTAGGAGCTATCATAAAGCGTGAAATATAGCTGACTGCGAAGCTGATATCAGGCCTAGTAGCAGATAGGTAGATGAGGCTGCCTACTAGTTGCCTATACGTAGTATCATCAACGGAAGGAGAATCAGACTTGGCTGATAACTTGAGACCTTTCTCCATAGGTGTAGATGCAGGTTTGCAATCCTGCATTCGGAATTTGACTCTTGAAGCCTTGATCACTGAGGTATGTATCAATCTTGATGTACCATGCCCGAGAGGCCTGCTTCAAACCATAGAGAGCTTTTACCAATCTGAGAACCTGATGGTCTTTACCAGCAACCTTGAAACCAGGAGGCTGCGTCATGTAGACCTCTTCATGGAGATCACCATTCAGGAAAGCACTCTTTACGTCCATCTGATGGACCTTCCAGCCAAACTGTGCTGCCATGGCTAGGACTAATCTAATGGTGCTCATCTTTGCAGTAGGAGCAAAGGTCTCCTCATAATCAATGCCCTGACGCTGAGAAAAGCCCTTTGCCACTAAACGAGCTTTGTACTTATCCAAAGTACCATCTGATTTGTATTTGATTTTGTAGACCCATTTGCAGCTAATGGGTTTCTTCCCTGGGGGAAGATCAGAAAGGACCCAAGTGTTGTTCTTCAGCAGGCTCTGGTGTTCAGATTGCATGGCCTGTTCCCACTCTGGAATTCCTTTAGCCTCGGAATATGTTTGAGGTTCAAACACACTGTGAATGTTGGCGATAAGAGCAAAGTTAACAAAATCTATAGTTTTGCTCTTTTTCCGAGTAGTTCTCCCATCAATGAGCTCATCATCATGAAGATCAACAAGTGTCTTAGCCCACCACTTAGGCCGGAGAGAAGAATGACCAACAGTAGTACTAGGAGATGCTTGATCAGCAGGATCCTGATCAGAAGAATCTAGATCAAACTCAGGTGAAGCATCTTCAAAACGAGGTGATCCTGCAGGAGAAGCCGGAGGTGGCTGTACAGGTATCACTGGCAGGACTGGAGCTACTGGAGCTACTGGAGCCCTCCCATCAGGTGGACCTAATGGAAGCCGAACTCCCAAATCATGAACCTGCATAGGCTGGTCTGCTGGATCAGGAATAGGAGAAACAGGCATGAATGGTCCTCGCTGCTCATCAAAGACTACATCGCGGCTGTATATGAGACGAGATGTCTCGACATCAATAAGGCGGTAGGCTTTGTGAAGACCGCTATATCCAGCAAGCATTAGTTTCTAACTCTTGGCATCCAACTTGGTGCGTGAAGCATCAGGGATCCAAACAAAAGCAAGAGAGCCAAAAACCTTCAGGTGATTGATTCTGGGCTTGCGACCTGACCAGGCTTCGGAACATGTCTGTGTTCGAGCATGGAACGAGCCATCTCGGTGATTGTCCTGTTCTGACGTTCAACTACACTGTTCTGTTGTGGCGTGTGGGGTGTGGTGAACTGGCGTTGGATGCCATGTGTATCCAAGAAGCTGGAGAAAACATTAGAACAAAATTCCCCCCCATTGTCTGATCTAAGAGTAATAATAGATTTCCCAGACTCTTTTTCAACTAAGGGTTTAAACTTCTGAAATACAATAAATGCATCGGATTTCTTTTTAAGGAAATACACCCACATTTTTCTACTGAAATCATCTACAAACAACAGAAAATACCTGTACCCAAGAACAGAAGGAGTGGCCATAGGGCCGCAGATATCAGCATGAACAAGCTGAAGTACTTGAGAAGCTCGCCAAGAATCGCCACTGGGGAAAGGTGTGCGATGTTGCTTCCCAGCCTGACATGCGTCACAAACTCCAAGGTGTTGGGTTTGAATCTCTGGCAAACCAAGAACAAGCTCATCCCGAGCAAGTTGTGAGAGATAATGCACATTTAAGTGCCCATATCGCTGATGCCAAAGTGTGCTGATGGAAGATCGCCGAGCAGCCATAGCTAAGTCCTGAGAATCACCAGAATCAGTAAGTCTGAAAAGACCATGATCCTCAAGACCAACTGCAACAGTAGACTTAGTCGCCCGATCAATGATGGTGCACTGATGTGAACTGAAGGTGACTGCCAAGTGTGGAGAATGTCGCAGCAACTGACTGACCGAGAGTAGATTTAGTTCCATCCCTAGAACGTAGTACACATCAAGGAATATGAGCTTCCTCCCAATAGACTGAATTTGAATGTTGCCTTTACCAACAACCGTGTACTCTTCTCCACCACCAAAGATAACAGAATCTGAATAAGGCTGGTAGTCAGTAAACCAGTCTCTGCGGTGAGTGAAATGTCGAGAGGCACCTGAATCAATGTACCAGGCAGATGACTGTACATGATCTGCAGGTCTTTTAGCTATGAAGGCATAAAAGGCAGATTCCACTTGCTCAGTGTGCTCTACACTGTTCGCTTTGGGTTGCGAACCTGATTGCTTAGACTGGGCAGCTAAGCGTTTCCGACATGCAACCTTCATGTGACCATACTTGTGGCAATAGTTGCATTGAATGTTCTTCTTTTTGGTACCATCGGATGCTGGAGCAGAAGACTTCTGCTGAGATGGTTGCTGAAACTTGCCCTTATCCTTCTGAAAGGATTTCGCAGCAAAGGCTTGCTCAGTGGAGGTGGAACTGGAGCTGCTACCGAACTGTTGTTTCCACCGATCTTGCTGAAGTAGCAGGGTGCAGAGATCAGTGAACTTTAGATCAACACCAGTAGATGTGATGTTGAGAGTCTCGATAAAATGCTCATAGGAATTTGGTAAACTCCGAAGAGTGATTACCACAATATCCTCTTCCTCCATCTTGCGACCGATGGCAAGTAACTGATCACGGATTTCCTGAATCCGATTCAGGTGTGCCTGGAGCGAGGTGCGCTCATCCATGACAATAGAAAACAGAGTGTTTTTCAGAAAGAAGGCTCTGCTCTTGTCGGAAGTCTCATGAAGACCTTTTAGATGTGTCCAGATTTCGGCCGCTGTCTTGCCAGATGGAATCTGAGAAAGCTGGTCATTAGCTACAGAGAGTTTGAGAAGCATTACTGCCTCTCGATTGTTCAAATCCCATGTATCTTGATCAGGACCCGGAGAAGTCGGACGCTGCTTAACACCCAGAACAAGTTGATCAGTGTTTCGATATTTGAAGATTGCGATGATGCGTTGCTTCCAGGTTCCATAATTGCGACCACTGAATTTGGAATTATGCTCGAGCAGAATATTTGTCAGAGATGCCATGGCACGTTTTCCAATGAAAAACTGTGAAAATCTGTGAAGGCACGTTCTTCGAGGCAAAAATACGGAAGACCCAGAAGAATCAGAGAATGACCCAAAAGAGAGCTCGAAAAACCCAGAAGGAATTTGCTGTCGTTTTTTGAATCCGCTAGCTCAAAAATCGAAGCACCCAGAAAAAACGGACGACAACCCAGTTGAGCTCTCGAAAAACCCACCAAGAATTTGCAAACAAAAAAAAATTTCGACCCCAAAAATTAGGGTTTCGAAAAAAAATGGCCCTAGCTGAAAAAAGCTTGAAAAAACTTCAGATTTCTTGATGAAAAATGGTCGAATCTGCTTCCCAGAGCACGATGACAGACTGAGACGGCTAAGAGCATGAAGATTTGATATAGAAACATGCAGATTTTCACCCCAAAAACGCGAGTCTCCAAAAAATGGCCACGATTTCCATGCGATTTGCAGACCCGTAATTCGGGAATTTCTCCAAGCAAAAAAACCCTAGGTGGGTTTTGGAGAAATTAGCTGAAATAATTTTGGAAAAATTTAAACAAATAATTTCAAGAAGAAATTATAAATTTTTCCGAAAAAATTTAAGTATTTAGCTCTGATACCATATTACAAGGTAATTGGTAAATACTTGCTTATTAATAACAGAGACCGAAAGGTCAATTTATACAAAAGGAAGAGACGATGTTTCCTTTGGAAACGATCGTAAAGAATAGAAACATTCTATTCCAGAGAAAGCAAAAAACGAAAGCAAACTAAAGCTAAAGATATTTACAAGATAACCATTAACTAATAATAGACATCTTATCTATTATTGTAATACTACCATCCCCATGACAAAATGTTCCCCTTGCTTGTCACTGGAAAATTCATATAAAATGTGCCTATGTTCAAAGTGGTGAGAGTATGAGGCCAAAAAAAAAAAAATTGCTTCAGTGAAATGACGAGCTATGATTTACAATTTGCAGATCAGTTTTTCAACAGATTAAAATAGGTAAAAACCATTGCAACACTACACAAACAGCCAATGGCATCATATGGCAACCAATACTAACAATTACCATCTCAATGACACCATATTCATCTTGCTTGTCACTGGAAAACCACGATTTCATACAAAAAAAAATCCCCACCGCAGTCAGCAATTCCAAAGAATTCAATGGCAGTTTTGTGTCAAGAAAGCAATTTTGCAGTAAATTGAAAGCGGTTTAAAGAATAATGCAAAATTAGAAAATAGTATCGCAACATCTTCAATTATTCCTTTACTGAAAGTAATATGACCATCCTCTTCAACCCTCCCAATCAACCACTCTCCAAAGTGATTATAATTTGCATTTCATCTTCATACACTCCATTCTTGCTCAAAATTGCTCCATTTTAGAGCATTCTTTTACAAAGATTCATTTTTGTCCACTTCACAATCATGCAGATGAAACTTAACATTGGTGGCTGGTTTTTCCAAAAATTGTCTTTTCTTACAATGATGACCACTTGTTTTAGGAACTTTCAGGTTTCCATTCAACCTCATATGGTAATGTTTTCTGGCACAGTTTTTTCTAAAAATGCATAATTTTCTATGTGCTTTTCGTTGGTGTAGTTTGTTTCATCTCATTCTATTTCAAAAACTACAGTTTCAGCTTTGTGGCCTATTTTAGGCATTTGAAGGACACTAAAACAAAGATCATTTAAGAGGGAAGTGGCAACTCTAATTACACTGAAGTGTCATTACCATAATTTGATAGGGAGGTCAGTGATTGTATAAATGTGAGGCCCTAAGCTTGTGGTGAATCTTTACTTTCAATTTTTGTTGCATCTTCTTGCAATGTGAAAAATTCAAATCGAACTCATAAGTCTGTATAGCTATTCCTACTGGATGCAATTAGTATGCAATCAAGACAAAAACCTTGCACAAGGTTTATAAATGTAATTTTTGCTTAACTTATTGATGCCAGTGCAAAGGCAGTGTGGGGGGATGAATTGTGAGAAAGCTCTTGGTTGCATTTGCTCTCAACTGTCTTTTGATTTACAATTTCAACTTGGAACATGCAAAACTCCTAAAGGAAATTAGGATGCGATTGAAAAATTTGTACAGCACAATTAACTTAATCAAGGGATATTGAATTGACAGTAATTTGTTGAATCTTGACTTCACAATTTTAATCACATCTACAACCACATCTTAAAAAGATGGAACAGCTAAGAACACAACTAAGGGACAGCAAAATTGAGCAAGAGCATCATAAATGTTTTATCCAAGCTTGCTATTAGCATTCGTTAGTTGTTTCTAGCTTTACCACACAATTGCTTTCTATGGGAGCTGCTTGATACATTTTCCAATCTTCTAATCCAAGAGGAAGCTAAATTAATCCAAATGAACATCACCAAGTCTTCTGAGTCACAAGCATTACTAGCTATTGAGCTTTAAGTACAAAAAAAATAAGGGAACCCTGTAAAGAAACAAAAGAATTAGAAAAAGCCTAAAAGGACAGATAATTTTAATGCACAATTAGATTTAAATCCTCTTCCTCAAAAGCATAATCATTAGAAAGAAGAAACCCAAATTGCATATTGCAAGGAAGTAGGGTATGCTCACCATTAATGTTAAAACAGATTGATGAGTTGAAGAATCTTTTACAAAAGAACAAAATCAAAATTGCATTCAACTATGCCAAAGTGTCCAATGTCTTCAAAAACACAACAAGGGCAAGCACTTGTTGCAGTTAAAGATTCTAAGTCTAGCTGGCTTCTCAATTTCAGAGCTTCACATCGCATGGCTTATTCTCAAGTATATTTTCTTCAAATGACAATTGTTCTACACCACATATCTTAATGGATAACCTATATTTACATATTTGTAGGACAGAGTCTATTGAGATAGGTGAGGGATCCTTCAACAATTTCCTTTATGTACCATCGCTGTCAATTAATATCATTTATATAAATCAGATCACAAAGTGAGAAAGGAAGAGTGTTGAATTCACATCAGATTTTGTGATCATTCAAGCTTTCCAAAGCAAAGATACTGGCGCAATTGAGAAGTTAGATGAGTAAGCTAGCTTATACACCTCACGTTTTGTTGTTGATGTTCCTTCAATTCACCATCACGCATCCAGTGTGGACATTTTGAAGAGCTAAAATATTATCATTTGGACCTTCAAGTCCTCTCAATGACTAATATTCAAGAGACATGTCAATATTCCATTTCCTCCTGCCTCTTCAAATTTTAGTGTTGCTTTGAATGAGGCTCCTAGTGATTTAGTTCAACAAGTTCTCATTCGCGATCTTCCCAATACAACTACTTTGGATGAATACTTGACAGACATTGCAAATTTGTTTTGTGAATTCTTTCTTAGGACATTTTAAGACACTATCGAGCATATTCTTTTAATCTCTGGTTTTAACTTCTATGGATTTGCATCATTTTCTTTAGATGCTATGAGGACACCTTCAAACCCTCTTGTTCTTTCTCCACATGATCATTTGCCACAATTTGAAATTGGCTTGGAAATTCTTGAGCAAAGTCAAGCGACATCATACATTTTTCTCCCCTCATTCCTTTAAAGAATAGAAAGATATATTGTATGCTTTCATTGTCATGTTTCTTCCCAAGGGAAGGAATATTGTTGAGCAATCTTGGACCATTTTCAACATCCTATGTTGAGCATTTACCATTACACACAAGAATACTTGAAAAGCAGCTGCATGGTTTCTCTTCATCCTCTCTTGAGGGAGCTCTCTCCTGCAGGTTTTCTCCTTCTCATTGTTTGAGGTGAATGTCATTGTAAATGGGTACCTAATCAAGATTAGTCGTCATGAACCATTCATATTCAACATTTCTCCTTGAGTTCCTTTTAAGTATTCGCTATTATTCCTTTTACAGATATTTATTATCGTTATTATTTCTTACCGATATTTATTAACGACCCAATGAGTAAAACTGATATAACATTATTGCAAATTAGGTTGAGCCCATTTTTGTTCCCTAGCATGGACATAGCTTAGTTTATAGGCCAACCTTGTATCTGTTATTGGAATAAAAATGGCATTGTACATGACCTAAGAACTGACCAATAGAAGTAAAATGGTTTAAGTGCATTAGTTATATGTACTAACACTACATACTTTATTATATAATCAATTCAAATTATTATATGCCTTTATAGCAAGTAGCCTGGTACCTTGTATTATGTTCCTTTTGTGCATCATGGAGATATATTTGATATTCAATGTATTAGAACAAAATTAAGCATTATATAACAATGGTAATTAATGATCACTGAATTTCTAAAACAAAGAAAATAATTTGACTCTTAAGGGACTTTCTCCTACAGAAATCGCATAGCTTTTTGACCTTCTTGTGCCATAAAAGAATATTCATTTCAAGCTCTCCTCTTGCTCCATCTCTATGGCAATATGTTACCTATAAAAAGTTTTAAATGTATCCAATGCAAAGTAATTGCCTCCGTATGGCATATAGCCACAATACACAATAAATTTAATTGAGTTCAGAACATTAAATTATTTTGATAGGCAAAACGCAATGTCAAATGATTTAAGAAAATTATAATTTCATTATTAAACTTGAGCTAAATTTTCATTCATATACTGTCGGACAAGATTGCAATATGAATATTGACATAGTCAACTTAAGTAATCAGAAAAATTTTACAAAGCAATTAAAATTCGATTAGTATAGTATACTTATACAGACCAAATTCAACTCAAAAGCACTAGAGAGTAGCTTTCAATATTAATACTGTTCTGTATACAACCATTAATTTGTTTTTCTCTTGATTACAAACTCTGCCTATCATTTCCTGCTTCACAAAGAATCTAAAAATTTTCCCTTCTTGAGAAATTGCAAAAAATGAAGCTTCTTAAGGTTGAATAGCAATAAATGGCAACATTATGCATAAAGGCAAACATGGAATATTATTAGAACCTGAATTTGCATTGTCGTCAACTCTAATACAATGGCAAAGAATTATACTGTCTTCACTATACCTGGTCAGGTGCTCGCTTGAACTGTGCACTTGGAAGGAGTTCGTCTCTAAGCTTAATCTCATCATCATAACCAAAACTTCGCAAAACAGTCCAAGTAGTTTCCAATCGTCCTTTCTCAATAAAAAGAGCATGGAGAAAAAGAAATCCTGTTAGTGTCAAGCCATTTTCATTCACACCTTGTGGAAGTCTCTCTGAGACAACCCTCTTCACGCCAACAATTTCAGAAGGTTGTAATGGTGCATTAAAGCATCTAACCTGCTCAATAAATAAGATGACAAGCTATCATGAGCCTCCATTCTAATGGCATGCTCTCAGATGCTACATAGTAGCAAATAGTTTGTATATCCTATGTAATTTTTAACAAAACAGAACTGAGATTTGCATCATGTACAATGAACAAGATACACAGATTTAAAATTATAGTGCGAATAGATGTTCTATATAAATCTGTGTCCCTAAAAAGCAAACCAGAAGCATTCTGATATTTTTAAAATATTCTGAAGCCATGCCATACTTGAAATTCATTGAGCTCAGCATCACTAAGAGCACCATCTTTGTCATGATCACACATTATGAATACTCTCTTCAATGCCCTCACACAACGAGGCTTTAGTGATTGATTTTCTTGGTCAAATAATGGTGCTGTTGGATGAAGAACTGTCTTTTGAGCATAGTAGAAAACTTCAGCAACCTGTCAAGTGTGGTTGTTTAAATATCAGTGTCCCAACTAGAAAACAAAGGCACAAACTGAGGAAGAGCAGATTATATGGCTTAGACGGGTCAGAAAAGTTGCATCAAATTCAACAGGGAAAACTCTAACATGCTTGAATGGTTTCAAATAACATACATGTCAAATAAGAAAAATATGACTATACTATCTCAAACAAAAGTACACTTAACATCTAAACAAACAGTATTGTTGATACATTTATTACAATTTTAATTAGAATCACCAGGGCTCAAAAACCTAGCTATTATAAAAAGTTGTATTTACTATTTCTAGTCCTCTCAATATTTAACAAATAAATTATTGACAATGGCAACAAAATATAAATCTTAATGAAGTACAAATCTTGCATTCACGATAACAACCTGGCTCACAGCTTCCAAATCAACACACGCTCATCACATTTCAGTTTAACATTCAAATTATTTTTACATTAATATTTTAATTTTACCATGCACCATGGGTAAATATACATGCAGCGCACCAACATGCACTCAGATGTAACATGGATCTCTGATTAGTTGTTTTTTTATTTCAAATATAAGCATGGACTCCAGAAAAAATATTTAAAATTTCAAAATAGAACCTAAAGTGTACAAAGAAAATTACAGTTACAAATTTATTTAGTGTCACAAGAAAAGTAATGTTTATTAGAATATACGCACAACCACTCTATGTTAAATGGATCCTTAAATATAAATTTGTTTAATAAACTAAATTTACAAATCAACCTGAATCTGCTTCAACGCTGAACATTCTATACATGTCTCAATCTCTCGGAATTCTTGCATAAGTGGTGACATTACTTGCTCCAAACTTTGAGGCTGGTCCTCCCGAAGATCTAATTTACAGCCAACTACAATGACTGGGGCCTTAACCTGTATGTAACAAAGGAGGAAGTAGAAACATCCATTGGTTGGTACATAGAAAACATTTCAATAAGCATGAACCCAAAAAGAAAAACTAGACAACATTATATACAAGAGCCATACTTCCAAGCGGCGGAGTTCTGGGAGCCAATAGGTCGATAATCTGTCCAATGTGCTAGGCTGGTCACAAGCATATGTTAGCACAATTGCATCTGCCCTCTTGCACTCTGCCCCCATCTTGGAGCTATCCTCAGGCCTGTAAATGTAGAAATAGATTGCATCCAAATATGGGAGGTCTTAGAAGTTTGAATAATATGTTGGAAAAAATAGACAAGAACACTCCTACATACAAGCGCAAAGAATACTATCTGCACATTTGTTATTAAAGCATAATGCAAGTATCACATGTGGGCAAAAACCAGCAAAGAAGAAATACAAACTTTGATGATGTGTCAATTATTGTTAGTGGTATTCGATCAGGGTAATAATCCTGAGGGATTCTTGTTGGTTGCACAACAGAAGGAACATTAACTGGAAATGTATCACTAGCCACAGTGACAATTAGACTGGACTTTCCAGTACCACTGTCTCCTATCACAGCAACACGAACATTTGTTGGCCATCCTGCATTCTTCCTTCCACCTGTGCTACCCATCTTACCGTGACTTCTGTTAAAGACAAGTTGTTCCTGTAACCTTCAGCAAATGACAACAAGGTTAATTTTGACACAAAGAAAGGCGAAAACAGATGAGGAATTCAAAAAATTTAGTCTGTAAGAGGACACAATGAATCTTATAAAAGAAAAGATATTAAAATAGAAGGAATTTTATAAAACCACCACCAATAATGAAAATTGTATCTAGTTATTAGCCTGTTAGGCTTACAATTAAATTTTATTGGCTATTCATTGTCTATTCAATGAAACACACTACACATGACACAAGCAAAATTGGATAGAAAGCCTAACTCAGTACATATAGGAAATTTAGTATCAAGTTATCAAAACAATTTCCATATATTGCCCACAGTCCTAAGGCTAGTTTCCATATATTGCACACAGTTGTAAAGCTTTTGTATGATCACTAACTATTAGTAAACCAGCAAATCCATTTCAAGTTCTTTTTAATCAGATAAATAAACCCTCAGAAGGTAGGAAGTAAAAATTTACTGAAAAGCATGAGCAGTGAAGGGGAAGTCACACATGACAAAAGTAGAACTATCTCTGTATACAGTAAGTCTCAACCCAATGTCCAAATTGCATAAAAAGCTTCTGTTATATCGCTGACTATTACTAATCCATCTATGTTTTTCTTCAAATTCTATCCATATAGTTAAAGAAACCCTTAAAACCACGCAGAAACATTCAATCAAAAGAACATGTGAGATGAAACCAAACCACAGTCCAGATAAACATGTGGCCACCCACGCAGATAAATCACTTTCATGGTGTCATTTATCATACACTACAGATAATACAAAAATAACAGTAACTACCTTAGGCTACAGTTATCAGATACAATTAAGTCATTTATTTAATAAAAGAATAAATGCAATTTTTTAAGTCATGGCCTGGCCAGAAATCAAGGTTCAGATATTATTGAATCTTCAATTCCAAGATTGAACCTAGACTGTCTTCTTCACTCAAGCAGTCAGAGTTCAAAAGAAAAGGGAAGATTCAAAATACCCAAAACATACTTGCAATTTATTAAGGACTACATCTCAACAATAGATCAAATCTTAGTTACCCAATTCTCCCCTTGGCCCTTCGAACTAGGTGAATTTCGAACTGGTTTTTGGTCCTTGTCCTGGATCCCTTTTGGGTTCCACTTGGATTCAAACCCAAGCAAGTGGGTTCCTCCTAGTCAAACCTAGGTCAAACCATGATTGAACCAGGGCAGACCCAGGTAGACCAAGTGCGAACCAAGTACAGTTCTATTAGGAACATTCTATAATTTAGTGCAGAAAACAATTATTACAGAATTTGAATAAAGATTTTTTACATAACAATACAAAATTTACTTAAATTCAAATATTTATTACATTAAATTAAACCAGCCCTCGAGATATCTTCCAGTGCGATTTTTATATCCAATGCTGATAATGACCCTTGTCTGTATAATTGGAAGCTTTGTATAGTGATATATCATATTTGAAACATTAACTAACATCTTCAATAGGTGAAGAGGGTTGCAAGCTACTTATATAACATTTTTTAAGTAGGATGTTAATTACAAACAAACATGCTCTTTGTACAATGAAAAAGTAACAAGTGTTGGACAACTTGGAAAACAGGAATGTTATTAGTGCAACTGATCCCAATAACATCGACAATGTTTGTGAACCAACTAATGCCTTTGATGAAGAAGAAGAAGATGAAGATTTAGATAATACCATTAGATGATTGAAACTTAGCAAAAAGTTCTAATTATTGAAAGTCTAAACAATGATGCTTGAACTCAATATTATTTTAATATTTTGGTGTTGATAATAGATATGATGCTAAGATTACAAGTTTATAGTGTTTTTGTTGTTTTTATGATACCATGTAGCATTCTAATCTTAATTCATTTTTCTAGGTTGCGTACATATGTATATATATAGTTTTTACCTGTTTTTGTACTAACAAACCCAAAAGAACCCACGCAGCTCGAATGGCCAACTTACCAAAAATGGTAAGTTTTCAAAAACAACAATTCTTTCAAAATTTTGCCATACCAGCGAACCGGTTCTTTGAACCTGAACTTGAACCGGTAATTTAGGATCAAATCAATCCCACTCCACCTCTCTTTATTTCATGTTCTCTTTCCATTGACCCTTCCTCCATTACAGCCTCTAAATCAACCTCAAAAAGATTGCAAATAGCATTTACTTATTAACAGCTGAAACCCAAAAATTCTACCAAATTTCAATTTATGAGTCATTATGTCACTCTTCAAACCAGCAGACATTTGTTACTATGCACAAGATGAAACAATATCTCATTTGCAATCTCACTACTAGTGCCATATAAAAATTAGGCTGCCGCAACATTCTAATTCTGGCTAAACGTTAGGAGTATTTTAAAAAGGCACCAAACACATATAACTAACATAGAACCAACAGCTTTTAAAGAATCAAAAGCAATCTGGGCTATCTAATACAAGGAAACTGACTGCCATACATAGATATGTAATGAGGGAAAAATATGCAACAGCTCTACTGTGTACAAGTAAATACTTGGAATGTGTGTAATTCCAATTGTGTAAGACCCCTCCTCGTATGTACTTATTTAAATATAAATTTCTCTATTAAATCCTTTATAGGAGTTTTGAATGGGATATATGAGCACGACAAGGCAATGGTATGAAAGAATATTGATGTTCTTGCTGGAAACCATGTAGAGGTTACTATGATAATTATGGCTATCTTATGTATTATGATTTGATGATTGTTGCAATAATGTAACTTAATACTTACCCTCTTATGAATCATTTGAAATTCGAAGACAAAGATTATCAACTCTCTAGAAGTGCCCTTAAGTACAAGAGGTTATACTTTTGTATTAGGATGAGTTATTCGGTTACTCAAAATTATGGTTTGAATCATAAGCATTGTGTGTATTTTCTAGGATACATCTACATAACTAGGTGATAGGAAGTTATGGACTTAGATGATTATGATGATGATGGATATGAATTACGGTTTTATGGTTTAGGTGTCCTAATGGAAATTGAGATCAATTGATACATTCATGTTTTGATACCCTGTGATTCGAGACTTACTACATTGTTTGACTGTTTAAACATTGATTTGTACTAATGATGCTATGAGGTGTTTCACCTTATAATGATGATGTTTATTTATGATACCTTGATGATTAGGTTATATGCATTCAGATAGTTCAATATGCTTTATTGATGATGTTTTAGGTATGCACATACATTATGATGATTATTTCAGTATTTTAATTCAAATAGATGAATATGTTATGGTATTTCAATTATGCAAGCAATTATGTTTATCAAGTGCAAAATAGAAAAGTTATTACAAAGAGAATGTAGAATGTTTAGTCAAGTTATATTATGCAATTTGATTTATATATACATGTGATTTTATTGAGCTACTGATATTCAAATTGAGTGTGCAGGAAAGTTACCATGGAAATTATCAGAGAATCAATAACCAACCATATGTGCAAACTGTAAAGCCAAGGTTGAATCTAATGAAGAGATTTGAACCCCGTTATTAAGTGAATTGATTTGTAATCGTAATCTATACATATGTATTAGGTGATTTCACTGTGTAATTAGTGACATGTCAATGTTGTGTAATGTGATTTTCCAGTGTCACTTAACACTTGTCATGTGTATATGTAATGACATGTCTACTAAGGATGTCAATGTAATCCTAAACCTAATTGACTTATTACGAACCTAATTAAACCCCTTTGATTTGGAGATACTTGTAAAATCCCGCCAACTAGATTATTTGGATTCAAATTTTTCTAGTCACTTCTAGTGGCCAAAAAGTGGTCCTAGGGGCCAATTTTAATAAAATCTAAGTGTTAGGGGTATGGGTTAGGGACATTTTTTACACTATTAGAACCCCCTAGTGGCCTTGGTGACCCTTTTAATATCTCATTTCCCACATGTTGCGAAAATGGAGTGGACTCTTGACCTTTTCCCAAACCCACACTCCTTTCCAATCTTGCATTTATGATAGGGGACATGATGATGGCCAAAGGACTGAGAGTCAATTCTGAATTTATTGTTAGTTGGTGGGTGAATATTGGAGGCCTTTTGAGAGGTCCTTTGAGGATTTAGAGGATGTTCACCCATTCTCTACTTTTAGAGACATTAGGGTTTTGAATTGAAGGAAGCAAAAAGGGATTGGACTCTTCTCAAAAATCATTCTACCATAACACTTGTGAAGATTGGTCTCCACCATTGCCATGGAAATCTTGTTCTTGTTTGCAAATAGATTAGTATGTTATTTCATTCTCTTGTGTATGTGCTTCATGTATTTTGTGTTCTTGTAATGTAAAGAGATGGGATTTTGGCTTTGATTTCATTCTTATTGTGTTCATCTTTTGATTTTGTATGAGGGAATTTGTGAAGGGTGTAATGGTATTACTCACCCTTGGATAGGGAAGAAGTGGTCAAGTATGGGGGAAGGGGTTAGTTGGACTCCATAGAAGTGTAGAGTCTCTTCTCATGGTGAGAAGGGGAAAGAAATGCAAAGTGTATGGGCCCTTGCATGCCAATGTTATTGATCTTGCTTTGGGCGAGATAAGGAGAAGTATGGAAATTGTATGTGAATTCTAGCCTTGGAAGAGGCTTGTATGTTTTACATTTGGCAATCTCCTACATGGTAGTCCACCTTCACCCTTTTGTTATGGGTTCAAGGTGAATCCCATTGTGCAAGCCTTGGATGGGTGTTTTTTGTTGTGTCTTATGTTGTTGTAATTGGACTTGGTTGTCACCCATTAGTTATTGGTTCTCCTAGCTTGGTGGGCAGTCTCCTTGAGACCTAGGATGGGAGGTGAGCTCTCCATAGTTTGCTTTATGTGTATTTGCAGATTTTGGATAGATTCTTATGATGGAGCAAACTTGGATTGGAGCTTTGATGATGTTCTTGAGTCACTTGTTTTGGAGACTTCTCCATTGTGATAACTTCTTATTGCATCTTGTATTCTTGTAATGAAGATGGAATTGTACTTGGATTTAGATCTATGAAATAGATCCAATGTTGTAAAGGCCATAATTGATATAAAGGAATAAAGTTTATTGTATGCAAAGATGTATATTATGTCATAATATTTCAATTGAAATCAATTCATTCTTATCATTAGATGCATTTCTTTAATGTAGTTTTAGAGTTGATTGTTCTATAAATTTCTCATTGAAATCTTGGAATTTCAATCAGAAATAAATATGTATTTGATTTTGGTAGAATCACAGTAATACATTGAGAAATTTAAATGTAATATGGACAAATATTTGGCTTCTTGGTCATTAACACTGTGCAGATCCACAAAGGGTCTCAACAAGAGTCCACGGGCGTTGGGTCATGATTTTTAGTGATATGAGCATTTACTCGCATAGATTCTAGGTCAGTTTTGCCATTTTGCTCTTCGATTTTTGTGAGACTCTTATTTTTAGCCTCATTTGGGGGTTTCAGAGGAAGACGATCTGTGATTTTGGTGATAGGAAAATGGGAGGTAAGAAGAAAAGGGTGGAACCAGTTAGTTGTTCGGAGTGGATGAAAGAGGAGGTGTGGGATATTCTGAGGTGTGGTAATTTTACTGGGTATATGGAGAGGCTAAATGGTAATAACCCGGTCATTACACAGCAGTGCATAAAAACCTGGAAGGAGGGCTTGGTTATGGTGGGTAATCAGTGTATAGAGGTCACTGATGATGTGATTGCTGAGGCCATGAGCTTGGCACTGGACGGTATTAATTTCTATAGGGAGCGAAAACTTTCAGACAAAGCAATTGAGGAATTTGTGGAGTCTGAGCATGAGAAGAGCCGTCTGGTCAAAATAGGTAATTCCTATACCAATCCAGCCTTTGTTTCTCGCCCATGGCATTTTGTGTTGTTTGTGATAATGGAATACCTAACTCTTGATGGGAGATTTACGAAATGCTATGGTTACCATTTCATACTGGCCAACCACTTTAGGCACAATGTTAAAATTAATTTTCCTTACTATTTAAGGCAGTCTCTTAGCATATCTATCCAAGCTATTCAGAAAGACCCAAATGGCGAACATGTCTGCCACAAGGGTCTTATGGTTCTCATCATGAATGTCTTAAAATCCAAGAAGATTGTGAAGCCTAGAGGCTCTCTGAAGGTTGCTGATTATGATACGGAAGATAGCATTCCGGAGAAGGGTTATGATTCTGAAACCCCGAATGAAGCTGAGGGGGGTGAGGAGAGTTTGAACAAAGGCTTTGGGGGTAGTTCAAAGAAGAAGAGAAAAGTGATTATTGACTCTGATTCAGACAAGGAAAGTGATTTTATAGAGGATTTGGTGAGGGATTATAAAAAGAAAAGTAGGAGTAAGGGTAAGAGGATTAAGGGCACTACTGCTGTGAGGGCTTCTTCCTCTTTGGATGATGAACCCTTGGCCCGTAGGATGGAGGGGAAGAGATATCCCTCAAGACATCAAGAGAAGAAATTTAGGCATAATGGGGAGGCAGATAATGAGGAGTCTAATGAACAGGGGCTACATCCTAATTTGGTTGATAGGTCGGAAGGTTTGACAAGGTCTACTTAAAGGGTTGTATGGTAACCCTGGCATAATACTGAAGGAGATTGGGGCTATGAAAAAACAAATGCAAGTGTTTAGAAGGGATATGCAAGCACTTTCGAAAGAGGTAGAGCAAGCTAGCAAAGTGGCTCATGGTGAACGCACACTTGGACAACATATTGATAGACTATTGGAGGTGATCGAGAACGCAAAACAAGTCAAAAACCTCATGTAGAAGATCCCGCAACTAGAGGCAAAGAAGAGGGCGATGGACAAAGAGTTTAATGCCAACCAGGGGAAGATATCAAAACTGGAAGCCAAGATGAGCAACTTGGAAAAACTGTTGAAACAAATTGCTGAGAATGTAAGTGCTTTGCTGAAGAAAGTGGAGAATGAGAAAGGTCAGGACTCCCCTAAGGTTGTTGAGATTTAGGGTCCCAACAAGTGTACCAGGGCTCACTCTAAGAAGACTGAAGACACAAGTAAAATGGATGAGGTCAAGGCCGTGGCTGAAAATATGCACATCCTTGCGGACCAGGCGCTTGACCTGATCAAGTCTTCTTAGCTGGCCTTTTGCTGTTTCTTTTGCTGTCTTTTTCAGCAGTCCTTTGAGTGACCTCTTGGATGTATTTTTTGGAGGTCTGTTTCATGTTTGCTTTGGTTAGGTTTCTCTGTAGATTTCTTCTTTGTTTCTCTCAAGACTTTTTGTAAAAGGTTTCGAATCCTTTAAAACCTGTTTTTACTTAATCAAAACACTGAGGATTGAGAATGACTGCAAGCCATAATCAAGTCAATCCAAATGGAATATAAATCAACTTCATCAATTAATGGATGGACTCCATATGTTCAGCCAACTGAGATTCGTTACTTGACAATGTTTGCATTAGATGGCTGAAATATATCGATTGCAATGCCTACCCTAGAATACAAAAATGATTTGTTGTCCAAAATCAAATATGCAAACAATTACTTCCTCTGATGGCCAATAATAGTGCCAGCCAAAAACAGGTTGATACAAAACTTTTATGCTGGCAAGAAATAGTTGGTAACAAAACTGCACATTATCAGCAGCTACATCTAGCATGAACTCATCAACCTTCAAGAACAGTTTAGGTTAATGGTAAGGAGAGAAGAACTAGCTGCTGTACATTGAGATGTGGTAAGGAAAAGAATTGTTACTCAATACACCGTGCATAAATAAATAATCAGAATGCATATTTTGTTTGTTCATCAAATTCTGTGTTTATTGTTTGTCTTCTGTTATTTGGCAAAAATCAGACATTTCCCATTTTTAAATGACGCCCACTAGAACTGAGGAACTTGGCAAAGGTAAAATGATACAACCAGGAGGAGGTGGCTACATTCCATCAAACGAGGTCAAACAAATGAATTTATCTTCCCAGAATTTATAACCTTGCCAAAACCTCACTGTATGGTTTGCCAACAGGCACAAGCCTTGGTGAAAATATCCAGGTTTATAATACTAAGTTACCTAAATGTGTGAAAGCCTATTGGTTGCCATTTTAGAAGCTCCTTGAACAACACCAGTTTTTGCACGATTTGAATTGCTTGGCATTCTTGCCCAGTTCCACGAGTTTATAACTAGATTATCACAGATTTTTTGTTTCTTCGACTACAGAAGTAGTTTCATATTGTGAATGGAGCGTCTCTCATTGCCATTTAATTTCTTAAACAAGATAATGGTGATTTATTAAAAAAAAAGCCGGTTCAACGACTTGAGGATTGTGAACGATCAAATCAAGAGAAACATGGTCAGAATTTGGGTGCACCAATGAGTTCAGTGCTGGCTTCCAATGCATATGAAAGCCAAGAAAAAGGCCAAGGTCTACAGCTCAGGGTCTTAAAAGCTCCAAAATGATGAACAGGAAAAGATTTTTCACTGTCAATAGAGTTAATGATGGTCAAACAACCCTTCATGAAATTAAACAGTGTACTTATGCATACGAGAACAAACATTGCGAATATTTTACTAGCCTTGTCTTCCATACAAAAGAAAAGCAATGATGCCAAAGGAGTCAAGAGCGTAGAATAGCAATTCCCCAAAAAAGATTGTTGAAAATAATTTTTAAAAATTAGAATCACTTTATTTTGTGAAATATATTTTACAAAATGCAAAAAACTCAAACAATTGAAAATGGATCTTTCAATTTGACCAGTTTGTTAAACAAGTACTTTTGCATTTTGTAATTAGTGGAATATAATCAAATTTTCCTCAATTTATATCCATAACTTAACTCTATCTTGAGCCTCCCTCAAAAATGGCTAGGCATCTTTTGGCAGAAGCGTATAAAAGTGTGTATTCAATCCTATAAATATGTAACTATGTTTCTGAATTTGAGTTAACTATAAGAAAACTGTAAAATCATAATAGCTTCGAATTGCTTGTAAACTTTCTGAAGATTTTACCAAAAAGACACCAAACAGATCAAAATGCACTAACAGAAAATGATACAAAAGTTTTTAATGTTGAAAAGGGAACTTTCAAAGGATTATGCAACAAGTATAGGGAAAATCAGACTTGCTGTTTGTAGTTTTTGAGTATTTTAGTTATGTTGGATTCATCGGTAATGCTTCATTGGTTATATGAATGTTATAGTGCCGCTCTTCTATTTAAAGGGTCAAGGCATCAATGGATCCCTCAACTCACCAATTTAAAAAAAATCCATTTCTGTTACTTATTGTAATTAAATTTTTCATGTTATCAAAAAAATTTAATTTCTTATAAGAGGTGGACTATGTTTACTGAAATGTTGCAAAATGGGAATATTGGTAAGCTCCTATCCTCTTTTGTTGGGATCAAAGTGTCATGATAGTAGCACTAACCATTATGAGGTGGCGTTAAGCTTCTCATAATGTAATGGAATATAAAAATAAGATTTGTGTTTGGTTGAGATCTAATCTTCAGAATTAAGGAGCAAGATCATAAGTCTAATAGCACTTCTACGAGCCAAACGAAATTCTGAAAAATTTAAACTCGCAATTATATAAATGGAAATATTCCACTAAAAGTTTATTAGTTTATAGTTGAAAATAAGCCTCCATTTCAGAATGAAGACACTAAAACATTGATCAGTTAGAGCCTAAATGAAATCAAATGTTGCATTTGAGTCAAGGTTTTCACAACATAGAAATTATCAGAATTTGTAGTGAACTAACATTGTCAAACCCAAGTGTCCCACTAGTGATGCAAGGGCAAGAGAATTATTTCCTTGTAATCAGCAAACACTGAAAAAAAAAGGTACCATTCTGCATTCGTCTTCCCAAGAGAAGACACTACTCTGCATTCTTGAAACTTAAAAGCACTGACAAAATGGAAGCAAAGGCTTGTTTTTGTTGGCAGTGGATCAGTGTCCCTTGCTAGATTCACGACATGGTTTAACAGCCTCCTGTGTCTTATATAAGTCTAGAGATCGTATTGGGCATTAACATGTTGATCTTTTGGTACAATGGCAAACCTAGCTGTTAACAAGTGGTATAAGAGTTTGGTCACATGTTTGAATCCTTGCAGGCCACAGTGAGTAACACTGGGAGGGGGATTGCTGGCAGTGGGCCAGCATTCTTCACTGGATTTGCGACATGGTATAACAGCATCTAGTATTTTTTATAAGTCTAGTGGTGGTATTGGGCATTAACAAGTCGATCTTTTGGTACAACGGTAACCCTAACAATTAGCAATTTTATATATTGTGAATGCAATTGAGACATTCCAAAATAAGATAAACAAACTTGTCCCAAGGGGTGAGCTTCATAAGGAAGAAGAAAAAATAATCTCAAATGCTCTGCTCCCTTTGTAGAAAAGCGCCGATATAGAGAGCAGTTACCAACAACATTACTGTCACAGTTGCCTAAAAACAGAAGCGGATAACCTCTCCAGAAGGGAAGACATATATCGTGTTGAAATAATGCATGGTCAACTGAATACACATGCTAGATCATGTTGGAGGATTTTGGAGAGCAATTAGGTCTGAATACCTAATAATTTATTTCTTTCATTTAGCCATAAAATTCTCCTATGAAGTGATTAAGTCAAGCTACTTCAAAATACCAGGTGAACTGTTTCTTGAGTTCCTTATGCTATAAGGACTCATGCGTCATATAAATCCAACTGTACCAAACCAAACTCTTGTCCGTTAAAAAATGGCCAACAGATTGCACACCCTAAAGATATATTGTTCTAATGAATGAAAATATACAGCTCAACAGCTTCAAGTCGCTAGTCGATATTGTCAAGAATCCTTTTCCAGCAAATAAAGCTCAAAATTCTACTGTTAGGAAAAAACCAGAGCTATGAGCAATTCATAATTGCTTCTTTAAGGTCTCTGTAAAATATAATATGCGGGCATGAAATTGCAATTTGTAATGCCAATGATGTAAAATCTATAGTAATAAGAAGTCTCTGCCATCTTGTTGTGCGATTGAGCAGCTAGGTGCCTAGTCGCTTGGCATGTATTTATTTTGGAAAAACTGCCAATTTCAATCAAGTTGAAAAGGCCCAGATGAGACGTTGGGGATGAACCGGTGGAGTATACATTTTGTAAAAGCTGTTCTTTGATGCAAATTTTGTTGGTAATAGTGTAAAATATAATATCCACGGCTTAGATATCAAAATGTGCGGCAGAAATCTAAACTTGTTTAGTTAATCCTTTTAGATAAATCACAAGCATAAAAGCACTGTATAACAAAGGCAAGTAATTTCGCGCAAAAATAAATGGCATACCTCACCGATAAAGAGCAGAATGCAGCAAAATGGACTACAAAAACTTTGTCCCAAATGACGCAATAGTTGGCAAACCTGCAATGAGAGGACTTCTATGTATAACGTTATGTTAGGGTTTAATAGCAAAGTATAACAAATTGGCCGTCTGTAATTTCAAGTCATTAATTTGTTTCAAGTATATGTATGTATTTGTTGATACCGAAAGAAAGAGCGCTTTCTGCAATGCGCTGCCACTCTTCACTCTACACCGTTGAATGTATTCCCAACAAACGCGAATGATTTCCTTGACGCCGAATGCCTTAGTGGAACTAAGTTTTATACCTTTGGTTCATTATTTTAATTTCAGTGTCTCCCTGCAAATCCGCATTTACCCATGCGAAGATATGCAGTGCTAGCTATAGTTAACTTTGCACACCTTCGATTGAGGTATGAAATAATCTCAAAATTTTGTAATTTTCTTTGTTATTTTGGTACGTCGGTTTCAGTTTTTCACCAATAATTATGCATTCTACAAGAGATCAAGAGATCTTATGCACAAAAGAGTCAAAAAAAAAAAAAAAAAATTGGTCTAAAAAAGTGTTCACTCATACGACTCTCATTGCACCAATAACTCTGTTAGGGAACCCAAAAGAAATGAACTTAAAGTTTCACTAAGTTTGTCAAACATTTTTCTTTTTTAAAGATAACAATTAAACAAAAACAGGTAAAATATAACGAAAGCATTAACTCGCACATACAACCATCAAAATAGATTACATCTCTTAAGGGTCCCATGACGTTGAATCATATTTAAGTTTAATTAATACTAAATCTGATACCTAACAAATCCACATCAAAGAACAATCATAAGCATTAATCTATTAAAATAATATACAATTATAGGATGCCACTTGGCATAAACAAAATGCATAATCATCTAATGTACAAGGCACAAGGTATGAAAAGCTCAAAGAATATACATCATATCCTAAGATCTCTAATAATCAAGTACAGTACAACAAAATATAACCATCCAACAGAAATACAAGATCAAATAGAGAGGAACATCTACACAAGCACATCTAGTAATGGCATCCAACGGTCAGATCTCAATGGTATAAGAAAAATGCACTACCACCCAACCTCGTGGAACCTAAATGGCCCACTCCCACCACATTGAGGAGATAAACTCAAGTCCCATGAGGATATCAAAACACAAGTCAAAACCAACATCTAGGTCATGGAAACACCTAAAAGCAAACTATCTCAAAGGGTACCAAGACACAAGTATAATCTAATCGCAAAGGCAACAAAGACACATAGGAAATCTACTATGTAAGTGGGTAAGTGTCATCACATGAGCCAACTCTAAGTTATATGGCAACCTATCTAGACTCTAGCCCTCTAATGTATCTATGTGACACCAGTATCCTTTCATACAAACAAGGCATACTAACGAAGCAAGGTCACAACCAAGCATCCTCTCTACTCTCATCCGAGCTTGTACTAGCACTCGAGGCATGGGTGAGGAAAAATAATGACTCTTATTAGTTCATTTTAAACCCATTTAATGAAATGTTATCACTTATTTAAACAACTTACAATGGGTTACCCAGGCAGCCACTCTAGGCTTCGGCCTCCATTGCAAGCCACTTCCCAATGTACACATAGATTATCTACCCTAAGCTCATAAAAAGAACAAATCATAAAATAGCAGTTTTCACCTCAGCCCTTTACCAGGGACTGGAAAACACCTTTAGATAAAACATAATAATCACCTCAATCCTTTACAAGCAACTAGAAAGCACCTACAAACCAATCATAGCAATCACCTCAGTCTTATACAAACAACTGGAAAGAATCAAAAGATAAAACACAATAATCACCTCAGTCCTATACAAGTAGTTGGAAAACATCAAAAGATAATTGATTGAAAACTCAAAGGTTACACCACAAAAGTCACATCATTCACCTCAGTTCTATACAAGAATTGGAAAGTAATAACAACCAATATATCAAACTCATCATAGAAGACATGTGACTACATCACAATTGGTCAAGTATAAAAGATCGTATAGATAACATCGTCATAGAACATAACCCCCAAACCTCTAAAAAAAATCCTGATTTGGTCAAAGTACTAAGTCAACATGAACCCAACATTAGTAAACCACACATCACATAAAGTGTCAAACACCGTTACTTTCATAATTCATTAGGTTTTTTGGAAAACACAAAAGTTCAATTTTTACTTATTGGTTTTCATAGCTCGTTCAAGTTTCCAAAATACAACAATTTGATGTTCAATCATAGTTTCAATTTTCATTACCAAAGTATCAAAACTACTAAGGTTTTCAAACTATCAAACAATGTAATAAAATTTCTTTAAATATAGAAATCATTTTCATATCAAATTGAACTACCAAGTAAAACCCAATTTTACTAAAACAATCATCTTAGTTTTCAAAACACAAAGATTCGATAACAATCAAGGTTCCAGTTTTCGTCTTTTCAAAGTATGATAATTAATAAGGTTTTCAAATAATAAAATTTCCTTAGTAATAAAAATCATTTTCATATAAAATTGATATGTCAAGTAGAATTCGAGTTTACTTAAAATAATCATCTTTCCAATTGCCATTATCAAATTACTATACACATACAATTTAATAATGCATTAATTAAAACTTCAAATGAATATTATTAAAATTAAATAAATAATCATTAATTATTAAATATAATAATTATTGATTTATTAATAAAATAACTTATATTAAATTAATAATAAAATAATCATTATTAAAAATAATAATAATAATATTAATAACTTTTAACATTTAATAACTATTAACATTTATTAAATTTAATTTAACATATAATAATAAAATATTATTTAAAATTTAATAAACAAAAAATAAATTAAAATAAACTTACTAATAACGTTTATAGACCGCTGGCTTTAAAGGCCTATTGTTGCTAGAGCAAGACTATTGCGGGCAGTCCTTTCAAACGGTCGTCATGGGGAGGGAAAGAGGAGGGGAGGTGGAGGTGGTGGCATGCCTCCCACTTCTTATTAAATTTTTTATTTATTTAAAACAAAATCCTCTTCCATGCCCCTTGTATAAACAAGCAATATCTTGATCAATTTTTTTAATTATATTTTTTTATAATTATCAGAGTAATTATAAATTACTGTGATAATTATTTTATTTTATTTTTTTTTTATAATTTTCCAATCTAGATCTGATAGGGAAAATATGAATAACAAACAAATTTCACATCTCAAATATTGACTTCCTTCCAAACCCTACCTGAAACAAAATACTAATCTCTAAATTTACAAAAAGAAGGTTTCTAATTCTCCATTCGTATATGGATGATCTCGAAACAAAGAACAATGAAATTTGCAACAAGGGTTTCAACCCAATTTAAAACTCTGAATACATAATCCTTAACAAACATGGAGAAGACAAAAAAATCAAAGAACGAGAAACTACTACGCAAACCCACAAGATCCTACCTGAATCTAATGCTAAAACGAGAGACACACAGAACTTACAACCAATTTCTCTTTCTTTCAAAATCCTTCTTTTAAGAAAATTTGCTCATCCAATCCCAGTATGGAGAAATGAACTCTAATTTGATAATAAAGAGTTTTTCCCCATATTAGGGTTTTGATTGTGCAATCACGTGAAACCCCTTTTCTTAATTACTGTATTATATTTTAATTTCTTGCACCAACTTTTGCACTTTCATTAAAATAATCTTTATTAAATAAATTCTTTTCTCTATTTAATTAATTCACAAGACATTTTAATAAAATATTTATTGATTCAACTAATACTATTATTTAGAGTTTATTGTTTAAATAAAACTCTTAAATAAATTATTATTAAATTAAATAAATATAAATACACCAAAATTAGAACTTTAATAAAATCTTTTAAATTTAATTCTTTTATTTAATTAATTTCTCAATTATTTAAATATAAATAAATATTGAATTTTCTTTGTAAAATTTCTATTAAAATAAATCATTAAATTATTTTTAACTTGATTTAATTATAACAGAAATCACAACATGCCCACAAGACTAAATATAACAACTCAACTAAAGACAAAGAACATAACCAAACTCCAGGGTCAAAACCATGAATTCATGTGACTTAATGAATTTAGATAGATAAACAACTCAGATACTTGTCCTATTTTCTAAGACAATTGGCTTAGGTTAGGATTTAGACTCAAGAATTATCTTCCCACTTTTACCATTGAGATACTGTGATAGGGTACGCTCATCTTGGCAATTCAGGGAAGTTGCTATCTGGCACCTGCAATTTGCATAAAATTCACACATGTACATACTCATATATTCTAAACTAAATAGGCAATTGAGAGAAGTGGTGCATCGTGTAGGTCCTGACTAGCAGGTGACTATGACTCCCTCCCTTAACCACATCAGGAACATCAAACATAAAGTAAAACATACAAGTACACCATACACATGCAAGTATGGGGTAAGTAACCATAGAACTGCATATATAAATCATCCATCTAACTATCATCATAAGATAACTAAAATCATTGTATGAACATACATGTATCATCATCGAAATAATCTTGAACACATGAAATAACTAAATAACTCAACAAATATATCAACTGAATATAAAATACATCTAATCAAATATGGTAACCAAGTATCGCTAATCATAAAATGAGCCTAAAAGAATTTGGCAATACAACAAAGAAGTCAACTAGGGGTAGGCATTACATATTCATTCAATCATCAATAAAGAGTCACAAAATATCCAGTAGTGCTTCACAAATTTCCACTAGCGGTTCACAAATCTTCAATAATGGTTCATAAATCACTAGTAGTGGTGCACAAACAAGTCAATTATGGATCAAAAAAAAATTAAAAGTTAAAAGACTTGACCAACTATTAGTGTACAAATGATCCACTAGTGGTATATTCAATGATTGAAAGAGAGGGAACTACTATTGAACCGTAGTTCACTATTGGGTATCCTTATCGCTTTAAAAATTTTTTGAAGATAATTACATTTTGAAACATATTTTGTTTAAAAAATTATAGCTAAATTTTATAGATAATATGTTTTTGTAAATGAAAAATATTCCCAATCTAATTGATTAAAATAGTAAACATTAATAACATATTAAAGATAGTTTGATGTCTATAGTTAATGAAGAAACTAAAAATAATACTACAATATGACCTATATTAAGTGTTTTTTTCCTCTTGAATGTGATCTAAACCCCCTGTCCTTGGCTTGACCCAAATAAAGTTCTACCAAAAATGCCCTTAATAATGTGCACAAAGGACACCGGTGATCAGTCTTGCATGGCCCTAGCTCTGATAATCTAACTAGAGGAGTGCAAGACAAATCTTAGTGAGTACTCGTATTTCAAAACCCTATGCAGGTGAAGCAAAACAATTGTTTATTCAAAGAGGCAATCAAGAACTCTTAGAAGATTATGGATGGCACCAAATTCCTTCTCCAAGCCAACATTGGCTCCTCCAACTTAGGTTTTAAAGAAGATATAGGTAAGACCCTTCTTGCTATTGGATTGGTTGTCAAACCCAACTTTCAGATGTTCATTTCCATTGAAGCTAAAAAGTTTAAACTTAAGAAACTACTTTTTTTTTTGTTGCATGACAAATTTCTAAGTTGTCATGTAGGACTTTCTTGAATGATTGACTTCATGATGTTTGGGCTAGCAAGCTAGGGTTTCATTTTACAAATCTCAAAATGATTCAAAAAGGGTGTTTTTTGTAATTTTTCTGGCTAACCCCAAATCCCAAAAAGAAGTTACGAAGTGTGAATTCTAGAGGGTACGATCCTATAATTTTTGTGCAATCCCCTAGTCTTTAGATGCTAATAATGAAGATATTTTGTCTCTATCCTCTCCCCGATGGATTAATGTTGGTAACGTTCCCCCATATTTGTGGAACCTCCCACGTCAAGGTCTAGAACCATTTAGTAATGCATTAAGGGTTGACAAAATCAACACCCTTCTCCCTCATGCATATGTTGGGGTTTTTATCAACATTAATCTTGAAATGGATTTACTAAAGGAATTAATTTTGACCTCTATCACTAAAAATATTCATGCCCTCTCATTTTCTTGGGTGGGATTAACACATGTTTCCTTTGCAAGAAACAATGTCATTTTAGGCATGCATGATCATTACCAAAGAATAAGAATACCTTCATTATTAAGTTGGTTTCTCTCCCTATTAAATCCATAGTTTGTAACCCTTCTAAACTAGTGACTACTCATGATACTCTTAATCATGGCAAAAAAACCCTACTATGAAACCCTCTACTGAGATTATGGCTACATTAGACTCTCTCAAAAATGATTTTACATTTAATGGGAAGATAACTACCCAAATCCCATCTCAACCTTTGGATCAATTGCAAGTTCTTCTCAATGCTTCTTCATTCAATTTCTACCTTGAATCATAAGTTCCTAAACACAAGCATAGAGTCCTTAACACTCAACAATTGGCACTTGAGAAGATCAATATATTATTTGTAAATAAAACTAGTCTTATTGCCAAAGTTGACTATGTCCCACAATCAATTCCCATTCTCACTAGCAACCCCAAGTGGTGGAGTCTAACCCAAATTTTTTCTCTGGATGGAGGTGATGTCAAGGGTTTCCCTAACCACTCCAATGGATCAAGCATGGTTGATCTTGTAGTGGTGGTTGAGGAGAATTGTTATGAAGTTAAGATAGGGGCATCACTTGGTGGGCTTGATACACTAAAAAAATGCTTATGATGGTTAGGATATATTCAATGAATGTACTTTAATAGTCATTCATTCACCCACCCTTGTCTCTCCCCAGGATTGCTCATCCTCTATCCAGTGAAGTTGTCAATGCTCCACTTAATATCATCCCCACTCATAATGCAGGACCGACTGCAAAAACCTTTATGATTGTAGGTAAGGAAGGCCTTGAAAAGGGTGAAATCAATGACCATATAATTGTTTCTCTCCTTTCTAAGGATGGGGACTCCAACTTGTTTATTTTTAAGGTAGGTAGGGAAAAAAGACTTAAATCTAACAAGGTAAATATGTAGGCAAAGTGTAAACCATGCTCTAGTGAAGGGGATGACACTAATAGAAAGAGGAAAACGGCTAGAACCTCATGTCCCAGTTTGATACCTATTAAGGAATCTACAAAATATCTCCCTGATTGTTTGAAGAAATATAAATCTCCCATGGATATTGATTAGTAGATGTTATCATGGACTTAAAATATGTGTCATGGAATGTTAGAGGTCTTGAGTCCTCGGATAGGAAATATGGTGTTAAAAGATTTCTAAGGATGTAGAAGGATGTTGATTGCCTTCTTCTTCAGGAAGTCAAACCAATTGGCTTTACTCTTGACATTAATTTGAAATGCATATGGAAATATGTTAAGATTTTCTTCACCATCCACCTAAGAGGTGGGGGTGTTGCAATTTAATAGGTTTGAAATGGAGAAAATTTGTTACTAGTTGGGGCCAGTCTCCTTGTTATAGACTTGTATGGATTGTTAGAGAAAAAGGTTATTTTAATTTTATTTATTAAATTACCTTTTCTACCTTCTTAACATTTCACTTTATGCACTTTTGCATTCATGTTTAATAATTAATTAGTAATTATTAAATGACTTTTACCTTTTAGGTTACCCTTTTTCAGGTTTCGGTCTCCTTCTATAAGGATAGATCATTTCTAATTATCTCTATCTTTTTCATTTCTAAGAATACAGTTTGCATATTTTCAAAGCAAACCCTTGCCTCTTCTTGTCTTTTTCTTCTTTGTGACAAGTTTTTACATGCAGGTATTCTTTGGGCTTTGTAGATTTGTATTGCATATTGCTCATATCCTTCATGGTATCAGAGCCAAATCTATTGTAGCTTGTTTAGTATTTGGAGAAAAAGGAGAACGAGGGTTTGACAGAACATATTTGGTATTTTTTGGGTTTTTTTTGTGAAAATAGGGGGTCTTTGATTTTTGGTTTGAGGCCAAACATACCTCACGATTGGATTCATAAGGTGTTAAAACCACTATTTTTGATATAAAGTTTGTCCATTTTGGACAACATTGACCTAGGAGGCAAAACAAATTTGCCCAGTAGGGTCGTATGACCTCTTGCATGCAGAACAAGGTGATTTTTTAAAAAGAAAATGACTGTAATGCCATTTTCTAGCACTGCTACTGATTTTTCTACACCACACATTTTTCTGGTGTCACAAAGTTGTTCATGCCCCCGACGATGCTTTCTCAGCCATTGCTCTAGTTTCTAGTGTCGCGCTCTAATTTCTAACGATGAGCTCCAGTTTCCAATTCCACCGCTGCAACACTACTGTAGTCACTACTCTTCCCCTGCACCGCGGCTCCACTGCAAGTGGCGACACCTCCCTATACCCATCTAACCACCACCACCACTCTGCCAGTGGTGGTGATAATTTTTATGTTTTATTTTTTTTTGTTAAATAAATAAATTCTTTTTTGATGCTCATATGAGGACCCTGTCATTTTTTTGTGAAATCTTGAGCATACGAGGGTCTTTTTTTGATCCAAAAGAAGCACCAGAAAGATGGTTTCAAGATGGAGACGATGGAGCAGGTATTTTTGGGATTTTTTTTTAGTATGGTACCTATTTTTGTGCTTGAAGTCTTTTGATGACTTCTATCTTCCGTGTGGCATAACTTCTTCATTATAGCTTTGTTTTCCAATCTAAATAAAGTATCGAAAAGCTCTTCTCGAGCACTTTCTAGATTCTTTATCATTCCACCAGTATTTTGTACCAAGTATTTTTTATTCATTTATGAAGTTTTTTTGCTCTTATCTCATTTTCACATTCCTTCTAGCAGCTAGTGTTTGATTTTTTGCATTATGGGGGGTGTTTTGTCATACTGTTTATGTTATTTACTTATGTAAACCATAGTTATATTAAAAAAAATTCAACACCTTCTAAAATAATGGCTAAGACCTCTTCTTGTCTAGAACTTTTGATCCCTCATAACTATCACACATGGAAGACCTTGATGACTCAACTTCTTCGCTCAAAAAGGTTGTGGTCTTGTTTAGATGCAGTGCAACCAATTTTACAAAGGCCTTTTGAGGTCATGCAACACAACGTCAAAATGGATGAGGCAATAGGATTGATTTCCTTATAGGTCTTTGACAATTTATAGTTCCATCTTGATGGGTACAATACCCCTCTAGCTATGTGGACAAAGCTTGAAGGCTTGTTTGATACATTTAATGAGTTCATGGCACTTCAGATTGAGGTAGAGCTTACCTTTCTTGTATTGGAATCTTTCCTACCATTGAGGAATTATTTATGAAGTTCAATCAAAAAAGATCTTTGTTGTAGGGTTGTGGAAAGATGAAGACTGATACTGAGTGCATCTACTTGATTCTTTCTAAGCGTAGTGGAAACTTTCAAATTTTTTCTTCTACCTTCTATTCCACCAAAGATGATTTGGGTAATTGATTTTCCATGCCATCCTTTGAGGTTTTTTGTGATCGTTTGACTCAAGAGAAAGCTAAGATCTCTTAGTTGGATGCCTTCACAAGCTCACAAACTCATGCATTGATAGCTCAACCATCTTTAGGGGTGAAGGAGAAGACTCAAAAATATCATTTTATAGAGTCTCAGATTGATTCCAACACCCACAGTTTATCAGGGCCACCTCCTCCTAAATCAAATCCAAAAAGACCAAAGTGTTCTTATTGTAATAAGCCTAATAATGATGAGTCACATTGCTATGAGAAGAAGTTAGATGGCAATGCCAAATTGGTTTCAGATTTGATAGCTCTCCTTCAGAAGACCAATATTAATATTCCTTCTACTTCTCATAGACCTTCTTCATTATCATCATTTTAGTTAGATGGTACATATATAGGAAAGGGTCATGCACTATGTGCAACTACTATTCCTCATTCTTCTAGATGGTTGCTAGATTCAGGTGTTTCACACCATATGGCATCTTCTCAAGATTTGTTCTCTTCTTTTGAGGCTTCTCCTACTCCACATATTTTGATGGGGAACAACATTGATGATGGTACATTTCATGATTTACTTTGTATTCCATCTTTGTCCTCTGACCTTCTCTCTATTTATTAGATTACACACAGTGGGACATGAAAGATAGTTGATTTTGCACAGGATTTAGTGCATATTATAGATAGTGAGGCATGCAATATTATTGCTATAGGGATTTTTGATCATGCTTCCTACCTATATGCCTTCTCACATTTTGATCCACCATCTCCACTATCAGAAACTCTCTTTTTTTTCACAAGAGTCTACTGAGGTGAAGTTAGGTTGCTTGAACTTACTGACTTCTACACATCCACCTCATGTTCAGATTCCATCTCTTGCATGAGATTACTCTTCAATATTTTCTACTATTGTAGCTCCAGTCATTGAGCCACCTATTTCAGTTGTCAAGGATATATCAGAGGACACACATCTCCTCTCAGATGATAGATTCAACAGATTGTTATTCCACCTCCATTGGAGATTCCATTTTAAGATTCTTATGCTTTCTACTTTGAGCATTATCTAGGACTTCAACTGCACCTTACACACATGGGTTTCATCATCCTTGTCCACTACCTTTGTTTCCTTCAGATTGGAGCCACATTGGTATGTTCATCAACACGGGAGTTCTAGCATTCTGGGGGGGCTATGGAGTCTCAAAATTCTATCATGGAGGCTTTCATTGTACTTATGGTCTTGAGAGCTTCTTTTGAGATGTTTCATTTGTGCATTATTTTTCTATCTCTTTTTGGGGTAGAGTTTTTCCCACTAGGTTTTCTCTATTTCTCCATTTCATAGAGATTTGGTTGTGATTGGATATTCCATTTCAGGATTATCATGCTTTCTCCTTTGAGCATCAACTAGGACTTCTAGCTACACCTAGGATTCCATTAGAGATTCTATTTCAGGATTCTCATGCTTTCTCCTTTGAGCATCAGCTAAGACTTCTAGTTGCACCTTACATACATGGGTTTTATCATTCTTGTCCACTACCTTATTGTCCTTCATATTGGAGCCACATGGTATGTTCATCGACATAGGAGTTCTAAAATTTTGGTGGGCTATGGAGTCTCAAGCTTCTATCATGGAGGCTTTCATTGTACTTATGGTCTTGAGATATTCTCTTGAGATGTTTCATTTGTGCATTATTTTTCTATCTCTTTTTGGAGTAGATTTTTTCCTACTAGGTTTTCTCTATTTCTTTGCTTCATAGAGATTTGGTTGTGATTGGGTACCTCATTAGGTCTTGTTGTCGAAACCCAAGTTTGCTTTCAAAATTGTAGTTTCCTTGCATTGTAGTTGCATTGTTTCTCATCTTAAGGGGGGGTGTTAGAGAAAAAGGTTAATTCAATTTCATTTATTAAATTACCTTTTCTCCCTTCTTAAGATTTCACTTTATGCACTTTTGCATTCATATTTAATTATTAATTAGTAATTATTAAATGGCTTTTACCTTTTAGGTTACCCTTTTTTGAGTTTCAATCTCCTTCTATAAGAATTGATTGTTTATAATTATCTCTTATCTTTTCATTTTTGAGTTTACAATTTTCATATTTTTAGAGCAAACCCTTGCCTTTCCTTGTCTTTTTCTTCTCTGTGACAGGTTTTTACATGCAGGTATTCTTCGAGCTTTGTGAATTTGTATTGTGTATTGCTCAAATCCTTCATGGATCACCTTAGAACATGATGGTTTTAAAACTAGTATTGCATATGTCTTTGTCCCTAAACTCATAAAGAGGTAACAAAATTATGGAGATGGATGTGTAGCCTAAGGAACATCCCTTGGATAACTGAGGGAGATTTTAATATAATCAAGAGCTCTCTATATAAAATTGGAGAACATAAATTAGAGTACAGAGGCAATGAGAAATTCTATTGGTATAAGATGATCAACAAACTTGATGTATTTGACCATCTTGCTATCAACAAAGAGGCATACAAAGGCATCCTGTATACTTGTTCCAACTTTGAACAAGGAGATAAGAGGATCTAATCTCGTTTTGACATATTTAATCTAAACAATAGTCTCTATGTCATGGAAAGGACACTAATGATGTTGGAGTCTTTGTCGTCCCATATACTCTCTGACCATCACCTAGTGGTTTGTACCATATTTTGGATGGACAAGCCTCCTCGTACTAGCGAAATAAATGATGGTTTCACTCTCAACATTAATCTCTTCAAAGTTGAGGGCATTACTTCTATACTAGGCAGCTTAATAATAAAATAATAGGTCATGCCAATACAATTGATAAATGGACACAAAATGTCCAAAGCAAGAAGATACTATTCTAGGTGTATTGGCTAACAAATTGTTCTCCTTAATATAGATAACCTTTTTCTATACCCTTCCTTCAAGAACAAATATTATAACAAAAATTGGATAAACCATAATATGTTTCCCACTAAATTTTGCAAAAGGTACAACTCCCTTGAAAGTTATTTTAAATGAATTTATGCTACACTAAATCTCATACACACTTTTCACCTAAAAGCATGAAAGGCATTAGATGATATATGTCACATAAAAATATAATGAATATGAGCTAAAACAACATATTCACAAATCCTTAAAAATAGATTAGATAAATTTTCAAGTGATTCAAACAAACATCAATAAGCATACCGAATGCAACCTAAAATGTGATATTTTTTTATCGATAGTAAAGAGACTTCATAAAATTTCCATCCCATACTTTCAAATACACTGATTTGAGAGGTGATTGAAATTATCATCAACTTTAATTCAAATATAAAATTACATTTTAGATAGCCATGGATCAAAAAGCTAGCATAGTACATAATGTTTCCTTAGAATTCTCTAAAAATCAAAACATGTCACTGATCTCGTGATCATCTATATATAGTCTTACATAACAAGAGTTTAAGATTTATAGGATCAAAATCAACTCGAGTTTGTTTGGAAGTGAAATATCTAAACATTCTTAGACATTATGTTCCCCCCACCTAACTATTTAAAATAAAAAAAACCCATTAACTAATATATTACAAATGAACAACTAGTTATGGTTGAGTAGCATATCCAATCTCTACAAGCTAAGTTGGCCAATTTGGTGGAGTGTAGGTTACCTTTCATGCTTTTGTAAAGTCCCATGAATTATTGAATTGTCTGAACATTCATGATATTAATTTGTCATTCTCTACCTCCAAACATCATTTTCATGTTTAAGTTTGTTAATCCTCAATGTGTGAGTAAGTAGATGTTCTCAACACACATACAATAAGGCCTCTAGCTTTGCTAGTTTAGAAATATCTTCCACTTCCAATGTTTTGGCTTCCTTCACTTTTTCTATTTCTTCTCTCATTTTCTAAAGAATTGAGATCTCAACTTTTTTCTATTTCCTCATTATTAATAACATATAGGACATGATTGCATTTGATTTCTCCAAGGACAACTCAGGTGTTCTTTCCCAATTCTCCTTTGAGTGTAACATACTCAAAATTACCTTGTTTCAATACAAAGTTTCTCCATTCCATGTTTTTCCTAAGGAATAAAGCACATTTTTATCTAGGTTCTTCAAAGGATTTTCAGCTAAAAACTTTTCATGCCATTTTTTTGTATTTTTTGTAAGTTGTATATGTGATAACATAGTAGCCCACTTATTCTCCTTTTTTTATTACATTGAGTTTTGTGAGTCCATTTCCCTTGTAGAAGCTATCAAATTCTCTTAAAATTTTCTATATTTAATTACATAATTCTTTCCATGTTTCCTAACCACTCTTTGAATACTCACATAACCATCTTTCCTTTCTAGTTCTAATCTAAGAATTTATGATTGTCAGACAATTTGGGGTTGAATGACTAAGGTCTTTGAGTCAGTGGTTGTGTACTTGGACCTCGAATAGAATCAACATATTCAACCATTTCTCTTAACATTTTATTAAGTTCCTTTTTATTTTTCCCTTCTCATCCTTATAAGAGTCATTTGACACATTTTCTATAGATGCCTCAAAAAGGTGATTACCCATCTCCCTATCTATTAGAATGATTAAAATAAATGAGAGGAGGGGTGAATCAGTTATCCTCAGGTCTAGATGTATCAATTCAACTTTTAATAACTTCAAACAACTTAATCCAATTTATAAACCCACTCAATCAATATAACATATTATCAATAACTTAAAATTCTTGAACTCTCTATTTTGTATATGTGTTGACTAAAAGTAAAATAAACAACTATAAAAATTGCATGCATAGCATAACATTCACACAATTAAATGACACCAACATTTAACACGAAAACCTAATTTCAGAAAAACCACCAAGTAACATGCTACCACTTTTTTTCACTCTTTTGAAGTGAGCTCGGTTAAGAGCTGACCTTGTTAAAGGTTACAAAACACACTGTTAGGTGTGACCCTGTTAAAGGATTTAATTACCCTGTCAAGAGTGGCCTTGTTAGAGGACTTTGAATCATTCCATTAGAATATCACCTTGATTAAAGGATTTACAAATGACTATTAGGCCAACCTTTGTTAAAGTATTTTGATTGCCACAGTGATCAAAATGTAATAGTAGGTTTGATCTATAAAACACAACTCAATTTGCAAATTTAGATCTCCATTCTCTCATCCGGTGGTTCATTGTCTGGACTTCATTATCATTTATATTATTGATCTACTTGGCATCCCTTCAAGCAATCATATTTCACCAATCTTCTTACTTCTCCTCTGTTACTCCACTCTTCATAGGTTCTCCTTAAGATCACCAATTAACAATGAACCAACCTTAGAAAACATCTCTAACGCCTCCTTAAATAAGTAATTTTGATCTTTTTCCTCTTAAACATCATCAGAGATCTTAGTGTTAGGTCAAATTCATTTAATCCTTCCATCATTATGTTATCCTTCTCGATTATGTTATCCTTCTCGCTTCTAGAAACTTCTCATCAAATCCTTGCCATAGATTGGTTAACAAATTCTCATTGTGCATTAAATATGTCAACTCATCAATCCTTATTATCCACACATTTTGACCAATTCAAAATTTCAACTATGTCGGCCTCAGATCTCAAATATTTTATAAATTGTCAACTTGTTGTCCCTCAACAATCACTAAGTTCATATGCTTAGTTACTACTATGTAGCTCGGTCATCATCATTCTATCTTGCTCGACATTCAGTATCCTACTTGGTTGTTACTAATGCTAGGTCAGTACTATAATTTCCTTCATCAACTTACTTAGCTATAGCTATCACTCAACTTATACTATTTGTTCAACTTCTTCTTAAGTTCCTTAATCTTCTACTTCATTGACTGACCAACACTGGTACTCGGTCAAGCTTAGAGTTTTACTCATACATCACTTCACTTGTCTTATTTACTTCATGTAATGATTACACAACACATTATCATATCAATGACTAACTTATTAAGTGCCCATTGTAATTCCCTAATACTTAACTTCTCTCCTCAAACGACTTGACTAGTTCATCTTGCTATCTCCTCTTTTCAAATCATCTTCACCAATCGAATGATATGACACTCTACACTATTAGTAAATATCTTACCAGTAGGGTTCAACATCAATGACAACATAACAATTGTTCCAATTGTAGTTTCCAACACCCATCCACCACACCACAATCTACCTTTTCAAATTAAAAATCTCTAATAGTATGTTCCCAAAGTTCCTCATTTGTAAGGGTGTAGGTACTTCCTGAATCCACCTACCAATTTGATAATTTATTGACATCTTGTGAGTGGTTTTAATCTTTTTAGCTTTAGGAGTAGTTACTAAAATTTTTATCACCATGTCATCTAGAACTAGATAAATGGGAAAAAAATTAATTTTCTTGCTTATATAAGCCTCTAGCCATCTGGGGGTGGAATTAGGCATGCTTGTAGAAGGGGTAGGTTGAATAGGTGCAAGATTCATTAGGATTAGGGGATTGGAAAAGTTTGTGGCATCAACTATATATATGGTAATTTGGTATTGGTAATCCATATCAAGCTTAGCAAATTCTACTTCATTATGTATCATTTCACTTTTATCCTCTTCCCTTGTGTCCAAATCAATTAGTTCTTTCTTTTGTTTGTAGTTATTTTCCTCTTTGCCTTGACTTGGACCTAGTGATTGTAACAAGAGAAGTAATTACTGGGGGATTAATAAACCTCTTCTTAGAAACATGTTTCTTAACTTTATGTTTTGAATCACCCTCAGAACTGAAAAATCCCGACAACTTCTTCTTTGAAAATCTTAGTTACCTCCATGCATCGAGCTCCTTTTGAAAACATATTTGCAAATGGTAACTAAATATTTTTTTCATGCTAATGAATAGCATAAATCTTTCCATTACAAAACATTGATTACCAAAAATCTTATCTACATGTGAGCTTATCACATCATTATTACTTCTCTTTTCATAAGAGTGTTGTGAAGTTCAATTTTTGAATATGATTACCAAAATATTTTTTCCTATTAATCACTATGGCATAAAATAATTCACTTATGCCTTTCACTCAAGAACATAGTGAACTTATCAAACTACTTGAGCCATGCGAACCATTTCAAGGGGTCTCATGGGCTCAAGTGGTTCAAGGGTATTTTCATAACTTATCGAAGGGACATGTAAAAGATTGACCAACAAGAGATGTAAAACATTATAAATAAAGTTCAGTTGAACCTCATGGCATATTTGAACATGTTAAACCTCTTGAACTCAATGAAATAGTTCAAGGGGTTCAATTAGTTCATCATTTTAGAAATGACTCAGAGGATTTTTTACATAGTTATAGGAATGTTGAACTAATTCAACATTTCAATGAGTTCAATGGGCTCAGTGACCCAACACTTTACCTTGCACCAATTTAAAAGACAACTTTACACACAAAAGTTTACAAAAACTAATTAGGGAGTTGATATTTTGATTCGACCAAAATAGAGTTAAAAAAAAACATTTTTTTGGGGGAATAAACAACATCGACTTTGTTTGGGGATTGCATTTGGATAAAATATAGAGAACTTAAGATCTTTGGTTTTGCAATGAGAATAAAAAGGGAGGAATAAGGACTGATCACACCAAAATTAACAAGAAACACACATCACACAAAAACTATAACAACTATATACAAATGGGAAACACATGTTTTTCAATGTTTAAAACATTTTGATCAGTTTTAAATCTTGTCCATCATAGGAAAAGGGAAGGGTGGATCCATCTATATATGCCAATTTAAAAGAGTTATATCTTAGCACCTAGTGTATGATGTAGGATCTCTTGCAAAGTAAATTAAATTTTTCATGGGCACCCTTCAGTTCTTTTATCATGTACCATAATAATATTTCATCTCCCTTGATAAAATTTCTAGGACTTTTTTTGTGAAATATTTCCTTTACTCTTTCTTGATGAGAATTTATTTTTTTGACAATTTTGCCTCACTCCTCTTCTACTTTGCTTAGGTACATGACACATTTTCTAGGGAACTTTGAAATTATTGGTCCTCCACAACACTCTACAAGTAAAGTTGCTAGTTCAAGCAATAATGACACTTGTGCATCCATACCATACACTAACTAGTATAAATCCATTCCAACTGCTTTCTTCCATGTGGATATGTTAGCACACAAATATTCACAAAGCTTCTTGTGCTAATTCTTTGCATTATCACCAACTAGCTTCTTCATAATGAACACAAGATTCTTGTTAGTAGATCCCTACCTACCCATTTCCTTCAGGATGATAGTCAAAAAAATGAGACATACATTTCCATGATGATAACAGAACATCATGAGAATTTGAGAAGGAAAGTAAGTAGCATTATCCACAAAAATATTTAATGGCATACCAAAACATATCATGATGTTTTATTATAAGAAATTGCATACCACTTATGATGTAGTTCTTATTATAGGCATGACTTCTACCCATTTTTTGGCAGTAGTCAATTGTAGTCAAAATATGGTCGTGCCCAACACTAGAAATTGGAGTGAATAGTTTGGTAAAATCTATATCCCACTATCTGGTTAGCTCCTCAACAACAAAAAGTCTTAAAGGGAGGGTTACTAAACATGGCTTCCCAGTAAACAATCTACATTTTTCATCCCACTTATAGATGTCCTTAAACATATCTGGCCAATAATAATAATTTCTTAGAACCTTAAAAGTAGTTACCATTGAAGAGAAGTTCCCACCACATGCCTCATGTAGAAAGTTCTCAAAATTTTTACTTGTTTCTCCTTATCTACACATCTGAATATCCCATTTAACCTCTTTTTATATAGAGGGTCCTACCAAATCACATATTTTGAGGCTTTCAACTTTAAATCCCTCTTTTTCGTAGGGATTAAATGCTCAAGGAAAATACCATAGGTTAAGTAATAACCTATATTAGTAAACCAAGCATCAATTAGATTCAAACATAAGAGCCTTTGGAGTTCATCTTCTTCCTCTTTCTTACTTTCAACAATTAACTTGCACAATTTGTCCCCACGCTAACCTAGTTGGGCAATATCTAGATCATACTCTTGTATCTTTGCTACTCAGGTTGCCCTCTTGTTCATCCCAACCTCTTTTTGAGTGAGTATACCCTTCACATCTGAGTCAACCACAAAAAATATAGAATGAGGTTGGAGGATGTAGTACCTAGACTCTTTAAAAGCTTTCACCACTATGAAGACTTTCTTCTCAATCAATAAATAATTAAGCTTGAATCTTTTCAACGGGATACTTGTGAATGTAATTGCAACTTTTGATCCTGATTTATTCTTTTGCAATAAGATCTATGATAGCTAGTGTTCTCAAGCATAACATTATATGATAAAGTCCTTATTGTAGTTATGGTTTACTAGTGTAGGATCATGTGCAATAACATTTTTGAGATCTCCAAATGTCTTATTTGAAACAATGTTCATGTACCATCTTAAAATGGAAGCACTTAATTTTAAGACCTTTTACCCTCCTTAGTGTGGTCTTGGTCCCCCTCTCTTCTTCCAATCTTGCTCAAATTTATAGGTCATCTCTTATTTTATGCATGACCTTTATAGGTTCTATTTTTATCACCTTTTTGGCCACATCTTTCAGTGATTTCATCATTTCCTATTAATTTTTGCATTTTCCCCAAGACAGTTCACCTTTCCTCTAGATATCCTCGAGTATAGGTCCACCTATACTTAGAGATATTTTTGTTCTAGGGCTTATGTTGCCTTGGGTATTTAAAATATTTTATTATATGCCCCAATTAACTTGATTTGTTTTCAATCATGAAAAATAGTACATAAGGGGGCTTGGACATTTCATTTTCATCAATCATAAACACATGAAACAATCAATATCAAGCCTATGAACATGCATGATACATCAAGCAATCATTTTGAGAATATTTTCCAATGTATTTATTAAGCAATCACCAAGATCTAGCATTTCCTTCTTGCATCAAGCTTCTTCCTTCAAGGTGGTAGTGGATTTTGGCTTCAAAGGAGGGGATCTTCCATTCATTCATTAAATTTCTTCCAATATTCATCAAGGAAGACCACAAGCATTCTCATTCATGATGTTTTGACTTCCATATTTTTCTTTTGGTTTATTTTTATTGAGTCAAGTTTGTTACATTAACATACTAAATTCAATTGTTAGATAATTGTGGGGGTGAATCAGTTATGTTTAGTTATCACATAGTCCCTTCAAACATTTCATCACCATCAAAGCAACATAATCATCAATAAAAAACTTTATACATCCAATCACTTGGCAGACATATCCAACATAAAACTTTACTCATGCATCAACTTCTTTCCAAATTGTTATCAAATTGCTCCTTACATTATCATCTGTCAGTAAATTTCTAGTTATCACCCAGTGATACCTTAGTTATTATCAAGTTGTAGTAAACTATAAAAACATGTAAATAAACTTGCAACACAAATAACATTCACATAATTTTGACACCAATATTTAACGTGGAAACCATGTTAATGGAAAAACCACCTTGGACTAACAACCTAAATTTTTTACTCTTCTGAAATGATCTACGTTAGGATACTACCTTGTTAAAGGTTAAATATACTTTGTTAAAGTGACCTTGTTTGAGGATTTCACCAAAAGATAATCTAGACCTTATCACTAGGACTATAAAGAGTAGCCTAGTTTAAAAGACTTAAAAACACCACTAATCGATGTTACTATATAGGATTTCATAGACTTGTTAGGTCCATTCAAAGCTTTTGAGATTTTTTGCTACAATGGTTAAACAGTAACAATATAAAGTGACCTATTAAGAATAACAACTACCTTTTCTCATTCAGATACATGTTCTTGCTCTTTCTTTATCTTTTACTCAATCAGTTGATTCTATCTTCACAAACTCTTCTTCTTCTCTTCTCTTTGCTCTAATCGGTTCAGTTGGCTAAACACTTATTTCTTCTCCTTCAACAACTTTTCTCTTTATATCATCCTTTAATCACATCTCTTTCAACTTCATTAACTCTTGAACAACTTCACAATGAAATCATCAACCACTTTGAACTAGCAACCTAAAACTATCTTTTTTGTCCTCATTAAATAGATTTCTCAATGCTTCTAGATACTGCCATCTTTTGTCACTTAATCAGAATCACCTATCTTAGGTTTGCAATAGAATTTCTTCATACAATAAATTTATACACATATAGAAAATGAATTTGCATAGAATTTTGTGTCCATCCTTATCCTTTTTCAATTTCCTTTGTCAGATCCTTCTTGATTTTTCTCCATCATTGATCTTGTGACAAATTTTGACTCTCACAATAAACCTTCTTGAACTTTCCAAATTTCCATCAAAAGTTGGCCTTAGATTCCAATTTCACAATTTTGTTCATTTGGATGTTACTTGATAAACATTACATCTACTCAAGGAATATATAACTCGGTTATTAGTAACTTGCTTGAGAAACATGGTGTTCTTCCTCCCTCTTTACAATCACTCAGGCAATAGTGTAGTCACTCAGTCGATACAATCTCCTTTCATTAACCTTGTGACCTAGTTAAGCTTGTGAACTTTAATTATTTTTAACAATACATGATTATTAAAAATCAAACCAATATTACATAATCATTGTCCATTTCATTTAAGTACCCATTAAATACCTTTAATATCAACTTTGACTTCATCACACTTTCTTGAAATCCTCTTCATCAATCAAATTATATGGTACTTTCCTGAGTTAGTATAATGTATATCCAGTTAAGACTTTGACATCAGTGATAATGTAAAAACTAGTATGATTCTTTTACATACATTAATAACATCATCACCTAAAAATCTTCTCATTATCAATTACGATATCAGTGGGGGCTAACATCAATTGCATCTACAAGGGTGATTATAATCCTCATTGTTAGATTCAATTCTACTACTTGTTTGCACTTTCTTTATCATTATTATCACTTCAATTTCAAGGTTATTTCTCAATCTAGGGCTTGACCAAGGTGAGCCCTCTCCTAACAAAAAAAATCAAAATTTTCTTGTGTATAGGAATATGTTACAAGAATTACAAATTTGGATTCAAAAACTTATAGTTAGGAGCTTCTAAGAGAATTGGAGTTGATTTTATATCGATTATCCCAGAACATTATTTTTAGGCCATAAACCTACTTGTATAGGTTGACCTGTACCTAAAGGTCTATTATGTTTAGGGTTTCTATTTTGATCCTAGATTTTGTAATAGTTTCCAACCATCAACTTTTTGAGAAAGAAGGTATATTATGCTATCTTTGTTCAAGGTGAGTCAATTTCTCTCTTTTCCTCTTATGCACTAGATTTGATTTTTTATTTCACTAGGATTGTGTATGTGTTTGGATATGTTAACCCTAGGAAAATTGATTAATTAATTCACTTCAATAATATTTTCAATTGCTAAGGTCAATTAACATTACATGAAAGAAAAAAAAATTGTACTTAGTATAATTTAGGTATAGTATTGGCATCCCTTCATCCTATTTGGGTTTTGTTGATCTAATGTGATTTATATTAATAATTATGTTTGGAAGCCCCTCTTTCTCTTGTATTGAATGACTTAGGTTAAAACTGTTTAACTAATAGACTCACCTCATCTAGTTTACATTAAAAAATTCATTGATGTCATTTTCCTTTCATTGACTTTCATGAACATATTTCTTCAAAGCATCCCCCTCCAAAGGGTAGGTTCTTCAAAGATGGCATTAACCAATCTTCAATGACTCATGACTTTCTTGTACCTTAATAATGCTACTATTTTGGATGAGTCCTTGTATAGGGATAATGGCTACTTGACACAAATTCACAATCCTATTGAGCTCTCTTCTAAGACATTATTATTAATTAAATATTTAACAATTAATTTATGTATACCATCCCCTATAAAATTAATGTAATTAATTAATTATAGTCCAATTAATAAATCAACATGATAACTAATAGTTAGATTATTAATTAAATTAATTGCACAAGGCAAGAGCCTACAACACAATGGTAGGTCTTGGGTTTGAGTCTACTTGAGCTTAACATGTAGTAATAATTAATTTCAATAAATAATAATAATACCTAGTCTAGGCTTCAACCCATTACCTACCAAAATTAACAAGGAACACATATTACACCAAAATTGTAACAACTATATACAAATGGGGGACACCTATTTTTCAATTTGGAATATTTTGGCCAGTTTTAAATCTTTTCCATTATAGGGAAAGGGAAGGGGGGATCCATCTATATATGCCAACTTAAAAGATTTAGATCTTAGTACCTGTTGTATGATGTAGGGTCTCTTCCAAAGTGAATCAAATTTTCCATGGGTACCCTTCAATTCTTTTATCATGTATGATAGTAATACTTCATCTCCCTCCATAAAAATTTTAGGACTTTTTTGGTGAAAGATTTCCCTTACCCTTTCTTGATGATCCATTATTTTGTCACCCATTTTGCCTCTCCCCTCTTCTAATTTGGTCAAGTACATGACACATTTTTCTGGGGAACTTTGAAAGTATTGGTCCCCCACAACACTCTATAAATGAAGTTATTAGTTCAAGCAATAATGGTAGTAATGCATCCATACCATACACTAACTCGTTTGAAGCCATTTGAAATACTTTATTCAATGTGGTTATGTCAACAAACAAATCTTTGCAAAGCTTCTCGTGTGAATTATTTGAATTATCACTAACTAGATTCTTCATAGTGAACACTAGGTTCTTGTTAGTAGATCCTTGCATACCCATTTGCTTCAGGATGATAGTCAAAAGAATGAGATAGGGATATTCCATAATCATAACAAAACATCACGAACTCTTGAGAAGAAAAGTAAGTAGCCCTATCAGCAATAATCTTTACTGGTACACCAAAACATATCATGATGTTTTATTTTAAGAAATTGTATACCACTTTTGAAGTAGTTCTCCTCATAGGCCAACTTCTACTCATTTTTTGAAGTAATCTATTGCAGTCAAAATATGGTTGTGCCAAACACTAGAAATTAGAGTGAGTGGTTTGATAAAATCTATACCCTACTATTTGATTGACTTCTCAAGAACAATATTTCTTAAAGGGATGGTTGATAAATATGGTTTCCCAGTAAACAATCTACATTTCTCAAATTTTTCTACCCACTTATAGATGTTTGTAAACATACTTGGCCAACAATAGTAATCTATTTGAAACTTAAAAGTAGTTACTATTGAAGAGAAGTGCCCTCCACATGCCTCACATGGAAAGTTCTCATAAGTTTTTCTTTCTTCTCCTTATTTATACATCTTAATAAGGTCTTAGTTAACCTCTTTTTATATAGAGTGTGCTAACAAACCACATATTTTGAGGTTTTCATGTTGAAATCTCTCTTTTTCTCAGGAGATAAATGCTCAAGAAAAATGCCATAGGTTAAGTTAGCCTATATCAATGAACCAAGAATCACCTAGATTAAAAATAAAGGTCCTTTGGAGTTCCTCTTCTTCCTCTTTCTTACTTTTAACAATGAACTTGCACAATCCTTGTCCCCACGCTAACCTGGTTGGGCAATTTCTAGATCACACCTTTGTATCTTTTCTACCTAAGTTGCCCTCTTATTCATCTCAACTTCTTTTTGAGTGAGTATACTCTTCATAATAGAATCAACCTAAAAAAATATAGAATGAGGGTGGAGGATGTAGTACCTGAACTATTAAAAAATTTCACTACTACAAAGGCTTGCTTCTCAATCAAGGAGTAATCAAGCTCATATTTTTTCAATGGGATACTATTGGATGAAATTGCAACTTATGATCCTGATTTATTCTTTTGTAATAAGATATTTTACAGATAATATTAGTAGGCATAACATTATATGATAAAGTTATTTTTGTAGTTATGGTTACTAGCGTAGGAGCGTGTGTAATAGCCTTTTTGATATCTCCAAACACGTTCTTTGAAACATTGTTCTTGTACCATCTTAAAATGGAACAACTTTATTTGTAGACCTTTTACCCTCCTTAGTGTGGTCTTGGTCCCTCTCTCTTCTTCCAATCTTGCTTGAAATTCTAGGTCATCTCTTATTTTATGCATGACCCTTATAGGTTCTATTTTATCACTTTTTTGGCCATATCATTCAGTGCTTTCATCATTTCTTATTTATTTTTGCACTTTCCTTGAGACCTCAAGCTCACCTTTCCTTGAGATAACCTTGAGTATAGATCAACCTATTTGAAATATACCTGGAGGTGTTTTAGTCCTGGGGCTCATGTTGTCTTGGGTGTTTAAATTATTTTATTATATGCCCAATTGACTTGCTTTATTTTTTATCATGAAAACTAGTAGATAAGTGGGTTTGTCCATTTCATTTTCATCAATAGTAAATACATGAAATAATCAAGATCAAGCCTACACACTAACATGGGAAATCAAGAAAGCATTTTGAGTAGACTTTCCAAGGAATTAATTAACCATTAGTCAAGATCTAACATTTGCTTCTTGCATCAAGCTTCTTCCTTCAAGGTGGTAGTGGATTTTGGCTTCAAAGGAGGGGACATTCCATTAATTCATTCAAATTATTCCAATATTCATCAAGGAATACCAAAATCATTCTCATTCATGAGGTTTTGATTTTCATTGTTCCCTTTTGGTTTCTTTTTAAAGAAAAAGCTATTACATTTACTTGATTACATACTAAATTCAATTGCATCTACAAGTGTAATTATAATCCTCATTGTTAGATTTGGTTCTACTACTTGCCAACATTTCCTTTATCATTTTTATTGTTGTAATTAAAAGGTTGTTTCCTTAATTTAGGGATTGACCAAGGCAATCCCTTCCCAACAAACAAAATCAAATTTTTCTTGCACTCAAAATTGTGAATTTGGACTTATAAACTTACACTCAAAATATTCCATGATATTTGGAGTTGATTTTATCTCTATTGTTGAGGAACGCTATTATCAAGCCAGAAACCTACCTGTATAGGTCAACTAGTACATTAATATCTATGCTTTTAGGGTTTTTTGTTTAGATCACAAATTCATAGTCATATATTTTTTGTGATAGTTTGGACAATCATAAGCTTTCTGGGCAAAAAGGTATATAATGCTATCTTTGTTCAAGGTGAGTCAATTTCTCTCTTTTCCTCTTATGCCCTAGATTTGATTTCTTATTTCACTAGGATTGTATATTTTTTTGGATCTATTAACCCTAGGTAAATTGATTTATCAATTCACTTTAATAATATTTACAAATTCTAAGGCCAATTAACATTGCATGAAAGAGGACTTTCTCGTGTACTTAGTATAATTTGGGTTTAGGATTGACATCCATTCATCCAGTTTGGGTTTTTCTAATCTAATTTGAGTTATATTGAGAGTTATGTTTGGAAGCCCCTCTTTCTCTTATATTGAGTGGCCTAGGGTGAAAGTGTTTAACGAATGAACTTATTTCATCTAGTTTACATTAACAAATTCATTGATGTCATTTCCTTTCATTTATTCGCATGAACATATTTCTTCAAAGCATCCTAGTCCAAAGGATAGGCTCTTCAAAGATGTCATTGATCAATCTTTAGTGACTTGTGATGTTCCTAACCTCGATAATGCTACTATTTGGGATGAACCCTTGGATATGGACATTGACTACTCTACACAAAAAATCCTATTTAGCTCTCTTCCAAGGCATTATTAATTAAATATTTAAAATTTAATTAATTTATACCATCCTCTAATTAATTAACTATATCCCAATCAATAAATCTACATGATAACCAATAGTTTTATTATTAATTAAACCCCCCTTTCTCTATTAAAATAAATAATTGCACAAGACAAGTGCCTACAATACAATGGTAATTTGTGAGCCTCTCATCTAGGAGGTCTTGAGTTGAAGTCAACTCAAGCTTAACACATAGTAATAATTAATTTCAACAAATAATAATAATAACTAGTCTAGGCTTTGTTTTACATTAAATCAAACAAAAATAATATGTGAGTGGCTCTGCAATGGTAGGAAAAATGTAATATGAATTCCTCATCACTTCCTAGCCTGGGAAGATTGAATCTAAGTAGGCATCATGGAATCCCTCTCTTGAATCAATTTGATGCATTAAGATAAATCTTTAAGATAGTCTATCTAGACATAGTGAATATCACAAAAAAGACATCATTTTTATCACCTTGTTGCTCACATAAATTCCAAAAGAAGAAGATACAAGCAATGTTTGACAAACAAAGAAAGCATTTCGCCATAACTAAATATGCATAGACAAGTCATATGGTGGATATGAATTATGTGCACCCAATACAAGAATGGCTATCTCAAAGAAATGGTATATTTCAACACAGGAATCATAGAAAAATAAGAATATGATCCCATTAGGATGTGAATGAATCAAGGGAACTCAATTCCATTTGACAATGATGAAAGGAAAAAAATAAGGGCATATGCAGAGGCGACATTTCTGCCAAGGACGAGGAGACCATGAGGATGTCTTGAAGAAGCCATAGCCTTCACAACCATGGGAGCCCTCTATTTCACATACTTTCGATCTCGCCCAATACTTTAAGGAAAATTTGGTTTCTATTTCACAACTTGGAAGTAACAGTAATAAAAAATACTTTGATAAAACACAATATGTGATCAAGGTAACAAATCAACTCGATGCCCTACAATAAAATGATAAGAAAAAGTAGAGATCTCCCATTAACTTCATCATAGCGAGATGGCGACGACCATTGATCGGCCTTGATCTGACGGCAGAGAACTTGTGAGGCGCAAAAATATCATAAGGTTCAGAAGTTAGGTAATTTGATATCTTCGTGGGTATTAAAATATTAGTAATCGAGGAGGTGACCGTTGGGCGGGGTAACATTCAAATTTTGAAATTTGGCGAGGTAAACAAAATGTGGTAACATTCTGGCGACTCACAAGGGGCACGAGCCTGCTTGATGCATGAGACCAATGCCTGTAAACAATCCATTGGGCTATGGAGTCAAAAACGGGTCTGAAAGGTACAAATATGAGAACTGCAAAACCCTAACCCTTCTGCAAGGAAATCAAAACATTAAAACCCTAGGTCTGCCTCTATAACTGAAACAAAACAAAACTTCCTCTGCAACCCGAGACATCTCAAAATTTGCTACCTCACAGGGAGATGGCTGTGCCCGTGCACTTCGTGAAAAGCAGGAAACAATAGAAAGAACTAAACTACTAATGTACATGGATCCACAATCTTCATCAGAAGCAAGCTTTAAGATAAATCCCATTGACTAGGATGGCTAGAACTTCACCGTTGGGTCTGCTCAGTTGGAATGCATTAGCCTATTTGCAACTGGCAATTAGGTAAGGGCCACTCCACAATGCATCAAACTTAGAATGTCTTCTTGGTTTCACTCTGTCTGAGTCCCACTTGAGGACTAAATCTCCTTCTCTGAAGGTTCTGGCCCTTGCCTTCTTATCAAAACTCCTTTTCATCTGCTGCTAATGCATCTCCAGGGCTTGCATGGCCTTGTTTCTCTTTTCTTCCAGTTCAATCAGCTCTGCCATTCTTACTGACATGGCATTATCTTCAATCAATTCCAGCTGATGAGCCAACTCCAAGGAAGGGAATTCCAGGGAAATTGGGAGTCTAGCCTCGCTACCATATACCAGCACAAAAGGTGAATTCCCAATAGATCTCTTGGGTGTTATCCTATCAGCCCACAGAGCAGTTCTTAATTTCTTATGCCAGACCCTCTGATTGTCTTCTATTGTCCTCTTCATGATTCTGATCAGATTCTTGTTGGAAGACTCAGCCAAACCATTGCCCCGAGGATAATAATTTGATGATGTGCTTTGGTAGATATTGTGATTCATTGCCCATGCACAAACCTAGGTTCCAACAAAAGATTTAGCATTATCTGAGATGATAGTAGAAGGAGCACCAAACCTAGACACAATCCCATCAAGGAATTCAACAATTGACGGTTCTGTGGCATCCCTCAAGGCAACTGCTTCCGTCCACCTAGTGAAATAATCAGTAGCAGCCAAAATCCATTTATGACCTGCACTAGATGGAGGATTAATAGGGCCTATAAAATCCAACCCCCACTGGGTAAAGGGCTGATCCACCTGAATAGGATGAAGGGGGAGAGCTGCAAGCCTTTGTTTGCCTGAAAAGAAAGCACATTTCTCACATTTTCTCACATACCTATAACAATCATGGAACATAGATGGCCAATAATAACCAGACCTCATGATCTTCGTGGCAGTTGTTCTTGCAGAGAAATGACCGCCATTAGGGCCATCATGAAGTTCTTTAATCATCCTTTCAGCCTGGTCCTCTTCAATGCATCTCAACAGAGTCCCATTAAAATCCCTCCTGAATAGGATACCATCAACTACAACATAGGGAATAGACTGCAATCTATATTGTCTTATTTTAGCTCTGTCCAATCCCTGAGGGTATCCATCCCCTGATAAGAAGCTCTTCATATTATTTATGCAACTCTTTGGGCCGTTAACATTTCCTTCATCTTGCTACTCTGTTAATACCATAGCAGCCTCTTCATCAGAATCCTGACCTGATAACATTTCTTTGCACAATCCTCTCCCTCTTACCAGCTTGGTAGTCTGAATATTAACATCATATTCCATTACCTTAGTGATCCATCCAGCTCTCTTTTCACTGATGTCCTTGCTTAACAAATTTTTTTTTACACTGGCATGGGGCACCAACAAATGGATCCTATTGTGGGATAAGAGGTGCTTGAATTTTTTCAAGGCTCTGATGACTGCAAGGGCTTGCTTCTCAACAAAGCTATACTTATCTTCATATTCTTTGAGCCCTTCACTAAAGAAAGCTATGGGCTGCTCCTCATCCTTGCCATTTGTCTGAGTCAAGACAACAAAGATACTTGACTCACCACCTAAAGTGTAGAGGATGAAATCTTTCTCAAAATTTGGGTTCATGAGAGTAGGGGCTGAGGCTATGGCTGTCTTGATCTCTTCAAAACTCTCCTTCCCCTCCTTGGTCCATGAGAAGACCATGTCTTTCTTAAGCATTTTTGTAAGAGGTTTCACCATGGTAGCAAGATTAGGGATAAAGCTTCTCACAAAGTTTATTCTACCAAGGAAACTTTGCAACCCCTTCTTGTGTTTAGGAAGAGGAAGGGCAAGTATTGCCTTTGTTCTTTTTGGATCAATGGTCAGACCGTCCTCAGATACAATGTGTCCCAATAATTTTCCTTGGCTTGTAGCAAAGACACACTTGGCTGGGTTGAGGGAAACCCCAAACTCTCTACATCTTAGAAATACCTGCCTTAGATGATCAAAATGATTTTCTACATCTTTTGAATATACAGTTATATCATCAAGGTATACTAAGACAAACTGATCAATTAATTTTTCGAAGGCCATCTCCATTGCCTTCTGAAATGTGGCACCTACATTTGTTAGTCCAAATGGCATCTTGTAGTAAGCATAGGTGCCCCATTTAGTAGTAAATGATGTTTTATGTCTATTAGATTCTTTAACTAGCACTTGGTTGTAACCAGAGAATCCATCAAGAAAAGAGAATCTCCTTGACCCACTGACCTTGGATAGAATTTGCTCCATGGAAGGGAGAGGATGGTGATCTTTAAGAGAAGCCTGATTAAGATCCCTAAAGTCCACACACAATCTGATTTCCCCATTCTTCTTCCTTATAGGGACAAGGTTAGCTACCCATGATGAGTGTTTGATAGGAAATATTATACTAGCCTCTATCAACTTGGATAATTCTTTTCTCATTAGGGGCTCAATCTTAGGATTCACTGGTCTCTATTTTTGCCTTAGTAGTTTGGCCTTATCAACTAGATCTATGGTATGATGAAACAAACTAGGGTCAAACCCTTTTAAGTCATCATATGTCCAAGCAAATACGTCATTAAATTCTTGACATAGATGAATGAAGTTTTCTTGCTCAGTTTCAGAACATACCTTCCCCATATTCAGAGATTTTCCATCAGCAATTATAACTAGGGCATAATCATCCTTTTCTGTAGCTAGATTCATTCCTTTGCCTCTTGTTTGATCATCAGGATTAAAAACACTCTCCAAAGTAATAAGACCCTTGGGCAACTTGTTAGAACTAAGGTGAATGATCTGATCACCATACTGATCTTGTAGCCTTGACTGGTTTCTATCTGAGAATTCTGCCTCATTCTGCAAGAAACTCACAATTTGCTCATCAGAGTCAAACACTTGCCAATGAGTGTTGTTGTCAGGGATGGAAGGCCTCACTACCACCCTAATTTGTTGCTTCTTCTCCTCCTCAAGATTCCCTGGTACATCATAAGCTGCGCCCACCACTGCAAGTCTATCGGCATGTTTATTTTCTTTCCTAGGAATGCTCTGAATATTAAATGCATTGAAACCCTCAAGCAAATCCCAGACTCTGTGTTTGTAAGACTTGAGCATGCCATTTTTGGTGATATTCTAGCCTCTCACCTGATTGACTACCAACTCACTATCTCCATATACTTTCAAGGCTTGAATCCCTCTCTTTTGGGCAAGTAGGAGACCTTGAATCAAGGATTCATACTCGGCTACATTATTGGTGCAATTGAATTGGAGCCTAAAGGAGAAGTAGTATCTTATTTGTGTAGGAGAGACCAACATAACACCGACCCCTGATCCATTTCTATTCCTTGAGCCATCAAAGTACATACTCCATATTCCATTTATATCATCATTAGTCCCAACAAGATTAGGAACTTGAGCCTCTTTCTCTATTATGCAATATGTATTAAGGCCTGTCTCAAGAGTTTCTGACATAGGCTCAAACTGATATGCATTTGCCCACTCATCCGAGAAGAAATAAGGAATCTTTGCTATGGAAGTGACAGGCTCATTTATTATGTCATTTTCATCCATCTCTAGAATAGGGCAATTCATATTGATGAAGTTGGGGGTGTAAGATTCAGTGTGATGAAGGGCTTGAGGTTCTTCTCTAATTGAGGCATTGGCTCCATATCTAGTCTTAAATGACATATATGACCAATCAGCAGATATGAATCCACCAATCTGAGCAGTGAAGTCTCTTGAAAGATAGATGGCAAAATAGGGCTTGACTTCAGCAACAGATATATCTTGAATCACAGTGCAACCAGGGCATGCATGTAGGGCCATCTCCACATTCCTAAGGATACCTATGGTTTTGACAGTACTACCATCTAGTTGTAACACATCCCTAACAATGGGCTCATATTTCATTCCTAAAGCATCAACAACACACCTAGGCATTACTGAGCTACTAGTCCCTGAATCTATCATGCAATTGTGGACTAATTTGCCTCCTATAATCAGGGAGACATAGAATGGAGGAGGTCTAACCCTTTTATTTGTCTCCACATCTCCTGCTGGTTGTACTAGACTTGTGGCATTCTCTATGATAGATGGCTGATCCTTGAGTTCAATCTTCTCTAATTCTTGCTGCAGCATCCTCTTCTGCATTGGTATGGTAGCAACAACATCCCACATAGAGATATTCACATTGGTTTTCTTCATTTGCTCTACCACACTGAAAGGTGCATTAGGAACTTTGGTAGAAACTTTGGGAGCTGCACTTATAAGAGGTTGAGGTGGGGCAACATAAGGATCACCTGCATCTTTCTTTCTTGGATCTTGCTTTTGTTGTTGTGAAGTACTTCCTTGTTCATTTGCTGCTTGTATATGAGGTGTAGCACTTGAAGTTGAGGCCTGCTTAGGAGAAGGAGGGGCAGCATGTTCCATAGCTCTCTTCCTGCTTCTTGTGTTATGAGCAATGGAATCCTGGTTTACATTACAATGCTCCCCAACTTGATGATTCATGAAAGAGCAATCATCACGTCCTTGAATATATGATGCCTCCTTGGGATGATCCTCCTTGTATGATTGCTTTGCTGCAGGTTCTTGGACAGTTAGGGCCATATAAGATTTTGCCTTCTGGCACATGCAATAGGTATAAGAATAGTTGCAAGAAGGACATAAATCTTGATCTTGGGCCAAGTTATTTTGAGGGACTATAGCTCTGTTATGATTTGAGCTTGAAGCAGAAGCATGACTATTTTGCCTACCCTGATCAAAGGAGCTATTCCACTGATTAGGAAGCCTACCACCACTTGGAGCTTGATATTGCAGTTGGGGAGGCTTGCCACTTTGAGCTTGCTGCCTTTCTAAGGCCACCACCTTGTTACTCATTTTTTGTATCATAGAGAGACTATCCTCTAATCTCTTCCCCTGGTCCTTCAACTCCCTCCCCTACTCTTGCAATTTTTTATCCAGGGTCTTCTCTCTTTTATTTGTATTCAACACTAGACCTTGGAGCATTTCTTTGAGCTCATCTATCCCATTTGAGGATGTAGAAGCTCGAGGGACTGGAGTAAGGGTTTGTGATGTAGACGTTGTAGGAAGAGGGGTCATTGCTGGTTGGTGATTAGGAACATTAGGAAAGAAAGGCATAGGAGGCCTTGGAGCCAATTTTCCTCCTTGTATTAGGATGTTCTCAGCTTTTATGGCTATCTCATAAGCATTAGGCAAGGTATCTCCTCCCATAGTTTGGATTGTAGTGGCAATATCACTGTTAAAAGCTCTAAGGTAATGCAGGAAGGCATTACCGGGGTTAGGTTTCACTGCAGTAGGTATTCTATCCCATGTCTTTTGAAATCTATAATTAAAGTCAGTCACACATTCATGGGGGGCTCTTTTTATTGTAGTCAATTGCTCTAATAGTGACAAATGGTCACTCTTATCCTCAAAATGTTTGCATAATCCTGCTCCTAGTTCATCCCAATTAGTTATAGAACCATGAACTAAGCCTCTATACCACTGTAATGCTTTTCCTTTTAAAGATGAGGCTAGAAGTCTGACAACATCATCATCCTCTGTAATACCATGAATATTACAGACATTTTCCACTTCTTGGATATGCTCTAAAGGGGAGATAAAAGTCTCACCAGTAAAATCAGGTATGCTTTTTAGTGCAGATACTGGTTTATCATGTCTTTGGGCTAACAACAGAGGACTTCCACCGTTAAAGGTGGCAAAAGCATGAACTCTTGGCTGTGCCATGTAAACAAGTGTTCTATTGATGAGCGTTGATGGCAATCTAGGTTGAGTTCGAGCAGTAGGAGGAGTAGAGACGGACCTTACAGGTATATTAACTATTTTTTCACCCCTAACTGGTGATAATGAAATTCTAGTCCTCCTTCTTCTAGGATTTGAAAGGGAAAGCTCTTGATATTGAAATTTACCTCTAGAAGACGCCCTTGTTTCAACTCTGGGCATGAATCACTGTAACTTTGGCTTGGAACCAGATTTGTTGATGTTCAGAGTCGCCAAGTACTTTAAAGGACCAGCCTCTTGAAGGCTTGAATACTGAAGCCAACACTACCTCTTCAACATTAATCTCTGAAATTCTTCCTTCTTTGACACCAGTAGACTTTAAATCTTCAATAGGATTGTCCCACTAGGCGTGCCAAAAACTGTTGTCACTTAGGTTTGCACCCTTGTCCAGGGCCTATACACGAGGACAACCTAGTGAAACATGGAAACAACCTCCAAGCTGTGGGACTTGAACTGCGAGGTTGAGTCTCCGGTGAAGGCCGGCTTCCTCTTACTATCAAGGGGCACCTAACTACTCTCGAAAAGAAAAGGGGAAGAAGGAGATGCAAAAAACAACTCTACCCTACCTAAACTATAGAGGTGATGCACCAAAATAGAGTGTTTAGACCCATTTCTGCCCATATATGCACTATTGAACCAGAATGAAACTAAGGATATATACATACAGGCTTGTTTTGATCTAATAACCTCATGCAGATCAAGAAACCAAATAGAATAACACGAGGAAAGAGGAATCTCACTTATATATTATCTAGTAGGCAAAAGTAGATACAGTATGCAGGCTACAGATCTTGACAATACACCAATGAGAGGCAAAAGGGATGCACATACACATTAATGGCTGAAGGAGATAAAATAGAGAATCATTCAATTTAAAGGCACAGGGAATGTTACACTGAGAGTTGCAGAGCACTATCAGAGAAATTAGAAAGAGTCGACCCTTTGGAAAAGATTACAAAATTGCCTTTATAGTTCAGGCATAACTGAGAAAAATGATTCTGAATTAACTGCTCAACTACTGCCATTGAACCCCAAAATATCTGATCAAAGATCACACTCGAGCATGGTTCTGAAGTACAAAATCTGATATTCGACTGAAGGAATGCCTCGAGTAGACAGAAGCGACACCAATGAATGATCCTGACACAGTAAATGGATCGACTGAGACGGTGGAGTGTTTCCTTATGCCTTGCATTCATTTTTGGTAGGTCAAAATTGATCGTGAAGATCAGATCGCAAGATAACCTTAATCATCTTTTCTTCCTGGTTCATGAATCAAAAGGGTTGAAGCAAGTCAAACAGGCTATACGAGCCAGCTGGGTCATGCGGGCCAATCACCCTTCTTCGTTCTGCCACCTGGGGAAGTCTTTCATGGTTGACCTTTCGTCATCGAACTAACCATGCCACCCTTGCAAATATTAATATTAACTGTGACGATTACATTAATCGCCAGCCACCGACCATCCTTCCTGATCGGGCTAGCGAGACACATGTCAACAAGGCACTGTGTTGCCAACATAAACCTTGAGCGGCTTACCCATAGCGAGGTGGTGATGACCATCGATCGGCCTAGATCCGACGATTGTGAAGACTCATCTCTATGCTGGCTAAATTGAAGATTCAGTGCACGTGGCTCCCTCTGATTTGCTGCCGTGACACCGGACTCTGCCAATTAGGCAGATGAAGTACCTGACGTGACCCAACCTCTTGCCTAAAACCTTTCCGTTTATCCTCTCTGGCCCGCCAAACCTTGCCGTCGAACACGCTAACTCACCGCCGTCAGCACACCTTTCTGTCAGGCCCTATGTCGCCATGGGAATTTTTGAGCCAACGCGTGATAGTGACATAGCGCCTGGGGTGCTGCAGAACATTTCTGACCTGTGATAAATCTTTTTCGACCCGCGCCGTACTCTGCCCTACAAGCTGGACCCACCGAACATGGGTCGACCAGACGCTATGTCGCCATCGTAACCCTCACACAACTTCATCATAGTGAGATGGTGACGACCATTGATCGGCCTTGATCTGACGGTGGAGAACTTGCGAGGCGCAAAAATATCATAAGGTTCGAAAGTTGGGTAATTTGATATCTTCGTGGGTATTAAAATATTAGTAATCGGGGAGGTGACCGTTGGACGGGGTAACATTCAAATTTTGAAATTTGGCAGGGTAAACAAAATGTGGTAATAGGAGTGATAGTGGAAAAAAAATATCTCACATATAATAAATGAACCAATCTTATGAAAAGAATAAGAATAATAATAACAATAATCATTGTGCTATTGTAGTTGATCTTGAAGAACCGGAAAAGGATGTGGTGGTTTTAGACAAATAACTTCAATAAATTCTTACAATTGAAAAATATTAATAGATTGGAACAATGTAAACAATGTAAGCATCATAATCCGTATACTAAAGATATCAGGAAAAACATCATGACATGTAAAAAATTATTAAAAGACACTATCTTAGTTCATAATGACATTTGTGACCACCTCATCCTATGGAAGGATATTCATGAGAGTCACCTAGATTCAAAGTAGCAACTAATGATTAATGAAAAGAGTATGCATAAGGTAGAAACACCTTTAATGAAGATAAGATAGGTAAAAGCTAAATAACTAAGTTAGAAGGGGACTCAATTAAGAAAAAAAAAAGATTTAAGAATAGATAATTAGGATTCCACTAGTAGATTTAACAAAGAAAGACCACCGAGTTAGATTAAGGACACTTATGCTGATAATATCTTAGATTAGAATAATATTCAAGAGGTAGATTCAAACAAAAATAGAAAAAAATAAACTTCAACAATTGGAAGGATAAAATGACTATGGATGTTTTAGCAAGGGAAAACATAGATGGTAGTGAGACTAAGATTCATATACCTGCAACAATAACAAATAGGCAGATGGAAAACCCAAAATGAGCAAAAGAAAAAATAAAACTTTACAAGTTTGACCAAACTTCAATAAAAGGAAGAAACCCATTCGAGGATGACAACATGCTAATTAACCATGAAGAGCACAATGTATTAAGGAGAATCCTAGGGAACTTAGTCAATTCTATCTTTAGCACTCAATCCAACAACCTCAAAGTCTTTAGTACCTTCCTTATAACCATGTTCAGTACCAAATATCCATAGCAAGGAGCACACATGCCAACTCCCTTAGATCGAAGCTAAAAAACACAATCTCAAAAACTTAGCCAGTAAATAGGAACATATTACTAACATCCACTGAAATGGCTCCAACTCCAAGATAATGACCCCAAAAATCACACACACTTAAGGAAAGGTCCCCAATACGCCTCAAATAGATCCCCAATTGCATGAATCATAACTCCATGAACTCGAGCATGAAGCCCTTGCATACAAGATCACTGACTTCCCTAAGATGCTCTTGCATCAGACACCACAAGTGAGAAAAAAAGATGTTCTTAATGTTGACAATTGGCTAATGGAGATATTTAATTGTTGTCATTTATGGAAACACATGATATACATGCTCACAAGAAACCTTGGAAATAAAGATACTTAGCTTTTGGTACTCAAAAAAGTGTCCAAGTATGAATTTGGTATACAAACGTGTATTATTTTGTTTATAACTTGTTGCTGATGTCATATTATGACTAGTGAAGTTAGATGGAGATTGTATACATGTTGAAAATGATGTGTATAACCTCAGAAGTCAGTACAAACTAAATGAAACAAAGATATTTGTGTTTTAATAGTGAAACAAGACAACAAAATTAAAGGAAAGGGATTATTTTATTTGCAAAATAATTACTTGTCCAATTAGGCTGACATCCTAGATGTTTACTCTAAGTTGGAAAGTGTATTGTGACCCTAGATGACCTAGCAGCAATTTGTGTAAAGGCATGGTATTTATGGTAAAGGATATCTTGCGAATTCAAGTGTGCTATCATGTAATTGTGATGTTGAGCAATTGTATGCAAACTTTTGTGAAAGTGATAAATGCAAAGTTTTGTAAAAGCTATTTTGTGATCTGAGATTGACCTGAAGATTAGAGATCAATTAAGGAAGAAGTTATAGTACTTATATTTTAGAAGTTTGATCACTTTTTTGGGTAGCTCTTCTTGTAATTAGAAGTGCATGTTTGGGTAGTGGGCTCATCTTGCATCTACTGTACTACAACTCCTAATAGGGATTCAAAGTCTCCTAATAGGGACTCCTTATACTGAATTTTTTCATTGAATCCTAATAGGGTCCATCCTCTAATAAGGAACACATATTTCAGTATATTATCTAGTGAGTATCATCCCCATCGGGGTTTTCCCTTGGCCAGGGCTTCCCTAGTTAACAAAATATGATGTTATGAGTTATCTTTGTGCATGGTTACTATTACTATTCAACATTACTTTATTACTTTGTTATGTATTAAAGTAAGAAATAATATCTAGTTGGCAACTAAAGTTTGTAGATTACTAATTCACCCCCTCTCTTAGTAATCCCTATTTCTAACAATTAGTATTAGAGCCCAGTCACTTTGAAGAGGCTTAACAACTTGAGTAAGATCCCTATGGATATGGAACAGTTGATGAAGAACCTTGAAGAGGCACTTGAACAAATTGATTTCCTTATTGAAGAAAGAGATAAGCTAAAAGACATATATTAAGACTTCAAGGTATACATTGCACAATTGAAGGAAAAGATTGAACATCTCAAATCCAAGCCTGAATCTACTGAATTTGAAACTAGTAATGATGACTATTTGAAGCTGAAGACATAATACAAGATCTTGAAGCATTAATTGAAGATTACAAATTTGAAATTGACTTTGAGAAATGGTCCTAGCAAAGTTTAGTTTGATTTGAAAATTGAGAATGTAGATTTGAGAGCAAGTCTGGCAAAAAGACATCTGAATTCGAAACATTGAAAGAAGATCACAAAGAACTTCATAAATATAATACTATTGTGAAAGGTGAATTAACTCAGTGCAAGCAATAGCCTAAGAAGCTTTGTTCTAGCAAAGAAAAGCTTGATTATTCAATGTCAATATAGAGACCTACTTATGATAAGACTGGTCTTGGCTATCTATTTAACATGTCTGTGAAGAAACCTAAGATTAGATTAGAAATATTGAGTTAAGTCAATCTTTTGATAAACCTAAAGAAGTTGGACAAGACAAGGAAGTTGAAATTTTGGATAAACCAAAGCAAGTGGAATATCCTAAAGAAACTAGGTATGAATTTAGAGGTAAGTATTCTTCATGTAATGGAATAGGTCATATGAAAAGAGATTATGCAAACAAGTCATTTAATCATGTTAAGGATTTTTATTGTCATAATTGTCATGGTATGGATCATAAAGCAATTGATTGTAGAAAACCTAAGTATGATAACAATAGAAGAAATAATAGAATGTCCTAACCCTACAGATAGAAGAAGATCTTATGAAAGGACATCAAGAGAAGGAAGACCTTATGAAGATAAAAGATAGATCATGTGTTATAAGTGTAACAACTTTGAACACATAGCTCATAATTGTCATGCACCTGATGATCAATAGAATTCTAGAAACAACACTAGCATGTCAATTATGCAACAACTTTATATATACAACAAAGTATTGTAGAATGGACAAAAACTTTAGAGATAGAAGGAACAATGGAAGAAACTTCAAAAACAAAAGGAATGATGGAAGAAGCATCAGAAATGATAGAAGGAACCATGAAAGGAACTCTGAAATTGGCAAAGCTAATGAGGAACAAAGGAATGTAGTCAGTGAACTTTAAGAAGAACTCAATGAGGCATTTGTAAAAGGATTGGACATCTCAAAAGATAAGTTAGATTATTGTGACATAGACGGACCAAAGTCAGTTATCAAGTTTGATTCAATTAAGTTGAATTAAGCTTGTTCACAAGACCAGAATTTGAAAACTTCATTCAAAGATCAAATTAGAGGTTGCAAAGTTGAGAAAAGGTGTATCAAGATAAGTTTAGATGATACCTGAGCTTGCTTTTAATTTGGAGCTTATCTAAACAAGTTACAAAGGAATTAAGAGTTACTAGTATTATAGAGAAAGTTAATTTAGTAGAAGAAGATGAAAACTATGCTTTTGTAGAGAATTTCGTGAAGTCTTGTGGAGCTTTGTCATGATGAAAGGAGGATATGGAAAACCTTAGGTGGCATCTAAAGATTGGATAGACAATCTTGAGAAATTATTTGATTATAGAATGTAATTGACAATTTTTTTGTGTTTGCAAAGTACACAATTAATGCAAGTTCAAGTTGATGGAATAAATGGAGTACAAACTCAATTTCCACTTCATTGTGAATACATTCGAAGCATAAAGCACTCAAAAGTGACTTGTCATTTTGAAGTAAACCCTATTTCTGAAAAGAGGTATTTTATCATTTTCCCACAAATTTATTTGATAAAACCTCATATTTTATAGAATCATGGATATATCAATAGTGCACAATGTTGGGAATGAGGACAGACCTAAGTTGAAAATTGTTTTCATGAAACTCATAGAAGGAAACCCTAACTCAACATTATCCATTACTCCAAACAATGTAGTATATTTAGAAGATATAGGAAGTTATCTTAATAGTAAATTTGAATCTATTGGGAGTGAATATATGAACAGGGATATGGTATTATTTTTTAATCATGATATGACTATAAAACCTGGATTTGAACACTTGAAGGAACTAGACCTTTTCAAATATCATTTCTACATAGAATTGGACATAGATGAGTGGGCACAAATCATATTCAGTAGAATACATGATGAGAAACTATGGATGCAAGATAGTGTAGTTGATATTTTTGCCGACCTTATTCATGAGGTAACTAGTCTTAGTAAATAATGCAGTGTACCTATAGGTGAGAAAATGGTTAAGAAGAAAGTTTAAAGTTATACCAAAGTATTGTACAATGGAAATTCCATGGTGATCAACACCATTAAACAAGATGATGTAAGATTTTTGAGTAGAATTATTGCCTACTCTATATGTGCAAGTTCAAATATTGATGAATTGTCAGCTGGATTCATCTATGTAGCCTATAAGATATGTATTAAGAAGGAAAAATTAAACCTCGATGAAATTCTAAGAATGCAACTACTTGAGAACCTAGAAAAGATCAAGAGGACTAAAAATAGTGTGTTTAGAGTTCAGTCACTAATCAATCACATATTCTTTCATGTGCTTAAAAGATTTCCATATTTATCAGTCACAGAGATAATGAGTAGTGATAGATGTACAATGGAGAAGATCACAAAAGTATGTAGAAGACATCTTCTAGATAAGATATTGGATAGTGAACACTTGATAATGAGGACATTTCAGAATGAAATGAGATAGAGATTTAGAATTGCACCTACAATTGTAGATAGATTTAAAGATGACATTTGTGTCATGGTTGATACAAATTTTACTTATATACAAGCAGTAAAACCTCAGGAAACATTTATTGATCCCTTAGGTTATGAATTAAATGATGAAACAAGAGTTGGATACATTGGTTTCTTATTGAAATTAGAAAAGGACAAAGCTAAATACAGATTTGGAACATATGATGAGATTACCCAGTCAGCTCATCAGGCATCCTTGGAGAGGCTTCTCACAAGAAGATAAAAACTATTATGAAGAAAGCTTTATCAAAGGCCGATATGACTAAGAGTGAGTTTGAAGTAATTAGATAACCATGAAGTAAGGCATACTGAGTATACAAACCTTGTTAGTATTTTTTGTAGAGACATCTTCAAAACACAACATTTCGTATGCAACAGTATCAGATGTGCAACCTAGTGAACCAAAGAGAAAATCTAGGAGATCAGTGGAAGCAGTGACCACAAAGACAAAAAGGGTCAAGCAACAAGCCACCAAACCAGGCAAGAGATAAAAGACATTTTTGAGTCTAGCGATGATGAAGAAGAAGTCAAACAAGTAGAGAAGGTAACAAAGCAATCAGTAGGAAAAGCTTGACAACCCTAGAAGATGAAGATAGAAAAGATAAACTCAGTTATTTCTATTGAGGGTAACTTTGTTTAGATGAACAAATTTTATGATTTGTATAACAAATTTGAAAAAGATTAGATTGATATCTCTACTGTGAGATACATTATAGAAAATAATCTAAAATTGAAGGATATTGAGGGCATAGTAAACTAGAAAGTCTATGATAGACTTATTGAGAAGAAGGCACCAACAAGAGAAGAAGATTTATAACTTTGGAAGTCTATGCTAAGAACTATTTGCAAGACTGATGATAAAGAAGAGATAAAAAGATTATTTAGTAATCTTGCACCTTATTCGAGAAATAAAGTGAGACCATTTTGTTTATGGTGGGTGAGAAAAAATAAATTAAGAAGTGAGACTATAGCAGCAATAAGTTAGATATTGATAGAATCTAAGGCAACATATCCACCAACACCCAGAACCTTAGAAGTGTTAGTAAGCGATGACACTATGCAGATAGATTAGACCAATGTTACCATTAACAGTGATGATACTAATCCATTTGAAGGTTCCAAATAGAATGAACCTAATACTGAGGATATTGAAGACAAACTGAAGCAAATTGAAGAGGAGAAAAGTTACTTGAAGAAGAAAAGAAGAAAATAGAAGAGGCCAAGCAAAAATTGCTCGAGGATGAGAAGAAAAGAAAAGAAGAGGAAGAAAAGAAAAGAGTAACTGAAGAAGAAATAAGAAAGAAAATAGAGGAAGACAAGAAGAAGAGATTGGAAAAAAAAGAGAAGAAAGAAAATGAAAGGAAGGAAAGAGAAAAGAAAGAAGAAGAAGAGAGAAGAGTCAAAGAGGCAGCTAAGAAGCAAAGGGAGGATGACACTAAACCTTCTCATTCATTCACTCTGCTTTCACTTGCTGGCCTAACAACTAATGATGATGATCAAATTGATTTGATCTCATCCTTATGAAAACTTAATTAGAAGAATAGAATAGTAAAAAGCCTACAAAAAACCTTGATGGAGGTTACTGATAGATTACATAGTACTCTGGCAGTGTAGCACATAGAGGCAAATCCAAAATAAAAGGCACAGGTAGTGCTAAAGTCATTTGATGAGGAATTTACCAATTTGTTAAGTGTTGCAGAAGCAAAGGCACAAATTTCACATGATGCTAACTTGTTTAGCACCATCTGTCAAAATATTAAGAATGATTTGATAAGTCTTGATACTTGTATCAAGGAACTTTAGAAGTGTCAATAGGATGGGAAGATATTTTACATTAAGTGTACCCTATCTTATAAACTGACTAAAGACATTGACAGTCAGATTTGAGGAAAGATGAATGAGCTAGAGGCTCTATCTAGCTAGATTCAACATCCATCTTGTAAGATTGATGATTTTGAAGGACAAGTGGCCAATATTCACAATGATATCAGGAAACTAGAACTTTTGAAGTAAAATATTTTGAAGAGAATATCAGATTTTAGAGAGTCTATTTCTCTGAAAGTATCTTTTGTTGAGAAATAGTTGGAGGAATGTGTCAAGGCCAGCACTTATTCTAACTTTTTGTATTCAGACCTTAATGTAGTTGAGATTGCATCATATGCCTTATGTGCAATTCTCACATCTACTAAATCCACCAAGGAGACATGGACTAAAGGTATGGACAATTTGAAAGGAAATTTTGATAATTGCATGAAGATTCTATTAGCTTAAGATAGAAGGACAACATTTTTGATAGCAAATGAATAATTTTTGAACAATTTTTGACATTTTGACCTTTGTCATTGATGTCAAAGGGGAGAGATACAATAGGAAAATTGTAAAATAGGTAAGAGGCACTAGCACACTTTGGCAAATATGTGACTACGTGACTAAAATTTTTAGTCATGCCACTAAAACTTTTAGTCAAGTGACTAATAGTGATCACATTCCACTATTTCTTTTCCATTTACAACTATAGGTGACTAAATAAGTGATTAATTTGATCATATGGTAAAATCACAAGGTTAAGTGACTAAATAAATTATTAAATAAACTACTAAATGATTGTTAGTCATAAATATTTAGTTACCCAAACAAAAACTACTAAATAATGAGTCACTTATAACTAGTCATTCAAACTATTACCTAAAGGCTTACAACATAGTCCAATGGTTATTTCTTACCGAGGAAGGAATTTTTGTACCAAGTATTACCTTAAACATCACACATACTTTATAGGAGATGAGATATTTTGGATCCATTTTGAGTTATTCCCAAGCCCCTATTTAATCCACTCTTTGCAACCATTTCTACCCGAGAAACTCATTTTTAGGGGAAGATATATGATGATCGCCTTTATTCTGCCTTACAAGAATGACCTACTACATGTAAATTGTATCTAGGAGGTGAGATAGTGAATGTGAAACATACATGACTTTAATCACCTCTTCAACTTACTTATTAGACACCAAGATGCAATGAATATATCATTCTTTTAAATTAAAAATTAATATAATTTTATTGAAGAAACTACTATAAGGATCATATTATTGATTCAAATTTTAATGATTCACCTAAGATTATGACTTCAAAATTGTAATATCAATTTGGAGTATGATAAGATTGACATTTAAATAAAAATAATATAATAGTTAATTCCAAGAAAATTTGGAATGCATATAAAATACAATAAGAACAAGACTAGTATGTAATGTAAGTTCTCCAACTTTTTATTAGTAACAAAAATTAATTGTCTTAAAAATTTTAATTACTATTTCAATTATCTAAAATTTAAAAAAAAAACTATCTCAATTATCTTAAATTAAAAATTAAGACGAGAAAATTTTCAATAAGCAACAGTAGACGAGAAGTGAATTTTTTAATGTGTCAAAAAGAGCCCACATATAATAGGAAATTTTAGGAAAATATTGGTGGATATAGTTCGTTCTGTCTTATGAACAATGAAGTCGACTACAGAATGCAATCTAGGTTTGAGTACCATTTCAATCCATTTTCACTTCTAAAACTATTTTTGACATATATAAAAATTATAATAGATTTCTTCTAGTTTTGTAGAGAATAAGGCAAGGGTGTTATCACATTTACTTGACCTAGTTGGTGTCAATGAATGACTAAAGATTTTCAGGTCATAAATTTTAGAAATTAATGATTTTAATAACATCATTGTTGGCTACAATAGGGTTTTCATATGGTAATTGAAGGATTTTAACCTCTTTTATTCATTTTCAACATTCAATTACAAACATTGAGGATAGAGAGCAACAAGTAGTGATAGGGTTTTTGTATTATCTAGAGTGGGGATATTGAAGGATGCAAAAAAAGAGAGGATAACATGCGATTTGTGGAATGGGTTAGAGTAGGGCTTTCTATCTACTTCATTCTCTATGGTTGGATTTTTGTTGTTTTTAAATTTTTATCTACTTCATTCTCCTTGGTTCTCATCCTGTTTGTAGGATGGGATTTTTTAAAATCCATAGTTCTTCTCATATGTGTGATATATGCTATTGGGTACTCTAATTGTAGAAGGTTGTTCAATCACTTTGGGAAGGATATTCTTCTCCACAAAATAACCATCTCAAAAATCCCCTCCACGTTGCATTGCCTCTATTTTTCAATACCCATGGATAAATTAAGAGCTGAAAAGTAAGGTCTCTCCATTTGCCTCCATTATAGGTAACCATTCACAAATTAGCAACTCATTAAACCTTAGTCTCTAAAGCAACACTATACTCAAGACCCATAGAACTATAGAGATGTGGGAAATATTTATACAAAGGGCTATAAACATGATTTCATATAAGTTTGGCTCCTTCAAAGTTTCTTATAGCTAAAAATTTGATGCCAACATCCAATTCTATCACAAATGTGTGAAGTTGTTTGAATAGATATGTATACCTCCAACATATATTCCACCTTAAGCTGCTTAGGAGATCAAAGGCATTCCATCATTCTTAGAAAATGAAAGGAAATTATATTGTTTGTGTTGATCTCAGATTGGTTTTGACAAGTGAGTGTCAACACACTTAAGCCATTTACTTAGTTCATGCCGAACTAGTAATACATGCCAAGTACATGTAAATATTAGACCATGCTAAGTTGCAATGAGTGCCAAGTCACTCATGTGTCAAGTCACTCAAGTGCCAAGCAGATAGACCATGCTGAGTGATTTAGGAGCCGAGTAAATAGTGGATGCTGAGCAATATAGGTGTTGAGTCATAGTATAAGGAACAATGTATGCCAAGCATTAGAGACTTCATATGCCGAGTGACACAGTTTTGACATATTTGTTTGTAATGGCACAAACAACTATGTAAACCATTTTTTAGCTGACTTAAGATTGTATTTCGATATTTTGGAGATAAGGAAGAATCTCTAGTTAGATTCCCTATACAATTACATGTAGCCAATCAGAAAATGGGAAGGATTAAGCAACAAAATGGATGAATCTTAGATGTAGATTCATACCTAACCCTAAGCCACCAAAGTATTCTTAAGGAGGACAAAGCCCTAAACTCTTTATGTAAGGAATTGAACGAGTGAAAAAGATAGTTTGCACACAGAAGCATTCATGGTGACTTAGAAGTGAGAGTGAATTGCAAAATCAGTTAGCGAAGAATAGAGGATAGAGAAAAGGATACAACATTGAGACATTTGATTGAAAAGGATCAAGAAGACATTGTTTAGAGATAATATGTTATCAAGAAAGCAAGTACCAACCATAGAATCTATGTTGAGAAATTTTAATAGGTGATTTTAGTCAAATCTCTTAATAGAGTACTCCTAATAGACTATATTAAATCCTTTAATAGGGTGCTTAGTTAGTTGTAAGTTGAAGTCCTCTAAGAAGGCACACTTCTAACAAGGTGTTGAAATCCTTTGACAAGGTGAGACCTAATAGTCTTTGTAAGCCTTTAACAGGGTAGACCTTTCATGGGGTAGATCATGTTTCATGGTCAAAACACTGTAACCTTCATTGGATATACTTTATTAGTGCAGTAGTGAATATTTGTGGGTGTCATCCCCACCCCAGTTTTACCTTCTCACTTGGAGGGTTTCGCGGTAATCATATCTGTTGTTATGTGTGTGAATGCTTACATGTTTATATGATTTAGATGTATATGCTTTACATATTATTTCAATTTACTTATTGAATGCATGAGATGTATGTGTGGTGAAATTTTTATAGGTCCAAGTTTAAACTATTGATTCAGCCCCCCCAGAAGTTTACCTTTCCTATTGTAATTCCAACAATTGGTATCAAAGCTTTGTTCTCTAAAAGAGAAGCGTTGTAGCTTTGAGGAAAGATCTTGAAATGGAAGTCTACAAGTTGGGAAAGACTACTGAGAACCAGGAGATTGAAACACATCTCATACTACATCAACTGAATCAAGCAAGAGAAGAACTAAATACCTTGAAGAGAAGGAAAGAAATTGCTATTGCAGAGAATGACACACAACACAAAGAGATAGACACTACCAAGCTATCTGCAAATGAAGATTCCAATGAATTTGATGTAGTAGTTGTAGATCTAATGGAAAAGAATAGAGTTCAAGCTGAGAAAATAAAAAATCTCAAGTTAGAGCAAGAATCACAAGCTATACTACTATGTAAGGCAACTGAACAAAAGAAGAAAGCTATGGAAGACAAAGCCATGATTCAAGAAGACAAAAGAATTTTGATCAATAGACTGGAAGATAAGTCAATATAGCTAACCAAGATCTCCAACATGCAATTGGATACTTTAAGTCAAGTGATGAATGCCAACTATGAATTGAATGTCAAGGACATTGAGATAACTACATCAAAATTGCAAAATGAACAATTACAAAGTGACCCAAAGAGAGAAAAAGAATTTGCTAAAAGTTTCAACAAACCAAATGAAGCCATCAAATAATTTGAGCAATTATTGAGATCTCCTAGATCCAAGAATGATACATCAAGACTGGACTACACGAGCACTGAAGAAGGAGAATCATCCAAAAGTGCAAAAAAAAGGAACAACAAAGGTAAGAAATCCAAACCTACTTGTCATAATTGTGGTAAGAAAAGACATACTACTAATGTGTATAGGAGCAAGATTACAAATTAGAATGTTAAGCCTAAGAACATGATTCATTGTCATAAGTGCAACAAGCAAGGTCATCAGGCACATGAATGTAGAACCAAGACCATGCATACACAAAGATTTGAAGGATATTGCTACAATTGTCAGAAGTATGGACATAGAGGTTTTGAATGTAGATCCAAATCCATCTTGTTATTGTGATGTCCCCATTCTGACATGTAATGTAAATAATAAATAAAGTATTATATATAAAGTAATATTAATAATAATATTAAAGTAATAATATTTTATAAGTAATATCATATAATATCATCACATTATAATAGCAATATGGAATTATAATCTAATATAATGATATTATAATGATTAAGATATGATTTAATATAGAGACACTATTAATATAAAGAATTATAATATAGTAATAAAATTTATATAGTTGATATATTATTAAATAAATATTTGTTATAATATAATTATTATTAATATAATATATCTTATGATATTAATTAATATATTCAAGCTTATTAATATAAGTATATAATTAATATAATTATATTATTATTACTAATATAATATAGTTAATATTATGAAAAGACGTCACTCCTAGAAAAGAAAACTATATATACATAGAGAAATTTAATATTGAGGGATATATGATATGTAGGGAGAAATGGAAAAATGAGAAAATATATGCACAGAAAGGTTATAAACCCTAATGTCCTAATTGGGGATATTACAAGTGGTATCAGAGCATAGTTTCGTACTACGCCTGTGAGACTTTTGAAATAATCTATAATAATTATCATATGATCTGCACAAAAGGTGGTAGATATAATTTTGAAATTTCAGAACACATCCAAGCTATGTTTAATTATCTAATGATGGTAGCAAGGAAGAGATTTCAATCAAAATCGAATTGAATTAATAACATCTTGAATGGATGAACCAATGTATGAATGGAATTATTTATTTAAATTCTCTATTTGTACCATTGAGTCTTATTGGTGAATTTGTGGATGGTCGTTGCTATATGTAGTGTCGATAGCCAAAGAATATAAGATTGTATTAATCTTCCAAAATATTGAAACTGTGGAAGAACATCTATTCCCGTCTATCGGTTGGGCTTCATTGCAGATTCAAAAAATATTGTGGATAAAGGAAGTTGCTTTATATGTGCGCTGGGAAAGTAACATTTGCAATATGAAAACTTATTAATAAAGGACCAGCCAACTTTCTTATTCAACATAGAAGGTGGGGCCGAAGCCCAAATAGGATGACTTTCAAATTATGAGACAAAATATAAGATATAACACCACCATCAAGGAGAATAAATTTGCAATTACATGTCATATGTGATGCCCAGATTGGAGCTATCTTCAAACATTGACCAAACAAGATGTACTTATAATAATGTCACTTTATATTAGTTTTCACCACCCACATAATCTGCATTGTGATGTCCTTAGGGGTTGGATTATGCCAACGCATTTTTTCTCGATATGAGACATTCTGTGTGGACTCCAAACTACCATCAAAATCTAAAATGACTTTCTCACTCATTCATTATCGAGTTCTCAGATGGACGACAACCACAAGAGAAGTCCCTTCAGAAAGAATGGAGATAACATCGATTACATTTATCTTATCATGTCAAAGTTGGACTAGAATCAACATATAATCAAAGACTACAACAATATTAGGACAAAGGCTGGGAGATATAAGGAATAAAAAGTTATTAAAATACAAAGGTGCTGGTTTTAATTTGACCCACTTTGAATTGGAGTTCAAAAAGAATAAATTGAACACCTTAATGACTCCACCTGCCAATATATATTTGTAAAATGCAACCATACTCAAACTCTATTATCACTAGCATATAAGAGTATTCAATGTGTTGAACATTACAAATCGATAAGGAGAATGAGACCACCGCAAATGAAGGTAAGAAAGGTAAAAAGAACAGGCATGCAATGAACAAGTATAAACCCTCCTCTGTGTAGTGGATTTGCAAACCATCTCGATGGCCACTATGATTATTGATGTAAAGGAGGACAACTATTTGTGTATGGAAGGGATAAAAGAAAATAAATCATTATTTGCAAATACAAATCTTACATCCAGTGTGGTCCAACGGCAAGAAAGACATCAAAGAATAAGTTTAATATAATTATGTAACAATCATGCATTGATGGTTTAATTAGATGGAGTATGAGATGATTCACACCGTATTATAATTGATTTACAACTTGATCACCACCCAAGACAATAGATTTGGACATTAATGATAATCACTTATAATTATATTAGTATTAGAAATGATTATTAAGATTAAGCAAAGGAAGTATGATCATACAAAGTTGGAATAAAAATGAAAAGAGTGATGAACATCATGTGTATGAGAGTTGGAGACTAATGGACGAAAATGGCCATATCTAGTCAAAAGGATGTCTTATTAGATAGAAGTATAAATGGCACTTGTAAATTATTGAAGAAAGGAGATATCCACAACATAATCTAAATACTTTGATCAATCTAAATTATTAGTCAAATATATTGAGTACATACAGTGATCATGTGTAAAGTTTCACTAAAGATTCTTAGGGAAGAATCATTGAAGATTTAACAATATTGCAATTAATTCTATTTCTATGGGTTGGGGAAGGTGATGCTAGTCTTTCCATTAAGAGTTATAGACTCAAAAGGGATAAAACCGAAGAGGCTACCAAATATTGCATATTTCAATCAAGATAAGCTCATCTTTGATTTATTTTGAATTTTAAGATGAAATTACTAAAATCCTTTTATTTTGGGATTCTCATTTGAGAATCAAATTATTTTCAGGATTAAACTAGAGGAAGACCTTAAGTAGATATGAAGATTACTTCATACTCCTAAATCACAACTTCAACACATAAAGGTAATAAGGCAAGTTATATATTTTCTTTATATATTTTATTATTAAATAATTTTTATTGTCCTTCTTATGATTGACAAATTTTGTTATTATGATGAATATTGAATATGCTAATACCTATTAATCAAATAGTTACAATGAAATGAAATTGATTTTTAAGTTGATAGATAATGATCAAAGAATGTTGTTAAGTAAAACTAATTAAATTATCCAAGATCATAATTCTCCAATGATGAGATAAGGCCTGCAGTGGAATGGACTAGGTGACACCACTCGGTGGTACTGGGTAAAGCCTACAGGTATTGGGTAAGGCCTACAGTGGAGCAAATATCCTGGGGTACATCATACAAGGGCATCTTGGGAATGATGATAAGAGAGAGATAACAATAATGAAAGAGAATGGTGAGGCCCATGATTAGGTAACAAGGCACCCTATTATAGTTTGTCCTCTCGTACTCAAGAAATGATGAGTTAATAAATGAACTATTTTGATTGACAAGTCACTTGTCAGGGGATTAATATAAGGAAATCCTAAAAGGAAAAAATTATATATAAACGTTTACTAATGGTGTTTTGTGGTTGCAGGTTCAAAATCAAGGAATTGCATAATGTGTGTCTTCATCTATTTGCATCGTGTTTGCTTCATGTCTTCATTTCTCTGCATTGTGTCTGCTTCGTGTTTTCATCTATCTACATCATGTATGCTTTGTGTTTTCATTCATGTAAATTTCATAAATCTCTCTGGTCTTTGAATGCAAATATGTTTTGTGTCTATGACAAAGCTTGTGTGTGAAAGATTTTTCTTGAGGGCAAGCAAATTTGAGAGGGAAGGACTGTGATGTCCCCATTCTGACATGTAATGTAAATAATAAATAAAGTATTATATATAAAGTAATATTAATAATAATATTAAAGTAATAATATTTTATAAGTAATATTATATAATATCATTGCATTATAATAACAATATGGAATTATAATCTAATATAATGATATTATAATGATTAAGATATGATTTAATATAGAAACACTATTAATATAAAGAATTATAATATAGTAATAAAATTTATATAGTGATATATTATTAAAATAATATATGTTATAATATAATTATTATTAATATAATATATCTTATGATATTAATTAATATAATCAATCTTATTAATATAAGTATATAATTAATATTAATATATAATTAATATAATTATATTATTATTATTAATATAATATAATTAATATTATGAAAAGACATGACTCCTAGAAATAAAAACTATATATACATAGAGAAATTTAATATTGAGGGATATATGATATGTAGGGAGAAATGAAAAAATGAGAAAAGATATGCATAGTAAGGTTATAAACCCTAATGTCCTAATTGGGGACATTACAGTCATCAAACAAGCAAACAAAGGTAAGAAATAATGACGGCTCTTATAATTGGGATTATAATACAAGATATAGATGTCATTATTGTCAAGAATATGGACATGTTCTTGAGAATTGTATTAGGACTCACTTACAAAAGATGGTTAAGTCAAACTACATGTTTTAGTTATTTGAAGACTGGTCACATCAGTAGGTATTGTCCAACTGGGTCAAAAGCACCAAGTTGTGAATTTGATAAAGGCAAGGCAAATGTTGAACACATTAGAGATGAGATGAATAAGAAATGGAAAAAGAAAGATGTTTGCAACACATCAAATGGAGAAGGGATCACTTCACCCAATGGGTCAAGTGATCACACCTCATCAAACTAGGCAAACAAGAGGTATCTGGGATTGATATCTATAGGCTATATCATATATTAGTTCCAAAAGAAGATAGTACTGAAAAGACTACATTAGCATGAATAAAGATGCAAGATGTTGTTAGAAATTCAAGACAAATCTTCAAGTTTTTCATGTTGTTGCCGAGCATGAAAAGTTTCCTATATGTGCTGAGTAGAATGCTGGAAGATATCGAGCTATTAGACTAGGTAATTGATGTTGAACTCGTAGTAGCTGCCAAGTGATGAAAATGTCAATAGATGCTGAGTGAACCTAAAATTAATTAATGCTAAGCTTACAACTGTGTAAGCACTTAACATTAAATGCAAGGTATTTAGAAGTTATATGATCAATTTTAGCTCATTTTTCATCATTTCAAATTCGAGAAAGAGTGAGCAGAGCATAACGTGATTTGGAAACTAATCCAAATTAGTTGCAAGAGATTTGAGTAGCGATCTCATGCTAGTTCATCATATTTCCTAAGGTATTTATTAAGAGCCGAGCTATGTAATCTTAATTTTTATAAACCCTAGTTTGACACAATGGCATCAAGTTCAAAAAATGTTGAAAGGAAGCAGGTTTTAAATGTTCAGCTAGTTAGTAATGAAGTTAAGCAGCCCATGTTTAAAGCCATTCTTGACATCATGTATAAACAAGACCCTTTTGATGCATTATCTATGATCTCACCAAATGTAATAATAGTACAAGATGTGAGAAAATGCTACAATTGTAAGACAAGAAGCATTAGTGACATGGAAATTAGAGGTGCATACAACAGGTTGTGTGAAAATGGTGTTTTGAAAAAGAGTACAAAATTGTTAAGAAAAAGGGTTTAACACAAGCCCTAGATTTTCCAAATGTATTTAAGACATAGTGGATACAAATAGTACTGAGCCAAATTCATGATGGTTCCTTATGGCTGGAGAGTGGACCTATCAAAGTAACCAAGAGAATAATTCATAGGGATACTAGCTACCCAACCCTAGATTGGCCTAAGACACTAAGAAGTGAAGAGATGATTGAAAAGAATACCAGAGCTATCTGGAATAAAAGAGGTATGACTATAGAAACAATCACATACCCTATTATTAACTTTGTTGTAAGGGTAATCTCACACAAATTCTATCAATCCAGTAGATTGAATAGTGTACCCTGTATAGCTATGGATGTTGGTTACAAGATTGTTAAGAAAGATCATACATATGATCTAGTAGAACTATAATTACAACAACTAATGGAGAACCTTGGAGCAATTAGGAAAACCAAGAGTGCAAAATGCAAGTTTGGTTCAATATTGATTTGTATATTCTTTTATGTACAAAACACATTTCCCTCATTTGGTACTGTGGGATGGAAGAGTAACAGATCAGTTGCAATATAGATTGGTTAATACATTGAGCAACTAGGAGAAAACTTTGAATCCTTAATGACTAGCTACTTTAAAGATTTCAAAAATCCAATGAAGGAGAGACTAAGGATAACCATTTCTTTAGTTGAGAAACATTATAATGATGTATGTTTTCTTGTTGATGCTGACTACACATTTGTACAAGCTTCCACACCTAGGGTAAGATGGTTGAGGCCCTTAGGGTATGAGGTAAATGTAGATGAAGCCTTAGCAGCTATAACAACTCTACTAGCAGAAGAGGTAGACAAGACTGCAAAAGTTTTTGGGAACTATGAAGTAGCAAAGTCCTAGATTATTATGGAACTGAAAACTGCATCAGTTATTAAGAAGAAGGACAAATTGGTAAAGAAATTGAAAGAAAAATTTGGAGAGGATACTAAGGAGGAAGAGGAGGAAGACGAAGAAGATGAAGAGGAAGAAGAAACACAAGCTCAAGAACCTCTAACATTAACATAGGTCATGGGAGAAGATAAAGAAGAAGAGGAGACTAAAGGTGCTGGGGGAAAAGAAGCCAAGGAAGCACCTACTCCTGCTGAGAAAAAGAAAAGGAAGGCAAAGGTACAACCAATGGAAAGGAAAAATAAACTTGTCAAACCAAGTCAGCCAAAGCCCACTACACCTACAACTAGAGCTAGCACATGTGCTACAACACAATTGCTAAGGAAAAGACAAAGCAAACAAAGCAAGGAGGTTAGGAGCAAAAAATATAGAGAAGGAAGTATATGGCACAACTAGATTCTGATGAAGAGAAGATAGAATTAGATGATAACAACCAATTCAAGGTGGTGAGTCACAATCCTCTCTCAGATATTGAGAATTTATGTGAGAATGTAAAGAACAATGCAAATTTATTAAAATTTTAGTCATGTTGATTTTGATAAATTGGGTAAAGTGGAGAAAAACCAAGTGGAAGAGGCATCATATGCCATGATGTCAAAGTTTAAGACAACACCACTAGAATTCACCAACTCTATACCTAAGAGTCTATATGACATTTTTGAGAAAAAATGACATTATTGTCTAAATTTGGAAAGACAAATCAGGGAGACCACACTAGCCCAAGCAATGCCTAAATTGACTAAAGGACAAATTGCTGATATTGTAAAGAAATACGCAGTTAGGTTCACACCTAAATATAGAGCCTTTAGCATTCTACAGAATAATATTGAAGATGTTGTAAAGAAGTCAACACAAATATGGAAACTCATTTATGGGTTAACCACTATGAAGAAAGGAGAAATTGGACCTTCAAAGGTTAAAGATGATGACAAAGATAATACAGTTATAGGAGAAATAGAAATAGAGTGTGCATGACACACAATTGCCGAGTGTCAGTCCTCCCCATGACACAACCAAAGCTATTGAAACTATAACTATAAAGGATGTCTCTAATCTATTAGCTCAAAACAACAATCCTCTTACTGTAGAAGACTTAAAGAAAATATTAGATCAATCTACATTGCAGGCCAAACTTAGTGGCGATCTTATTTTGGGTAGTGTAGATGAATTGCAAAAGTCAGTAACTGATGCTACAAGGGAAAAGGTGAATCCACAAGAATCACCTTCTATCATCCCTTTAGTTACTCATGTACAACCTTTAATTGAAATGCTAGAACCTACATCTACCAAGATTGATATAATTGTTAAAGTTGATACAATTGAGAAGAAAATAATAGAAGAGAAAGACATCACTATAGATAAAAAAAGAAATAGGTTAGATAGAGTCATCTGCACCTACAACACAAGGACAAGGTGCTAGTCAAGTCATAGTAGTAGACCAGGGAAAGCTTGAAGAGCATGAGCTAACACTGAAAGTGAAAGAACAAGTTTCATATAAGCACTAGAAGCCCTACCAACATCTGGCACTCCTACACAAACTCTTTAGAAGCTGAGCATAGATGCTACGCCATTACAGATCTTAGTGCCAAGCCCAAGCTCATGAAAAGTTGAAAAGGTAATTCACTATGGAGATATAGCTCTTGATGAAGAAATCATTACACCTAAGTATGATTATGATACTATGATACTAGAACAAATAGGCATACTATAGTAGGCCTTAGAAAGGAAGAAACATCAAGAAATGCTTAGGAGAGAACATAGGCAGAAGTAAGCACTTCAAGATATTAAGGACATCTTTCTAAATGCATTTAGTATTCCAACTCCTGAAGAGACCAAGCCACTCATAGAAAAACTAATAGACATAGTGGAGAAGGTCAGTAATGAAGACCTTGATACAAATGCTAAACTATTAGAATGGTCAGAAAGGAAATTTCAAAACAAGGTGAATGAGAAAATATTTGGTGACATAGCACTTACACAAGTTGCATTGGCAACTAAGGTTGAGAATGTAAAGAAGGTACTTGAGAATATATTCTCATTGTGCACAAAATTATGTAATCCTACACTCTTCACCCAAGAGACCAGAAGTCACATTCTGAGTTTGGAGAGTCAAATATCCGCATCAGGTGCAAGACTACCTACAAATCCAGCTCAAAGTGAGAAGCAATTTAGGACACTACTTTAATCACTGAGTCAATTAGCTATATTGACAACATGTGAGGCTAACATAAGAGCCAAAATGACAAGCATACAAGCAACCCTCACCCCACACATGGAGATATTGCACAAGGAGCTAGGCTATGCTAAAACTCTATTGAAGAAAGACCCCAATCTTTCTACTTTAGATGGTCTAGTCCACCTTGCTACTGAGCTTGCAATCCAAATTAAGTCATTGGATGTTGCATGTGATAATTAGGATGTAGCCCTCAAGATCATAATGGATGTCCATAAATATTTTTTGGACAAACACACAATAAGTGTATAGCCCATTCAAAATAAGTGTCAAAAAGGGGGAGAATAAAAAAAATAGGGAAGAATAAAAAGGGGAAGAATAAAACAAAGGGAGACAAATAATTTGGGGAAGTATAAGCAAAGGGGAAGAATAAGAGAGAATCAGAAAGAGGGAGCATAGTAGTAGAGATATGAGATATTAGCTAAGGTCGAGTATGAAAGAAAACATAGCATTGAAGTCAAAGTGTATCAACAAGAGACAGATTTACTCAGAAAGGAGCACAAAATTTTGAATACAAAACAAACATATTAACTCAAGGGGAGTTATTAAATTTTGAGGTATCTAAGTTATTGATTTTTTTTGAAAATTTGAAATTTTGTATATAAGCCGAGTCATGGATATATTATGCTAGAGAGATTAAGGATAATATTGTATATTCAAGTATTTTTGACACTTATGTCAAAGGCAAAGATTCTTGATCTCAGATTAGTTTTGACAAGTGAGTGTCAACACACTTAAGCCATTTAATTAGTTCATGTTGAACTAGTAATACATGTCGAGCACAACATGTAAATATTAGACCATGCCAAGTTGCAATGAGTGCCGAGTCACCATGTGCTGAGTCACTCAAGTGCCAAGTAGATAGACCATGTCGAGTGATTCAGGAGCTGAGTAAATAGTGGATGTCGAGCAATGCAGGCACCGAGTCATAGTATAAAGAATAGTGTATGCCAAGCATTAGAGACTTCATATGCCAAGTGATATAGTTTTGACATTTTTTTTGTAATGGCACAAACAACTATGTAAACCATTTTTTAACCAACTTAAGATTGTATTTTAATATTTTGGAGGTAAGGAAAAATCTCTAGTTGGATTCCCTATGTAATTACATACAGCCAATCAGAAAATAGGAAGGATTTAGTGGAAAAATGGATGAATCTCAGCCATAGATCCATACCTAATCCTAAGCCACCAGAGTCTTCTTAAGGAGGATGAAGCCCTAAACTCTTTATGTAAGGAATTGAAGGAGGGAAAAAGCTAGTTTGCATGTAGAAGCATTCATGGTGACTTAGAAGTGAGAGTGAATTGCAAAATCAATTAGAGAAGAACATAGGATAGAGAAAATGATACAACATTGAGACATATCATTGAAAAGGATCAAGAAGACATTGTTAAGAGATGATCTATTATCAGGCAAGCAATTGCCAACCATAGGATCTATGCTGAGACATTTTAACAAGTGATTTTAGTCAAATCTCTTAATAGAGTAGTCCTAACAGACTGTATGAAATCCTTTAATAGGGTGCTCACTTAGTTGTAAGTTGAAGTCCTCTAACAAGGCATACTTCTAACAGTCTATTGAAATCCTCTAACAAGGTGAGAACTAACAATCTTTGTAAGCCTTTAACAGGGTAGGTCATGTTTCATGGTCAAAACATTGTAACCTTCATTGGATACACTTTATTATTGCAGTAGTGAAGATTTGTGGGTTTCATCCCCACCCCAGTTTTACCTTCTCACTTGGAGGGTTTCTAGGTAATCATATATGTTGTTATGTGTGTGAATGTTTACATGGTTTAGATGTATGTGCTTTACATGTTATTTCAGTTTACTTATTGAATGCATGAGATGGATGTGTGGTGAAATTTTTATGGGTCCAAGTTTAAACTATTGATTTACCACCTCCCCCTCACAAGTTTACCTTTCCTATTGTAATTCCAATAATTTTTTAATTGAAGTATTTTGAAAATTATAGCCAATAAATGCAGCTGACTCTCAAGTTGTCAAAGAAGATAAGATTTATTCAAAGGACATTAATGAAAGTATGAATAAATTATCAAATCCAAACAAATTGGAGGAAGTTTCTGAGTACTTGGCAAAGTATACAGGTGATTGAACCCCCTCTTCATCATCTCTTCCTAGTTAAGGCATATCCTTGGTATGTTGTATGCTAGGAAAAATATAAGAGACTACTAAAAAGAATGCAAAATATTAGAGATATAGTTGAGGAAAACATATTTATCTACTCCCCTATGTTGTATTTTTAGTTAAGATCTAAATACATCATTAAACTAGTCTATTCATTTGTTTGATTGTCTTTGGCTGTCTTTACTTAAACGAAAAAATTGAACTACAATTTAATTTAAAAACAAGATTTGAATATTATAATAGATAACATAAGTGAGGTGAAAAAAATGTAATGTCCCCACTTTAGATCTATTGGAATTCAAGGACAAGTAACTTAAATTCTTTATGAATTTCATTTTTGGTTGCATTATCACTCCTTACTCGATGAATCAATTAAGAAAATATAACTAATGCAATTGTTCCTTTGACTTTAATAGTACTTCTGATATGATTCTTAAATGTGCAATCTTATATCACTTTATTATAAGATACTTCAATACTATCCAATATTCACTAATACAACATATGGCCATAGAAAGCTATGAAATAGGACTATTGTAGGAAAATTTAAGAAATTACAGTCCTTGAAATGCTCATATCTTCCTTAATACTACAAAAAAATTGATGCAAATTGAACCAAAATGAGGCCTAATAATCATAATTCAATATAAAATTAACATTGCATAGATCCCAAGGAATTCATGGCCATAAAATGCTTAGAACCAAAGGGAAAAAATGGTTAGAGCTGCAAAATAAAGTTTAAAATCACAATTTTTGATTCCAATTCACATATATTAATGGTTTGATTTTTACATGCTTAAATAGGTTCCTACATAGAAAATATCATCATCCACATTAGTTTTAACTAATCAACTATCTTCCTTTAACACAACTCTTCATTCCCTTACTATTGCCTTGATGACAATTTTACAACTTTTTCCATTTTTCAATGTTGACAACTTTATACAAAATCATTATCCTTGACCACATGGATACCTATTAAAGTGCTTATTTACATTAATAAATTCCTTTACACTACCTTGACACCTTCAACTAATTTTATAGTATTACCTTACAAGTGCATTTTGGGAGTGAACTCTTGCACCATCCATAAACCCCCATAAGAGCCTAAAGAAGAATGCTTTAATTTTACAAATATAACACAATTGATCTAGACTCATGTCTTTTTTGAGGTCTCCATATCATCATTTTCCTATCCATTGATGCTAATATAATAATCTAAGGTTGTATCCAACAAGCATTATTGTTTTTCTATTTCTATGAACAACTATTACTAGGAAGATACTATATAATTAACTTTGGTTTGCTGAAATCACAATGCTAATTTTTATTATCTCATTGATGTTGCATACATTAGCTCTATTGAAGAAAATTATAATTTCAAAGAACATACAACATTATAATTTGATATGTCTTTAACATTTAGTTATATTTTCATTGTTTGCATTGAAACAACTATTTAATATACATGTAACTTTTTCTCATCAAATATCATATAAAACTATAGTTAAAAGGAAAATGAAAATTCTAATACTATACTCATAACATAAAAAAGATAGTTGGTTCTTTGCTGGAGGTTTTCAATGGTATGCAGCCATGTATCATTGATTAATTTGAACAATCAACGCAACCTTCTTAAAAGCACCATCACCAACTCTAGTATTTATATATTCCTAGATCACATGCATTGACATTATTTATGAGTTCAAATCCTAGCCTTGGAATATAAGTCTCAAATAGGTTTTGTAATAATATGGAGTAATCAATAGAGTCAACTCAAAAATAACAAAAGAAGTACATGCTTCAACTCCTATAATAGAATCATTGATCTAAAAACAAGGAACATATTCCTCAAACTATCATCATGCAATGTGACAAAAGGACCTCGACACGGGCTCAAATCATCTAATAATATAGAGCTAAAATTGATTCAACACCAAATATGGAGCAAATTAGTTGTGAAAACAAAAAACAAAAATGCATTCTTCAGATTCTAAAAGAGTCAATGAACTATAAGCAAAAAGCATAGGCCTATAATGAGAAGAAGACCTCAACACATACTTAAAACACATTACATGCCATGCCATCTCAAATGGCTCCCAATCAACCAAATAAAGACAAAAACCAATCTCAATACACTACTTACTATCTCACCTCCTTGCTATTAGAATATAAAGCTCAAATAGGTTTTAGAGAAACTATGCATCGACAAACACAAATGTAAGCTTCAGATCAAGAGAGTCAATGATACTTAAAAAAATAGAATATTACTCACATGTGGCAATAAAAAACAAAGAGGTAACAAAATAACCTAAAAAATAACACAGATTCTTCATATTCCATTTATGTCCACATAATGGTACATTTTCCAGATGTGCCAGTTTTAAATAACCCTTTCATTGGAAAATTATTCAGGATAAGTACAAGGTCCTCTAACTGAACTAGGATTTATTAATAAACAAATGATAAACATTAATTTTTTGGCACACATTGTTATACAGAAGCTGTAACTTCAATAGGAGTGCATCACTGGTTAGAAGTAGAGACCTTTGAATCAACAATTGCCAAATTTGAGACTGGTCTAGCATTGCCAAAAAAATTGGAGTCTTCCCTAGTCTAATTCATCTCATCTACTTTAACAAGAATTATTGCACTAGTAGCAATCATCTCATATGTAGTGCAAATCGACAATTTTTTCCATAACAAATGTAGAGTCTCCACAAGGCAATTGAAAAAATTGTGCAAAATGCACTCTGGCCTTAGCGTGGAGAAATGTTTGGGTTCAAGCTATATCTCCCAAAAAATCCTACAGAAATCTTATCTCAAAAGTTAAGGGTTATGGATGTATCAAACCAAGGATAATCCACCACTTTAAAAAACACCGTTGTGCTGAAAACTAGTGGTATGTAATGTATATATAAGCTCTACAGTAATATCTCTCTTATAATCAAAGACAAATTCACATGTTTCTTTAATGAAGAAGACAATCCAAAAAAGCTATGAAAAAGTTCAACGAGTTGTTCAACAATGGCTATACTTCCCAGATTTTTCACGTTGAAACTCAGCACTAAACTCTCAAGTTTGTGGTCTACAACATTGTGGAGGAATCCCTCTCTTTGTTTAGCAAGATCCTTTCTCACATTAGGGCTTTAGAGGATAAGATAAGAAAGAATCCATATTGTAGTTTAACATTTCCCTTGACAATCTCTCACAATAGTATGAGAGCTTTGCGTGCTAAGTTGCTAATTACCAAGAAAAAATTTGATGTCCCCAAAAATAAATTTCAATATCACCATATCCTAAAAACTTGAAGAAACACTGCATACTTTAGAAGTATTTAGCATATGATCCTTCAAAAGATCATTCTTGGGTTGCAAATCTCAATATCACTATCTAAGTTTTTTGTGCAATTTCACTGATTTTGCTAATATTCGGACATTATTTTTGGTGTAATATAATGATTGATGATAATAGATATTAATTAATTCTTGATGGAGGTCATGAATGCTTGTATTGAGATGGGATATTGGTGATCTCTTGTAGCACAAATTATCTTTTCAATTTAAAAATAAGACATGTACAACTGCTCTTTAGGCAATATATGAAAACTTGCATACAATAATTTATTTGTTTTCTTAACAAGCAAAGGGAATTTTAAAACAGTGAGACAAAGAATTCTTTGAACATATCAACAACTTTTAAAGGTTTTCTCATAAGAAAATATCATCACAAACTTCCAGAACTAATCTGTCATATTTAAAATCAATAGGATATTGTTTTCAAATGAAAATTTTAATTTGAATAGCCATTGAAATACAACTAAATTCAAGAAAAGCTAACAATTTATCAATACCACAATGGTTTTAAATAGTGATATGAGCAAAAATCAACCATCACAGGATCTTCAATATTAGAATCTTATTTATGCAGAAAGCTAGATAGAAATGCAGTTAACAAATAACCACATTACTTTCCACATATGTATTTAAAGGTAAATTATAAATCATGACATGTGGATAGTTTTCTATTGCTGCAAATATTCAAGCCCCCATAATATCTGTCGGGTGTATGTTGAGATCAAATTCTCTTCATATTGTTTGTATTTGTCTAGAACATGTCGTAATGAGCCCATCCCAACTAACTCTAGAAATATACATAAATGGCCTCCATATTGTAATATAACACTTGTATTAAACTACAATCCATCATCTATTACAAGACTACACAAAAAGCTCACGAGGCTTGTTTGATAATTAGTAGGACAACAAAACCAAATGATTGACTTACAATAGAGCTACCTAGATAACACACAATTTTTGGATGATTTAGTCTTTTAAGCACATTTATCTCCTGTAATAGAATAGAACAAAAGATCAAACTTGTGTTCCTTTCATCAAAAATACAGTATATATTATTATAGTATATGTTGCAATGATATATATTTTCCTTTCTTTAACATAGAACCATCAAATTCTGTATTCAAAGTAAAATGATTGAGTTGAGCCTACAATCTACCTATAGAACCTTAGGTGCAACAGTCTCAACATCACTGTTCTTTACAACAAAAAAAAGGCCATCATCCCTAGTGCAAAGAAAGAAGAAGAACATCAGAGCCAAAATCAATGGGACATTAAAACATGTTTATCATTTATAGGGTAGAATTGGACAGTGTCGGTTGTGAGTTTTGGTTTGAGCATCAATACTATATCATAGTTTGGACATCTACAATAGTCGTCCACTCTCAAAGTTATCTATGAATATTGGGAAAGAATCTATATGGTATCTAACTAGGTATCTATCTCCATCGAGTTGTTGTGAGTTCTACACATGGTCTCGTTTCAAATTTGTAGCTATATGTGTATCTTTTCATTATATGAAATAAAACTTGTATCTTATTTTTGAGTGCCTAGTTTGCTAGTTAGTTTGTTAGGTGTTTGATGCTATTGAATCTGCTCGACCAAGTAATCAGATTTTGTATTTGGTTTAAATGTGGACTGTCATTCTTAATCACAGTGTTCCACAGAAAAAAAATAGAAGAGTACTTTATATGGTTGTTTGAAAAGTGTTTGTCATTATGTCTTATGTGAGACCATAAATATCATCATCATATAGTGATTGCAAATTTTTGTTTAATGCTAATATCTCATGGTTATCAATTTCAAACTTTCTATATAATTTCAGTGTATTTCCTATGACAACATAGTGAAGTATTGTTATTAACTAAACATGGCAAGAGTGTGACAATATTCCTTGAGATCAAGTTTCTATAGAATAAGCATAAAAATCAGAATTAGAACCAACAACAGTTCTTACATATTTGTAGCATATAGAAGAAGTTGCATAATAAGTACAAGGAACCAATTTCTTCTCTTGCCTTTATTTTTTAATGATCTAAGGATGATATAATTGAGCCTAAAGTATAATTGAATGATATCTTTATCATTTATCAATCTTGATGTATGTGTAATTTTTGTATTTTATTGTCACTTGTTTATGTGGTAAGTTGTTTTTACCAACACAATATCTAAGATAACTTAATGTTGTATTTGATAATTTTTACCAACACAATATCTAAGATAACTTAATGTTGTATTTGATAAAATCCATTTCCTATCTTTTTTTGTTTTTGTAGATAACAATCAGGATGATATTAAATTTGGAGTTGAAAATGACATAGATTATTACGTTGTTTCCTTTGTTAAAGATGTTGTGGTGCATGAGTTGAAAGATTTCCTCAAGAGTAAACCTTTGAAGTGAACTTTTAACTTTCTAGTTTAATATTATCCTTTGCAAGCAGTTTCAGGCTTGATAAAGCATGTTGTCTTATTTATATGTTGTAAGTTTTTCAAATCATAATAAAAAAGTGATAAAATATCAATATATTTTTATCTGTAATTATGTGAAGGTAGTGGCATAGAAATCCATGTGAATGTGAAGATTGAAAGTGTTGATTCAATACAAAATCTTCATTCAATTGTTTTTGCATTAGATGTAGTAAGTACAATCTCCCTGGCTTAGAAGTTTTAGTTGCATAAGTTATTACTTTATGACTAGTGAATTTTCTTTGCATGGGGTTAATCAATTATGTGAAGTCATGCTTGTCAAGCATTGTATATAAAGTTAAGTGCACATGCTACTTTGTTCACTATTTAGTCAGGCATGCATTTGTTTTGATGTTGGTATTTTTCCATTGTCGGCTTTTGATGGTTTTTGTATGACTTTGATGCAGAATACAAAAGATAGAATCTTTAATGTTGTGAATATTGTATAATCTTCTTTGATGTGCTAGAAAAAACTATGAGCTTTAGTAAACATGTTTTTTGAATTAATTATTTTGGGTTATCTATCATTCATTGAAGTTAACTAGAATTGAGACCATCATTTAGCTGCCTGTTTGATTGCTTGCTATTGAGCTTTTTGGTTGTAGTTTCCTTATAGAGATCATGATGGTTTTGTCAAGAAACAAGATAGAAAAACTTAAATGTGGAAATTAATATTTATATCAACACTTTTAAAGAAGGGATAGATGTGTTCTTTATGCTATAATTTTTACGTTAAATCAATTAATGTGAAAAATTATATTTCACTATGTAAGCCTTTGGAGATTTTCTAAATGCAACATAAGTTGGTGAATTGACATTTAACTCTCAACAACTATGAAAATCTTGACATCTTCCTCATTCTGAGATTGTTTTCTTTTGATGGGGATTTTGATATCATCACACCTTCCCATAGTTGATTTTACTAGGTGCATTCTCATGCAAGAGTTGTTGGTGTCTTCTAGTTAGGACATTTTAATAAATATACTAAAAAATGACATTCTCTTAAGATTCTATAATCAAAATTCATTAATTTGACATTAGTTCAATCTCATAAGTTATGCCATTAGTTTCTTTGTCCTCCCCATGTTCCAATTGTTGTTTAGTGTGGAGCTTGATCAGTCCCCAAGTGGGAGATTGTTAGTTTGTGGTGATTGATTAGGAAAGTACTATACATACTTCATAAATTTTTTGGGGCTCAGGGAATTTTTTCCCCTATTTTATTGAGATTTTGGGCTAACATGTAATTATTAATTATAACCCTAAAGTAGTAAAAATACTTTTATAAAAGGGCTTAGGGTTAGGGATTATTTCATAGTTGTGATGTGAAAATTGGTTCTTGTGGCGGTATTGAGCTGTAAGGGATTACTAATTGTAATCAAGTTGTAATTACTGGATCACAATAATATCGGACTTCCTATTTGGTGGACGTAGCTCAGGGATTGGGTGAACCACGTTAAATCTTGGTGTCTTATGTTCTTTTCTATGTGATCTATTATTTTTTGATATTGATTATATTTGTATGTAATTGTTATTTCTGTCTGTGGTTTAATCCTAACACCAACTCCATAAAAAATAACTTTGAAGTTGTGAACTGCCAATCATACAAAAGAAGAAATATTTGGGACTCTCTCCAATTGTAAAATTAAGATGTAAAATTAAAATTATTTTCTATAAGAGGCAATTCCATTTTCCAATTCCTTACAAAGATGTTGTGGTGGAAAGGGGTACGGGTATTTTGTGTAGATGTCATATCATACATGGGAAAAGATTGCCATATCCAAGTATCCCCAACATACTAACCATTATCTACTTCATCCTTAAATACCCTTCAACATCTTCCATACCTTATCAAGCATGAATCTATAGATTATCCAAACTTATCATGATTGATTGACATGAAATAATCTTAGACTTTGTCATGTCTGCGATGCTCATCATAATGTCCATCAATAACATTAACCCCCCATTAAGGTCCATCTTCAATAAACACAATAATTATAATATTCAATGCCAAAAGTAGTTAGCCAGCTTATAAAAACTTAGAACAACAAGATGAGCAGCCAATTCTAGCACTACTTTGGAGATCTAACCATATAACATCTAGCACAAATTCATTGAGGATTGGTGAAATAGATTGTTTAATAGGATTTCTCTATGTCATGCCAAATGCTAGTTCTTCCTTCGTGATGTAACTAGATCAAATCTACAAGTTTAGACCAAACTGGCCAATGGCTTCTTCTAAGCCTATAGGGTTTCTTTCTAACCCTATTCCTTAGAGGGAACTTCTCAAATATCTCCTTCTCAATATCTATTCACACCAATTTAGTTATTCCAACTTCCAACACTCCCAAACTTGCTATGAAGGCATTTCCTCTTACCTAGCAAAATAGGGCACAAAATCCAATGCAACATCTAGGACTATCATATGGTCACTACCATGATGGATCCAAGGTTTTCTAAAAATAACAAGCTTCAACTAACCAACTGACTTCATGAAACAACAAATCTTGCTTAGTTAGCCTAAAGTCCCAAATTAGGCCTCAGGTTGAGGTTTTTGGGATTTAAATTTGCAAGGTCCTTAATGGTGCACCAAACTAACTTAGTATGTGATTATCCTTGTCAATTTTATCAAACATTTTTTGGGTCTTAAATCTCCAAACCTTCTTTATAGTACCTTCCCACTTTTTAGGCTACTAATGAGGGTTTCAATAATGCCAGAACAATAGTCAAGAGGGTTTGATATTTCACCCATTAAATGAACTCAAAAAAACTTCTCCTTGGGCTTAAGTAACCTTCACTAATTTTCCCTCCTATCCATTCTCTTGGATTTCATGTAGCAATCCATTCACAACTTCTTTCCTTCTCTCTTTTGTTGATTTTAATGCCTAGCTGAGTATGCAAACTCACCTAGGGCCTCTCAAGAAAAATAGATATCCCATTCCAAATGATACAAAAAAACATATTTACATAGTTTATAGGGTTCTCTACTTTATTCCAAAAGGCCATTAAGATTCAATTGTTGGAAATCAAGTTATGGACACATCTTTGCTGGTTGCCTTGTTGAGATCAGCAACTTGGTTGAAAAGCATGGCGATGCTTTGGAGGAGAAAACAATGGTTGGTGATGGTATGATAGCTGGAAGCATAGTTTATGTCAATAATATTTTGGATAAGCTTTTCTAGTCCCAAGAGAAAGATTCAAACTTTCTATGCGAGCTTGATATAGATTCCATTGTTTATGAAGATGATGCACATGGATTTAGGGATTCCTGCATCTATGAGGAAAATGGTCTAAATGACATAATAGAAATAGAACTTGTAGGAATGTTGAAATAGAAGGAATCACATGGTGATTTTTCTAGTGACAAACAAGATGGAGATTTCAAAAAGAAATTAGAGGAAGCTGCTAATAGCTCAAATTTGACTATAAAAGATGATGACACTATGGAGGAGCAAACACTAGTTGGTGATGCTATGATAGCTGGAAGCACAGTTTTTGCTAATAATATTTTGGACAATTATGTGGAGCTCCTAGAGATATATGAAAACCTTCCATTTGATTTTGGTATAGTCCCTACTATTAATGAAGAAAGTGCACATGAACTAAGGGATTTCAGCAGTTGCAAGGAAGGTGATTTCAATAATGTAAAGGGAAAAGAACTCCACCTAACTCAAGATCTAGAAAGGTCACAATAGAAGATATCATATGATGACTATACCTGTGTTCGAGAAAATGGAGATTTTGAAATGAAATTAGAGAAATTTTATACTATCTTAGATTTGGCTGCAAAAGATGATGAAGCTTTGGAGGAAAAAACAATGACCAGTAATGGTATGATAAACAAAAGCATTGTTTTTGTTGATATTATGTTAGTTGAATCTTTTGAGTCCCAAGATAAATTTTTTAACCTTCAATGTGAGGCTGGTATGGATGTTTTTGTTAATGAAGAGGATGTACATGAATCACGAAATTCTAGCAGCATTGAGGAAGACAATTCTAATGATGTAAATGAAATAGAACTTAACATGATTGGAGGTATAGACCTAACACATGATGAAGATGAAGATTTTGGAGAGTGTCATAGTGGGAAGATTTCAATTGGAAAGGATGGTCCACAAAATATTCTTTCTATTGGCATAAAGTTATTTGCCATTAGTGACAATACTCACAGTTCAAACCGAGTAATACAGTGCAGACCGAATGATGGCAACACAGTTCAAACCGAGCACTGAAGACACAGTTCAAACCGAGCACTGAAGACATAGTTCAAACCGAGCATCAAAGACACAGTTTTAACCAAGTGAAGTTGTACTTAGTGTCAACCGAGTAAAGATGCACTCAATATTAACTGAGTGAAGTTGCACTTAGTATCAACCGAGTAAAGATGCACTCAGTATTAACCGAGTGAGGAAGCACTTAGTGATAACCGAGCTCAGGAGGTTAACGAAGAAGTTAGTTTCTACCGAGTGACACTATATCTACCAAGTCACCAATGGTTACCGAGTTCCAGGAAATGTTGTATGACTAGTATGAACTGAGCCCCTACCTCTACCGAGTGCATGATGATGCTGAGTAACGTAGTGGATGCCACGTATCAGAAGGTCATCAAGTCTGTCTGAAGAACTCAAGTTTATTTTACTATTTGGCCGACTCAGTTATATTTTGTTTACTTGTGTTTGGCTGACCTTGCATGAATAATTATTGGAATGGTATATATATGTAATGTATTATATCATTCAATATATATACACAAGAGATAGATAGATAGATACAAGAAAGACATACAAGATATAGAATATTGCAAAAAGGAGGGACATAAGATATGACATGCAAATTCATCAGCAGAAAAGAATACTCAGCAAGGTCTACCAGGAGCGGAAATGATTTCATCAATCACAGAAGGTGATCTACAATAAAGAACTCAGTCAAGTTGTAAGTTGATTTGTTGGTTCATCCTAACAGGTGAATCATTCTTATAAATCCTTTAACAGGGTAGACTTAACCATCTTTATTCAAATCTCCTAACAGAGTGCATACTTGTAAAGTATGTTTGTAAATCCTCTAACAAGGTGGATCTAGCAATCCTTTGTGCTCCTAATAGGGCAGATCACCAGAAGTGATCATTGTAAGCCTTAACTGACCAACTTCATACTGCAGTAATGAAGCTTTGTGGGTATCATCCCCACCCCAGTTTTACTTTCTATTTTGGAAGGTTTCTGGGTCACCAAATCTCTGTGCATATATGGTTTAAATGTTTAATAGTTCTTTATGTAGCAGGATAGATGAGTGAATGTTGTGTATGGTTATTCTGAATTGACTTAAAAAGTTTTATTGTTACTGATTCACCCCTCCCCTTTCAGTAACCTATTATATCTTGAATATTTCCAACACTTTCTTATGTTATTGAAGAAGCTAGTTTGTCTACTACTCCATTGAAGAAGTTTGAGTATGTAGGCAACAACAATATATCTTATTTTTCAGGTATAAATGATTCTTCTATGGAAGAGAGGCTGCTAGGATTAAACCTCAGACTAAAATAACAATTACATATAAATATAACCAATAACAAAAAATAATAGATCACACAGAAAAGAACACAAGACACCAAGATTTAACGTGGTTCACCTAATCCCTGGGCTATGTCCACCAAAAAACAAGTCCAAAATTATTATGATATAGTGATTACAACCTAATTATAATCTGTAATCCCTTACAACTCAATACAGCCACAAGAACCAATTTTCGCATCACTCACAATGAAACAATCCCTAACCTTAAGCCCTTTCATACAAGTATTTTTTCCACTTTAGGGTTACAAAATGTCGACCATAAATTGGTGAATGTTAGCCCAAACTTTAGTGGCAAATCAATGAATAGTACCAATTTTTTTTTTCAACCCCAAATAATTGATGAAGTATGTACAGTACTTCCCTGATCAGTCACCACAAACTAATAGAGGTAGGAGACTCTTTCGAATGATTGTCAATCAGATGCTTCAATAAAAATCTCTGAGATCATTGAGTGCCAAAAGGAATTGTGGACTCCAATGAAGAAGATAGAATTCACAACCAACACTACTATATCTCCTTCATTAGATATGGATAACCATGCAACTAAAGAGAGTGTTGAACTTCTTGAATAGATAATCCAGAGGAGATGCTTGAGATAAAAAAGGGCCAACTATTTCCACACTTGAATTTACTGTTTGAAGAAGATACTCAATTAAAGAAGAGTGAGCTTAAAGGCAACACTAATATAACTCCTTCTCCAGTCATGGATGACTTTGACTGTTGCTTATGATTGTGGTGTCATAGAAACTTAAGAAAATTAGTCTAAGTATATGAAGGAAATCTTGTAAAGGATTAATTTCATCCAATGCCCTTGTGCTTACTAACATTACTACCTCCTCCAAATGCTATGGTAATAATGATATTTCCACAATATTATGATTATATTTCATGAAATGTTTCTTGATATAAGGTGGTTTGTTAAATGTGACTTTGACCTAAGACTAAGATAAGAATATGTTTCAATATTGTTAATAATTAGGTAATGTTTCTTTTAAAGTATTGAAACCATTAGATTTTGAGGTTGTCTACACTTGAATGCTGGAAAACTTTTCATCAAGATTTATGTCATTTTGAAACTTTTACCATGTTTATAGTTAAGAATTCCATACACATAATTGGAAATCCATAACATGGCATGCTATTGAAATTGGTCTTATGAATGGAAATATTATCTAAAATAGTCTTGAAGAAATAACTCTTTGGTACAATAGTAAACTTTATCTACATGTGATTGGAAAATCGATATTTTGGTTTGAAACAAAGAAAAAAGTTCCATAAAGGTAATAAGACCTCACCGCTACACAAACAAAGAATTTATTTAAAATGATTGCAATTTCCTTTCTGTTTAGTTATTAATATTAATGATTTCTTAACCTTTTTAGTGATTACATAAGGCTTTGTTATTATTACTCCACAATGGTTTGGTTGATATCAATTGATGAACTTAATGGGTTTTCTAATGAATGGTTCATAAAGTACAACACTCGGTGAAGGTTTTGCAAATCTAATTATGTTTGTCATGTTCCTTTTGTAAGGGAAATCTCAGTGTGTGACTTGTTTTGTATCATAATTACCACTACTAATACCATTCTTGGACTTTGAAAGGATTCATGCTATCAATTTCTATATCTTTGTGCTTAGAGGTGAAAGGCGATTATAAAATCTGAAAACCATTTAACCATATATGTTTCTGCTTTTGCTTTGAACTCTTTGTTTCCACATCTACACAAACATCTCTTCCTTGTGCAGTATAAGCCTATAGCATGTAATCATGATTTGCTAAATACACAAAATGGGATGAAAAAATGCTCACTGAGATTGTATATATAGATTTCTTCCCCATGTTTCTTCACAACAAACAATTCTTCTTTGAGGATGCACATGTTTGTTCACATCTCTACAATTAGTCTCTGACTCCATTATTTCTTTAATGTTCTCCTGCTCATGTTTGAAGACTCTTCACTTTGTGTAGATGGAGTCATCGCAAATTAAAGACATCTCCCTCAATATCATATATTTCTTTCAAAACATCTCCAATTGAAAATCCTAGTGGGCTCATGATGATTGGTTGCATTTCATGAGAAATAATGCATGATGTATATTTTATAATTTTGTAAGCTCAATATGAGACATTTAGATATAAATATATACTATAGGTGCATTGTGATTCTTATGTAAATCCCACACACCATATAGATCAAGGTTTGAGTATTTTATGTAAGAAAGGAATATCAGGAGTGCCTCTATTTAATCATGTCTTTATCAAAGTACCATATCATCACTGGTTGATGCTTCATGCCCTCATAACAAACCTATCTTCAAGGATCTCTATGAAAACATGAATTATCTTTGGAAATCCTTTGAACATATGTGGACTCCTAACAATACAATATTCTTTTGAAAGTATGCTCAGAATCAAATGGTAATAACTTGATTCATTTATCTGCAATCTACTATTGGTAGATTTCAGTCAAACTCGGGCATTCATTCTTCATCACTTTGAAATGCACATCTGCAATCCCTTTCATCCAAACAATCCTTCAACTACAATACTTTCCAGATACATAGTAAGTAGGCACCTCTCAACCTATTGGACCAAAGATATGTTGAAGGATTACAAAAATCTAACATAACAGTTCATACATGTCATTAAGATTTCTAGTGACTAGTAGGAGTTTGCCAATCTTTATCGTATCTTGAGCATCAGAACAAACTGTGGCAGAGTTCTTCACCATTGTGTGTATGCCAATATGTCTAATATCTTGAAATGATTTTTTAAATCAAGATCATATTTACTAACACCAATAGTTAGACCAAGGATTACAAAAAGTTGACACCTTCTTCACTTAGGCACTTTAAATTGATATTTGAATTCCATACTCCTTAAGATCAATCCAGAATAACTCTAAATTTATACACAACATTGAACGTAATATTATGAATGAATCTACCTAGTACTCCTATTTATTTAATAGCTTGAGAATTCCTAATGGTACCTTTAAGAACACGATGTCTCTATTCAAGTTGTAGATAGATGACATCTCCAGAATATCTAAACTGAATGACATTTTACAATCTTGTTATGTATTTGTTCTTGGCACAGTTCCTATTTGATATATAGTTGAGAGATAATTGTATAATTTTCAACACTACCATTCCACTCAATTATTTATGACTTCATAAAACCTATCATGAACCCTATTTACTTCATATGTATTTGATTGTATAAGTGAGTTTTGACTGTCAAACATATATCATTATTTTGAATACACTTCCATTCATGAGTATGAGGTTGTTGTATCTAGAGGTTCTATCATTTCTTAATATCCACTCCTTGAAAGTTTACAACTACTTCTATAAATACAATGCTGGCTTTATTCTTTAAGTATAATCACTTCACTTTTCAGAATACTTCAATCATATCTTCTACATCCAATTACATCAACATAATAGAATTGTTGATGCTGAGTCTTTGTCACTTTGAAACTTGTTTAGTACATGTTGCTGAGTTTCTATAACACACAATCATAGACTATTTGACAAATTCTACAACATGCTTTAGCATCTTAACATGACTCAATGACAAGGCTTCATCAAATCTCCAACATTATTGTTTAAAAGGAGACCCTAATTTTTTTGAAAATTTGAGCTCCATCAAATGGAGTTAACTGTATTACTTTTCTTTATAAGTAAAACAACAATAATTTACAAAAATTCTATCTTTTGCATTGCTGCTTGCATATATTTGAAGCATTTGAACTTCATAAGTTTAAGGTTATGTTCATAATCTAAGTCTGATCTGTTACAAAGAATCTATCAAAATATGTGTAAATAGACAATGTTGAACCCAAAATGAGTTTTCTGCAAATGAGAATGAATGCCCTCTATACAAATAGTAGGCCAAGAATTCATACTAAAAAATGAATTAGAAAATTAAGTTGATAGATACCCAAAAAAAATGTATTCATTCAATTTTCACAAAGGCAATTTTATCAATCTCCAAATAACTTTTCAGTTTGTCTTTTAAGATAACTATTTAGGTTCATCAATAATTAATTATGTAGAAGCATAGGAATTTTATTTTAGATTCAATTTCTAAGGCTTAGGCATAAGGATGGCTAGAAGACTGTTAGGGTGGTTGCAGTAATATCAATACTACTTGAAGATGACTATTCCTATTTTCCTAATTTTGTAGCTGGTTGCCTTATATATGTTTTCTAAAACCATGCATGAATTTTACTTATAGAACAAAACAAAAAATTATAAGACACTTTATTACAAACCATAATTAGCATTTTATACAACAAGCCTAGCTCACAAATTGAACCAATTTCACTAATTTTAAAGGGAAACAACCATGACACAAATCAATTATTTTTCCATTTTTTGCTTATGTGAATGTCAATAACAAAACACAATTGTAAATAATAGTATAAGTTGTCACAATACTTGATGAGAGAATCACAGAGCTCATTATAGTGAAAATATTACTTAGGATCTATTGTACTTGAATCTTTATACTGTTCCAATTGGGTAGATCTTTGTTCATGCCTTTTAACCAAAACCTGCATATTCTCAACTTCTTTGTGGAGACTTTGTATTGCAGATTTCTATCTAGCAAAAGTCATCAATGCAGTCTCAAGTTCCTTTAATAGCACTTGCACTTTCACCTTAGCTTGCTCACTATGAATCCTTTCCAATATATCAACCAAAGATTATTTATATATCTATTACTAAATGTTTATTATTGTAACTGACAACATGGTTCCATAGCATGTTTAATCACTTGTTTTTGCATTTTATTGATTTCAACAAATGGGTAACTGAGTTCCTTTCCTTGAGAACACTTAAATGCATTGATATATGTAGTTTGATTGTGATTTTATGATATGTTAAATAAAATTGGGTATTTTTTTCTTTTGCAACTAGCCATACTTTGGAGATTCTGAATTATACTGGTGTTAATGGTAAGCCTATAAGAATAATATTTTCCCATCATGATCCAAGTATTCCAAAGAGGAGCTCTATAAACATCTTCATCAAGGTGAATATGTTACATCAAAATTTTAACCTAGATTACAAATTTTTGTTTATTTTTCTTGCTATGACATAATAGTTGAAGATTTTTGTGTTATCTTAAAGTTATTTTTTTGAAGAAGCTTGACAAATGTATAGATAAAAGAGCATTGTATGATACATTCTCTACTTTTGGGACCATTATTTCTTGCAAAGTGGCTATAGATAACAATGGCCAGTCCATAGGTTATGGTTTTGTCTAGTATGAGCAAGAAGATTCAAGTTCTTGCAAATAATTTAAATGCTTAATCTGTTGTCATGCCAGGCTTAGTTTTCTTAGATGAGAGCTCCTGTTGGAGTTGCTCCTGCAATACCAACTAGTTTATCATCATATCATCCTGGTGCTCCAAGGCTCACCCCACAAAAATTGTTCTATGGTCAGGGTCCTCATAATTCCTTGTAACATATAAGTTTTGGTTATCAAAAATAGTTGCTACCTGACATTAACCATGGAATGACACAGATGCAAAATTTTATTCTACTATTTCAATTAACAAATGTAGAACCAACAAGGATAAAGAATGGGTGGTGCACGACAAATTCAACAACAACAACAACAATAGGTACTTGGTGCATTTATGTTTCCCAGAATTGATAAACTATTAATAACTCATGCTACTTTGTTTCTAATCATGTGGGAAATGCAACATGGACAACTTAGAATATTCTCAAGACTTAGAAGTTTTACCTGAGAGGCCAAACTTTGTCAAAACTCATTGCCATCCAAACTTTACTGATCTAGCCTACACTATTATAGATTCACCATCTTCTGAAGCAAGGCCAATACATCTTGAGCCCATCATCAATATGGAAATTTCTTTGCTACACTACTAGATCATTGCTTGGATGGCTTGGTGATTGTTATTCTTACGTGATTTTTTATTGGGATTTATTTGCATATTTTTTAGTAAGCACTTATCAACTCAAATTTTTGGATAATTTTTCACAAAACTTAGCTTTTGGGATTAAACGACATAGTTTGAGATTTTTGGGAATGAAATAAACAATAATTTATTATGTATTCTTTAAAGGGTGCTAGCTCAATGGAAGAGCACCTAATTTACAAGTAGGAGGATGGTGGTTCGATTCCATCGTGCCCTATCATGACCAAGTATATTACCAAATATGTGACTAAATATGCTATTGAATATGATACTAAATATGTGACCAAATATACTATTAAATATGCTACTAAATACACTACCAAATATGTGAGTAAATATACTAAATATGTGATTAAATATGCTACTAAATATACCACTAAATATGTGACTAAATCAACTATCAAATATATGACTAAATATGTCATTAAATATGCTACTTAATAAACCACTAGATATGTGACTAAATTGATGATCAAAATCAGTGATCAAAAAAGTGACTTAATCATTTAGTAGTATATTTAGTAGCGTCATAAATGATTAGATATTAACTACTATTAGTCACGTGTCTAATTTTAGTCACATATATACAAATTTTAGTGATTTTTTTAGTCACATATGGTTGTTTTTGTACTAGTAAGGAGAAAATAATATTATAAAGTATATTGTAAGGGGGAGCTTATGTAAGATGGACAAATTGTAATAGATGTAATGTGAACGTGTTGTTTATTTTAAGTTTTTGATACTTAGCCAAATTTCCCTATTTTGTTGCCATCAATGTCAAAGGGGGAGATTGTTGGCAATTGGCTAATGGAGATATGTAATTGTTTTCATTTATGGAAACACATGATATACATGCTTACAGGAAACCTCAAAAATAAAGATACTTAGCTTTTGGTACTCAGAAAATTGTCTAAGTATGAATTTGGTATACAACAATGTATTGCTTTATTTATAACTTGTTTTTGATGTCATATTATGACTAGTGAAGTTATATGGATATTTTATACATGATGATGATGACATGTATAACCTCAAAAGTTAGTATATACTATATGTTGGAAATCTGATTGAAAAAGAGTACTATCGAAGAGGGAGATTTTTGCAAAGAAGGAATATTGTTGATAAAGAATGTTTTCAATCATTGTTTGTCATTGATGTCAAACTTGCTATTTGCTAGAATGAAAATTACTTATAAGATCCAAGTACTATCACTTAGTTGATTGATGAAGAGGATTTAATCAACAAGATATAACAAGAGTACCTAAAGGAAAGGTTGAGTTATGGTTTTGTAATGAAGCAAGGATCCATTAAGACAGTGGTAAAATGATGTATTGATAATATACTTGAAGATACAAAGGTGCCACTTAAAAATACTGGAAGATAAGTTGTAACAAGGTTGTCTACAAAGCTTAACTAAGTTTAGTAGTGAGTGCCAAGCAAGCTAGTTCAAGCCGAGTAGATTTTCAGTTAGTGCCGAGCAAATGCAAAATCTAGTGTGTGCTGAGTGATATAGAAGGAGCCGAGAAAACTTTAGGTGCCGAGCATTAGTAAAATGTAGTTGGTGCTGAGTAATGTAGTATGTATCGAGCACCAAAATTTTAATAGTGTTGAGCTGCTACATTATGAGAAAAGTCAAAGATTTGCCAGATATGAGTTGATAGGTTTGTTACCTTGAATTTTGTGAACCAGATGGAGGATAAGGATGATGAGTTGGTAACACAAAATTTTAGGTAAACCATTTTAAAGTGAATTAAAGAGGATTCTTCATGATGTTTCTAGAAGAAACAAGATTTGGGTTAGATTCATTGAGTCCTACCTAATCCATTCGAAATAAATTAAAAGAGGGAAGAATTGAGCAAGAAAAGCAATTCCAAACTTCTATTTAAGGAGTCATAGGCCAAGAAGTTAGATTCACTGAGTGCCAAATTACAAAGTTGTTGAAGGGCATTAAGAAGAAGGTATCGAAAGAAGGTGAAGGAAGAACAGAGCACAGAGACTCTACTCCGATAAAGTGGTCGTATAAAGAGATTACACTGGTATATCGAGCATGAAGACTCAAGGAGAAAAAGCTTGAAAGGAGAACAAGCTATCAGAACTATAGAGACTGAAAGCTAGGAAATGTTATGAGATGAACAGAGATATAAAATTTACAAGTTAAGTTGTGAGTTGTATCAGGTCAAAAGCCCTTGTTGTTACTCTCTAACAATTATGTCAGCTAGGGTAAAATCCTATGGACTTAGGTTGTTGTAACAACCATTTGTAAATCCTTTAATAGGGTGGAATTCCAAGTGAATTTTCTAAAGTCCTCTAACTAGGCCCACTTCTAATAGGGTGGTCAAATCCTCTAACCAAATCACATTTAATAGTGTGTTGTAGCCTTTAACAGGGTAGTCCATTCATAGGACATCACTTTAGAAGAGTAAGAATTGAGTAGCATGTTACTGGTGGTTTTTCCCAAATTGGGTTTCCACATAAATCACTGTGTTATGTGTTGATCTTTCATGTGTTATGCTTGCATGTTGATCTACAGTAACTTGCTAAGTAGAAAATTTTAAAGCTTGGATGAATGAACAGTTTGATGGGCTCACTTTACTTGATGAAAAAGTTTTATTAGGACATTTGGACCTTGAATAAATGATTCACCCCCCCTCTTGGTTACTCTAAAGCATTTCTAACAATTGGTATCAAAGCCATCTACTTATTTAGTTTAAAGGTACTAGAAGCAGGAAGATCAAGATGTCCAAGAGAGAAGTTTCCAAGCTTAATAGAGACAACTTCAATGCATGGCAAAGGTTGATGAAGCTACATCTTGGATCAATAAGTGATCATGCACAAACCTCAATTGAAGTAGAACATGTTGATCCAATTGTACCTACTATAGAAGATATGAAGAAAAAGAAGGAGCATAATCAGACAATGAAGGAGATTGCCTTTGTCCTTAATTATGCTGAATTTGATGACATCAAGGGATGTGACTCTGCATTTAAGATGTGGAAAGCCTTGACTAATATCTATGGAGGAGATCACAATTTTCAAAGAGAAAAAAGAGTAAGCCTTAGAAGAAAGTTTGATGACATGAAAATGGAGGAAGGTGAGAATGCTGCTCAATATGCCTCTAGAATGAAAGAAGTAGTAAGTGCAATAATAAGTTTGGGTGGTCATTTGGAAGATGACACTATCAATAGAAAATATTTAAGAACTCTACTCCCTATCTATGCTATTAGAGTTTTAGCCATCCAAGAATTAAGATGTGTACCAGGAAACACAGTAACTTTTGAAGGTATAGTAGGAAAACTCATTGCATATGAGTTGTCCAACTTTGATAACTACAGACCTTAGAATCTTGAATCTACTTTCAAGGCCAAGCTATTATTGAAAGAAATTGAGGAGGTGAAACCAAAGAAGAAGAAGAAAGAGATAAGGTATGCATCCAGTGACACCAATACATATGAAGAAGATGTAGAATAATTGGAGGCACTGCTGGCCAGAAGATTTCACAAAGGCAAAGGAAAATTCAAAGGTAAGGTTCGTATCATTTGTTTTAATTGCAATGAATTAGGACATATTGCTGCAAGATGTACACAGAAGAAGAATTACAAAGAAGGCAACAAGAACAAGAACATAAGAGAAGATGATGGCAAAGATTACAAAGAGAAAGGCAAAAAGTGCTACATTGTTGAAGAAGAGGATTCTGATGAAAATGATGATGAGGTAGTCTATGTATCCATGAAGGATGAATTAGATGAAGATGAAGCAACAACAATGGTAACCTGTGTAAATAGGAATGATAAGTCGATCATAGAGTCACATCACATGATAAGAGACAAAAATAAGTTTATTACCTTTACTCAGTATGATGGAAACAATGTTAGATTTGGAAATGATGTTCCATGTCAAATCAAAGGAAAAGGTTCTATTAAACTTATATAGAAAATTTCATGTGATAGTGCATACTATGTTGAAGGACTGAATTAGAATTTGTTGAGTGTATCACAGTTAGGGAATATAGGTTGCAAAGTAGAATTTGGAAACAAAACTACCAAAATCTATGATACTGATGGAAATCTGATAGGAAAAGGAGAACAAACTAGGAGTAACCTATTTTACCTAGATATGGAAGATGCAACCTGTCTTATTGTAAAACTTGATGATGTGTGGCTATGGCATAAAAGAATGTGTCCTATTAACTTTGACAATCTGATTAACATCAGTACAAAGAAGAAAGTTAGAGGTTTGCCTAAGCTAAAGAAGCTTCAAAAATACAATGTGCAAACAATGTCAACTAAGAAAGAAGACCAAGTCTAGTTCAAAAGAAAAACCTACACTTCCAAAGAAGTATTAGAGCTAGTTCATACAGACTTATGTGGTCCAATAGAAATACAAAGCTACCAAGGAGACAAATACATGATGCTATTTGTGGATGATTACTGCCATGTTCTAAAAGAAAAATTGTGATGCATTTCAAATGTTTAAGTGGTATTTGGCTAGGGTTGAGAAGGAAATATGAAAGAGTCTAAAGTGCTTAAGATTAGACAGAGGAGGAGAGTTTACATCAAAAGAATTTGAGACATTTTGCAATGATAAAGGAATCAAGAGACAAACATTAGCACCAAGAACTCCACCTCAGAATGGCATTGCAGAAAGGAGGAATAGATAAGTGATAGACTATGTTAGAACATTAATAATGGAGAAAAATGTTGCTCTGAAGTACTACAGAGAAGCTATAAGTACTGTTGTGTACACTCTAAATCGAGTACAAGTCAAGAAAGGTAAAAATGCAACACCTTTTGAACTATGGTATGGAAATTCACCTAATCTAAAACATTTCAAAATATTTGGTTGTAAATTCTATATTCTTAAAGACTCTAAGAATGGAAAGTTTTATTCAAAGAGTGATGAAGGCATATTCCTTGGATACTCCACTAGAAGCAAAGCATATAAGTGTTTGAATACTAAAACTAACAAGATTGTGGAGAGTGCAAATGTAAATTTTGATGAGCATGTAGAAGTCCAAGTTGATGAATCCAAGAAACCAAAAGATTATAGATCTTTTGTATACTTCTATGAAGGAATGCCTATTGAAGATGAAGTTGCCAACCAAGTTGAGAATCAACAACAAATTTTAGTATTAGTTGAGTCACAATCAATGAATGCCAAGCTACATTCAGAAGCCAAGTTGTAGAATGAAGATAATGCACATTCTGATTCTAAAATTAGTACACATGGAAGAGATGATGAAATACTTGAAAGTGATGTTCAAAGTGACTTTGAAGCTAAAGGACCAAACATGGAAAGAAGGATAGAACCAAGACTATCTAGGAATGTGAGAAGACATCACCCTATAGAACAAATCATTGGTGACAAGGAAGCTAGACCAATGACAAGAAACATACTAAGGAATGAATCATGTCTACTGAGAAAGATTGAACCCAAAATAGTGAAAGATGCACTGCAAGATGATAATTGACATCAAGCTATGGAAGAGGAAATACATTAGATAGAGAAGAAAAAATCTTGGACCCTAGTTCCTAGACCAGCTAATAAGAATGTAATTGGTACCAAATGGGTGTTTAGGAACAAACTTGATGAGAATGGTGAGATAACAAGAAACAAGGCCAGACTAGTCTGCAAAGTTTATGCATAAGAAGAATGACTAGATTATGGGGAAACATTTGCCCCTATTGCAAGAATGGAAGGAGTGAGAACACTACTTGCATATGCTACTTATAAAGGTTTCAAGGTCTACCAAATGGATGTAAAGTCTGCTTTCTGAATGGTATACTGGAAGAGGAAGTCTACATAGAACAACCAGAGGGATTTTTTGATGACAACATCAAGGATATGGTCTGCAAATTGCATAAAGCACTCTATGGTCTAAAGCAAGCACCTACAACGTGGTATAAGAGACTGCACAAATATCTTGTGAAGATAGGATTTGAGAGAATAGATGACAACAACAACCTATACATCAAGGAAAACAAAGGTAAAGACATTTTGATATCTAAAATCTTTGTTGATGATATAATATTTCGAGGAAAAGATGCCCTATGCAAAGATTTTGCTGATCAAATGAAACATGAGTTTGAGATATCAATGTTTGGAGAAATCAAATTCTTTGTTGGATTAAAAGTACATCAATTGGAGCATGGCATATTTGTGACCCAATCAAAATATAAAAAGGAGATACTCAAGACATTTGAATTAGAAGATTCAAAACTAGTCAGTACACTAATGGTAACAAGACATATGTTATCCAAGAATGATGAGTCAGTTGAAGTAAATTAGATAATGTATAGATCAATGATTGGAAAGTTACAATATGTTGTGCATAGTAGACCAAAAATTGCATTAGATATTGGAATAGTGACAAGATTTTCTGCTAACCCAAGAGAAAATCATTTGGTGGCAGTAAAGAGAATACTGAGGTATCTAAAAGGGACATATGACTTTGGCTTGTATTACAAGAGGAATGAAAAGTTTGAGTTGAAAGCTTACATTGATGCAGACTGGGGAGGTAATATTGATGATAGAAAGAGCACCAGTGGAGGAGCACTTTTCTTAGGAAAAGATTTGTTACTTAGATTAGAAAAAAGCAAAGTTGCACCTCACAGTCCACAGCAGAAGCTGAATATGTTGTTGTTGCTATCAACTACACCAATATTGTATGGATCAAACATCTACTGCAAGGTATGAAGGAAGAAGTAACTAAACCTGTGATACTCTATTATGATAACATAAGTACCATCAACATATCAAAGAATCATGTGATACATGCCAAAACAAAGCATATTGCAATTAAGTATCACTATATAAGAGAATTGGTGGAAGACAAACAAGTGAGGATGGAATATATCAGCTCAAAGGAACAAATCGTTGACATCTTCACAAAAGCACTACCTAAAGATGATTTTAAGTATCTTAGAGGTAAGTTAGGGGTGATACCCCTATCCAAGGTTGTTTGAAGAAAAAGAAAGACTACCCTGCAACAAATGAGTTGATTGTTGGTATATTACAAATTGATGTAGAGGATATTTACTTTAGGATCATGCCTGAAGTAATCAAAGTGTTAAAGTTCCAAATCAGTCACAAGCAAGGTGATAGAGAGAGAAATTAGAGTACTTGCAAATGCTATACTTGCATGTTAAGATGCTAAGATATTAAGTCTTTGGCATTGTTGTCAAAGAGGGAGAAATAGAAAAAATTGATCAAATATGTAGAATCAAATGGACAGAGGGAGAAGTAGCTAATACCAAAATAGTAGAAAATGATCAATGCATGCAGAGGGAGAAATAATGTAAGAGGGAGTCAGAGGTAAGACAAGATCAAAGTAAAGCTCAAAGTGAATAGTTGTAAGCCACAAAAAAGAGGGAGAAAAAGGAATGTTCAAGAAGAATAGCAGAAAACAAAGGAAATAGTAGCTTAGAGGGAGAAGGAAAAATAGTATAGCCAAGAATCAATCAGAGAAATAGCAGAAAGGGAGAAGATAGTTTACCAACAAAGAACTCAAAGGGAATCATAAGCTAGTTTATGTTGGTGATGGAATAAATAGTTTTGAGTAAAGTTTTCTTTTTAGCATTTGATTTACTATTTTAACCTAGTTAGTATTTTTGATAACTTGGTTGATTAGTGTGGTTTGCCATCAATGCCAAAGAGGGAGATTGCTGAAAATCTAATTGAAAAAGAGTACTATCAAAGAGGGAGATTGTTGCAAAGAAGGAAGATTATTGATAAAGAATGTTTTCAATCATTGTTTTGTCACTGATATCAAATCTATGATTTGATGGAATGACAATTGCTTATAAGATCCAAGTACTATCACTTAGTTGATTGATGAAAAGGATTTAATCAACAAGATGTAACAAGAATACCTAAAGGAAAAGGTTGAGTTATGGTTTTGTAATGAAGTACAAGGATCAGTTAAGATAATTGTAAAATGATGTATTGATAATACACTTGAACATAAAAAGGTGCCACTTAGAAACATTGGAAGATAAGTTGTAACAAGTTTGTCTACAAAGACTAACTAAGTTTAGTAGTGAGTGCCAAGCAAGCCAGTTCAAGCCGAGAAGATTTTTAGTTAGTGCTGAGAAAATGAAAAATCTAGTGTGTGCTGAGGAAGCAAAAAAACATTAATGTTGAATCTTTGATCTTTTCTTTTCCTTGTACTTTATTTTCTTTGTAAGCAAAAATCTTAGCTACCTCCTATTGGTAAAGCATTTATTTCACCTATTGCTTCCAAGACATAAATCTATCTTTTGGTGGGCCAGTCAATATTCTTTACCTCTTGTAAATCTTGAGTGGCCTTGGTCCACCTGGCATCCATAATTGCTTTGGATTCAACAATAAATTTATTCAAATTTATCTCTGCTTTAAAAACAAAATCAGTCAAAGCATGGAAAGGGGAATCAGAAGTATCCTCAAAAACTGTTATTGTAGTCTCCTGGGTCAAGATGTTATCAAAAGAAGTTGACCATTCTTGCCAGTCCCTTACTACATTGGTAGAATCTAGTATAGATGGTATACAAGGTTCTATTCCATCAGATACAACTTTTAATTTTCCCTGTATAACTTGCAACTTACCAGTAAAGAAGCCACTTAATTCTCTTACTATCTCTAGGCTCTCCTTTATAGTAAAAATTTTGTCTGGCAAGTCTGGCTTTTTAGCCATCAATATTGTTGGTGTAAATAAGTATTTACTTATTACACTTACTTAAGTTTTACTTAGGTTAATGCATTATTTAATTATTTTGCATTATTTTATTATTATTTTAGGTGAGACACTTAGGAGTTTGTGAACTCTCATTGAGTTACACAACTCTAATCATGCACATGGTGTCTACAACACAAGAGTATGCATCATTCACTGAGTTGTCATGATGACAACATAGTTATCCGCACTCCTCATTTAGCACATGTTGTCTACTCTACTGATTTGCGTGCTACACCATTGTAGGCTTATCCTCACATCATCACACTTAATCCCATGCTTAATGGAGGATAATCCATATCTGGTGGACATGTGCCTAGTTGTATGACATATCATGATGCTGACTTCTATGCATTCTAGAAGCTCTCCTGAGGCCTTTATATTTAGGCACTCCTAGTGTACTCTGGAATCCAATTATTGAATGAATATCGTCATTCTGATCATACTCTATCTATTTTGGTCTACTGTGTGCTTGTGTTGAGTTCTTTAGTTCTTGGGTGAATTCTGGCCTAAGCCAAATTCTTACATGGTATTAGAGCCAAGGAGGATTCTCATCACATAGCCATTTGAGACCATTCATGCTTCAACACCTTGACACAAATCCAGAGGATCTGCAAAAATTGGGAGTGTTTAGAGCCAAATCTGACCCACCGTTGTGTCTGGAGTGTCAATTTGGTGAAGATTGACTATAAACTTGCCTATCTTGGGTGAAAGTTGATCGTGAGGCAAATTTTTTTTGCAAACTGACACCTGAAAGCACCGATTTGCAATTGGGTATGATCGTTTCATTTTCATTGATCTGATTGTTTGATTTTTGGATTTGAATTAATTCATCTCTGTCATTTCTAGGTATTTTTTGAATTTATTATTTGCCCAGTCAGAGAAATTTTTTTTTGCAGAATTGGGCTGTCAACTCTCGGCTTTGCAATTTCAACAGATATATTTTATTATTTTTGTAGGGCTATTTATTTAATCTGCATGCGGGTTAATTAAAGAAATAGTCGTACCTACACATTTAAATTTGACCCCGCACACTCATTTCATAGCTATACACTGTGAGACCCGGCGACTGCACTGTACAACTTGACCATCCTGCAAAATTTGGCTGATTATTCACTGACTGGAAATTCACAAATTCTCGACGATCATAGTCAACTGGCTGGCAAACAACTTGTAGCAGCAAGCCTATCTCGGCAGACAAAGCTCCTACGCCTAGCTCTTTGTTTCCAAGGTTGCCACAGGCTATATTATATACAGTTCTTAAACCGCCTATCCCATGCATGTGGGATCATTTTGCAAAAAATTGGCACGTTTTTTGCAATACCAGCAGCCACAAAAGGTGAAACTTGGTGCATTAATAACCTTTGGCATCTCAATAGGCGATACATGACACATCAGCCCCTGTGTAGTCAGCAGTACACCTGTCGCCCAGGAAATAGAAGAGTCGCCAGTCAACCTGTGCGCCCAGTCAGATAGTGATGCAGGTAGTCACAGTCAGCGATCCTACTCAGCCATATGTGGTAGTCCACATTGGTGACCATACAATCTAAGTCACCTGCATAGTCATCCAGTAAAATTTTCCCTGTCATCGTCCGTATGATCCGTACAGTACGGATTGAGATGCTACCTGCCATGTCATCCACTGGGTCAAATTTGTTGCTGACATCATCAATTTATTGGTTTAAAATTGATGCCCATCAGGACATCATTCCAAGTCAAATTGTAACTACCGTGATAGCCATATGATCGTCAAATTTAACCCCATGATTTGCTGATGCCAACCCTCAACAAATTGATTTTGGTTTTTACAGTCCGACTTCAACAGGCCATAACTCAAGCATCCAGACTCCAAAAAAGGTGCAATATTTTTAAAAATTGGGTAGAATTTTCTAAATTTTCTAGTGGTGTAGCTATTTTCTAGTTTTGATGAACAAATTGTTCAAAATTTGCATTTTTTGGTGACTATACCTAGATAATCTTGCATTTTGCAACTTCAAATGCTCCGTACTGGCACATCTGGAGTCGAAAATAGGTTCTATTTTTTTTGAAAGTGCATATTTTTTTGTCTACTTTCTAGATATGACATCAGATTATAGTGTTGTGTGGACAAAATTGTCACTTTCAGCAATAGGGCCTTTATTTGCATTGTAATGCTTCAGTATTATAGCACATTATAAAGTTTCAGATTTGTACTCCATTAAGAGGTTGTAATAGGAAAAATTAGAAGTCCATGAAGGCCAAAATTGGCAAGTGGCCCATTGTAATCGCACTACTGATAAAGTGCCCAAAGCATCTATTTTGGGGGGGTTACTTGATTTAGTGAAAAGGGGGGGTGTTCTTGGTGTTGTGTTCTCTCTTTTCTGCAAATTTTTTTCATTTTCTGCATTATGGGCAACTTTAAGTTTCCTATATTAACTCCTCATAACTATGCAACGTGGGCAATCAAAATGTTGTATCACTTAATGCATAATGGAGTTTCACAATATGTAGATGGTACTCTTCCTAAACTAGTAGGTGATAATGTGTTTGCGAGTGAAATTTCAAATTGGGTAGCAATGCATAGGAAAGCCCTAGGTGATATATGTTTGGGGGTAGATGATAAGATCATGTATCAAATCAAGAAATGTACTACATCCAAGGAAGTTTGGGATACCCTTGAAAGCCTTTATGGTAAAGTGTCTGAAGAGGATGTATTCAAAATTAAAGATGAGCTTGTTTCCTTAGATCCTAAGTCATATGACTCCATACATGACTATATCATTAAGATGAATGAATTAAGGATGAAGCTTACTGATTGTGGGAGTTCTATCAAAGATGACAAACTGGTCTATCTCATCCATAACAAGCTGCCATCAGAATATTCCACATTTGTATCTTCTTTTAACACCTCAAAGACTACCTTAGGATTTGCCTACAAGAAAGTCACTTTTGATGAATACGCTAAACTGTTGGATGATGAAGAAAAGAAGTTGAGATCAATGGGGATTCTCAAATCACCTCAGTCCAAAGCATTGGTGGCCAATAATGAGGGTTCTCAAAATTTAGTTGGACAATCTTCAAACAAAGGAAAGGGTAAGAAGAAGTGGAAGAAAGATAAATCTGAGGATGCAGAAAAGACAACACCTCAATCAAATCAACAAGGCAAGTCCTTGAACAATAGCAAGAAAGGGGACAACAATAAGGAGAAGAAGAGGTGTGCTTATTGCAAGAAATCAAGTCATGAAGAGCATGAGTGTTATCTCAAAAAGATTGATGAATTAACCAACATCATGAAGAAACATAATGTTCCATTGCCTAATGCTTACAAGGAGAAAGGGTCATCTTCAGATTCGAAGGGCAAAGGGAAATCATTCATGGCAAATGCAAACTCTTCAAAGGAATGGATATTTGACTCAGGTGCCTCATATCACATGGGTTCTTTAAAGGAGGATTTTTCTTCATTGAATCACTCAAAGGTACCGCACATCTTCATGGGGAATGATAGTAAAATGGAAGTTGAAGGAAAAGGAAATGTGGAAATGGAAAATGGAGAGTTTTAAGAGGTTCTCTATGTTCCAAACCTAAGTTCAAATCTCTTATCAATCTACCAAGTCACTCACTTTGGAGATGGACATAGGGTTGAGTTCCTTCCAGACTCAGTAAAAGTGCACAGTCTTAAAGATAATTCCTTGGTTGTAGTGGGGAAAGTGAATGATCACAAGAGGTTGTACTCTTTCTCTCTTTTTGTACCCAAGTCTCCTTCAAAGGCCTTGTTAACTCAATCAAACTCAAACATGCAATTATGGCATGAGCGGTATGGTCATCTTGACTACTTCTATCTTCAACAACTTTGCACATACCAAATGGTCAAAGGTCTACCTCAAATCAACTTTTCTAAGGGTGAGTGTTCAACAGATTTAGTGGATATGCATCCAAAGGGGAAGTTACAAAGAGGGAAGTCTTCTAGAGCAATAGGTGTTCTTCAAATGGTTCACATGGTATTAGCAAGTCCTTTTGCATTCAGCCAGGGTCGCTACATACTTATCTTAGTTGATGACTTTTCAAGGTTCACTTGGGTCTACTTTCTGCATAGTAAGAATGAAGTGCTGGACAAATTTCTAGACTTCAAGGCTCATGTAGAATGAAAATCCAAGAAAGCCATCAAAGTACTTCGGATGGACAATGGAAACATGGATGTGAACATAAGACTTAAGGACTTTTATAGACATGAGGGAATTGATCTTTAGTCTCCACCAACATTCAGTCCGCATAAGATAGATGTTGCAGCTTTGAGGATACACACTCTTAAGTCTATGGTAAGTTGCATGATTCATGCCAAGTCTCTGGATCCATCATTAGAAGTCGAAGCAATCTCAAGTGCCACTCACATTCTTAATAGTTCTCCTCATCCAGCCTTAGATGGAAAAACTCCTTTTGAGGCATGGTGTGGTAGAAAACCTATTGTGACACACTTCAGAGTCTTTGGTTGTCCTGCATGGGCAAAAAGATCTTCCAGGGGATGCAAGGTATAGTCATCCTAGCCTTGTACTTTCATTGGTTATGAAGACAGTGTGAAGGCATACAGACTTCTAGATCCTAAGACACATCAGATATTTGTGGAGAAGGATGTACATTTTGAGGAAAGTTCACCAAGCTTGTCCTCTACTCCTCTCCGCACATCATACAATGTGGAAATTGATAGTGACACCAGCGATAGTGCTTCAATAGCTTCAAACACATGGATTTCTATCGACAGATATAGTGAGAGGTCACTTCATCAGTTTAGTCCACATGCATACATTGCCATAGTGATAGGTCTAGAACATCAGGGTAGATCTAGTCTTCCAGATATAGGTTCAGTGACAGATTTGGGGGATAGTATTCATGATTTGCCTCTTCTTCTTGATACAAAATTACCTTCTTCAGTTGTTACAAGGGTTCCATTAGAATCTCTTGTTCATTCTCTACATGATCAATTGTCACAGGTTTAAGTGATTGTGGATACTTATGATCAGTAGTTGCAACAAGGTTCTTCATCAGTTGCAGAGACAAACAGTTCTTTGGGACAGGTTCTTAAGCTAGTTGAGCAGGTTTTAGAGACATCACTCATCCATGGGATTCTTTCCACACAAAATGGAAGCATCTCATTTGTACCCTTGGCATTGTTTCTTCCTAAGGGGAGGAACACCATTCTCCAATCTTGGATCAGCTTCTTCATCGGAACAATCACTATTCAACATTCTTCTTTGGGGGGGGGAGCCCATCCTGTCTCTCTTCCTCCTCTCATCATTCTCTTATATATATACTGGATGTATGTCATAATGGGGCGGTCTTGATTACTCCATCCATCCATGCATCCTTATTTATCTCTCTTTTTGGGGGAGGGTTTTTCCCATGAGGTTTTCCCTCTTTCCCCGCTTTATGGGAGATTGCATATCATTATGTACATGGATACCTAACATGGCCTAGTAGCTGGGACCCATATTGCATTTCATCCTAGATTTTGTAAGCTTAAGGGCATTCCCCTAAGTTGCACTTAAGGGGGGGTGTTGGTGTAAATAAGTATTTACTTATTACACTTACTTAAGTTTTACTTAGGTTAATGCATTATTTAATTATTTTGCATTATTTTATTATTATTTTAGGTGAGACACTTAGGAGTTTGTGAAATCTCATTGAGTTATGCAACTCTAATCATGCACATGGTGTCTACAACACATGAGTATGCATCATTCATTGAGTTGTCATGATGACAACACAATTATCCGCACTCCTCATTTAGCACATGTTGTCTACTCCATTGATTTGCGTGCTACACCATTGTAGGCTTATCCTCACATCATCACACTTAATCCCGTGCTTAATGGAGGATAATCCATATCTGGTGGACATGTGCCTGGTTGTATGACATATCTTGATGTTGACTTCTATGCATTCTAGAAGCTCTCCTGAGGCCTTTATATTCAGGCACTCCTAGTGTACTCTGGAATCCAATTATTGAATGAATATCATCATTCTGATCATACTCTATCTATTTTGGTCTACTATGTGCTTGTGTTGAGTTCTTTAGTTCTTGGGTGAATTCTGGCCTAAGCCAAATTCTTACAAATATAATTAATCTATCCAAAAATTGAATGTAAGGCCCTCATAGACCAAAAGTGGGTGTTAACCATGAGAATGCCTCATTCCAAAATTGATCAACACTTTGTAAAGTAACAAAAGAATTATGAGCATGTTGTGATAGGTTCTTCAAGACATCAACCCTATTTCTCATCATACCTCTAAGGATCTCTATCCTTACATCTCCTCCTTGCTGGACTGACTGAGTGTCAGTGCTCATTCTTCTTGGTTGTGAGGACTCATTATCCTCTATATCTTCAGTCTGAACTAAAGCCTCAACAGTATCCCTAATTGGCACTAAAGTTCGTTTTCCCTCTTCTCTTTGAATTGGAGCCATCCTCTATTTTTCCTATGCTAGCTGCTCTTTGAGGGATGCAATTTCCTCAAGTTCTTGGACCTTAGCTTTAAGCTCAACAATTCTTTCCTTGTATACATGATTTCCTTTGAGCTCATTTTCATAGAGCTTCCTAACATCAATGTAGTCATGTATGGATTGGGCCAACCTTGTCTCCATTTCCCCTAACTTGGCTTCATTCATAAATGAAAAATGTTTTAATGCCTTGGACATCTTTGTGCCTGAGGTGCCCTATAGAGTCCATATTATCATGTTACCTTGCTCTGTGTTCTACACATCCATCAATTTAGGTTTGTTAGAAGTAGGGGCCATGTTCTAGACTACCAAGGACTTGGTATCAATGTTGAAACTAGTCCCTCTCTTCAATCCCTCAGCACTAATTGCCTCATAGGAGATGGCATTTTCCTGTCTTTTGATTTGATCAAGCATGAAAGCTTGCTCCAAGTCCTAGCTAGGCACTAGCAACATACCATTTCTTTGGACTAGATCTTTGGCCTCCTCTAAAGTCATTACTTCACTTTTAGGATCATAGGCCTGTAGTTTTTCAATTAACTCCATGCTCTGTTCATCTAATTCATTAGGTTTCATTTTGAGGACAAGCTCACTCTATTTAATTTTATATAAAAAGCTCTTGAATTCATTGGATTTGATGAATTCATCATCCTCCAAGAATTGCTAAGCTCTGATGATCCTATCATCTAGTCTTGCTACTGCCAACTCTAGGTCTGTCAAAGTCTTCTTAGTGGCATCCACCCTAGTCTAGAGGTAATTCTATCTCATGTCAGCAAAATACTGATTGCTCCTTGGCAAAATCTGCAAAGTTCTTTGCTTGACTTGGGGAGGGATCTGCACAATTTTTTCCTTTTGTGCCCTTTTGCCATCCAAGATGCCTGGGGTGCATCCTCCTCCTCCACCTCAAGGGCCACATCAGGTTCTAGGTTATCAGGGTACACTCTTTCTTCATCCCCCATTGGACCCTTTGGCATCTTAGCCATTATCTCTGCATGGTCCATGACCATCTTTCTGATTCTCTAGGGGTAAGGGATATCCATGTAAAAACCTAGGGATTGGGGATCAATTCTCTTCAATTCCTTTTCTACCCTTAGTACATCATCAAGTTTTGCAAGCTTGTTAGTTGCCTCCCCTTCTGCTACTATGTTTGGGATGATGTCTTCATGGGGAAACTCATTGGAATTGGACAATACATAGTTTCTCATTTCTTTCAATGTTGCCCTCATCCATCCCTCAAAGTCATACATTCTATATGGGCCTGTGCATAAATTATAATGGTGCAGGAAAGAATGAACCAAATCTAGGGCCTCTTTTCCAATGGTAAAATCACCAATTTTAAAACACCTACACAAAAATGTCCCCCTATGCACCTTAGGACCTAGAAAGTCTCTATTAACCATGAACAATCGCCAAATAAATTCAATTATTCCTAATCTAGGAGGAATGAACTTTGGTAAGATATGGGGTGGCTAGGGACAACCATAGGCTCTCATCAAAGAAAAGGTAGGAAACAAGAAAATATCCCCCCAATTATGATCTAATATTTTTTCTTCAGGCAGTAGGGCTAGTCTCAGAAGACCTTTCAAAATTTTAGGAGCCCTAAAGTACCCTAGGTCTAACATTTTCATTATAACAACACTAAAATTATTGAAAAAGGACACAGAATCAGAAAAATGATAAGTGATATCCCATACCCATGTCCATAGTTGCACTAGGAAATCTCCATTTAAATTAAAAGTTTGATCAATAAAATTAGAGCTGATATATCCCACGTTCTTGTAGAGGATCAAATGCATCAGCAGAGAGTACTAAGGGAAAGTGAATTCTCTCATATCTCTAATCCTTGCTCTAGCAAGGTTCTCCCTCATTATATCTAATATATGACTAACATAGTCATATTCATAGGCATGGTAGGCATCTTGTACATCCCTAGAAATTATATACTTTTCCCCCTAGATCTCATCAGAGCCATCCTTTCCTACAACCTTGTGGACACCATATATGGTCTTGACAAAATAACTTTTGAATTTGTCCATGGGTATATTCTTCTGTATCTTCTTTGGTTAATCACCCACCTTCTTCAAATCACCAAGAATATGTTGTAGCAATGAAGCTCCTATGAAAGAATTAGGATTTGCCTCAAATCTCCTCTGTAAGTCCTTCAAATCTACAGGCTGACCCATTGCTCCAATTAATCCAAAAGCTTCAATGAAATATTCTCAGTCCAGGGTACATAGAACAGTTCCATCCTTTCTATGAAAAGACTTGGTGGCAAGGTTGTAGCATTGGAACAAGGCCTTCATCAAATCTACATCCACGAAGACCTATGGGAGAATTAGCTTGGCAAGGTTCTTCTTCGTTGGATTACAAATAGGAACCTTCTTCTCGCTATTGCAATAGAAAAAGTAGAAAAGCTCAGAACCAGTGACATCAGGGCACTTGGCATCTCTACACCTAGCATATGGATCAAAGTTAGCATTATCATCTACTAAATTTGCATTAGTAAATCCTAGGAACAACTTATCCATTCTTTTGGAAATCTACTAGGTTTCTTCTATTTGGTTTTAACTCCCTTTGAGGTTGAGGTCTCTAAGATTGCCATTTCTGAGGCCTGGATTTCTTCCACTTCTTTGTTAGACATTTTGTGAATTTGCAACTGAATTATATGAAATTGGAAATATTTTATCTCTTACAAGCTTTGGAAACAAAAATCCAAAATGCACAGAAAACACAGGATAAACTTGAATTCATTGTCTTTGCAAATGGTAAACTGTGATAACAGGAATGGAAGATCTTATAAGTTGATATGCTTAGACTAACATTTATGTTGCATTGATTTCAACATGCTTGAAAAATGATCTCAATCCTTTCTGTCAATTTCATGGAGTGTCATCACTAATTTCCAACTATGCACTTTTTCTACTACATTCAAATCTGATTGGTTGAAAAGCCCATGTTTCTTTTCTCATCATTATGTTTCCTGTTAAGATTAGATTCTATGATAATATGACAAGGTGACTAGAAAGACCTTTTGTAACATCGCAACAATTTATTAATGGTTTTTCGTTCTTACGACATCCCTTTAAGTTCATATTAGCTAATCGAAAAAAGTGGCAAGACCCTTTACGATCTTACGATACCCTTTATTGTCACAACATCGACAGTTGACCCCATCCTATTATATGATCTCATGAAAAATGGTTTTGGATCATCATAAGTCACCTTCTCTCACCCTACGATCATATGATCGCAGTTGAGCTTCCCCCTTCGTATCATTACAATAGAACATGTTTTCTTCTACGATGTTACAATCACCTCAAAACCATTACATTGTTACATCGATAGTTTATTATTCCTTTTGTGTGACCTTACAACAAACCCTAGTTGTAACATCAAAAAACCCCTTTTCAAAGCCTTGAGATCTCACGATGAAAGACCTATCATAAGATTGGATATTGCAAGCCATCATTCAACTTAACCCTTTGGTCCCACAATTGCTAACAATAAACATAAATGGCATATGTACGTTGGCTCCACCCAATCTAAAAGTTGACATCTATCTTGAAAAATCATGACCTATTTGTTTTTATAACCCTTACGATCCTACAATTACAGAATGTCATGTGATCACAACAATGCCTTGATCCTTTATACGATCACACAAAAAACCTTCTGTCATAGTATCTTAATTCTTAAAATCAAACCCTCTGATCATGTGACAAGGACTATGGGATGATAGATTTCCCTCCTTTTCTTTATGATCTGATGATGAACACTTTATCATAGGGTCATAACCACCCTTACTCTTTGCTCTTGATGTCACGATGAGCCCTTTATCATAACATCGAAAAAACATCTCATGAACAAAATATAACACCATACAATCTTATGACACAAAGGACATTGCAAGATCAGGAAAGATCAAAACCATACCTACGATAACACAATACAACGTTAATCATGAGATTGCAAAAGGCCTTCATGATTGCCTACGATATTCCGCTAACCCTCCATTGTAACATCATAGAAAATAATGTACTTAGGAAAATGAAAACCCGCTCATTTATATGGCCTAGGGTTAGGGAAAATATGGAGATTATGAAATTCATTAGGGTTAACTTGAAATGGAAAAATATAATCATAAACCTAACAAAATAATTCAAGATTTTCAACACAAAATGCATAAATTTTCTCATCATTGAAAATTAGTGAAAAAAGGAGCTATTAGTGGCTCTGGTTGGGGATGATGGATAACTTGTATCCATACAAGAATTCAAAATTTATGGTTTGAGCAGACCACACACCTAAAAATGCGAGCAAGAACTAGAGACTATATAGCAAAATGTACATATATACAAAGGCTATACACATTTGCACAAGTATTTATAGAGACATACTACTTTTTGGGAAATAAAAATACCTTTAACAGAAGTATCTTTTCAAACATTGCCCATGAACTGGCAATTCTAAAAGATTTCTTGACAATTCTTTAATGAAGTATGAATCCTCACCCCAAAAGGAGTCAAACAAATAAGGTCCTAACCAAATGGGATCAAACTTCCCATGTTTACCTTTATATTCTAGCCTTGCATTCCACATCAAAACAAGATCATCAAATTGAAATTTCTTAATTATTTCCTTTCTGTCATACAAATGCTTTGTTTGTAGCTACAATTTTATGTTTCTTGTAGAGGCTTCTTTTCTTTTTTATGCTAATCCAACCAATTCATCAATTCTCTCATGCATGTCATCAATGACATCATCATCATACATCTTAATATAGTCATATAAACCTATTAGATTATTTTGAGGCATTCTAGCCTGAATTCCATATACAAGGTCAAAAGGTGATACACCTATTGCCTTCTTGACTGTCACTCTATCAACCCAGATAGCTAACTGTAATTTTGAGTCCCAAGCTTTCTTATTATCATCCAAGGTCTTCTTGATGAATTTTAGTAAACTTTTATTTGTAGATTTTTCCTGCCCATTCCCTTGTGGATGATAGGGTGATGAAACTGATCTAGTGATGCCATATTTTTCACAGAATTTAATAAATTCATTAGATCTAAAGTACATAGCTTTATCAGTCACTATTTTTTCAAGGCATCCAAACCTTGTAATGATGTTGTTGAGTAAGAAATTATTCACTACTTTTTTGGTTGAATTTCTAGTAGGGATTGCCTCAACCCATTTTGTGAAATAATTAGTTGCAACTAGTATCCAAGAAAAACCACTACTAGAGCTAGGTGAGATCTCACCTATAAAATCCATTCCCCATTGTTGGAAAGGTTCCTGGACCTCAACTTATTTCAATGGTGTATTTCCTGAGAATTTTAACTTTCCTGCAAACCTCTGGCATGAATCATATTTTCTTACCAAAATTTGAGCATCTCTAAACAAGTTAGGCCACCAAAAACCTGACCTCATAACCTTATGGGTTGTAGTTTTTGCCATATAATGCTTTCCACATATACTTGAATGCATCTCACTTAATATTTTCTTAGATTTCTATTGATCAATGCATTTTAGTAGTATACCTTCAAAATTTCTCCACCATAACATTCTATTTATAATAATATATCTAACTGAATGCAATTTTATAGTTCTCTTTTCATTTTATGTTAGATGAGGTGGGGACTACATGTGCTACAAGTAATATATTACATCTTTATACCAATCACAGTGTTCCATATCACATGTGCTAAGGTTGAGATCTTGATCTTCAACATTGATTTGATTGGCATCTAAATTTGCTTGTACCATGAGATTTGCCAATCCCTGACCCCTTACTAGCTTAGTAATTTGGATATCTACATTGAACTCTTGAATTCTATTCATCCATCTACATATTCTACTAGATACCTCTTGCTGAGAGAAAATATCCTTCACTACTGCACTTGGCACAAAAGCTATGACAATAGCCCCTACAAGATAACATCTGAAAGCCTTGATAACCTTGACAAGAGCATATGCATGCTTCTCATTAATATCATACTTCAATTCTATAGGTTGTAGGGATTTACTAAAAAATGCTATAGGTTGTTCATGTCCATTTTCATCTTTTTGAAGTAAAATTGCTGCAATAGTATGAAAAGATGCAAAAGAAAAAATGTGCATGGGTTTTCCATAATTAGGGGTCCTGAGCACTAGAGCACTCATAATAGAAATTTTTATTTCTTGGAAGGAAATAGAAGGCTCACCTTCCAAATTTATTGTAGCACCTTTCTTGAGCATTTTTGAGATTGGCCTACTGACTTTAGCAAAGTTGGTCACAAATATCCTTAAGAAATTAACTTGTCTAAAGAAAGACTGTATACCTTTAACATTTTTTTGGCTTTTGGACTTTGTCGATTGTTGTTACCCTTTCAGGATCAATCTTAACCCCCTCTTTTGAAACTATATGACCTAGAAGTTTCCCTTATGTGACCCCAAAAGTACATTTTCTTGGGTTCAAAGACACTCCATACTCCAAAGCCTTGAGAAAATTTTTTTCAAGATGCCTGCAATGGTCTTCAGCTTTCTTAGCATATGCAATCAAATCATCTTGATACACTACCATGAATTTTTCAATATAATCTTTGAAAGCCACATCCATGGCTCTCTGGAAAGTTGCTCCTACATTTATGAGGCCAAAAGGCATTCTTACATACACATAAGTTCCCCAAGGGGTGGTAAAGGCCATCTTGAACTGTTCTTTTTCATAAAAAAGAACCTAGTTGTATCTTGAAAAACCATCCATAATAGACATAAATTTTGAACCAATTACTTGTTGAAGCATAGCCTCCATATTATGAAATCCATAATTATCTTTTAAAGATGCAATATTTAGATTTCTAAAATCAACACAAAGCCTGATGTCACCATTCTTTTTTCTAATAGGTACCAGATTAGGCACCCAAGAAGAATGCCTAATTGGCTTAATTATTCCCCCATCTGTAAGCTTCAATAATTCTTCCTACAACTTAGGGGCTAGAGTAGGGTTCATAGTTCTTTGCTTTTGCCTGAAAGGTTTCACATCTTCTTTAAGAGGTATAACATGTTGGAACAAATCTTGCCTATAAGACTCTAGATCATCATAAGACCATGCAAACACATGTCTAAATTTTCTTAATAAATCAATCAAAGATCTTTTGATATCACGGTTTAAGGTTTTTCCAATGTATGCCTTTTTTGGGGAATCAACTGTACCCAAATTGATTTCTTCTAATTCTTGTGGTTTATCATTTTGTGCATTTGAGTGTACCCTATCTTGATTATCAAAAGAACTTTTCAATACAACTAGACCTTTGGGTACCTTGTTATTTTTTAATTGTAGGATCTCTTTCCCAAAAATTGTTTCTCTTCCATCTCTAGTTTCTACCAAAGCACTGCAATCAAGTTCCTGCCATCATCCTCAAAAACTTGCCAACTATGTACATTGTCTGGTATTGAAGGCCTATTCTATAATTCTATAGTAGATACACTAGAAAATGATATATCATCAGGTTTTATGGCCACATTTGCCAATAGATTTTCCATCTTATTATTACTTCTATCTTTCTATATTATCCCAAAAGCATCAAAAGACTCAATCATGTCCTAAAAAAATTCCTATATTGCTTCAACCTTTTATTTTTTGAAACATATATACCTCTAACCTAAGAGATTACAAGTTTAAGATCACTAATAACATGTATTTTCTTGATTCCATGATGTGCTGCAACTTTCAATCCCAACAATAGAGCTTCATATTCTACAACATTATTGGTACATGCAAAATTTAGAGAAAAGGAGTACTTGAATGTATTCTTATCTCGGGAAACAAAAACAATTCCAGCTCCTTATCCTTCCTTTGAACTTGCTCCATCAAAATACATGTTCCACAAATTTGGGGAATCCAAACAACATGTGACTTCCTGCTCAATTTGTGCTAGTAAATTTTCCACTTCTTTGATGATTAATTCAGCTCTGAGCGCAGCTCTGAGTGCATTCAAATCTGTGTCTATGAAACAAGTTGTATCTTTGTCAATATTTTCTTCAAAAATATGAGTTACTTTGGGTTCTCTATTAACCTTGATGGCATTTTCCCTTACCTAAAAAGTGGCATATGACAAATGACATTGTATACTTCCTTCCATTGCAAAACTCCACTTTCTTGAAAGTAACATCCCATAGTGGGGGGGAATATCTACTACAAGGACTAACATGGTAAGTTCTTCATCAGGATATGCAACAATTCTAAAAGGTAAAGCATTAATAGTACCTATGATAGGTACCTCTCTAGCATCTATTTCCCTATGCCTACCTTTTCTAGTATCAACTCCCAGACCAAGGGCCTACATAACTTTAAAAGGCATTATGCTATTTGAGGCACCTAAGTCAATCATACAATTTTTTAATGTCCTGCCTTTTATGATCAAACTTAAGAAAAATGGATCATTATCTTGCAAATATGCAACTAATGATTTGTCTAGGTACATTTGGGGTATTTGAGACATGACTCCATTATCCTCCTTTTCATTTTCCATAATTGGGATTTGCAATGTACTTACTAGTTCTTGTGTAATGACATTATTCTCTTGTATCCCTCCCAACCAAGACAAAGCCTTTTTCTTATGTTCATCTATCCTAAACATCTTTGCCATGGGAACTTTGACTATGATCTATGATAGCATTGAGATCATATCAATTGGATCATAAGTTATATTCTTCACACTAACATCTGAAGGTATAGGAACTTGGACAACATATGGATCCTTTTACTTAATAACCTTAGATCTTGTTTCCTTTTTTGAAGTAGTTGGCTTACCAATCTCTTCATTCTAGAAATGCACCTTTTTCTTTGGTTCCCACTTCTTATTCTTGCTTTCTTTAATCTTAGGAACTTTAGGAAGATTCTTCTTATTTTCATGATTAACCTTTTCAGCATTATCTTTGATAAAATGCTAGGTGACTTTAGGGGGGCATTATTTACAACTCTATTTCTTAAATTGTAAGTACTTTGAACTTGTGAAACTAATTCTAAAGTGATTCTATCAATTTCTTCACTAGAAGGTTTTCTCAAGTTGATTTGATCAGTTGTAGCCAAAGTGTTACATATGACATTTTCATTTTTATCTTCATCATCAAAAAACACTTGTTGGTGATATGTATGATACAACTCTCTTTGACTTATAACATCACTGTTAGATTCATTAATATATGACTCTCCATCACTATCACAGAGATGCGTCATATTACAAGTTACATCTTCTTGCCCTTTATCAATTACATCTTCATCATTCTGCACTTGCTGATTTGTAGTAAAAGACTGAGCCACATCACAAAAATTAGGGGAATGTGGAGCCTGGAAAAAAAGATACCAGGGGACATCATCACTCAAATTTATTGAGTTTCTTTGTAAAGGGTTTGGTGTTCCTTTGCCTATGTTTCCTTGTGCAGAATTATGAACTGGCTTTCCATCCTTCTATTGAGTAGCATAGGGATAATTTTGCATCCTAGGTTATCTATTAAAATTGTTATTAAAAGGAGCTCTCTCTGGGATATTTGTTTTATTTGCTTGAGGAGCTAGGGAACTTAAGTTTTTTTAACAAGCTTAAAACCTTTCCCATTGTATCATCTTCAGATTTCTTTGCTAAAATAGGTTTCTTATTATCTTTTCTTCCCCTAGGGTTGAATAATTTAGGGTCATCTCTTTTCCCAAGTTTCCCAGTAGCTCTTCTATTATTTTCAATATTTATAGCCATTTTATAAGCATCCCTCAATGTTTTTGGATCTTTATCCCTAAGGACATAAGCCATCTTACTATCAAAAGCATTGAAGTAAGTAGTAAGACACGCATCTTCATTCAATCTCATTACTTGGAAAAGTTTATACATACCTTTTTGAAACCTGACATTGAAGTTAAAGGTTGATTCATTTGGATTCTTCTTGATATTATTGATGTCATTTAGCATGAAACCAACATTAGTCTTGTCACCATACTATTCCTTGAACAGGGTCTCAAGATCACTCCATGATCTAACACTATCATCAAACAATCTTCTGAACCAATCTCTGGCATTTTCAATTAGTGAATGAATGATAAGTTTCATCACCACATCCTCATGTTCAACCTCATAATCATTAAGAATATCAATGAACCTTTTGAGATTCTCCTCCCCAGTAATAGCATTATTTCCAAAAAAATTGGTGACTTTGTCCCTAAGGTCATTTGAAATAGGATGAGGAAAACTAGGGATACTTAAGAAAGACATCTTCTTATATTTTTCCATATAAATGGGCTTCCTTTGGGGAATCGGGATACCTAAAGAACTTGCCCTAACATTCTAATTTTTGAAAGGAGGTTGAGTTTTTTGGGAAAGTTGAAGTAGGGGAAAATGGCCAGTTGTAGTAGATGTTGACATAGGGGCTAGATGTGAGGAACTTTGGCCTATTATGAGAGGACCAACACTAGATATGGTGGGTAAAACCTGTGAGGGCTGGCCAGACTAAGCCACTAAAGTAGAATTTAACTTGATGAATTGGATTTTTCTTCTAGCCTCAACAGCTTGAGCTTCATTTTCTACCCTTTCAAGTTCCTTGGTTAGATCTTCCTTTTCCTTTCTTGATTTCTCTAGATCTAAGTCAAGCTTTGACATAACAAGAGAAATAGGTTTATTAGGGAGATATGGCTCACTAATTTGTATCCCAAAAACCTTTTGCTTGCCCTTATCCAAATCCCTCCTATGTGCCTCCTCCATTATAGTATCCAAAGGCTTAGAAGGTTGAACCTATGTAACAAAAGGGCCTTGAATCCTTTTAAAAAATTGTTCTTGCTTTTGAACATTAGTCCTCAAAACATTCATATCTCCAAAGATATTTGAGTGTAGATTAGAAGATCTCTCTTCCAACCTCCTATTTTTCTCTAGAAAGGAAGTCATCCTCCTAAGAAAGTTATCTCTTTCAATGATAGTATTCATAATAATTTTCTCCTTTTCTTTTTCTAAATGCATATGTCTAGCTTCCTCATCAACAACTTTCTTTCTAAGGAGGGCAAGTTTTGGGAATAACTCCTCATGATTTGTAGTAGTAGTCTCGGAATCCATTGGGTCAAAGTCTATAATATTTGCTACATACGGTTCCTATCTAGGACTAAAACCCAATTCCATGTTTTCTCTAAAACCCCAACTATGGTTCATTTCATTAATTATGTTTGATTTACAAGGAAAATACCCCACAGGTGACACATTTTTATCTTGAAAGACCTTTAATGGGGTTGAAAAAGTTTTCCCTAAAAGTGCAACTTCCTCTGACTCATTACTTTTGGAAGACTACTCCCTCTCTTCCATAGGGTGATATAATGACTAGGCTGACAGATTACTTCTAGGGACCCACGTAGAATTGAAATCAAATTTCTTCTTATTTTGATTCCTTTTTACCCTAAGAGGTAATTTAGCTAACAATGGTATCTTAGGATGATTCTTGGTAAAGGCACATGTATTCTTCTTTTTCTTAGCCATTGATTATAGGATTTTCTCAAAACTTTTAGCACTAGTTACAAAACCTTAACTTGATTCGCCACCCAATACTGGGAAATATGAAATAAAACTAGGAAAAGAAGAAATACACAAAGATCTTGATATTTTTTAAAACAACTTGATAGTAACTTCTTAAGTCCCCAGAAGAGTCGCCATTTTGTTGGAGTTCTTTCTTGTAAAGAACATATTAGGTGAATTTAGACCTAATACTAGGAAACAAAGATAGGGAAAAGCCTAAGGATGAGTTAAATCCTATATTCAGTAAGGCTAAATCTCTGTTCTAGGCCAATTAATAGAGTCAACAAGACTCACTTCACTTTAGGCTCTACTAAGCTAAGGTGGGCAAACCTAAGGGATCTATGTAATTAACTTGGTATTCTTCTTTGCAAGACTATCCCCTATAGCAGAAATGGTCAATATTCTTCTACAATTTGCTAACAAACTTCCTAATTGTAGTAGCTAATTACAACTAAAGGGTAATAGCAAATAAGCCATGACTTGCACTTCTAGTTCTTCAAAACATAAAAAGGGAAATTGATATTATTGTTGCATAAATGTCATGTAATCATATGAATGTTCCAATATGCCTTCAAACTTTATGATTGGCCAGTGCCTTATCCATTGAGCTATAGAGTCAATTAGCAATTTAGACCTTTTTAATCAACTTGTAATTAAGAGAGTCAACATTAAACTTTTAGTTTCATTCTAATTTTCATCCTTCTCATAAACCCTAAACCTTATCAATTATAGAAAGCAATTACCCGATTCTTTAAATCAGTAGCAATCAACAATAGATATACAACCATTTAGATTGCACTAAACTAAAGAGAAAATTGTATCTATTCAGTCTCAAAGCTAAAGATATATGAAAAAGAGACAAAACTTCAAGGATAATGACAATTAAGGATAAATCCTTCTATTTAATTTCAATATTGTTGGTAAAACTTAGAATGTAACACATAGATAAAACCACTTTTTAAGAATGTTTTCCTTTTGTATTAAAATATGCATATTACATAACTCATTCAAGTAACTACATAACACTTTGGATGGACTACAAAATAATAATATGACATATATGAAAATTCTACAGACAACCGACCTCTACTTCTCATCTTGGGAATCCATAAATAGGATTGCAACAAGCTACAGATGAGAGGAGGACACATGTCAATTTTCTATAGCAACAAAAAGCTTTTGGAAGATGTACATAATAAATACATAGATCATTCTCCAAAAATATCAATAAAAAAGATAAGTAGCTAAGGAAGCAGAAAAACATTAATGTTGAATCTTTGATCTTTTCTTTTCCTTGTACTTTATTTGCCTTGTAAGCAAAAATCTTAGCTGCCTCCTACTGGTAAAGCCTTTATTTCACCTACTGCTTCCAAGACATAAATCTCTCTTTTGGTGGGCCAATCAGTATTCTTTACTTCTTTTAAATCTTGAGTGGCCTTGACCCACCTAGCATCCATAATTGCTTTGGATTCAACAATAAATTTATTCAAATTTATCTTTGTTTTAAAAAGAGAATCAATCAAAGCATGGAAAGGGGAATCAGAGGTATCCTCAAAAGCTATTACTATAGTCTCCTAGGTCAAGATGTTATGAAACGAAGTTGAGCATTCCTGCCAGTCCCTTACTATATTGGTAGCACCTAGTATAGATGGTATGCAAGGTTCTATTCCATCAAATAAAACTTTCAATTTTCCCTGAATAACTTTCAACTTACCAGTAAAGAAGCCACTTAATTCTCTTACTGTCTCCATGCTCTCCTTTATAGTGAAAATTTTGTCTGGCAAGTTTGGCTTTTTAGGCATCAATACAATTAATCTATCCAAAAATTGAATGTAAGGCCCCCATAGACCAAAAGTGGGTGTTAACCACGAGAGTGCCTCATTGCAAAATTGATCAACACTTTATAAAGCAACAAAAAAATTATGAGCATGTTGTGATAGGTTCTTCAAGACATCAACCCTATTTCTCATCATACCTCTAAGGATCTCTATCCTTACATCTCCTCCCTACTGGACTGACTGAGTGTCAGTGCTCATTCTCCTTGGCTATGAGGACTCATTCTCCTCTATATGTTTAGTTTGAACTAAATCCTCAATAGTATCCTTGATTGGTACTGAAGTTCATTGTCCCTCTTCTCTCTGAACTGGAGCCATTCTTTGTTCTGCCTATGCTAGCTTCTCTTTGAGGGATGTAATTTCATTCTCAAGTGCCTGGACCTTAGCTTCAAGCTCAACAATTCTTTCCTTGTATACATGATTACTTCTGAGTTCATTTTCATAGAGCTTCCTGACATCAATGTAGTCATGTATGGATTGGTCCAACCTTGTCTCCATTTCCTCTACCTTGGCTTCATTCATAAATGAAAAATGTTTTAATTCCTTGGAGATGTTTGCACCAGAGGTGTCCTATAGAGTCCATATTATCATGTTGCCTTGCTCTGTGCTCTAAACATCCATCAATTTAGGTTTGTTAGAAGCAGGGGCCATGCTCTCAACTACCAAGGACTTGGTATCAATGTTGAAACTAGTCCCTCTCTTCAATCCCTTAGCACCAATTGCCTCATAAGAGATGGCATTTTCCTATCTTCTGAGTTGACCAAGCATGAAAGCTTGCTCCAAGTCCTAGCCAGGCACTAGCAACATACCACTTCTTTGGACTAGATCTTTGGCCTCCTCTAAAGTTATTACTTCACTTTTGGGATCATAGGCCTCTAGTTTTTCAATCAACTCCATCCTCTGTTCATCTAATTCATTAGGTTTCATTTTGAGGACTAACTCACTTTGTTTAATTTTATATAAAAAGCTCTTGAATTCATTAGATTTGATGAATTCATCATTCTCCAAGAATTGCTAAGCTTGGATGATCCTATCATCTAGTCTTGCTACTGTCAGCTCTAGGTCTTTCAAAGTGTTCTCTACTGCATTAGCCCTGGTCTGGAGGTAATTCTATCTCATGTCAGCAAAATACTGACTGCTCCCTAGAAAAATCTGCAAAGTTCTTTGCTTGACTTGGGGAGGGATCTACATAATTTTTTGCCTTTTATGCCCTTTTGCCATCCAAGATGCTTGGGGTGCACCCTCCTCCTCCACCTCAAGGGCCACATTAGGATCTGGGCTATCAGGGTACACTCTTTCTTCATCCCCCATTGGACCCTCTATCATCCTAGCCATTATCTCACATGGTCCATGACCATCTTTCTAATTCTCTAGGGGTAAGGGATATCCATGTAAAAACCTAGGAATTGGGGATCAATTCTCTTCAATTCCTTTTCTACCCTCAGTACATCATCAAGTTTTGCAAGCTTGTTAGCTGACTCCCATTCTGCTACTATGTTTGGGATGATGTCTTCATGGGCAGCTCCTTGGAATTGGGCAATACATAGTTTCTCATTTCTTTCAATGTTGCCCTCATCCATCCCTCAAAGTCATATATTCTATATGGGCATGTGCATAAATTATAGTGGTACAAGAAAGAATGAACTGAATCTAGGGCCTCTTTGCCAATGGTAAAATCACCAATTTTAAAACACCTACACAAAAATGTCCCCCTATGCACCTTAGGACCTAGATACTCTCTATTAACCATGAACAATTGCCAAATAAATTCAATTATTCCTAATCTAGGAGGAATGAACTTTGGTAAGATCTGGGGTGGCTAGGGACAACCATAGACTCTCATCAAAGAAAAGGTAGGAAACAAGAAAATATCCCCCCAATTATGATCTAATCTTTTTCCTTCAGGCGACAGGGCTAGTCTCAGAAGACCTTTCAAAATTTTAGGGGCCCTAAAGTACCCTGGGTCTAACATTTTCATTATAACAACACTCAAATTATTGAAAAAGGACACAAAATTAGAAAATTGATAAGTGCTATCCCATACCCATGTCCATAGCTTCACTAGAAAATCTCCATTTAAATCAGAAGTTTGATCAATAAAATTAGAGCTGATATATACCACATTCTTGTAGAGGATCAAATGCATCAGTAGAGAGTAGTAAGAGAAAGTGAATTCTCTCATATCTCTAGTCCTTCCTCTGGCAATGTTCTCCCTCATTATATCTAATATATGACTAACATAGTCATATTCACAGGCATGGTAGGCATCCTGTACATCCCTAGCAATTATATACTCTGCCCCCCAGACCTCATGAGACCCATCCTTTCCTACAACCTTGTGGACACCATATATGGTCTTGACAAAATAACTTTTGAATTTGTCCTCAGGCATCTTCTTCTATATCTTCTTTAGGTAATCACCCACCTTGTTCAAATCACCAAGAAAATGTTGTAGCAATGATGCTCCTGTGAAAGCATTGGGATTCACCTCAAATCTCCTCTATAAGTCCTTCAAATCTACACACTGACCCATTGCTCCAATTAATCCAAAAGCTTCAATGAAAGATTCTTAGTCCAGGGTGCATAGAACAATTCTATCCTTCCTATGAAAAGACTTGGTGGCAGGGTTGTAGCATTGTAGCAAGGCCTTCATCAAATCTACATCCATGAAGACCTTTGGGAAAATTAGCTTGGCAAGGTTCTTCTTCCATGGATTACAAATAGGAACCTTCTTCTCTCTGTTGCAATAGAAAAAGTGAAAAAAGCTCAGAACTAGTGATATTAGGGAACTTGGCATCTTTGCACCTAGCATATGGATCAAAGAAAGCATGATCATCTATTGAATTTGCATTAGTAGATCCTGGGAACAACTTTATCCATTCTTCTAGAAATCTACTAGGTTTCTTCTATTTGTTTTTAATTCCCTTTGAGGTTGAGGCCTCTTAGACTGCCATTTTCGAGGCCTAGATTTCTTCCACTTCTTGGTCTGACATTTTGTGAATTTGTACCTAAATTATCTAAAATTGGAAATATTCTATCTCTTACAAGCTTTGGAAACAACAATCCATAATGCACAGAAAACACAACATAAACTCAAATTCTCTGTCTTTGCAAATGGTGAACTGTGATAATGGGAATGGAAGATCTTATAAGTTGATATGCTTAGACTAACATTTATGTTGCATTGATTTCAAAATGCTTGAAAAATGATCTCAATCCTTTCTGTCAATTTCATGGAGTGTCACCATTAATTTCCAACTATGCACTTTTTCTATTGCACACAAATTTGATTGGTTGAAAAGCCCATATTTCTTTTCTTGTTATTATGTTTCCTGTTAAGATTAGATTCTATGATATTACAACATGGTGACTTAAAAGTCCTTTTGTAACATCACAACAATGTTTTATTGGTTCTTCAATCTTACAACATCCCCTTAAGTTCATATCAGCCAATCGAAAAAAGTGGCAAGACCCTTTACGATCTTATGATACCCTTTATTGTCATAGCATTGGCAGTTGACCCCATCCTATTGTACTATCTCATGACAAATGGTTTTGGAGTATCGTAAGTCACCTTCTCTTTCCCTACGATCATACGATCATAGTTAAGCTTTCCCCTTTGTAACATCACAATAGAACATGTTTTCTTCTACGATGTTACTGTTACCTTAAAACCATTACATCATAACATCAGTGGTTTATTATTTTTTCTATGTGACCTTACGATAAACCCTAGTTGTAACATCAAAAAACCTTTTTTCAAAGCCTTGAGATCTCACGATGAAAGACCTATTGTAAGATAGGATACTACAAGCCATCATTCAACTTAACCCTTTGGTCCCACAAATGCTAACAATAAACATATCTGGCATATGTACGTTGGTTCCACCCAAACAAAAAACTAACATCTGTCCTAACACAACATGACCTATTTGTTTTTATAACCCTTATGATCCTACAATGACAAAATTTTGTGTCATTGCAACAATGCCTTGATCCTTTATATGATCGCATGACAAAACTTCTATCGTAGTATCTTAATTCTTAAAATCAAACCCTCCGATCATGCAACAAGCACCATGGGACCATAGATTTCCCTCCTTTTCTTTATGATCTGACGATGAACACTTTATCGTAGGGTCATAACCACCCTTACTCTCTGCTCCCAATGCCATGATGAACCCTTTATCGTAACATTAGAAAAACATCTCATGAACAAAATATAATGCCATACGATCTTATGACACAAAGGACATCACAAGATCAGGAAAGATCAAAACCATACTTATGATAACATGATACAATGTTAATCATGTGATCACAAAAGGCCTTCATGCTTGTCTACGATATTATGCTAACCCTCCATTGTAACATCGTAGAAAACAATGTACTTAGGAAAATGAAAACCCGCTCATTTATATGGCCTAGGGTTAGAGAAAATATGGAGATTATGGAATTCATTAGGGTTAACTGTAAATGGAAAAATATAATCATAACCCTAACAAAATAATTCAAGATTTTTAACATAAAATGCAAAAATTTTCTTATTAGTTAAAATAAGTGAAAAAAGGAGCTACCAAATCGCTATCTAGTGATCTTCATTTCACCTTCCTCTTCATTTTGCTATAATTTTTTCTACCAAAGAGAAACATGTCCCTTCATCTTAGTCTGTGCCAAGCTCACTCTGAGAAAATCTCCAATATCATCTAGCTCAAAGTAGTCTTCCAATTCACCAATCCAATCAATTAGGTCTTCAATATTCAAAGTACCTAAGAAATTAGAAACCTCCATCTTATGTTTAAGCTTTAACTAAGATCTAGATCTATCAAATTGAGCAACCCTATTTCCCACATGCCTTTCAACTCAATTAATTCTATCTTCACCACTCAATCCAACAACCTCAAATTCTTTAGGAACTTCCTCACAACCATCTACAATACCAAAATGCTGAGGTACACCACCTATAACACTTATGATCTGAATGATCATATCACTATTCATCAACACCATCTTAGATCCAAATTTTTCTTTAATATTCTCTAAGATCATCACTTCCATAGCATCATAGAGATCTTCAATCTCCCTAGGGTTCAATGGTCTTTGAGGCATCTTCCGAGCTCTTCACAATCCTTTTGCAGAAAATCCACAAATCAACTAGATCTAACCTTCACTCTAATACTTGATGCAGTACAAGGGAGTAGAATCCCCAAAGGCGATGTCCTAACCCCCAATAAATAACCACACAATGGAATATACATGATAAAAAAGAGATTTAGATTCACACAATGTCACTTCTCATAATAAGATTTTCATCCAACATGCTCAATTGTAAGGCCTTCTGAGTTATGGCCAAATACATCAACAATTACAATAAAAGTTTTGAAAGATTTTGAAAGATCCAAACCACTAGATAGCCTAGATCTGCAACCTAGTAGAGAACTCCAAGAAGAATCTCAAATCATGCTCACAAGCCACCAAGGAACCTTCTTATTTCCCAAGTAGCTACTATATTTACTCAAACTTCACTTCTCTTACCTATTCATATTCTCCATGCTGAATGAAAATGACTCTAGACTCCACACGACCCTCTACTTATACTAAACCAAGCCACAAGTTTTCCTAGCTAATTAAATTAATTAAATACACCTACATTAAATATACCCATTAAACCACAGGTCATCTTGGCTACAAATTAAATACATAACACAAATTAAATACTTAGAATATGCCCCAAGTTTACAATGCATAACTAACTCATAAGACCACATATGAATATGCACACTTAGACATTGGTCCATGTTCCAATCAACTATCCAAAGGCAAGAGCACACACACCAACTCCCTCAAATTGAAGCTCACAAATGCAGTATCCAAAGCTTAGCTAGTAAATAACAACACATTACCAACAACCACTAAATTGGCTCTAACTCCAAGATGATGACTCCAAACATCACACACACTTAAGAAAAGGTTCTCCAATATGCCTTGAACACATCCCCAACCATATGATCATAACTCCATAAACTCAAGAACGAAGCCCCTACATACAAGATCACTGACTTCCCTAGGATGCTCCCATACCAAAGACCCTAGGTGAGAATAAAATATGTTCTTAATAGTTGGAAGAACATCTTTTAGGGTTCAACACATAAAACCTAAACTAGTTCTTCATATACATGTCCTCCACCATTGTTGACATTATAGTCAAAGTTTGTTTATTAGTGACACAAACTTAATCAAATGGTTAGCAACTATTGAGCCTATCTTGAATTTTATTGTGTTAACCAAGTAATTCAAGTTCTACTGAGTTCTATAGTTGCTACCTAGTTTCAGAAACAATATTTAGTTCATACTGAGTAGTATCTATTGAGTTGATGATTATCAATGTAAATTGAGCTTTGTAGTGTTTACCAAGTTGCACAGTGCAAACTAATTTCTCTAGTATTTATTGAGTTTGCAACATCAATTATTTGAATCTAGTGTTGATCGAGCTATTCAGTGTCAACCAAGTGATTTAATTTATATGTTGAGTTTCATAGTTTTTATCGAGTCACCAGTGTTGACTGAGTTCACACTACTTGGAAGTGATTAGTATGAACTGAGCTTCTACATCTACCAAGAGCATGACAATGCCAAGTGTTGACAATGGTTTCTAAATATCAAAACCTCACCAAGTTTGTCATCAAAACTTGAGTGTGAAAAATTGAGCCAACTTTGTGTATTTTGGTAAAACTTGTATTATAGCTGACTTTGATGAATTAAAATTTGGATCGGTATATATGTAATGCATTTTATCACATCCAAAGAGAATGAAAAAATATGTGTAAGAGAATAAATGAAAATTAAGAAGGCTACAAGTAGTATAACAAGCATCAAAGATTTATCTATCATAGCAAGGTGATCATTCCACTCCAAAGGAATCTCAACTAGAAAATCAAAGATTACAGATCAGAGATCAGCCACTGGTTCATCCTAATAGGTGGAACAATTAAATCCTTTTACAAGGTAGACTTAATAGTCTTTTGCAAATCCATTTACTGAGTACATACTTCATTGTATGTTTTGTAAATCCTTTCACAAGGTGGACCTAGCAGTCCTTATTGCTCCTAATAGGAAAGATCATTAGAAGTGATCAATTGTAAGCCTTAACCAACCAAATTTATACTATAGTACTAAAGCTTGTGGGTATCATCCCAATCCCAATTTTACTTTCTATTTGGAAGGTTTTTGGGTCAATGTATCTTGTGTCAAAGTGTTATGAATGTTTTAATGCTTTTAGTTTTTCATGCATGCAATTATATCAAAATACATATGAAGGATTAATTGGTGAATTAAGAATAAGTTTTATTGGTTCGTGATTCACCCCTCCCCTCTTAGTAACCTAGCCTATATTATATTTCCAATAATTGATATTAGAACTTTGTGGTTCTCAAAGAAGAAGTTTAACAACTTGAGCAAGGATCATAGGCAATGGAGGTATTCAAATTTGATAAGGCTATTGACAATGAAAAGCTAGATTTGGAATTGGCTATTGGGAAACTTAAGAAAGCAAAGGAGCAACTCTCTCAATCCTTGAAAAGAAGAAAATATCTTGTAGTAAAAATGAATGAAAAACTCTACATTGAAGAAATAATTGAAGATATCTATTCAGAAATAAATACAGATGAAGCTAATGAGGCAATTAGAGAACTATTAGAAAAGAATTGTAACCTTCAAGGAGAAGTCAAAAATCTAAAAAGAGAATAAGGAATTTAGTCAGTAATATTATGTGAAGTCATGAAAGAAAAAGATAAGGCCAAAGAAGAGATAGAAGGAAAGAACAATGAAATTCAACATCTATCCCTTCAATAGGCAGATTCATTAATTAGCTTACTAATGCAAATGAAGAAATCATTAATCTAAGATCAAAGAATGAAAGATTGGAAAATGATCTAAACATTGAAAAGCAAACCAATGATAGGATGATGAAATCTCAACCAGACATGAATCAGTTGAATGAGAAAAGTCAATGTAGACAGAAAGGTAAAGTAGGAATAGAATACACAGAAGAAGGTGAATCATCCAAGAAAGGAGCTCAAAAGAATCAAAGACCTACTTGTAATCATTGTGGTAATTTAGGTCATACATCAAACAAATTTTGGAGTAATGGTAAAGCTAAATTCAATGGAAAATGTTACAATTACAATAAGCATGGCCATAGAGCTAATGAATAAAAAGAGAAGCCTAAATTTGAAGGAAAATATCACAAATGCAAGAAGCATGGGCATAAATCTTTTGAATGCAAAACCAAGATATTGAACCCAACATAATAGATTGTGAAAGCTATACTTGGTTGGGACTACAACACATGGTGTAGATTCCACTACTGTGAAACTATGTAAAACATCACATGAGGACAAAAAATGCCACTAGAAGATGTTTTATTTGTATAGAACTTGGAAACCTTGCCAAGAACTATTTGAACACTAGAAGAATTGAAGATGAAAAGAAAGCCAAGGTTGACAACATCATAAAGTAGATGAGATAGCAATGGATTGTAAAATCTTCTAAGAATGCAAATCTGAGCCATGAAGCACATGTCACTCAAGAATTGGGTGACTCAAGAATTTCTACTTGATCTCCCATGGAGCAACTGGAACTAAGACTCTGAAGTAGACATCTTACATTAGTTCTAGTTAACTAGAAGGAAAGATCCATATCAACATTCAAGATGCAAAGGGATCACTGAGTGTCTAAAGAAAATCTAGGTCTTACTGAGCTAGGTAAGGTTGCAAGACCTTGCCAAGCAAGGTCGAGATACACTAAATCACTATGTGGACACTAAGTCATGAATGAGTCTATTGAGCACTAAGGTCAAACCTAGTGGAAGATAGTTTTTCACTAAACAAGTGATCATACCAAGCATTTAGGGCAATTGGAAGGTGAAATTTTAAAAAAGGAATGGAATTGAATTCATTTATCACTGTGTTTTTGAAGAGCTATTCGCTAAGAGTTATTTTTTGCTTCCAAGTGATTTGTGCATTTTGTTACTGAAGATTTTCATATTTTCACAAACCCTACTAAGCATGGAATCCTCCAGTAGAAAAAGCAAGAAAGGATCTGAGATGTTGGTTTGAGGAGTTGATTGGAAGACACCAGACTTCAAGTTGAGTCTGATAATTACAAAAGTGCTTGATCCATGTAGAGCTCAGTCATAGATTTCACCAAAGGTACTACTTATTAATGATATTCATTCACATTTTTGTTGTTCGATTCAAGACATTGGAACCCTAGAGATGGATGAGGCTCTGGAAAGGTTATGTGTGAATGGTGCATTGAAACTTGACATCGTGAATTTTTGAAGAGCTATTTGCTAAGAGCTATTTTTGTGCTTCCAAGTGATCTATGCATTTTTTTACTAAAGATTTATATATTTTCACAAACCCTACTGAGCATGGAATCCTCCAGTAGAAAAAGAAAGAAAGGATTTGAGATGTTGGTTTGAGGAGTTGATTGGAAGACTCCAGACTTCAAGTTGAGTCTGATAATTACAGAAGTGCTTGATCCATTTGGAGCTTAGTCATAAATTTCACCAAAGGTACTACTTAGTAATGATATTCATTCACATTTTTGTTGTTTGATTCAAGAAATTGGAACCCTAGAGATGGATGAGGCTCTGGAAAGGTTATGTGTGAATGGTGCATTGAAACTTGAGCATCAACACTTAGAGACCAACAGTTTAACCCACATTCCACATATGCCTAGAGACTTTCAAATAAAATGGATAAGGTTTATCCTTATCCACGTTCACTATTGATAGCTATGGTTGGATTAGCCTATTCAAACAACAAAGAAGATGATTCATTGAATCACAGGGCTCCCAACATTGAACAAGGAAAAGACTACCAAAACCCTAAGTTAGGTAGAATTGGAAAGAAAAACTCTTTTCGAATGGGATGGAAGTGGTATGAAGATCAATAGCATGACTAACATGGAGCTAAAGTTTGGAATTCATGTGATAGCACATAAAATCTATAGCTCTAATCATCTCAATAATGTGTCATGTGAGGTAGTTGATCTAGCTCACAAGGTGGTGAAGAAAAACATGTCCTTCGATCTTGCTGAGCTAATGTTAATTCAATTCAACAAGAACATGGAGAGAATTATAATATCAAAGAATAACCCGTGTAAGATTGGTTCACTCTTAAATTTTTTATTCTTCCTTGTGCAAAAGTTTTTCCCTTCAAAAGGTTTAGTCATATGGAGAAAAGATAACTAGTATTATACCAGATTAATGAGTATATAACAGAGATGGGTGAGAACTTTGTAAGTATCATGGACAATATTTTTGAATCATTCAAGGAAAAGATGAATAATAGATTTAAAATTCCTAAGAAACTTGTAGAAGATTACAAGGATGATGATTGTTTCATGGAAGACTATGATAAGGTATTCATTCAAGCAGTCAAAACTAGAGTGGTGTGGTTTAAGCCTCTAAGCTATAAGGTCAACATTGATGAAACAAAGGATATCATTGAGGCACTACTAAATGAACCTATGGATCCCAAGGCTACATATTTCAGTACTTATGATGAAGCCAAAGCTAGAATAGAACTTGAAATTAAGATTCCTCAAGCAGTCAGCAAAGGAAAGAATAGGATAGAAAAATTGAGGCAAACAAGTTCTACTCTCCTATTGATAGAAGGAAAAGGAGATGACGTGGAAGAATATTATGTAGAAGATGAGGCAGAAGAAACTAAATCAGAAGAAGAAGAGCCAATCAGGAAAAAAGGTAAGGTTATCATAACCAGATCTACCAAGTCATCTACTGTAGTATTCACTAGAAGAGCATCTAGATCAAGAAAGAAATTGAAATTATGTGAAGAAAAAGAAGAGGATGTTATTTTCAAAAGACTTCCACCTACATTTCAAGAAAAATTAAAAGATATTGATGCAGGAGCTGGCATGGAAAAATTTAAATCTCTTAGATATGAGATCAGGAATGTAGATGAGAAGAAGCAAGTTGAAGACATGATTATGTCCAAGTTGGGTAAATGGAAATATTCACCTCATTAACTTGTATAGTGAATTCCCAATGAGCTTATGGAAAAAATCAAGCCTATATGGAAACATGCTAAGAAGATTGCAAAAGATATATTTGTACAGACTCTAAGGCAGCTCATGCTAACTCTTAATGATAAAGAACCAAAAGAGTCCATGAAGAGAAATGAAGAAAAAATTACTTTGAAATTCCACACTTGCATGATATTGGTGAATGAAATTGAACATGTGGTGAAGTTAGCTACTACTACTTGGAAAAATATCTACAATCTTCATCAAACGAGTGATTTTGTTGTTTAAGTTAGCGATAAAGATGACAAGGATGAAAAGGACAATAATGATGAGGAAAATATAGAAATAGATGATGTTAATATGGAGAATGAGGAGAAATATTAGGAAGCTACCAAGGAGAATTTGTATTAAGGAAACTGACCTAGAGAAGATTGTAGTAGTAGTTATGGCCTCATTCCTCACTCTCTAAGCAAAGCTTTAAAGCCACAAAGCTCAGAGAAAGCTTCTACCAAGTTGGTTGTGGCAACCACTACAATTCCAAGCACCCAACCAATCTTTGCACATGTTCAACTAAGTACTACATTGATTGAAGTGATCAACACTTCATCTACTAAGTAGCTTGTGCTTCCTCCATCATATTTGGTTACATAACTAGGTATTCTTACTATTAGTACAATATCTACTTGTGTTGCTAGTCTTTTTATTTCTACTATTGTTACTATCCCAAGTGTACAAATAGTTAGTATAAGGATAGTTGAGAGCAAGCCTCAACTGAATACCAAAGTTTCAAGCAAGGACAAAGGTAAAGAAGAAGACATTGATCTTGATGAGGATATAGTTATCCCAAATTGGGATATCTCTACTCTGAATCTTGATCAAATACACATAGTAGGTAAACTACTAAAAAAGAAAGCTAAGCACTAGAGACTTAGAGAAGAGAAAAGTAGAGAAAACCAAGTGCTAGAAGATGCAAAGAATAAACTTGTACATGTACTTTGTACCAAGGTTGATAGTACACAGCCTATTTTGGTTCAGTTAGTAGAATTTGTTTAGAAATTTAATGAAGATTTGAATGTGCAAGAAAATTTGTTGCAGAGAGTAGAGAAGAAATTTGAGAACAAAGTATTGGAGCTAGTTGCACAAAAAACAACAATATATCAAGTAGACTTGTCTACTATTCTCAGCTCATTGGAAACCTCTGCCAATAATGTTACTTAATTATTCATCAAGTTATGTGATACATCTATCTTCACTTAGGAAATCAAAGATAAACTATCTAAGATAGATGGAGACTTGAAGGGAAGTGCACACTAGTTGTCACTTGACCCGAGCTACAATTCTGCTCATTACTCAAAGATCAGATTTTTGACTAATATGCAAGTAAAATTATTAAGGGAAGGAGCCAAGAGTAGGGCCACACTTTTAGACGCTCAAGGAATGATTCTTTCAAACATGGATGCATTGTAGAAACACATTACACATGCTAAAACTCTCATCCATGATAATAACTTCTCCACAGTTGATCACATGATGGAGTTATTAGCAGAAGTATAGATTGCATTACATACAAGACAAGTGTTACAAGAAAATTGGAACAAGAAAATGTAATTTATTTTAAAAGTACATTCTAACTTCTTGTCACATTTTGGCATTTCCATGTAGCATACACCTTTGGCATTAATGTCAAAAAGGGGGAGAAAATGAGAAGATGCAATAAAGGGGGAGAAGATGTAAATAAAGACATGGGATATATAGTAAAATGTATATATATATATATTTATGGGGGAGCATCATAATATTATACATATACATGTACATATAATCAGAAAATATCTCTTACAAAAGCAATTTTGAACAATCTCAAAAAAAGAGTATGTTACCAAGTTGAACACATAGGATATAGACTAAAGATTTTTTTGAACATTAAAATTTTGAGATTTCAATTTTTTTGATTGATAAGTATTTTTTTCACTAATGCCAAAGGAGGATATTGATGACATTATAGTCAAAGTTTGTTTATTAGTGACACACACTTAATCAAATGGTTAGTAGCTACCAAGCTTATCTTGAAGTTTACTATGTTAACCAAGTAATTCAGGTTCTACCAAGTTCTATTGTTGCTACCAAGTTCAAGAAATAGTATTCAATTCATACTAAGAAGTATCTACCGAGTTGATGATTATCATTGTAAATTGAGTTTCATAGTGTTTACCAAGTTACATAGTAAAAACTAAGTTCTCTAGTATTTACCAAGTTTGCAACATCAATAATGTGAATCTAGTGTTGATCAAGCTATGCAGTGTCAACCAAGTGATTTAGTTTATATGTCTAGTTTCGCAGTGTTTACCGAGTCGCCAATGCTGACTGAGTTCAAACTACTTAGAAGTGATTAGTATGAACTAAGTTTCTACTTCTACTTAGAGCATGATGATGCCAAGTGTTGACAATGGCTATTGAGTATCAGAATCTCACCAAGTTTTTTATTAGAACCCAAGTTCCAACAGTTGAGCTGACTTTGTGTATTTTGGTGAAACTTGTATTATAACTAACTTTGATGAATTGTAATTTGGATTAGTATATATGTAATGTATTGTATCACATCCAAAGAGAATGAAAAAGATAAGAATATGAAAGATACATGTAAGATTAGAAGTGCAAAGTAAGAAGGCTACAAGTAGTATAAGGAGCAACAAAGTTTTATCTATCATAGCAAGGTGATCATTACACTCCAAAGGAATCTCAAGCAAAAAATCAAATATTGTAGATCAAAGATCAACCACTGGTTCATCCTAATAGGTGGAATAGTTAAATCCTTTTACAAGGTAGACCTAACAGTCTTTTACAAATCTCTTTACCGAGTGCATACTTCATTGTATTTTTTGTAAATCCTTTCACAAGGTGGACCTAGTAGTCCTTATTTCTCCTAATAGGGTAGACCATTAGAAGTGATCAATCATAAGCCTTAACTAACCAACTTTATTCTACAGTAATAAAGCTTGTGGGTATCATCCCCACCCTAGTTTTACTTTCTATTTGGAAGGTTTCTGAGTCACCATATCTTGTATCAAAGTGTTATGAATATTTTAATGCTTTCAATTTTTCATGCATACAATTAGATCAAAATACATATGAAGGATTAATTGTCAAATTAAGAATAAGTTTTATTGGTTCCTGATTCACCCCTCCCCTTCTTACTAAGCTAGCCTATCTTATATTTCCAAAAATTAACTTATACACTCTCTCCCTTGGTCTTCTTTTGTAACTTATTTTCTGCATCTATCATCTTCACAATTATCTTTGGTACACAATAGATTTTCTTTACATGATGATCTCTAATCCTTTCAAAATCTCCCAACTCATCTCAGCTACCAATACTCGGGTTCCTCCTACCAAGTTATTCATTCTAAAAAGGAATAAGTGAATACTTCTTGCCACCATTCTCAATAGTAAAAACATTCTTGACATAATCATGCATAGTGCTACAATCATATTGCCAAGGTCTACAAGGTAATATGTGACAACTACTCATGTCCATAATAACACACAACACTTAATCCTTATTCTGCCCAATTTGGAAATCAACAAGACATTACTTCCTCATTTTCAAAGCATGATCATCTTGTAATCAACCAATCCTGTAATGACAAAGATTTCTTACCCTCTTCAAACCAAGTTTTTAAACCATCTCTTCAAAAACTAGGTTATCGGTTGAGGATGCTTATCAATATGCTTTTAGAGAAGAGGAGAAGATGAAGATGAGACATCAAGGTAATCCTTGAGGGAATGAGAAGCATGATCACTTGGTGAAGATAAAAAAAAATGATGAAGATGAACCAAAACTTGTTGAATAGAGGAAGATGATAGAAAAAGGTTCATTTAAGGGTACTTGCTATAGATGTGGTGAAGAAGGTCACAGATCTTTTGAATGTCCACACATTAGTAATAGAAGAAGTGTTATGGTGCAAAAGATAAAAGATTTGGTGAATGAACCTGAGCAGGATGGGGATAACTTGCTAATTCAAAGAGTTTTGCTTGGTAAGAGGATGTTGGAACCTTATCAAAGGAGGAATTTGTTTAGGACTAGTTGTAGATCTAGAGGTAAAATCTGTAATGTGATTGTGGATGGTGGTAGTACTAATAACCTAGTTGCTGAAGAGATATTTTAGAAACTTGGTTTGAAGAGGGTAAGATATCCTTGTACTTATAGGATTGGCCAGTTATAAGATGAGCATGCTTTGGAAGTAAGGGAGCAATGTCCTATTGATTTCTAGAATGAGCAGTATAAGAATAAGGTGTTGGTATTATATATATTACTTGTAGACCTTGGTAGTATAATTGTAGGGGCTTCATGCTTGAGTTTGTGGAGTTATGATCCACATGGTTGGGGATCTATTTGTGGCATATTAAGGAACCTTTCCTTAAGTGTGTGTGATGTTTGGAGTCATCATCTTGGAGTTAGAGCCATTTTAGTGGTTGTTGGTAATTTGTTCCTATTTACTAGCTGAGCTTTGGAGATTGTGTTTGCAAGCTTTGATCTAAGGGATTTGGCATGTGCACTCTTGGATTTGGATAGTTGGTTGGCACTTGGACCTATGTCTAAGTGCACATATTCTTATGTGGTCTTATGAGTTAGTTATGTATTTGATGTTTGTAGTCAAGATAACTTATAGTTTGATGGGTATATTTAATTTGGGTGTATTTGTCTAATGTAATTGGCTAGGCTGACCTGTGGCTTGGTTTAGTATAAGTAGAGGGTCTTGTGCACTCTAGAGTCATACTCATTCAACATGGAGAAGATGAGTAGCTAAGACAAGTAAAGTTTGATAAGAAGTAGTAGCTAAGTGTGGGCTTGGGAAAAAAGAAGTTTGCTTGGTGGCTTGTGAGAATGATTTGAGATTCTTCTTTGAGTTCTCTACTAGGTTGTAGATTTGGGCTAGCTATTGGCTTGGATCTTGCGAGATCTTGCTGAAATTTTATTGTAAATTTTGATAGATTTGGCCATAACCTCGAAGGCCTTAAAACTAGGAATGTTGGATGAAAATATTATTATGAGAATTGGCATTTTGAGTGATCTAAATTATGATTTTGGATTATAACACCTAATATGATACCCGTGATATTGTTAATTTAGTGCAAATAAAATGATTTCTGGACAAAAAATTATGCAAGCCAAAAAGTGGTTCATTTCATTCAACATTTGAGTTTATACAAGGTATGATGAATTTGGAGGGCCACCAACATCCCTTTGAAAATAAATGAATAGTCCAAATAATGTTTATTATAAAATAAAATATCAAAACTATGAAAACTATTAAATTTTTATTTTTAAATTTTAAGTCTACTTGTAAAAGTCATAACTTTTAGCACATAGCTCAAAAATGTACGCTACTTACATTGTTAGAAAGATAATACAATTAAGGGCCCATAAATGCCTCCAAGGCCTCTGAAAATGCAAATTACTAAAACATAGAAAATACCAACAATTTAGATTTTGATATTTCCCCTTTTTTGCTTCTTCTAGCCTCCTCTAGATCATCATGGACCATGTTCTAATAAGTGTGGATCTAAATCTCTATGTTATCATGTATATTCTATTATGTGGTTATTTGTTGGGGGTTAGGACATCTCCTTTGGGGATTCTCCTACCTTGCACCATGTCAAGTGTTATCGAAGTGAAGGTTGGATCTAGTTGATTTACAAATTTTTTGTAGAAGGTTTGTGAAGATATTGGAATATTCCTTTGAGACAATTGGACCCTAGGGTGATTGATGATCTCTGTGATGCTATGGAAGAAAGGATCTTAGAGAAGAATAAAGTAGGATTAAGATCTGAGATGGCATTGATGAAGAGTGATATGATCACTGAGATCATAAGTGTTATAGGTGGTGTACCTCAACATAAGGGTACCAAAGATGGTTGTGAGGTAGTTACTGAAGACTTTGAGGTTGCTAGATCAAGTGGTGAAGATAGAATTGATCAAGTTGAGGGACCTATGGGAAATAGGGTTGGTTAGTTTGATAGATCTAGATCTCAATTAAAGCTAAAACATAAGATGGAAGTTTCTAATTTTTCAAGTATTTTGAATTTTGAAGACATGATTGATTGGATCGATGAATTGAAAGATTACTTTGAACTAGAGGATATTGGAGACTCACTTAGAGTGAGGTTGGCACAGACTAAGATGAAGGGACATACTGCTCTTTGGTGGAAAGAATTGTAGCAAGATAGAGAAGAGGGAGGTGAAATGAAGATCGCTAGATGGAGATTGATGGTGACTAAACTAAAGGCTAAGTTCATTCCTACTGATTATGAACTTGAGTTGTTTAAGAAGTTGTTGAATCTTAAATAGAAAGATTCGACTGTGAAATATTATGTAGAGGAGTTTTACAAGTTGACTATTTAGTCTAGACATAGAGACTTGTCTAAGGAGAAGGTGACTAGATATATTGATGGTTTTATATTCAATATTTAGGATGAGATTGGTATGTTGAAAAATTCTTCAATTAAGGATGCTTATTAGTATTATTTTGAAGTAGAAGAGGAGACATCAAGGTAGTCTTTGAGGGAAGGCAAGTTGGGATCACTTTTTGAAGAACAAATTTTTTATTGAAGATGAACCAAAACCTATTCAATAGAGGAAAAGGACAAGCAAAGGTGCATTTAAGTTTACTTTCTATAGATGTTGTGAAGAAGGACATATATATTTTTAATGTCCTAAGTTTGGTGATAGAAGAAGTGTTGTGGTGTAAGAGAATGAAGACATGGTAAAATAACCCAAACAAGATGGGGATAACTTGTTGATTTGAAGAGTGTTGCTTGGTAAGAGTGTTAGCATGAAGGTAGATGGCATTCCTTTGGGGAGTAATCTAAGAATTTTTGAGTATGTGGAAAGTATTGACATGTTGTATTCATGACTATGTTTTTCATTGATGTCAACATAGCAATAATTTTGTGAAGACTAGGAGAGTAGCAGATAGAGATCAAGGTTGTATAGAAAGAGGTTTAATGTTTGGGTGATTCACAAGTAAGGACATGTTCCACATTGTGTCTGGATGATAAGGTTAAATGCACACAAAATAAGTCAAAGATGTACTAAAGATATGCTTATTTACAATAAGCAGTATAGAGACAAAGTATCTGAGAAGCAGTTTCTAGTGATTGCATTATATCTTCTAACAAAGATATAATTTGGAGATGCACAATTAGTCAGTGATAGAAGATAGTCTAATGGTGACATCAGTGGATGTGCAAGCCCTAGTGTCTTATGGGTGATAAGTTGTATATACAATGAGCAGACAATGCTATTGTAATTATGAAATAATTAATTATCTTATTATAATTAATTGGGAAAGCCTCAAGGTTGACTCAAGGAACTATTTTGAAGATATGGTATAAAGGAAAGATGTGTTCCTTGTTTATAAGTGTGTGATTAATGCATTGAATGAAAAGTAATCAATGAAGTACAAAAAGGAGTAGAGTGTTTGGTAAATGCGAGTAAGCAATCCAAGGGATTATTGGATGCAAAGTTTGTAATTTGGTATTAAGATCAGAAGGAGCAAAGGTCCAATTGATAGGACAAAGAAAGAGGAAGGAGTAGTATAGTTCAACTATATGATTCTTGAAGGAATAATATAAGGATCATTTTGATAGTGAGTTTATTGATCTTTCCCCTAAAGTTGTTTGGACAATGGGTTCATTTGTCTTTTACAACTCCTAATAGGGTTGGAATCTCCTAACACAGATTCAAAGTCTCCTAAAAAGGATTGATATGTACTAAATGTATTTCATAGAATCCTAATAGGGTCCATCCTCTAAAAAGGAATATTTTTATTAGTACAACATCTTGTGGGTACCATCCCCACTGGGGTTTTCCCTCTGATCAAGGGTTTCTCTAGATAACATATATGGTGTTATTGTACATGGGTATATTGTTGTGGTTTCTGATTATATTTCTCATATGGTTAAGTTTTATTAAGGATGATAATTTTTATAATAGTTGGATAAATAATTCATCCCCTCCCTCTTAGTTATATTGGTGGACTATATATTCTAATAAAGAGGACACCAGAACCTTATCAAAGGAGGAATTTGTTCAGGACTCGTTGCATATTTGGAGGTAAAATTTGTAATGTGATTATGGATGGTGGTAGTACTAATAACCTAGTTGCTGAAGAGATGGTTCAAAAACTTGGTTTGAAGAGGGTAAGGAATCCTTGTCCTTATAGGATTGGCTAGTTACAAGATGAGCATCCTTTGGAAGTGAGGGAGCAATGTCTTGTTGATTTTTAGATTGGGTAGTATAAGGATATGGTGTTGTGTGATATTGTGGACATGAGTAGCTGTCATATATTACTTGGTAGACCTTGGTAGTACAATTGTAGGGCTATGCATGATTTTGTTAAGAATGTGATCACTATTGAGAAAGGTGGTAGGAAGCATTCCCTAAATCCTTTGTAGAATGAAGAACTTGGTAGGAGGAACTTGAGTATTGGTAGATGAGTTGAGTTGGGAAATTTTGAAAGGGTAGAGATTAGCATGGAAATAAAACTTGTTGTGCACCAAAGATAAATGTAAAAATGACAGTTGCAGAAGAAGAACAAGGCAGAGAGTGTACAAGTTGATGTGGTGGAGGACATGTATGTAAATAACCAGTTCCAAGTTTATGTGTTAAACCCTAAAAGATTTTTTTCTAGCTATTAAGAACGTCTTTTATTTTCACCTAGGGTGTCTAATGTAGGAGAATCCTAGGGAATTCAACAATTCTATATGCAAGGGCTTCGTGTTTGAGTTTGTGGAGTTATGATTTGCATGGTTGGGGATCTATTCAAGCCATATTGGGGAACCTTTCCTTAAGTGGGAGTGATGTTTGGAGTCATCATCTTGGAGTTAGAGTCATTTTAGTGGTTGTTGGTAATGTGTTCCTATTTACTAGTTGACCTTTGGAGATTGTGTTTGTGAGCTTCGATCTGAGGGAGTTTGCATGTGTGCTCTTGGATTTGGATAGTTGGTTAGCACTTGGACCTATGTTTAAGTGCATGTATTCTTATGTGGTCTTAAGGAATAGTTATGCATTGTAAACTTGGGGCTTGTCTGAAGTATTTAATTTATGTTATGTATTTAATGTTTTTAGCCAAGCCAACTTGTGGCTTGATGGGTATATTTAATTAATTTAATTTGGTAGGACAACATGTGGCTTGGTTTAGTATAAGTAGAGGGTCTTGTGGAGTCTAGAGTCATTATCATTTAGCATGGAGAAGATGTGTAGCTAAGAGGAGCAAAGTTTGAGCAAAGCTAGTAGCTAAGTGTGGGCTTGGGAAACAAGAAGGTTGCTTTTTGGATTGCAAGCACAATTTGAGATTCTTCTTGGAGTTCTCTACCAGGTTGTAGATCTTGGCTAGCTAGTGGTTTTAATCTTGCAAGATTTTGCTGAATTTTTATTGTAATTGTTGATGTATTTGGTCATAACCTAAAAGGCCTTATAGCTAGGCATGTTGGATGAAAATCTTATTATGAGAATTGGCATTGTGTGGATCTAAATCTCTGTGTTATCATGTATATTTTTTTGTGTGGTTATTTACTAGGGGTTAGGAAATATCCTTTAGGGATTCTCCTTCCTTGCACTACATCTGCACACTTGAAGGTGAATCTACATGTGTCTTAGGAGTCAACTCCTAAATTTGCAACACGTCACATTAACATAAGAAACCACACCAAATGAAACAACATGCCTCGTTAGAAGGAAACAAACCAAAATGGTAGTTCACAACTCAAGAAGTATGAATGATCAAAGCTTGTGCTCTTAGGAGGAGGATCAAGGAAAGGTCATCATCAATATATTAGCCATGCATAACATGACACCAACAGTAGAAATGACTACTTCACGAACAACAAACTAGTATAGAAAATAAGATATATTTTTGGTTGATGTAAGAATGCTCAAAGACCCAAGATTCTCCTACATTAGATACTCAAGGTTAATAAAGAACTGATGTCCACATCAGTCACTACTCATATTTTAACTTTAATCACAAAGATCCATATTATCTTGTGTAATACATGAACTATCTTCAACTGGTTTTTTCTTCCACTAAAGTAGGTATTCCATGTAGTCCCTTCCTCTGGTACTCTTGCTTATTCTTCTATTCAAAATCTTTTCAATGTCTTATTTTTGCTTTCTAGGATAATCTAGGTTATTGTCATTCTCATCTTATGATTCTTAATACTCAAAGATGTCTACAAAGTTGAATGTAGATGATATATCCATATCTTTTGGTAATTCTGCTTCATAAGCATTTCCACTATCAAACTTTTTCAAAATCTTACAAGCTCCAAACTTCTTCATTTTCAGCTTACTATATGTATTAATTGGGAATTAATTCTTCTTGAAATGAATAATAACCTCAATACCAACTTAAAAATACTTGTGTCTCTTTCTTTTATTATCTTTCTACTTATACTTTTGATTCCTGTCTTCCAAATTTCTTTTAACTTCCTCATGCAAAGTCTTTATGAAAATTGTAAAATCCTCAACTTCAACACTCCTTGTATTAGTAATTAATTCTCTCAACTCTATGATTCCTTTATGATGAAATCCAATAGAAATCTCAAAAGGTTTCCTCTTAGTGCTTCTATTCATAGAATTATTGTATGCAAACTTTGCTTGTGCCTAGACTAAATCCCAATTAGCAGGCTTATCCTCAACTAAACATTTGAGCAAGTTACCCAAACTTTTGTTCACTACAATTTTTCCATCTATTTGAGGATGAAATTTAGAACTAAAATTCAACTTTGTATTTATCTTTTTCCAAAGTGTTCTCCATAAATATCCAACAAACTTAGTGTCTTTATTTAAAACAACGATCATAGGAAAACCACGTAATCTCACTATTTCCTTGATTAATATCTCAGCTAAATGGAATGCATCAAAGGTATTCTTAAAATTAATTCTCTCAATTCTATGATTCCTTTAGGATGAAATCTAGTAAAAATCTCAAAAGGTGTCCTCTTAGTGCTTTTGTTTATAGAATTATTGTATGCAAACTCTACTTGTGCCAAGACTAAATCCCAATTAGTAGGCTTATCCCCAACTAAACATTTGAGCAAGTTACCAAAACTTTTTTTCACTACTTTAGTTTTTCCATCTATCTGAGGGTGAAATGTAGAACTAAACTTCAACTTTATATTCATCTTTTTCCAAATTATTCTCCAAAAATAGCCAACAAACTTAGTGTCTCTATCTGAAACAATGGTCATAGTAAAACCATGTAATCTCACTATTTCCTTGAAAAATATCTCATCTACATGAAATGCATTAAATTTCTTCTTACAAGGTATGAAATGAGCCATCTTAAAAAATCTACCAACCACTATAAAAACAAAATCATTACCTCTCCAAGTTCTAGGCAATCCAAGAAAAAAATCCATGCCCACATCTTCACAAGGTCTATCAGGTACAAGTAAAGGTGAATAAACTCCCACATTTTGACTAGTTCCTTTTGCTACTTGACAAATTTTGCAACCTCTAACTATTCACTATACATCACTATAAATATGTGGCCAAAATTATCTCTTAGAAATCAATTTTATCCATCTTATTAATCCCAAAATGTCTAGCGAGTCCACCACTATGTTTCTCTTCTATTATGTTCTCTCACATAGATCCTCTAGGTATGCATAAATGAATTCCTTTGAAGAACATATCTTTCTAAATGAAATAATCTATCCACTTGTCACTCACTATCTATTCCTTACAAAATTTCCAAGGTTTTGTAAAATATAGATTAGTCTTATATAAACACTTCAAGTCATTAAAACCAAGTACCTCAACTCTCATCTCTATCAGCAAATTTTTTCTATAGCTCAATGCATTAGATAATGTCTCCACTTCTTCAGAGCTGGAACAATAACATAGAATTCTTGACCATAAATTTTATATCTTCTCCTAGGATAATTCAATTTCTCACTAAAGAAAGCTACAAGTCTTGCTTATTGACTTAAAACAATTCCAATTGCACTTCCACTAGCATCACATTCAACTTGAAAAATTTACTAAAATTAGGCGAAGCAAGTGTAGGCAATTATGCAACCTTTCGTTTCAATGTTTCAAAAATATTTTGGGCTCCATGTGTCCATTTGAAATCCCTTTTATCTCCTCTCATTGTCTTAGTCATAGAATTACAAATAGAACTAAAATTCTTGATAAACTTCCTATAAAAATTTGTCAATCCATGAAATGATCTTACCTCTCCAATATTCTTAGGTGTAGACCAATCAAGAATTACTCTTACCTTTTCAAGATCCATCTTCAAACCATCAACTAAAATTACAAAACCAAGGTAAAAAATATCCTCTTTCATAAATGAACATTTCTTCAAGTTAATCAACAACCTTTTCTCTTTTAATTTCTACAATACTTGTCTGACATGTTAAGGGTGCTCTTTCTTACTTTGGCTAAATATTTTAATGTCCTCAAGGTATACAATCACAAATTTACTCAAGAAGCTTTTCAAAACTTCATTCATTAGTCTCCTGAAAATACTAGGTTCATTATTTAGACCAAAAAGCATAACCAACCATTCATACAAACCTTCATTAGTCTTAAAAGAAGTCTTCTATTCATCTCCTTCTATGATTATGATCTAGTGATATCAACTTTGCAAATCAATATTTGTAAAATATTTTTCTGCACTCAAACTATCCATTATGTCATCCATCATGAGCAAAGGAAATATTTATTTAATTGTTATCTTATTTATAGCTCTAGAATCAATGCACATTCTCCATTCTCCATTTTTCTTAGGTGCTAATACTGTAGGTACAACACATAGACTCAAAGCCTTTCTCCAAAAATTCCTACACTTGTCTGTTCAACTCAATCTTTTCATTAGGTGTTAACCTATGTGGTGCTTTATTATGAAAACTAGCTCTAGGTATCAAATCCATAAAATGCTTTATAGTTCTCATAGGAGGCAAACAATCAGGTGCATAATCAGAAATGATGTCACGAAACTCTGTCAGCAAAGGTTCAATCTCAAGTGCATGTTCTAATTCATCTTGTTTCTTATTTTTCCTTCGAATCAAAACATAGAAAACATTATATTCTTTCATTTTTCTTGCAAATTTATTACGCTCAACTAAACAAAAACTAACTATAGTACAATGACTTTCACTCAACTTTTCTACCAAAGGTAACAATATTTGTTTCTTTTCATTCACCCAAATAGTATACTGATTCAATCTATCATCATGTAAAGATTTTCTATCATACTACCAAGGTCTACCCAAAAGAATATGATAATAATCCATAGGCATAATATCACACAAGACTTCATCATGATAATTCCCAATTTCAAATTTGACAAGGCATTGTTCAATTACAAGTAGTTTGTGCTCCTTCTAGATCTAAGCAACATGGTACAACTTAGGGTATCTAAACCTCTTTAATTACAATTTGTTAACTGACTCTTCATATGCCAAATTATTAGAAATCCCACTATCAATGATTACCTTGCAACATTTTCCAATGATCTTACATCTAATATTGAATAAGCTTCTTCTTAGAATAGGTTTTTCATCACTTTCTTCATTCCATAAGACTTTTCTCACCATCAAGTTTTCACCCTTATCAGGTTAATTAGACATTTCATCAACTTATTTAGAAGCCAAAGTATTTCTGCTATTTCCTCAAGTTTTGTTTCTAGAGTTAGTACATTCAAAATCTTTATGACCTTCTCCACATTTGTAACAAGTACCCTTAAACCCTAATATTTCTTCCTTCTTTCCATTATTGTTATTCCTAGAGTAACCATTATAGTTTCCTCTAGAGCAATTACCTCTTTTACTAGTAGGTTCATCTTTCCATCCTTTATCTTGATCTAAATTGTTAGATCTACTGCTTTCTCCACAAATTCTACCTCTGCTTCTCTGAAATCTACCACCTCTTCATCTCTATCTTTGATCATGTTTCTTTGTCAATTTTTCTTTAGCATTCAAGGAAAATTGTTATGCTACCTCCACACTATCTATCTTAACATAGCTAATCTCATCTTGAATTGATATTCTTAGGCCATTTAGGTATCTAGCCACCTTTTCAACTTCATCATCCACATGCCCAAATCTGGTATTTAGTTTGCATAATTCCTTAGTATATTCCTTCACACTCATGTCCTTTTGTCTCAAATTTTGCATCTTCTTTAGCAAAATAACTTGGTAATCTATAGGGAGTAACTTCTTCTTCATCTTTCCAAGCATTTTCATCCGTGTCTTGATCTTTTCCTTGCCTCTCTCTAGTCTATCAGCTTGCAAATGATCCCACCAAAGAGATGCATGATCTTTCAACTTTATAACTACTATCTTAACCTTTTAATTATTAAGAGTATCTTCATACATGAAATACTTTTCCATTTCAGAGATCCAATCCAATACCAAATTAGTCTCAAGTTTTCCATCATATTAAGAAACTTCTACAATAGGTCTAGCATTTTCTCTAGATAAAACTCTCATAAGTCTTTCTTCATCTTTTTTAACTTTAGGTTCAGGATTAGGGTTCATTACTACCTCTTCTTCATCACTAACATCTTCAAGATGTACTCCTCTTCTCTGGGTTGTCTGCAAGGCTTCAAGTCTGGTTGCAGTTTGCCTCAACATATCCATTATACCATTATCAACATTTCCTCTACCATGAACCATCTTGTAGGAGAATCCCCAAAGGAGATATCCAAACCCCCAGCAAATAACCACATAGTGGAATATACATGATAACATAGAGATTTAGATCCATACAATGCCAATTCTCATAGTAAGATTTTCATCCAACATGTTTGATTGTAAGGCCTTTTAGGTTACATCCAAATACATCAACAATTAAAATAAAAGTTTAGCAAGATCTCACAAGATCCAAACCACTAGCTAGCCCAAATCCACAACCTGGTAGGGAACTCAAAGAAGAATATCAAATCATGCTCGCAAGCCACCAAAGAACCTATTTGTTTCCCAAGCCCACACTTACCTACTAGATCTACTCAAACTTCACTCCACTTAGCTACTCATCTTCTCCATGTTGAATGACAATGACTCTAGACTTCACAAGAACCTCTACTTATACTAAACTGAGCCATAGGTTAGCCTAGCCAATTACATTAATTAAATACATCCACATTAAATATACCCATCAAGGCACTAGTCAGCTTGGCTACAAATATTAAATACATAACATAAATTAAATACTTAGGAAATGCCCCAAGTTTAAAATGCATAACTAACTCATAAGATCACATAAGAATACACACACTTAGACATAGGTCCATGTGCTAGCCAACCATCCAAATCTAAGAGCAGACATGTCAACTCCCTTAGATCAAAGCTCACAAACACAATTTCTAAAGCTCAACCAGTAAATAAGAACACATTACTAGCAACCACTAAAATGGGCCTAACTTTAAGATGATGGCTCCAAATATCGTGCACACTTAAGGAAAGGTTCCCAAATATGCCTCAAATAGATCCCCAATTATGTGAATCATAACTCCATAAACTCAAGCATGAAGCCCTTGCACATAGGATAATTGACTTCCCTAGGATGCTCCTACATTAGACATCCCAGGTGAGAAGAAAATATGTTCTTAATAGCTGAAAGAGAATATTTAAGGGTTCAAAACATAAACCCCAAATTGAGTCTTCACATACATTTCCTCCACCACATCAAATTGTACACTCTCTCCATTGTTCTTCTTTTGCAACTTCTTTTCTATAGCTGTCATCTTCACATTTGTCTTTGGTGCACAATAGGTTTTCTTTCCATGATGATCTCTAACACTTTAAAAATATGCCAACACAACTTGGCTACCAATACTCAAGTTCCTCCTACCAAGTTCTTCATTCTGCAAAGGAATAAGAGAATGCTTCCTACCACCTTTCTAAATTTTAATCACATTCTTGACACAATCATGCATAGCCTTTCAATAATACTACCAAGGTCTACCAAGTAATATTTGACAACTACTCATGTCCATAATATCATACAACACCTGATCCTGATATTGCTTAATCCATCACTTCCACAACATTCTCATCTTGTAACCAACCAATCCTATAAGGACAAGGATGTCTTACCCTCTTCAAACCAAGTTTCTAAACCATCTCTTCAATAACTAGGTTATCAATTCTACAACAATCCAAAATCACTTTACAAATTTTACCTCTAGACATGCAATGAGTCTTTAATAAATTCCTCCTTTGATAACATTCAAACATCCTCTTACCAAGCAAAACTCTTCAAATTAGCAAGTTATTCCCATCCTACTTAGGTTTATTCACCAAGTCTTCAACCTCTTGCACCACAACACTTCTTTTATCACCAACCTTAGGTCATTCAAAAGATCTATGACCTTCTTCATGACATCTATAGAAAGCACCCTTAAATGCATCTTTTCCTATCCTCTTCCTCTGTTCAATAGGTTTCATTTCATCTTCAACAGTATGTTTATTCTTCACCAAGTCATCCTACTTATCCTTCTCTCAAAGATTACCTTGATGTCTCCTCTTCAACTTCTCTTCTTCTCAAAGCATACAAATAATCATCCTCAACTAAAGTAATATTCAACATACCAATCTCATCTTGAATATTGAATCTCAAACCATTAATATATCTAGCCACTTTCTCCTTAGACAATTCTTTATGTCTAGAATGAATAGTCAACTTGTAAAACTCCCGTGAATAATCTTTCATAGTCATATCTTCCTGTTTTAAATTCAACAACTTCTTAAACAAATCAAGTTCATAATTAGTAGGAATGAACTTAGTCTTTAGTTTAGTCACCATCAATCTCCATCTAGTGATGTTCATTTCACCTTCCTCTTCTCTATCTCACTGCATCTATTTCTACCAAAGAGTAAAATGTCCCTTCAGCTTAGTCTATACCAATCTCAATCTAAGTAGGTCTCCAATATCCTCTAGTTCAAAGTAGTCTTCCAATTCACCAATACAATCAATCAAGCCTTTAGGATTCAAAGTACCTAAGAAATTATAAACCTCCATCTTATGTTTTAGCTTCAATTGAGATCTAGATCTATCATACTGACCAACCCTATTTCCCATAGGCCTCTCAACTCAATCAATTCTATCTTCACCACTCAATATAGCAACCTCAAAGTCTTCAACAACTTCCTCATAACCATCTTTGATACCCATATGCCGAGGTACACCACCTATAACACTTATGATCTCAATGATCATATCACTTTTCATCAGTGCTATCTCAAATCTGAATTCTACTTGAATCTTCCCTAGGATCCTTGCTTGCACAACATCACAAAGATCCTCAATCGCCCTAGGGTCCAATTGTCTCAGAGGAATCTCCCAAGATCTTTGCAAACCTTCTGCAATAAATCCCCAAATCAACCAAATCCAACCTTCACTCTGATACCACTTGACATAGTGCAAGGTAGAAGAATCCCCAAAGGAGATGTCCTTACCCCTAGTAAATAGTCACACAACAAAATATAGAGAATAACATAGAGATTTATCTACACAATTCCAATTCTAATAATAAGATTTTCATCCACCATGCATGACTGTAAGACCTTTAGGGTTATGACCAATTACATCAATAATTACAATAAAAGTTTAGCAAGATCTCACAAGATCAAAACGACTAGCTATCCCATATCTGCAACATGATAGAGAACTCCAAGAAGAATCTCAAATTGTGCTCGTAAGCCACCAAGCAAAATTCTTGTTTCCCAGGCCCACACTTAGCTACCAATTATGCTCAAATTTCACTCCTCTTAGCTACTCATCTTCTCTATGCTAAATGAAAATGACTCTAGACTCCACAAGACCCTCTACTTATACTAAACCAAGCCATAGGTTGACCTAGCCAATCACATTAATTATATACACCCACATTAAATATACCCATCAAGCCACAAGTTGTCTTGGCTATAGATATTAAATACATAATAGAAATTAAATACTTAGGACATGCACCAAGTTTACAATGCATAACTAACTCATAAGACCATATAAAAATATGTGCACTTAGACATAGGTCCATGTACCAACCAACTATCCAAATCCAAGAGTGCACATGCCAACTCCCTTGGATCAAAGCTCACAAACACATCCCCAATGTGCCTTGAATAGATCCCAAACCACACGAGTCATAGCTCCACAAAATTGAGCATGAAGCCCCTACATAGTGACTCATTTAATTCCCTAGGATTCTTGTGCATTAGACACCCTAGGCAAGAAGAAAAGATGTTCTAAATAGCTGAAAAACATATTTCATGGTTCAATACATAAACCATGAACTGGTTCTTCACATACATGTCCTCCACCACATCAACTTGTACACTCTCTCCCTTGTTCTTCTTTTGCAACTTCTTTTCTATAGTTGTCATCTTTACATCAGTATTTAGTACACACAGGTTTGCTTCCCATGCTAATCTCTAACCCTTTCAAAATCTCCCAACTCAACTTGACTACCAATACTCAAGTTCCTCCTACCTATATGTAGTGAAATCCTAGTATGTAAATAAAATTAAAATATATCTAACATTCACAACTAAATAAATACAATAAACTTTATGAGAAGGCAAAGGAGACACAAAAGAGGATTGCAAACCAAGCATGGTAAGCTCCCCTAGGTGTGACCTTGATACTTTGATGTGTCAAAAAGATGGCAGATGTGTGCTCAGGACAATCTCAAGATTCAAGTGATAGATTATGGTCAAATATGAGGGTGATTAAAGGGTTTAACAATGGGAGCATGGGGAGATTTTTCCATTATAGATGGTATTTTGATAGTTTGTGGGCTTTAAAAATAACATTATAAGTTTGCATGGTAAGTGGATAGTTTGTGAGAGGGTGAGGGTCTAATTTAAATTCCAAGGGGTAGTGAGATGGAGGGCTAATATGCAAGGATGGAAAAAGGACGAGTGAGGGCTAGGATGTAAGGAAGGGGAAACACATGGATTGTGCTTCTTCAAATCCATAGCCTTGTGACAAGTGTCACAAAGGGATTGAATGGGGGAAGAGGGTCAGAATGAAGGGTTAAAGGGAGTTATGAGGGAGGAGTGTGGAAGAGGGATGTAAGAGGCCTTAAAGAGCCATTAAGGCATGTAAGAGCATTAAAGTCTCTTGGATAGGAATGTAAGAAGGATGGGATAAGACTTTGACTTTGTTTTGGGTTAGAAAGTCTTAACCCTTGTTTAAAGTTGTGCACATGTTTGGGAGAGGGATTAGACTTGGCTTAGGAGGGGACTAGGATGTAAGTGGCTTAACATTAATGAGATAGGTTAATTAGCTGGCTAAGTGAGGTTAGCATAGGTGGATGGGTTGGATTTGAATAATAATATGGTGTAGGATGGTTAGGGGTTGGGAATTGATTTATTAAATGATTGATTTAATAAAAGGGGATGTAGGATTAAATTAAATAGGTATAGTGCAATTATTTAATTTAATAGAAGAATAGGAGTTTAATTGATGATTTGACTTTAGGTTGTCATTTGATTTTATCAATTTGGACTATAGTTAATTAAATAAATAAATAAACTAGGGGATGATGATAAATTAATTAAATATTAAATATTTAATCAATAATATCATAAAAGATGACAAAGTAGGATTACTTAGTGATATAATTAGATTTAGGTATCTACATTTTGCGCTTCTTTGACATAGTGTTGGAAGAACACTATTTCAAAGAAGTTTGGATGTAAACAACCTGAAAAAGATTTTTAAAGTAAAAAAGTTAACCAATTTTGAATAGAAAAAGGAGAGATTAGATTGTGTGATGCCCCCTTAAGAAGGTGATGGGGAGAGAAAATGAGGTTCGATGACTTCTTGAAAAGGTACAACAAGCTGGGGTGAGCAGGAATGATGCAAAGGAACTAAAAAGGGGTTAAATTTGCAAAAATAATAGGGTTAGGGTGAAAAAGGGCCTAGAGAGGTCAAAGAGGGATGTAGGGCACCACAGGGGGCCTATAAGAGGGTCCAAGAGGTTCAAAAAAGAGTAACTACTCTCATATTTACAATGAGATATTACCATTTATGAGCTCTGCATTAGACAACATGATGACTACATAGGAACAGCTGGAGCATGGGATAGACATGGTACAATGTGTGCAAGCATGACAGACACTAGACCATTTGGTAGGCACTAATACTTTGCTATTTAGATTTTATATTTTACTTTTATAGCATTCCCAAAAAATTAAAAGTGCATTCTCGCAAGCACGGGTCCAGCAGGATCACGATCTTGTAAAAGGGCCAAGGGTAAAGGGTTAAATGGAGGGTTTTAAGATGTTTTTATGTGAAAGAAAATCCATTTAATGTAGATAGTGGGCTTAGACATAGGAAAGCATTCCTAGTAGTGGGAACACTTTTCCACAGGTTAAGGGTAGGTTAGGGTATAGTCAATGTAGGAATGAGGGTTAGGGTTGAATAGGGGGGAGAGAGGCTCTTGCTGAAATCTACAACTGTGAGAATGCAGGGACAAAGATGGGTTGTGGGAATGTAATCTTGCTTGTGGAAATGTGGTCATAGGGTTAGGTTTGATATGTAAAAGGGGATAATGAAAAATGAGAAAAATGAGTTAGTGGAAAGGAGAATTGACATGAGTTTCATTTTCTAGATGTAGTGGTCACTGGATACATTTGTGTCATGAGAGTGACATCCTGTGGTACTACATACTAGAGAGAAATTCACACTAGTAGACTAGGTGAGGATTGACACTATTCGACTATCACCTTGAAGGATGTCTACAAGATCTTTTAGTTGCCAATGCAAGGCACACTAGTGATGATAGTGAGAGGAGTCACAAGAGAGAGGGAAGTATAGTGACTGGCAGGGCTTAGCATCCAATTTTGGATTCAGAGGGGTCAGTATGTGCTGAATGAGCACTTGGATCGGGTGGCCATAGATCAACAGATATATTTTTGTGTATGGGCTAGTGTTAGGGTACATTTCCCTATATACGAGTAGTATAGGAGTGACAGTAGCATTAATTACTATAATTATCTAGATTGTAGATGAGGGAGTCCCAGCTACATGGGGCTTACTAATGGTCACAGAGCTATATAGGGACTTGCACTAGATAGTATATTAGGGTGTAGGGTGCCACCAAGGGAGGAACCTAGGATTTCTAAACTTGCTATAGGTATGATCATAGGAGTATAGTGTGACATTTAGATTGATTGGGAAGATGGATAGGTAGCTGGAGGAGCATGTGGTATATAGCTAGGGAGATCTATTGACATACCACCACATAGAGGAAGTAGACTACTTGCAAGTCTAGATAGATGAGATTCAAGTAGTGATATGGAGGCCATATATAGGTCTTGGGCCATGGGTCAAGGAGAGGAAAAAAATTCCTAACATGATATCAACGTGTTTTGTTTTTAAATGATGGGACTATATAGTTGAGTAGTTTAGGCAAAAAAGGGTATTACAAAAGTTAAAATGGCCACAAGATGTGCCAAGAGATCTTGTTTGGTACTAGAGAGCTACTAGGGAGTTGATTATGCTATTTGGGCCACCCTTATAGAGAGGGAATTTTTTAGGCATGGCAGGATATCACGACCTAGGATTGGGACTAATTTAGCAAACTGACAAATACTAGTTCTACAGAGGCTTATAGGATCAGTTTCAGTGCCTGAGGCTAGTGGGGAGAGCATAGGTTACCAAGGTGGTGGTGGTGGTAGGAGAGATCTCCTAAGCAGTGAGGAGGAAGAGGTATGAGGCAAGGGAGTTGAGACAATGAGCAAAGGCTGTGGTGTAGGGGAGGAACCACAGAGGAGGAGACAAAGGGAGGAAGAGGAGGAGGAAAGGGGGAAAGAGGAAGGGAGGTAGGAGGAGTCAAAGCCACATTTTGAAGGAGAACAGGGGGCCTAAGGGCTGGTTGGGGGATGATGATCTTGTGTTGGAGAGGAGGATGGTGGATTGGTGGGAAGATATACCTCCCTATAGTAGGTACATGATGCCATGAGCTAGCTGCTATGAAATACATAGTGAGAGAGGGACCAGCTAAGAGATGAGCAAGATCAATTCTAGAGGGAGCAAGATGCTACCTAGGGACAACTAGACAGATCAAAGACTGAGCTATAGGGTTTGCGGCTGGAGTCATGTTAGTTGGAGGGGAGGTTAGAAGTAGTGGAGTCAAAGAGAGATACACTCCAAGGGAGAGCGGATGTTTTACAAGAGGAGAGAGACAAGATGGTGGTGGAGGTGGAAACCCTTAGAGTGTAGATGGTAATGGGGGGAGGGTTGGAGGAGCAAAGGTCACTAAGGGGGAATTAGAGGATTTGTGGGAGAGGGAAAGCTTTAATCAGGGTAGATGCCATGTAGTTGTACCGACAAATCAGATTAAACATTATAGATGGTCAACATAGTTGGGTACAAATGGCATGCACATAGGTATGTAGGGTGGTGGGGAGATGGGTGGAGTACTAGGGGATTACAGAGGACTAGTGGGTCTCAGCAGACAGGACAGAGCCAAAGATGGGAGAAGGGGACAACTGGGAGGAGGGACAAGGGGAGAGTTCAAGGATAGGAGGAGGAGTAGAGAGGATGAGGCTACCACTAGTAGAAACAACAACATAGGGTGTAGAGAGGGAACTCTACAAGTCTGACGAAGAGGAGGTGATGGATGAGGAGACAGATGAGTAGTGATATGCCGCATTTTTTTGATTTTCAGGGTATTTTGGATAGATATGTATTTTTGTAGGCACAGACCCAAATGTACTTGTACTGATGTATGCACTATATGGATACTCTATTGGACTATGATGGACATTTTTGTATTCTTCCAGGGGTTGGTGATGTAGGATATGATATTGTTCATGAGATATGTGAGATACATGATGTTACTGACATTTGTTATTGACATGTTTGATGTAGGATATGATATTGTTCATGAGATATGTGAGATGCATGATGTTACTGACATTTGTGATGAAGGATGTGATGTTGGTTATGAGATATAAAATGCAAAGAATGATAATGAAAAGTGAGTCCAATAATAATGCAAATGAAACCTAAAATGTACTATAAATAATAAATACAATGGACAATTTAAAAATGAACCGAAATAGACTATGATGGTGCAAATGATAACTTGAAAAGAAATCTAAAACTATGATGATGCAAAATGATAACTAAAATCAACCTAAGAAGACTATGGTAATGCAAGTTAATCTATAATGAATCTAAAAACTATGATGTAAACGTTAATGGAAAATGGATCTTAAAGATACTATGATAATGTAAAATGATAATGGAAATGAACCTAAAAGGACTGTGATGATGCAAAGTGATAACAAAAATAAACCTAAGGAGACTATGATGATGTAAAATGATAATAGAAAATGGATCTAAAAAGACTATGATGATGCAAAATGATAACCAAAATGATACTAAGAATACTATGATAATGAAAATGAACCTAAAAAAAATCTAAAAAAACTATGATGATGCAAATGATAATGGGAATGAATCTAAAAAGACTACAATGAAGCGAATAAACCTAAGATAAATCTAAAAATTATGATGATGCAAAATGATAACAAAAATGTATCTAAAAAGATTATAATGATGTAAAATGATATTTGCAATGAACCTGAAAGGACTATGATGATGAAAAGTAGTAATGAAAATAAACCTAAAAGAACTATGATGATGCAAAGGGATAACTAAAATGAATCAAAAAATTATGATGATGCAAATGATAACTAAAAGGAATTAAAAAAATACAATGATGCAAAATGATAACTAAAACTAAAGAGATTATGATAATGAGGTAAATGATGAATGTAAATGACATGAATGCAAGTATAATGATAGGGAAGTGAATGTGGGGGTAGGGAGATGGGTGAAATGGACCTATAACATATCACTAACTGACCATAGACTTAGGTGGTGGGATAAAACAATGTGCACAACTTTGAACATAGGTGGTTTAGGAGATCTAGGTAGATTTGATAGGTGTGGGGATGAGAGTAGAATGGAAGAGGTGACTTTAGAGAGGGGACTTTCAAGGTTGGGTGAAATGGGGGTGGGAAAACAAGAATTGTGGATTTGTTAAGGATAAAAATCGTAAGATAGGTAGGATAGATGTGTATGGTAAGATAGGAGCTTGTAAGATTGGGAAGATTGATGTGGTAAGGTGAGATGGGAAAGATTTGTTGTCATGAAAATGAAGGTAGTGGGGGGGGGGAGGATTCCACTTGAAGCTTGAGGGTGGGGTACTTCGTAAAGAAGGACCACCATGTAGTTTGAGCACTTAGTTTGATATAGGAATATTGGGGATATGCCAAGGTTACCAAGAACATCAAGGTCTATCCATCAATATTACATAGGACTGACTCAAAAAAACCACACAAGGATTTCCCCAACATCACACATGAATCCCAAAGGAATCAAAGTGGAACAATACTGGGTAATCCACAAGCAAAAAATATTTCCCAATTGCATCATGTGATAAGAATATGTTTGGAACATGCAAGGGTCACATCCAACTAACTCACAAGTAGAAAATGACTTGATCAAGGCCTCACACTCTAATTGCCCCATTCAAAACACACCATGATATAAAAGATCATGGAAATATTGAGGAGGGAACAACCAAATTTCTTGGAAAAGATAATGAAGAACCAAAAAGTGAAATCCAATATTGAACAAAAGAATGAATCCATAAAAAGTAATCTTTTTCCAAAGAGATTGGTAGGACTAGATATTGACAGACCAAGATCAAACATGAGGAAGGATGCATCCTACAAGGACCTATTGGTAGTATTTTGGACAAAAATGAATTAAAAAAACATAACTATTGTAGGAAAACCTTTGATGACAAAGGATTGTGTCTAAGGATTCACTAAAATGTCTAACCAAGAGAACTGCAAATTGGGACCAAGCATGAACTGACATGAAAAGTTGAGAGATATACAATGAGATGTAGAAAAGTTCAAAGTGATGGAACTCTTTCGTATGATAGGGAAGTGACTATATTTAAAATGGAGTAATTGTAATAACCCAAAATTGGCAAATTTCCATATTAACCAACTTTGGTTTGTTCAACTATTCCTAAGTCCTATTTTACAAGGCAATTCTAATTCTAATAATCGCTACTTGATCTAGGTGTCAAATGTAGAAAACTGTAATTTGCATTAATCATATTATTTATTTAATTCCTAAATATCAACTCAAATTAGCTACACAAACCTATCTATTTAAATTAATTTAATTATAAGTGTTCTACTTTAATTAAATTAAAATTACATCTTTAGCTAATATACAAAGGAATTAAATACATTTAATTTAATAAGATATCTCCTCTTTTTAATTATTGAATTTAATTATTCAATTAGTTAAAGTTATCCATTTATGAGGTCATATTCTATTTTATTAAATTAGATATTCACTCAAAAAAAGGAACCAGTCAGCTCCTTTTATCACTCAAGAGGCAGTTAGTCAGCTCCTTTTATCACTCAAAAGGCAGTTAGTCAACTCCTTTTATCGCTCAAAAATGACTTAGTTAACTCCTTTTATCACTCAAAAAGGGCTCAATTAACTCCTTTTATCACTCAAAGGCAACTAGTTAACTCCCTTTTTGTAAGGAAGTTACCTTTATGACTGGCTCTCCTCTTCAATCTTGACCGTCAATCACATCTTTGATTCTATAAAAGAAGCTCTCCATTCCCCATGACAGAGGAAGATTTTTGGAATTTTGCGTCGAACTTATGCCAAAATTCTTACTCACTTTTCTCACATTTTCATAGCTTTATTTCTTTCATTGTAATATCATTTAGATTTTAAATATGCATCCATTTAGATACTATGTTTCTTCATTTCTTAGATTAATAATTACATCTCTCATCTAGATTAATTGCACTTTCATTTAGCTGCATAAATCCGTCATTCTAGAGGTCTGGTTGCCTACTTCTTGTTTTGAGAGCAAAGGCATAATCCTTCTAGTTAGAAGGCAACAGGTCACTCTATTAGACTTTTTGAATAAACAATACAATGTTTATTTCGGGATGATCTCATAGGTAATGACCATGTTGAAGTGTATGTGAGGATTAGAGGCCCCAATTTTGCATATACAGTAATATTAGGAAAAGGAGATAGCATGAATTGATTTGATATAGTAAAATGTGAAAAATCTCAGGATGAAGACATAGCAGGAAATAAGACATCGTACAATGTGAAAAAGATTAGGATGAAGAGATAGCGAGAAAAAAGATATGATACACTATTTTACAAGGGGTATGATACAAAGATATAATATAGGAGATATGATACATGGATGGGATACATGCAATATGGTACATGGATATGATATATGTGGGAAGTGTTATGATACAATGCACTGCTCTGATTTGACTTCCAAGATCAGAGATGGGGATAGTGATAGTGATAGTGCGGTGATGGGATCTTTGGAACACCTTGGGAAAATAAGGATATGGACAAAAAGATATGGGAGATATGGTGGAGGGATGTAGATGAGTGATAGATAATGTGAAGACCAAGGTACCTATACAAGGTGCTTGAATTGCCAAGTTTTCACCTTTGGATGCTTATTTTTCTTTACTATTTTCTTTTGGTTTCATGCATATTTTGATTTTTTTTGGGGTCTTTTTGTAGGATTAGTAGGATACAGTAAGGAAATTAGGCATAGAAATTCTTTAGGTTAATGATGTTGGTCAGATCATTTAGTGTTTCACCTTCAAGTGTTGATAGTTGATATGCTCCTGAGCCAAAAGATGCAGTGACAACATATGGACCAAGCCATGTGGGCTCAAACTTGCCCTTCTTGGACTTTCATGTTTTCTTTGAGAACCATGTCATCGATTTGAAATTGTCATGGATGAACCTTCTTGTTGAAGTTGTGCTAGAGGTAATTTTGATAGACTATTAGGTGGTCATAGGCCTATTGCCTCTTTAATCAAGTAGATCTAGCTGTATGAGTCAGGCTACTTTGTAATCCTCATCTGATATTTTTCCTCACAAAGAGATGCATAAGGATGGGAGTTCAACTTAAATAGGTAGGACTACTTTGACACCATAAACTAGGGAGTATGGAGTTGTTCTTGTGAATGTACAGAATGAGGTGCGGTAAGCCCGAAGGGTGGGGTTGATTTGTAAGTTCCAATTGCAGTCAGAATCATTGAAAAATTTCTTGAGGATTTTGAGTAGAGTTTTGTTAGTTACTTTAGCTTGACCATTACCTTGTGGGAAGTATGGGCTAGAAAAATGGTGATGAATGTGTAGGGAGGTGCACAACTCTTCCATATTGAGGTTTTTGAAGTTACCTCCATGGTCTATAAAAATGGTAGCAAGGATACTGAAGTGACATATAATGTGATAGAGGATGAATTTAAATACTTGAACTCCTATGGCAGTGACAAGTGGGACTGCCTCAACCTACTTGGTGAAATAATTAGTAGCAGTGATGATCCATTTGTGGCCTTCAAAAGATAGAGGTGCAATAAAACCAACAAAGTCAAACCACCAATATGCAAAAGGCCATGGCAGCATAATGGCTAAGACTATTCCACTTGTGTAAGTAGCAACAAGTCTAGAGTGTACCTCTTTTAATGATGTAGCAACCTCATTTGGTCTAAACACTAAGAGAGTATCATGATAACCTCAATGATATAGGGTGTTAGCTATGATAGTTTAGTGGGATGCTCTGCAAATGAGGTTTTGGTGTTGGGTTCTTATGAAATGAGGAGATATGATACCATTTTTTATATAAGCATGAATTTTATGGTACTATAGGGATTGGGGACCAACCAAGATGGATACTTGTGTCGATTCATCATTCTCATATGTGGGCTTGTGTAGATGCTCAACTAAGAACTCATATTATGTAGCTTCCTAAGGGATCTCCAAGAGTGAACCAATTGTGGCCATGGCATCTAAAACCTTGTTTTTCAACCTTAGCACCTATTTGAATTAGATCTTTTAATTGATCAACCAATCTTTTGTAGGGTTGGAGTTTATCATCTTTTGTTTGGTACTCATCAAGGACTTTCTTGATAATTAGTTGTGAGTCTCCAAAGACTTGTAGCTCTATTATATTCCATTCAACTGCTATTTTGAACCCTATAATAAGAGCTTCATACTTTGATATGTTGTTTGTGCACTGGGACTGAAGTTTGAAAGATTTAGGAATATAGTCTCCTTGAGGGGTGACCGACAATATGCCCACTTTAAAACCATGGGATATATAAGATCCATCAAAGTATAGCTTCCATGATGGTTGTTCCTCTATCATGTAGAGATGTTCATTGGGAAACTCCATAACTAGAGGATGTCTATCTAGTAATGGTGCATCAGCCAAGTGATTTGCTATAGCTTGTCCTTTGATTGCATTTCTATTGACATATTAGATGTCAAATTCACTAAGAAGCGTGACCCATTTTGCTAAGTGACTTGTGATTACTGTGCATGATAACATGTATTTCAAAGGATCAATCTTGGAGATGAGTTGCACAATATGACTTGGCATGTAATGGCAGAGTTTTTGAGTGGCAAAAACCATAGCTAAACAAGATTTTTCTATAGGCATGTAACTAAGCTCATAACCAACTAGAGTATGGTTGATGTAGTAGATAGCCATTTCTTTCCCTTTATCATCAAGTTGTGTGAGAAGCATGCCTAATTCCATTGAAGTAGTTGTTATGTACAATATCAAATGGACTCCCAACTATTGATAGAACTAGGGTAGGAAGGTTGGACAAGTATTGCTTGATTTGTGCAAATTGTGCTGGCAAATATGATCCCATCTAAAATTTTGATCCTTTTTGAGAAAATGTGTGAACGGATGACATTTATTTGTGAGCTATGAGATGAATCTTCTAATTGATTGCAACTTCCCTTTGAGAGAACAAAGTTGTCATAACATCTTGGGAGGATACATATCCATGATGGCTTTGACCTTCTAAGGGTCAATCTCAATACCACACTTTGATACAATAAAACCTAAGAGCATGTCAAATGTGATGCCAAAGAAAAATTTCTTGGGGTTGAACATGAGATGGTATTTTGCCAGTCAATCAAACACTTCCTCAAGGTGAGATAAATGATCAAGCACATTAAGATATTTTACCAAGATGTCATCCACATAGTCTTCAAGGGTTTTAAGGATGAGATCATGGAAGACGATTTTCATAGCTCACTGATAGGTTGCCCCTACATTGTTTAATCCAAACAACATCATGTTGTAACAAAAGGTTCCCTAGGGGTGGTGAATGTTGTCTTATGTTGATCTTCTTCTACTATCTAAATTTGATTATACCCAAAGAAACCATCCATGAGAGATAAGAGCTTGTGATCTACTATGAGGTCCACAATTATGTCTATATTTGGTAAAGAGAAATCATCTTTAGGACAAGCCTTATTGAGATCTCTAAAATCTGTGCAAATTCTTATATCACCAAAGGGCTTGGTGATAAGTACCATGTTAGAGATCCAATTTGAATAATCAATTGGCCGAATGATCTTTGCATCTAGCATATTTTCTAACTCCACTTTGACTAGTAAAGCAACTTTGGGATACATCTTTTAGAGTTTCTACTTGATTGGTTTGACCTTTGGGTCTACAACCAAATGATGTGCTACTAGCTTAGGATCTATTACTGGCATGTCTTGATAATACCATGCAAATCAACCAATATTTTATTTCAATAAGAAGATCTACTTATTTTGATGGTAAGGATGCTACAATCTATGTGATCCTTGGGGTCTCTATGAGACTAATGCTAACTAGTTTGGTGTCCTCTATCAGGATTGATGATGCTATAGGCCTGTGATCTTGTGGGGGAAGGATGAAATCTCCATCCTTAGGTGCCTTAGAGAGGTTTTCATCGTCAGATATGTCCTTATCTTGATTTCACCTTTTTAATGATCCAATGGTGCACTAGAAGAGTTATCACTAGGGGATACCTTTGCTTTTCTTTTTTGATTTTTGTTTTCTTTCTTTTGATCATTTTTGTGACTAGATATTTCATTCTTTCCAAAGCAACCCTTTGGGTCCAATTTGTAGGCATAGGCTGATTGTGGTGGTGGTTTTTGTATACTATCTCAGCTCTGATGAATCTAAGGAGTGCATGCTCCATAGAGAACTTGTCAACATGAATAACAATTGGTCCCAATGAATGAGTTTAGGATGAGTGAGAGGAAGATCTATGAGGTTGATGGATAGTTCACAAAGCACAGAAGCTCTTAGGGTAAGTTCATCAAGGAAAATATTATCGTAGGCTTTCTTTTCTACCTCCTCAGGGATATCATCATCTTCTTCAACGTAGTTGTGGATGTTTAAAAAGGCATGACCATCTTTAGTAGTGCCTAGGTAGTTACGTGGAGTTCATAACCTATACCTTTCTTTTTCCCCTCTTTTTATGCTTCTAAAGGTTGTCTGATGCCTAACTCTTCATGCCCTAGGCCACTTCCTTGATAGTCCCATTGTTTGGTAGCAAGGCAGTGTGAATGTGGATATTTCTATCCAAAATAGTCAAGGAGCTCTTTACCTTTTGGATGTGGGTCCTTATATAACCAAATGCTAATGTCAGGGGTTGTTTCTTCTCCATTAAGGATCCCATTGTCAACAAATATGGCGAGTTTGAGTTGTTTGAGCTTAGGATTTTTGTCTGGCTTTGGCCTTTGGTAGGTTGGGCACCCCTGAGTATGTAGGTCAAGAGATAGAGTACCAACAAAAAAGGCATCTAAAATACTATATTCACCACAACCTTTGTAGTTGATCTTAACCATGGAGAATGTGGAGGCTAAAATGATGTCAATATTGTGGCAAGTATCAAAGGAGCTAGCCCTAGTGTTGCCAATCTTGATTCTAGGATAATGGTTATCATATGAGGCATCTACCACATTGCAATAAGTAAAGAGTTCGAGATTAGTGTGGATGGTTATCTTAGTGTCGTGATGCTAAAATTTGATACACTAAGGATAAGTAGAGGGGACAACCTTCATAGCATGAATCCATGGTTGGACAAGGTGGATATTGAAGGGTAGGTTAAGATCAACTACATGAAAAATAGTCTCTTGAGTAGCGGGGCCAACTCTGATAGGTAGAAAGATAGTTCCTTTGGTGGTTCACTCCAAGTTATCATAGGCTTTGATAGTGATAACTACATTTATGATATCAGCCTCAATGCATCTTGCTTATTTGATAAACTTTAAAGTACATAGATTTAAGGTAGATCCATTATCTATCATGATCCTTTTGACAACAAAGTCATAAACCATGATGATTGTGCAAAGTGGAAGGATATGACTTGGCTCAACAATTGGGATGTTGGAGGTTTTGAAGGATAATGTGCATGATGCGAAGAGATGGCCTACCAAATTGTGAAATTTTACACAACATTGATATCAATAGGGATGTGAGACTCATGAAGAGTACTATCAAGGATTTACTTGTAAAGTGGGCTAGTGTGCAGAAGATCTAGAATAGAGATTTGGACTGGCATGTTCCCAAGGTGTTCCAAGATATTATACCAAGGTCTTGATGGGGTAGATGCAGATGGTCTGGCTATGTTGAGTCAAATTCTTCTTGTGGTGATTGCACATTGGTTATTTGGGCCTTTTATATTTATCAAATTTATAGAAGGCTCTATTTGAGATATGTACTTGATCAAATTACCATAGTCTAGGTATGGTAATGTATAGTTCTATGATTTATCATGATTATCACCTTTTTTGGTCTAAACAATATTTTTTTTGTTGGTGTTGTTGGTGATGTTATTATTTATAGGGGTCTTGCTGATGTTTTTGTTGTGTGGGGGAAATGCATTTTGGTAGATCAATAATCCTATATTTAGAGAGGCTTGTTCCCCCACTATGATTTCCTTTTGATCAAGAGGTCTTGTATCTAGTCCTTGAGTTGCATACACTTAAGGGTGGGATGTCCTTTAATAAGGTGAATTTTTCAAAACTCACTTTCTATATACCAAGATGCCCTTGATTGATTGTGATCTAATGGTTGTGTCTGTGGCTATTCGATAAGATTTTCTTTGGCCAAATTTTCAAAAATTACATCAAGTGGCTCCCCTAAAGGTGTATACTCAAGACTACCTTTGGACTCATGGCCTTGGCCCAACTGTGATAGTAATGACATTGGTTTGATTTTAAGGATTGGGTGCTTGTGTATTATGTTGGGTTGGCTTTGATGGAGGCTATTGGTAGGATTTTTAGTATGCACTTTGTTGATAGGCCGACTATTATTTTTGCGGTATTTTTTGATATGGAGTATTTGGTGCACTAGGCACTGCTCCAACCATATGAACATGTCAGGTGTCTATGGCATCATCAGTGACTATGTTTTTGTTTTTGTTCCAATGCAATGCCTTGTCATTGTATTATCCTTTCTCTTGGGTGATTTCCTTGTAAATTTTGATGACACCATCTTTAATGAGTCCTTGCTCGAGTCCCATCCCCTTTTCCTTGATGTCTTTGTATTTTTGTAAGAAATTCATAACTATGTGGTGTGCAAGACTAGGAGGTAAATTGTTAATGAATATCTTGACAAGGTGGCATTTGAGTATGGTGCATGAGATTTGCGTTGTGAGAGTTTTCCATTACTATAAATAATTAGTGAGGCTTTCCCCTCCCTTTTATTTTTTGTGGACTATATCTACTACAAATAACTCGGTTTCAACTAGGTGAGCATATCGGGCCATAAAGGCTTCTAAAAGATCAACAAAGGTACTAATTATGCCTTGGGGTATGTAATAGAATCATTCAAGAGTGAGGCCTCCTAGATTTTTAGGGAAAAGACACATGAGGAATATGTCATTGTAAGCCACTTCTTGGTAGTGCATATAAAACTCTTTGACATGTGTGACTGCATCTCCTTTCCCCCATAATTTATCAAATTTAGGGGTTTCAAAGTGTTTAGAAAAGGGTGTCATTGTTATAGTTTTGTCAAATAGGTATGGAAAATAATTCTCAAACTTGAAGGTCTTGGATTTGGTTCCATCCTTGAGTTCTTTTAGGGCACTTTTCATTTCTTCCCACTCAGAGTTGATCGTTGTTATTGTGGGTGCCCCCAATTCTAGTGCCCTCAATGGAGGGTATGTATTAGATGTTATATGTGAATGTAGATGACTTTGGCTTGCATAGTGGACTAGCTAAAATGTGGATTGTGCCACTATTGGGATGAGAGTAATGGGTTATTGGAATGGTGGTTGGACATATTGCTATGCTTGCTAGATGTAGTTTTGATAGGTTGGTTATTGTGGCAGAGGGGAGATGTAAGACTGTTGTCCAATCGAAGGATGTTGCATGGAGGTTTGGACACATAACGACTATAGTGGGAATTATTGGAAGGGTGGTGGAGGTGGATATAATGGTGTTTCATTTTGGGAGTGTGTGTTTTGCTGAGGTGGCAATTAGGATTTATATGGAGCCAAATAGTTAGTGCAAGGAAATGTGCCTATTGTTGGCACTGATTGACATGGTATAGTTTGGTTACTTCCTAGAGGTGGCATGGAAAAATAATTTATGATGGTAGGTGTAGGGTTGATAGAGGATGGTGGTCATGGTTGGAAATTAGGCACGAATGGATTACTAGTAAAAATATTGGTAGGTGGTCCCTGTGATTGTGTAAAATTCCAAGGACCTAGTGGAAATGAGGTAGTTGTGTTTTGACTGGTAGAAAATGGGTTGACATTGATAGTGGGTGGGATAAAAGGTGGATTTCTAGACCCTAAGGAAGGCATCCCTCTGGTATAACAAAATGTTGATTGGATGTGCTGCTGAGAAAGATTGATTGTAGTGCTAGTGGATGCATATGAAGTGGAAGTGGAAAATGGAGGGAAGGAGGGTGCAACATTACTAAGTGGGATAGAAGTAGATTTCAAAATTGGAGTAGTGATGGTGGAGGTGTTTGTAGATGTGGATAGTGTAGTAGTGGTATGTTGGGATGTTGTGTGGACTAATGATTGTGCCATGGTGGGTTGATTACTTTGCATAATGAAAGCACTGAGTTGGGTTGATGGCATATTTGGATATACAGGTTCTAGTTGCATTATTTAATGTCCTCATTCTGGTATGAAAAAGGGGTCATTAGGATTAGATGGGAAAGAGGGTGGTGGTAGTCTTCCAAATAAGAGATGGGTAGGATCAGATATGTCTAAAGGTTGTGGTCTCCCAAAGCTAAAGACACCAACATTGTCTATTAGGAAGTTCACCATGATGGTTTACCTATTTTTATATATGATGGCATTAACAATGATTGCATGTCCTAGTTGATCCATTAAGGCATCCATGTCTAATTAAGGACTCAACTCCTATAGATTTTGTGGTGGTGGATCATATGGAATTGCAGAGACCATTGGGTATGGTTGCGTGCTAGCTGAACTACTAATAAGACTAGGATCCATGTATTTCTTCTTCCTTTTGTTCTTACCAAAACATGTGGTAGGTGGCATGAAATGATGATGTTCTTAAGGATGAAATGAAATATGCTAGGATAACAAGTGTAAGTATATGTGGGTGGATGATTTTGCTAAAGAAATTTCTAAGGATATAACAACTATGATGTAAGGATTTTCTAGGATTTAAATATATATGATAAATGTGTAGGAAGGATTTTACTTGTAATGATATCATACCTAGAAGATCTGAAGGCTAGGTGATGTGGTGTCAAAGTGAAAGAGGAGATTTTTCCCTATGTGTAAGTTCAAGATATGATGGTGATGTCAACTCTAGGGTAGGTTTGTAACCTTTTAGAAGATAAATGTTGATCAAGTGTGGAGCCCAACCTTTTTCTTAAGGTGATGAGGGACACAAATAACAAAGATAGACTACCCTAAACAATGCTTAGTCAAGGAATAATTGAGATAGTGTAATGGATGGAGGATGTAGGATAGACAATTTCTTAACAAAGGGACACCAAAAGCTCAATTATGATGGAGATGATGGATGAATTTGATCTATGATTTTGATTGGGATGAGGTTAGATTTCTAAAAAAAATATGACCTAAAGATGATGGATCCATAAAATGCCTAAGTAGGATGAGAACCTCTATGAGGATTGAAATCTATGATAAGTGCAAAGTGTGTGTGAAAGTAGAGGAACCTAATAAAAGTGGGTATAGCCAGTGTAATTGATGAGTCTTTTATTGAATCCACATCTTAAGGTTATGTTATAAATCTTTTGGTCTCACTTGGTTTGTAGAGAAAATTCAATACCTTCTTTCTCAATTTGATCTAGTTTAGCAAGTCTTGGATTAGGTGTGCATTTCTTGCATTATGATTCTATCTCTTTATAGACTATTTTTTGTGAAAGTTTGACCTTTTTGAACTTGGGTTTTGGTTGGTCTAACATAAGGCATTCACTGGGTTTATCTCAATTGTGGGTTAAGGAAGTGACTATGCTAAGTATACCTTTTACTTTAGGTTGGATAACATGAATTTTATAGATAATAAATGGGTCTAAGTAGATAAGAAATATATTTTTATCAAAGGATGGCATAATGGTTTTTGTTTAAAATAGGTGAAGTAGAAACTAACTAGACTTAGTGTTGTCCGAATAGCCTTGCTAACAAATGTTTTGAAACAACAAGGATATGTTTCTTCTGATAATGGATGATTTTAAGTAGATATGTAGTGATTTTTTATAAAGGGATGGTGTAATGACTTTTATTTAGAAGAGGTGAGGTAAAACCAACTAGATTGATGATTGTTGTGAATAGACTTGCTAATAACCATTTTGAAACAAGGATACAACTCTTTTTGATAATTGGATATGATGTATTGTGAGCAAGAAATCTCTCAAAGGACAAAGCAACTTTGAGAGAGATAGACAAGCGATCTCTTTAGCAAAAGGATTTGATAGTAACCAATGCAAATTTTTTACAAATGTTTTTCATGAGGTCTTTTGCACAAATAAGACAATTCAATCACACTTTTATCCCTAAGGTCAATTTGGTTTCAATGTGTTACTCATTAGGTTTGTCAGGCAGAGCCCATCTTGGTGTTTTCTAGATCTATGCAATATTTCCCTCTAATTGAAGATGTGAGTTGATATAAGAGTCGATACAAACTTACATGCTAATGATCCTTCAAGTTATGACAAATAGAAGCCCCCCTTCTACAGGGACAACAACTCTTGGAGATGAAACCCAATTAGCCTTATGCCTCTACTAGGGAAAACACATATGTTAGGTAACTTCAAAGAAGCCTTATATTCTCTTGCACCATGAGTAACACATAAAGGATAAAAGGGTAGCTACTAAGTTGGTTTATAATTAGACCTATGGAGTCAACAATTGGTTGTTATATATGTGATTCACTTAAGCATCTATTTTGGACATGCTGAAATTGTGGGAAAGTTTTCCCACCTTAGGCTACCCCTAGAAACACATTGCTCAAACTTTCCTGATGGAGAAAGAAAGTTTACCCTTCTTCTCATTTATATATTGGCTAGAGGATTTTATCAATTTGAGCTTCTATCCAAAGGGGATGCACTTCCCAAAGGATGATGAACTCACTAGAAGCACTCCTAAGTTATTGTAGATGATCTTGGTAACAACTTTTGGTACATGCATCACATATTTAAATGGCTCTATTTTGCAAGAAAGAGAGAACTCAAAGATGTGCTAAAAGACACAATCTTAATACACACAAGACTCTTGGTTCATTCTATTTTTGAATTTTTTAGTGTGTTCATCCTATTGATGACTTGAAAACACTCGTGATTAGCATGAAATGTTTATTTTGACTTTACAGTGATGCTCAACATAGTAATTTGAGTCAACATAATAGGTCATGCATGCAAAAGCTTTGAAAAGGGTCAGAATAAGAACAATTTTCCTTAAGTCATTCAAGATTGTATGAATTATTTTTAAGCACTAAATTTGAAGTGTTTGATTCATAATGTTCTTTAACACTCAAATCAAACATTCATTGCATTCATTCTTTTTAATTTTTATCATTCAAGACTTTGTTTATTATTTAACCATTCATTCCATTTGAAAGCTTGTAAATTTTCTTTATGAAAATCAAGACTGAGTTGGAGTTGTTTATTTTAAAGCCAAAGTAAAGTTGTCAAATAGGATGTTAAGGAAATGAAAGATAAAGCAACACCTGCACGCTATTCCCCTTGCAAGAATCCAACATAAAAAAGTACCAGCAAACCCACAAGAGTCAATGTGCAATCCCATAGTGCAGTAATGTCATCAAACTTTTTGAGATTGTGGCCCAAAACTGGTGAAAAAAGGAAATAAAAAACAAATTACAAGCCATAGATGAAATACTCACAGAGCAAACCCACTAGACAGTGATCCTGCGACTATGATAAGCATTCGCATAGAAAGGTTTTATTGTGGGTTTGAAGGTGGTAGGTTCAATAGGGTTTTATGGGATTGGATTTTTTTCAAAGAAATCTCGTAGGTATTACAAGTGAACCCACTAGCAATAGAAAGTGATTTTGTAGAGAGGAGGGAAGGAATGAAAGAGGAGACTTAAATGGCCATGTGGTAGGTAGGTTAGGTGATGGCCTTGATCCTACATTTTCAGGTTCACATTCTTGCAAAATTCTTCCCTCAAACTTGTAGTTGCGGGTTCACATAAATGAAGTGTTTTTAGTTCTTGCTATTAGAAAATGGATGAGATGGTTTGGAGTACGTTGCCTATATTGGGATTGATGCACTCGCAAATAAGGTTAAAAACATAACACAAAAAGAAAGAAGAACAATATATTAGTTTTCAAATTAGTAAGCATATGTGTAAAATGATTAGATAATGACCCAAATGCAGGCTCCCACTAGGCATGCCAAAATGTATGTAGTGAAATTGTAGTGCCTCTCCCATTTGATTTTTGTGAGTCATCTTGATGGATGAAACCTTGATGATCTTCTTGTGAGTGATCATGATTGGGACCATGAGTGGTCTACACCCTGGGGGTGATTTGATTTATATTGTTGCATTATCTGGTTGATTATGCTATTTCCTAATTTACGAGATTATGATGTGTTAGATGGTTTCATTGAGGATTATCAATGTGTATTTTTGGGTTTATTGTGATGTGATGGTGCTAAGAAAATTTACCTTATTCGTTTCAATTATTATGCAAAATTTTATTATTTAAATAAAATTAATTAGATGTTTTAATAATGTGATTTCACATAATTGTCACTTTGACTATTATTATGCATCTACACTTGATTGTGTTTGTTATCATGTAGGAATTATATCCCTGATAGTGGCACATGGAGTTATTGATCAGACCTATCATGTTGAGCCAATATCGTCCCTATATAGATGATGTATCTTTACGGATATTTTAATCCTCTGGTAATTGGTAAATCTAGATTCATAATGCATTATGTGATTAGAATCATGAGTATGTCTCTGCATTTAGGAATCCACAGTGGTCGTGGAAGTTATCTAATTATTGTGATTTAATGTCTTAAGAGAATTTTATAATGATTTAACTTATTTTAATTACTGACAACTTTTTCATAGTTGAATTCCATTTAATTAGAATTGCCTTTTTGGTCTAGGTTGAGAGGGGATTTAATTAAGCAAGCCAATTAATTTCCTATTTTAATATTTCACTTTTAAAGTGAATATATATCCCAAAAGAGAGTTCTTTCTCACTTCTCACCTTTTGAATTATAAATTTTGAGAGAAAAATACAAATCCTCTTTAGGAGGAATTATTAATTGATTCATTACAAGAGCTACAAGCATGAGATCATTGCAAGGTTGCTCTCATTGGATTCGGCTCAGGGAGACTTTGGTTTGCTAAGGTCTTGGGAAACCTCTGCGAAACAATTATTTTATCATGTGCATTCTTTTAGCTACCAGGTAGGGCTCTCCCATTTTTATGTTTTAGCTCTATTTTAGAGTCTATTTTGGATTGCAGTTTGCTAGGAGGCAGAGAACTAGTGTTCCCCTCAGTTTCTATATGTTGGCTCTACCTAGTTGGGTAGGTACAAGTATTTGATTACTTTTTGACTTGGATTTTTGGGGTTTTAGACTATTAAGGTAGTCATTTTTGCATAAAAACTCTGAAATTGAATTTTATTGAATATTTAAGGTTTTATACTTGCTTGTGAAAAGAGTTTTAATTTTGTTGATTTTCGTCAATGTTAGATTTTGGGCATTTTTAACTTTGCCTCAATTTATGTGTCACCTAGTTTTCTTGGGTGTTTCCTTACACTGATGTTGGTCATGGATTTGGATTACCTATAAGGATTCCAATCTGCCCATATTTGTATTCTACTTGCATTGGGATTCATGCCAAATCCATACTCTTGACTACATGTTTAGTTGAGTGATTTTGTACTTGGTGTTATTGTTTTTGATCAAACCTTTGTTGTTATTTCATGGAAACTAAGATTCATGTAGAATTCATACTCCCATATTTAGTTCACTTGAGTGAAGTCATGATGTTTGGTGTTTTGTTGCATCATCGAGATTCATGTAGAACCCTATTCCTAGATTTAGGCTAGTGGAGTGAGTTATGATATTTGGTTTTGTTGTACCATTGGGATTAATGTAGAATCTGTACTCCTAGATATAGGTTGGTTGAGTGATCTTGTTATATTTGGTATTTTATTATTTCTCATCCAGCCCTCATTATTATGATCATCATATAGTTGGTGTGCCCATACACAAGCACATGAGCATGTACTTGTCGATTCTTGCAAGACTTGAGTTCTTGATTGCTTATTGGTTGAGTTATGTTCATTGGGGTTGGGTTGGAAATCTATACTGCCTACGGGTACTCATCATGTGATGAGCATGGTATGTAGGGTTTGTCAGTGTAGGGGCTTCTCTCGTGATCTTGGGTTGTGTTCTTGGTGGGGTGTACATGAAGAAGTTTCTAATTAAGTGATAATTAAATAAATTCATGGGTAATTAAATAAGATAAGAAAATACCATATTGTCAGCACGATTCATCTAGGGACCCAACATGTTGGCCTCTCAAGGGAGTCCTAAGGGGAATGGTCCATAACGATGTTGCATTTGGGAGTCCCAAGAAACCTACTCTGCACCAAAGTCCCTGCATAGTATGCCCATAGAGTGTTTGACCAGGACCTATTGTATTGGATTGTCTCATGATCTTGGTTTCAGTCTTCTATACTCCTTGGCACGAGTGTAAGGCATGGATGGATGATTTTGTTGTGTGTTTTTGGTCAGATCATTATCTCCATCAACATGGTGGGAGTGGGCCTATAGGTAACCATGTGGTTGGGAGGCGTATCTACCTATACTACTATTGGGGACTGGTGTACAAAGATGGTCTATTTTCAGTTTAGGGCCAATGCTAGATATTCACTTGGTACTTTGGTATATCCAAAGTATATTTCCTTATGATTTATGTTTTATGTTGGATGCATTTGATATCATGTTTAGATGATAGTAGTTGTTACTTGATGCATTCCTTATTATGATGTTGTATTTTATGGTTTAGATGAGATTCCTTACCATCACTTTGGATAGTGTTTCTATTGATAGATTTATGTTGTTATTGATAGTATTGGTTAGAATGATCTCATGATACAACTCCAACTATCTTGTTGGAAATTTTAGATTCATGCTCAGAGATGGCTAGGGCCATTGACTTCTCATGATGCTATTATGGATGGGAGAAAATGAGCATGGTTGTTATTAGTTTGGTGGCTTCATTGTTTGTGTTTCCTTCTTGTAATATTGGATTTATGCTCATGTATGTTCATTTCGATGTTGCTTGCCACATGATTACATTAGATGATATAGATTATATGTTAGAGTTATTTGATATCTTTTATGCTCTCAAGTGATTATTCCTTGATTTATGTGGATCCAATACTCCCTCATGTTGAGGTTTCATATTTTTATGCATTTTCTTCTTGGCTTGATGTTGCACTGTTGGCATTCCTTGCATGTGAAGGGAAGTTTCTTGCATGAGAATGTATTGTCTCATGTAGACATACATTCTCCCTTGTGTGAGAATGTACTTCCTCACACAAAGAAATGAAGTCTCATACAAAGTGTGTACTTCCTTGCATGACATGATGCAAAGGCTCGTGTGCGACACTGAGAAGCCTCACATGAAGCAATGAAAATCCTCATGTGTAGTTAGAAAAGGTCTCGCATGGAGAAAAAAAGTCTTGTAAGAGACTGAACATTAGTGTTTCCTCGTGCAAAAAATTGGGGGCATTTAGGCTGGCCAAGGAAAGTTTGAAAGTTGGTTTTGAATAGCCTATTGGGTTTTACACCTTTCTAGTTCAATTTTTTTTTTCTAAGGGGTTTAAAATATATTGTTTAAGTATAAGTTGACATATGTTTCTCAACTTATACTTAAGATATATTTTAATATATGTCATGATTCATTTGAGATAGGTTTTAGACCTCTCCGAATTAAGATAAAGATTCTAGGAAATTCAGACTTAGCCAAATTTTAGGGCTTCTAGATTTCAAACTTAGCCAAATTTTAGGAGTCATCATTTATCTTTGAGCATGGTGTCTAGTGGATGAGTGGTTTTAACTTTGAGCCCTTGTCTTGTGTGTGACCATTGTTGGTCTCTACTTGTAATTCTGGATTATGATATGACTAGTGGGAATGGACTTGTTGTCTAACCATGCTAGGAGCTTTTACCTTGGGTTTGAAAAGAACATCCCCTTGGTATATTCTCATGATTCATGTGATCTTTGGGTTTTGAGTTTTGGTAATGTTCTTGGAGATCTTGGAAAGTGTTGTAAGACTTCTGTTGGTGTAGGTTAACATGTGAGTTTAACCACCTTCCCTATTCTTATCACCTGGTTTTGGATGTTCATTATTGCACTTGGTTACCTTATGTTGTTGTTTAGAAGCTTATCTTAAGAAAAAAATTATTGAGTGCATGTTTTATCCTTGTGTTCCAAGGATCTAAAAGCAGAGCATTACATAAATCCTAGTATGTAAAGAACATTAAAATTAATCTAATATTCACAACTCAAGAAATACAACAAACTTTATGAGAGGACGAAGGAGACATAGAGGAGGAATGCAAACCAAGTATGGTAAGCTCCCCTAGGTGTGACCTTGATACATTGAGGTGTTCAAAAGATGGTGAATGTGTGTTTAGGATGATCTCAAGCTTTAAGTGATGGATTATGGTCAATTATGAGGGTGATTAAAGGGTTTAACAATGGGAGGATGGAGGGATTTTGCCATTATAGATGGTATATTGATAGTTTGTGAGCTCTCAAAATAGAATTATAAGTTTGAATGGGAAGTGGATATATTATGAGAGGGTAAGGGTCTAATTTATAGGACAAGGGGTAGTGAGATGGAGGGCCAAGATGCAAGGATGAAAAAAGGATGAGGGAGGGCTAGGATGCAAGGAAGGGGAAACACATGGATTGTGCTTCTTCAAATCCATATCCTTGTGACAACTTGTCACAAGGGAATTGGATGGGGGAAGAGGGTCAAAATGAAGGGTCAAAGGGAGTTATGAGGGAGAAGGAGTGTGTAAGAGGGATGTAAGAGGCCTTAAAGAGCCATTAAAGCATGCAAGAAAATTAAAGTCTCTTGGATAGGAATGTAAGAAGGATGGGATTGGATTTTGACTTTGGTTTGGGTTAGGAAGTATTGACCCTTGTTTAAAGTTGTGTACATGTTTAGGAGGAGGATTAGGCTTGGCTTAGGAGGAGATTAGAATGTAAGTGGCTTAGCATTAATGAGATAGGTTAATTAGCTGGCTAAGTGAGGTTAGCATGGGTGTGTTGGTTATTTTTTAGACTAATAGGTACCTTAAACCCAATAGTAGAAAGCATAAGACAAAAATCAACCTAAGGATTAGAAAAATACTATATTTAGTATAATTAGCCTTAGTTTCTAGACTAACTTCAATAGAGTATACAAATACTTCCTTCACTTTAGGCTCTATAGGACTAAGGTAGGAAAACCTTAGGAATTTATTTGATAAATTTTATGATAATTTTCTTTTCAAGATTATCCCTTACAGAAGAAAAATGGTCATAATATTCTTCTTAGATTTGTAATAAAATTCTTGATGACAATGGCTATTTATAATCAATAGGAAAGGAATTACAAATAAGGTTTGACTAGAAAATTTTGTTCTTCATTACTTGAAATGGAAAATTGATTTTTATTGATGTATGTATCTTGCAATTATACAAATCATCAACTCAAAACTAAAATTAAGTGATCAGTGCCTTATCCATCATTATATAGAGTTAATACTAGTAGTCTTGTACCTATTTAATTGACTTGCAATTAAATTTGTAAACAGTGAACTCTGAACTTCATTCTTATCATATCCTTCTTATATATCCAAAACTTTACCTCTTATTGAAAGCAATTACTTAATTCCTTGAACTAAATGCAATCAATAGGAGACCAGGATTCTCCCTTGGGGGATGATTCTTAAGGACCAAGTATGCATACCTGGACCCATTTGAAGAAGATTGAGGAAACCAGTAGGAAAGATGAGGTCAAAGTTGCTGTTGACACCATGCATTCTCTGGTGGACTAGGCTGTGAATTTGATCAATAATCTTTAGCTGGTCAGTTGCTATTCCTTTGTTGGACTTTTGCTATTTTTCCAGCACTATCCTTTGTGACCTCTTTTTTTTGTTTGAGGTCTATTTCACACTTGGTCTTGGTTTCTTTTCTCTTGCTTGTTTACAAAACTTTGCTATTATAAAGGTTTTAGGTCTTTTAAAACCTAATTTTACTTAATCAAAATAGGAGATATAAAATCTATCTGAATTGTAATAATATGAAAGAATATTTCTCATTTCAATCTCAAAATCATAGATATGAAAGAAAGGAGACAAAAATTAGATACACAGATATGCATAAATTCTCTCTTGTATTAATTTCCTTTGAAAATACACACAACACTAGATATAGACTCACAATATAACTCAAAACTTGGTCATTTGATCATTCATATTCATTATTCTCTCAAGTTAAAAAGTTTGAACACATTCATACAATCACAAAAGACTAGACAGATTGAAAATATAACATAAACTAAAAAAATTACATACTTCTGACCTTAACTCCTCATCCTAGAAATCCTTAAACAGGATTGCAACAAGCTACAGATGGGAGGAGGACACATGACAAAACTTAAATGCATACAAAAGGTGGCAAAACATGCCCAAAAATCTATACAAGACATTTCTTAGTGTTCGATCAAAAAGAGGTAGTAGTTGAAAAAGTTAGTAGGTGAAAATTTATGTCATGCATTTTGACTTTACTCCCCTTTGTCTTCTTCTACCATCCACATCCTCAAAAGATTCAAAATTTGATATGAATATTTATGAGAGTTTTATCCTTCTAATAAAGTGATCAATGTATTTGATCTTATCTTTTAATCTCTTATTTGCCTTTAACCTTAAAATGTTTTAGCTACTTCCTATTGGTAAGGCCTTTATTTCTCCCACCACTTCCCACACATAGATCTCTAACTTGGTGGGCCATTATTTAGTTTTGACATCCTCTAGGTCTTTAGTGGCTTTAGTCCACCTGGCATCCATAATGGCTTTATACTGAACATAAAACTTGTTTAAGTCTATCTCTGCTTTGAATAGGGAGTCAATCAACTTAGTATAATGGGTATCAGAGCTAAGTTCAAAAATTACCACAATGGCCTCTTGAGTCAAAATGGCACCAAAGGAATCAAACCATTCTTGCTAATCCCTTATTGTATTAGTGGCATACAAAATTGGTAATATGTAGGGCTGGATTCCCTATGATAAAACTTTTATCTTCCCCTATATGAATTGTAGTTTACCAGTGAGGAAGCCAATTAATTCTTTGATTAAATCTAAGCCTTCCTTCATTGTAATAATCTTATTAGGAAAAATTGGCTTTTTAGCCATTAGTAAAATATGCCTCTCTAAGAACAAGGTATATGGCTCCCATAGATTGAATGTGGGTGATAGCCATGAAAGTGCCTCATTATAAAATTGCTCATCACTTTATAAATCAATATAAAAAATATGAACATATTGTGATATATTCTTCAGAGTTTCAACCCACTGGCTCATCAAACTCTTAAGCACATCTATCCTTATCTCATCTCGTTGTAGACTTGGTGGAGCATCAATACTAATTCTACTAGTTTTTACTATATCTTTTGCCTCCAGCTCATCTATTTGCATTAGAGCCTTAGTTGTGTCCTTAGTTAGTTGATCTTGATCTTTCTATTCTTGGCTCTACTCTATAGCAACCACTTGCTCTGTATTTACAAGTTGCTCTCTAAGAGATGCAACCTCAGCCTCTAGTGCTTGTACCTTAGCCTCAAGCTCTTCAATTTTGTCTTTGTATACATGGATTTTCCTAAGCTCATCCTCATAGAGCTTCCTTAAATCAATTTAATTATGTATAGACTAAGAAAGCTTGGTCTCTGTTTCTTCTACTTTGGCCTCATTCATGAAAGAATAATATTTCATGGCCTTTTAGATTTTTATGCCTGATGTTTCCTATAAAGTCCACACAACCATGTTACCCTATTCTATGCTTTGCACATCCATCAATTTAGGCTTATTTGATGCAGGGGCCATTGCCCAAACTGCTAGAGACTTGGTGTTAATGTTGAACCCTGTTCCTCTTTGTAATCCATCAAGACCATATGCTTCATATGAGATGGAATTTTCTTGTCTCCTTATTTGATCAAGCATAAATACTTGCTCCAAATCCCAACTGGGTACCAACAACATTCCACTCCTTTGCAAAAAGTCTTTTTCCTCTTCTAGAGTCATGACTTCACTCTCAAGATCATAGGCCTATAGCTTCTCAATATGTTCTAATTTTTGCTCATCTGACTCTCCTGGTTTTATCTTCAATACCAACTCACTCTTTTTTATTTTATACAAAAAGCTCTTGAACTCAGTTGATTTAATAGAATCATCATCTTCCATAAATTATTGGGCTTGGATGATCCTATCATCCAACCTTGCTGCTGCTTGTTCCAAATTCGTGAGTGTGCTCTTAGCTGCCTTGACCCTATCTTATATATAACTTTTCCTTAAGTCACCAAAGTACCAATTACTACCAGGTAGAATTTGCAATGTTCTTTGTTTTACTTTTGTAGGGATATGGATAACCTTTTGCCTCTTGTTCACTTTTGTGACCCATGATGCCTTAGCAAGCTCATCTTCCTTTATTTCTAGAAACACATCAGGCTTAGGGCTATTAGGACACACCATCTCCTCTTCTCCCATGGGTCCCTCTATAATTTGGGTCATGATTTTAGCATGGTCAGTGACAATCTTCCTAATTCTATGAGGATAGGGGATATCTATATAAAATCCCTTAAAATTAGAATCCACTCTCTTCAACTCCCTTTCTACCCTCAAAAAATCATGAAGTTTTGCCAATTTATCTATTGCCTCCCCCTCTGCAACAATATTAGGAATAACATCCTCATGGGGTAACTCCTTAGTACTTGGCAACATATAATTCCTAATTTCTTTGAGGGTAGTCCTCATCCAATTATCAGGGTCATAGATTCTATATGGTGCTATTGAAAAATTGTAATCATAGAGGAAATAATGAATATGGTCTAGGGATTCTTTTCCAATTGAAAAGTCTCTAGAAAAGTGCCCCTATGAACCTTGGGCCCTAATTACTCTCTATTTACCATAAGTAGTTGCCACATGAATTCAATAATAACCAACCTAGGAGGAATGCATTTTGGCAATATGTGGGGTGGTTGGGGAAAACCATATACTCTCATTGGGGAAAAGTTTGGAAATAAGAAAATATCCCCCCAATTATGATCCAATCTGATGGTCTCAAAAGACTCTTTAGGATATTAGGTGCCCTAAAGTAACCTGGATCTAGCATTTTCATTATAACAGTACTAAAATTATTGAAAAATGAGACCAAATCAAAATAGTGATAAGAAGTGTCCCATACCCATGTCAATAATTGAACTGGTAGCTCTCCATTAACATCAAAGGTGTGATCAATGAAATCAAAACATGGATCATTTTCCCTTGAGTCAAAAACCTCATAATATCTTAGGCGGGGAAGAAGTTCCCTTCAATCTTACGATCTCCTAAAGTCAAAAATGCTTATTGCATTCTCACAAGGCTTGGGAAAAGTGTCTACAATCTCATGATATACTGGCTACCAGGGCATCAAAGCTTTCTTTAAAATCTTTACGATCTCATGATAGGCAGTTTATACTGCACAACGTAACATCTCATCTCATCTTTCTTCGGTTTATGATCCTATGATTGGGCTCAATTGACTACTTTGTGACTTTGGCAATCATCTTCTTTACCCCTATGATGCTATGAGAGACCATTACGTCCCTTTATCATAACATCAATGGCCTCAATTTTTACTTCTATGATTTCCCAATGTATTGCCTATTGTATTATTGTAACACCCTTTTGCAACTCTTAAGATCTTATGTGACATTGATTGTTGTAAGATTGTAGAACTGAATCTGTCAGATCACAGACATATGTAAAGATACTTTCCCGGCTTGAAGTAGTATCCACCTTGTACAATTTGCATTATCTGATGAATTAGGATAGAACACCTGTCACATTTTTGACTTGAACTACCAATTTTCTTTGTCATTTGTCTCTTTATGATCTTACAACAAGCCACTTATCACACAATCATAATTCCTCTATTCTGCTTTTATGATACCTAAATTTTTTGTCTATCATAACATTGCACATCATAAGTTAAAACTTCCATTAGAAAACCATGATATTATGACCATAGCATATCTTAACATTGGGGAACCTAAAAGATCACTCTACGATCTTCTACCAAACCTTGTATCGTAACATCAGAAGCAGGAAAAAGTAAGCTTGCGATTAGATGCCAAGGCCATAATCATAAGATCAGAGCTTTAGGATTCGAAAGACATAAAAACTCTCACCTAAAAAACTTAGGATAAGGGAAAACAGGTTGTAGTTTTGATTAAAATTTTAATGGCAAGATAATAATACAACCTTAAGATACTCAAATAAAATCCTAGGGTAAGATTTTCATTGTTTTGAACTTGGGTAGAATAAAATTTTCTAAGGTTCCTTTTAAAAATTTGAAATACATGAGACAAAAAACCCTAACAATGCACACAACTTTAGATCATTTTCACAATGAGGATCAAAATTTTAGTATAGTGAAAATGAGGGCTATTAGGGTGGATGGGTTGGATTTGGATAATGATAGGGTTTAGGAATGGTTAGGGGTTGGGAATTGATTTATTTAATAAAAAGAGATGCAAGATTAATTTAAATAGGTATAGTGCAATTATTTAATTTAATAGAAGAATAGGGGTTTAATTGATAATTTGATTTTAGGCTATCATTTGATTTTATCAATTTGGACTATAGTTAATTAAACAAATTAATTAACTATGGGATGATGATTAATTAATTCAATATTAAATATTTAATCTATAATATCTTAAAATATGACTAAATATGATTACTTAGTGGTGTAATTAGATTTAAGTGTCTACACTACCAAGTTCTTCATTCTGCAATGGAATTAGAGAATGCTTCCTGCTACCTTTCTCAATAGTAATCACATTCTTAACGTAATCATGGACAACCCTGCAATCATATTGCCAAGGTCTACCAAGTAATACGTGACAACTACTCATGTCCACAATATCACACAACACTTGATCCTTATATTGCCCAATCTGGAAATCAACAAGACATTGCTCCCTCACTTATAAAGCATGCTCATCTTGTAATCATTGAATCCTATAAGGACAAGGATGTCTTACCCTCTTCAAACCAAGTTTCTAAAATATCTCTTTAGCAACTAGGTTATTAGTACTACCACCATCCACAATCACATTACATATTTTATCTCCAGATCTGCAATGAGTCTTGAACAAATTCCTCCTTTGATAAGGTTTTAGCATCCTCTTTGTTGAGTAACATGGATCATTTTCTATAAATATAATTAAACTACCATTGTTATAGGCATGTTCCAAATGTAGATCCCAATCTCTTATAAATATAAGAGTAGGAGACATGTCTCTATGATTAATCATTATTAGTTAATATGTATTAACAATATAAATTACAGTATAACATATGTATTATATATAATATATATGTATAATATATTATATATATAAATAATATAATATAATATATAATATAATATTTATTATAATATTATAATATTATAAATATATGTACTATTATATATATATCAACATTGTATCTTATGATTAAATCAATTCAACTGTAGCTATAATATTTACACTCCCACTTAGCTAGGGAGGATTTGTTATGGAACACAAAATGATCTCAAGCATATGGAGATATATCATCTCAATGTGATATTCTTGGAATGGCATATTTACAGATATCAACATAAATCCATCAATACACACACACACACAAATATTAACATATATTACATGTGGAATTTGCTTCAATTCATTATGAGTTTAATTTCTTAACACTCCTTTAGGAAAGGGAGAACTAAAATAATTATAATACAAGTTTTTAATACCACCTTAAGTGTGGTCTATGATATATTTAAGTTATGGCATTTGACAGGATATGGCCCAGATAACCTTAACAAATTGATTTTCATGGTGTCCAAAAAAATCTAGACCAAAGAACCATGATGAGTTGATTATCAAGGTGTTCGATAAAATTTGGCTAGAAGAACCATGATAAGTTGGTTATCAAGGTGTCTGCCAAAATTCACCCTAAAGAACCATGATAACACTTGCTCCAACATATTTTGGTGTTAAGAGATAGATTAACTATTGATAAAGTCATCACCTTACAATGGTTACGTTCTGGTTGATGTGTTCATTATCGTGACTTCTAGTACTCTAGGACACCAACTTAATAAAATTTGTCATGATAATAGGTCTACCATTTATAAGATTGTCACCTTACAATGGTTACCTTTTGTTTCTATATGTCAATAAAAAATCATCACCTTTCATTACATATCACATGTGAAATAGTAACCACCATGAATCTAGTCAGAAGGGGGTACAAAGTCTTTCACCTTAATTTTATCTCATAGAGAGGAATGCATTACAATGATTTTAACTTAGAACTTCTCCTCATAGAGAAGATATCATTCACAAAGGATTGCACCTCAAAATTTCTCCCTCTGAATAATGATCCTAGGAAGTTAGGTCTATTAGTTACTCCCTTAGAGTTTCTCTTCCCCCAAGGATTAATTCTTGTTAGAGTCACCCTGAGTGTGATATCAATTTTTTGATTTTCTAGTGATAAGTCATTACTTCCTCATGATATACATAGGAGTAGGCCCATCAAAATAATGTAGTTGCATACATGTATTTCTAGACTCCCTCTGAGTATTAATCTTCTAAGCTCCTGCATTACTTTAGAAGAAGTGTCATACTTCCTCTTAATGTAGAAGAGTCTCATAATCTCAATCATCAAAGATGATTACTTCAAGAGCTTCACTTATCCATCTTGATCATCAAGGTCTTTGGAGCTACTATCATTACATTGAGTTTGCATAATATGTGGTAGCATATGTAAATTACCAACCTTCTTTTCCTATAAGAATATCCTCAAAATAAAGGAAAAGATCAAGGCAAACAACCCTAATATTATGTATAGAATTAAAAATAAGAGAGAGACTACAAGGAGTAGATAAATGTAAAATATAAGAATACTTATCTTCACATGAAGATTCAAGAGTTTTCTTCTTAGATTATTTGAGAATGGAACATCTCCCCTCTAAATAAGGTTCAAGTGGGAATGGAACATTGACTATTATTCCTCCTATAATGTAAAATATCCACTCATTCTTATATTGTTGAATAAATTTGTGTCAACTATGAAAACTCCTTTCTAAGTTCCAACTTGCTCTTTTTATGCATTGGAGGTCCAAACATTCATTTAGTTTAATATTAGAAGTGAACATGTTCTTCCATTTTTTCAAACTCCTCCTCAATACACCAATATCTTGATTGAGTATTATTGCTTCTTTACCTCTGAAGAAATCTCAAACTCTCTCTAAATTTGATATCAATATCCTTTTTCCCACAATAAGTTATCACTTGTACTTAAACATGATGCTATAATGATGAACACCCTTGGAATTGGGACTAATTTTAGTGTAAGAGAATTCCTCCTGATCAAGACTCTACTTACATTATGTTATCTTCCACTCAATTATTCTTCATGTCTTTATTAAGGCTATGTGTGGAGAAGTTTCCTTCCTTCAAAGTTATGTACCTCTTTATAACCAATATATTGTTGAAGGTTAGTCAATCTTCAAGTCACTCATCACCCTTTCATTATATTTCATGTAAAATTTCTCCAACTCAACATTGATAAGACTATGTAATAGATTGTTAATTCAATAAAGTTGTAGTGTAATTTTTAATTAAAGATTTCTAGAGTAAGTTGATATTCTGCAAGGCTCAAACTACAAATTAATTGATATTCTCCAAGGTTAGAACAATGAGTTAGTCAATGCTCTCCACAAATTTTATGGAAAAGTGAATTGATGTTCTCCAAGGCTCGAGCAGCAAAGCAAGTTGATGCTTCAACATGATCACAAGTTTTATTTGAAATTGGTCACTTTAATATAATCTCTCAAGTTATTGAATCACAGATCTATTTTACTCCAATCAATTATTATCACAACTTTATTGCAATCTTGTAGATTATATCTTTTATATAATTATTGTAGTTGTACCATTCCATTAAATGGACTTCTTTAGAAATGACATATGTTTGATTGCTAGCTTGAAATATAAAACTCAACTCAATCATTAACATGTACATTTTCTTTCAAGATTCAATAAAACATCTCAAACTTGTATTTCACTATAGAATATTATTTATTCAGACTCAACACCTCATTTCTTCTTCAAACTTTGACGACTCTGGCTTTCCTTTATGGCATTTTAGTTGAACTTTCAAAACATTTAGAAAGTGGAAAATAAAATATCATATGACTCAATAATAACAAAGAACGTTATTCACATTGTATACATGTGGTAGAAATTCCAAATGCAAGAAGGAAAAGCCCAACTCATGATTCACATATACACCCTATGAGCTTTAGTTCACAAACTCTTTTCTCTTTTGTCTATATATACGGATCATATGCATCACATAACCCAAACAAAGAAGGGAACAAAATATAAAGAAGATCAATTTGGACCAACTCATGATTCACATAACCAAGTTAGGTAAAATAATGTTTCTCTCTCTTTAAAATTATTCTATAAATAGTTGACAACGTACATGATGTGTCCTTGATGTGCGATTGATCTACTATGGATTGTAATACTATTTTTCCATTACAAAAATTAATCTCAATGCCTTTTGTGAACTTGTTTAACTCTCGTTGATGCTTTTTATGGTCCTGAATTTTTTTAACAATATTTTCTAGGGTGAACCATATAGCTTCAATGATTTTATCCTCATAGGATAACAATATAGTGGCTTCTCCTCCTTACAATAATAACTAGCTTTTCTTCTTGATTCTATTAGATGCAATTGTTAACTAGTATCATGTGCTTCATCTCGACAATCTGGTGTTGCTTGACAATAGTATGTGTTGAATTTTAATATCCATCTAGAAGGCATGGTCAAATATCCAAAAAAAGGAGATTCCATTTAATTTTTTTTTTCTTCATTCACGGTAGCCAAATTCTAGTCTTGCTAGTCATTTGACAATAGGAGTTCTGGATTTCTTGGGCAAATCTTAGAATCAGCCATAAGGGCTTGTTTGAAAATGTATTCTAGTAATACTTGAGAAACTCAATGCATATACCCTTGTATGGAACTCATTTTATAATTCACTTATCAGAGAACTTCCACATAGCACTTGAAGTACAAAATTCTATGTATGAAGTCAATGCCTATTACTCGTATTTGGATCTTCAAACTAATAGACAACAAATTAACTTCACTAATTCCATAGAATTTTTAGTCCAAAAAAAATCTTCATAAGCATACCTACCATATTTTACATAGGAAAACAAAGTTTTAATGTATATGTCCAATTAGTTCCATAAGATTTAAAGAGTAAAATTATCCAATCATCCATCAAGAACAAAGTGATAAATAACAACATATCTCCTTATCCATTTTTTTGAGTTTATATTTGTAGTCTGGCTCTGATACCATGTTGAGTAGCATGGATCATTTTCTAAAAATGTAATTACACTACCATTATTATAGGTGTGTTCCAAATGTAGATCCCAATCTCTTTTAAATATAAGAGTAGGAGACATGTCTCTATGATTAGTCATTATTAGTTAACATATATTAACAATATGAATCACAATATAACATATGCATTATAAATAATATTTATGTATAATATTATATATAAAAAACATAATATATAATATAATATATTTTATATAAATATAAAATATAAAATATATTTATAATATTATAATATTATATATGTAACATAATTATACTATTATATATATGATATAAAAAAAATCATTATATCTTATGATTAAATCAATCTGACTCTAGCAAAATCTTAACACTCTTATGGAGCAACACTCTTGTAATCAGTAAGTTATCCCTATCCCACTTAGGTTCATTCACCAAGTATTCAATGTCTTGCACCACAACACTTCTTCTATCACTAGCCTTAGGACATTGAAAAGATCTGTGACCTTCTTCACCATATCTGTAGCAAGTACCCTTAAATGCACCTTTGTCTTTCCTCTTCATTTGTTCATCAAGTTTCAGCTCATCTTAAGTAATTTGTTTGTTCTTCACCAAGTGATCCTGCTTCTCCTTCCCTTGAGCATTACCTTGATGTCTCCTCTTCAACTTTTCTTTTTCTCTCAAAGCATACTAATAAGCATCCTCAATTGAAGCAATATTCAACATACCAATCTCATTTCAATATTGGCTCTCAAACCATTAATATATCTAGCCACCTTCTCCTTAGATAATTCTCTATGTCCAGACTGAATAGTCAACTTGTAAAACTCCTCTATATAATATTTCATAGTTATATCTTTCTATTTCAGATTCAACAACTTCTTAAATAAATCAAGTTCATAATCAACAAGAATGAACTTATCCTATATTTTAGTCACCATCAATCTCCATCTAGCAATCTTTATTTCACCTTCCTCTTCTCTATCTTGCTGCAATTCTTTCCACCAAAGAGCATCATGTCCCTTTAGCTTAGTATATGCACTTTGAGTAGATCTCTAATATCCTCTAGCTAAAAGTTATCTTCCAATTCACCAATTCAATCAATCACACCTTTATGATTCAAAGAACCTGAGAGATTGGAAACCTCCATCTTATGTTTCAACTTCAATAGAGATCTAGATCTAATCAACTGACTAATCCTATTTCCCATGAGTCTCTCAACTTGATAAATTCTAGCTTCACCACTTGATCCAACAACCTCAAAGTCTTCAAAAACTTCCTCATAACCATCTTTCATACCCATATGCCAAGGTATACCACCTATAGTACTTATGATCTCAATGATCATACCACTCTTCATGAACGTCATCTTAGATTTGAATTTTGCTTTAATCTTCTTTGAGATCTTCACTTCCACAACATCACAGAGATCTTTAATTTCACTATGGTCCAAATTTATTAGAGGCATCTTCCAAGATCTTCACCAAACTTCTACAACAAATGTACAAATCAACCAAATCCAACCTTTGCTCTGATACCACTTAATGCAATGTAAGGTAGGAAAATCCCCAAAGGAGATATCCTAACCCCCCAAAAAAACCACACAATGGAATATACATTATAATGCAAATATTTAGATCCAAAACAATGTCAATTATCATAATAATATTTTCATTTAACATGCCTGACTATAAGCCCTTCCGGGTTATGACCAAATACATCAACAATTACAGTAAAAGTTCAGCAAGATCTTGCAAGATCCAAAGCACTAGCTATCCTAGATCTACAAATTAGTAGAGAACTCTAAGAAGAATCTCAAATCATGCTTGCAAGCCACCAAGAAACCTAATTGTTTCCCAAGCCCAAACTTAGCTACTAGATCTACTCAAACTTCACTCCTCTTAGCTACTCATCTTCTCCATGCTGAATGACAATGACTCTAGAATCTACAAGACCCTCTACTTATACTAAACCAAGCCACAAATCATCCTATCCAATTACATTAATTAAATACACCCATATTAAATATACCCATCAAGTCACAAGTCGACTTGGCTACAAACATTAAATACATAAAATAAATTAAATACTTAGGACATTCCACAAGTTTACAATGTATAACTAACTCATAAGACCACATAAGAATACACACACTTAGACACAGGTCCATGTACAAACAAACTATCCAAATCCAAGAGTGCACATTCTAACTTCCTCAGATCAAAGCTCACAAACAAAATCTCCAAAGTTTAGCTAGTAAATAGGAACACATTACCAGCAACCACTAAAATGCCTCTAACTCCAAGATGATGACTCCAAACATCACACATAATTAAGGAAAGATTCCCCATTATGTCTCAAATATATCCCTAACCATACAAACATAACTCCATAGAATTGACCATGAATCCTCTACATATAGGATCACTAATTTCCCTAGGATGCTCTTGCATCATGACAACATACTAATTAGTCATCAAGAGGCATAAGACATTAAAGAGAAGAATCTTAATAATATTCTAGTAGAAGTAGAGAGTCTCATAAGGAAATGTGGGACAATTAGTTAGGATGAAGTATTAAATGTATGGGTTAAAGATAGAATAGTGGAGAATGTGGTAGAACAATCCAATGCTAGGAGGAGTTTGGAGTTCAAGCAACACAAGATAGTCTACTAGGCTATAACAACAAGAAAGGGTATGGAGATAAAATTGAACATTATAATATCAAAGCAAAAGATGTAGATTGTGGAATAAGTGATAGAATAATGCACAAGTTAAGAGAAGATAAGAAAGAAAAAGAAGATAAATCTATAGCAATCAGTGTGCATAATGCAAGTAGCGATCTAGATAATTTAGGGATTGCAGTTAACGGGAATGGCAGAGTCCAACCAAAAAGTTGAAAACAAATCAAAAAATGTGGGAGGAAATCCTTATACAAACTATAAATAGTTATAGGTAAGGCCAATAATCAAAAGAATATTAATAGCTTATTTCATGTATGGAAGGGGAAGTACCTTCCCATAGAGCCATGAAATTTACAACATGGAATGTTAAGGGACTAAATGCCCCTTAAAAAAGTGTCTTCTCAAGTGAAATTTATCCTTATTTGAATAAGATATAATTCTAATACAAAAAAACTAAACTAAAAAATAAGAGGGAGAGAAATGAAGAAAGAAATTAGAAATTTGGAAAACAGAAATGGTATTATGAAGAAATTAGAACTATTTTGGATCCAAGGAAGATTGATTTTACTCCACAAGTAACTAAAAATAGTTGGATGGGGGGAAAATTAGAAGTTTTAAAAATGAAGTTCAGTTCATACTTATAAATGTTTATGCACCAATATTGACAACAAATAAGAAAATTGTATGGAATGAAATCAATAACTTCATGGAGGCAAATCCTACAGAGAACTTCTTTTTACGGGGAGACCTTAATGCTCTCATAAACTTAAATAAAAAAATGGTGGCCCATAAATGATGTCACAAGGGATGAAATTTTTTAGAGAGTGGTTTTCAAAGAACAATCTAATACATATTCCTACCAACATGATATTCACTTGGAAAAATTGAAGATCAACATGGTAGATAACTGAGAGGGGAGTGAATTAGTTATATTGAGTTATCCTACAAGCCTTGAAACAATTTAGTACCAATTCAAACTTCATAAACTTTCATATCAATAACTCAGTAACCACATTCAACTTCTCAAATCAATTTTGTAAAAAATTTAATTAAAACTATTATCTCACTATTCTTTACTTATAATGTGTATTAGAATAATCACTTAGCTTTTACTGAGTTCCCACATTAAAAAAAAAAAATGAAAATAAACTTTTCAACATGTAAACATTCATACATTTGACATAGATATTTAATGTGGGAACCTTGTAGAGGGAAAAACCAGTTGGGAACCGGCAACCCAAATATTTCACTCTTCTAAAGTGAGGTCTATTAGGAGCCAACCTTGTTAAAGGTTACATGCATATTTTTTTTGGAAGTTTATTGGGAAACTAAGATACTGGGGGGGGGGGAGATGAATTAGGATCACTAAAAATTTTATCCTTCAAAGCAAATAACAAATTAATTGCATTCACCACTAATCCATCTGATATCTAGATCATGAACAATATAACCTTAAACTTGAAATACTGAAATATATCTAATTATTCATCACATCCATAAGCATAAATATAAACATATAGCACAAAAAATTGCTTACCCAGAAACACTCCGAGGTGAAGGTAAAATTGGGGTGGGGATGACACCCACAAATCTTCACTACTGTAGTAACAAAGTTCACCTATTAGGGCTACAATTGTGATCACTTCTCATGATATACCATGTTAGGGGTCTACTCCATTAGGAGCTTACAAGACTATTAGGTATACCTTGATTAAAGTATTCGAAACTTATAATGAAGTAAGCATTTTGTTAGGAGATTTGACTAGGCCTATTAGGACCACTTTGTTAAGAGATTTACCCTAATCCACTTGCTAGCGTGTATCAATACCCGATCCTTTAGTTTTTACTTACAATGCTGATTATAGATCTTCTCTTTCTACTCTTTGATCTGATTTTCTATCTAATATATCTCTTTTCTACTCTTCACTACTCCCCTCAATCACTATACTTTGTTTCTTCAAAAATTCTCTTGCAATATCCAAAACACAATCCCTTTACATCCACTTTTATATTACATCACATCGTATGGAATAAGGTTTAGATTTTCCCTTTAAATAGCCATACGTAGAGTTTTATAGAACATAATAAATGATCTAGATGCTTCTCTTTTTTCCTTTTAATCTAATTGGCTAACTTTGCTTTATAGGGATTAGTTATCCTTTCCAAAATCTATAATCACCTCTGTTAAAAAATCTATGATCATTAAATTTTATTTACATGTTGTCCAAAAATGGTTTACCTCATATTTTGTGTCATTCCAAACATTCTTGTTCAAACAATGTCACTCAGAACATATGGTTCTTGATGCTCAGTCATAACTATTCTACCTACTAATACTCGACTTCAACTAGCTCAAATTATTTTGCATGACTTGACACATACTAACTCTTCTTTACTTGGCATTAACTGTACACTAGATAACTCAGCTTCCATAGTGATACTTGACGACACTACACTTTCTCTACTCCTATAGAGCTTGACATATACATGATTATTTATAAGTCTAACAGATACATAACTTGACCTATGTAGAGTGACTCAGTCACAGTGATGATCGACCAACATTGCCTTCTATTTGACTAAGTGTTTGACACTAATAGATAATAAAACTAAAGAGATCAACAATCTCCCCCTTTGACATTAGTGGCAAAAATAGTTTATCATGATTACATTGTTACAATACAATACAAAAATGATATTACTAATATTACTACACCAATGTCCTTTACTCGGTCCATATAGGACCACTTTTTCACAACAATACTCATACATACATTACATGACTCAATTGTCTGATCTAGCTTGGTTATACCTTTAATCTATCCTTTGCTGCTCATCTGTTCTCTAAATTACCTCATATCATTTTTCCTATTTCTTCTTTCAAATCTTCTTTTTCTCCCTTGTTTTTTTTCACTCATGTTTGCTATTGGGGTTGGGAGGATGGAATCAAACCATAATTGTCAACAAATGGCTTGTGAATTTGGATGATCATGGCTAGGGCATGATCTCATGTAGTTCTAACTGATTCCAAAACTTGAATCTTGATCTCCATCTATGCAACTAAGTCAATGAGGCTATCAACAATAAAAAGATTATGGTCTATTTGTACCAAATCCTTTTCTAAAGCTAACTCCCATTACATCACCTCTAAGTGAGGTCTTAACATAGATTGTATAGAGACAAGTTTAGCCCTCATTCAACTTTTTGTTATTTTTAGCTTGGCTAACCTCCCTTATGTAAAAAAAAAAATGTTGTAATGCATTGAACTAGATCCAATAGATTGAGAAATAGTATTACTTGCAGATTTTAAGTTTCCCTCAATCTTCTGAATACTAGCTTGAAATTCATTTGTGAATCTAGGCACATTACAAAGAGTATTGTACAGATCTTGTGTTTTCTCCACAAGTTCTTCTAGGTTCTATACAACTATCGATAGTTCAAACTTCATCAATGCAATTACAGTAGATACCTTCTCAAGTACCTTCTTTTCAAACTTCTTTTCTTACCAGACCATTAGATTTTCATTGGTCTCTATATCCTCTGTATTTACCTTTTCAACTATTTGCACCAGTTGAGAAATTATAGGGGTTTGTCAATCAATATGATGAATGTTAAACACATCAAAAAAATATCCTTGATGTCATGCAAAACTTGCCTCTATTGTTGCTCTCTCCTCATTTCTTCTTTCTTTTTCCTTGCCAAAATATCTTGCAATATAAAAATTTTCTCAAATGAAAGAGTCTTCAAATCCGAGCTAGGTAGTTCAATAACTTCTTCCAAGGTAATAGATTTACCTAGAGAAATCACCTTTTTCTTCCTTCCTTTACTCTTCTTAGGTGTGCTACTACTTGTCACAACTAAGGCTTGAGTGTGAGAAGAGATTTTGCCACTAAGTCTATCTTGTGCATCAATACTAGAGGTAATGACAATAGTAGTTGGCAAGGTTTGTGGTTGAGGAACTTACACCTATTGTATAGATGTGGAATCTGTAGGTGCTTGGGGTGGAGTGTGAGCTCCTACACTTGGCTATGCCTATGATATATCAACTTTATTTCTTAATTCTCCTTCTCTTTAGGCCTAGTCTCCTTATTTCACTTTGATAGAGGTCCTAATAGTTGTGGTCCTTGCTAACCTATGGAAAATTGATCTACCTTCAAGTCCTTGTCTTGATCTTGTTCTTTCTTGTCTTCCTCTTGTACCTTAGTGGACTATTTTCCTTTCTCTATCTCCTCAACACCTATTAAAAATGTTTATGTCTAAGATTGTTATTGGAGTTTTTTAATTTGATGGATTTGTGCATTAAAGTCAACAACTTGAACTATTGTCTTTCCTATCTTAGGATAGTCATTCACTTGCTGTAAGACTAGAGCATGAGGTGTGGTTAAATGAATAGGGGATACATTGCCCTTCTCTTGAGATCTTGACACACTTGTGTCTTCTTCATCAGTATGAATGTATTCTATTTTTATAGTATATTTTTCACTCTCTTTTACCTCCTATCTAATAACTTCTTCAAGTGTTTCTAGGTCATTATAGACATCCTATTCATTGTCCAGTTTAGTTTCTCCAATACCCTTACCTTTATCATCCTTGTTGGTTTTCTTTTTAGTAGTCAATCCAAAAATACTCTTCCATATTAATACACTTTGTTTTAAAACACCCTCAATCTTATGTTGCAAAACAAAAAATTATCTATACTTTGGAACAAATCTATTCCTATAATTTTCCAAAAATCTTGCAATCTTCTTATTTTTTAACTCAGGCATTATGTTTGCAAGTGTACCTTCCCTAATCTGCCTTTTATTCTTTATTTCATGTTTTTTTTATGCATAAATCCTATTAAATAACTCATTAGGGATGATATTACCTATCTCTATAGGTGTAGTTTTAAATTAGCCACCATATCTAGCATGGCTTCCTCTACCTTGGTCTTATGTGCTACGCTTAGTGTTCCAAACTTTATAAAATTAAAATGAGATAAGCTTGCATAATTCCTACTATTGTCACATACCTCATCAACTGATTTAGGCTTTTTGTGCACTGCTATTTGATAGTGACTTGGTTCATTTGCTTATACCTTTTCTGCATATTCCTCATCATCATCCTCTTGTGTAATGAATTTTCTCCTCCTTTGTTGAAGTTGACCCTTAGTTGCTAACATTTTTCTCTTTTCACCACTTGTGCCACTTGAGTCTTCACTTGGTTTTGTGATCTTAACAACTCCTTTTCTCAAAAGTGGCCTAACACTCACTGATATAGTGGCTCTAGTCCTCATTCTAACTGGTGTAGGAGAGGTGGGTTTGGATATAACCTTTTTTACAAATTTCTTCACCTTGGGCTCAATAATTGTGAATTTCTTGTCCTTCTAGCCTATGGTGAAGAAAATGCTATGGATTTACCCTTCTTCTTTGCACTCTCTTCCTCTTCCTATCATATCCTAAATTATACCAAGGCAAACACAACTATTTTTTTAAAAATAATTTTCTCTAAGTGGTCTAACTACTAAGATGAAAAAAGATAATGCTTATAACTCATGAGTCTTGGGGGGTAGTATAATTTGGTCACCATGCTTATGGTTTAGTATTTGATATTTCCCTATAATTCAAGATGATAGTAATTAGGAAAAGTTAAGGTAAATATGAGAAGCACATTCTTATCTCTTAGGCCATACATAAAAATGCATTCAATAACTTTTAGTATGTTACAAGGTTGATAGTGGGGCATAGTTCTCTTGGTTTTAAGAAACATAATGCATGCAATATAGGTTGATGAGTTTTACTAATTTAATTAATAAGTTGAGGTTTACTGACTCACTATTAGCGCAAGGAAGTAACTAGGGGTTCACAATAATCTAGAATGCTCGATCTCCTAGGTTAAATTTTGAAAGATTGGGCTCATATCAACTCACAACTATATTAGTTGTAAAATGTTGTAGAGAGTCTGATTCATGAAGATTATTTAAAAGACATAACACCTTAGCTAATAAACTATCATGCACTAAGGGTCCTTTTGATTTTTTTGTTGTAGTCAATGAACTCTCAAGAAACTAAACATATATGAAGAGATTTCATTACACTACACAATCAATGTCTTCAGTATATATAGATTTATATAGAACTACCCTTAATTATGATTAATGAATTTTAACTTCAATTACCTTTATTTCTCAATGAACTAGAAGAGAGAGAATGTGAATAACAATGATTTCAACAATACTATCTTTACTAATGTCTTTCATTGAAGAAAGCTTCCTTCTTAAACTATAGTACATTAAACTAAATCATTAAATCCTATTGACTAAGGCTATCTAACATTTAAATTCCCTAAATCTAACTAACCATGCCAATCTTAACATCTTACTAATTATGTTCCAATGTGACTAAGATAAAAAGGAATTAATTTATATTATCATCTAACCCACCCCGACTAACATATTTTAACTAACCTAATACTAACCCACCCATTTAACTAGAAATCTATTAAATTTTGCACCACATACACACGTTAACCTAATCCACTAAATAAAATTTCCAATCCTACTTGACATCTATTCTGATCTAACCTATATTATTATTCTATATTAAATATATAATATATTCTAATTAATTATTATATTACTACTATTTAAACATAATTCTTAAACTTACCAACCAATTCTCCTTATTTACTAAACTAGGCTGCTTCCTTCTTCCCACACATGGTCCCCACTTAGAATCACATAGGTCTTGAGGATGGTCAAATTTCTATGGCCAATCTTATAATTTTTCAAAAAGAAACTACATTTCCTCATTCCTTATTTAATGTTATCTTCACATGTTAAAAAAAAAGAGATCTTAGCTTCCCCCTTTTCTTTTCCTTCACTCCCAGACGAATTCCTTGCTTGGGGTCACATGTTTCCCCCCTATTCCTCCTTTCAAGATGGTCACATCACCTTCTAGAATGCCTAGGAGAAAGGGATTAGGACAGAAATTAATATAAAAGCTGATTTGTTTCTTTCCAAGATGGAAAGCTTAATGCAAGTGGGGACTGACATATGTCAGTAAAGGCATCATGACCATGCATTTTTCCAAGGTCATATTAAGGGACGTAGATGCCAAGGGTGGTGGTGGGGACCTCCTATCCTCCTAATCCATTTATACATCCACTTAATACATGCCCTTTTTTTGAGAAGATGGCCACCTAGGTAGTAGGATTTCAACCATAATTAAGTTGACATAGATGTATATTATTATTTTTATTTTCTTGTTCAAGTTTAGGAGTTTTTTTAAATACTTTATTTTATTTTATTTATTCTTTCCTTGTACTATATTTTGATTGTATATTTCTATATGTAACTTCAGGAATCAAGTGGCTTTAAAAATGATTTAGGAGACTAGTGGAAACCATTTATATTATAACCCCTCAAGCCTTATAGGTCCTTACTAGGAGTATCAAGCATATTCCATTTTTATTTTATTGATCTAAATTCTTGGGTGTTATTTTCACTTCATACAATTTCCAAAGAGCAAATTGTGCATCTACAAGAAGTTAACTTGCTTATACACTTATGCATATATGTCATTATATTGATTTTTCCATCCCTATAGTCTAAGGTGTTCTTGATATGTCATTTCAATAGTAATTTTGGAATTGCTAGAATGTTATATATAGTCTAGATTAATGTTTTTTTTGGTTTAATAATTTGAACACTAACTTCATTAAAAAATTTCACATATATCATGATAGAGTCACGCATGAAACTGACTGATTACACTTGTCTAAGAATAGTGAAATTTGGTAAACCATTTGCTCAAGATCTAACATTGTATTCTCATGCAAGAACTAAATTTAATGATGCATATACAATTATTATTCAAGAGAGTTGAAATGATAATATCATTCTATGAAACTAATCCTCCTAATATTACAATTCTTCCATGATAATTAGATTCATTCTTGCAATCTACATAGAAGAGAAGGAGCATAATAACTTAAAAACCAAGATAGCTTATATTCCTACACATAATACATGCTTCCTCCAATATTTCTTACATTACACAAAAGGTGGTGAAATCTTCATAGTATGATAACACAATGGAAATGCTATTCACTAAACATAGATGTTTCACCAATCTCCTTGTCAATGAGAAGCAATAATACTACTTCTGCATTCCATTTAAATGCACACAACAAGATGGAATTTTCTCATAGCCTTAGCCCAAATACAACAAAAAGATGTCTTCATCTCCTATGCACATGAAAATACAATAAGAGCTCCAAGTTTCCAAGATCATCCAATAAGGACCTACAAATGAGAGATAAAAATGGTGAACCATGGAGGCTCACCTCCCAACCTAGGCCTCAAGGAGGCCACCCCCATGCTAGGGGAAACAAGGTTCAACTAGGATACACTCACACAACATCACAATAACAAAAAACAACATGAATACCACAGTTTAACAACATATTTACAATCCCCAACCAAGGCTTGCACAATGATTCGTAGATGGAATCATAAACATGGGGTGAAGGTGGGCTCTTGAAGGAGGAGAATGCCATATCCTTGTGAAACAAAAAATCTTGTAATTGCAATATTATAATAAGGCTTCCAAGAAAACATACCACAACAAGGCTATCAATAACACATGCCTCAAAAAGTCTATCAAAACTTACTCCTCTTCACATATCCTCACTTATACCTCCCATAGAACAATAGAAAGGCATATGGCTTCAATGGAGCCCATACTCCATGAAAACTATCCCCTCTCCAAGAGAAGGATTTATCAACTATAATGTAGAGCCCAACTAACCCCTTCACCCCAAGGCTTCTCTTCCCTCCCAAGGGTGAGTGAAGCCTTCACACCCAACACAACATTAAATCCACAACCACAATCCAAGAAAACAAAACCAAATGCAAATAGATTCAACATGCTCCTTCACATACACAAACATTTACAACATGGACCATATACAAACACATAGATCCTACAAGAAACACTCTTACAATTTCCATCTTCAACTTTCATGAAATTAAAGAGAGCATGGAATGAAGCATTAACCTCCTTCCAAGCTATGGTTATGGAATGGTGATGAAGATCTTTCCTTCCTTGGCTTCCAAGCTTCTTCTTCTAGAAACCTATCTATCTCTACAATTAGAGAGTGGGTGAACAACCACTTTTGGCACAAGCTCCCTAAAAGATTCCCACTTCCATCCCCACCTACCCCTCTCACACCCTTGTACCTTTCTACCAATAGGAACTTAACCAAGTGGTGGGATGATGGAAGAGGTCATGTGACATTCTAATTTTTGAATTGGATTGAAAATTTCTAGTTTAGATGGTCTCCTAAGTCCCCTAGGCCAACTTATGGTTATATTTAGAACCCCAACATAGACTACTACCATGTGGGTGACTTGGTTTCACCAAAATAACACTTGGGAACCACTTTTAAGCTCTCTAAGGTTCCTATCAAATTTAATTTGAATTCCAACATGAAGATGACTCATCCTAACACTCTCCAAGGTAGGTTAACTAAATTTCATAATGGGATTAAGTTTAGGTTAAGTGACTTCATGCCCAAAATCCTATATGACATGTCATTTACACATAGACAACACAAGTGTCAAATGACACACACACATTAAATACTTTACACATCACAATGATATGACGCTAATTAATCATGATCTTTAAACTTATAACACTCATGCACAATCACATTACAAAATAAACATAATACAATGAGGTTTTGAATCTTCTAAATATTCACCTTGGCTTTACCGTGTTCACATAGGTTGAACCTTGTTTCCTCGAATAATCTCCATGGTTCAACTTTTTTGCACACTCAACTTATTGTTAGTAGCCCAATGAAATAATATAGAAATACATGTAGATAAGTGTAAAATAATCCAATATCACTCAATTGCATTAACATATTTAGTTAAGTTCCATTTAATCATTTCCATACAATATTCAAAACATTGAAATATCAAGATATGCATAACATTAATCTTTCTAATCATAACAAAATTATTGTTCTAAATACCGTCACAATCCTTGTCTATCATAACAATGAAACACCGAAGTCATATCTATTAAATCATTAAAACATGTAAAATGGATCCTAATATATATGTCATAAGTGAAACTTGCTATTGTGCAAACTTGTCAACTAGTATCCTTTCAAATCAACTGACCAAAGTAATATTTCTAACAATGTCCTTTTTATCTCGTTGCGAGGAGTTTCTGCCCCTAGGGTTAATTTCTCATGCCATTGAATGTTTCCAAATTATGTCATCATATTTTAAAACCAATCTATGAGTGCAACCATTATGTTTTGTTATAATTTGATCTATATTCATTATTATTTCTTAGGAGAGTGAATGTTAATTCATCTCCCCTAATTGTCTAGTAAATCATACCTTGAATCTCATGACTAGGTTCTTAGCTTGAACATGTTGAGTCTCATTTTCATATGGTCCTATCTTATTGACCAAATGTTATTGGATAAGGTATCAACCTTATAATAATCAAAATCTACATCAGTCTCTAATAGGATTTCATTAATCATTGTTAATAATGTAAATTTTGATCATGACCTAATTAATTCCTAATCATATTCATTCCTTACAATTTATAATAGGGTACGAGTGTGGGCTTTACACTTCCTCTACATCATCATCATCATCATCATCACTTTCTACCCTCTCCAAGACCTTGTGTTATCATTAGGAGTCCTTCACCTTCAACTTGTGTGCCTAGTTTCTCTTCTAGGTATTTTATTATCTTCTTTGTCTTTCTATCAAATGAGGAAATCTTCACATTTTTTATCCCAACATTTTCTTCCTCAATTTCCAAAAGTCTCAACCTTTTTATCAATTTCCTCAGCAAGTAATGCAATGATTGCTGCACTCACATCATCAATATCAATTTTATTAAAAAATGGTTTAAGCCAAGCTAATCTCAGCTTAACTACTTAAACATATGTGTTATTAGTGCCCACTAGAAAATACACATCATTATAATACTTCTCTACCAAGGATTTAGGAATACTTGTCCTTTTTGTTATCTTCTACTTGAACTAATCAAAATATCCATCAAAAATACTTTTAAAACTATCTCCCAAATTCTTAATATACTCACTTATTTGTCTGGTAACAGGTTTCCATTGGTTCCAAACAACATTTCAAACAATAGGAAAATAATTTTGGACATAAAAGAAAATACATATTATAAAATATCTAAACCTATACATAGAATTCTTTTCTCTCCCGACTGATAATTTTTTCTACCAATTACAACCATTAGAGCTTGGCAAGATCATACTCATGATATTTCTTTACAATCTTCCAGGCTTGGTCAATAGCCATAAATGACACACTATTCAGTTGGCTCGATGGGTAAAACTTGTGTGCTATCACACATATAGAAAAATTCATCAATGTATATGTGATGTTTGATATTGACATGCCATGACCATTGCACTCAACCTTAGTGTTTTCCTCAATAGCATCTTTGCTTTGGCATCTCATGGTCTTCTTCTTCTCAAATGTTGGATACCCTATGACTACATGTATGATTTTCTTTGTAATTTTCACTAGCCCATTTTCTAGCCATAATTGCATATCATGAACTTGGTTAAAAATGAATTTTATCCATTCTAATTAAAATTTTCTCAAAAGATCCAGGTCTAGTGTTAACCCTTTCTTCTCCACAATCTTGAATTCATCTTTCAAAACTCCTTCATCACATAGTTTCTGTATGCCATATGAATCTCATAATCTCCAATTTCACTAATTTGTACATATAACAACTCTATACATCATGTATCATAATAACCCTAGGTGGTATTGATGACAGTGCACCCATAGAATCTCCTTTCATAGTAATATCTAGAATAGCTTGGTATTTAGGTGGAGGACAAGTGTCACTCTTCACCAATTGAACATTACTAGCCTTGTCATCTTGATTCTTCACTGTAGATGCTGATCCAAATGCTATTTATGTGTTTAGGGTTGAAATTCTCTTTCTAAGTAACTTGGAAGTACTATTAATCAATAGTTGATCACACTTCACCAATAAATTTTCTCAAATTTTCCTTTGGAATCACTTTACAACTCACTCAAATCACTTAAGTTGTCAAAATCTGAATGTAAGGTGTGTAAAATGTATTCAAATTTCCACTATATACCTTCATTCATTTGAATTAGAGAACTCATAAATTTTGTGTACTTTTAAAGTTGGAATCCAGCTATCTTGTCAACTTGGTCATTACTTCACTCTTTATCAACTCAGTCTCCACTACACAACTTGGTCAATACTATCTTCCTTTAACGCGACCAACACATCAACTTAGTCTATGTAAGCACTTAGTTTATATTACAATGCTTAGTCAATACATAAATTATTGTTGATGTTTGACACCAATAGTATATTTGATTTGTTTGCTCAATTCTTTCCACAAATATGTCCTAATGCATATTATCTTATGAAAATATGAACTTTGGAACATTTTATGTTAGGAATTTATGTATGATATGACATTCAAATATATAGTTCCTTACACACCTTTCTTGATCAATTTGAGGTACTGTGATCACCTTCTCCATTGGATTGGGTGATCTTGACTTGACTTGTTTCACTATTTTTGGCTTGTACCTTCTTCTTCCAGGTTTGTTTAATCTCATCAACTTTTCCTTTTCCTTTGATGTGTTTATTTCTTTGTGCTGATGCTTAGGTCGTGTAGTTCTTGCTCGCATGTCTAGTCTTGTGACAACTAAAATAAATTAAGCTTCCATTCAACTATTTCTTATAATTTCCTTTGAAATGTGTCCTAATGCAATTTTATGCAATGTGATCATACTCTCTACAATAATGACAACTATACCATGTGTTGTAATCCCAATTGGAGAATTTACCTTTCTTTAGTGCATTTTCTTTCCTTTTGGGTGTCTAGTTAGACTTTCCCTTTGATCTATATTCTTGTGCTTTATGTCCATACTTCTACCAGTTGTAGTATTATCCCTCAAATCTAGGTGCAATACTAGCCTCTTATCTATATTCATGTGCTTAATGACCTTGTTTCTTGCAATTAAAATAGTTACAAATAAACTTAGGCTTAGGATTTTTCTTACCAATCTTACTTTTGTAGATGTTTGTTGTATGTCTAGGTTTTCCACAATGATAGCATGTAGGTTCATTCCTTGTCTTTACATTTATTTTCTCTCCACTCTTAGATGATTCTCCTTCTTCAATGGATGAAGAGTTCTTAATATGTCCTAATCTAGAGGTGTCACTGGATGAACTTGGCGATCTCATTAGTTCTTCAAAGTATCTTATAGCTTCAATAGGTTTGTTAATCCTCTCTATTATTTCCTTCTTAGATCTTAACTCATTCCTTAGTTGATCGCTTTGTGATCTTAGACTTGTAATCTCTATGTCTTTTTGTTTGACTCCTGATTTGTAAGTAGCAATTGATTCATCATGTTGAGATAATTATTTATAAGTTTCTGCATATTAGATGTTTTTTCATCAAGTCTACCAACCATTTGTCTCTTCTCTTTTGTAACTTTCTTTTTCTATTCACTTACTTCACATTGTCTTACTAATTGGATTTCATGTTCTCTCTTCAATCCTCTGACTTCTTCATTTAGAATGTTGTTCTTCTCTAATAGATATGCTATAGCTACATCACTTTCACTAGAATTACAATTATCAAACATTCCTTTAGTGTCCACTTCTTGATAGAGTGTATCATTTTGTTGAATAGCCATCTATTTCCTTTTCTTTAAGAATTTCTTCAATTTGTCTTTTTTTGCTTCAAGCTATTGTAGTATGATCTAGATGTCAAGCATTTGATTTTCAATGATCATCCCCAATTTGCAAGCCTCCATCTCCAAGATCTCAACTTTCAAGCAATTAAAATTCTTTAAAGAGTAAAAAGATCTAATACCTATTTTTGGAAGTTTATTAGGAAAGTGAGACACCGAGGGAGGGAATCAGGATCACTAAAACTTTTATCCTTCAAAGTAAATAACAAATTGACTACATTGACCACTAATCCATCTCATATCTAGATCATGAACACTATAACCTTAAAATTGAAATTCTAAAATAGATCAAAGTATTCATCACATCCATAAGCATAAACATAAACATAAAACACAAAAACTTGGTTACCTAGAAACCCTCCATGGTGAAAGTAAAACTAGGTTGGGGATGACACCCACAAATCTTCACTACTATAGTAACAAAGTTTGCTTGTTAGGGCTATAATCATGATCATCTTTGATGATTTACCTTATGAGGGGTCTACTTTGTTAGGACTGTAAAAGACTATTAGGTATACCTTGATTAAAGGGTTTGAAACTTATAATGAAGTAAGCACTCTATTAGGAGATTTGACTAGGCCTTTTAGGACCACTCAATCAAGAGATTTACCCTAATCCACTTTCTAGAATGTATCAGTACCTAATACTTCATTTCCACATACAATACTAACTATGGATCTTCTCCTTCCACTATCTGATATGATCTCCTATCTAATATATCTCTTTTTTTCTCTTTATTGCTCCTCTCAGTCAGTATACTTTATGTCTTCAAACCTTCTCTTACAAAATCCAAAACACAATCCCTTCACATACACTTTTACATTACATCACATTATACAAATTAGGGTTTGGACCTTCCCTTTAAATAGCCATTTGTAGATTTTTCTATAATATAATCAATGATTTGGATGCTTCTCTTTTTGCCTCTTAATCTGATTGGCCAACTTTCCTTCATAAGGATCAGTGATCCTTGCCAAAATGTGTAATCACCTCTACAAAAAACTCTACAATCATTAAATATTGTTTGCATGCTGGCCAAAAATGGTTTACCTCATATTTTGTGTTATTCCAAATAATTATTATTCAAATAGTGTCACTCGAGACATATGGTTCCTGATGCTCAATCATAACTATTATGCTTGCTGATACTAGGCTTCTTTTGCATGATGTGACACATACTAACTCTTCTTTACTCAAAATTCATTGTATACTAGATAACTCAACTTCCATAGGTATACTCAATGACCATAGACTTTATTGACTCTTATAGAGCTTGACATATACATGATTATTTACCAATCTAATAGATACATAACTTGACCTCTATAAAGTGACTTGGTTGTAGTGATGATTGAAAAATCTGTCTTCTATATGACTAAGTGTTTGACACCAATAGACAACAAAAGTAAAGAGATCGACGATATCGCCCTTTGACATTAGTGGCAAAAACACTTTTTCATGATTACATCATTATAATATAATGCAAAAATGATAGTACTCCCGCTATGTCTATGACTCAGTCCATATAGGACTACAAAAATTTCACAACAATACTCATATATATATATATATATATATATATATGTATGTATGTATGTATGTATGTATGTATGTATGTATGTATGTATGTATGTATGTATGTATGTATGTATGTATGTATGTATGTATGTATGTATGTATGTATGTATGTATGTATGTATGTATGTATGTGTATATATATATATGTATATATATGTGTATATATATATATTATATGACTCAAATTTTCTAATGTAATGACCAAGTGATAGTATAAGAATAATTTGTAAAATAATTAAGATTTGTAGCTGGCATAGTTGAAATCTTAGAATAAGAAAATCATGTTGGCAATGAGGATTAATGAGTTGTATTATTCAATGCAAGGAAATGATTAGTTGAGTGATCAAAGGATAATATTTGAAGAGATGTTTCTAGAAGTGTTGAGAAGATAAGATTAAGAAGATGGGCAGATTCAATGAATATTTTTGATCTGATCATAAACCCTAAGATCTATGATCGTGATTAAGAGACAAAAGATCAAATCTACTTATTTAAGGAGGTATTTGGTATGTTTTATGGGGTTTTTGGACTAGAAGCTTTCCAAGACAAGTGGTGGAAAAACTTGTAGAGTTGAAGGATGAAGGATTGCTTGAAGAGTTGCTAAGTAGATTTGAGATGATGAGATGATGAAGTATAGTCAATAAACAAGAGTTAAGCCAAACATATATCTGAATTTGCAAAGTGAGTTGTATGTTATCAGATCAAAGTTTCACTATTACTTTCAAACCATTGTGGTAGTTGTAAAATATTTTTGATAAGGTTGACTTAATAGTCATTTGTAAATCCTTTAATCAAGGTGGCATTCTAATGAAATGTTCTTAAGTCCTCTAACAAGGCCACTCCTAACATGGTGATTAAATCCTTTAATAGGTCCATACGTAACAGTGTGTTTTTATAACCTTTATCATGGTTGGCTCGTAACAAAGTTCACTTTAGATGAGTGAAAAAGTGGTAGCACGTTACTAGTGTTTTTCCAAAATTTAGTCTCCACATTAATACTGGTGTCAAAAATTGTGTGGATTTTTGTTGCGTTTTTATGCTACTTACTATTTTTAATTTTAAGCTTATTGTCGATGTTGATAAGTTTTAGCAATTCGTCAAATATAGAACATAGAGCTAATATGGAATGAATAAGTTGGATTATTGTGAATAATTTTAAACAGTGATATATTGGGTTAAGTTTTTTGAAGTTTTAAGAGTTTGATTTGTACATTTAGACCCAGGGATAACTAATTTACCCCCCTAGTTATTCCAAATATTCTAACATCCTCAACATTTCTAAAGAGTTGCCTACTTAAGGACTTAAAAATATCACTAATCAATGCTACCATATAGGATTTCAAAGACTTGTTAGGTCCACTTAATTAAGAGATTTTATCTACTAAGATGGTAATTAATAATAGTATTTGTTAGGTTTAGCACTACCTTTCTTTTTTAGATCTTTGCTTCTCTTTATCTCTTCCTTCGGATCTCTTACTAGCTGATTCACACACCCACACTATCAATTAGCACTTCCTCATGCTTGATCTTTGCACTTATTTTTTTCTTGGTTCACCTTGTATCTTCTTCTCCACTTTAATCAGCAATAATTAGAGAACAATCAACAATTAAATAGGAACTAAAAATAATCTCTTTCACCTCCTTAAATAGGTAACTTTTCTATTCTAGGCTCTTCAAGATTTTTACACTTAGTCATGATCATAGATCTTAGATTCATTGAGTTTAGTCACTTGAAAAATAGTTATACCTTGAACATTATTCTCATCTCCATTTTGTTAAATATCCTTCATTAGATCTTCATTTCATTTTTCCAATTGTAGATCTCATAACTAACTTTGAATTTATCCTCTGAACTTCTCAAACATTCTTAATTTTAATGAAATCTTAGCCTCATATGAATCTTTTCTTAACTTATTCTTTTTGTTCAAGATTAGTGAATACTACAACTTTACTTGGGCAGTAAATCATTTAATTAACACTAAAATTACTCAAATAACACTAAACTTTAACTCTTCTTTTCTAAGTGCTTGGTGCCAACTGTATTATCTCAGTTAATACTATGTTTCTTCTTTCATTGGTCAAACTCCTTGCATATACATGATCTTCATCACTAAGTCACATTATTATATGATTGTAAAATAATCAAACCAACATTATATTGCCATAGTCCAAATAATTGAATTACCTATTTAATACCATACTTATCATCTCTTTCATCCTTATCATAATTTCTTCAAATACTCTTTATCAATTAAATACTCTTCATTAATCAAATGATTTGGTACTCTACTGAATTAGCATAATGTTTGTAATAGCTCACTCGGAGATCCTTGGAACAAGGATAAATATAAGACAAGAATTTTTTTTTTTACAAGTATGAGTGTAAACACCATTATCATACATGGATCACAAAGATCACAATGGAAGACTTAACCACAATCTCAACAATTAATGAATCTCCAAACATCACTACCCAAACTAACATGACCAAGTGAAGGATGAAAAATCACTATGACAACAGAACCTAAAATCTTTGAACTGCACAAGAAAGGAAACACTAAAAAACCCAAAGGGTACTAAAAACACCAATATGTGTTTCCTGAAAACTAGTGGATATACCCCTATGTTTAATGCAAGGATAACAGACTAACATAATTTCATGGGAGGAAGTACAACACTATATGCAAGGATCTACCTTTTATGTGAGGAAATGCATCAAAGAGAACAAGGAAGTACTTGGTCCAATAGCCCAAGAAATCCAACACTAGTGTGCATTTTTGCATAAGAAAGTGCCAGAAGTCACGTGAGAAAACCCAACACACCACGTGAGATTTTGCATTCTCATGCTAGAATGTAAAATTTCATGTGAGAATCCAAAATAGCATGCCAGAAAACAAAAAGTGTAAAAAGCTAGAAAATAATTTCCTCCACACTAGGGAGTACTAGATCCACTTATCAAGGTGAAGACACTTGATCAAATGACTAAAAGACAGAATTTGAATCTAACTATCTAACAAAACAATGAAGGGAAATAATTGAAAGCAACATTGCAATGTATAGAACCAACATTACAATAAAATGAAACAACAAACTGAGTGTGTGGTTCCTCCCAACCATAATAGCATTAAGAAACATTGAAGGTGCTAGCCATCCCCCTGGTGTAACATCCCAAACTACTAACTAGATAGTCAAAGCTATCTTATAAGGATGCCACTAATAAAGCATAATAACATCACAAGAACTAGAAATCTAACATGCTAAAACAACTAGCAATAAATACTACAAATAATCAATCAACATAATTTAATCATATGCTAAACATCATAATAAGGAATTGCATTAATACTAACATCATCTAAACATGATATATAAGCATTCCAATGAAAGAATGAATCACCAAAAAGCTTACTTAAAAAACCATAGTATCAAGTGAAAATATGTAGAAATGGTCACATTGGGATAATAGACCATCTCTGTACACCAATCTCCAGAAGTGGTGAAGGTAGCTATGCCTCCCAACCATGTGAAACTTGTAGGTCCACTCTCACTATGCTGATAGAGATAATGATCCAACCACAAACACACAAAAATAAAATGTCCATGGCTAACACTCATTCCAAATAGAAATGATGACTAAAACCAAGATATACAAGCATTCTAATGAAAGAATAAATCATCAGAAAGCATAATCTAGAAACCATAGTATCAAGTGAAAATATCCAGTAATGGTCACATTGGGATAATAGACAATCTATACACTAGTCCCTAGTAGTGGTGAAGGTAGCTATGCCTCCCAACCATGTAAAACTTGTAGGTCCACTCTCACCATGCTGATGGAGATAATGATCTAACCATAAACACACACAAAACAAACATCCATGGCTAACACTCATGCTAAACAGAAATGATGACTAAAACCAAGATTATAAGATAATGCAAGTACAATAGGTCTTGGTCAAAAAATCAATGGGCTACTATTTAGGGGCTGACATCATGGAAAGTCACTTGGTATTGACAAGCCCAAGCTTGGATTGTGCAGATTCAACTCCTTGACAGAAGGGTCTAGCACATAATATTTTTATTATCTTAAGTTTTATTACCACCTAGTATTTTATTTAGCTATCCCTTAAGTAAAACTTCCTTTGCCAACCATATGAGCACAATGATCACTAGGCTATGAGATAGAAGCCCCCTCCATATGCTACCCTACCATACCCATGCTCATCTAATGATGAGTGCCCATAGGCATGCATATTCCCAACCCAACCCAAATGAGCATAACTCCCAAAAGTGCTATGGAAGATTGCACCTTGCAAGTCACTTGAAAAATGTATGTGCACATGCTTATGTGTGGCACACCACTATCATGAAGATCATAATACAAGGACTGGATGAGAACACAATGCAAAATACACTGAACTGAAATAGACTTGGGAGGATAGATGCAACACACATCCCAATGCAACATAAAAGTGCAACAATGGTTTGACTAACATCCAAATAGATGATCCATGTCCATGACCAACATCATGCCAAGAAAACACAAGAAAATAGGGTGGCACACAAAATGAGGTAAAACCCCAAAAACTCAAAATATTTGAAATTAAAACCCATTTGGTCTCTAGGCACAAAAGCCTCAAAAATTTAATAAAATTTGGGTTTAGACACCATAAAAAAAAAATGACTAGCATAATGGTGTGAAAACCCAAACCCTCATCCCAAAAACTAGGAAAATATTCATACCTAACCAACCGAGTAGAACTTACTAAAAAAAATAAAGGGGAACACTAGTTCTCAACCTCTAGACAAACATCTACCAGAAACAAATACAAAAATAGAGATGAAACAAGAAAATGAGAGAGCCCTACTTGACAGCAAAAGGGGAAAAAATGAAAATCAACCTGATAAAATAATAATCTCACAAAAGCTATCAAAAATTACAAAAAATCAAGATCTCCCCGAGCTGGATCCAATGAGACTAATCTCGTGAAGATCCCATGCTCGAAGCTCTCACAATGAACATAAACACAATCCTCTATAGAAGGATTTTAGAAAAAAGCTCTCAATTTTGTATTTTGCAAAAGTGAGAAGTGAGGAATTAAATTCCTCTTTCAATACTTATTCATTTTTCAAGTGAATAATTGATCAGGGAAAATAGCCAGTTAGACTAGCTAGACTTTGAATCAACCTAAATGAATCAACCAAAATCAAAAAAAATTCCTTAGAAACTTTTGTGAGAATGCAAACCTCTAAATGCATAGAACACATTCAAAGGTCTAGTCATGTAATGTAAATGAGTTTGGATTTAATAATCATTGAAAGAATTAATTAAACAATTAAAATAAAGATACATCAACCATACAGGGATGACATTGGTGATATATGAATAGTTGAATCACTAACTCTATGTGCTACTGCCAGGGATATAATTCTTGTACACTAAAACACATGATCAAGTGCAATTGCATATAATATCATAGTTGAAGCAATAAATGCATTAGATACCTAATTTAACCATTTACATCACTCACATTCACATAAAAAATACTAAAATAAGAATGAAGTAAATATCCATAGCATAAAATCCATCACATAATAGACTTAGTGATATGTCTAGAGTACTAGATAACTAGATATCATCATAGAATATACTGCCATCTCATACTAGCATCAACATGCAAATATGATAAACTGAACAACATAGCAATAAAGCATCTATGATACTAAAATAAAAGTATAACATCCAACCTTTAGGTGATCACAAGTGAAACATAGTAAGAGTATCAAGTATCTCTTAGATCAAAATAATAAGGTATAGACTATGAAAACAAGAGGCACTACATCCTCCCCCACTACCATAGGCTTACTCCTAGAAGCTAACAAAAAGATAGGGGTACAATCCTCTCAATCATGTAGCATCTTCCCAATTCATAAAGGTCTCATCACTCATGTTCCACTGGACCCTTACTTGCTCTATGTGCCGACCTCGCAAGGTCAACTTCTGATGCTGAAGGATATGAATGGGCTCCAAAGTAAGCTACCTATCCACTACTTGCAAAGCATCTCAATCAAGAACATGGGTTGCCTTGGGAATATACTGTCTCAAAATAGAAACATGGAAAACATCATGGATGTGCAATAGGCTAGGTGGAAATGCTACTCAATAAGCAATATTTCAATCCTATCAAGGATCTCAAATGGTTTGACAAAATGTGGCACCAACTTAGAGCCTTTCCCATAGTGGATGGGGCTCTTCCTTGATTGTACTCTCAAAAACACCTTATCACCAATATAAAAGTGATGATCCAACCTATGGGCATCTGCATACTTCTTTTGCTTATCCTAAGCAATAACCAAATGCTCTCTAATACAAACAACCTACTACTCCATATCCTAAAGCATCTCTAGACCCAAAAGAACTTGGTCCTCTAAACAATCCCAACTCAAAAAATAATCCCACTCAAAGGGATATGACATGGCTTACCATATAAGGCCTGATAAGGTGACATGACAAGAGAACTATGATACCCATTGTTGTATGCAAACTCAACAACGTATAAATAATCCTCGCACTTCACCTACCTATCCATCACATACATGTGAAGTATATCCTCTAGAACTTGGTTCACTCTCTCAGTCTGATCATTGGTCTTTGGGTAATAAGTTGAACAAAAATTGAGCCATGCTTCCTAAACATGTTGGAGAGATGTCCACAGTACAGAAGTAAACACTAGACCTCTATCAAAAATAATTTGACAAGGGATCCCATGCAAACAAACAATATCCTCCAAGAAAAACATGCACTAAAAAAGAAGCTACATAGGATGTCCTCATGGGTGCAAAAGTTCTACCTTGGACAACATGTCCACTATCACCATGATACAATCATGTATCCATGATGACATAGGAAACCTTGTGATAAAGTTAGTGGATATCATATTACATTTACACTCTAGAATGGTATATGGCTACAAAAAACTTGCTAGATGCTAATGCTCCACCTCCACTCTCTAGCACTCAAGACATCGAGCCACAAAATCAGCAAAATTGTGCCTCATCCCTATCCAAAAGTACAATTTTTTAAGATCAACATGTATCTTCTTAACATTGAGATGTGTGGAATACGATGCATGATGCACTTTCAACAACACTAAGGTATGAAGATCATCTAACAATAGTACATAGATATGTCCCAAGTACCATAGTAGTCCATCAGACTCAAGAAAATAACCTAAAAACCTCCCCTCAAGAGTACATCTAGACTTGATCTCCACCCTCACCTCCTGATACCAAGTGTCACTAGGCAAAGCCTCTAAGATTCAGCCTTGCAAATCCACTCCTAATGACATCATTGATACCTCATGTTGCCTCCTACTCAAGGAATCCATGAAAACATTCTCTTTCTTTTTAATGTAATGAACATCAAAGTCATATTCACATAGGAATTCCATCCAGCAAAACTATTGTGCATTCAAGTTTGGTTGAATAAAGATATATTGCAAGCTCCTATAATTACTGTGCAACTCAAACCTGTGTCCCAAAAGGAAATGTCTCCAACAAACTAGAGCATGCACTATAGCCACAAGTTCCAAATCATGAGTTGGGTAGTTAAGCTCATGGTCCTTGAGTTTCTTAGACTCATAAGCAATCACTCAATCATCCTATATCAACACCACACCCATGCCTTCCAATGAAGTATCTATGAAAACCATGAAATCACCTAGAAGATTAGGCACTGCAAGGACTGGTGTGTAGGTCAAACACTCCTTAAGAGCATTAAATGCTACCTCACACTGGTCTAACCAAATATACTTCTTTCCCTTTTTCTAAAGAAAAGTGATGGGATAACCTACTCATGAGAAATCCTTCACAAAGCGATGATACTAACTTGTCAAGCCTATGAAACTATGAACTTCTGAGACATTAGTGGGTACCGACCAATCTATGATAGCATAATTTTTCTTTGGATCCACCACAATACCATCACCAGTGATCATATGCCCCAAATACTTTATGTTTGACTGAAAGAACCCACAATTACTCAAGTTTACATACAACTAATGGTTTCTCAAGCACTGCAACACCTGGAGTAAATGAATCTCATGCTCCTCAATAGTCTTTGAATAGATCAATATGTCATCCAAGAATATAATGATACATTGATTGAGGTAAGTGTGAAATAATCCATTCATCAAAATCATAAACACTGATGGTGTATTGGTTAACCCAAAGGGTACAACTATGAACTCGTAATGCCCATACTATGTATGAAAAGTTGTTCGATGAATGTCAGCCTCTTAGATATGAAGTTGATGGTATCCCAACTTCAGATCAATCTTTGAGAATACTTGTACTCCCTTCATCTAATCAAACTAGTCATCTATCCTCAATGAAGGATATCGGTTCTTAATTGTCACCTTATTTGACTGTCGATCGTCAATGCACAAACATAATGATCCATCTTTCTAATTTATGAAGATGACTTGTTCACCCCACAAGGATACACTAGGAAAAATATGGCCCTTGGCTAATAATTCCTCCAACTGATATTTGAGCTCACTTAACACCTAAGTAGTCATGTGGTAAGGAGCTCATAAAATTGGATTCAATCCTAGTACAAGATCAATCCAAAAATCAATGTCACGCTATGGTGGGATGCCTAGAATCTCATCAGGAAACACATCTGCATACTTGCGAAGGAGTGGGTGATCATCAAGTGTTATCATATGGCTCTTAGCCTTCTCAAGATCACTAAAAGAAATAAGAAACAACTAACAACCTTTTCACACACTCTATTTTAGCTAATTAGCTAATATCATTCAAAGTGAGACTGGTCCCTAAACCCCTACAAGTTCCATGTGCCTAATTATGTTGTTGATACACTTTACTGACTTGCATTGACAATCTATATTTAGTTGATGGGTGACTAACCAATCCATGCCCAACATAATGTCATACAATCCCAGAGGTAGGATACAAAGATCCATTATGGTGGAGAAGGTTCCCAAATTCAAATCATAACCACTGACCAAGGAGTCTACAACCAATTTGGAACTCGTGGCTAACTCAACCTACCACCTATCGACCTAACTTTCTACCACTAGCCAACATCATTGAACAAGAGATGGTGAAATGAAAAAAATTGAAGCACTAGAGTCAAATAACACTGAAGATGAAATACCATGCAATGTACCTGTAGCCTGGACTATCGTACCTTAATGCTCAACTTGATGGTTATCAACCATCACAAAGACTCGATGACTCCTTCCTAAATTTTCCATAGTAGGCATTGATCTGGTTGAACCCTTACTAGGATCTTAAGAAGGTGGTTTAATAGAACACTAAAAATATTTATGGCTGGGTTGACCACATGAATAATACTTTCCCCTGAAGCTAGAACCTATTCCATGACCAGTCTGTGCAGCACTAGGATAAGGTGCACTACCCCTGCTAGAGTTTTGCTGACCTTTCTAAGGAGGGAGATCCTACTAGGACTTCTGTCCATGGACTTGGTTATCTCCTTTCTTTTTTGAGGTACCAGAAGACTATCCACCCTTATTCCAAAAACTCTTCTTATTCTTACGGTGATAACCACCCTAAGAGGGTGCTGATTGGGATTGGCCCTTCCATGAGGAATGGGTATATAGAGCATCCTATCCTGAGTTCCATGCACTTTGGTTCTGAAAACCTAATTTACCACTAAAGCCTCTAGCAAAATTATTCTCTGCAATATGTGCCTTCTCAATAGCAAGAACAAGAGTCCTAGGCTAATGCATACAAACTTCTCCAATAAGGGCATCCTTAAGGCTGTAGATGAAATGATGAGTCAGGAGTAAATCATCATGGTTTTAGCATGAGTACTACCTAAGCTCAAAGAAATAGATCTCATACTAGTCCACTATCATGTTCCCCTATCTGATCTCATGGAACTCATTAGCATGGGTCTCCCTAAACTAAGAGGATACAAATATTTCTTGGAACCTCTTCTTTGCAACGTTGATCTAGAGCTTTTTCCCCTCAATATTTCACCAAATAGATGTATGGTCTCTTAGTTGCATAATTTCACAAATGAGCCTTCACATTGATTGCATATGGATACATGGTGAAGCAATGCTCCATGTCCAATAACTAAGTTTCCACCTTGAGGCCACCTCCCTTACCATCATACAATGACGGTTTGGATTGTTGAAGGGATTTCATGATATCTAAATGGATGGAATCCTCATTGCTATGGTCCCTACCACCTCAATGGTACCCTCAGCCACTCGGTGGAGTAAAAAAACATTCATGCTCATGCTCCACCTCCCTATGCTTTGATTGATGGGAATCCACATGATGGGATCCCTCTTCTTGATCATGATCTTGTTGGCATTCTTCCACACAAGGGCCCAACTAAGAAAGAATCTCATAAAGTACAAACATCAATACCCCAATGCCATTCTATTCATTATTACCATGTTCTTCTTCCCCATCTTGATGTTCCTCTTCCTGGTGTTCTTCTCCATGATTATTGCTATTGGTACCACCATGACCACTAGGTCTATGTGCAAGAGGTATCACTAGGGAAGTAACAAGATAAGGTTAGAACATATGAGTCACAAGCATAAGAGTCATGGAAAGATATCAAAATAATAAATAGTAACTAATGCTACACAAAATGAAAATAAAAATATGGTGGAAGCATAATACATAGGTTCCTATTTCTGGTATGATTGATATTATCTAGGCTACTACTAAAGCTAGTAAGGAGGTAGAGAAGAGCATCAAGGAACTAGTGTAGGTGTTGGTGTGCTGGTTGCAGATCCAAGTATTTTTGCTAGTTATATTTTTTATTTTTTCCATCTTTCTATTTAAAACTTTTAGGTTCCAAGTCCTTGTAAAACCTGGGGCTGTTTGGTAAAAACTTGCAGTTTCAAGTCCTTGTAAAACTTGATTTTTTGTGTTTTTTCTTTTCTTTAGGTTTTAGGTCCCTGTAAAACCTAGTTGGTTTTTAAAGATTATCCTTGCATTTTTTAAAGGGTTTTAGGTTGCTTCAAAACCTATTTTTACCTTAATCTAAAACATAGAGATCCCAATGTTGCAATATAGGCTCTAATATTAGATGTAATGCCCCACCCAGAGATCCTTGGAACACGGATAAATATAAGCCAAGATAATTTTTTTTACAAGTATGAGTGAACAAAACATCATCATACATAGATCACAAAGATCACAATAGAAGACTTAACCACAATCCCAACAACCAATAAATCTCCAAAAATCACTTTCCAAATCTACATGACCAACTAAAGGATGAAAAACCACTACAATAGAAAAACCTAAAATATCCAAACTATAGAAGCAAGGAAACACTAGTAAAGCCAAAGGGTACTAAAAACACCAAAATACATTTCCCAAAAACCAATGGAGATACCCCCTATTTTTTGCATGAGGATAACATATTGACAGAATCTCATGTGAGGAAGCACAACACTACATATAATGATCTTCCTTTTGTGTGATGAAATGCATTAAAGGTTGCAAGGAAGTGCTTGGTCCAGCAACCAAGCAACCCAACACTGGTGTGGGTTTTTGTGCAAGAAAGTGCCAGAAACCATGTGAAAAAAGCCAACACGCCATGCAAGATTTTGCATTCTCATGTGAGAATGTACAATTTTGCACAAGAATCCAAAACAACATGCCAAAAAATAAAAAGGGTAAAAAGATAGAAAATAATCTCCTCTACACTAGGGAGTACATGATCTACTTATTGAGGGAAATACACTCAATCAAAAAACTAAAAGAAACATCATAATGTATAGAAGCAATATCACAATAAACTAAAATAATGAATTGAGTGCGCAATTCCTCCCAACCATAATAGCATCATGAAACCTCAACAATCCTAGCTATCCCTCGTACATAACATTCCAAACTACCAACTAGATAGTCAAAGTTGTCTTATAAGAACATCACTTCTAAAGCATAATAACATCATAAGGATTAGAAATTTAACATGCTAAACAACTAGCAATAGATACTCCAACTAATCAATCAACATCATTTAATCATATGCTAAACATCATAACAAGGAACTAAATTAATACTGACATATACAAGCATTCTAATGAAAGCATACTTTAGAAACCATAGTATCAAGTGAAAATATCCAACAATGGTTGCACTAGACAGTAGACCATCTTTATACACTGGTCCCTAGTAGTGGTGAAGGTATTTATGCCTCCCAACCATGTGAAATCTATAGGTCCACTCCCATCATGTTGATGGAGATAATGATCCAACCACAAACACACACAAAATAAACATCCATGACTAACACTCATGCCAAATAGAAATGATGAATAAAACTAAGATCGAGACAATGCAAGTGCAACAGATCTTGGTCAGACACTCAATGGGCTGCTATGTAGGGGCTGACTTCATAGAGAGTTGCTTGGCATTGACAAGCCCAAGCTTGGATTGTTTAGATTCAACTCCTTGACGAAAGGCTCTAGCAAAAAATATTTTTATTATCTTAAGTTTTATTACCACCCAGTGTTTTATTTAGTTATCACTTAATTTTTTGCCAACCCTTTGGGTACAATGATCACTAGGTGCGAGATAGAAGCCCTCTCCATATGCTACCCTACCCTACCCATGCTCATCCAACGATGAGTGCCTTTAGGCATGCATATTCCCAACCCAACCCCAATGATCATAACTCCTAGAAGTACCATAGAAGATTGGGCCTCTCAAGTCACCCAAAAAAATGCACACACATGTGCTTGTGTGTGGTGCACCACCATCATGAAGATCATAACACAAAGACTAGATGAGAACACAATGTAAAATACACTCAACCAAAATAGACTTGGGAAGATAGATGTGGCACACATCCCAATGCAACATAAAAGTGCAACAATGGTCTAATTGACATCCAAATAGATGATCTAGGTCCATGACCAACATCATGCCAAGAAAACCTGAGAAAATAGAGTGACACACAAAATGAGGTAAAAATCCCAAAAACTAGAAAACTTCAAAATTAAAACCCATTTGGTCTCTGGGCATAAAAGCCTCAAAAATCCAATAAAATTTGGGTTCAGACATTGTATGCAAAAATGACTAGCATAGCGATGTGAAACCCCATACCCTCATCCCCAAAAATGGGAAAATGTTCATACTCAACCAACTAGGTAGAACCAACAAATAGAAATGGAGGGGAACACTAATTCTCAACCTCTAGACAAATAGCTACTAGAAATAGATGCAAAAACTAAATTGAAACAATAAAATGGGAGAGCCCTACCTAACAGTAGAAACCAAAATCAACTTGATAAAATAATAATTCCACAAATGCTGCCAAAAAATTGCAGCGAAGCAATCCTTGGGCTGGATCCAATGAGATTGATCTTGATGTAGGGGACTCCCCTTAATACCATAGACTCATAACAAAAACAAAGAAACAACAACAAATGCGAGAATAGAATATGAACTTCTTGTTATTGTCATAAATGCAAAATTATAAAATTCTCAATTACAATATGCTAACCCAAATGGGTACTTTCATTATAGTTATTTGCAAGACAGTGCTGCGAACTATCACCTAGAGCTCCCCTAGACAATCTTGGGCCTTTCTTAAATAGGTAGTTTTATGCCACCTAGGAATGTTCTAGATGCTTAAACTTAATACCAAGGGCTGACAGACCCTAATAATACACATAGAGTCAGCCAAATACATCTTTGACAAATTATTTTAGAAATTTTGGTAGCCCAACTTCTGATGTCCATAACTCATGAACTATTGCTCTAATTGGCTATTATAACCACTTTTTGGAAATGCCAACTCCTGATCTACAGGCTTGGAATAGTGCTAATGCCCTTCTGTCAAGTTTTTAGACCTCATCTAGGCACTCTAAGGCCTCCAATGGTAAGCCTGAAGATTTTTCTGCAAATTTTTCTACCAAAAATATGTAATAACTTCTTTGATACTAATGTTTAAGAAATGAGATTTTTATGGAAGGCTTACAACTCTAAAATGAACCTTCCTATAGAAAATGAGAACATTCTAAGCTCATATGAAAAACTTACTAAAAATAGTAAGTTCCCATAAATAGTAACCACCCTGTCTACCAGTCCTTATTAAAATAGAAAAGGATGAAAATAAAATATTATTGAGTGATGCAAGGTTGCCCTTACACCCAGGATGCTCCTGCATTAGACACCTAGGGTAATTTGAGAAGTGACCCCATTATGTCTTAGATGTTTAGAGGAAAACCAAGACGGTTGACCTCCTCCTTTTCTAGCCATGATGAAACCTCAATTGGTCTCCCTTTCCATTTGACTAGATATTCTTCATAAGTTCTATTTTTGGTACTCTTTCCAATACGATGGTCTAGTATCTTCTCAATCTCCTTGGTAGCCTAACTAGCTACTGGAATGCTCTAGTGTTCTTCTACAACTTCATCTCCATCACCTCTGTTGGCTCCTGATTTAACATTTTTGAAAATGACCAAGAAACCAGATAGATGCATCTAAGGCTAGAAAATTCCTATGATGGATACACTTGACTGCAGTCTTGGGCCAACTATAAGGCTAGACCCTTCTTCTTCTTCAGGCTTTGCAAAACCTAGGTTGGTGGACCTATAGATTCTTTATATGGTACCAGTTATCAAAGCATATACTAAATCTAATATAAAGCATATAAAACCCTTATTTATCCTATTAACTCATGTAATAACACAGATCTATAGTAGCAAATTGCAACTCTATGATATTCACAAGCTGAGTGAGGGCATTACATTTAGGTTCTTCAACATAAAATGTAAAGATGATTTGAATTTTGATTTGATTTTATGTGGATGGGGAAAGCGAATGAAAATTAGGCATGAACAACAAAATTATGATCCTGTAGCTGATCAATGCCTAATCCATTGGGCAATTCATGAATCTCCCTCATACATTTTGGATATCTGATACTTATTCATATATTCAGATATATGATCTATACATTCACCTTGTAATTAGACATCAATATTCAACTTAAATCTCATTCTTACTTAATATCCTCCTCAATAGACCTGCAACCCTATTGAAATTCTGAAGCATGTACATAATTCTTTAAATTACAAGCAACAATGAAGAAACATATAGCCTTATAGGACTGCAACTATGACCTAGGCTCTTTGTTCAAAGACCATAAAACATCACAACTCAACTAAGAGAGGAGACAAGATTTAAACTGAAACTAAACACTTGCTATTCCTTGTGTTGATTTCCTTGAAACAATACATAAAAATGCATGAAATTAACTCACAAAGAACCTAATAAACTAGACTATACAATGAGAAAATGCTGTCATACAAGAGAGAAAATTGCGGGAATGAGAAAGTGATGGGATGGAAAGGGGGTATCACAGCCAAAGCAAAAGCTTCGTGGTCTGGAACCAACACATCCCAGATCTTCCATTCAGAGTTCATCAATTCCAGGGCTAGTTCTACTAAATGCTTTCATTCTAGAGAAACTTTCCGAAATCCCCCCCCGCCCCCCTACAATGAATGAAAGAAAGAAATATATAGCAAGAAGTGAATTCTTGAATTTAATCTATGCCTAACATGTGTCCACTTGGAATTCAATCTTCTGCAACTGAATAACCTCTCTCTTCCTTCTCCCATTTTGATCTTTTTTTTTTTCATCATTACATTGTAACAAACTTGTATATATCTCTGTTCAATGATGAAAAATCTTTGAGTCACCAAAAATATCTGATAACTTCATGAAAATGTTGGTGAAATTGAGTTTTTACTGAGTGAATCTGATTTGAAATTGACCTTAACTGCATTTTCACTGTCTTTTACTAATATTCAAGTAATTTCCATGTTATGAAATAGTTCTGAACTCCATTACCTGAATATAGTTGCTAATTGGGAACCTGATAAAAAAAACCTCTTATAGCTCAAACATACTATTTCCTATGCAGAAACTAACTCCATAATCAAAAAATTCAGATTCTCCCAATTTTGGTGATATATAACACTGCCATGTTCGCCTCTTAGAAACTTCTTGAACATCATTTTGAAAGTCATACCCCCCCCTGCATGGCTCTGGCTTGCAACTCATGATATTTTAAATTTTTTTAAAATTTTAAAATTGTTCTAAAGTTCAAACTTTAGAAAAAGGCCCACTTAATTTTAAAAATCCGATGTGCACTTCATTTGAAAAACATTTTAAATTTTGGCATTAAGAATATTTTATTCCTTTTCCCTCTACCTTTAAAGTTGTGGTCAACCCTTTGTTGACCAAGTTCCATGTGTCACTTGTTGATTGGTCAACCTCTCGAATGTAGTGCCATGTTATCACTAAGCGAGCCTTGTGACACATGTCGCATTCCGCTTACCCGCATTCCTTAAATTTCTTGCATTTTAAAATAGTGGGCAAGCGCCAATGATTAAGACAAGATCAACAATTACACAAATTTATAGTTAACTAAAGCCTAGTCAGTCATTTTAACCAATAGGAAGTCTCCATGTGAGTTTGTGCCTTCTGATAACCTCCATGTATTCAAAAAGCAAGTGAAGATGTTATGAATGCATTGCAGATTTAATGATGAAGAGAGGAAGCAAATATGAAGAATAAGTAAAATATTCTTGTCGAGAAGAAAAGATATATTCAATCAGGAAGGATCAAGTACAAGCTAGAATAGAGATCTATAATTAGCAATTCAATTACATTCAAATTAGGTAATCTCATTGTTACTCTCTAACCATTGTAGTAGTGATCTAAATCTCTTAACTGAGTTGGCGTAACAACTATTTGTAAATCCTCTAACAAGGTGGCAGTTCTATTGAATTGTCTTAAGATCTCTAACAAGGCCACTCCTAACAAGGTGATTGAATCCTTTAATAGGGTCACACCTGACAATGTGTTTTGTAACCTTAAATAGGGTTGGCTCCTAATAGGGCTCACTTTAGAAGAGTGAAAACAATAAGTAGTTGCAATTGGTAATTTTTTTCCAAATTAGATTTCCACGTTAAATCCTGGTGTCAAATGTGTTCATGCTATTTTATTTTATGTGTTTGGAACTAAGTTAAAGTAAGGGTAATCATAGATAACATTTAAATATTTGCATAATCAATACTTATTGAGTTACAACATTATATGTGTGTTTACCAAGCATCAACAGTGTTCGATTTTTAGACTTTATTTTGTATTGATATCTAAGGGATTTGAGATTTGTTTTAGCAGTAACTGATTCACCCCTCCCCTCTTAGTTACTCCTCTTATATTTCCAACATAATGAACTTGAAATCATTTCTCAAGATGGACCTATTGAAGAAAAAGAAGAAAAGAATTTGTACTAGAAAAATATGTGAGAATAAATCATGCACCTAAAGAAATTATTGGAGATAAGAAATTTGGTGTTATGAAAAGAAAAATACTTAGAAATTATACATGCTTATTTTGTGAGTTTGAGCCCAAATCTATGAAAGATGTTTTGAAGAATGAGGATTGGATTCAAGAAATGAATGAAGAAATTGATTAGATAGAAAAGAATAAAATAGGGAACCTAATACCTAGAACAAAAGACAAAAATGTTATTGGAATGAAATGGGTATTTAGGAATAAGTTGCATGAAAATGGAGGAGTCACAAGGAATAAGTCAAGATTGGTATGCAAAGGATATGCATAAGAAAAAGGTGTTGATTATGGGGAAACATTTTCTCCTATAGAAATACTTGATGGAGTCAAAATACTACTTTCATATTCTTCTTACATAGGATTTAAGGTATATCAAATGGATGTCAAATCTACATTTCTGAATGGGATACTTGAAGAAGAAGTATACATAGAGTAACCTAAAGGATTTGTAGATCCTAGCAAGAATAATATGGTGTGCAAGCTACACAAATCTTTATATGGTTTAGAACGAGACCCTAGAGCATGGTATGAAAGACTACATTACTATTTGGTGAAGATTGGATATGCCAGAATAAATGATAATAACAATATGTACTTGAAGAATGGGAAGAATAATGATGTATTTCCATCTGAATTTTTTGTTGATGATATCATATTTGGAGGCAAGGAAGGATTATGTAAATCATTTGCTAATAAAATGAAGAAGGAATTTGAATTTTCAATGTTTAGTGAGTTCAAATTCTTTATTGTCTTACAAGTGTATCAAATAAAGAAAGGTATCTTCATTACTCAGTCCAAACATATCAAGGAGATACTATTTTTTTTTTGGAATGGAAGACTCAAAACCAGTTATTACACCTATGGTTTCTTGACATAAATTATCTAAGAATGATGATTCTATTGATGTGAACTAGACATTATATAGATTAATGATTGGAAGACTGCAATATGTTGTTCATAGCAGACGTGATATTGTATTAGCAAAGGGGATAGTTGCAAGATTTTCAGCAAGTAATAAGTAAAATTACAAGATGGAAATGAAAAGGATATTGAGATATCTAAAAGGAACATAAGACTATGGATTGTATAATAAGAAGAATGGAAATTTTGAACTGAAGGTATTCACTAATTTTGATTGGGCAAGAAATGTTGATGAAAAAAATAGTACAAGTTGTGGCACATTCTTTCTAGGAAAAAAGACTGATTTCATGGACACATAAGAAACATAACTACATTTCTCAATCAATAGTTGAAGCTGAGTATGTGGTAACAAAAATGAATTATTTAAATATCATATGGATCAAGTAGTTATTGAAAGGTATGAAAGAAGAGATTATCCAATAGTTATCTATTATGATAACACAAGTACTATTAACATATCAAGGAACCCTATAATGCACATAAAGATAAATCACATCATTACTTAAGAGAGCTAGTTCAAGTCAAAGAAGTGAAATTAGAGTATGTGAACACAAAAGAGAAAATAGCTAACATATTCACTAAAGATTTACCTAAAGATGCTCATGAATATCTTAGAGGTGAATTGGGGGTGATTCCCCTAGACAAAGAAAATTAAAGTAAAGATGGTGCTTTGCATCAAATGTGATAATAAGAATATCTTATAAATTGATGAAGACAGTTCTACTTTAGGAGATGTCTAAGGTAATAGTGAAGAAGAAATATAGAATGATGGATCAGTCATACAAAGATGACAGATGAAGAATTCCAAATTGACATGAAGGTATCAACATGAGAAAGATGCATAAGTTGAAATGTCTTTGGAATTGTTGTCAAAGAGGGAGATAACAATTATTTAGTTACCATAAGGTAGATAGAAAGAGAGGTTATCTAGAAGATTAAATATTATTCAAAAGAAGAAGATCAAAAAGAAAGAGGGAGAATAGTGAAAGAAAAATATCTATGTGAGAAGAAGAGATTATTAAGAGAGAGCTCATAAGACCTACTAGAGGTGTCACTAGATCGGATAGATGAGAATCATAATGAAACCAAGGCTATTAATGAAGATCAAAGAGGGAGTTTCTCATGAAAATTAAAGTTTTGGATTGTATGGTAACTAGAAGTATTCTAGAGGTGTTGCCATCAATGACAAAGAGGGATGTTGTTGGAAACTACAATTGGAACAATTGTCATGTTGTCATTGATGTCAAACCTATTGGTGAGACAATTTTCCACCTAATCTAAGTGTCATATCTATTTGATTGATAAAAATAATTTGAGGAGTTGTTCATAAAAAAATTATCTAGAGAGAAGTTTGAGTTATGAAGAGGAAACTACAAATGGACACTTGATTAGTTGTACTTTGAAAAGAAAAATTGATTGTTTAAATCATGTTACAAATGGAGAAGACAATGATGATAAAGTCTTGAAGATGTAATCAAAGGCAAACCAAATGTGTAGTATTGACCAAGCTATAGAGAAGAAGATTAATAAACTTGAAGTATTTGACAAGTGATGCTAGTGTCGACCGAGTGCCAAAATAAAGTGAGAAGAATTAGTGTTGATCGAGAACTAGTATCAACCGAGTGATTTAATATGTGCCAAGCAAGAAATTTAGTAATGATCGAGTAACTTAGTGACGAATGAGTATCACAACTTAGTGTTGGCTGAGGAACAACATTTTAATTATTTATGAGAAATCATAAATTCTAGCTGACTAAGTTAATTTCTTGGGATATGGAAAACATATTGAAGATAAGGATCGATGAGTTTGAAAATTTAATGCTAGGAGAGGATTTGGTAAGTGATCTAAGGAATGGATTCCAATATAAGTCCCTAGAAAAGAAGAGGAAAAATGAAATGACAATCAGATTCATTATATGTGATGAATTGAATTGTAAAACCTAAGATCTAAATGGTGTTTAAGTGACAAAAGATAAGAATTACCTATTTAAGGAGGTATAAAGGAAAAATTGAATAGAGTGTGAGTGATGTTCAAGAAAGTGTGAAGGTTGAACAATTGCTGATGTCATTGACTAGAAAATCTAAGTAGAAGGCTGAAAAGAGTTGAAGAGGAGAGTGATTACTTGAAGGGTTGCCAAGAAAATCAGAGTTAGAGATGAGAATGGAGGCCAAATAGTAAATTAGTGCATGATATTCGAACATAGATTTGTACATAAAAAGTGACTTATACTTGACAAATCAAAACCATGTTGTTACTTTCTAACCATTGTAAATAATATTTGAAATCCTTTAATCAAGGGTGACCTAACCATCATATTGACCTAATAGTCATGTGTAAATCCTTTAACAAGGTGAAATTCTAATGGAATTTTCTAAAGTCCTCTAATAGGGTGAATAAATCCTTTAACATGGTCACATTTAACAGTGTATTTTTCTAACCTTTAATAGGGTTGGCTCCTAACAAAGTTCACTTTAGAAGAGTGAAAAATTGGTGACATGTTACTGGTGGTTTTTTCCAAATTGGATTTCCATGTTAAATCCTAGTGTCAAACTTGTGTGGATGTTATTGTGGTGTTTTACTGATTAATGTTTACATTCTGCAAGACTATTATTTAGGATAGTGAACTACTAGTTGATGTTACTAAAGTTTATAGTAGATACCATGCTATGGAATGATAAGATCTAAAGTTGTTTGAGTGATTATTTGTTTAATTGGTATATTTGGACCTTGGATAACTAATTTTACCCCCCTCTTAGTTATTCTAAACATTCTAACATTCATTTTCAAGTGTAGCTTCCACAATTCTTGGTTCTTAGCAATCATACATGTATTGTCCTTCAACTTTCTTCTTGTCATGATTCCACCACTTTTATCTCCATTGATTTTTTTAGGTGAATGGTTCCTTCTCACATATTTTTCTAACATAGGTTTTGTTCTCTCATTTACAATATTATCTTCACTCTATTGGTGCTTAGCATCCTACTTGGGTTGTTCTATCTATGGCTCGGGTAATGCAGGCTGACACTTGGTGGCTCTCTATTGTTACTAGGGAATTAAACCAAAAGTATCTTTATATACATAGAATTTTTTTTTGTAATTATCAAGTTACTTTTTTCTTTCCTCATTGTTCTTGTCTAAAAACTCCTTACATTTTCACTTTCAATCATTGTATTAGTAGCATTGTTCAAACATTAATAGGATTTACTCTTAGAAGAATAACCAAGGAAAATAACTTCATCACATTTAGAATCAAATTTCCCATTCCTTGTATCTTTATGAATTTAACATCTACATTTATATATTTTGAAATAACTCTCATTAGGTGTATGATCATACCAGAGTTCATAAGGTGTCTCATTTGTTCCTTTCTTTAATTTAACTCAGTTGAGAGTGTAAACTATAGTGCTCATGGTTTCTGTCCAAAATATTTGAGAAATTCCTTTTTCAATTAGCAGTGTTCTTGCACAATCCACAGTTGACTTGTTCCTTCTTTCAACAATTCCATTATGTTGTGGTGTCCTTAGTGTTGGAAATTGTCTCTCAATTTCATGCTCAACACAAAAGTTAGTGAATTCAAAAGACATAAACTCACCATCTCTATCAGATCTCAAATATTTCATTTTTTTAATAGTTTCTTTTTCAACTCTATCTTTATACTATTTGAACATATCAAAATCACATGACTTTATTTTCATAAACATGATAGTCATCATGCTAGAATAATCATCAACAAACAATATGAAATATCTATCACCATAAGAACTTTCCACTCTCGTTGGTCCATACAAATTGGTATGCACTAATTCCAAAATTTCTTTAGAAGTCTATGTCTTTCTTGAAAATCTTGACTTGGTCATCTTATCAAAATGATATTGCTTGGACATAACATTCTCAAGCTCATGCAACTTTAGTAAGCCTCTAAGTCTTCTCTTTCTATTGAGCTTGACCATATTCTCAAAATTGACATGATATAGCCTCTTATGCCACAACCACACATCTTAAAAATTTTCAAACAAATATGTATCAACTATTTGATCAAGATAAAATTGATTACCTATTTTTTCTCTCTAGTGCCAATCAAATTTCTATCATCATCATCATTGATTTTGATTTTCCCATTCTAAAACTCTAGCTTGTCACCTATGTTATTCATCTAAGAAACACTCAACAAATTATATTTTAGTCCTTACATCCAATATTCATCGTCATATCTGATTTTGTCTTTTAACATCAATGAAACTTCAACTTTTATTGAACATGGAACATCATTCCCTAGTTTAGTAGTTCCACCATCATTTTCTTCAAGTTTATTAAACTTACTAATCTCTCAAGTCATGTGATGTGAATATACACTATCAATGATCCATGTACCATTCTTACTAACATGTAAAATTAGATCATTATCATACTCATACATTTACTCATTAGGGTCTTCTTTCACAACAACATACATCACTTCTACTCCTTTCTCATATTTAGTGTCTGATTCAATGTGCTCTTCCTCAACAATATAACATGATTTATTCTCTCTTTCATTGTAGTATCTTTTATTTTTTTTATTTGTGATCCTTCTTATCATTTATATCAATCATTCTCTTGTTAGGACATCTTGTAGCAATATGACCTACTTCATTACATTTAAAACATATCAAAGGTAATTTACCTTTATCTCTTGATAACCTCCTTGCAAGTAATGGCTCAATTTCATCCATATCATCTTATGATTCTGAATTACTTTCATCTTTAATGCTCCTTTTTTCCTTAGAAATACAAATGGTTAGTGAAGTCTTGAAAGCATTCCCAATTGTACACACAATATCATCAAAATTAATTAATTCAAATGCAATCAAACAACCAAACAAACCATCAAGTGTAAGAGCATTATTAGGTATAGGTCTAACTTCCCAAATTGTAGATAGTTTTATAGCATATGTAGGTAGGAGAGTTCTTAAAAACTTACAACTTTAGTATTACTGATGAATCCTCAATTATCTTTGATAACACTCACAAATTTCTTGATTTAGTTCACATACTATAGAACATTTTTGGCTTCTTTCATTCTCATGTCATCATACTTGCCTCTCAATTTTTTTCCTCTTTCTCTAAATACATTCTCATCTCCACCATGTACAAGTGCCAAATTGTCCCACATTTCCTTAGCATTAGTAAAGTTCTTAATATCATTAAACTCAACATCATTCAAGGAAGATGCAATCTCAATCATCAAACTATTATGTTCTTTCCTTTGTGCAACCTCTTCCACAGTCATAGGAAGGGTAAGACAAACATATGCGTTGTCTAGCCAATGTATAGAATTGTGTCTAATTTTACGTAAATTTAGCCTCATCTTATTTTTTTATGAGGATAAGTTCTCCTTTTTCAGCTTTGGTACATATCTCTTATACATATTCAAATCTTTAGCTCAAGTCCTTTCAAAATTTTTCCTTAAAGAAATCAACTATAATACCAATTGTTAGATAAATGAGACAGGGGTGAATTAGTTATATCCAGTTATCCTATAAGACTTTCAAAAAATTTAGTACCAATTCAAGCTTCATAAACTTTCATATCAATAACTTGGTATCCACATTCAACTTCTCAATTAAATATTATAACAACTTTATTTCAAACTATTATCTCACTGTTCTTTACTTATATCGAGTATCAGAATAATCACTTAGCTTTTGTAGAGATGTAACATTAACCAAATAACATAAAAAAAAATTTGAAAAACATAAGCATTCACATAGTTGACACAAATATTTAACATGGAAACCCTATAAAGGGAAAAATCACTTGGGAACTAACAACCCAAATATTTCACTCTTATGAAGTGAGCTCTGTTAGGAGCCAACCTTGTAAAAGGTTACATGCATATTTTTTCTTTGACCTAGTTAGAGGAATTTAACCAAAGAGCACCTAGACCTTATCACTCCTTGAAATTTCTAAAGAGTGGCTTTCTCTTAAGGACTTACAAACATCACTAATATATGCTACCATATAAGATTTCAAAGACTTGTTAGGTCCACTCGATTAAGAGATTTTATTTGGTACAATGGTAAGAAAGTAATAATCAAGTTATTTGGTAGGTTCAACACTACCTTTCTTGTTCATATCTTTGTTTCACTTGTCTCTTCCTTATTATCTCTTATTGGTTGATTCACTCACTTACACTATCACTTAACACTTCCTCTTGCTTGATCTTTGCACTTCTATTCTGCTTGGTTCACCTTCTATCTTGTTCTTCCACTTCAATAAATAAAATAAAATGATAATCAACAACTAATTATAAACTAAAAAAAATCCTTTACCTCCTTAAATAGATAACTTCATTATAGTCTCTTTTAGATTTTTTTGCTTAATCACGATCATAGATCTTAGATTCAATGAATTTAGCTACTCAAAAAATAGTTATACATTGAACTATGCTCATATCCATTCTATTAAATCTCCTTCATTGAATCTTCATTATGTTTTTCCATCCATAGATCTCCTAACTAACTTTGACTTTATCATTTGAACTTCTCCAAAATTACTTAGGAAATACATCACTTGGTTAACAATAAAATTACTTGATTAACACTAAACTTTAACTCTTCTTTGTTAGGCACTCGATGAAAACTATAGTATCTTGGTTAATATTCTATTTCTTCTTTCACCAATAAAACTATCTTGCATGTACATGATCATCATCATTTAGTCACATCATTACATTATTGTAAAATAATCAAACCAAAATTATACTATCATAGTCCAAGTCATTGAAGTACCCATTGAATACCATACTTATCATCTCTGTCATCATCATACTTTCTTCAAATCCTCTTCATTAATCAAATTATTAAACTATTTGGTACTCTACTGAATTAACATAATGTCTAACCAACTAAGATTTGACATTAATGAAAATATAACAAGTAATATGACTCATTTACATACAATAACATCATTATCAGTTGGGGCTAACATAAGGTTCTACCACATAGTAGAAAGACTAGAAGGATTAATTTATAAAGGAGATCTAAGAACTTTCAATTTCTCTTTTAATGCAATTATACTACTTAATGTAAGATCAAATCACTTTTCAGTTAGGTTATAAATAGTTGAACTAAATAAACCATCTCAAAATCCTTTTAGATGTGATAAAATATGGTTCTTAGATGATAATTTTCTTAAAAATATAAAGCAATGGTGGCTTGAGGGTAAAGTTGAAGGGTCAAAAATATTTTGTTTAGTTGCAAAATTAAAATTGATAAAAGAAAAATAATAAAATGGAATAACAAGCATTTTAACAACATATTTATTAAAAAATAGACAATTAAGAGGAACTAGAAAAGATAAATGAAGAAATTATAAAAATAGGAAAAAATAATGATAAATATATTAGGGAAAAAGAACTTCTTGCAAAACAAGAAAATGTTCTAGCTAAACAAGACATATATTAGAAACAAAAATAATGTGAAACATGGTTAACAAAAGGGGACATAAATATAAATTTTTTACAACAATACTCTTAATAGAAGGAACATAAATATAATTACAAAAATCAAGGAAAATGATGGAAATGAAACAAAAAATCCAAGCTGAATAATAGATGTTTTCCTTAGTTATTACACTGATATTTTAAATAATTTTGAATAATCTAATTTAATAGTTTAGAACAAGATGAAAAGTACACTTCCTAAATTATGAACAACATAAGATAACAAATACCTAATTATGAAATTTATCTTAGAAGAAATTAAAGTATCCCTTTGGACCTCAATCCAGATAAATCTCTAGGTTTGGATGGCTTTCAAGTGTTTTTCTTTAAAAAATGCTAGGATATTTTAGGCTACGATTTATGGGAGGCTTTTAATGCATCCAAAAATTTGGAATCTCTCTTAGCTAAGATTAATAATACCTTATTAGTGTTAATCCTAAAGAAACCAACACATGAGGAACCATGGGACTTTAGGTCCATAGCATTATGTAACAACATCTATAAAATACTCTCTAAAGTAATAGCAAGTAGGATGAAAATAGTATTACCTAACTATATATGATAATGAAGTTTACACATTCATAAGGCTTACGATAAAGTAGATTGGAGATTTTAATGTTAAACTATAGAAGCCTTTGACTTCTTACGCTATTCGATCAATTCAATATATAACTGTATCTTAACTCCCAAAATTTTCCACCTCATTAATAGATCTCTAGAAGGTTTCTTTATCATTTCTAGAGGTTTTAGTCAAGGAGACTCAAATTTTCCTTTCCTATTTATCATAATGACCAAATAATTTAGTAGAGCCACAAAAAAGGCTTAATGAGATGGAAAAATTAAAGGAAACACAGTACCAAGGAAGTCCCTAAAATAACACACCAACAATTTACTGATGATACCATCCTTTTAGGAGAAAGTATGATGGCAAATACTCATAACTTTAAACAAATAATTAAAAAATTATATAGAAGCATCAAGACAAAAATTAAATATTGATAAACCATAGATTTTCTTTCTCAATAATCCTCCCAAAATAAAAAGAAAAATTTCCCTATAAATATCTTGCCATTCAATTGGAAAAAGGTAGCAGAGAAAGTAAAACATGGAACCTTATATCTAAAAAACTATACAAGAAAATGGAAAGCTAGAAAAGGAGATGATAAACTAAAGCTAGAAGAATAACCATGATTAAAATAATAATATTTTCCATTCCACATACCAGATGTCATGTCTTCCACTTCCCAAGGGAGTAAAAAGAAATTTAGACAAGTTAAGGAAGTTCTTCTGGCAAGGCATGGAAGAGAAGAAGAAACAAGAATTGATCAAATGGGAAAATATATGGAGACCTAAAGAATATGGAGGTCTAGACATAAAGAACTATAGATGGCAAAATGGAGTGCTAGGAACAAAACTAATTTGGAGGATGCTTTAAGACCACAATAACAAATGGGAAATTTTTTTATTTCATAAATATTTCAATAGCTCAGATCCTTTTTTTTTTTTTGAACTACAAACCCACGTAAAGGATCAAGAACCTAGAATTTCATGTTGCACTATTGTACCATTATATCTAATTATCTTACTTGGGATGTTGGCCAAGGTAAGGATGCTCTATTTTGGGAAGATTTATGGAATGGGTTTTCTACACTCGATAGCCTAGACTTTCCTACTAATATTAAAATAATCTAATAAATCTATGGGGTATCATGTTAGGAAATCTAAATAAATTATTAATGATGACCAATATGGAGGTTAGAAGTGGAAATTATTTTAAAAAATAAACTTGTCAACTCAAGAGAAGTAAATTTATGAACAATTTCTTGAAAATAAATAAGTTAATCACAAAGATATGAAGGATAAATTAATACGGGGTGCCTTAATGGGTGGAAATATAGTGTTAAAAGAGGATATGAAATGATAATTAATTCCCATCAATGGAAAAATATAGAAATCCCCCTCAATCTTTGTTCGGATGCAATTTGTCTTCCCAAGGTAGGAATTTTCCTTTGGGAATATTTACAAAAGGGAATCCTTAAAACTAATAGGTGTACTAAGATGAGATTTGAGGGGCCCTCAAGCTATTCTTTATGTGAAAATAAATATGAGATGAGTAAGCATTTACTATTCCTTTACCCCTTTGCTAGAAAATGTTGGGAATGGTGATGTCAAAAGCTTAACTAGTCAATGGCCTTTCCTGTCAACTTAGGAATTTTCTTAATAGTTGGCCCAAACATAGAGATTCTATAGTCTACAGTAATTTATGAAAAACTTCTTCATCCATACTTCTATGGGAAATATGGAAGGAGAGGAATATAATAATTTTTGCAAATAAAAGTTTGGATTTAACTTCCTTTCTCACTAAAGTGGAAGCATGCATTATAAAGGTATAAAATAATAGCCTAAATAATTCTCTTAAGGAAGAAGGTTATTTCTCTGAGTGGGATGCAAAAAGATGCAAAAATTGGTTTAATCTTATTAACCCACCTTTGATCTATTCAAAAGAAAATAATCAAGCTAGGAAGGATTGCAAATGTGAATCCCCTTTAGTATGTTGGGTAAAACTTAATTTTGATGGGATCTCAAGAGGTAATCTATGACCTACTAGATTAGGATGTATTACACATTCTAACAAAGGTTCTTGGACTATTAAACATGCCAATCCCTTAGGGGTACTCTCTAATAATCTAGTGAAATAAATGTTCTTCATCAAAGGTCTAAAGCTTATCGTGGAAATGACCATTAGAAAGTTAGTCATTGAAGGGGATGCACAAATTAATATAAATACATTCAGGAAAAAAAAACTACTAGTTGAATATTAAACTCTAAATTTGAATACATGTTAAAGATAGTCGATGAATTTGAAGAAATTAGTATTAAACATATATATTGAGAAGGAAACAAAGAAGCATATATATTAGCTAGCAAAAGATCATATGGTGAGGACTCTCTCCTAAAAAGTAATCAATTTATTCTAAACTTATAACCTTAATCAAAGATACATTTATTAATCAATTCAAAAATACATTATTTAGCTACAAGAATACATTCGATGGTAACTTCCTAATTCAATCACCAAATTAAGATATTAATCAAAGATAAGTCATACATACCAAGATATAATTAAGGATAGAAAAATGTTTCAATAAGGATACAACAAAGATCATAGTTATAGTCATTTTTTAATCTTAAGTATTATATGGTCTTTATTTCTTGTTAAAATACTTCTCTAGTTATTCAAGGGTGACCTTATACAATTAAATCTTTCAATTGGTTAATCTAAAAATGATCTTGGTAAAAAATTAATGTTTTAAGGCTATTTTATAGAGACAGATAAGGAAATATGCAACAATAAAGGGAAGCCATAACCAAAAAAAAAACATATACCAAAGTTACAAAGACCATTAACAAATCAAGAATGTAATATGAGAAATCTTAATGATGCAAATAGGGGAATTCCCTAACTTATTAATGATCCATGTAAATGGATTAACAACTCCCTAATTAATTAGAGGAACTATGTAATTAGTTATTAAAGGGTTTGGCTTGGGCATTTTACCAATAAAAACAACTAGTCTAGGCTTTGACCCATTACCTATCATTTAAAAAAAAAAAAATTGCACATAACCTATTTAATTTCATTCTAAAAAATCCCTCTTAATTAAATAATCCTCTTTAATCAATCCTTAACACTAGCATAACCCTTAACTTAATCCTGACCTGTAGGTTCATACTCAACCCAACCCACTAACCCATACTAAGCCCACCTAATTAACTAATTAAACTTAGTTAATTAAGTCACCCACTTGCATTATCCTAACATATCCACTTACAACATAAACACCCTCTAATACAAGTCTAATAAAGTCCAAATCATTCTCAGAACTTTAAGTATGAGAAAAATTAAGTACTCTTAACCCAACTTAAGTCAACCCTCATGTCAAATCCTCCTACTCCTCAACCAAATGCATTAGATTTTAACCTTCAATTATCTTACATTCCTCTTACATACTCCATCCATCTCTTACATCCTCCCCCCTTCACATCCCCCAAAATGGTCACTTTTACTCCAAAACCTTAATCCCCTCTCAAGCTCTATCCTCGATATACCTTTTTATAGAGTATGATTCATATGATTCCCTCTCTTTGCATCTTGGAAACTTTTAAAGAAATTCAAAGTTTTCATCTTGACCATCCATTTCATCCTCCCTTTACCTAAATTGAACCCTCTCCCCTTGACAAATCATCTGCAATCCATTGCATTATTATCATGTCATTTGGCCTCCACCTAATAGCTAAATAATTGCAATGGCACAAAATCTCCACCACAATGTCATAGCTTGAAATCACTCATCATTCACCCTTGAAGTAAACTCCATCCTTTGAATCTTGAGAAATATGTTGAGAACACATACCCAATATTGGACAAATCATATACACATTGGAGGCTTATTGGTGGAAAAGGTTTGCATCCTCTTTGGATTATTTTCTTTCATTTGTAGATCTTTTCATATATGTTGTTATTGTTTTAGTTTGTAAATGCTTAACTAGTTTAGTATTCCTTGCACACTAATTTCATAGCATATATTTTGGCTTTCTTGGTGGACCCACAATTAGGGTAATTTTTTCATCCTCTTCATTATTTTTTTGCAAAAACTAACAAACTACTAATATTTAATGTTATTCGAGTGATTTGCAAGATATTTTGGATTGTTTGCAAGTTATAAGGTGCAATAAGAAGCTTGGGTGACAAAATTCTTTTGGTCACTTTTTACACAACAACAAAAACATCTGAAGGCTGCATCATGAGCATCATGGATGAGAATACAAGAACAAAATGTGAGATCACATTCACATATCTTGTTATTGCCTAAGCACCTAAAATTCACCCTCTTCTCTCTATAAAGTAGTTAGCATAAACATGGATTGACCAAGAGGTATAGTTGGTTGACCTGAAAAGAATGTAAAGTAAACCTCTATGAGACCACAAGATTGCAAGCCTATAGGTAGGTTTTAAGAACCAAACAATTCTTTATACTAGTTTCCCCTATGGGAATGTGTCTTGACCAAGTGGGAACATAGTTTGACTATGTGGGGTCGCAATAAAAAGTAAATTTTACACATTCTATCTCTTTTCCCTTGATTTCTACTATTTTATGATCTCAAATTTCCTTGATAGTTCAGTAGGATTGTGGGTATGGGCTTGCACGATCACTTATTATTTTCACTTTTTGATTGTTTTGTTAAGTGTGCAAGCTCAAAAAAATGTTAACATATTTGTAAGCTTGGTGATTTTCTAAGGTTAAAAAGAAGTAACATTTATTTTGGTACTTTAAACCTACTTTTATGTACTCACAATACCTCACACTTTTGATTTGGGCTTAAAAATTCACAAAGATTAAAATTGAACAAAAAATCAAACACTTTAACTTTGGGTTATAACAAATAATCAAAAACTACTCTTGAGTGCCTATAGTTTCAAAAAAATAATGCAATGAAATATTTTGATTTATGTTTACAACATACTCACCAATCATGAATGGTAAAGAAGTAAAAATTTCACTGTCTAAAAAAATACATTTTCTTCTCAAAAGCACATACAATTCTATTTTTATAGGAGAAAAGAATGTACATGCTAATAAAAAAGTGTTTGATATCTTAGAAAAAAAACACTTAAAACTAGTTAGCTTCAATTTATAATGAATACTTATTGGTGCATTTGAAGGAGAGTTTTTCAACACTACCATGAGATCTTTCTTTTCACACTTTAGATCCCATCAAATGCATGCAGATACTCACCATTTGTATTCTTCCTAGTACTGGACATAAGCATACCTAGGCTTCCTCTTTAAGAGTTGTCCACCCTCTAGAATGGAAGCTTCTATTTGCCACATCCTTGAATACTATATCATGTGGAACATTTTTTTGTTCATGAAACATCAAGAAAATCATGAAAATCATGAAACATCAAGACTGAGATCCTCCTTGTGGTCCTATGAAAATTCTATTGCAAACAAATGACTACAAGGGAGGATGTGCTTGAAGTGTACTTATTGTGACTTCAACCTCATCATTTTTTTTGTCAAAACATACATATTTTTTAGAATTGTTTACTATATCCTTTGGCTGAAAGAGATCTACTACTTGTTTCCCCCACTGTTACTTTTTCCTTTGGGGATTTATTTCTTTTCTTGATTCCAAAAACATAAAATATCTTCAAGAAAAATCTAGGGCATACTAAATGTAATCATTGCTTAAATATGAGAAGTTGGAAAGTGAACCAAGAAGTGTCAAGATTATCATTGATCAGAACCTCAAGCTAGATCAACCTAAGCAAGAAACTTCAAGAAAGTTAAGTTGAAACCCTCCCTTGCATATAAAGAGAAAAATTTTGAAGAGAAAAGGTTAAAGAAAAATAAAGGTCTTTTGAAAATTATCTTGGCAAGAAAGAAAACATCCCTAAGCACATACCAGAATGAGCGCTAAATTAAGGTGCAAAATATGGAGGCTAGACATGGTGTGAACAAATGTTTAACTTCATTGACACCATAACAGTTTGAAGATTAGGTTTGTTGAAAATAATTCTTCAACTATGTATCATCATTGATGTTTATGCAAATGTTTGTATTAACGAAGCAATGTAGAGTTTGCAGTATTAACCTTGTACATTTTAGTAATAACCAAATAGTGAAAAAGTTTGCAGTATTGACCTTGCAAATATTAATATTGATAGAGAATTTGGTTAAAGAAGATATTTCAATGGTAACTGAGTAGTTGGTTAATAAAGATAATCCTTCTTGCATTATTGACTGAGTGCTCAAGCATCAAAGGAGTCACAGTATTAATTGAGTGTTTAGTCCTAGTGTTGAAGTAGTGACAATAGAATGTAATTGACAATACATTTATTAACTCAAGCCAACTATTTAGATGTTTTTTATTGTGCTAGAAGGGTATATAATGCCAACTTTTCTAATCTTATGATATATAAGAAAGGTCAAGTTGTGAGGAGAAATGGACACAGGTGGAATATGAAATAAAATAGATATGCGAGCAAAAGCTAGAGCAGGAAGGTATGGAAGATAAGATGCAAAGAACATCTAATCAAGAAGGATCTAGAGGTCAAGCCAAAATAGAGATCTGAATCTAAAAAGGAAGTTTCTTCACCAATCAGGTCAAAACTAATGTTGCTTTCTAGTTATTGTATCAATAAAGAAATCTCTTAACAGAGTTGACCTAACAATCATTTTGTAAATCCTCTAACAAGGTGACATTTCAAGATTGAAGCATTTAAAGAACTCTAACTAGGCCACTCCTAATAGGGTGATTTAAATCCTCTAATAGGGTCATACTCAACAATATGTTTTGTAACCTTTAATAGGGCTAGCTCCTAACAGGGCTCAGTTTAGAAGAGTGAAAATTATTGTAGCTAGTTGTAAGGTGGTTTTTCCTAAATTGGGTTTCCATGTAAAATCTTGGTGTCATCTATGTTCATGTAATTTTCTTATTCTTTATGTTTCTGAAACTAAGTTACTAAAGAGATAAATACTCTTAAGATTTCTTTGTTAACTGAGTATTAGTAATATTCTAATTTTAATTGGGCTAGTCTATATTGCATGGTTAGTAGAAGTTTGTTTTGGCATCTAAGGGACAAAGATTTGTTTTTGAGGTAACTAATGCACCTCTCTCCTCTTAGTTACTCTCTTACCTTTCCAATAATTGGTATCCAAGTATTTGGTGCTTGCAAGAAATGTTTTAAGTACCTAAGATAAAGATCAAGAAGTCTTATATAAGGGAGATTCCTAAGTTCAATGTAGATAAATTTTCAGCATAGCAAGAATTGATGAAGCTACATCTATCAAGCAATAGTGATATTGGTCTATTCTACTTGGAAAAAATATATTTTCCACCACCTAAACCTATGATTGTGGAGCAGATGAAGGAGTCAAAGGATCACAATATAATGATGACTAATTTATCTTCCTCTCTAAACTATTATGTATTTGATGAGGTCAAAGATTGTCCTACTACATTTGATATGTGGGAAAAGTTGCAGAGTGTTTATGGAGGTGATAAAAATGTGCAAAGAGCCAAGGTAGAAAGCTTGAGAGGAAATTTTGATCGAATGAAAATGAAAGAAGGTGAGAACATTTTCTAATATAGTGAAATAATTAAAGAAAGTGTGAGTGTAATTAGAGCTACGAGAGGGAAAATTGATGATGAAATAGTAGTTAGCAAGGTACTAAGAACCCAATTAGAGTTTCAAAAATTCAAGAGATGAGATGCAATACTATAAATGATATAACCTTAGATGTACTTATGGTAAGATTAACTAATTTTGAGTTGGATATCTTTGATAACTTTTCTCCTACTTCTAGCAATCTTGAATCTACATTCAAAGCCAAACTAGCCCTTGGTAGAAAAGGAGGAAAGTAAAAAGGAAAACATATTGAAAGTGATGAAGACCTTGAAGTCATTGAAGCCTAACTTACAAAAAGAATATCAAAAGGGAAAGGAAAATTTAGAGGCAAAATTCCATTGATTTGTTTCTCATGTGAAGAGGTTGGTTATATTGCTACAAGATGTCCAAAAAAAAGAAGACAAAGATAATAAATGGTTCAACAAGTTAAAAGACAAGAAAGACTTTAAAAGCTACAAGGACTACAAAGATATAGGTAAGAAATCATGTTAAATTGCTAAAGATTCCGATAGGGATGATAATGAAGAAGAATTAGTTTATATTGTTGTAAAAGATGAATTTGATAATGAGGAAAATGAAAAGATGACACTCATCTCTCATGTTAGAAAAGAATGATACATGGATCATAGATAGTGGTTGTTATCATCACATGATTGGTGAGAAAACTAAGTTTGAACATTTAGAACACTATGATGGAAGTGTTAGATCTAGAAGTTGTTGAAGTTGATGAGAGATCAACCCCATAGCTCCCAAGAATCACCTACATGCAAACACCTATCATAGAAAGAGAGAAGCAAAAGCTATTGAGGTTGGAATTCCCAAATCCAAAGATGAGACATTCTTGATGAGCAAAAAGAAAAATTTCTATTATCAAAACTAAATAAATAATTACAAAGAGAGATCATCCTTATAAAGGAGATCAAAATCCTAACAGGAAAAACCTAAGTTGCATGATAATAATTAATAAAACAACTAATTATTATATTCCTAAAGTTTGACTTAAATAAAATAGAGACAATTAGTCACTTAATAATTAAATTAATTTTATTTAAGTAATAATAATATAATTATTACTCTAACACACATAAATTGAGGGTTTCTAGCATGAAAATCAAGATCTTTGGAACAAAATTGAGAATTTTCAGCACGCTTCCTAATATAATTTCTGGTACAAACTAACAAGTTTCTTGAGGTAATTTTTGGTACTAGTGGGCATGCTTCCCAAGACATTTTGGCATGGGTCTTGAGGCAATGATTTTTTATTTTTCCCTTTCGGCTCTTTTTTGACCTACCTATGGTTTTTTGGTTGCAACTTGCTTATCTGGGCTCCATTTTTTGCATACATGATGTTGTCAGAAAGTTAATTTTGAGATCATCATGATGGTTCAATTTATTTGGATTTTTTATGCTATTTGATTGCTAGTTTATGCAGTCAAAGTCAAAGGTTATATTTTTCACTCCAGGAGGCATATATTAAGACATTTTATTTTCCAAATTATGCTCCAAACACATCCCATTTAGTTTTTTTTTCTTTTTTTGTATTCTGGTGGATATCTTTGTATTTTTAGGTCTAGAGATTGATATTGTTGGTTTGGATGATTTCTCATGGGTTGTACTATTTCTTTTATCAACCTTACATCTCTTTTAATCTTTGTTGACATCCTTTTGTAGTATTTTTGTAAACACACTAAGATAAAGTGTCACTCTATTGCATTTTAGGATCTTGCACATATTTGTGTTTTATTATACTTGCACTACATTATAAAGTACCTTGGGGGGTTTTTATGTTGGCCACATTCACTGTATTCCTTTGTTAAGTGAGTGTTCCTTCTATGACATAAGCCTCATGATGTGTCGATGACACATGCCATTATAGGTGTTTGTACTTCTTTTGCACTCTCGATGTTCCTAGTTCTTCTTTCTGTAGGAGATATTGCATTTAGTTTCAGTGTTCATGTATTAACTCTCAATATTATAGGGGGTTATGTTGGTTCTATTGCTTTCTTGGTTCAATGGAGTAAGCTATGTATTTAGTATTTGATCCTACGTACTAGGTGATTGCAATGGCTAGATACCTATACATTTTGATGAGATGGATCATTTACCATATAGACATAATTTCATTCCTATTTTTGGAGGCCATGAAGATACCTTCCATCTTTTATTGATCAAATCTTTAGACTTAGTCTTCTATACTTGGTTATGTTCTATAAAGTGGAGGTTCTTCAAATCAACAGTTTGGTAGTGTTGACAACTTCATATTTTAGTGGTGTTCTTCATGATCATCTTTTGTTTCTATCTTCTATGAGATTCCCTAGTTTGGAGGCTTCTTTAGTCCTTCACTAGTTATTTCAACATTCTTTCCATCTCTTTTTGGAGTATAGTTTTTTCCTTGTGGTTTTCTCTATTTCTCCTCTTTTCAAAGATTTGGTTGTGCTTGGGTACCTCATCAGGTTTTGTTGTTAGGACCCAAATTTACTTTCAGTAGTAGTTTCTAGGTTTTTAGCTACCCCCTAAGTTTATCTTAAGGGGGGTGGGGATGTTAGAGTAATAAAGTATTTTCTTATTAATCAAATCAAAATTATTTAATTATTAAGTCACTTATTATCTCTAGTTTACTTAAGCTGAACTTTAGGCATATAATAATTAATTATTTTATTAATTATTATCATGGAACTGAGATTTTTCTTATTAGGGTTTTGATCTCCTTTATAAGGAAAATCTCTCTTTATAACTATTTATTCACTTTTGATAATAGCAATTTGTATTTTTTCTCATCAAGAATGTCTCATCTATGGATTTGGGAGTTCTAGCCTCCATAGCTTTTACTTCTCTCTTTCTGCAATAGGTATTTGCATGGAGGTAATTATTGGGAGTTGTGAGGTTGATCTTTTATCAACTTCAATAGAAATAATGAACTATGTTATGTCAAAGTAACAAGAATCATAACACTAAGAAAAGGTATAAAATGTGAAAATGCCTATTGGGTTGAAGGATTAAGACATAATCTACTCAATGTAGCTTAGCTAAACAATATAGAATACAAAGTATAATTCATGAATGACAAAGATAAACTATTGGATGGAAAAGGAAACCTAGTTGGAAATGGTAATCAAAGAAAATAAAATTTGTTTTACTCTGATAACCTAGTTACCATAAGCAAGAATAAAAGAGTAAGAGGCATACCTTATCTGAAGAAACCTAAGATGGGCATGTGCAAACAATGTCAAATTGGAAAGATGAGAAAAATATGTTTCAAAAGTAAATCCTACAATTCTAAAGAAGTTTTGGAACTAGTTCATATAGATCTTTGTGGTCCAATAGGTATGGAAAGCTACCATAGAGATATATATTTCATTCTATTTGTTGATGATTATTCTAGAATGATGACTATAATATTTTAAAAGATAAGTATAATGCTTTTCTAAAGTTCATATTTGGCTTGAGTTGAGAAAGAGATGAGGAAGAATGTGAAATTTTTTAAGATTAGATAGAGGAGGAGAATTCATCTCAAATAGATCTAATGAGTTTGTAATGAAAGAGGAATCCGAAAATAGGTATCAACACCTAGAAATCTAGAGAAAAATGGTATAGTAGAAATAAGAAACATACCCATCATGGAATGTACAAGGACACTAATGATAGAGAAGAATGTTGCACCAAAATACTGTAGGGAAGCAATTAGCACAACAATTCATACACTGAACCAAGTTCAATTAAAGAAAGGTAAAAACAAAACACCTTATGAACTATAGTATGGGTATAAGCCCAATGTTTATTATCTTAGAGTGTTTGGAAGAAAATGTTATATCTTGAACGATGTAAGGAAAGGAAAGCTTGATGAAAAAAGCAATGAAGGTATATTCCTAGGGTACTCCAATAAAAGAAAGACATAAAAATGTTTGAATTTTACTACTCACAAGGTCATTAAAAGTGCACATGTGAAGATTGATGAGTTTGCAGAAAGAAGTGATGAATAGAATAACAAGGAGTCTAAAGACTATAGAATTTTTTTTTATTATGAAGAGGAAGCTTAGACTTTACCTTAGAAAGTTGAAGCCAATCAAAAATCAAGTGTACCTAGCAATTCTATAGTAGTTCAGCCTGAGTTATAGGCAAAGGCACTCAAGTCACAAATAGTTCAAACCAAGTTGCAACCTCAGGCAATGTAACTCGAGTCATAGGTAGTGTAACCCAAGCCATAGTTAGAAGAACTTGAGTTACAACTAGATCAACTAGAGAAGCCTGAGCAGAAGATAGAAGATCATGGAGAACCAAGTGAACCAAATTCAAAATCAAGAAAGAAAGACTTGCAAAATATTTTAGAAGGAATCATTCATCTGAACAAATAATTGGAGTAGAGATAGAAGGCATATTGATAAGGAAAAAATTAAAATGTACATGCTTTCTTAGTGAATTTGTGCCTATATCTTTAAAAGATGCATTAGAAATTGAAGGTTGGATAGTCGTAGTGAATGAAGAAATTGAGAAAATAGAAAAGAATAAAACCTGGTCTCTTGTACCTATACCTAATGATAAGAATGTGATTGGTACAAAATGGAAATTTAGAAATAAGTTGAATGAGAAAGGAGAAGTAAAAAGGAAGAAAACAAGGCTTGTATTCAAAGTTTATGCTCAAGAAGAATGTATTGATTATGGGGAAACATTTTCCCCTATTGTAAGACTTGAAGGATTTAGGACACTTTTAACATATGCAACACAAAAGGAATTCAAAGTTTATTAGATGGATATTAAATCAACTTTTTAAAATGGACTCTTAGAAGAAAAAGTCTACATTGAATAGCCTAAAGGTTTCATTGATCCAAGAAAAAGAAATATGGTATGTAAACTCCATAAATATTTAAATGGATTAAAACAAGCTCCTCGAGCATGGTATGAAAGACTACATGGATATTTGGTAAAAAATGGTTTTGAGAAGACAAATTATAATAGCAATTTGTATATCAAAGAAGGACCATAGGATAAGATATTTCTTGCAAAAATATTTTTAGATGATATCATATTTGGAGGACATGAGATATTATGCAAAACATTCTCTAAAGAAATGAAGAAAGAATTTGAAATGTCTATGTTTGGAGAGATTCAATTTTTTCTGGGTCTACAAGTTCATTAGATGAAGAATGACATATACATCACTAAATCAAAATACATTAGAGAAACATTGAAAGTATTTAGAAAGGAAGATTCCAAGCCAGTTGGAATACCTATCTCTATTGGACATAAGCTCTCAAAGAATGATGATTCAAAGGAGGTAAATCAAACCACTTATAGATCAATGATTGGGAAACTTTAGTATATGGTACATACTAGACCTGATATTGAATTGGTAGTTGGCATAGTTATAAGATTTTCTACTAATCCAAAAGAAAATTGTCATGATGGTAGTAAAAGGAAATTTTAGATACCTAAAAGGAATTGAAGAATATGGGTTATGGTATAAGAAAGGAGGAAATCTTGAGTTGAGACCCTTTAGTGATGCAAATTGAGTAGAAAGCATTGATGACAAAAAAAGAAGGAAACATAATTATCTTGGAAAAGAAATGATGATAGAAAAAGCATTGATGGAAGAAAGTGTTGATGACAAAAAAAGAAAGAAGCATTCTTTCTTAGAAAGAGGTTAGTGTCTTGGAAAAGCAAGAAACATAATTGTATTTCTCAATCCAAAACATACGTAGAGTATATTGTTGCAGCAGTTGATTGTTCTCACATAATGTGGATCACATGTTAGGAATGTGTTGAATATATTAGCTTTATATGTAATTTTGTAAGCTAAGATTTAATGATTATTCAATATTAAATATTGATGCAATATTTGTATGGAGATATTTGTTTGTATTTTTTGGACGCAAGATATATTACATGTCAAATTCGAAGATGATTCTAGGACCCACACATCTTCCTTATATTGGCCATGTTCCAGTCGGTTACATGTTTGTTTTGCTATACTTTAATAAAGATTATTCTTTAGTAGTTATCATGGACAACTGTCATCATTTCTATTTCCTTGCATCGAAGGTCTTTTGTATCGGTGATATCATAATCTTATTGATGACATCCGTCAGTATCAACAATGTGATTGTTCATATAACTCATGGCTTTTCCTTGCCATTCGACATTGAAAAATGGGAGAGCATGATTGGATAGTTTGATTCTTGAATTATTTTTATTCAATAAATTCAAGTGTCTTCTCATAGTCATATCAATTCAACATTCAAGAGCTATGAGGGATTGACGTATATATTATGTTGTATTGTGTTCAATATTTTTGCTGTAAGCGATGCATGATTGATTTTTTTCCTGATATTATTTAGAAGTGCTAAAGCTATATTTTAATTATGTGATCTTAGAGTAGTACCTCTGAATATTGTAATCAAAGTTTTTAGATCAATAAAGGTTTTACTTTTAAGGCTGGGTTATTTCCCTCAGTGAAGAGGGTTTTTCCCAAGATATATGCTGATAATTTTTATATAAGTTTTCCAGTATAGTTTCAACATGGTATCAAAGCTTGGTTTATAATTTCTAAGATTGAAATAGATTTTTTCTTTTCATTTTTCATCATGGTGCCTAGCTTAGAGGTAGAAGATTGTCTGGAAGGAGCTTCAAAATTCATCTCGTGGAAATCCAAAATATTGCTAGTATTGAAAGAAAATGATCTTCTTTCTTTTGTGGAGTCTAAAGTTTTAGAACCCACTGATCCTAAAGAAAAGTCAACTTGGAAGAAGAATATGATTCCAGACAAAAGAATTATCATTGACTCCATGAAGGATCATTTATCCCTACTATTTCCAAGCTAAAATCTGCAAAAGAAATGTTTGATTCACTTCATAGTGTGTATGAGATAAATAATACCAGTAGAACTCTGTCACTTCATATGTGGCTTCTTCACATTAAGATGTGCAAAAGTGACTCTATTATCTCTTTCTTCTTGAAGAACTTTGAGTTTAAAGATTAGTTAAGCACTATTAGAGAATCTATAAATGACAAAGAACTTGTTATGGTCACTATGAATGGTCTCTCTCATTCTTGGAAATCTTTCATTCAAGGAATTAGTAGTAGAAGTGATTTCCCAACCTTTGAAAGGTTGAGAACTGATTGTATTAAAGAGGAATGTTTTATGGAGGCTAGAGGGAGTTCTCATAAATCTAATCAAGTGGAAGATCAAGTGCTTACTTCTCAAACTTCTAGGAAACAAGGAAGAAAGAATTTTTTCAAAAGGTTTGAAGATAAAAATCCTTCCTCATCTTCTGAATTTAAAAGAAAGAAAGATTTCTCCAAGATTAAATGCTTTAGGTGTGAAAAACTTGGTCATTTTGCTAAGCATTGCACTGTGAAACTAAATTTTCATGATGTAACTATATCTGATTCAAAGGTTTCTTCTCCCTCAAAGGATTCTTATAATCATTCAGGAGGTCTTGTTCTTATATCAACCTTATCTAGTCATGTGCAAGCTGATTGTAATACTTGGTTAATAGATAGTGGTGCATCTCATCACATCTCTAGGTTCAAGCATCATATTTCAAATCTAATTGAATCAAATCCTCATCTTCAAGTAATTATTGGTGATGATGCATCTTATTCTATTAAAGGGGTAGGTGACACATTATTAAAATTAAAATTTGGTATTTTTCTTCATCTAAGTGATGTTTTATTTGTTTCTAGTATTAGGAGGAATTTAATTTCCATTTTAGCTTTGGAAGATAAAGGACTTAATATTGCTTTTTTGAATGGAAGTGTAATGGCTTGGAAGAAAGATTGTAATTTTAATTCTGCCAAAATTATTGGTGAACATCATGGGAGTCTTTATAAGCTTGCAACCAATAAAGTTCATGTTCTAAATCATTCTACTTCCAATATCAATTTATTATTGCACAAGAGATTTGGTCACCTCAATTTTAAATCTCTTTCATCTTTAGGGAAGTTTGTTGTAGTTCTTCCTTCTCTCAACTCCCCTTTTGATGGTATTTGCAAAGGTTGTTCTCTGGATTTTTTTTTTAAAAAGTCCTTTTCATTCAAGTGAAAATAGATCTAAGCATGTATTAGAGCTGATCCATTCAGATCTATGTGGACCAATGTCATCAGCTTCTTTAAGTGGTTTTTGGTACTATGTTACTTTCATTGATGATTATTCTCGCAAAACATGGATCTATTTTCTTAAATCCAAAGAATCTAATGAAGTTATATCCAAGTTCAAGGAATTTAAAGCCTTAGTTGAGAACTTATCTGAAAAGAAAATCAAGACTCCCAAATTTGATAATGGCAGTGAATTTATTTCAGGTTCTTTTCAATCTTTTTGTGTTGAAGCAGGAATCAAGAGGGAGTTTTGTGTCCCCTATAATCCTCAGCAAAATGGAGTTATTGAAAGGAAAAATAGAACTATTGTTGAGGCTGCTAAATCTATGATTCATGACAAAAATTTACAGATTTTTCTTTGGGAAGAGTCCTGCAGGACAATAGTTTATGTTCAAAATAGAAGCCCTCATCGCATACTTAATAATATGACTCGAAAAGAAGCTTTCACCAGTACTAAACCTGATGTAAGTCATTTGAAAGTTTTTGGTTCATCAGTTTATGTTCATATTCCCAAAGATAAAAGGTCAAAATTAGATCCTTCAAGTAAAAAGGGAATTTTTGTTGGTTATAGTGAATCTGCAAAAGCTTATAGCATTTACATTCTAGGGAAAAAATATATTGAGCTTAGTAGAGATGTTTCTTTTGAAGAAAATTTTGATTGTTCCAAATCTACTGATTTTTCTCTTGATGTTGATTTGGATGTTCCTCTAGTTCCTAAAAATTCTTCTTTTAATCCTTCTAATCCGTCAATCTTCTCTAAGAGAGAGGATTCTCCTTCTTCTCCTAAGATTCAAGATATGTCTAAAGCTGAGCCTCATGGTCATTTGAATGAGAAAAAGAGACCTTTGTGGGCAAGGAACACTATGCAAGAAATTGAAAAATTTTCAGCTCCTAAGGGAACTTTTTGGGAAAGTAAATGACCTCATATTTTTTATAATTATTTTGCTTTAATGTGTAATCTCATTGACTCTGAACCTTCATGTTTTGAATCAGCAATAGATTAGTAGGTTTGGAAGGATGCCATGTTAGAAGAATATGAGTCTATTCTAAAAAATAAGGTTTGGGAGGTTGTTCCTCGTCCTAAAGATAAATCAGTCATTTCTTCTAAATGGTTATTCAAAACAAAGCATGCTGCAAATGGGAGTGTGGACAAATTCAAAGCTAGATTTGTAGCTAAAGGTTTCAGTCAAAAAGAAGGTATAGATTATGATGAAAATTTTTCTCCTGTATCAAGGTATACATCTATCAGAACCATTATTACTATTGCTACAAGTAAAAAATGGAAAATTCACCATATGGATGTTAAAATAGCCTTTCTCAATGGTTTTATTAATGAAGAAGTTTATGTAGAACAACCTGATGGATTCATTATACATAACAAAGAATCTCATGTATACAAACTTCATAAGGCATTGTATGGTGTTAAGCAAGCACCTCAAGCTTGGTATGAGCACATTGATGGGTACCTTTTGAGTTTGAGTTTTTCAAAGAATGAATTTGATCCAAACATTTATCTCAAAAGGTATGAAGCTCTTATGTTGAATCTTGTTCTTTATGTTGATGATCTCTTTATCATAGGAGATGATGAAATGATAGTCAAATGCAAAAATGATTTAACTTTTGAATTTGAGATGATAGATTTGGGTTTAATGCATTACTTTCTTGGTCTAGAAATTTGGCAACAATCTAATGAAATCATTATCAGTCAAGGTAAATATGCTCTTGATATTCTTAAGAGATTTGGTATGCTAGATTGCAAGCCAAATATGACTCCTATGGAATCTAATTTGAAGAGAATTCAAGTAAATGCAACTAATTTAGAATTAATTGACTGTACTATTTATAGACAACTAATTGATTCTCTCATGTATCTTGTCAATACAAGACTTGATATTTGTTTTGTTGTCAATACTTTGAGTCAGTTTATGAGTGAACCTTGAAAATAACATTTCATTGCAGCTAAAAATATTATGAGATATGTCAAAGGGACCTTACAGTATGGAGTGAGTTTCTCTTGTTCTAATGATCTGCAACTTCATGGGTTCTCAGATTCTGATTGGGCTGGTTGCATTGTAGATAGAAAAAGCACTTTAGGATTTTATTTAAGCCTTGGTTTAGGCATGATTGCTTGGTGTAGTAGGAAGCAAAAATGTGTAGTTCAAAGTATTGTTGAGGCTAAATATGTGGTAGCTTTCTTAGCATCTCGTGAAGCTATTTGGCTTCAAAAACTCATAAGTGCATTATTTGGAAAATCCTCTGAACCTACTACAATTTTCTGTGATAACTAGAGCTGCATGAAAATTTCTATAAATCTAGTTTTTCATGACAAATAAAAGTATATAGAAATTAAGTATCATTATTTAAGGGACATGGTTCTTCGAAAGGCTATGGAGCTGAAATATATCAACATTGAAGATCAGATTGCTGATATTTTTACCAAACCTCTGTCTAAGGTGATTTTTTTTTTTTTTTTTAGAGATAAGTTAGGAATGGTAAATCTTAAGACTTAATTAGAACTAAGTCTAGTTTATTAAGATTTATCTATTGTTATTTTTTTGGTGTGTGATTTGATAAATATTGTAAGATCAGCTATGACAACTCTTTCACTATGCGATAGTGAATATCATGTAGAGAGAGTCCATGATATTATCATGTTGAGTAATTTCATGATGAGAGTTGTATGATATGTTGAGAAATTCCATAACTATTCATGTTGAGAGAATCTGTGAATGAAGGCTTAGCTATGAGTCTTACAAATTTATCATGTTGATCAAATTCAGTTGTGAATAAATGATTTTTTATGAGATATTCCATGACGTTTATCAAATTGAATCTCTATGTTAAATTATTTGAGTGCTATTTATTTAGTTCACAAATTTCATATAAGATAAGAGGGATGGTTGAATATATTAGCTTTATATGTAATTTTGTAAGTTAAGATTAAATGATTATTCAATATTAAATATTGATGCAATATTTGTATGGAGACATTTGTTTGTATTTTCTGGATGCAAGATATATTACATGTCAAATTCAAAGATGATTCTAGGACCCACACATCTTCCTTATATTGGCCATCTTCTAGTTGGTTACATGTTTGTTTTGCTATACTTTAATAAAGATTATTCTTTAGTAGTTATCATGGACAACTATCATAGTTTCTATTTCCTTGCATCGAAGGTCTTTTGTGTCGATGATATCATAATCTTATTGATGACATCCTTTAGTATTAGCGATGTGATTATTCATATAACTCATGGCTTTTCCTTGCCATTCAATAATGACAAATGGGAGAGTACGATTGGACAATTTGATTCTTGAATAATTTTTATTCAAGAAATTCAAGTGTCTTCTGATAGTCCTATTAGTTCAGTATTTAAGAGCTGTGAGGGATTGACATATATATTATGTTGTGTTGTCTTCAATATTTTTGTTGTAAGTGATGCATGATTGAGTTTTTCCTGATATAATTTAGAAGTGCTAAAGCTATCTTTTATTTATGTGATCTTAGAGCAGTAGCTTTGAATATTGTAATAAAAGTTTTTACACCAATAAAGGTTTCACTTTTGAGGCTGGGTTGTTTCCCTCAGCGAAGAGGGTTCTTCCCAAGATATATGCTGATGGTTTTTGTTTAAGTTTTCTAGTCTAGTTTCAATAGAATGAAGAAAGAAATCAAGGAACCAATGATTATCTACTGTGATAACACAAGTGTAATCAATATATCCAAAAATCTAGTAATGCACACAAAGACAAAGCACATTGCAATCAAATATCATTTCTTAAGGGAATTGGTTCAAGACAAAGAGCTGAGATTAGAATATGTGAACACCAAGGAATAGATATAAAATATATTTGCAAAGGCTTTAACTAAGGATGCATTTATGTATCTAAGAGGTAAACTAGGGGTTATTCCCCTATTTGATGCACACTAAAGCAAAAGATAGTGAGGCATCAACCAAGTTTCATTAAAGATCTATCAAGTTGATGTAAATTATCAAACTTCAAGTGTGAAATATAGAGCATAATACATATGAATTAGTGCAAAAGGTACATAAAAATTTCACAGTTTGTATTTATTGGCATTTGATGTCAAAGAGGGAGAGTTCGATAATGTGAACAAGAAAGAGCTGAAAGAAAGAGTAAGGCAAAGCTTAGTATTAGAGAGTATCCAAGTGAAAGAGGGAGAGTTTTGTATCTTAGAAGGAAGATATTGAGATGATGGAATGATCAACAAAGAGGGAGTAAATGATAGAAGTTCACAACAGAGTGTTGACAAGAAGAAACAAAGACAAATCCAAGAAAAATCTTAGAGAGAGTTGGAATAGATGAGAATCAGAATGAAACTAAGGATATTATCTAATTGCTCATACTTTCATCAGTTTATGTTGACATTTTTTATTTCCATCAATTCCAAAGAGGGAGTTTGTTAAAAAAAATTCTTTAGTTGTGTATTGTCATTGGCGTTTACATAAATGTCAATATTGATCGAGAAATGTAGAGTTTTTAGTATTAACCGAGAAGTGAAGAAGTTTGTAGTATTAAGCTTGCAAATATTATTATTGATTGAGTAGTTAGTTAAAGAAGATATTTTAGTGTTAAACGAAGTAGTTGGTTAATTAAGAGAATCCTTCTTGTAGTATTGACCTAGTGGTTGGGGATCAAAGGAGTCGCAATGTTAACTGAGTGTTCAGTCCTAGTGTTGAAAGAGTGACAACAAAATCTAATTGACAAAAAAATTATTAACTAAGGCCTACTATTTCAATGTTTATTATTATTTTGGAAGCGTATTCAAGATGACTTGTCTAATCTTATGATATATAAGAAAGGTCAAGTTGTGAGGATAAATGGACACAAGTGGAATATGAAATAAAATGGATATGTGAGTGAAAGATAGAGTAGGGAAGTGTAGACAATAAGCTGCAAGAACCTATAATTAGGAAGAATCTAGAGGTCAACCCATAATAGAGATCTAAATCTGCAAAGAAAGTTGCTTCATCAATCAGTTTGAAATTGTTGCTGCTTTCTAACCATTGTAGCAGTAAAGAAATCTCTTAAAAGAGTTGACTTAATTGTCATTTTGTAAATCCTCTAACAAGGTGACATTTCAAGATTGAAGTGTCTAATGGCCTCTAAATAATCCACTCCTAATAGGGTGGTTTGAATCCTCTAACAAGGTCATACTTAACAATATGTTTTGTAACCTTTAACATGGTTGGCTCCTAATAGGGCTCATTTTAGAAGAGTGAAAAGTATTGTCATTAGTTGCAATGTTGTTTTTCCCAAATTGGCTTTCCACATTAAATATTTGTGTCATTTGTGTTCATTCTATTTACTTATGCTTTATATTTATGCAACTAAGTTACTAAAGAGATAAATAATCATAAGATTTCTTTGTAAACTGTCATGCCCAAAATATAAGGCAAAAACACACACAATTTTTTATTTATTTTAAAAATAAAATAAATTTCATCGAATAGCATACATATCAAATGAATGATTCGCATGTCCCATCCTAACAAAATGTTATTGTATTGCTATTATCATCTATAAATAATATTACTAGAAATTGCTTGTTCCTACCATTCTTAATTTATACCTTAATTTTATATGAGGACATTATGAATATTTATGAACATATTTAGTTACCATATTACTGATTAATTATTTGTAAATACTATCATATATCCGTATACTTTCCTCTCCTAAAATCATCCCATTTGAGTTGTGGCTCAAATCTTCATACTACTACTAAAGAGTGATGGTTGTTTTAAACAATGAATAGGATGCTCACCATGAAATATTTAATCCCTAATTTAAGATTGTGTTCTCCCTTAACACTCGCTAATCCTTGTTTGCATGAACTAATATCAAATAAATATTTAGAAAACTTAATTACAAATCAATCATATACTAAGTCCTTACCATCTTATACTAAGTCATAATTTATACCTTTAAAGCATTTAGTAAGACAAGTATATACAAATACATGATATTCCTATGCATGTTAATCTATACTAGACATACTCATTAACATGTTATCTCATAACACTATTATAATATTCAATTTAATCTTCAATAAGTATATTTAAGAGGCATGAACCATTTTATATTTAATAGATGTACCAAAGCATTCCCTACTTTCTATATCCTAGAAAACACATGTATAAACATTTTACATCACAATAATTATAACTATCATATTCTATCTAAACTAATCCTATACTAAAACTTTAATTCTAAGCCCACTCAATGCTATAAGCTAGGCATGGGTGAGGAGATCTACTAAATTAGCCTTTTATATTCTAGCCCATGCTAGGTCCCTAGAATGATGTGGGTAGTGACAAGACCCAAACTTAATTGAGTCTTTTTGCATTTTCCTTGCAACATGCCTGCATTTCTGCCATTCGAATTTCTCCATGATTGGTTATGCAAGTAAGTTGAATTTAATGAGATAGTAACAAACCCTTCCAAGCCATGTAAGCTTCCAACAGTCAACACAAGGTAGGTACTTTGTACAAATTCAGTCACTTCACCTTGTGTCCTACAAATCGACTTCCACCCAATCTCATAATTGCTATAGAAGGCTCTTTCCTAGGCAAGATGTCAAGGTAGTATAAAGTATAAAATATACTATGTTAAATCTTGGAAGAGGACAAGACCTCTATAAGGATATGGGAATATTTTTTGACTCTTGTCAGATCCTAATCAAATTTGGAAGGGGTGGTGTTATTTAAATTTCTAAGGCATATGACGCCTAGGTGGGTAGATGGCTTTATTTTTATTTTACTAATATATTCTTGTCTAAGACTTTCCTTGTTTGGTGGTAGATGAAAGGAGTGAGTGGCTAGGTGGGTTAAATAATGAATTTAATTCTATTCATTAACTCCCAAGCCAGAATAGGGGAGTGGTGCATTAACTTTATAAAGTTTATTAGGTGAAGGGTTAACTTAGGTGTGTGTGTGTATATATATATATATATATATATATATATATATATATATATATATATATATATATGTTTTCAACGTATAAACCCTCTCTCCTCTTTTAATATTTTATTTTATTTATGTATTTAAGATTAGAACATTTAATGAGTTAGGAGGATGCTGAGAGAATCTTTTATGATTCTCTGTATTCTAAGAAGGAGATTAAAATTTCTCCATACTAATTCTAGAGAGTTTTTTCACTCCTAGAGATACATTTTTTTTTGAAGCAAATTTCTAAGTGATGATATATATATATATATATAATTTTTTTTTAAAGACTTAAGAGTGAATTCTATCTGAGGACAAAATAGATTTCCTTTGAACAAGTATACAAATGCAAGGATGTGAATAGGATTATTCTTCCTTTTCCCCTATAATTTATGTCTTATCAATCATCATATACAAGGTGTATGTTCCTTTATATTCAGAATTCAAGTGATGCATATTTCTTACTCAAATTTGATGGAGTCAATTAAGAAATTTAATAATGAGGGAGTTAAACTTGTGATCCCAATGTAGGATTTTTATTTCTTCTTATTACTTAAACATCGAATTGGAACTTCAACATATCAAATTACTTTTCATTAACATAATTGAAAACTTGGAAATTCATAATTCAAAGACATTATCTTTCATTCTAATTTCTCACATACATATGCCAAAATTTGAAATCACATGAGAGCATTGCAAGGAGAATTTCATGTTCTTTTCCTTTCTCTATTATTCATCCTAGTTCAAGGCTCCATCAAGAAAGAACTAGTAAGAAAACCCAATGTCTTTGCCCAATACATCAAAATTTAAAATACATTTTTACAAATATTACAATAAAATTGAAATTTCTTCAAAGGTTTCCACATGAGAACTTTTCCAATGTCTTCAATGCATCAAGGGAAACTATAGGAGAGACAAGAACCAACATGGAGGTAAAACAACACAATAAGATGAACAATTCAAGCATGCATTCCCAACCTGGTTTTTGCACAATAGGTTCAACAATGAACCAAAATAGGGGGGAGGTGGATTTTCTCAATAGGATATGTCAATCACCATACCATAACATAGCCCTTTTGGGGCTAAAACTTCAAGAACTTCCATTCTTTTACAAGTCCCTTTCGAGGCTATTTCCACAAAGATTTTCATTCTTTTCCATATTCAAGAATTCTCAATAACAACAAGGTATGGGATGACAAGTAGGATTTTCATACACCCTACCCTCTTTCCCTCCTCTCACCATGAGAGGAGACTCTACACTATTGAGGTCTAACTAAGGCCCTTCCCCCAAACATGGCCACTTCTTCCCTATCCAAGGGTGAGTGATGCCAAAAACAATCCCCATGAAATCCCTTCCAAAAAACACAAAACATCAAACAAGCATGAGAATAACATCAAAAGAAAACAAGTTAAGATCCCTCCCAATCAACCCCAACACACAAGCAAGAAATACAAGACTACACAATGCCTTATGCATGATTCAAGAAAGATTCAAGTATGAACACATGAAGAAACAATTTCAAAGAAGTCAAGAACTCCTACCTTCACCAAAAGAGTTATGGCAAAATGGTGGTTTGAGAAGAGCTTTTCCCTTTTCTTCTTTCAATCTTCCAACTTTCTCCAAAACTAGAGATTTGGTAACAAAACCAAAACTACTCCAAAATGCCTCTAAGTATGATCCTTAACTCAACTAGACTTCAAGTAAACTCAAGATGGAGTTTTGGTTCACCAACTCAAGTAAAGAGACAATCCATTTTCGCAATCAACCAAAAGTAGGGTTTTTGAGTGACCCTAAAAGTCAACCAAGGAGATTAAGGGGTTGGAAAGTGCCCCCAACCCATACCCTTACCCCTAGGGTACTTAAATTTGACATTTTTAAGCCTTAAAGACTTAATCATAACAACCAAAAGCTAAGGAAAAATAGTATGACCAAATAACAACCTTGAAGAATTATAATACAAGATAGCACAAAACTAACAAGTGGTTTAGTTCCATCTTTCCATTGAGTTTTCCCAACTAAATTTCTTGCACACTCATTGAACACATCAGTAGGTCAAGAAATCACATGCATTATGTAAATTATGTATCAGAAAAATCATATAAATTAAGGTCCATTTTCTAATAATAAATTTGTTTATCTAATTCTACTCATGTTTCCAACCTTTAGAATTGCATAATCAAGGTGTTAGTTTTGCATTCATTTATTCCATCATTATACATGTTCATAAAGCATTAAATGATGAAATCAAATAACAGAAGTAAAGCATCACATATCATAAAATAGCATAATAATGTTCAGTGCATCAATAATGTTCTGACATATCGAGTCATGAGTGTCAAAATAATAATGTATCATCGATGCTAGGATGGGTCGGGGCGAGGACTCACATAAACAAAGTATTAGTAATATTCTAATGTTAACCAAGCTAGTCAGTATCACATGATCAGTAAAAGTTTGTACTGATATCTAAGGGACTAGGATTTATTTTTGAGGTAACCGATTTACTCCTCCCCTCTCAAATACTCTCTTACATTTCCAACACAGGTCTACCCTCTCTCTTCCACACACTTGCATGATCACTATCATATTCTGGAGACTTTCCTTATGACCATCATTTAGAAGTCATCCTTTAGTCATTTCTAGTCAATTATTCTTAGATAGATCATGTTATAGGAAAAAAATCCACAATCAAATCAAACTCAATCCAAATCCCAATTCCAAACTTGGTGTCACCATCATTTGAGTTGTCAACCCTATATTTTACACTTTTATCCCTTTTTATGACTTTCCCTTTAACTAAAAAATGTTAAGGGTATCTAATATGATCACTTGTAATCCTCATCACCTTATTCTATGTGTTTGGTTATATTTGACTATCCTTGTCTTCCAAAGATCACAATTCTATATTACGTTGACTATCCACCCCATCTAGAACTTAACTAGGACATAAATTGAGTCTTTTTGACACCAAGTAATCCTTAGATCCTTAAGATGAATTATACATAGGTTTCATATACATCATCCTATACATCATCATCATCATGTAAGAATTTTGTATAACTCTAATACCATGTAAGAATTTTCCTTAGGAAAAATTCATCCAAGACCAAGAAGCTCAACAGCTAGCACAAAATAGACTAATAGAGTATGATCAAAATAACAATATGAAATTCAATTCATGTACAAGTACACTAGGAGTGCCTAAATATAAAGGCCTCTAGAATGCTTCTAGACCATCTAGGAGTTAGCAATATGATAAGCCTTACAACTAAGCACATGTCCATCAAGAGTGGATTATCCTCCATTAAGCACAAGAGTTAGTGCGATGATGAGAAGATAAGCCTACAAAGGTGTGTCATGTAAAATTATGTTGTAGACACCATGTTCTTAATTAAGAGTATGAATAACTATGCTATCTGCATGACTACTCAATTAATTATGTAAACTCCAGTGTTGTAGACACCATGTGCTAAATTAGAGTTTCTAACTCTTGTGTTTTCAACATGACAACTCATATAAGAATGCAAACTCCTAGGTGTCTAACCTAATAAATAATAAAATAATGCATTTATCCTAAGTAAACTTAAGTGTAAATAATAATTATTTAAACTAAAACCCCCCCTTAAGTGCAACTTAGGGGAATGCACTTAAGCTCACAAAAGCTATATGAAATGAATAATGGGTCTTGGCTACTAGGCCATGTTAGGTACCCAAGTGAAAACACAATGAAATCTCTTTGGAAATGGAGAAAGGGGGAAAACCTCATAGGAAAAACCCTCCCCACAAAAGAGAGATATGTATAATATAAAAGATAAGAGTCATGTGACCCCTGATAGTGAAAAATCCCTCACCCCTAAGAGATCTCACAAATGAATATATTTGACCCCAAGCCTACTACTCTATAGGACAATACTATAATACAATGACTTGCTCATGAATTAGCTCTTGAATGTAGTGCATATGAACCTCAATGTATTTGGTGCATTGATGTTGCACTAGATGTTTTGAGATTTCAATGGCACTCTGGTTATCACAATGGATGACTGTGGGTCTAGGTGGATCAAAACCAAACTCCTTCAAAATCTACTGCAACCAAATATCTTCTATCACTGTAGTCATAGCTCCTTGATACTCAGCCTTAGTTGATGAGAGAGAAATAGTGTTTTTCTTTTTACTCTACCAAAAAAAGGGGCCATGACCAAGATGAAACATATATCTTGAAGTAGACTTGTGAGAATCAAGATCCCCTCCATAGTTTGAGTCTATATAACCCACTATCTAAAGTCTTGTACCAACTACATAGTGTATCCCATATGTATATGTACCCTAGATATAGTGCAAGATTCATTTGGCTACCTTCTAGTGAAGTTCATGTGGCTCTTGCATGAAGTGAAAAACCATGCCAACTAAAAATGAGATGTCAGGGAGTGTATGTGTCAAGTGGATGAGACTTTGAACCAACTATCTATACAAAATCACATCAACAAGTAGAGTGGAACACTTTATTTCTAACTTAACACATAAAAGAAAGGGAGTAGGTGTAGCCTTGTAATCACTCATGAAAAATTGAGCAAGTAGATCAAGAGCATACTTGGGTTGTGATAATGTAATCCCTGATGAAGACTAATGTATCTCGATACCAAGGAAATAGTGTACTAGAGCCAAGTCTGACATCAAAAACCTACCCTAAAAAGTAGCCTTGAAACTATCAATAATGGATGTTGTGCTTCTTATAATGATCATGTCATCAATATAAAGCAAAAGAAGAAAATGAGAATCATCCCTCTAAATAATGTAGACATTTAGATTGGAATGACATCTGGTGAACCCTGCTAAGAGAAGAAAACAATCCATCTTGGCATACCAAGCTCTTGGAGCTTGTTTAAGTCCATAGATTTCTTCAACTTGAAAACTAAGGTAGCATCCTATATGAATCCCTATGGCTACTCCATATAAATCTCCTCATGTAGATCACCATTAAAAAATGTGCCTTTGACATCCATCTGATCAACAACCCATCTCTGAGTTGCTACTATAGCTAATGTCAAATGAATGGAATTTATTTTTTCCATTGGTGTAAAGGTCTTAGTATAATCAATGCCAGGTACCTGAGAGAAACCTTTTGCAACAAGTTGAGCCTTATGTTTATCAACACTTCCATCCACTACAAATTTGGTTTGATAAATCCACTTACACTGAACCAATTTTCTTCCCTTAGGAAGAGAGACTAAGTCCCATGTATCATTTCTCATAAGAGAGTTATATTATTCCTCCATTTCTCTATCACATTTTGGAATACTTTATGCTTCTTTGAATGATTTTAGATTAGAAGCAATTGCAATATAAGCATGTGGGAGTGGGTTGTGCTGTGATCTTGTCCTCCTAGTATCTGAAGGAATCCTTGCCAATGGTCTTGCTACATCCAATGTCTTCTTAGCCCATCTAGGTATATTGGAAGAAGATGTAGTAGGAGTATCCTCAACCTCTACTAGATGATGCCTCTATTTGGGTCATGGATGCATATCTTCCAAGTCACTATTATCACTATCACTCTCTTCAATGAAGGAGGAAGAAGGAGGAGTTGAAGAAGTAAAGATTGGACAAATTTCTTCAAAATGCACACTCCTATCATAGAATATGTCATGTGTCTTTAGATCCATTAACTTGTAGGCTTTATGTGAGTCTACATATCCAACAAAGATGCAAGGTTTGTTTTGAGCTTCTAATGCCTTGCATTTTTGTGGAGGTATTCATGCCCACGCTAGACAACCAAAGACTCTAAATCACTTAACCATAGGTTTCCTAGTAGTCCATGCTTCAAAAGGAGCTACACCATCCAAAGCTTTATGAGGACTCCTATTTTGGATATAGTTAGCAGAATTCATTGCTTTGGCCTAGAAGACTTGATCAAGAGACTTGTTTAGTAGCATGCAAGTGGTCATCTCCTTGAAAGTTCTATTTTTCCTTTCAGCAACACCATTCTGCTATGGCATATATGGTACTGAGTGTTGAATCTCAATTCCCTCTTGAGTACAAAAGTCTATTAGTCTTGAGTTCACATACTCCTCCCCATTATCTGTTCAAACAACATTGATGGATTTTTCTGACTACCTTTACACTTGAGCCTTGAAGTTGATAAATTTTTTAAACACTTCACTCTTATGAGCCATGAAGAATACCAAAATAAAGTGAGAGTAGTCATCTATTAAGGTGAGTGCATAGCAAGACTTGCCAAATGATGGCACTGGAAATGGGCCTGCCACATCATTAAGAACTAATTCAAGAACACATTGTGCTCTCTAAGAATTCACTTTTTCATACAATTTTTTTGGATGTTTCCCAAGTGAGCAACCTAAACAAAACTTCTAAAAATTGGACTTGAGGTAGACCATTAACAATTTTCTTGCTGCTAAGTTGTTGAAGATATCTATAGTTGAGATGTTCAAATCTCTCATGCCACAATTTTCTTTCTACATTTGAATGTAATAACAAGGATTGTGCATTTGATTTTGGCACAAAGGAAGAGAAAGTGTAAAGCCTTGAATCATTATTGGATTCTCCTATTGCAATCATAGAGTCATCCTTGATGCTTTTCACTACCACTAAGTCTAGAATAAATTCAACCTTATTTCCACCTCCATATTGAGTCATTTCGTAGACTAAAAGAAGGTTGGAGGTAAGATTAGGAACATATAGAATATCCTTGAATGCTCCATTGCCCATCTCAACTTCACCTTTACCTTCAACTTCCACTTTAGTATCATCTCCTACAAAGATATGTGGTACATCTAAACGTGTCATGGAAGAAAAATCTCTCTTTGATGTGCCCGTATGATGTGTGGCACCTGAATCAATGATCGATTCTCCCTAACTAATAGTGTTTGTGAGTAAAGTATGCCCTTTGTCCTTAGAATCTAAAGATGAAGATCCTTTCTCCTTATAAACATTAGGTAGTGGAACATTGTGTTTCTTCATGATGTTCTTGAACTCATCAATTTAATTGTGATAATACTAATGTTCATCATGACCCATCTTCTTACAATAGGCATACTTTTTCTTCTCCTGATTAGTGTCTTCCTTTTTGTTGGTATTTGGGGAAGACCTACCTTGTTGATTTGATTGTGGTGTTGATTTTTCCGTATCCTCTTATTTTTTATTCTTCCACTTCTTCTTTTTTCCCTTTCCTTTGTTTGAATGATAGGTTGAAGAACCCTCATTATTAGCTACTAATGCCTTAGACTTTGAAGACTTGAGAATTTCCATTGTTGTCATTTTAGTTTGTTCATCCTCTAATAGCAAAGCCTAATCATCAAAAGTGATTTTCTTAGAGGAAGCTCCTAAGTTAGTCTTTGTGGTGTTAAAAGAAGAGACAAATGTTGAGTAGTTAGATGGCAACTTATTATGAATGAGATAGATTAACCTGTCATCTTTAATAGGACTACCACAATCATTAAGATTCTCAACTCATTCACCTTAATGATAAAATCCTGTATTGAATCAAAGTTCTTAGGATCTAGGGAGATAAGCTCATCTTCAATTTTGTAGACATCCTCCTTGGTCACTTTCCCATATATGTTTTTAAGGGCATCCCAAGTTTCCTTGGATGTATCATACTTCATGATTTGAAAGAGGATCTTGTCTTCAATCCATAACCTAAGAATACTTAGAGCTTTCCTATCTACCTTTTCCTAGGATTTGATATCACTTTGAGATACTTTATCATATGTTGGTTTAGGAGTGGAACCATCTACACATTGAGAAACTTTGTCATGCATTAATTCACACCATTTTTTAATAGACCATGTGGCATAGTTATGTGGTGTTAATTTTAGAATCTTAATATTTCCCATGATGCAAGAAATGAAAGATAACAATAGGAAAAGAGGAACACAACACCAAGAGACACGCCCCTGTACACTCAATCAAGAATCCCCCCAAATGAAAGATTTTGGCACTTTATACTTAGTGTGTTTACAATAGCCACTTGCTAATTTTGGCCTTTGTAGTCTTCTGATTTGCTATTTATAACCTCCTCTTGGAGTTCAAATCTAGAACTTTACAATGTAGCTTAGATATACAACAATTCTAAAGTTTTATCAAAGCATTACAATGCAAAAAGGGACCTAATTCTTAAAGTAGTATTTCTATCTACACAAGCCTATAATCTGATTAAAGACCTAGAAGGTAGACAAAAAAATTCACTTTAAAAAAATGGAACATGATTTGGAGTCCAGCTAAGCCCATACGAAGCAATTGAAGTTGCAAAATGCAAGATTGGATAGGTATAGTCACCAAAAATTGCAATTTCTAATAGATCCATGCACCAAAACTAGAAAATAATAGCACCAATGAAAAGTTCAAAAAATTCTAGCTGAAAAAAAAATTTGCACTTTATTTGGAGCCCAGATGACTAAGATATGGCCTCCTGAAGTCAAAATATCAAATCAAAACTAAATCTAGAGAGGGGTCTAATTAGCAAACAATGAGATTAAATTTGACATCCAAATGGCCATTGTGATAGTTCAATTGGCCTACTACTGATGGTCAACTGACTATCAAATTTAAGATAGTGAAATACTTACATCAACAAAAAAGATGCCCTCCTTGATGATGTGGTAGAGCTATACTATACGACTGATGGTGTCAGCCCATATGGATGACATGGCATGTATAGTTAGCCTAACTATTTTTTGAGTTGGTGGGTGAGTTGGAGCCTACGTGGCACCTAACATGTGTAGTGACACATGTCCTATTGAGTTACTTTGGCATGGCTGATCCAACTGGGCTCTACATGGAAGGCTTGCGGTTGTCTGTGAATGCCATGTGGCTATCATAAAAATGAACACATGGTGGCCAAAGATCAGACTTTGTGGGAGTTGAAAAGAAAGTGATTGTTGGCTGATGCCAAAGGAGCCATAGCACGGGTCAGAAAAAGGTTGGTGTTAGGGAATCTGTTGTCACGAGTGGGGTTGTTTGCGTAAGTGGTGGGTCACTGAGAGTTTCTTTACCGCTATCAGGAGTTTCTTTGCTAGGTGCTAGAGAGGAAATTTGTTGGTGGGTGGAGATGTTAATCCCACATCCACTAGGTGAATATGGAGTGGGTGTTTAAATGGTAAAGCTCATCGATAGAAATCAAAGCTTCCATGTGTGGAGTGATATGCCATTGTCGGTTGTTGTGTTTGTTAGGTTTGTTGTAAATGCCACCAGATATGCTATGGAATATGCCAAACTAAGGAGTATTCTACTATGGGGGCTGGGATTTGACCACCCAGTTCCTACAAAATTTTTTTTTTTGCAAGCCTGTAAGGCCTAAAATTTTCCAAAAATATAATCTGAAAAAGATAATAAATGCAGAGAAAATTAAATACTAGATCTGAAACAATAAAATCACAGATCTAATAGATCATACCAAATTTTGTAAATTGGGACTTTGGGTGCTAGTTTGCAAATTTTTTTTGCCTCAATTTTGACTATTGGCCAACATAAGCAAATTTATAGTCAAAATTCACCGAATCAATGATTTGAATGCAATGGTGAGGTCCGCTTTGGCTCTAGATGCTCCCAATAGTTGTAGATACTCCAGATTTGAATCGAGGTATCCTTAGATAGGTAAAGCAATAATGGTCTCCAATGGCTATGAGATGACACTTCTATGGCTTTGATACCATGTAAGAATTTGCCTTAGGGAAATATCACCCAAGACCAAGACGCTCAATAACTAGCACAAAATATACCAATAGAGTATGATCAGAATAACAATATTAAATTTAATTGAAGTACAAGTACACTAGGAGTGCCTGAATATAAAGGCCTCTAGAATGCTTTTAGAATATCTAGGAGTTAGCAATATGATAAGCCTCATAACTAAGCACATGCCCACCAAGAGTGGATTATCCTACATTAAGCATAGGAGTTAGGGTGATGATGAAAGGATGAGCCTACAAAGGTGTGTTACATAAAATTATGTTGTAGACACCATGTGCTTAATTAAGAGTGTGAATAACTATGTTGTCTACATGACCACTCAGTTAATTATGAAAACTCCAGTATTGTAGACACCATGTGTTAAATTAGAGTTGCTAACTTTTGTGTTGTCAGCATGACAACTCATATGAGTATGCAAACTCCTAGGTGTCTAACCTAATAAATAATTAAATAATGTATTTATCCTAAGTAAACTTAAGTAAAGTGTAAATAATAATTATTTACACTAACACATCATCATTCATTTTGTCTCTTTTTCATTGCACATCCTTAGATCTTAGGAAAAAAGCTAACAATTGTCTTATGAAATCACCCAAACCTTATAAGATGTTAGATATCACTTTGCATCTACCATCTCACATCTAGGCACATTATCCTTTCATGTCAATATATGAATCACATGTCATATCCCCATTTTAAGAGAGAATTTTAATAATAATTAAAAAATACAATATTATTAATTAAATAATGATAATAAAGTTATATTAAAACTAATACAAAAATATAAATCTAGGAAATAATAATTATTTAATCTATATTATTAATGAAATAATATTTAGTATGATATTTCAAGTAATTAAAAAATAATAAAATTTCAATGAATAAATAAAGAAACTAAATTAAATAGAAGAGACAATATTGTAGAAAGTATGTTAACTTTTTAAATAGAATTTAATAATAAATATAAATAAGTAAATAAATAATATAACATAGAATAATATAAATTAACTAAATCTAATGAAAAGTCAAGAGATGGTTAACAAATAGATACGACTCCTTAAAATTAAGATATAAAAGGGAGGAGAGTTTATTTTAGAGAGGGGAAAAAAGAGGAGAAGAGAGGAGTTCAAAAAGGAAAAATGGAAGAGGGAAGTAATATGAAGAAAATAAGGAAGTGACTTTTTGAAAAGGTTTCAATGATATTGAAAGGATCTAAACCTTCAAAAGGGTCATAATTATGAATAGTTGCGACTCTTCAAAAATATTGTGATTATAAAGTAGTGGGACTTTTACAAAGGATTAGTTATGAAGTACTGTGACTTTTTGAAAGTATTATAATTATGAAGTGTTGTGACTTTTCAAATGATTTGTATTATGAAAGGGTGTGACTCTTGGAAAAGAAGAAGGTAAGAAAGGTATGTTTATGAATTATATTTATGAATTTATTTATATCAATGAATCATACTTGTGGATAATATTGTGTTAGCTCATGGGGTTAACACCATGGATATTAATGTGAACTCAAAGAATCTAGCATGTGAGATATTAAGATCTCCATTGTTCACCATAATCGAGAATCAAAATCAAAGCATGGAGCATGGAGATATTAAGATCTTCATTGTCTGCCGTGATCGATAATCAATGTTCTAGAATATTCTAATATTGTTAAACATATGCACATGTCATTGGCCTTGGATAGATGATGCTTGTCCAAGAAGAATCTTAAGGGGTGCACTCCTAGGATGACGCAAAGGTAGCTATAAGGTAAGAAACCCGATCTAGAGATGTCCTTAAGATTGGGGTTAACTTAGAGGGTAGAATAATATATTTAGTTTTATTATTATTGTGATTTTAACATTTATTTTGTAGGTATTACTTGTCCCTAACTAAACCTAGTAATGGGGACATTAGAGTGGTATGAGAGCATGATCTTGCCATCATGTAGGGTTAAAGGATATCTAGAAAAATATTATATGAAAGATTAATGTAGAAGGTTAATGACTATTATCAAACTATTATCATAATTATCAACCATATTAAATCTTAACCAAATGAGAAATATAATCAGAAACCACAAAAAGATAATCATACAAAATAACACCATATATGTTAACTAGGGAAAGCATTGACTAGAGGGAAAACCTAGATGGGGATGATACCTACAAGATGATGTATTAATATAAATATTTCTTTTTAGAGGATGAGCCTTGTTAGGAGTCTATAAAATACATTTAGTACATACGAGTTCCTATTAAGAGACTTTGAATCCCTGTTAAAAGACTTTGAATCTCTATTAGGAGACTCCAAATCTACTAGGAGTTATAGAAGGTAGATGGACCCATTGTCAAAACAACTTTAGGGGCAAGATCAATGAATCCACTGTCCAAATGATCTCTATATTATTACTTGCAGAATAATAGAATAGAATTATTCTTCTCCTTCCTCTTTCTCTATCCTATCAACCAAAAATTTTCTCCTAATCTCGATACTAGATCACAAAATATGCATTCACTAATCCCTTAGATCACTTACTTGCATTTGCCAATTACTCTTCATTCCTTGATTACTTTGAATTTTGCACACCACACATACTTTTACAAACAAGAAAATAATTTCCTTTATACCATATCTTCAAAATAATTGCTTGAGCCAGCCTTGAGGCTTTCCAAATTATTATAATAACATAATTAATTATTTCATAATTACAATAGCACTGTCATCTCATAGTCTATACTGTTAGGAACCTGTGTGTTCCTTCTGTTTATTTTGTTAGAGTAGTGTTGTTGGACGCATATGCTTTGTAAGTCGTCCCGTGAGTATATTTTATTATCCCACATGCATAGGTAGTATTACTTTTCTAGATCATACCCAGTATATAAGAATAGGTTGAGGCCCTTGATGGGCACGGACGAATTTATTGTATTGAGCTTGCTCAAAGGAGGTTACCCCCTCGAAGTGGCCTGCGATCAGTAGATTCATTCTGAGTTCTGCTATCACTTTGTATTCTGTTATTTCGAGCATTCTCACGATATTGCTATAAGGAGGTTCTTCACATCTGGTATCAAAGCACTCTCTTGGGCTCGCTCGGTGGAAATTACATCAAATTTTTTTTCTGTCGTGGCCTTCAGGTTCCTCTCACTTCTAATATCTCTTGTTATTGCAATAACTCTTTTCAGTTGTTCTGTCTGTGAGTGAATTTTTCTAAGTCCTTGTTTGCTTTCTGTTTCTGCTCATACTTCCGCAGAACGTCTGCAATATCATTTCGCATACTTCCTTCCTTGGCGACCCAACCCCAAATTTTACATATCAAAGCCCTAAATCCCTCATTTATCTAATTTTAGGGTTTGCCCTATCTTTTTCACCTCTCATCCAATCGCCACCAAACTGAGCCACAAGATTCAATTCCTCATTTTGCTCCCTTATCCCTCTTGGACTGTTTGCCTCATTTCGCCTCCCTACCCTTGAAACCCTCATTTTTCTTTTTCCCTTGTCCCTAGATAGTCTCCCACCACCCGTCGAACACCCATTTCCTATATGAGTTTTACCCAAATCCAAGTTTGCTGTAACTAAAAAAGTTTTTGTTTCTCATCTTCTACCCATTCCAAAAAAAAAAAAAAAAAAAAAAAAAACCTTGTTTTATGGTTGTTACGCGTACAGGAGCAAAAATCATGGAAGAGGAAATTGCATCCCTCAAAACCAAACTTCAAGATCTGGATGACAAAATTTTGGGTCTTAACTTTCAGCAGTCAGCCATGAGCCGAAACCATTCAGGAGATACTGGGTCCTCTTCTGGCAATTTCCGTGGACCAAAGCTTGATTTTCCACGCTTCGATGGTTCTGATCCGACTGGATGGATCTATAGGGCAGAGCAGTATTTCAGCTTGCATAATACTTTGGATAACCACAAAGTCCCCCTTGCATCTTTTCATTTGGAACATGAAGCTCTTCAATGGTTCCGTTGGTACATCAAGGCTAATGTAGGCCCAACGTGGAGAGAATTGTGCACCCTCATTTTGGAGCGCTTTGGCCCTAGTTCCTTTGATGATTTCATAGGAGCACTCACTAAACTGCGTCAAACAGGCACTGTAAGAGAATACCAGACAGAGTTTGAAAAATTAGATAATCACACAGAGGGCTTGTCTGATGAATTCTTCCGTAGTTGTTTTGTCAGTGGTCTGAAGGATGCACTTCGCTCAGAAGTCAAAATGTTTCGACCTACTACAATGATGGAAGCCCTTGGGTTGGCTAAGTTAGCGGAAGACAAGATTAGTGCTCTACAACGCTCCAGATCTAATTTTGTTCCATTCAGAAATACAGGTTCTCACAACCCTCCAGTCATACCAGCTCCCAGAACTACTCCGATCAAGCACTTGTCTGAAACAGAGATGCGAGTCAGGCGAGACAAAGGGCTTTGTTATAATTGTGATGAGAAATGGTCTCGGGGCCATAGATGTGTTCAGCAAAAGCTCTATCTCTTGGATGTGGATTCTCCACCGGAACTGGAAGAATATGTAGATGCTCAGGAAACAGTGGATGATGAGGTTGAGCCTCATCAGCCTGAACCTCCTTCACCAGAAGCTCCACCAGAGATATCTGTCCATGCTTTGGCAGGAGTCACTACTCCACAAACCATGCGGGTCCAGGGTTTCTTCAAGAAGATCCCTCTTACTATACTCATTGATTCTGGTAGCACTCATAACTTCATTGATCCACGAATAGCCAAACAGGCTGATTGCTTTATCCATCCCTGCTCTAGCTTTGAAGTCATGATTGCCAATGGGGGCACTTTACCTTGTAAAGGGAAATGTCGCAATGTGCATCTCTCTATTGGAGATTATAACATGTGCTCTGACATGTTTGCCTTACCCTTAGGTGGCTGTGATGTGGTTTTGGGTGCCCAATGGTTACGCACTCTTGGCCCCATTCTCTGGGATTTTGCTGAACTTTGGATGCAGTTTTCAGCCGAGGGGCACCAACACACTTTGAAAGGCTTACAACCAGGGTCTCTCAGCATCATCAGTTCACACCGTATGGAAAAACTTCTTAAGAAGAATTCACATGGTGTCATCGCTCAGCTCCATTCCATTCAGATGCAGCCATCAGCAGTCTCTAGCACTCCTGCCGATCTCCAACACATTTTAGACAAGTATTCTGGTATATTTTCTGAACCTGTGGGATTACCTCCTTCTCGTCCAGAGGACCACCGTATTCAGCTCCTTCCTGGCAGTGTTCCGCCCAACATCAGGCCCTACCGCTACCCATTTCATCAGAAGACCGAAATCGAGATACTTGTCCGTGACTTACTGAAGCAAGGTATTATTCGCCCTAGTACCAGTTCCTTTTCTTCTCCAGTTCTGCTTGTTCGCAAAAAAGATGGGTCATGGCGACTCTGCATTGATTTTTGAGCACTTAATCATCTCACTATAAAGGACAAGTTTCCCATTCTAGTTGTTGATGAACTTCTTGATGAACTTCATGGGGCTCATTTTTTCTCCAAGTTAGATCTTCGTTCTGGGTATCATCAAATTCGGGTTAATGAGGAGGATATACCTAAAACTGCCTTCCGCACACATGATGGTCACTATGAATTTTTAGTCATGCCCTTTGGCCTCACGAATGCTCCTTCAACATTTCAGGCAGTGATGAATAACATATTTCGACCATACCTCCAAAAATTCATTCTGGTCTTCTTTGATGATATCCTCATATATAGCAAAACTTGGGCTGAGCATCTCCATCATCTGGAGCTTGTCTTGCAACTTCTCTCTGATCATCAACTCTGTGCAAAACTATCTAAATGTGTGTTTGGCCAGGAGGAAGTGGAGTATCTCGGGCATATTGTTGCACACCATGGAGTGCGGGTGGATCCTACAAAAATAGATGCCATGAAAATTTGGCCGCATCCTAAAACTCTCAAGAGCCTTCGGGGTTTTTTGGGGTTGACTAGCTACTACCGCAAGTTTGTCAAAGATTATGGGAAAATTGCAGCACCATTGACAGCTCTGTTAAAAAAGGATGCCTTCTCCTGGACCCCTATTGCTGAGACTGCATTTGAACAACTGAAACAGGCTATGTGCAGTACACCTGTTCTCGCGATGCCAGATTTTTCCAAACCCTTCACTATTGAGAGTGATGCTTGCGGCAATGGATTGGGTGCTGTTCTCCTGCAAGATGACCATCCTATTGCGTTCACTAGCAAAGCCCTCTTTGGTAAGAATCTAGCCCTCTCTACTTATGAAAAAGAAATGATGGCTATTTTGCATGCTGTATAGAAGTGGCGGCCATACCTCTTAGGGAGTCATTTTTGCATCAGAACCGATCACCAAAGTCTGAAATACTTCCTGGAACAACGGGTATCCTCTCCTACACAACAGAAATGGGTCAGCAAACTCATGGGGTATGATTATGAGATCACCTACAAGAAGGGTAAGGAGAATATTGTGGCAGATGCTCTTTCTCGCACATTTGATAATCAAGCTTCCCTTTCCGCTATTTCTATGCCCATTCCCAATTGGTTAGCGTCTGTTCAGCAGGGCTATGACAGTGACTCTTCTTTATCTCAAATCATTCACCAGCTAGCCAATAATCCTTCTGCTATACCACATTACTCTTGGGATGGTGCTTCTCTTCGATACAAGGGTCGGCTAGTGCTTCCTCAGAACCCAGCTCTACATCAGGCTATTTTTTATGAACTCCATGCTTCTCCTTCAGCAGGGCACTCAGGCTTCCTCAAAACTTATGAGCGAGCAAGGAGAAACTTCTTTTGGAAAGGAATGAAACAGACGATTCAACAGATGGTGGCTGAATGTGATACTTGCCAACGCCACAAGGGTGAAACGACCCTCCTTCTTGGCTTGCTCGAACCATTGCCCATCCCTACACGGATTTGGACTGATATTTCTATGGATTTCATTGAAGGGCTTCCTAAATTCGGTGGCAAGACAGTGATCTTGGTTGTGGTTGATCGTCTCTCGAAATATAGTCATTTTTGTGCCCTCAGCCACCCCTATACTGCCTCCTCTGTTGCACAAATCTTCATGGACCAGATATTTCATCTTCATGGACTCCCTTCTTCCATTGTCTCTGATCGTGATGCAACTTTTACCAGTCATTTTTGGACTGAACTGTTTCAAAAAATTGGCACCAAACTGAAGATGAGTTCGGGCTATCACCCACAAACTGATGGTCAAACTGAAATTGTCAATAAATGCTTGGAAACTTATCTTCGTTGCTTCACTTCCGAACAGCAACATCAGTGGGCCAAGTGGCTCCCTTTAGCTGAATGGTGGTACAATACCTCTTACCACACTGCCTCTAAAATGACTCCATATGAAGCAGTCTATGGTCAGGCACCTCCAGTGCTCCTTCCCTACACTCCCAACAGCTCACCAGTCCAGGCAGTTGACATAGTTCTCCGCAGCAGGGATCAGATTCTTCGTACCTTACAGGATAATCTTCACATGGCCCGTAATCGGATGAAACAACAAGCAGATCAACACCGTTCTGAGCGCTCATTTCAAGTTGGGGATATGGTTTTTCTTCGTCTACAGCCATACAAACAATCCTCCCTAAAGCTGAAAGGGCGTCATAAGCTGGCCCCAAAATTTTATGGGCCTTATAAGGTTCTGCAGAAAATTGGTTCAGTTGCTTATAAACTGGAACTTCCTCCTTCTTCCCGCATTCATCCAGTCTTTCATGTTTCTTGTCTAAAGAAAGTTCTGGGTACCACTGTCAGAGCACAAACTACTCTCCCTGAAATGGATACGGAAGGATCCATTATCCTGGAGCCGGTGGCAATCATTGACCAGCGCACTCGCCAGCTTCGCTCTCGCTCCATCTCTGAGGTCTTGATTCAGTGGCATGGCATGCAACCAGAGGATGCTACCTGGGAACCCCTTCTTCAGATTCAACAACAATTTCCACACCTTAAGCTTTGAGGACAAAGCTTTTTTCTAAGGGAGAGGGGATGTTAGGAACCTGTGTGTTCCTTCTATTTATTTTGTTAGAGTAGTGTTGTTGGACGCATATGCTTTGTAAGTCGTGCCGTGAGTATATTTTATTATCCCACATGCATAGGTAGTATTACTTTTCTAGATCGTACCTAGTATATAAGAATAGGTTGAGGCCCTTGATGGGCACGGATGAATTTATTGTATTGAGCTTGCTCAAAGGAGGTTACCCCCTCGAAGTGGCCTGCGATCAGTAGATTCATTCTGAGTTCTGCTATCACTTTGTATTCTGTTATTTCGAGCATTCTCACGATATTGCTATAAGGAGGTTCTTCACATATACAAATATTCATATGTGCAACTTTAGGGTTTGCACACTTACTAATGTCATCATCAGACTATCCTCTACTACTACCTTACTACACATCTCCATATTATATCTCTGTTAGATGATATAATAGGATCATAAAAAACTGCTTCTCAAGTACTCTGTTTCTCTTTAAATTACTTAAAACTTGCACATATCTTTGACTTAAGTTACTTGCACTTAACCTTATCATTAGAACAAATTGTGGATCATGTCCTAAACCACATATCACCTTAATTGAAACTCTATACATACAATCATGATCTCTATCTTCTACTTTGCTAGTCTTCACATAATTACTACTATGTTGACATCAATGACAAACACAATCATGAATGCAACATGTCAATAATGCTACATGCTCTCCAATACTTAGGATACTCCCCAAAAGGAATATCATCAGCATTCATGCTAACAATCTCTCCCTTTGGCATTGATGGAAATATAGATGAACAATATCTAGGTTCCAAGAATTTCAAACAATACTCTGTTCACAACTCCCAACTTCTCCCCCATACATCATTGCGATTCATGATTTATATCTACCCATAGAGATATTCCTCCTCCTTACATGAATCTTTCTAAATCTTCCTAATATATATATGTTCAACTATCTCTCCCTTATTCAGCTAGAGGATTTTTTTCATGTACATATCTCCCCCATTCACATCAATAAAAAAGGTGTCATTATGTCAATTTTTTGCTCCAAGTCTTCAACCAACTGAAGTGTCCAAAGACACTATTCAATACCAATTACCAAGATTCCTTAATGAATCTCCTCATCTTAGATACTCCCCCATATAGGAAGCATCAACATTCAATCCAATAAATAATAGTGATCTATACCACGAGATTGATGCAATCTCTACATCATCTACTCTGAAGTAGGCAGAGGCATAACTCAAAGCATACATCTCAAGCACTCAAATCTATCTTTAGGTAAGGGCTTTGTAAAGATATGTATAATTTGATAATACATTAGCATTGTTAGCTCACAGTCTATAAAACTTCTCACATGTATGACACTAGGGTTTGTGCATCCATTGATGTTATCATTAGACTGTTGGCAACTAGTGCCTAACTACACATCAATAGATTATATCATTTCCAAAAGGATATAATGTAAACATCAAAAACCACTTCTTAGGTACTCTATCTTTGTACTACTCTCTATACGATTTCCATATGACTTTGACTTACATGCTATGCATTTAACTTTCACATTAGGACACTATATTGAAACATGTCCATGAATATGCATTACCAAACAATCAAAACATTGTCCGTACAACTAAGATATTTGTCTCCTACTTTGTCAGTCTTCATAGACTTACTGCTATGTTGACATCAATGACAAACACAATAATTAATGCAACATGTCAATACTCTCCAATGCTTAGGATACTCTCCCAAAGAAGTATCATCAACCTTCATGGTAACAATATCCCCTTTTGGCATTGATGGCAACATAGATGAAAAACATCTAAGTTCCAATAATACCAAATAGTACTTTGCTACTACTATTGTTCTCATCTTTTCAAATCCTCTTCATCAATCAAATTTTTAAACATCTAGAATACTGTTATTTTCTACTTCTTCTTTAGGATTCGTAACATTTATTCACACTAAACAACTCACAATACATCATAATTCCTTATGCTATATATCTCCCCCATAGAGATATTCCTCCTTATTTATATGAATCTTGCTAAATCTCCCTAATACAGTAGAGATTTCTTATCCACCTTTCTCCCCATACATATGAGATGTTTTTCATGCATAATCTCCCTTATTGGCATCAATGAAAAATGCTTCATTATGTCAATTTACTGCTCCAAGTCTTCAACCAGCTCAAGTGTCCAAAGATACTATTCAAGAACAAATACCAAGATCTCTCAATGACTTAGCTCATCATAGATAATCTCCCATACACGAAGCATTAACATTCAGTCCAATCTAATAATAGTGCTTGGTACCACTAGATTGATGCAATCTCTGCATCATCTACTCAAAAGTAGGTAAGGGCATAACCCCAAGCATGCCTCTCAAGTACTCAAATGTATCTTTAAGTAAGGGCTTTGTAAAGATATCTCTAATCTTTAGTACTCATATATTCCAATTTAATCTCTTCTTCTGCTACCTTCTCTCTCAAGACATGATACTTAATAGATATATGCTTAGTCTTTGAATGTAATGCATGATTCTTAGACATACCTACTGTACTTCTATTATCATAGTATATCATAAATAGGTTTTGTAAACTCAATCCTAATATCCTTTAGAATCTATTTCATCCACATCACTTTATTACAATTATTTTCTATTGCAACATACTCTACCTTAGCCTTAGTTTGTGAAATACAATCTTGTTTCTTTCTTAGCCAAGAAACCAATCTTCATCTAAGGAAAAAAGCTCCACCACTAGTGCTCTTTATGTCATCCATACTACTTGCCCAATCTACATCAGTATATGCACATAAAGTGAAATCACTTGACCTATCATACCAAACAACATAATTAGATGTTCCTTTCAAATATCTAAATATCCTCTTTACTATTGCATTATGATACTCCTTAGAATCAACTTGAAATCTAGATAAAATCCCAAATGCATTTTTTATATTTAGTCTAGTGTGATTTAGGTATTGTAAACCTTCAATCATGGATCTATACTCATTTTGTTCAACTCTAGGTGTCTCATATTTTCTAGATAACTTGTGACCAATTATCATTGGTGTACCAATAGGCTTACAAATTCCCAATCCAAATATTTTCAACAAGTCTTTCAAATAATTAGCTTGTGAAATGAAAATGCCATTACTATTTTGTACAATCTGCAAACCTGGGTAGAACTCCATCTCTCCTATCATACACATTTCAAACTCATTCTTTATTTCTTCAACAAACTTATCACTTTCTTCATCATTGCCTCCAAATATAATGTCATCAAAAAATATTATAATTATCAGCAAACCATTCTCAATTTATTTCAAATACAAGTTACTATCTTCAATACCTTTGGAAAATCCAAGCTTTGCCAAATACTTATCCAGCCTTGCATACTAGGTTCTAGGTGCTTACTTTAGGCCATATAGAGCTTTCTTCAATCTACATACCATATCTTTCTCTTCTATTAGAGGAAATCCTTCAGGCTATTCAATTTATACCTCTCCTTCTAGTTCTCCATTTAGGAAAGATGCTTTGACATCCATCTGATACACTTTGAATTTCTTATTTGTAGCATAAGCTAAGAACATTCTTACTAGTTCCATTTTAGCTACAAGGGCATATGTCTCTTTATAATCTATTCTTTCTTGCTATGAATATCCCTTGCATACAAGTCTAGCTTTGTTTCTCATAACTTCACCTTGTTCATTCATCTTGTTTTTGAATACCCATTTAGTTCCAATAATATTGTTGTCTTTAGGTATAGGAACTAATTCCCATGTGTCATTCTTCACAATTTTATCTAACTCTTCCTTCATTGTTTGAAACCAATGATCATATTTATATGCTTCATTTGTACTCTTAGGTTCAACTTGAGAAATCAAACATATTTCTTCATTCAATCTGTTTCTTGTCATTACTCCTTTGTCTTTGCTTCTTATTATCTTCTCTAGAGGGTGATTCTTTGTTACATTCCTATTAGAGGTATGAGATTTTATCTCAACGCTTACTTCTTCTCTTGGCTTAGATCTTTCTCCTCTTTGCTCAACAATTTGTACATCATTCTACAGATCATTGTCAGTCTCAAAGAAAATTTCTACATTCTATCTAACAATTATAATATTATCTTCTTCTTCATCGAAATTGTAATTCATCATCTTTTCTTTAATTCCAAACTTTTCATCAACTTTTTCATTTTCACGTTCAATTATAGTCTTGGTTCTATGATTAAAACATATGTAAGCTTTTCTTTTTAATGAATAACCAAGAAACATAACTTCATCACTACTTGGATCAAAGTTACCAACATCATCATCTCTCTTTATATAACACATGCTTCCAAAGATTCTAAAATACTTTAATGAGGGTGTATGACCAAACCATAATTCATAAGATGTCTTGTTCATACCTTTTCTAATCTATACTTTGTTCACGGTGTATACTATTGTCTTGATTGCTGACTTTGATATTGACCTATTTCTTCTTTCTACTTTTCCATTCTACTATGGAGTCTTAGGTGAAGATAATTGTCTTTTAATTCCATCTCTTCACAAAACATGTTAATTTCCCTAGAGGTAAACTCTCTATCTAATCTTAAACATTTTATCTTGACACCAAATTCATTCTCAACTCTATCCTTAAATATGTTAAATTTCTCAAATGCTTCAAAATTTTCTTTAAGAAATGCTACACACATTATTCTAGTGAAATTATCAATGAAAATCATGAAATACCTTTCTCCATAGAATACTCTTATCCTAGTAGGGCCACTCAAATCTGTGTGAACAATCTCTAGCTTTTCTATAGTTGTGAATTTCTTGCTAGGAAATGATACCTTCTTATATTTAGCCAAGATACATTCTTTGCAAACAATATTAGTAGGCTTTTTCTTTCATCTTAGGAAAATCTCTAACTGCAAATGTGCTAGTAACCTTCACAATGTTTTCAAAGTTTATATGACAAAACCTCCTATGCAATAACCAACTGTTATCCAATTTTGCAACTAAACATGTCATCTTAGTGGGATTCAACTAAAATACATTAATTCTAGATCTTGTACCTATTACAAACAACTTACCATATTTGTCTTTGATAATGCAAGTCTTTGGTGTGAATTGCAACTGATAACCTTTATCCACTAACTGCCCAAAAATCAACAAGTTATGCTTTAAATCATGAACAAAGTAAAAATCATCATTTTTAGTCTATTCATCAATAGTAATAGATCCTATCCCTATAATGTGATAGGCTTCATTGTTACCAATTAAAACAATATCTCCATCATGATTCCTAAATTTAACAAACTTATTCATATCATCAGTCATGTGATCCAAACATCCATTGTCTATTATCCAGTTATATTTCTTTTCAAATTTGGAAACTATAGCTTTCTCTTCTATAATTTCAATGTCAAGGTCATCTTATTTAATAGCATATAAGCATTTTCTAGGTCTTCTATGCTTAAACTTATTTTCTCTTTTAGGAGATTTAGATGCATAATGAACAAAATCATTACAAGTCCAACATTTAAAGATATTCTTACCATATAGTTCTCTTCTCAAAAAGAGGGAAATTCTATCATCAATATTCTTATCTTCATCAAATCTGGTTCTACTGCTGCTAGTGAAATATCCACAAGTGCTTGCACTTCTAGATAGACATGGCCAAACACTTAAGGCACTAAAAGTTGTCTCCACTCTTGTCAAGTATCTAGATTGTCTCAAACCTACTTCTACTTCTTCCAATATTCAAAGAAAGATTTTTCTAGAGAACTTCTTAGTACAGGGTAATAAAAGTTCAATAATCTATGCTACTTTCTTGAATGAAGGTGTCTCAAACCTGCTTCTACTTCTTCCAATCTTCAAAGAAAGGTTTTTCCAGAGAACTTCTTAGTATAGGGTACTAAAAGTTCAATAATCAGTGCTACTTGCTTGAATGGTGGTGTTAGAGTTTTCAAGTTCTTCCACACAATCTCATCTTCTTCTTTGGTTCCACTATATGATTTGATTCCTACAACAATATCAAATATCCTAGCAACATAACTTCTTACAGATTCATCTTCCATCATTTTAGCATCTTGAAACACTCATATCCAATTTCGTAATCTTATTCTCTTTGTATGTTTATCTCCTTCAAAAGTAGATTCTAAAGCTTTCTAAATCTCATGAGATGTTTTTAGTGACTATACATGACTATATTCATTCTTTGGAAGAGCTATCAGTAAAGTTTCTCTAGCTCTCATATTGCACATGATAGATCTCTTTTTGCTTCACTGCATTGTTCAAGCTTTGCTTTCTCCACAATCATTTTTTTTCTTTTGTCAAAATCCAATACCCTAGATCCATACATAGCAGATGATTCTTCATCTTCTCTTTCTAGCTATCATAATTAACCCCACCAAACTTAGGACTATACTTTCTAAAATGACTTTCCATTGATCTCCCAAAGCTATTAAGCTTTCCCTTCAATGACCTAATGCTTTGATACCAATTATTAGAATGTATAGTCCACCAATATAACTGATGGGGAGGGGGGGTGAATCAGTTATCCAACTATTATCATAATTATCAACCTTATTAAATCTTAACCATATAAGAAATATAAACACAACAAGATACTCATGCATAATATCACTAGATATGTTAACTAGGGAAACCCTTGATCAGAGGGAAAACCCTGGTAGGGATGATACCCACAGGATGATGTACTAATATAAATATTCTATGTTAGAGGATGGACCTTGTTAGGAGCCTATGAAATACATTTAATAAATATTAGTCCATGTTAGGAGACTTTGAATCCCTATTAGGAGATTCCAGCCCTATTAGGAGTTGTAGAAGGCAGATGAGCCCACTATCCAAATAGCTTTAGGGGCAAGATTAATGAGTCCACTATCCAAATGATCTCTGTATTATTCCTTGCTGAATAATAGAATAGAATTGCACTGACCCTTCCTCTTTCTCTATCCTATAAACCATACTTCTACTCCTTCTAATCTTGATACTAGATCATAAAATTCACATCCAATAATCCCTTGGACTGCTTACTCACATTTACCAATTACTCTACTCTTATTCACACTTCCTTGATTAGTTCACATTTCATACACCATACACAGTTTTACAAACAAGAAAAACACTTTCCTTTATACCATATCTTCAAAATAATTCCTTGAGTTGGTTGATAGCCTATATTTTCACTATGCCAAAAATCTAAAAATATATTGTGAAAATGTCATGCAGAGTTTTGTGCAACTAGGGTTTCTCATATATCATTGTCAAGTTTTCTATAAAAACCTTGACCTAGTAGGTTTGTGCTCTAATCCATTTCAACTTTTTTTCTTAATCTAGGAATATGCAAATATTCTAAGACTTGTGTCATGTGCTCATCATTGAAAAGTCTCTTATTCCATGATCAAGTTGATTTTAACCCTAGGTTTTGTGTCTAGCAAGAGATCGCAATAATTTTTTTTTTTTTTCCTTCTAACTTTATGATGTCATTATCAAAGTCATTAGTATGGAGTCATAAGTATTATATTTTAGTCTCCTGATGTTATGATAATGGTGTTTAGTCCAAGTTTGTAAGTGGCAATTCATGAGTCTCCCAATATCATGGTATCTAACACAAGCATAAATGCATAGAAGAACTTTACATCAGTTCTGATCTTACACTCATGTTGAGAGTGTAGCATCATAATTATTTTTAATAAAGATCAATAGGTGTTACAATCTTACAATGAAAGGAACAACATAAAAGTGTAAGTGTTATTCTATGGAGTCCTAACCATATGCATAGATCAAGAGCATGAGATCATAAAGTGTAGAGTTTCAAGTCTTTTGATGGTTAGGATCTTACGATGTGGTGCCTAGCACATAAGCATAGAAAAATTGAGCACATGTCAATAAAGTCTTCTGGGGATACAAAAAGTGAAGGATTGTAAGATTGCAAGGATATATATAAAGATTTTTGCAGCTACAAAATAAGGTGAAGCATAAGTTTTGAAGATGAACGTAGAAGGTTCCCAATGCCATAATAAAGAGTCAAGCATATGATCAGGAGACTAAAGTAAATCCAAAGTTAGGGCCTCTGGGGTTACACTAAGAAATAAAGATAATTGTTAGTGTATGATAGGAGGGTTAAGACAATAGTTAGAAGGAAAGATCCCAGAGTTATGGTGGAGGTTTGTGTAGTTGTTAGCATATGATCATAAGGCGACAAGAGAAGCTCCAATGTTATGGGTATTATTGAAGTGTAAGATTATAAAGTTTTAAATGCATAATGTGAGTTACACAAATGGTTGTAGACTACCAGACACGGGTTCATAGTTTGAAATAACATTGTAGGTGATATTTTCAATCCTATGGTAAGATGATAAGTGTAAGGTCATAAGGAATATAAAAAGGGTTCTTTGTAGTTCCTCTTGTGTTTGCATTTTGTACCTTATTATATTTTGTATTCAAGAGATACTTTGTTACTCATGTTGGATGATACTTGAGATGAATCGATGGTTAGATACTATATTTTGATTGCTAGTATCATAGATGTTAGATGCTATGTTGTTCAATTAGATCATATCTGCATGATGATGCTTATTGATGTGACATGATACTTTATGATGATATCTAATTATTTTGTATTTATACATATACTATGTTTATAAATATATAATGGACTTATTGGATTCTTGATACTTGGATTTGATGCTATAGTTATTTATTTCATTCTTTCTTTGGGATGTTTTATTATTGTAGTGAGTGATTTAAATAGATTATTTTAATATGATTAAATAAATGGTTATTAATATGATTTAATGAATTTATCTCTGTAGCTATATTATTATATGCAATTGCACTTAATCACGTTGTGTAGTGTATATGATTTATATCCCCGACAGTGGCACATGGGGTTAGTAATTTGATTGTTCTTACCTAGCCAATAGTGTCCCTATATGGTCGACATATCCTAATTATTGATTAATTAAACCCTCTTGTGATTTAATAAATCCAGACTCATTTGCATTATGTGATTAGGCCCATGAGTTTGTTTGTGCATTTAGGGGTTCACATTTGTCATAGAAGTTATTAAGCAATATTGTGATTTAAAATTTTTGGGGAATTTTATATTTGATTTAATTATTTCTATTCTTGATAGCTTTGTCATAGCTAAATTCCATTTAATTGGAATTACCTAATTTTGTTTGGGGTTAAGAAAGGTTTGTTTTAGTGGGCTAGTTAATTTCTTAAATTTACAATTCACTTTAAAAGGTGAATATATATCCCAAAAGGGAATTATTTCCTCACTTCTCACTTGCGAAATAGGAAATTGGAGAGCAAAATCCAAAATCCTCTCTAAAGGATTTACTATTTTATTCATCATAAGAGCTACAGGTGTGGGATCATCGTGAGATTGAGCTCATTGGATCTAGCTCGAGGAGACCTTCATTTGCCAAGACTTTTGGCTGTGACTGTGGATCAATTATTTTAACACTTGCACTCCTATTTTATGCCTTTTGGCTATGAGGTAGGGCTCTCCCATTTTGTTTATTTTGCTCCATTTTGGAGTCTATTTTTGGTACTAAAATGTTTGGAGGCTGAGAACTAGTGTTCCCCTTCATTTCTACATGCTAGCTCTACCTGGTTGGACGGGTACAAGAATTTGTAGCTTTTTAGACTTGGGGGTTTGGGGATTTGTGCTATTATGTTGGCCATTTTTGCATATTGAATCCAAACCCAATTTTTTTTTATATTTGTGACTTTTGTACTAAATGACATAATGGGTTTTAATTTCAAGATTTTTGGGTATTTTTGGTTTTCACCTAGATTTGCATGCTGCCCAAATTTCTCAAGTTTTCTTAGCATTGTAGTTTGGTCATGGATTCAGATTATCTATATGGATATCTATCTAACCCTAGATGTAGTTTATTGCATTGGGATTTGTGTTGAGTTTGAACTCCTAAATATAGGCTAGTTGAGTGATTTGTTATAGTTGTGTTTTATATGTTTCTCATCCAACCCTTGTGGTTTATGATCATTATGTTGTTTGTGTGCTCACACACAAGAATGTGAGCATGCAATTATTGGAGTCTTATGAGTCTCAAGCTCCTAGTTGCTTTTGGTTGAGTTACTTTCATTGGGGTTGGTTGGAAAACTACATTTCCTATAGGCACTCATCATGAGATGCGCATGAGTATGTAGGGTAGATGTGTGGAGGGGCTTCTCTCATAACCTTGGATCATATTCCCAAGAAGGTTGATGTGAAGAGGTTTCTAAATAAGTGATAAATAAATGAATTAATGAGTAATAAAAAAAGCTAAGATCATTAAAATGTAAGTACCCATACAGTGTGTTCAAGGGTGTTGTATGATGGCATTCCAAGCCAGAGTGTTTGCACAATATTTATCTTGGGCTCTATGATGCCAAGCGATCTACTCTCCAATAAGAGTCCCTACAAGTAGACCCATAGCATGTCTGACCATGACTTATTGTATTGCATTGTCTCATGATCTTGGTGTCAGTCCTCTCTATTGTTTGGTATGAGTGTTAGCCAAGGATGAATGTATTGTGCATATGAGGGAGGATCACTATCTCCATCAACATGATGGGAGTGGGCCTAGAGGTTCCACATGGTTGGGAGATGTAGCTACCTTTACCACTATTGGGGACTAGTATACAAAGTTGATCTTCCTCCATGTTCAATTTAGAGCTGGATGCTTACATGGTTCTTCATATCTTTTAGAGTATGTTTCTATGTAATTTATTTTATTTTAGTTCATAGAGATAGTTGATTTATGCAAATGTATTTTCATTATGATGTTGTTTTTTGCATGATTACATTAGATTCTTGAATTAGATGTTATGGTTAAGATGCTGGAATTATGTAGTCGCCCTTATGCTTTGAGTGTTTAATCCTCAACTATTGTGGATCTGATACTCCCTAGTATGGAGGTTCTAACTCCTTCCCCTTTTAAATTTCTCATCAAGCTATTTATTTGTAAACTTGGGTGACATAATTTCAATATTGGATGATACTAGAAAAGTATCACACACCTTAGAGAGAAATATCATGCGATAGTGGAAAGTATCGCACAATAGTAGTAAGTTCTATCATACAAAACTAGTAAAGTATCACATGGTAGTAGTAAGTTATATTGTGCAATACTAGAAACTATCACATGATAGTTATAAGAAGTATTACATGATACTGCAAAAGTATGACCCAATAGTATTGTATAGTGTCATATGATACTAGAAAAATATCACCTGAATTCTATATAAAAACCTTTTTAGGAAAAATAGGTATCTCTTGACTTGTTGGTTGAGATTCAAAGGGTATTTTGGATACTCTCTTGGGTTTCACCCCTTCCTAGGTCTCTACAGTTTGGGGATTAATGATTTCTTTATTGTGTAAATTTTTATAGTTAGTTTTAGATGCGTTGTTAAGTAGTGACACTTGGAGATTTTTTGGATGTCTAGTTTTCTTAGTTAAGTCTTTCGTTGTGATTTTTTGATCGATTAGATGTTGATGTTATTTGGTTCCATGCTTAATACTTAAAAAATAATATATTGGCTTTTATTTAACCTTGGTCCAAGGATCTTTGGGTAGGGCATTATATTTGGTATCAAAACCCATGTTGCAATATTGGGATCTCTGTCTTACGCTCCCACTATGATATTGTTTTGATTAAGTGTTATGGTATCTTATTTTAACTCATTCTTGTAGTAATTATTGTTGTTGTGTATGACTCCAAACCTTATCTTGTTGCATCTTCCTTGTAGACCTAGTGGTCTAAGGAATAACTAATAGAATAATGATGAAGAAGAGCACCATGAGGAAGAATGCCATGATGTTGTAGGAGGAAAAGGTGATACCAATCAAGGAAATGTTAGGGCACTATTGCCTTTGTTACAAAAGATTATAGCTTAATTGGGACCTCAAGCTAAGGAAAATTGATAGGACCATGGCCAAGAAGAGGAATCTCACCTTAGGGACTCCCACATGTTAGAGCATGAAGGTGAAGAGTGTAGACATGAACATGAGCATTCTTGCACGCCACCTAGTGATGAAGGTAACTGTAGGAGAGGCTATGTATGGGATGATGGAGATTCTATCTGAATGGACATGATGAGAAACCTTTAAAGGTCTAAACTAAAGCTATTTGATGGCCTAGGAGGAGGTCTCAAGGTTGAGATATAGTTACTAGATATGGGGCATTGCTTCTCCTTGCATACATATGAAAGAAATGTGAAGGCCTGTTGTGCAATTATATAGTTGAGAGAACATGGATCTATGTGGTGGGATATGGAGAGCAAGAAGCTCTAGATTAGTATAACAGATCTCATTAGGAGATCTTTGAGGAGAGGTTTAGGGAGAAATTCCTATCTCCATAGTATTGAGAGGCTTATGCTAATGAGTTCCATGAACTTAGATAGAGGAACATGTTAGTGGATCCATATGAGAGGCAGTTCTTTGGGTTGAGATAGTACTCCAATTACCATTACAATGAGGTACTCCTCACACAATATTTTATTAGGGGTGTTAAAGACTATCATTGGGGATGTTTGTCTTCATCAACCTAGGAAACTTAAACTCACCACTAAGAAGGAAAGGATTGCTAAGAGTAATGTGGCTAGGGGAATTAGTGTTAGATTAGGCTTTTAGTGCCATACTACATGACCTTAAGGTAAGGATGTACAATCCCCTTAGAATTAGCTCTCAAGAAAGGGTCAAACCCAGTCAACACCCTCACAAAGAAGTTACAGTCATAGGAGTCAACAAAACTATCAATATTGGCCTAAGGGTGGACATAATTTAGGTACCATAGGAGGAAAGGGGCAAGACCAAAGTATAGGTCAGCAATCCCATCACAGTCACCCATCTTAGAGTAGTCAATAGAACTCTAGCAAGGGAAGTGCAACTCATTCTAGTGCATCCTAGGGTGGACATGGATCTGGTTCTAATTTTAGAGGAGCATGTTTCTAATGTGGTTAGCTTGGTCATAAATCAATGGAGTTTTCTATAAAGACAATTTCAAGACCTAGCAAAGGTGTGGCCATGTTTGAACCTACTATGGGTGGTGTAGGAAGTTCCCATCGAGTTTTTGTGAAGGTTGAAAATTATCAAGCTGAACACCAAGGTATCATTGTCAAGGGTATAGGTACATTGCATGGTAATTATTTTAAAATATTAATGAATTTAGGTGCATTAGATTATTTTATTTCACCATCTTGTAATGTCCCCACTATTAAGGTTGATTTGAAATACTAATACCTTGAAAATTGTTAATGTTTAGCATTAGAAGAATAAAAACATGAATTACTTGATATACTGATAACATTGTTGATGCTATATAGTACAGGGAACTACATGTTCATACGTCCATGAATTATAATATATGTTATCAGTATCATTGAGATCATGTTATTGACATAATTCATTGTGTTTAGGCACTTATATTATCATGCCTTATTATCGGGCAAATATTCCCTATTGTGCCTTGTGTTGTAATCAACACTTATAATACATTTGTTATTTGTTTGTTTGGATTAATTAACATGCCTCCAAAGAGGCATGTCTCTACATGGCATTTGGGCCACATAGAGACATGACTCTTTCGAGTCATCTTTGTCCACAATGTTTATATGAAAATTCGCTATCGCAGGGAAAGAATCAATCCCACGGAAATCAAGTACTTGTAGTCAATGACAAACATAATATACATTGCTCTTTGTTATCATTAGCATATTATCTATTACATAGCATTTTAGTAATGTTGTTGCTGCTAAAGGAAGAAGATAATCAAATTCATATTACTGAGATCACTGCCAAAGTAAAGCAAAGTCATTCTGCATTGTGCAAGTAAGATACTCTCTACAAATATCTATTTATAATTGTTTTATCTATCAGAGATCCACAAAAACTTAACAAAAATAAATGTTAGGTTTAAATACCATCAGTTAGAGATATATTATTCTTTTCATAGTTTTGGCCATTATCTCATTCTCATCTAGCCATTTATACAAAGTTATTCATCTCTTGCACTGGCATGATAGCCATTTATACGAGGATCTCACTTCTTGCACTGGCACTATAAGATTCCATCAATCCCCATCTTAGCCATTTATATAAAGATGACTCCTGACTCTATACTAGAATGAAGTCATTTATATAGGCAAGCAATGTCCTTATACTAGCACTATGGGTTCTTAATAATTTTGTGAGAAATATATGTACTAAATAATTAATTAACTTATATTTATAAATATAAATAAATTCATAAACATAACTAAATAAATATAATCTATAACAATACCTTTCTTACCTTCTTCTTTTCCTAGAGTCACAAGCTTTCATAATACAAATCCTTTGAAAAGTCATAACACTTCATAGTTGTAATCCTTTTGAAAAGTCTCAACGCTTCATAACTAAAATGCCTTGGAAAAGTCCCAATACTTTAAAATCACAATACTTTTGAAGAGTCAAAACTATTCATAATTATGACCCTTTCAAAGGTTCACATCCTTTCAATATCATTGATACCTTTTCAAAAAGTCACTTTCTTATTTTCTTCATATTACTTTTTCCTCTTCCATTTTTTTCTTTTTGAACTCCTCTCTTCTTCCCTTTCTTTTTTTCCCCTCTCTAAAATAAACTCTCCTCACTTTTGTATTTTAATTTTAAGGATTCATGTCTATTTGTTAAATCTCTCTTTTATATTATTCTATGGTATATTATTTATTTACTTATTTGTGTTTATTATTTATTATGAAATTCTATTTAGAAAGTTAACATACTTTCTAAAATATTTTCTATTGTATTTAATTTTATTTCTTTATTTACTTTTTCAAAATCTAATATTTTATTATTATTTAAAATATCATACTAAATATTATTCCATTAATAATATTGATTAAATAATAATAATTTCCTAATTTTATAAACATAACATTATTATCATTATTTATTTAATAATATTTTATTATCTAATTATTATTAAAATTCTATTTTAAAATGGGGATATGATAGTCCACCCTTCCTCAAATTGCTTGTCCTCAAGCAATTATATCACTTCTTTTGTTGAGTTGAAATTTATATTTCTTTTAGTCTAAATTCTTAGGTTTCTATCATTGATATGTTTGAATCATTTCTAATAGTCATTAAATTTCTATATTAATCTTTCATATAAATTATTTTTCTAAATCCTCTTTAACTCTATAGGATGGCAAGATCATGCTCTGATCCCATTGTAATGTCTCCACTATTAGGGTTGATTTGAAATACTAATACCTTCAAAATAAATGTTAGGTTTAAATACTAACAATTATAGATATATTATTCTTACCATAGTTATGGCCTTTATCTCATTCTCATCTACCCATTTATACAAGGGTACTCATCTGTTATACTGGCACGCTAGCCATTTATACAAGAATCTCACTTCTTACACTGGCACTATAAGATTCCATCAATCCCCATCTTAGCCATTTATATAAAGATGACTCCTAACTCTATACTGGCATGAAGCCATTTATATAGGTGAGCAATGTCTTTATACTGGCATTATGAGTTCTTAATCATTTTGTAAGAAATATATGTACTAAATAATTAATTAACTAATATTCATAAATATTAATAAATTCATAAATATAATTAAATAAATATAATCTATAAATATACCTTTCTTACCTTCTTCTTTTCCAAGAGTCACAACCTTTCATAATACAAATCCTTTGAAAAGTCACAACACTTCATAACCAAAATCCTTTAGAAAAGTACGAATACTTTAAAATCACAATATTTTTGAAGAGTCACAACTGTTCATAATTATGACCCTTTCAAAGGTTCGCATCCTTTCAATATCATTGATACCTTTTCAAAAAGTCACTTTCTTATTTTCTTCATATTACTTTCCTCTTCGATTTTTCTTTTTTGAACTCCTCTCTTCTTCCATTCCTTTTTTCCCCTCTAAAATAAACTCTCCTCCCTTTTATATCTTAATTTTAAGGAGTCATTTCTATTTGTTAAATCTCTCTTGATTTTTCATTAGATTTAGTTAATTTATATTATTCTATGTTATATTATTTATTTACTGACTTACTTGTGTTTATTATTATTTATTATGAAATTCTATTTAGAAAGTTAACATACTTTCTACAATATTGTCTCTTGTATTTAATTTTATTGCTTTATTTACTTTTTGAAAATTTATTATTTTTATTATTATTTAAAATATCATACTAAATATTATTTCATTAATAATATAGATTTGATAATAATAATTTCCTAGTTTTATAAATATAACTTTATTATCATTATTTATTTAATAACATTTTATTATCTAACTATTATTAAAATTCTATTTTAAAATGGGAAACTCTAGCAAGGGAAGTGCACCTCATTCTAGTGCTTCGTAGGGTGGACATTGATCTAGTTCTAATTTCAGAGGAGCATGCTTCTCATGTGATCAACTTGACCATAAATCAATGGAGTGTCCTATAAAGATCCCATCAAATTTTTGCAAAGGTTGAAAATTATCAAGTTGAGCACCAGGGTATCATAGTCAAGGCTATAGGTTCATTACATGGTAATTATTTTAAAGTATTAATGGATTCAGTTGCATTAGATTCTTTTATTTCACTATCCCTTGTTCAATGATGTGGGCTAGTGGTGACATGATAGGTTGATAGGCAGTAGGTTGAGTTAGCTACAGGTTCCAAGGTAACTATGGATTCTATAGTTAGTGGTTGTGTGTTGGACTTGGGCACCTTCACCACCACTGTTGATCTTTGTATCCTATTCTTAGGGTCTTATGACACTGTATTGGGTATGGATTTGTTAGCCGCCCATAAGGCAAATATTGATTATTGATGTAAGTTGGTACAATGTAAGGATGTCATAGGTGGGTAGGTGGAATTTGTAGGGGTCCAGAGGCCTATCTCACATTGGATGATCTCACCTAAGTAGTTGAAGTGGAGTGTATGACATTGATGTTAGATATTTGTGGTTTCTTAGTGACCTTGAGGAAGCTGAGAGCCATGAGGTTATGTTGGATGATCACCCACTCCTTCATGAGTATGCAAAAATATTCCCTAATGAGATACTAGGTATGTCGCTTGAACATGACATTGATTTTTGTATTGATCTCATTCTAGAAGAGGAGCATATTTCTCGAGCTCCTTACCATATGACTACTTAGCAGTTGAGTGAGATTTGATTGCAGTTGGAGGAGTTATTAGCCAAGGGATATATTCATCCTAATGTATCCCTGTGTGGTGCACTAATCATCTTTGTGAAGAATAAAGATGGATTATTGTAGTTGTGCATTGACTATTAGAAATTGACTAAGGTGATGGTGAAGAACAAATATTCTTTGTCGAGAATAGATAACTTGTTTCATCAGATGAAGAGAGTGTGAGTGTTATCGAAGATTGATCTTCAATTAGGATACCATTAGCTTTGGATTCATGAGGCTACTATTCATCAAACAACTTTTCATAAATGCTATGGGAATTATGAGTTTATAGTTGTACCCTTTGGGTTAACCAATGTGCCAGCGATGTTTATGAGTTTGATGAATGGTGTATTTTGCACATACCTCAATCAATGTGTCATCATTTTCTTAGATGACATATTGATCTATTCCGAGACTATTGAAGAGCACAAGGTCCATTTATGTTAGGTGTTGCAGTGCTTATGATACTATCAGTTGTATGGAAATATGGGTAAATATGGATTTTTCTAGTCTGAGGTGAAGTATTTGGGGCATATCATTATAGGTGATGGTATTGCAGTGGATTCAGAGAAAATATGAGCTATCATGGATTGGTTGACACACACTAATGTTTTAGAGGTTCATAGTTTCATGGGATCGGGAGGTTACTGTAACAACCATACTAAAACCAAAATGATAAAACCATAATTTTTTTTTTCTTTATTACCATACAATTTCCATAACATTAAACTTTTACAATCAGGTACAAGAGTGAACTTATGATAAAATTATTACAATCTAGAATAATTACATCTGAGTATATAATATACTCTGATAACACAATCCTCCAAAGTTTATAAATATAATCAGACTGACAACTAATCCATATAAGTTCCAGAGATATTTTATTACTAAACAAATAGAGCTACAATATTTCCACAATATTAAAATTGCAGTTTAATCTTCTAAATCCATAGGCCAACCCTATTTCAAACTTGAAAACATAACAAACACAACCAATAACACAAACAGGGCTTAGTCGCATAAACTAAGTTGATGAAACCTCCAGTACCTACATGTTAGATTTAATAACAACATGGTAACTTGTAATCTAAATAATAGATATGTTAGAATTTCAAAACTTATTTATTTTCATTTTGCATAATCATTTTAAAGCAAGTACATAATTTCTTACAAACAGATATGCAGAAATAAACTCGCATAGAATATGACAAGGTAATGATCCATTAGTTCATGAGTGTCTACATAAGAATCTATGATCTTCCATTCGTAGGATTCATTATGTTAGGTGTAACCATAATGTTTTTATCTTTTTACGTGTAACCCCACTCATGAATTTTAAGTACTACCACTTGATTAAATAACTGTCATAAACTTTCCCATAAGGATCTAGACTAGTGCTGGAGAACATCCGGCAAAATATTTCTATCACCACAAGTTACTCGCTTTATGACAGGCACCCAATCTAAAGGATCACACTTGCATAATCTGACACACACATAACTCTATTTATACATATCAGAAAAGAACAAAATTTTAATTATTCAATTCAGTAATAGAGCTATTTCTTTTGCTTCAATATAACTATTGCTCCAACAAATAGAAATCATCAAATGAAACCAAACTTCCAACTTTCCAATGTAACCAATTGTTAAATTTTCCAAATGAAACCATATGTGCAATTTTTCCAAAAAGCAATCCATATTTCAATATACCTAATGAATCCATGCCCTTTTATTTCCATAAGAAACCACATATCTTAAATCACATAATAATCGTAACTCAACATTTAATCCTATAACAAGAAAATGATATTCAAATTCAGTCCTTCTTCTTTCTAATTCAAAGAAAAGCTTACAAACTGAAAGAATAGAGTATTATGATATAAATCATTTAATTGACAATCATACTCATTTAAATGACAATCATATTTAAGATAAATTTATATGCATTTCATTAAAACATAATAAATGCTAATACTATCATTATTCACACTATTCAAAATATACTAAAATCTAAAAAATTGAATCAACAGTTCACAATTCAGAAACAAGTAACCATAGTAACCTCATAAATTTATTTATTTGTTTCAATTCTAATCAATACAATCATAAAGAAATACATATATGTTGATACATATACGTTAATACATATACATACATATATATACTCAGCTATATATATATACATAGACGTACTCATTTATACATATAAATTCCAACATATATATATAAAGCCTTATAATTTATAATCAAAATTAAAATAGATAATTAATATTCTCCTCAATATAAAAATCTAATAACTTACTGTTACCTTAACTAAAATTTTACTATTTAAATGACAACTATTGTCCAAAATCGACATTGAGTTTTCACTGTGTAGTTGATTGTTATTAAAACCGAAGCCATGAAGATTTTCAACCAATTTAATACACCCAAATAATAGCCGTGATCAAAATTTCTAGACCTCCAAAAACAAATACAACTTAAAATTCTTCATGCTTGAATTCAAAATTCATGATTGAAAATGAGTTATCAACCACAGTGAATAATGCTACAAAGGAATTTAATATAACAACCTTAACCTAAAAGAATACCAATACGACTCACTGGTTTGCCTAAACAAACATCTCCCAAAATTTCATAAACCCTACTTGGACATTCAATAGTATCTAACCATTAAAACTGATCTAATTAATTAAAAGCCCAAGCTCGACTCTACTTCTATCACAGAGATTTTAAAACCCACATTGTTTTCGAATCATACTACATGCGATAGTTTGGTTTTCCATTGCAACCTCTTTCTTAAGCGATAAATTTTTAAAACAATGTCAAATGATAACAGCAACCGTTAGACGAAATACTCATCTTTCATACTCAAAGGTTCTTAAATATTAACAATCATAAACAACAAAATTTGCATATGATACGACTGAGTCAAGATAAACCAAAAACTACACAATCTCTTTGAGAGTAACCATAAAAACTTTTTCCTAACTATCCTGCTCAGAATTTTTATTTCTCATACATCCTCTACACTTTCCTTATAACCCATTTACAAAACACAAAAAAAATACAGAGTGTTTTCATTCACACACCCGATTCTGGGTTAATACTCAGTAAAGCAAAGAACAGAACAAATACTGCCTACACTCATAGAGCTTTTTTTTTTTTTTTGAATACCCTTTAAACAACTCTCAATATTTAACAATCATTTCATGCAAATGAAAACTTAACACTGACAACACATAAAAATGGAAACAAGACAGAGTTAAAGAAAAGCCCCCTGCCTGTAAGTACGAATCGATGCTCACAAGAATTCGCTTGGAGAGCCTTCTGCCACAACTCTCAAACCATGCTTCCAACTTTTTATGCCAATTTCCAAAGACACCAAGAAACTTTCTAAATGGAAAAGACTGAGAAACACAACCATGGAGCAACAGAAGAATGAAAATCACGAAATTATGAGGACTTAAAGAACATAGGCGAATCAAACACTCCTCCATGATTAACAGTTCCCTTAATTTAGCACCAAGAAACCCATTCCACAAAGATTTCACATTTACCATCTGGAGATCATTGATAATAGACTAAAATCAAAATGCAACCAACACCCATCAAAAATGACAGATTAACCATGCGATAAAATGCTCATAACTGTGAGCTTATCCCAATACCCCATTTCTTGAGCACTCTTTAACACTTGTCAAAGATAGTACTTGTTTGAAAACCGAGTCATCCTGTCACCTTAAAAACTTCCCAAGAAACTTGCTGCCATAAATAGTGCCATACAAAAATGCCAATGCAAGTTGATATGCTTAAGGCAACTTAGGTTATAGCTTAGCGTTAGGTAAACTTAGTATATACTAACAATATTCCCAAATTAACATTTGAGAATTTTAGAACATCATTTATATATTGTTGAGTTTAATTATATGTTAATACATTTAATTATAACTTATATACATACAAATACATGCACACTAATATATATATATATATATATATATGTTTGTATGTATATATGTATGTATACTAATGCACATATACTTATATATATATAATGTTATAAATAAATTTATTTATATATATTTCTATTTTGATACAAGCACAATAAAATTTCCACGTTCAACAAATATTTTAATGCCACCTTAATCATAAACACCATTTCCTTAATGCAGAACTCTTAAATATATATACTTGATTCAGATAATAAAATTTTGATAATAACATAATAAGAATAAAAGCATTAAAACATATTTTATTTTCCTAAGAATCAGATCTTAAAAAAAAAATCTAAATCCTCATAGTTTCTGCAAAGTCATTGCTCAAAACAAGTACCAATCATCCAATAAACTAACTGATCTCAGAGCTCGAGGTAACAATTATAGAACTGTCAGGGCCATGACAGTTACTACCATCAATTCATGAAAGACTTCTCATAAGTGGCTCATCCTATTAGTTATCTTCACAGGAAAGGGAAGAAGAATGTTTGGTCAGACTAGTGTGAATCAATATTTGAGACTATGAAGGAGCAATTGACCAGTGCACCAGTCCTTGCTATGCCTAATCTTGTAGGTGACTTTATGGTTTGCACAAATGTTTCATTGAAGGGTGTGGGCATAGTGTTGATGTAGGATGGTTGTGTTATTTCATGTGAGTCTAGAAAACTCAAGGACCATGAGCTCAACTACCCCACTCATGATTTGGAACTTGTAGCAATTATGCATGCGCTTGTGCACTAGAGAGATTTCCTTTTAGGACATAGGTTTGAGCTAGATTACCAGTGACACATGTCCATTCTCAATTGGAAAAAGATAATTAATTAACTACCACATGTCCATTCTATACATACCATGTCACATGCCACATGTTGTCCATGTCACCTATTTTTCCACATCAGCATGATGAATTCATCTGTATGGACATGCCATGTTATTGGTCAACCTTTTCCTTGAAAAACTTTGATTGAGCATAGATTTTGTGTCCAGGATCCATTTTTTATGAAACAAACATCATCAAAAAGCTCTCAACGAGACCTTCAATTTGGTGCCAACTTTGACCAATTTTGGAGAGTTAAAATTTTTGCCTTTCTAATGGCCTCTAACCTAGGGTTTGACCAACCTTTGACTAGCCAAGACTTGAGCATATAGACTCTATTTTTGTCCATTCAAGTTGCATTGGATTCAAAATTTTGAGGACTTCAACATGGTACTAATTATTGGAGTTTTGGAGATACTTCAAATTTTAGTGAAAATATCCTCTAGATCATTACATCTTGCACCATTATGACATTTAGTGGGATCATGGGTAAATGACTAGAAGGATCTTGTTTGTAACCCATGTCAAGAATGACCTTAAATATAGCTTGTTTAACTTCGTTACTGATAAGCCGAACATTCAAAACCTCTTTCCCTTCTACATTCTTTGAGCTAGACACCATTTGTCGAACTAAGATTTATGCAAAGTAAAACTACGTAGCTTAGCTTGTGACAAATAACTTGTAAAATCTAGAGAACTAGTGTGAGATCATTATCAAATTCTCTAAAAATTCCTTGAACAAATTTTTGAATCACCTTTCACTCTACTCACTCATTTCTTGAATTCAAAATGCTGAATAATGAGTGAAATCGATCATATATCCTTTGAAAACCTTGCATTTAATTCTTAGTGCTTGTATAGTTGTAAGCTCGGCATCAACTATTTTTAGAATCACTTGACATCCATTGATATTACCATCACTCGGTAACTACTATAGATTCAACATCAACTATCTAGTTTTGCAATTTGGCATCAACTACCATAGCATTCAGCATACATAGAAAACATTTCATGCTTGGAAACAACATGAAAAATTTAAAGATTTATCTTGAATTTGAAACAAAATCTTGCATCTTTATTCATGCTAATGTAGTCTTTTTCAATACTATCTCCCTTTTAGAACTAATGTATGATATTATTTTTGAATATCAATCCCACATACCTCTTGTTTGTTCAATTTGATGAGGTGTGATCACTTGACCCATTGGTGAAGTGATCCCTTTTGCATTTGATGTGCTGCAAGCATCTTTCTTTTTCCATGTCTTATTCATCTCATCTCTGATGTGTTCAACATTTGCCTTTCCTTTGCCTTTATCAAATTCACAACTTGGTATCTTTGACCTAGTTGGACAATGCTTACTAATGTGACCAGTATTCAAACAACTAAAACATGTAGTTTGACTCAACCATATTTTGTAGTTACCACTAAAGTGTGTTCTAATACAATTCTCATGAACATGTCCATATTCTTGACAATAGTGATAGCTATATCTTGTATTGTAATCCTAGTTATAAAGGTTTCCATAGCTTCTTACCTGTGTTGGCTTGTTTGATGACCATATGGATTTGAATCTACATTCAAAGGCTCTATGTCCACATTTTTGACATTTATAACAATATCCTTCAAATATTTGTTTATGCATGGTCTTGGTTCTGCATTTATGTGCCTAATGACCTTGCTTATTGCAATTATGACAATGAGTTATGTTCTTAGGCTCGACATTCTAATTTGTATTGTTGCCCCTGCACACATTAGCAGTATGTCCTTTCTTACCACAATTATGACAAGTAGGTTTAGAGTTCTTACCTTTGATATTCCTTTCTTCAGTGACTTTGGATGATTCTCCTTCTTCAATGCTTATGTAGCCCAATCTTGATGTGTCTTTATTGGATCTAGGGGATCTTAGTAATTGCTCAAAGTATTTGATGGCTTCATTTGGCTTGTTGAGACTTTCAACAAATTCCTTTTCTCTTTTTAGGTCACTCTACAATTTTTCATTCTACAACTTCAATGTAGTAATCTCAATTTCTTTGACATTTAGTTCAAAGTTGGCATTCATCATTTGACTTAGAGTATATAGTTGCATGTTAGAGATCTTGGTTACCTCTGTTGACTTCTCTTCCAATCTATTTGCCATAATTATTTTGTCTTATTTAATCATGGCTTTGTCTTCCATGGCTTTCTTCTTTTGTTCAGTCACCTCACATAGTACTATTGCTTGTGATTCTTACTCTATCTTGAGATTTCTAATTTTCTCAACTTTGATTCAGTTCTTTTCCATTAGATCTACAACTAGTGCATTAAATTCACTAGAGTTACCATCTACAAATAGCTTGTTTGTGCATATCTCTTTGTATAGTGTGTTATTCTCTACAATAGCAATCTCTTTCCTTCTCTTCAAATATTTCTTTAGTTCATCTCTTGCCTCAATCATTTGATGTAGTATAAGATGTATTTAAATCTCCTAGTTCTCAATAGTCTTTTCCCAGCTTGTAAACTTCCATTTCAAGATCTTTCCTCTAAGCTAAAAAGCTTCTCTTTTAGAGAACTTGGCTCTGATACCAATTGTTGTTATTACAAGTGGGAAGAGAGTAAACTTCTGAGGCGGGGGGGGGGGGGGGGGGGGGGGGGGGGGGGGGGATGTGAATCAGGGGTTTAAACTTGGACCCATAAAAATTTCACCATTCATACATCACATGCATTAATATACTAAAATAACATATAAATCATATGCATCAATCATGTAAACATGTAATCAAACACACACATAACACTAAATATGATTACCTAGAAACCCTCCAAGTGAGAAGGTGAAACTGGGGTGGGGATGACACCCACAAATCTTCACTATTGTAGTAATAAAGTGTATCCAATTAAGGTTACAATGGTTTGACCATGAATCATGATCTGCCTTGTGAAAGTCCTACCCTGTTAAAGGCTTACAAAGACTGTTAAGTTCCACCTAGTTAGAGGATTTCAACACCCTGTTAGAAGTGTTCTTGGTTAGAGGAGTTCAATTTACAATTAAGTAAGAACCCTATTAAAGGATTTCATATAGCCTATTAGGACTACTCTATTAAGAGATTTAACTAAAATCACCTGTTAAAATGTCTTAGCATAGATCCTGCGGTTGGCACTTGCTTGCCTAATAATAGATCACCTCTACAAAATCTTTGATTAATCCTTCATGATGTGATGTATCAATGTTGTATCCTTCTCTATCCTCTATTCTTTGCTAACTATTCTGTAATTCACTCTTACTACTAAGTCACCTTGAATGCTCTGCAAACTATCTCATTTGCTTCTTCAATTTCAATCATTCACCCCTTGTTACACCATAAAGAGTTTAGGGCTTCATCCTCCTCAAGAAGAATTAGGTGGCTTAGGGTTAAGTATGAATCTACGATTGAGATTTATCCATTTTTCCACTTAAACCTTCCCATTTTCTAATAGGTTACATGCAATTGCATATGGAATCTACATATAGATTCATCCTTATCTCCAAAACATCAAAATCTATCCTTAAGTCAGCTTGAAAATGGTTTACATAGTTGTTTGTGCCATTACAAAAAAATATGTCCAAATTGTGTCACTCAATAGATGAAGTCTCTGACGCTCGACATATATTATATTTCTATTTCTAACTCAACACCTAAACTACTTGACATCTTTTATTTACTTGGCACTTGAATAACTCAGGATGGTCTATTTTCTCAGCGCTTGAGTGACTCGACACATGAGTGACTCAACACTCATTGCAACTCGGCATGTTCTAACTTTAACATGTTGTTCTCAGCATGTATTACTAGTATAGCATGAACTAAGTAAAATTTTAAGTGTGTTAAAACCAATTTGAGATCAACAGATACACTATGTAATAAACCTCTCATGTTTTAAAATATTATCAAAAGAAGTAGACCACTCTTTCCATTCTCTTAGATTTCTTTCTTCATCAATTTTTTTTGGAATTAAACTAGTGTTGGAATTATGTTGTATTTTTTTATTAGTGAAAACAATTATTCAATTATGAATGATTACTGAGCTCATCACTCAGTCCATAGTTTATACCGAGCATTCAGTGGTTACCTTGTAAGTTAAACAGTTAAGCAGTTCACACGAAGCATTCCTGAGGTTACCAAGTGAATGTGTAGTTCAATAGTGTTTATCAAATAGATAATGGTCACTGAGCTTCACATTATCTACTTAGTCATTAGTTTGTGTGATATGCAGCCAGTTTCTATCAAGTAATGGATGTGTTGTGTTTACTGAGTGACAACAAGGTAAATGAAGGTTTCAGTATTCACCGAGTGATACTATATCTACCGAGTCTCCAATGGTTATTGAGTTCCAAGATATGTTGTGTGATTAGTATGGACTGAGCTTCTACTTCTATTGAGTGCATGATGATGTTGAGTAATGCAGTGGATGCTGAGTATCAGAAGGTCACCAAGTCAACTTGAAGAGTTCAAGTTTTTACTATTTGGCTAACTCAATAATATTTTGTTTACTTATGTTTTAGCCAACCTTGCAATTCTAATTATTGGAATGGTATATATGTAATGTATTGTATCATCTGGAATATATTATTATCATGGAATGTTAAGGAATGGACATGTAATTTTTTGAGAAGAGTGAATTCAAATTAGCAGTAGAGCAAAGTATTTAGCAAGGTCTACAAGGAATAGCAAAGAAATATCAGTCACAAGAGGTGATATGTACTTCAAGATCTATTTAGAAATTAAGTTGTAAGTTAGATCTACTATTTCATCCTGAAAGGTGAATTAGTTTTCTAAATCCTTTAACAGGGTAGACTTAACAATCTTTGTATAAATCTCCTAACAGAGTGCATACTTCATTGTATGTTTATAAAACCTCTAATAGGGTGGACCTAGTAGTCCAAATTTCTCTTAATAGGGAAAATCATTAGAAGTGGTCAATGTAAGCCCTAACAGGCCAACTTTATACTACAATAGTAAATTTTTGTGGGTATCCATCCCCACCCTAGTTTTACTTTCTATTTGAAAGGTTTTTGGGTCACCAAATACCGTGTTCATGTGTTATGAATGTTTATCTTTTCTCATGCATGTAGTAGATTAGATGAATGAATGATGAATTATTTATATGGTTAAGTGTTGAATTGATTTAAAGTTTTTGAGGTTACTAATTCACCCCTCCCCTCTTAGTAACCTAGCTAGTCCTGAGTATTTCCAACAATTGGTATCAAAGCTTTGTGGTTCTTAGGATAAAGTTTGATAGCTTGAGTAAATATCAAGGACAAGGGAGATATTTAGACTTGACAAAGCTATTGAGAATGAAAAGCTAGATCTAGAAATGGCCATAGCTCAACTCAAAGAAGAAAAAGAGCATCTTTTCCAATCTTTGAAAAGAAGGAAGGAACTTGCAAGACAAATGAATGACCATCATTATGTTGAAGAAAAGACTGAAGATTTTTTCTCATCAAGTAGCTTAGATGAAGCAAATGAGGCAATCAAAGAACTCCTAGCAAAGAATGGCTCTCTGTAAGAAGATGTAAGAAAATTGAAAAGAGAACAAGAAGTTCAGTCAATAAGAATGTGTGAAATCTTGGAACAAAGGAATAAGGCAAGTGAAGACTTGGAGGCAAGGATCAATGCAAATCAAAATCAATCCCTTCAGCAAGAAAGTCTTATCAATCAACTCTCCAATGCAAATGAGGAAATCATGAATCTGAGATCTAAAAGTGAAAGCTTAAGGAATGATCTAATCACTAAAAAATAGATCAATGAAAGATTGAAAGCTGATCTAATTTTTGAAAAGAAACTCAATGAAAGGATGATGAAATCACAAGCAGATATGGATCAATTGAATCAACAAAGTGAGCAGAATCTCTATAGGACAAAAAGGTAAAGCAAGACTTGGTTACAAAGAAGAAGGTGAATCTTCCAAACAAGGTACCTAAAGGAATCAAAGACCTACTTGTAATCATTGTGGTAAGTTAGGTCATACATCAAACAAATGTTGGAGCAATGGAAATTAAAAATTCAATGGAAAATGCTACAATTGTAGTAAACATGGTCATAAAGCTAATGAATGCAAGGAGAAACCAAAATTTGAAGGTAAATGTCATAAATGCAAGAAACAAGGCCACAAGGCATCTGAATGTGGACACATTGGCATAGACTGCACAAGGCATCACTTAAGACAAAGAGATTCAACAATAAGATGTTATACATGCATTGAAATTGGTCATATAGCTAAAGACTACAAGAACATAGGAAGAGTGGAAGATGAGAAGAAAACTAAAGATGATAACATCAGGAAGTAGATGAGACAGCAGTGGATTCCTAAATCTATTGAGTAGAACAGTTCAAATGATGGCAATGTCACTCAAGAAGTGGGTGGCTCCACCATTTCCAATTAGATTCTTCTAAGGAGGAATTGGAACTACATCTTCAAGCTATATCTTGAGCAATTCCAAATGGAAGAAAGCAAAAGATCCAAACAAGTATTTTAGATACAAAAGGATCATATGAGTTTAGTTCATACCGAGTCACAAGTTTCTACCAAGCTAGTGAGTGGATGACAGTCTATCATGCACTATGTCAGTATGGTACCTAGAATTAATGGAAAATTTTCATCAAAAGGGGTAGAATTTGACTCCATTTTTTACTGTGCCTTTAGTATTCATAGAGAAAAGAGATTTCCAGGTGCACATAAGAAATTCCCAAGTGATTTCGAGTGAATTTGTAGCTAAAGAATTTGTTTAAAAATTTCCATCACTTATCGAGCAGCAATGGCATCCAGAAGCACCAACAGTATCAAGGCAAAGAGGGGTTTAGAGATGTTGGTCAAGGGTGTAGAGTGGAAAGCACCAAATTTCAAACTTGTTCCAATAGTGGCAAAGGCACTCGACCCTAATGGTGCACAATCCCAAATTCCACCAAAGGTATTTTTAATTAATGATATGTGCACTCATTTTAAGTGTTTAATGCAGGAAATAGGAACCCTAGAAATGGATAGTGCTTTAGAGGAAATGCGTGTTGATGGCTCACTGAAACCCGAGCACAAGCATCTTGAAACAAAAGGGTTGACACATATCACATACCTACACAGATTTTTTTAGATAAATTGGATGATATATTTGTAGCCACATACACATTGGTCAATTATGGTTAGAGCAGCCCATATTGATAACCAAAAAGATGATTCACAAGATTACTGGCCTTCCCATACTAAGAAAAGAAAAATCTACCAAAACCCTAGGTCAGGATGAACTCTAGAAGAAAACTATAGCTGAGTGGGATGGTAGAGGTTTAAAAATTAACACCATTTTTGATGTGGAGTTGAGGTTTGGTATCCATTTAATTGCCCACAAGATCTATAGTTCTAGTCATTTAAATAGCATGCCATGTGAGGTAGTGGACGTAGCATTTAAAGTTGTGAAGAAAAACATGGAATTTGATCTATCAGAGTAACTACTCAAACAATTAAACAAGAATATGGATAGCATCCGAACATCAAAGAACAATTCTTGTAAATTTGGTTCTTTGTTGACATGCCTTTTCTTTTATGTACAAAAATTCTTTCCATCCAAAGGTTCTATCATGTGGAGAAAGGATGTTCCCATTTTGTATCAGATAAATGAGTTTATTGGAGAAATAGGTGTAAATTTTGATAGCATAATGGACAATTATTTTGAATATTTCAAAGAAAGGATGAACAATAGGTTTAGGATTCCTCCTAAACCTTTTGAGGATTATAAAGATGATGTGTGTCTCATGGTAGAATATGATAGAGTATACATTCAAGCAGTCAGCCCCGAGTTGCATGGGTGAAACCTCTCCCTTATAAGGTCAATATTGATGAAACTAGGAACATCATTGAAGCATTGGTAAATGAACCTATAGACCCTAAGCAACCAATATTTGGCACATATGATGAGGAAAAAGCCAAAATTGAATTGGAAATCAAGATACCTCAAGCAATCACCAAAGGTAAGAGGAAAATAGCTAAGATGAAAACTACAACTAGTCCATTAATGCTTACCAAGGGAAAAGGAGAGGATGAAGAAGAAGAAGAAGAAGAGGAAGAAGGAGAAGAGAAAGAAGCTAAAGAGGAGGTAGAGCTAGCAAAGAAGAAGGGCATGGTAATTATTACCAAGCCACCAAAGGCCTCCACATCTGTTTTCACCAAGAGAGGCAAAGGCGAAGGTGAAGGTGAAGTTATGTTCAACAAGCCTCCACTTACCTTCTAGGAAAGGCTGAAACAAATAGAAGAAGTAGCTGGCATCACAAACTTCAAGGCTTTAAAGTTTGAAACTAGAACTGATGCTGAGAAGATGTAGATTAAGGAACTGGTACTCACCAAAATGGGAAAGTGGAAGTATTCCCCAAACCAAATTGCTCCTCAAATCTTAAAAGAATTATTGGTAAGATTGCAGCCAAGATGGGAATCAGCTGCACAGACAGCCAAGGATATCTATGAACAATCTTTACGAAAACTATTGCCAAATCTTACTGATGTAGAAGTAAAGGAAACCATGAAGAACAATGAAGGTAAAATGATGGTCAGATTCCACACATGTTTGATTTTAATCAAAGACATTGAGTAAGTTGTAAGAGATGCAACAAACATGTGGAAGAATATCTATCATCTGCATAAGTCTAGTGATGATCTAGTTGAGATCAAGGATGATGAAGAAGATGATAACACTCCATGTGCTACTATTGATGTGAAGACTATCAGGCACTAAGGGTTGATGATGAAGAAAAAGAGGAAGAAGCTAAAGAGGAAGACAAGGAAGTAGATGAAGAAGATGACCCAATGAAGATTGTAGGAGAAGTCATTGCTTCCCTTCCTCACTCTCCACCTAAGCTAGCAACATCATCAAGGTTGGAGTTAGCTTTAGTAGGATTGATTGCAACTACATCAGAAATGTCATCTATTCCTTCCACCTCATAGCTCCAAGTATCTTCAATGGAAGTATTAGTTACTTCATCTATCGAGCTACAACCCTCTTCATCAGCACTCGAGCTATCTACCTCAGTAGTGTGCATAGCTTCTAGTTCTATAATTGTATCAACTTTTACTGCAGCTTGTTCAATAAGTTTGCCAGTTTGTTCTACAATTTTTTCTACTACAGCTTTAACTGCAACAATTTTTGTTCTAGTTAGTTCTTCAATTGTATATATTATAGCCTTTACATTACCTATTGGTACATCATTTTTGGGAGGCACATCAATTTTGGATATAGTTGGTACTTCTCTTAGTTTTCCTCTAGTTGGACCAATTCAAGTCTTTTTTGCTAGTCCAACTACATCAACTATTGTTTCCATTTCTAAATCCAAGGAAGTAAGCACAAAAGTAAAACCAAAGACTCCTCTAAAACTTTTGCTTACTGGCAAGGCAATTGATGAAGATATAGACTTGGATAAAGAAATTGTTATCCCTAAGATAGATTTGGACACTGCCATAGCCAATGAAATGAGATTGGTCGGTTAGTTTTTAGAGTAAAAGGTAAGGAAAAAGCAGCTTAGAGAAGAGAGAGATAAAGAATTTACAATAATTGAGAATGCCAAAAACATAATTATTGAGGCTATAGGTGTTGATGTTGATCCATCTAAACACATTTTGTTACAACTAGAAGATGTTATAAATAATTTTAATGAGGACACTTCTAGTCAAGAGAAGCTCATTGAGAAGGAAAAGAACAAATTTGACAATAAGATGCTTGAGCACATTGCAATAAATCATGTAAAGTCATCCTCAATTTTGAGCAACCTTGAACAATCCTTCACTAATATAACATCAATTTTTGGAAAGCTTTGTGATGTTACTGAGTATACCAAGGATACTAAGGAGAAATTGAATAAGATTGATGTGGACATGAAGGCTAGTGCTCAAAGGTTATAGCTTGACACTAGTTCAAGCTTAACACATCACATGAAGGTGAATTTTTTGTTAGTAATGCAGACAGAGTTACTCAGAGAGGAAGCTAGGATTAGGTCCACATTGATATGGGCCTAATGCAAAAGCATATTGCATTTTCAAAAACATTGGTCCAAGATAACAATTTTTCAGTAGTAGATCATATGATCAAACTTTCTACAGAAGTTCAAGTGGCCCTCTCCACCTACAAAATTTTGCAAGATAATTGGGATAAGACTTTGGCTTTTATTCTTAAGGTACACTCTAAATTTATCTTACATTTTGATGTCTCTATTTGAATATATGCATATACCCTTTGGCATTATAGTCAAAAAGGGGGAGGATGAAGATAGTAGATCACATGGGAGCAAAGAGAGACTTGTGGAGAAATAAGTGAGAAAATAGATTGATATATGTATAGATAAAAGCTATGTATATATTATGCCATATGTATGGGGGAGATATGTAAGATATGTATATACAATAGCTTTACAAAGATCAATTTTGAAAAATCAAAATCAGAATGTCAATGTACATAAGTTTTGGCTCATAAGTTTTTTTTGTCACTAATGCCAAAGGGGGAGATTGTTGGAATTATGCTATATTACAACACTTATTTGATTTTGAATGCTTACTCAGCTCATCACTTAGTCCATAGTTTATACCAAGCATTTATTGGTTATCTTGTAAGTTCAACAGTTAAGCAGTTCACACCGAGCATTTCTGAGGTTACTGAGTGAATGTGCAGTTCAATAGTGTTACCAAATAGATAATGGTCCATGAGCTTCATAGTATCTACCGAGTAATTAGTTTGGATGATATATAGCTAGTTTCTATTGAGTAATGGATGTGTAGTGCTTACTGAGTGATAACAAGGTAAACAAAGGTTTCAGTATTCACCGAGTCACACTATATCTACTGAGTCTCCAATGGTTATCGAGTTCCAAGCTACGTTGTGTTATTAGTATGGACCAAGATTCTACTTCAATTGAGTGCATGATGATGCCAAGTAATGTAGTGGATGCTGAGTATTAGAAGGTCACCAAGTCAGCTTGAAGAGCCCAAGTTTTTACTGTTTGGCCGACTTAGTAATATTATTACTTATGTTTTAGCCAACCTTGCAATTGTAATTATTGGAATGGTATATATGTAATGTATTGTATCATCTAGAATATATTATTATCATGGAATGTTAAGGAATGGACATGTAATGTCTTGAGAAGAGTGAATGTGAATCAGAAACAAAGAAAAGCATTTAGCAAGGTCTACAAGGAGCAACAAAGACATATCAATCACAAGAGGTGATCTGTACTTCAAGATCTATTCAGCAATTAAGTTGTAAGACAAATCTATTGTTTCATCTTGACAAGTGAATCAATTTTCTAAATCCTTTAACAGGGTAGACTTAAGAGTCTTTGCATAAATCTCCTAATAGAGTGCATACTTCATTGTATGTTTGTAAAACCTCTAACAAGGTGGACCTATCAGTCCAAATTGCTCTTAACAAGGCAAGTCATCAGAAGTGGTCAATGTAAGCCCTAATAGGCCAACTTTATACTATAATAGTTAAGTTTTGTGGGTATCATCCCCACCCCAATTTTACTTTCTATTTGAAAGGTTTTTGGGTCACCAAATACTGAGCTCATGTGTTATGAATGTTTATCTTTTCTCATGCATGTAGTAGATTAGATAAATGAATGATGAATGATTTATATGATTAAGTGCTAAATTGATTTAAAGTTTTTGAGGTTACTAATTCACCCCTCTCCTCTTAGTAGAGGTGTACCTTGAGCGATGGCCTTCATCATATTTTTGATCATTTGCATTTTTTCCAAAAAGAAACCATCTAATTCCTTGATCTTATTTATAAGTTTCCTGGTTGGGATATAACTTATTTTGGTAGTTCCTTCTTTTGTGTCAATATTGGAGCATGCTTATCAAATAATGGCATATAAGGACCCCACTTAGTAAACAAAGGAGAATGTAAAGACAAAGCTTCTAAACATTGGTATTTAACACCTGATAGTGAAATGTAACTGCTATCAATGTTCTAGGAGATTTGTTTGAAAACATTTATCTTATATGTAAGCAATTATTCATTGTCATATTTCCTATTTTCTTATATGCTTCCTCTTCTGCCACATCCATATCTATTTTCTGATTTTTCATTAAGACCATGTCTTCCACATTAGTTATTATTTGTGTTTCTTTATTATTTACCTTTGTAATAGGCCTAGTAATAGTTACAATGTTTTGACCTCATTTTCTAAAGTAGCATTTTCTTTTTCTAATACATAGGTTTTCTAAATTTCTTCTTCATAATGCTTCTTGGTTTTAATGTATTTACCATAAGCTTGATACAATTGTTCCTCCAAAAAATCTATTTTTCTCATTCCCATGAGTGACATTGTATTCTTCATATTAAAAATCCAATCTCTAGATGTGGTGCTGAGATTCCAAAAAATTATATTTCCTTATAGACAATCTGTGACCTCCAGTAATGCTACCTTATTTAATTCTAGACAAAAACTCCATATTTCCATTTTTTGGGCATCAATATTAAAACCAACTCCCTTTAGTTCTCCATTTATATCAACATCTTCAAAAGAGATAGATCTTTCTTGTCTTCTTATTCAGTCAAGTAAAAAGGATGAGCTCATTTACCAACTAGGGAACAATACCATTTTACTTCTTCTTACAAGCTCTTTGGCTTCTTCTACAATGAGGATTTCAATGCCAAGATCATATTCTTGCAACTTTTAAACCAACTCTACCACTTTCTCATTTGAGTCTCCTCTTTGTAACTGAAAAGACAATGTATTTTTCTTTAATTTAGAAAGAAAGCTCTTGAACTCCTCAAAAGTAATGAGATCATCATCTTAGCCTAAAGCTCAATTTTTTTAGAGATTCTTATTAGAATATATAGTCCACCAATGTAACTGAGAGGGGGGTGAATCAATTATCTAACTAATATCACAAATATCAACCTTATTAAACTTTAAATATATTAGAAATATAATAAAAAACAACAAAAACATAGTCATGCATAATAACACCAGATATTTTAACTAGGGAAACCCTTGATCAAAGGGAAAACCCCAGTGGGGATGGTGCCCACAAGATGATGTACTAATATAAATATTCCTTGTTAGTGGATGGACCCTATTAGGAGTCTATAACAACATTCAATACATATCATTCCCTATTAAGAGACTTTGAATCCTTGTTAGGAGATTCCAACCTTGCTAGGACTTGTGCCAACCCTACTAGGAGTTGTGGAAGATAGTTGGACCCACTTCCCAAACAACTTCAAGGGCAAGATAAATGAATCCATTGTCTAAATGATCTTTGTATTCATAATAAAATAAATAAATAGTACTTCCTTCCTTTTTCCTATCAACCACACCTCTACTCCTTCTGATCTTGTAACCAAGTCACAAATCTTGCATCCAATAATCCCTTGGATTTCTTACTTGCATTCTCTGAACACTCTACTCCTTTTCTCTTTTTTCACTTTATACAATGATCACTACATCCATACATATTTAAAACAAGGAAAACATCTTTCCTTTATACCATATCTTCAAAATAATTCCTTGAGTCGGCCTTGAGGCTTTCCCAATTAATTATAATAAGGTAATTAACTAATTTTCCATTACAATAATTTTTTTAGCTCGCATTCTATACAACTTCTCACACATACAACACTAGGGCTTATGCATTATTTGATGTCATTGTGAGACTATTATCAGTCACTAGATGACCACACATCAATAGATTATATCACTACCAAAAGGATATAATGCAAACATCATAAACTACTTCTCAGGTACTTTATCTCTATACTACCCTTTGTAAATTAGGTACAACTTCTATATGACTTTGAATTATGTGCTATGCGTTTAACCATCACATCAAAAAGTTATATTGAACATGTCCATAAATGTGCATCACTAGATAATCAAAACATTATCCATACAACTAAGATCCCTATCTGCTACTCTGTCAATATTCATAGACTTACTGCTATGTTGACATCAATGAAAAACATAGTCATGAATGCAACATGTCAATACTCTCCAATGCTTAGGATACTCCCCCAAAGTAGTATCATCGGAATTCATGCTAACAATCTCCCCTTTTAGCATTGATGGCAACATAGATGAAAAAATCCAAGTTTCAAGAATACCAAATAGTACTTTCTTGTTATTGTTGTTCTCATCTTTTCAAATCCTCTTTATCAATCGAATCTAAAAACCTCTAGAACACTACTCTATTATTCTTCTTCTTTAGGATTAGCAATAGTTGTTCACATTGAACAACTTGCAATAGATCAGAATTACTTATAAATTTCTCCTTCTTTACATGAATCTTTCTAAATCTCCCTAATAAAGTAGAGATTTATCATCTAATTTTCTCCCCATACATACTTAGGAGATGTTTTCATGCATATTTTTGCCCATTGACATCAATGAAAAAAGGCCTCATAATGTCAATTTATTTTCCAAGTCTTCAACTAGCTCAATTATCCAAATATACTATTCAAACCAAATACCAAGAGTCCTCAACGAGTTAGCTCATCACATATACTCCCCCATATAGGAAGCATCAACATTCAGTCTAGTCTAACAATAGTGCTCGATACCACTAGACTAATGTAATCTCTACATCATCTACTTAGAAGTAGGTAGGGGCATAACACCAAGCATACTTCTCAATTAATTAAATATATCTTTAGGTAAGGGATTTGTAAAGATATCTGCAATCTAATATTTAATACTCATATATTCTAATCTAATATTTTATTTTCTTGCCTTCTATCTCAAGATATGATACTTAATAGATATATGCTTAGTCTTAGAATGTAATACATAATTCTTAGACATACTAACTATACTTGTGTTATCACAATATATGAAACTAGGTTCTATAAACTTAATCTTGATATCCTTTAGCATCTATTTCATTCACGTCACTTGATTACAATTGTTTTCTATTGTAATATACTCTACCTCAGTTGTACTTTGTGAATTATAATCTTGCTTCTTTCTTAGCCAAGAAACCAATCTTCCTCCAAGAAAAAAAACTCCACCACTAGTGCTATTTTTGTCATCCATACTCCACCACTAGTGCTCTTTCTATCATCCATAGTACCTACCCAATCCACATTAGTATATGGAGATAGAGTGAAATCACTTGACCTATCATACCAAATACCACAATTAGATGTTCCTTTCAAATATTTGAATATCCTCTTTACTATTGCATAATGATACTCCTTAGGATCGGCTTGAAATCTAGCTACAATCCCAACTGCATTTTCAATATCTAGTCTGTTGTGAATCAAATATTGCAAACCTCCAATCATGGATTTGTACTTCTTTTGGTAACTCTAGGTTTCTCATGTTTTCTAGATAACTTGTGACCAGTTATCATTGGTGTACAAACATACTTACAACTTTCCAATCCAAATATTTTCAACAAGTCTTTCAAATACTTGGCTTGTGAAATGAAAATGCCATCACTGTTCTGCACAATTTGTAAACCTAGAAAGAGCTTCATCTCTCCTATCACACTCATTTCAAACTCATTCTTCATTTCTTCAAAAAAGCTATCACTTGCTTCATCATTACCTTCAAATATAATGTCATCAAAAAATATTACAATTATCAACAAACTATTCTCAATTTATTTCAAATACAAGTTACTATCTATCGTACCTTTAGCAAATTGATGTTTTGCCAAATGCTGTCCAACCTTGCATACTAGATTCTAGGTGCTTGCTTTAGTCCATATAAAGATTTCTAAAGTCTACATACCATATATTTGTCTACTTTTATAGGAAAACCTTTAGACTGCTCAATATATACCTCTTTTTCAAGTTCTCCTTTCAAGAAAGCTGATTTAACGTCCATCTGATATACCTTAAACTTCTTATTTGTTGTATAAGCCAAGAAAATTCCTACTGTTTCCATTCTAGCTACAAGGTCATAAGTCTCCTCATATTCCATGCCTTCTTGCTATGAGTAACCTTTCCATACAAGTTTGGCCTTGTTTCTCACAACTTCACCTTGTTCATTCACCTTGTTTTTGAATACCCATTTGGTTCTTATCACATTCTTGTCTTTAGGTCTAGGAACTAACTCCATGTTTCATTTTTTGCAATTTGATCTAATTATTCCTTCATTTCTCAAATCTAATGATCATCTTTATAGGATTCATATACACTTTTAGGTTCAACTTGAGAAATCAAACATATCTCTTCATTGGCTCTGTTTCTTGTCATCACACCCTTGTCTTTACTTCCAATTATCTTCTCTAGAGGGTGATTCTTTGTCAGATTCCTATTAGAGGTAGGAGTTTCCATATCTACTCTTATCTCATCTTTAGGTTCAAACCTTTATTCTCCTCTTTGCTCAACAATTTTCACATCATTTTGCAAATCATTGTTCATCTCAAAGAAAAATTCTACATTCTATTTAACAATTCCAGAACTGTCTTCTTCATCTGAATTGTAGGCTAACATCTTTTCCTTAGTTTCAAACTTTTCATCAATCTTTACATTTGCACACTCAACTATTTTCTTGGTTCTATGATTAAAACATCTATAAGCCTTAATTTTTAATGAATAGCCAAGAAACATACCTATATCAATTCTTGGATCAAACTTACCAATATCATTATCTCTCTTAATTTAACACTTGCTTCTAAATATTTTGAAATACTTAATTGATGGTGAATGACCAAACCATAATTCACAAGGTTTCTTTCTCATACCTTTTCTAATATATACTTTGTTCATAGTGTACACTATTGTATTGATTTCTTCTCTCCAAAATGTCTTAGATACATCATTCTCAAACAACATCACTTTTGCTATCTTTGCTACTGATCTATTTCTTCTTTCTACAATCCTATTTGGTTTAGGTGTCCTAGCTGAAGATAATTGTCTTTTAATTCCATTCTCTTCACAAAATATGTTAAACTCTCTAGAGTTGAACTCTCCTCATCTATCTAATCTAAAATGTTTTATCTTAATACTCGATTCATTCTCAACTCTATTCTTAAATATCTTAAACTTCTCAAAAGCTTCAAACTTGTCTTTAATAAATGCTACCCACATCATTCTAGTGAAATCATCAACAAAAATCACAAAATAACTTTCACCATAGAATCATCTTGTGCTAGAGGGACCACTTAGATTTGTGTGAATAATCTCCAACTTCTTTGTGGTTGTGAACTTCTTGCTGGGAAATGATACTTTCTTCTACATAGCCAAAATACATTCTTGGAAAATGACATTACTAGGCTTTATTATCTTAGGTAAATCTCTAACTAAAAACATACTACTAACCTTTACAATACTATCAAAGTTTATATGATAGAATATTTTATGCCATAACCAACTATTATCCACTTTAGCAACCAAATATGTCATTTTAGTGGGATTCAATTGAAATACATTACCTTTGGACCTAGTTCTAGTTCCAATCATATTACCATCATTATCCTTGATAGTGAAAGTCTTTTCTATGAATTGTAATTGATACCTTTGTCCACCAACTATCCAACACTCAAAAAATTATGCTTTAATCCATCAACACAATAAACTAAGGAAACTTGCACAAAAAATAATATAACCATCTCCACATAACCCATAATAGATTTAAAATAAACATGGAATTAAAATCCACATGTAAGAGAATAGACAACATACCCACAAAAATTGTGACACTGGGAAATCCTCATTGAAGGAAAAACCCAACCTCCAAAAGCATCCATCACCATGTATTATTTAGCAAAAAACACCATTGCAATACAACCATGAAAGCCTTCAAAGCCATAGTCACAATCAAGCAAACTATTTGAACAATCATGAATCCACACATCTCATGCCATTCTTCCAACCTTCACAAATGCTCCCTTGGCTAAGTTGTCAAGCCTTGTCCTGCTCAACTCTTGCTTTTTTCCTTTTGTCTTCTCACACTAATAACTACCCTTGTGGCTACTTATATAGTAGCAAGTTCCACAAAACCACTAGGTGGTATCACATAAACCATGTGCTACCTAACCCATTTACCTTGTATTTAATATTGAAAATTTAATTCTTTTCCCCAATATCAAATAATTATATGAAATATTATCACAATGTTACAATAAATTTAATCAAGTATATCCCATGGGGATCTTTACATGTTGAATGTCCATCTAGGTGCAACATTACATAATAAAATAAAATAATACAATATAAAAATATTATACAATGTGTGAAACACCCATTATCTCAACAATCTCCCACTTGTTGTATACATTGCATAGAGTCAATCCATAGCCACATAAATGAACAAGAAAACAATCTCTCCCGAAACATCCACCATCATGGATCAAAGTACACAAAGTGCTCCATCCTAGTACTTGAAACAAAATCAAAGTATCCAATATCTCAAACATGAATGATCTCACCTCCTATTATGTCACCACCACTGGACATACATAGAAGTCATTCAAAGAGAAAACAACCCAACCTGTCACATTAGAAGATCATAAAATCCTATGTCAATTGAAATTCCAAGCACCAAGAACCTAATCCAAAGATAATCACATGTATCCATAGTTGTCAAAATATCCATAGCTGAAATAGTACCCATAGAAAGTGTCAAACCCATCCAACTATCCATACCTCCAAAGGTATACCAAGTGAATCTCACATAATCAACATATCCAATCTGTAATCTGCAATCAAAAGCCTCAAGAGCAATATCTGCCACATATATATCATAAATATTCAACTACAAAAGATAATCAAAAATCTATAACCAATCCACTCACAACATCTCAAAGAAGTGAATCCATGTAGTCTCAAGGACATCCACAGCACATAAAATGATAACCTACAAGAACAACTCTCATAACAAGTCTCCAATAGTCTCCCAAGTTCTCCATAACCAATAGTGGAAAGAGATAAAGGAATAACCATGTCATCTCTCACATGACATACATGAGCACAAGCCAGTGATCACAAAATCTAACCAATCTCAAATCTAATGTAAGTAAAATCAAATATCTAGGAAGATAACCAATACCAAAGAGAAACCATGCAAATCATAACCTTTATCATGTCCTTCTACACACACCTCTAGATGTAAATTGTGCAAGTATGATCTCCTTCATAAAACCCCAACAAGAATCCACAACAACACCCAAACCATACCATATAACTAATCATGGATGTAAGCCTCTCACAAGAAGATAAAACTCATAAACCATTTCTAAACCAAGGAATATGCCCAATATAAAACCATCTCTCAAACTCAACCAACATAACAACATATGAAAATGGAGATAACCAATGCTAAACCATCTCTCAAATGAACCTTCTAGAACTAACTCATTTACCATAGCTCAAGATCCATATCCATGAAAGATAATCATAAATATAATGCACCTAAGAGAAACAATGAGCTATACCTCTCAAGTAGAAAACCTCCAAGTAGACCACAAGTGGAGAATGAGAATGCTCATCAAGATATCCAAGTCTCCAACCAAGACACATCTAAGAAAAATCTCCTTTCAAGTCCATATCAGGTGACTGCCCCTTGAACTCTCCTATTGAAACCAAAAAACTCTCCCAACAAATATTTATCTAATATAAGAGAAATCAGCATCACCACCATCTCTAAGTATCCATGAGTTCATGTAACCAATCAATCCATGCCAAATCCAAATGCAACATAGCAATATCATGAAGTATCCAGCTTATGATCAATGTACTCAATACCAAAAAATTAAAACCAAGATCAATGTCAAAGTTTCAACCATGGCCTCAAGAATATAAACATGAAAACATGATCTAAAACATCTCAACCAAAGAGGTAACATGCTCCATATGAACATACTATAACATGTCACAACTCTAAATGCATATCAAGAGTATACCATGACATAATAATAATAAATGAAACCATCCTCACACCAAGGATAACATGTCAAATGAAAGCATAAACCACACCCTACCAAGAACTCCACTAGTCCTTAAGATGCAACCATCTCAACACACCATGAAGAAAACCATCTCCAGATACCATGGAGAACTATCTCCACACACCATGAAGATAACCAAGAACCTCTTGAGTCCTCAATATCTAACCATCTTCATATACTATCAAGATAACAAGTGCACCATGAAAATGTCAAAGGTACTTCTACAACAATAGGATCTAAGACAAACCTCTAGCATTTGCAAACACTCAACAATTTCAAAAACTCCCACTCAACCATGGTAGCAAGGAATCATAAAATACATCAACTACATGAAGATCCTCTAGGTCTACACACACAAGTGAAGTGTTAGTACCAAGTGAAACCAAGATCTCCAAACCAAAGAAAATAAAAACCAAACCAAGAACTAATCCTACACTATCACCTCATCACTATCACAAACTCCCACTAAACCATGTATCTAAGCTATCCATTACATCATGATGAAAAAACATCCTCTAACCATGAGAATCAACCAAGGCATCCAACCATCAAAGAACTCAAAGTGCACATCATGAGCTCCTCAAAAAAAATCAAATGACCATGATCCTCAACCAAGAAGATATAACACCATAACTAAATTAGGAATCTAAAATAATGAACATCAAGGATGTACTTGTATATCCAATCATGTCATGCCAAAATCCATGACACCCTGATCACATCCATGAAAAATGAGCATCTCACTCTCAAAGTGTCCAGCCTATCAGCATAAAATAGTCAACCACAATCCTCCACCATGATTGTACTTGGTAATAACATCTCATCAATTCTACATGAAGAAAAAATTATCAAATCATGTGACTTAGGTATAGACAATCCAAATCCAAGCCAACAATTTGAATATGCATCAATAATGAAAGATCAATGGGAAAATACAACCCATAACCAAGCCATAAATGTAACCTATAAGCATACACTGCTTACAACACTACACAACTTGTAGACCTAACAAGTCATCACACATATCCAAACCAAATACTAATAATTATATCATCACGAGACTAATTTGATATATTAACTGAGTATACAATGACATCAAATTCAAATCTCCAAAATATACAATATCATAAACTCACAATGCTACCATAGTCAATATATACCATAAACTATTCATATCAATATATCACCAAATAAGCCATGCCAAACCTACACTAGATCTAAACCAATGTGTAGATCTCTCCAAGAGATTTTTGTTGACTACTCGAAGTCCAAAATTTGACTCTGTATGCCCAAGTTATGCCCTAATCTATGCTCAAAATGAATAACATCTAAATTTTAGGCTCTTAAAACCTAAAAAAAATTTAAAATCATAGAATCAAACCTTCACCAAGTTGTAGTGTTCTAAATTATATTTCCAACACCTATAAGAAGTCTAAAATCCAATATTCTGAGAGAAAGTTATGGTTGTTTTACGAAGACAGTCTTTTTACCATTTTCACTACAATTTTTTTTTTTGTGACAAAATATTCTAATAGGATTAAATTTGATGGCCATTATGGGTTGAAACTAAAAAAATCTTTCATTTCCTCTAAACATGGCTAGACTAGGGCATATTATATATCAAAATTTATGGAAACATTGACCCAGATCTAATGGTGAGGTTTCTTTTACCCAAGAGGTCATTTCTGCAAGCTCCTCCTAAAACTCGCATTTCAACAAAACATCTAAAAAACCTTTTGTCCAATAATTTCACATGCCCAAAATTAGCCAACATCCCATCATAATATCAAACCCAAAAACCCTCAGATCTACAATAAACAACTCATATATCTTGCCCTCTCTTTTATCCTCACATGCATTCCCATGGATTCAATCTAGAGTTACAACAATAAAACCATAGCTCTGATACCACTCGTAAGGAAACTTGCAAGAAAGAATATAACCATTTCCACATAATCCATAATAGATCTAAAATAAACATAGAATTAAAATCCACATGCAAGAGAATAGACAACATACTCAAAAAATTGTGATACAAGATATACCCTAGGAAACCCTCATTGAGGGAAAAACCTAACCTCCAAAAGCATCCATCACTATGTATTATTCAGGAAAAAACACCATTGCAATACAAACATGGAATCTTTCAAAGACATAGCCACAACTGAGAAAACTATGTGGCAAGCATGAATCCACACATCTCATACCATGCTTCCAACCTTCACAAATGCTCCCTTGGCTAACTTGTCAAGCCTTGTCTGCCTCGACTCTTGATTTTTTCCTTTTTTCTTCTCACACCAAAAACTACCCTTGTGGCTACTTATATAGTAGCAAGTCTCACAAAACCACTAAGTGGTATTACATAAACCATGTGCTACCTAACCCATTTAACCCATATTTAATATTGGAAATTTAATTCTTTTCCCCAATATTAAATAATTACATAAAATATTATCACAATGTTAGAATAAAACTCATCAAGTATATCCTTTGGGAATCTTTACATATCGAACGTCCATCTAGGTGCAACATTACATAATAAAATATAACAATATTATGCAATGTGTACAACACCCATTATCTCAACATAAACATCATCAGTGTTAGTTCTTCCATCTAAAGTAATAGATCCAATCCCTATAATATGATAGGTTGCATTATTACTAACTCTAACAACACCTCCATCATAGATTCTAAATTTAATGAACTTATTCATATCACTAGTCATGTGATGTGAACAACCACTATCTATTATCCAATAGGATTTCTTTTCAACTTGGGAAAATAGATCTTTTTCTTCTCTAATCTCTATATCAAGATCATCTTCCTTAATGACTATGAATCCTAGCTCATCATCACTTTCACTCTAACCTTTTTCATCAGATTCATATTCTTCATTAGTATACAAGCAATTCCTAGGTCTCCTAGGATTGAACTTTCCTTTATACCTTTTCTCTCTTTTAGGACATTTAGATGCATAATGACCAAACTCATTACAAGTCCAATGTTTAAAGATATTCTTACCATCTTTTTCTCTTCTCACAAGAAGTGCTATACCTTCTTTAATATTCTTGTCTTCATCAGATCTGGTTCTACTACTACTAGCAAAATCTCCACGTGCACTTACACTTCTACATAGATTTGGCCAAATATTCAAGGCACTGAAAAATCTCTCCACTCTTGTTAGTTCTCCTCACTATCTTAGACATACTTCTACTGATTCTAATCTTCCAAGCAACATTTCCTTGGTAAACTCCTTAGTACAAAGTATAAGTAGTTGAATCATCCAAGCTACTTGCTTGAATGGTGGTGTCAAAGTCTTCAAGATCTTCCACACAACCTCATATTCTTCCTTCTTTCTACCATATGTCTTGATTTTTGCAACAATATTTGATATCCTACCAATATAGCTTGTTACAGATTCATCTTCCATCATGTTAGAATCTTGAAATGCACATATCCAATTCTGTAATTTTACTCTTTTTGTATGTGTATCACCTTCAAAAATAGATTCTAGTGTTTTCCAAATCTTATGAGATGTTTCTAGTGATTTTACCTAACTGTATTCATTCTCTAGAAGAGCTGATAGTAAAGCTTCTCTAGAACTCATGTTGCACATGAACAGATCTCTCTCTACTTCACTACATTCTTCAAGTTTCACTTCTTCGACAATTGTCTTTTCACTCTTTGTCAAGAGCCAATAACCTGGACCCATACAAAGAAGATGACTCTTCTTCTTCTCCTTCCAACTATCATAGTTTTCCTAATCAAATATAGGACTATCCTTTCTAAAAGTATTTTCCATCGATCTCCCAAAGTTGTTAAGCTTATCCTTTAAGGACTTGATGCTCTAATACCAATTGTTAGAATATATAGTCTACCAATATAACTGAGAGGGTAGGGGGAATCAATTATCCAAATAACATCACAAATATAAAAGTTTCTTAAAATTTAACCATATGAGCAATATAATTAGAAACCACAACAAGATACTCATGCATAATAACACCAAACATGTTAAGTAGGGAAACCCTTGATTAGAGGGAAAACCTAGTGGGGATGGAACCCACAAGATGATGATATAATATAATTATTCCTTATTAGAGGATGGACCCTATTAAGAATCTATAACAACATTCAATACATATAAGTTCCTGTTGGGAGACTTTGAATCCCTATTAGGAGATTCCAACATTGTTAGGAGTTGTGGAAGATAGTTGGACCCATTGCCAAAAAAACTTCAAGGAAAGATAAATGAACCCATCATCCAAATGATCTCTATATTATTCCTTATATAATAATAGAAATGAATAGTACATCCTTCCTTTTTCTTGTCAACTAGACCTCTACTCCTTTTGATCTTGTAATTGGATCACAAATATCAAATCCAATAATCCCTTGGATCACTTAGTCACATTTAGTAAATACTTTTATCATTTTCACACTTCACACTTCATACAATGATCACTATATCCATACATATTATAAACAAGGAAAATATCTTTCCTTTATACCATATCTTCAAAATAATTGCTTGAGTTAGCCTTGAGGATTTTCCAATTAATTATAATAAGATAATTAATTAATTTACAATTACAATAGCACTTTCGTCTCACAGTCTATAGAACTTCTCACATGTGAAACACTAGGGCTTGTGTATATGATGGCATCACCATTAGACTATCATCAGTCACTAGCTGACCATGCATCAATAGATTATATTGTTGGCAAAAGGATATAATGCAAACATTAGAAATTGCTTCTCTAGTACTGTCTTTGTACTGCTCCCTGTAAATCAGGTAAAACTTCTGTATAAATTTGAATTATGTGATGTATGTTTAACCTTCACATTAGGAAATTGTACTAAAAATGTCCATGAACATGCATCACCAAAAAAAAAAACATTATCCATACAACTAAGGTCTCTGTCTGTTACTCTGCTAGTGTTCACAAACTTACTGCAATGTTTACATCAATGAAAAATATAGTCATGAATGCAACATGTCAATACTCTCCAATGCTTAGGATACTACCCCAAAGTAGTATAATCAAAATTCATGCTAACAATTCTTTCATTCTCAGTGGCTTGTCTCATTAAAAATATGTGCCTTAGATCATCACAGTATTGGCTCCCCCTTGGCCTAATTTGAAGGGTCTTTTCCCTAACTTATCCAAATTAATTTTTCTTCTTTTTTCCACCCTAGGCCTATGATGATATTTTTGGATGCTCCTCTTCTTCATCAACCTCAAGCACAATATCTCATTCAGGAGAGTTAAGCTCCAATTTGTTTCTCACTTTTGGAGGTACTTGATATACTATCTCTTCATAATTCTTAATACATTTATCTTATCTGTCCAATTATCTCTCTTCATGATAGAAACCTTTGAAATAAGGGTCAATTCTCTTCATCTCCTCTTCAATGGCCATTATTTCCTTCCATTTCAAATATCTATCTCTACAAACTTTAGTCTCCAAACAATAAGTAATCATATCCTTCTCTCATACCTGTTTACTCAAGGGCAAATTAAATCCCCTCATTTGTCTCAAAGCTATTCTGACAACATCACTAGGATCATATATATTAGTTTGTGGTGACTAATTAGGGAAGTACTATACATACTTCATAAATCTTTGGGGTTCAAGGCTATTTTATCACAAATATTTTATTGGGGCCTATTTTATTGCAAATATTTTGGCCCCTATTTTATTGTGAATATTTTATTGGTAATTTTGAGCCAACATATTGTAATTAACTATAACCCTAAAGAGACAAAATATTGGTATAAAAGGGCTTAGGCTTAGGGATTTTTCCATAAGGTGTGATGCAAAAATTGCTTCTTGTGGCGGTATTGAGTTGTAAGGGATGATGGATTGTAATCAGGTTGTAATCATTAGAACATAATAATATTGGACTTGTTGTTTGAGGTATGTAGCCCAAGGATTGGGTGAACCAAGTTAAATCTTAGTGACTTGTGTTCTCTTCTATGTGATCTAATATTTTTTGATATTGGTTATATTTGCATTTAATTGTTATTTCTATTTGAGGTTAATCGTAACAATATATTCTAGTAGGCACAAAAAGTAATTTAAATTACCTCATGAATGCATCAAGCTCTTCTATTCCATCTTTTCCTATATTGAAACGCCCTACCTTGAATTTTTGTTAGACAAAGGTCATCTTCTAGATAGTTGATCCCAAGTATTCCTTATTCATTACAATTATTGCCAAAAAAAATTAATGGTTCCCAATATTTAAGAGATCTACTTGTGCAAGAGATGAGGTGGCTATGAGAATCCATAAACTCTTATTATGGAACAATTTTCAAATAGAAAATTACTTTCCAAATCATGTCCCAATTTCCTATCTTCATTAGAAAATCTAGATGATTTAAGAATTTTTCTTATAGCCCTTGAAACCCTTTTAGTAACATCACCTAACATGTTTAAAATGGGATATACAACATCACTATAAAAAGCAAGAGAATTAGAATAAGGGTTAAAAAAATTTCATACCCTTGTCCAAAGTTGTATAGGTAGAATTTCTCTCATTTCCTCTATTCCTTCAATAAAATTAGGATTTATGTACCTTATATTCTTCTCTAGGATTATATGCATTAACAACGAATAATGATGAAACTTGAAATTTTGCATCTCCCTACTTTGCAACAACAATTTAATTATAAATGGCATTGATCATATTAGTAAAAAAGTCATACCCTAAATTTGTATGAAAATCTTATATATCCAAAGTCATGAGATATAAAGAATTAGGAAATTTATAGTCCCATCGAACACCGTCACTTTATTAAAACCAAAGATAGTTTACTAAAAATACCTTATGAAAAACTCAAGGGGAATGAAATCTCCTACTTTCTTCAGAATCTCACCCTTCTCCTTCTTGGACATAGGGATGTATTTCCTCATGACCTTACCAGTGAGAAAAATCTTTTGATTCTTGAACATTTATGTACATAAGATACTCCTATCTTTCTTATGGAATGCATGGCTTACTAGATTGTATACTTTAATCAAAGCCTTTAATAAGTCTACATCCATGAAAACCTCTGGCATAATCAACTTACCCAAATTTATGTTCCATGTATTTGAAATAGGAGGCTTACATACTCTATTATTATAGAAAAACCAAAATAGTTCATACCCATTTATTTTTGGTATTATCACATCCCTTCAGAAGCTATATGGATCCTTCAAAATGTTTGAATTTATAGACTGAAGATTTGATGAACCAAGAAAAATAGACCTATTCATCCAAAAATGGAGTCAAAGCCTTTTTTTTTTCTTGAACACCACTAGCGAAAGCTTCTTCAACATTTACTTACACAACTAACTTTCCCCCCTCTTATGCCATTTCTTCACAATTGAAATTTTTCAAGTAACTCTCTATAATTTAGCTCTATGCACAATTTCCTTCTCAATAGCACTTCATGAATATTGATGAAAAGAACTCTATTACATCATCACTTTAATGGTTTCTATGAGTTGAAAGTGGCTTTAGTGGTATTTAACATTAATATGCATGTAATATTTCAAATTTTCTAAAAAAGAATGTATTCATACTTTACTACATTCATACTGTTAGTCTAGCACCCAAAACTTACCGTTTTTCATTAAGTATTGAGGTTTTTATAAGTTCAATGTCTCAATGTCTAGTTTCTTTTCCTATCCCCACTTCTCACCAATTATTAACAACCTATTAGTTCAAGTCATGATAGTGTGAAAGCTTGTCAATCTTAACTTTTTGCAACATCACAAGGCTTTTATGCTAACCCATTTTGCTAGCTATGCTATCACATTATCTCTACCTCACGACCAATCTTTTACATTAAGCTTTTAGCCCTACAAAGTGGCAAAAAATAGCTAATCTCAACATTATGAATCTTTCCTCAACATATTCATAGAAACTAGAGAAGTGGCAAAAACTATTGCATATCATTCATTACTGCTTCATGACTGCCAGATAACCTTATGCCCTTAACTATGACATCAAGTGTGAACTAATACTTTTTCATTATTTAACTTCATCACTAGATCTCATCTTTTTTTAAAACCTCATTCTTAATGGTGCATAGTTGTGAATGTAGTTAATTGTTGACATATCAGTCAAGTTTGTTATTAGTGACACACACTTATTCAGATTTTGTATAGCTACCAAGCTCATTGAATACTCTATAGTGTTTTCCATGCAATTCACTAGCCACTGAGCATTCTAGTAGTTACCAAGTATATTCAGTTAATGTGAAGCCCATTAGTTCAAACTGAGAAAATTTAGTCTAGTAGTTCAACCCAAGTAGTTTAGTGGATACCGAGCATTGCAATTTCCATCAAGTTTTTAGTTCATGGAATGCAAATCTAGTGTTAATCGAGTTGTATGATGATTAGTTTTTATCGGTTACACTCATGGTAAACAAGTAAGTCAGTTTATGTTGAGTTACATAGTATCTACTGAGTCACCAGTGCAGACTAAGATCAAGACTACCTTGAAGTGATTAGTATGGACTAAGCCTCTACATCTACTAAGTGCATGACAATGTAGAGTAATGATAGTGGGTTTCGAGTATCAGAACTTCACCAAGTCAGTCTTTAGAACCTAAGTGTCTTCATTGGGCCAACTTTATGATATTGGTGTTAACTTGTATGATGGCTGACTTTGTAATTTGGATTGATACACACACACACACACATAGAGTATCACATCCATATGGAAGGTAATGAGCTTGTAAGAATGTGAATGTGAATAATTAAAGCTAAGTAGCAGATAAAGAGTAAATTATGAAGGCCATATCAAAAGAGGAGTAGCAAAGACATATTCATCACAAAAATGTGATTAGTACATTCAAGGAATCTCTATCAGAAAATCCAATTGTAAGTTAGAGATCTACTATTTCATCTAACAGGTGAACTAGTCAAAATCCTTTCACAAGGTAGACTTAAGTCTTTCTTAAATCTCTTAACAGAGTCCATACTTTGTTGTGTGTTTGTAAAACCTCTAACAAGGTGGACCTAGTAGTCCTAATTGCACCTAATAGGGTAGATCATTAGAAGTGATCAATGTAAGCCTTAACAGGCCAACTTTATGCTACAGTATTGAAGTTTTGTGGATTTCATCCCCACCCCAGTTTTACTTTCTATTTGGAAGGTTTCTATGTCACCAAATCATTGTGTTTAAGTGTTGTGGATGTTTTTATATTTTCAATTTCACATGCATGCAATTAGATCAGATGTGATAAATTAAATGTTGAGTGGTTTATTGGATTCAGAATTGAAATTGGTAAAGAAATTTTAGAAGTTACTGATTCACCCCTCCCCTCTTAGTAACTTAGCATAGTCTTGAAAATTTCTAACAATTGGTATCAGAGCTTTGTGGATCTTAGGAGAAATTTTAACAACTTGAGCAAAGATCAAGGATATGGAGATATTCAAACTTGATAAGGCAATTGGCAATGAAATGCTAGATCTAGAAATGGCCATTGCACAACTCAAAAAAGCTAAGGAGCAACTTTTCCAATCCATAAAAAGAAGGAAGGAACTTGCAAATTAGATGAATGATCATTAGTACATTGAAGAAAGAATTGAAGATTTTTTCCATTGAAGTAGTTTAGATGAAGCAAATGATGCAATCAAAGAACTCCTAGAGAAGAATGGCTCCCTACAAGAAGAAGTAAGAAAGCTGAAAATGGAACAAGAAATTCAGTTAGTGACGCTATGTGAAATCTTGGAACAGAGGAACAAGATAAAAGTAGAATTGGATGGAAGAAATAATGAGATCCAAAACCAATCCCTTTAGCATGTAGATCTTATGGATCAAATCTCCCATACAAATGAGGAAGTCATGAGCCAAAGATAGATAAATGAAAGATTAAGAAATGATCTAAATTTGGAAAGACAAATCAATGAAAGAATAAGAAATGAGCTAAGATCTGAAAAGAAAATCAGTGAAAGATTGAAAAATGACCTAAACACTAAGAAGAAAATCAATGAAAGAATTATGAAATTTCAAGTAGATGTGATTCAACTAAATGATCAAAACCTCTATAGGCAAAAAGAAAAATCAGGAATTGGACACAAAGAAGAGGGTGGATACTACAAACAAGGTGGTCAAAGGAATCAAAGACCTACTTGCAATCACTATGGTAAGTTAGGTCATACATCAAACAAATATTGGAGTAATGGTAAAGCAAAATTTAATGGAAAATGCTACAATTGCAATCAGCATGGTCATAGGACTAATGAATGCAAAGAGAAACCAAAATTTGAGGGCAAGTGTCACAAGTGCAAGAAACACGGCCACAAGGCATTAGATTGTAGAACTAAGTCATTCAATCTAGTAGAGAAAATTGTAAAAGCAATATTTAGTTTGGACTACAACACTTGGTGTATATGTCATTAATATGAAGAATATGGACACATTGGCATGAATTGTGTTAAACATCACACGAGGAGAAGAGATACCACCATAAGATGTTTCACTTGTATCAAACTTGTTCATCTAGCCAAAAATTACATGAATATAGGTAAAATTGAAGATTAAAAGAAGACGAAAGTAGATAACATTCGAAAGCAGATGAGGCAACAATGTATTCCTAAATCTACCAAGGATGTTAGTTCAAGTAATGATGGTCACGCCACTCAAGAAATGGGTGACTCCACCATTTTCAACTAGGTCTCCAAAGGAAAACTAGAATTGCATTATCAAGATCACATTCAAATAGTTCCAATTGAAAGATGACAAAGATCCAAATCAGTATTCAAGATACAAAAAGATCACTGAGGAAGATCAATATTAGTTATCACTAAGTTACCTTGTCTTGGTCATAGACTCTACCAAGCAAGGTCGAGAGTTATACGACACACATGGTTATCAAGTCACGAAGCCTTCATCAAGTAATCAATAGAATAGTGGATGACAGCTTGTCAAGCATGATGTAAAGCATGATCTCAACCTAGCTACCTTTGTACTGAGCATTAATGGAAATTTTTTAACAAAAAGCATGAAATCAAATTCATTTCTCACCATGAAATCTAAGTGCTATTGCGAAGAAGAAAATTAAAATGAAATCAAGTGACTTTAAGAAAATTTGTAGCAAGTTATCAAGGTTTTCATAGTTTACTGAGTGAAATGTCATCAAGCAATAGCAAAGTAAAGAGAGGGTCTAAGATGTTGGTTTGAGGAGTCGAGTGGAAAGTGTCAAATTTTAAACTTGTGCCTACAATTGCAAAAACCCTTGACTCAAGTGGAGCTCACTCACAAATTCCTCCAAAGGTACTTCTTATCAAAAAAAATCATACTCATTTCAAGTGTTCTATTTAAGAAATTAGAACCATAGAAATAGATTATGCCCTATTTGAATTGTGTGTTAATAGAATTCTTAAACCTAAGCGTAAGCATGTAGAAGACAAAGGTTTAACACATACTCCCCAAATGCCCCAAGGTTTTCAAATTAAATGGATTAGATACATTCTAAGCTAGGTGCATAATGGTCAACTATGGATTGAGCAATGAGTTCCAATTACAAAGAAAATGATTGATTGCATCATTGACCTTCCCATGCTCATCAAAGCTAAAACTACCAAAACCCTGGGTAGGGCCGAGCTGGAAAAGAAAACCCTAGCTAAGTGGGATGGTAAAGGGGTGAAAATTAGTAGTGTAACTAATGCAAAGCTAAAATTTGGGATTCATGTCATAGCACATAAGATATATAGTTCAAGTCATCTCAATAGTGTATCCTATGAAGCTATGGACTTGGCTTAAAAAGTGGTGAAAAAAAATCTATCTTATGACTTGGCAGATCTAGTGTTGAAGCAACTCAACAAAAACATGGAAAGTATCAAGACGTCCAAGAACAATTCATGTAAATTTGGTTCACTCTTGACATGTTTGTTCTTTTATGTTCAGGAGTTCTTCCCTTCCAAAGGCATAGTAGTATGGAGAAAATATGTGCCTATATTGTATCAAATAAATGAATACATTGCAAAAACGGGAGAGAACTATGTTAGCATTATGGACAACTACTTCAAAGTGTTCAAAAATAAAATGAACAATAGGTTTAGAATACCTAAGAATTTAGTTGAGGATTACAAAGATGATGTATACTTTATGGTTGATTGTGACAGAGTTTCCATCTAGGCAGTGAAGCCCATAATTGTATGAGTAAAACCTCTTCCTTATGAGCTAAATATTGATGAAGTAAATGATATTATTGAGGCTCTAATTAATGAAACTATTGATCCAAAGGCACCATATTTTGGAACCTATGATGAGGCCAAAGAAAGGATAAAACTAGAGATAAAACTCCCTCAGGAAGTTAACAAAGGAAAAAGGAGGATAGATAGACTAAAATCCAACACACCTCTCATGTTAACTGAAGGTAAAGGAGAAGATGTAGAAGAGGTAGAGGATGAAGAGGAATTAGAAAAGGAAGAAGAACCTATGAAGAAGAAAGGCAAGGTGATCATCACCAAGCCACCTAAGCCATCCAATGTGGTATTCACAAGGAGGTCCAAGAAGAAAGGCAGTAATATTGTCCTTTGCAAACCTCCTCCCAGATTCTAAGAAAAAATGAAACAAATGGAAGAAGGTGTAGGCATAAAAAACTTCAAATCTTTGAAGTATGAAACACGGACAGAGGTAAAGAAGAAATAGGTGGAAGAACTAGTGTTGACCAAAATGGGAAAATGGAAGTATTCACTAGATCAAATAGCCTCTCAAGTATCTAATGAATTATTAGAGAAAATAAAACCAAGATGGGACTTTGCAATGCAAACAACAAAAGACATTTATACACAAACCTTGAGGCAGTCACTACCAAGCATGATAGATGCTGAGGTAAAAGATTCCTTGAAGAAAAATAAAGATAAAATGACTCTTAGATTTAATACATGTTTAATTTTGATCAAGGATATAGAGCATGTGGTTAAGAATGCCACAAGCATGTGGAAGAGTGTTTATCATCTGCATAAACCAAGTGACTTCCCAGTAGATGTTAAGGATAATGATGATGATAGTGATGATGATGGAGAAGAAACTTATATTGAACCTACTCATTTTGACAATGAGGAAGATAACGAAGATAAAGAGGAGGAAGCTACTGAGGAAGATAAATAAGATGATGAAGAGACTGACCCAATGAAGATAGTAGCTATAATCATTGCCTCACTTCCTCATTCTCCCATAAAACTAGTAGCTATATCAAGCTTAGAGATAGCTTTAGCAAGTTTGATTGTGACAACCATAGACACTTCAAATGTCCAATCACTCTTCACTCCCACCTAGCTTAATGTATCATTAGAAAAAGTGACTTCCACTTCATCTATTGAGCTACAACCTCTCACTTCTCTAGCTACCAAGTCATCAGTCATGAATATAGTGCCTTCTACAATTTTGAGTTCTTTAGTAGTAAGTACTTCAATTTTGGATACTACAGTTTTGTCTTCTTTAGTTTTGGATTCAACAAGCATTCCTATTAGTATTCCATTGGTTAGTACTATATTAATTTTTATTGAAAGTCCTAGTATATCTACAATTGTTTCCATGCCAAATACAAAGGCATCAAGTACAAAGATAGTTGAACCCAAGGCTCAACCAAGTACAAGATTTTTGGGTAGAGGAAAGGAGATAGAGAAGGACATAGACTTATATGAGAAAATAGAAATTCCAAAATGGGACATTGATAATCTTACTACAAACCAAATGCACATAGTTGGTGAACTCCTCTAGAAGAAGGAAAAACACCAAAAATTAAGAGAAGAAAGAGATAGAGAGTATAAAATTATAGATGATGCTAAAAACATTTTGTCTAAGGCAATAGGTATTGAGGTAGATTCTTCTCAACCTATTTTGTTGCAATTAGTAGAAGTAGTCCAAAAGTTCAATGAGGAGAATAGTGGACATGATAAGTTAATTGAGAAAGTTGAAAAGAAATTTGACAATAAAGTGGTTGAGCACATTGCTCAACAAATTGCTATCCATCAAGTTGAGCTTTCATCAATTTTGACCAATCTTGAATCATCTTGTACCAATGTGACATCACTTTTTGTGAAGTTGTGTTATGTTTTGGAGTTCACGAAGGAAATAAAGAGAAAATTGTCAAAAATCAATGAGGATATGAAAGCCAGGGCTCATCAATTGCAACTTGACCATAGTTCAAGCTCTACACATCACATGAAGATCAAAATTTTGTCAGACATGCAGGTAGAGTTGTTAAGGGAAGAAGCAAGGATTTGGTCATCACTAATTGATATTAAGAATATGGTCCTTCTTATCATGGATACAATGCAAAAACATATTGTTTACTCAAAAACCTTGATCAATGACAACAACTTCTCTATTGCAGATCACATGATAGAACGCTCTACAAAAGTACAAATTTCTCTACATACATTCAAGATTTTGCAAGAAAATTGGGATAAAACCCTAGCACTTATTCTTTATGTACATTCTAATTTTTTATCTCATATTGGTGACTCCATATAAATAAGTTCTGAATAAATCTTTGGCATTATTGTCAAAAAGGGGGAGATTATTATTGAGACACATGGTATGCTATATATAGAGACACATAGTATGGGGGAGGAACATGCTATGAGGAGAATGTACATAATAGATAATGTACATAGTATACCTTACAAAGATAAATTTTGAAAAATCTCAAAATAGTATATTCTTCCAAGCTAGTATCACATGATGATGTATATAAGATTTTGGCTGATAAGTGTTTTTGTCACTAATGCCAAAGGGGGAGATTGTTGACATATTAGTCAAGTTTGTTATTAGTGACACACACTTATTTAGATTTTGTATTACTACTAAGCTCATTGAATAGTCTACAATGTTTACCATGTAATTTAGTAGCCATCGAGTATTTTAGTAGTTACAAAGTATATTCAGTTATTGTGAAGCCCAACAGTTCAAACCGAGAAAATTTAGTCTGGCAGTTCAACTTGAGCAATTTAGTGGTTACCAAGCATTGTAGTTTATACCAAGTTTGTAGTTCATGGAATGTGAAGCTAGTGTTAACTGCGTTTCATGATGATTAGTGTTTACTGAGTATAGTCATGGTAAACAAGTAACCTAGTTTATGTCAAGTTACACAATATCTACTAAGTCACTAGTGCACATCGAGCTCAAGACTACCTTGAAGTGATTAGCATGGACTGAGCCTCTACATCTACCAAATGCATGACAGTGTTGAGTAATGACAGTGGGTGCCAAGTATCAGAAATTCACCAATTCAATCTTCAAAACTTGAGTGTCTTCATTTGGGCTAACTTTGTGATATTAGTGTTAACTTGTATGATGGATGACTTTGTAATTTTGTAATTTGGATTGATATATATATATATATATATATATATATATATATATATATATATATATATATATATATATATATATATATATAAAATTAATGTATTATATCACATCCATATGGAAGGTAACAAGCTTGTAAGAATGTGAATGTGAATAATTAAAGCTAAGTAGTAGATAAAGAGTAAATTGTGAAGGCCATATCAAAAGAGGAGCAGTAGAAACATATTCATCATAGAAAGGTGATTAGTGCATTCAAGGAATCTCTATCAGCAAATCCAATTGTAAGTTAGAGATCTATTTTTTCATTCTAATAGGTGAACCTATCAAAATCCTTTCACAAGGTAGACTTAATAGTCTTTCTTAAATCTCTTAACAAAGTGCATACTTCATTGTGTGTTTGTAAAACCTCTAACAAGGTGGACCTAGTAGTTGTAATTGCTCCTAATAGGGAAGATCATCAAAAGTGATCAATTTAAGCCTTAATAGGCCAACTTTATGCTGTAATATTGAAGTTTTGTGGGTTTCATCCCCACCCCAGTTTTACTTTCTATTTGGAAGGTTTCTGGGTCACCAAATCATTGTGTTCAAGTGTTGTGGATGCTTTTATATTTTTAGTTTCACATGCATGCAATTAGATTAGATATGATAAATTAAATGTTAAGTGGTTTATTGGATTCTAAATTGAAATTGGTGAAGAAAATTTAGAATTTATTGATTCACCCCTCCCCTCTTAGTAACTTAGCATAGTCTTGAATATTTCCAACACTTAATATCTTCTTATCCACTTAACAAAAACACTATATGTTCCAACATGAACCAAACCTTTGCACCATATAAATTTATCTCCTTTTTGCAACTGTCAACTTGGACTACATTCATAGTTATACAAAGTTATGAACAAGGTCAATCTCTACATATCCATACAACATTAACATCTAGAACCTTAAACTATGAAGGAGCTTCATAGATTTATTTTACATTGATCACTACTTCTCTACTTGAAATTGGTCATAGTACACTACTTTTGCTACATTGTGCCAGGGGGCATGTTTATGACTTAAACAACCTTGGAGATCCCACATCTCAAACTCTTTCACAATGTTGCTAGCCAAGCTAAGACTTTATTCCTAATTGTAGAGAAGCCATAAAATCCTTGCAACAAACTATGCTACATCATCACAACCTTAAAATAACTAGGGTTTAATGGACCAAAGATGTAACACTTAAGTGAAAGACATGACTTTACAACTTAAACATTATAAACCCTCTTCAAGCATGGAAAGGCATATATAATGTTTGACTTAGGGGTTTAGAAAATGGAAAGTGAATACAAGGAAAAGCATAAGAAGAAAAAGTGAGGGAATTTTTCTTGCAAGACCTCTATAATATTTGACATGTAAACCCTAAGTTCACCTATTCAACCTAAGGGTTCATAGTGAACACTTAAAATTTTATATTGATGAAAATATAGGCCATCAGTGGCTCTATTTGGGGAAAATGCATAGATTGCATCCATGTAGAATTCAACATTTCTAGAGGAGTAGACCACATACTTAACAAAATTACAAATTATTTAGAGAGAAATGCCTAATCAAATTAGAGGAAGAAAACAATATATTTAAAAAATATATAGTATTTAAATGTATAGAAAAACCTAGATTACTATCCATGGAAAGAAAAGTACCTTTAGCAGAAGTACTTCTTTAAGAATTGTTCATGAACAAGTGATTCCAGAATATCTACTGATAGTTCTCTAATGATATTTGAGTATTTTCCCCATTTTTCATAGATCGGATAAGGGCCAAACCATATAGGAAAGATGCCTTTTTTTCATTGATTAGATAAGGGCCCAACCATATAGGATCAAATTTTCTATGCTTACCTTTATCTTCAACCCTTGCATTCTAAACTAGCATCAATTCTTCTAGTTAAAATTTTCTTTCTAATGCCATTCTGTCATAAAGATGCTTCACTTGTAGTTGCAATTTTGCATTTCTCACAGAAGCTTCTCCTCTAGTCTCATCCATTCTTTGTTGTATTTCATTTATTACATCACCATTATGTTTTTGAATAAATTTATAAATACCATTTAGGTTGTTTTATGGTAGCCTGAAATGTATTCCTGGTGTAGGGTACCTCCTCTTTTTGATGCTTTTGTGTGTTTTAGGGTTAGTTTATATGTTTTTGTGTGTATTTTAATAAAATCCAATAGGTTGGTTTGAGGAGTTTTTTAGGACCCTATATACCCTATCTAGGGTAAGGGAAGTCAAATTCACCTATCAAGTTGCTAATAAGGCAAAATACTCATATTGTAAAATGTTGCTCAAGCAACTTTGACAACTTTTGCAAGAATGGAGCATTATGTAGTTGGATCATTTATAACCACCCATTATTGGGATATAAGAATGGATTCTATTTTTGGAGAAGGTTAATGGAATTTTAGATTGCAACAACTATTTTTAGTACTTTTGTATGGACATTTGTGCTTGTATTTGTGTAAACTATTTCTTGCTGTTATACAACTTGTATGGATTAGTAGAGAAGATATGAGTCCATGGGGATGTAGAGTATTCAAATAGTTTTCATTTTTAATAATTATTTTGTTCTCAAGTTATTAGTGTACAAAGTTAGAGGTTTTGAAGGTCACTGATTTGTAAGGGACAGTCACAGTGTTGTTTGGAAAGAAATGGCTAAAACCATGGGGGAAGTGGGGTTAGAGTATGTACATAATGTTTTTTTCTTATTTTTGTTTTCAATCAATTTCTTGGTTCAAATGAGAATCCCTATGGTTGACTATTGAATATAGGTGAGCTAGGACAGGGATAAATGTGCTTTGGCACATGTACCCATAGCTTTGTGCAAAGGATTATAGGACATTCCCAAGTGCCCTAGATGATCCTCTAACAAGTATAAGAGGTGGAAGAAATTGCAATGGGGTTTGGAGAATAGTTTTACAATTATTCATGCTCATTGGTCTAGAGGCCTAATTAATAGGCTTAAAGCTAGGGCCTGCTAGAAACTAGGGTTATGGGTGCAACCATAAGTTACAATTTTGGAATTTGATAGTGTTCACAAGTACCTTTAACATTTCAAGGTCTTGTGTGGGGTTATTTTAATAATTTGGTATTTTCAACACCAAACAATGAAACTAGGCCTACTAGGCATTTGGGCAATTAGGTTGCCTAGTGAATTTGAGACCAATTGGATTGGTGAAGGGTCTAGAAGTGTGGATAAGGGTTCAAAGTGAATCTATATGGACTAAGAAGACTAATAAGTGTCTAAGTGAATGTGTGGAAAGATCCTAGGTGGAGGTTTGGGATTCTAGGAGGGAAAATGAGCAAAGAAGGCCAGGTATTTGGGGGAACTAGTTGGACTAGTTCAACTTTGTGATCTTGGAATCTTCATAAGATGAACTATACCTTGGAGGAGAAGTTGATACCAAGGATCTTGGAGATCCTAATCAAGAGAAGATCCTAACAAGGCTAACCATTTGATGATTAGAGAAAACAAAGGAGCATTTGGAGTGAAGAAAACCTAGTATACCAAAGCCTCTACATCAGTTCCATAAACAAAGTCATAAGGTGCATAAACTATGGATTTATTCATTGTTACTTTTTTAGCCCATACTACTAAGGACAACTTGGAATCTTAGGCTTTCTTGTTTTCATCCAAAATCCTCTTAATTATTTTCAGCAAGCTTTTGTTATAGGATTCTTCCTACCCATTCCCTTGAGGATGATATGGGGATGATGTAGATCTTTTAATGCTATACTTCTCACAAAAATTTTCATATTCTTTTGATCTAAAACACAAAGAATTATCAGTGATAATATTTTCTAGACAACCAAACCTGATGATAATATTATTTAGGATAAAATCCATCACTATGCTATTTTCTCTTTTGGTAGGGATTACTTCGACTCACTTTTTAAAATAATTTGTTACAACCAAGATTCATGAATACCCCCCACTAGATTTATTCATCATTTATCCTATGAAATAAATTCCCCATTGTTGGAATGCTTCTTGCACCTCTATTGGTCTCAATGGTAAATTTCTTGAGAAGTTCAAGTTGCCTATAAATGTTTCACAAGCATCATATTTCTTTACAAGTTCATGTGCATATTTGAAAAGTGTAGTCCACCAGAATTTGGCCCTAGTCACTTTGTGAGTTATTGTTTTAGCAATAAAATTGCCTCCACACACTCCACTATGCATTTCATTACTTAGGATCTTAACTAATCATTCTTCATCAACATGTTTTAGTAGTACACCTTCCATAATTCTCCACCATAAATCTCATTTGATAATAATGTATTTAATGGCCTAAAACTTTAATGCCCTCTTGTAGTTGTCACTCATCTATGGTGGAATCTTCTTATATTGCAGATAATGGATTATGCCTTTGTACTATTCACAAGCATCCATATTGCACAAGTTACTTCTACAATCATCATAAAATTGGTTTATTTGATTTTCTTCTAAGTTAGCATCTTCCATTAGCTTTGCAAGTCCTTATCCTCTAACCAACATAGTGATTTGAATATCTATATTGAATTGTTGGATCATATTGATCGATCTACATCTCCTTCCTAACACCTCCTACTGAGAGAAGATGTATTTTATTGTAGCACTTGGGAAAAAAAAATTACTTTAGCCCCCATGAGATAACATCTAAATTCTTTTATAATTTTGACTAATGCATATGCTTGTTTTTCATATATCTCATATTTTAGTTGTGCAACTTATAGGGACTTGCTAAATAATGCTATGGCTTGCTTAAGCCCTTCTTCATTTTTTTGTTATAGGACTATTGCAATACTATGAAAGGAAGCAAAGGAGAATATGTGCATGTGTTTTTCATAATTAATGGCTCTCAAAATAAGGGACATCTTTAATTGCTTGCTTTATCTTATTAAAATAACTGGTTGGCTCACCATCCCATTTATTTTAGAACCCTTCTTGAGCATCTTGGAGATAGGTCTTCTTACCTCTACAAAGTTAGTAACAAACCTTATCAAAAAGTTAATTTTCCCAAAGAAAGATTGAATGCACTTTATATTTTTAGGTTTTTGAATCTTATCAATGTATTCTACCCTATGGGTCTATTCTCACTCCTTTTCCAACAAGATTCCCTAAAAGCTTACCTTCTATAAGCCCAAAAGAATATTTCCTTGGATTCAAAGGAAATACCAAATTCCAAGGCTCTAGAAAACACCTTTTCCGAATGCATATAGTGGTCATCTTGCTTTTTTGAATATTCTATCAGATCTTCTTGGTATACTACTAGGGATTTGTCAATAAAATCTACAAAGTTCATACCCATGGCTCTTTTTAAAGTAGCACCAACATTGGTTAAACCAAATGGCATCCTACTATCTAAATATGTCCCCCATTGTGTTGTAAATGCAGTTTTGTACTATTCTAATTCTTTTACAACCACTTGGTTATATCTAGAGAAACTATCCATCATGGACATTAACTATGATATAGTTAACCCTTTGCAACATGGCCTCCATATTTGGCATACCATAATTTTCCTTTAATGAAGATATATTTAAATTTCTATAGTCAACACATAACCTTATATCTCCATTTTTCTTTCTAATAGGAACATGATTTGATACCTAAGAAGAGTTCCTTATTGGCTTGATAATTCCATCATCTCTTAGCTTCATCAATTCCTCTTGCATTTTTGGTGCTAAGTTTGGGTTGATAGGCCTTTGATTCTACCTAAAAGGTTTATCACCTTCTTTGAGTGGGACTTCATGCTAAAATAGATCTTCCCTATATGCCTTCAAGTCATCATAGGACCAACAAAATATATTTCTATACTTTCTTAACAATCTTATGAAGGCCTTTCTTGTTCCAAGAGATAATCTCTTACCAATGTATACCTTTTTTGGTGCATCTTCAATTCCAAGATTTATCTCCTCTAACTCCTTAGCATTCTTCTCTTTAGCATTCAACTTAGATCGGTCATGACTATCAAAAATAGTTTCTAATACTACAAACCCTTTGGAAATCTTTTTTTTTTCAACTTAACCACTTCTTTCCCAAAGATGGCATCCTTACCTTCTACTATTTCAACCATAGTAGGAAAATCAATTCCCTAACCCCAAAATTGGTCTTCACAATTTAAGAACCTTAAGATGTCTATTTTATCTTCTAAAACTTGCCAATTTTTTATGTTGTCAAGGATAGATGGCCTGGTTTGTACCTCTAATTTTGATACACAAGAAAATGTGATATCATTAGGATTTAAGACAATATTTTCCAATAAATCACCCATCTTGGTGTTTCCTCTTTCCACCCAAGATATCCCAAATGCATCAAAATTTTCTATTATGTCCCATAAAATATTTCTATACTATCTTAATCTTTTATTCTTTGAGACATAGATAGATTTCACTTGATAGGTAACCAATTTAGAGTCTCTAGTTACACACAAGCATTTAATTCCATGCTTATATGATAATCTCAATCCCAACAACAAAGCTTCATACTTTTTTACATTATTTGTGCATGTGAAACTCAAAGTGAAAGAAAAATTATAAGTAACTTCACTAGGCTATATCAAAATAATACCTACTCCAAATCCATCCTTATAACATGCTCCATCAAAATACATGGTCCATAAGCCCCCTTTCTCTAATTTCAATTCAATTTATGTACAATAATTGATTTAGTAAATTCTTTCTCTAAAAGAAAAACCCTAGCCCTTAATGAGTTAATATCAGTGTCCACAAAACATGTCATCTCATCATTAACATTTTGTTCAATCATATAAATACTCTTTGGTTTTCTGTTAATTTTAAACAATTTGTCATCAATCTGAAATGTTGTGTGAGATAGGTCACATTGAAGACTTCCACCCATTTTTGTGCTCCATTTTCTAGATAGTAACATACCATGTTGGGGTAGAATGTCCACAACTAGAATACTTATAATCAATTCTTTATTTGGATAAGCAGACAATCTCTAAGGTAATGCAATTATTGTCCCTATGACAATAACCTCTCTTTGGTCCATAGCACAATATCTACTTTGAGTAGTGTCTACCTTCAATCCTACCTTCTCTATAACCTCAAAAGTTATTATTGTATTTGATGCACCAAATTCTATCATATAGTTCTTCAATTTCTTTCCATTTATAATAATGCTTAATAAAAATGGATCTATATTTCCCAATAATTGATTTACTAAATCATTTAAATACATGGGTGGAATTTAAGATACAAAACCCTCCATTTCTATTAGTTCTTCCTCTTCCTTAGAAGACTCACTTGAATTATAGTTTAGGTTAACATTCTCTCTAGCACTCAAAACCCATGTTAAGGCTTTATCCTAATGTTATGGGGTTCTTAAAAAGTATGAGAGTGGAACCTTTACTGTAATCTATAATAGCATAGACAAAATATCAATAGGAGGGATGGGAGGAGTTTCTATTTGTATACCTTGTATCTCCTTTTGTTTCTCGGAGATAATAGTAGCACCATGATTTTTAGCTCTTTATATCAATAGCATCAAATGATTTTTCTTCTTTCTTCCCATCCTTGTTTTGAGACTTGGGAATCTTGGAAGCATCTTCGTTCTTGGGTTCCCATTTCTTGCTCACATTCTTGATCTTGATGTCATAGCCTTCTTTAATTTTATTTGTTTTATGCTCCTTAGGATCTGATTTTTTGACAAATTACTAGTTTCTTTACCCCCTCATTCCTAGCTATCATACCTCTTGTCTACACTTGTGCAACCATGTTAGTAGTGATCACATCAATTTCATCATAGTAGCTCTTCTCAAAACCAATTCATCCTTTGAGGAAGCCATATTGTAGGTTGCATCATTCAATTCATCCTCATCTAAGAAGACCTACTAATGTATAGCATCATGAATATGGCTTCTAACATTCACATCATTATCACTATTATTACAATTAGACAAATCATCATAATAGGATTCAACCATGTTATAACCTATGCTATCAGTATTATCTTCTTGGTCAGATTATTCATCATTTTCACTTTGAGAATTAGAAAAAAGAAATAGAAACATCACAATGTTCTAATGAGTGAGGTAGCTGACATACCATGCACCATTAGGAATTATTTGTCATGCTGATAGAGGCTCTTTGCAAAGGATCAGGGGTGACTTTCTCATTATTATTTTTTGGAGGAGGAGAATAGGTTTACCATCCTTCCATTAGGTATTGTAGGGGTAATTTTGAAGCCTACTTTTCCTATTATAATTTCCTTTAAATTGAGGTTTATTTATGGGAGGGTCTTTTCCATTTCTATTTGTGGGGATTTTGAGATATTTAAAGGTATTAAGGACTTGATACATCTTATCTACCTCTTTTTTATTATTCCCTAGAGGTTTGTGATCTTCTTTCTTATTTCCTTTATTCCCAAGAAGTCTACAATCATCCCTCTTATTCCCCAACTTACTAGAGATCCTAATATTGTTCTCAATATTTATCACAATCCTAAAGGAATCTCCAAGAGCTCTTGGATCTTTATCTCTTAACCAATATCCCATATTAGCATAAAAACATTAAAATATTTGGCAAGACACCTTATCATCAAATCCTCACAAATTGAAACAATTTATACATCCCTTTATGAAATATAGCATTAAATTCAAGGAAAAATTCATTTTGGAGCTTCGTGATGTTATTGAACTCATTTAGAATGTAACTAGCATTTGGTTTATCACCATACAACTCCTTGGAAAAATGCTCCAGCTCCCTCCATGAGGATATGGATCCCTTAGGAAATATTTTGAACCACTCCCTTGCATCTTTAGTTAGAAATTGTACAAATAATGTCATAACTACATCCTCATGCTCAACTTTATAATCATTTAGCAAGTCTAAGAAATGACTCAAATGATCTTCACAAGCAATAACATTATTTCCAGAAAAATTTGTCAATTTGTTTCTCAATTCTTGCATAATAGCATTTAGATATCAAGGGATCCAATTAAAAAAGACTTCCTATATCCCTCTAATTGGATTGGTCTCCTTTGTGTCCCCACCCTGATATTATCATTAGATCTAGATGTGTTATCTGTACTAGAATTTTAAACTACTTTACCATTAGTATTCACTTTCTGAGAAGATGGAGTGACATCAAATGTAATAGTCTTATTAGTAGTAGTTTTTGGCATGGAACCAGAAGGAACACCTATTTCAGGACAATTTGTTTTGGACATTAGAGGTGCTACTGATAAAATGAATCTTCTTTTTCATCTTTGCAATAACAACCCCATTCTTCACTCTTTCCATTTCCTTTACCAAATATTCTCTTTCTTTTTTTTTGTTCTCCAACTCTATATCAGAGGATGACATAGTTTCTTGAGAACTTGTTATTCTTATAGGCTCATTTATTGTAATACCAATCACCTTTTTATTTCCTTTTCCATTTTCAACAATAGAGGACCTATCATTTTTATCTTCATTATTTTCAATAGGTATGGTTTTGTAACTTTGCACTTGTTCAACAACAAGGCCTTCCTTTTCAAATTCTTGGTCACTCAACAAATATTCTTGCCCCTTTCTTAGGTTAGAAACATCATCTAATATCACTAGTTTCCAAGGAGAAAAAGCCTTTTCATTTTTATTTTTTAGAGCAACAATGCTTTTGAGTAATTTTTCTCTTTGTTCTACCACTTTCTTTATTTCTTCTTCCCTTTCTTTCTAAAGACACCTCTCTATTGCCAATTTCTCAGCAATCTACATTCTCAATATGCTAAAATCATCTAGATTTGGCCTAACACATTCAAAACTAGAAGTCATGTCTATATCTATAGCATATATATTTATTAACTCCTTATGGGAATGATTTTAAAGGATAGGGCCTTGATGGGTATGGAACAAATCATTTCTTCTTCTTTGTTCCACATTCACTAGATCTTGGTATATCACTTTCTCTTGACCTATGGCCTTTGGGTTGTCATATAAATTTTCATCAGAGAGTTCACTAATGAAATTTGAACTTTTGTAGGAGGATTCTTTCTCACTTATAGAATGATGTGACTACCTACTAGTAGTAACTTGTTCCTGAGGGCATGTCTCTCTTGGTGGCTCACTCTTTTTTTCTAACCAACCCTTTCTCCCTTTTGGAGGAAGATCTCCTTAAAGATTTACTCTTGGGTTCTTTCTAACAAATGCATGTGTGTTCTTTCTTTGATCCATGGTTTTAAAAATAAAATTACACTAGTTCTATAACCTCAGAGTTACAACCCACTACTTATGGAAAATGTGATTGGTATAAAAGACTTTGAAATCTCTATTGAATCACTTACTATTGAAAAAGTGGGTATGACTTTAACCAGAAAATGCTCGTGGAATAAAATTTTGACAATAAATAATCCTATTAATGTGATCATATTTCCACAATTTATTTTTATATTTATTATTATTTGGTTCAACTTCGGGGTTTGTGCAATCCTTTTTTCCTATTCTCCTTTATTTGGTGAGTCTTTGCTAAATCTGCTACTTACTTTGTTTGACATCTCTTGCTCTCTCATCCTGATGATGGATCATGTAGTGTGATTTGAAACATTGATGGTAAAAATCTCCACACAATCTAATCTAGAAACTTATTTACATAACAAATAATCCTGCTCTACCCCAACAGGAAAAAGACTAATATGTACTACAAATTTTCAATATATCTCTATAGTACTCCCCAAAAGAGTCACCAATTTTGTTGGTTGTTGATTTAATAAATTTGCATATAAAACTAGGGAGACAACAAAAAACATATTACCTAGGGTTTAGCTACTTCCCATGATTGGTATACCCCATTCAGTATTGGACCAACTTAACAAAGTAACAATGCTTTCTATACTTTCGGTTTTTCTAAACCAAGGTGGGTTAAACTAAGGATCTAAATTTTTTTTATTGATAATGCTCTGTAATACAAATCCTCAACAAAAAATTTGCTCCTAAAAAATTCTTGAAATTGAAAAATGAATGACAAGATAATTAGAGCTAATAATGAACTTGATAGAGTTATGCAACAAGTGATGACCAACTTTACATTCCATTATAATAGAAATTCTTTAATGATTTTGATTTATAAATTGTGTTCATGCTAAGAATTGATTAATATTGCTTGATATCTTCAATCTAAAGACCAGTTCCTTTATCCATTTTCAAAACAAAGTCATATCAACCATCTTTTAGATCTATTCAATTGACTTAGAATTAAATGTATCAACTATAAATCTTCAAATCCTATAATTATCAAATCTCTTTCATACTCTAAATGATCCTATCACTCCATGGAATAATTTACTTAGTTATTTGAATTAAAATTAACTTTGAAATGATGTAAAACTCATCAAATTATATTCAAATAAAATTGAACTTGTTCATTCATTCTCAAAATCATAAAAGCATGAAATAGGAGATAGAATTATGAGACAAAGATACACTGCAAAGCTTTCTCATATTAATTTCCTTGAAAGTAATACATAGTTATGATATAAAATTTAAGAGAGTTACAAGATAAAACTAGACTCTGATTAATCTCCAAACTTCTAGAAAAATAAGATAAATACATCAAAACTTAGCACCAAACCTAGGACTGACTTAGAAATGATAAGATAGAGCAAGGAAGGAAAATAATCCAAGCAAGTTAAGTGTGAAATAATGTTACGATGAGATAAGAAAAATCAAAGAGCATACACCAAGATAGTTCAACAATGGAGACAAGGATTTGAGAGGGGAAATAAAAGAAAACCCCTTGTGAGTATTATGAATGAAGGCAAATGCCTAGAGAGAGAGAGAGAGAGAGAGAGAGAGAGAGAGAGAGAGAGAGAGAGAGAGAGTGTTGGGGAAAAATAGCTCATTACAATAACATCAAAGTGATGTGTAGAGAAGAAAGAGAAAAGAGCATCTCTTTTAAAGAGATGAGAAAGGAGTTGCATGTGTTCGCATGTGTAACTCCCTTTTCTATGAATGTCACATTCATAATAGGTGTGTGCAAAGTTTCAAGATCCTCTTAAGGAGGATAAACTAAATTCCTTAATAAAGAAATTATAAAAATGATTTATCCTCACATGTGGACTAAAGGACAAGTAAATGACATGTCCTCCACATGTGTGCAATAGGACAAACTACATTTAGGGATCCTTGGAATATCCCAATTAAATACATCCAAGGGAAGATTAATATTTCTAACACCCCCCCTTAATCTTTACTTGGGGAGCTTACATCAAAGGGTTGTAAACCCAAATTTTTACAATGAAATTGAAATCTCTCTTTAGAAAGTGGTTTAGTCAAAAAATTAGCCACTTGATGTTCACCCTTACAATAAAGGAGGGTAACTTTCTTGTCTTCAACTTGTTCTTGAATGAAGTGATGTTGAAGAGAAATATTTTTGGTCCTTGCATGAAAAACTAGATTCTTTGCCAAGGCAATGGCACTTTGATTGTCACAATGTATAGGGGTAGGTGCTTGTTGAGGTAGACCCAAATCTTCAAGAAGTCTTCTAAGCCATAAGGCTTCCTTAGCTGCATTAGTACAACCTTTGTATTAAACTTCAATTGAGAAAAGAGAAATAGAGTGTTCTTTTTTATTTTTCCAAGAAATTGCACCTGAACCAACAAAGAAACAATAGCTACAAGTGGATTTCCCATCATTGGGATCTCCACCTAGATTGGAATCAGTATAGCCTTATAAAATAAATGCAGAATTGGCATCATAAAATAATCCCATATTAATAGTTCCTTTAATGTACCTTAAGATTCTTTTAGCAACTTTAAAATGTGTTTTTGGAGGTTTAGACATAAATTTGGAAACTAAACCAACACTATAGGAAATATTAGGTCTAGTAAGAGTTAAATAATTTAAACTTCCTACTAGTTGCCTATACAAAGTTTCATCAACAAAAGGAGTATTCATATCAGGCATTAATTTAGTTCCTAATTCACATGGAATTGAAACATGGTTAGAATCATTCATCTTAAATTTTTCTAAAAGGTCATGAGAATACTTGCTTTGAGAGAGAAAGATACCCTTAGGAGTTTTCCAAATTTCCATGCCTAAGAAGTAATGTAAAGTGCCTAAATCAGTCATCTGGAATTTCTATTTGAGTTGAAGCTTAATATCATAAATCAAAGCATCTGAACTTGAAGTGAGAATTATATCATCCACATAAATAATAACAATGATAATATCATCTTGAGTATATTTAATATATAATTTAGGATCATTCTCACTTCTAGAAAAACCTTGAGAATAAAAGAATGAATTAATTTTAGAATAGCATTCTCTAGGTGATTATTTGAGACCATAAATAGATTTTTTCAATTTGCAAACTAGATTTTCACTACCTTTCTTAACAAATCCTGGAGGTTGAGCCATATAAATTTCTTCATGTAAATCACCATTTAAGAAGGCACTTTTAACATCCATTTGGGGAATGGGCCAATTCATTTTAGATGCTAAAGCAAGAACTAATTTGATAGTAGGCATTTTAGCAACAAGTGCAAAAGTTTCATTATAATCTAATCCTTCAATTTGTGAAAAACCTCTAGCAACTAATCTAGCCTTAAATTTACTAATTTCATTATTAGCATTCAATTTTGTTTTGTATAACCATTTACATGAAACTATATTCTTGCCATGAGGTAACTTGACTAAGTCCCAAGTTTGATTAGCAATTAAAGAGTCATATTCCTCTTTCATGGCCTTTTGCCAATTAGGTTGAGAGTTAGCTTGATCAAAAGACTTAGGGTCATTAGAATTCATAATAATAGTCATCAAAGTATAATTGTAATATTTAATCCTTCTAGCTTTAATTCCATCGAATCTAGTAATATAGTCATCACTTTCATTAATTAAGCCTTGAGCCCATTTGGGTTTACATTCAGTAGTAATGGAATCATCACTAGAGGAAGAATCATTATCAATAAAAGCATCATTACTAGCTATTTGAATATCATTACTAGTAGAAGTAGAGATAATAGGTGAAGCTTGAGTTGTAGGGTTAACAAGAGGAGTAGGGTTAAGAGAAGGAGGTTGGTCCTCTATTAGTATAATTTTAGTGCAACCAAATTCTACATCATGTGTAGTAGTATAGTCATGGACACCATTTTTTTCAATGCAAACATCTCTTGCAACTTGAACTTTGTTATTAGTAGAATCATAAACATGATAAACCTTGGTGTTTTCATCATAACCAACAAAAATATAAGGAGAAGACTTAGCATCTAATTTATGCCTTTTCTATTTAGGAGTATGAACATAAACAATAGATCCAAAAATTTGCAAATGATGTAAATCAGGTTTCCTACCAGACCAAGCCTCTTCTAGAGTAATATCCTTGAGAGCTTTGGTAGGAGTCCTATTAAGAAGATAAGTTGCACAAAATATGGCTTTAGCCCAAAATTTATAATGCAAATTCTTAGCATGTAACATGCACCTAGCCATTTCAACAATGGTCCCATGCTTTCTTTCTACCACACCATTTTGTTGTGGTGTATAAGGAATAGTAAGCTCATGTTTAATTCCACATGATTTCAAATAAGAGTGAAAAGTATTATTCACATATTCCCTTCCATTATCAGTTCTGAGAATTTTAAGTTTAAAACCATATTACCTTTCAACATATAACTGAAAGTCAATGAATATATCAAGAACTTGATCCTTTCTATGCAAAAAATAGATCCAAGTTTTTCTAGAAAAATCATCAACAAAGGTAAGTGCATACCGAGAACCTTGGATGGAGTTATTCTCCATGGGGCCCAAAAGGTCACTATTGACAAGGTACAACTTATGAGTTGCCCGCCATGATTTACCAATTGGAAAGGGCTCCCTATGCATCTTACCACTCATACAAATAGTGCAAGCAATCTTAGAAGGAATAATGTGAGGCAAACCATGAACCATATTTCTTTTTTGCATTAAAGTAATATAATCTAAATTTAAATGGCCAAGTCTTTCATGCCATTTATTGAAATTAATGGAAGTATGTAAAGAATATCATGAACTAAAAAATTCATGGAATTTAAATAAATTTTCATTATCCATATTGGCATGAGCAATCACTTGTTTAGTTTGAGGATCAATCACATAACATATATCTTTATAGAATTCAACTTTATAGTCCTGACATAACTTTGCAATAGAAAGAAGATTAGTTTTTAGATCAGGTACATATAGTACATCATGCAATTTACCATTAGGAATAGTTACATCACCTAAACCTCCAACTTTACAAGTTTGATTATCAGCTAACTAAATAGGAATATTAGCAATATCAGGTTGCAGAGAATAAAAAATTTCCTTATGAGAAGTGACATGTTGTGAAGCACCATTGTCAACAATCCACTCTAAAGGTCTACAAACATTATAGATACAAGTAAAAGCATGATGAGAATTGGAACCATTAGAGTTACATTTTTTATGATTTGATTTTTTATTATGGTTACTGTTGTTCATAGGTTTGTTATCATTTTTTTTATAAAAACAGTTATTGACAACATGACCATCTTTGCCACAATAAGAACAATGAGGTTTGGAATTTGAATGATTCCTTTGATTATTATTATTACGATTGTGATTATGATGATTGTTATGGTTATTGTTATTATTGTTATATTTGGCATGAGATTTATTATTAGAAATATTATTATATTGATTGTGATTATTATGATGATTATTATTATTATTTGAACAAAAGTTATTACTATTTGAATTTTGAGACATAAATTCATGTTCAGTTGATTTAAGAGTACCAAATTGAATTAGCTTGGCTTCTTCCTATCATAATAAATTTTGAAAAATAACATAAGTTAATTGAGCAGTTAAAGTAGGAATAGCAAGTTGTGCATGACTATTAGTTAAAAATGGTTGAAACTATCTAGGAAGACACTTTTTAAGAATAATATGAAATAAGCAAATGTCATCTAACTGAACACCTAAACGAACAAGATGACTTTTAATAGAATCAAATTTTAACAAAAATTCATCCATGGTCTTAAAATCTATATACCTAAGATCTTCAAGTTGATCCTGCAACTGTATTTTGCGGTATTCATCTGCACTGTCATACTAGGTTTGCAAAATTGTCTAGGCTTCATGAGCTTTGGAACAAATTTCAATTAAAAAATATAAATTTGGAATCATGGAAATACCAATTAAACCTAAAGCTTCTTCATTTTTAAGTTTCCAAGTGTCTTTTTCATCTTGGGTAGCTGTTGAACTAGGTTCAACAGAAGGATCAGTGGCTATCTCAAACAGGTGTTTAAAATGAAAAATGAACAAAATATGTGTTTTTCAAGAGTGATAATTAGAGCTATTAATTTTTATTTATGGAATTAAGGTTGACATCTTTATGGAAAAAAAAAAATCCCCTCGAATAGAAATATGACTTAAAAGTTAACTAGAATTAAAGAAACTTGCTGATGAAAATAAAAAATGGATACAACCCTGTAAGAAAATAAAGAATGAATGACAAATGAATCCAACTAGCTATAATTAGGATTCCCAATGATTGAAAAATAACTTATAAGAGGTCAAGATTTGAAGTTATAAATTAATTTTATAACTCTCTATTATGACCACAATAATAAATTATAAATAATAAAGGATAAACCAATGAATTCCTTAATGAAGGAATTAGAATGAAATCTTGAAAAATTATAATATTTAACTTAAAGTTGGAACAAAAATTAAAATGCTTATAAGTAATCAATAATATATAAAATGCTTGTATGAATCAATAATATATAAAAGGTTTGATTAAAAAAAACTTTATTAATCAAAACCAAGGTCAATCCAATAAATGCGAAGGAGGAGGTTTGAGAAGTTTTCACTTCGATGTTATAATAACCCTCTGAATTGAAGAGAACAAAAAAGGTTTAAAAAAATGAAGGCATTATGAAAACTAACCATGCAAATTAATTGAAAGCAACGATTAGGCAGCTGGGATACATATCTTTGCTGACAAATCACACAGAGAATTGCATGCAAGGAGTCTATAGAGAGTGGGTGTGAGTAGCAAGGAGTCAATAGAGGGTGGGAGGAAGTGGCAAACAAACGCAACGGTAGGAAGAAAAAATGAAAAAGAAGGGGTGCAGAGGTCCAACATGGCATGCAGAGGTCTAGGGTAGTAGAAAAAATGCATTTGATGTAAAATGTTTTACAAAGGGGGTGAGCAATTGAAAGCAAACTTGAAAGCTCGCGTAAGAGAGAGATGAATGCACGGCTTGGACTAAAGGAGTGAAGAGTAGTAATTAAAACATGAAAAGAAAATAGCTTAAAGGGCAGCAAACATATGCATGTAGCAAAAAAGGCTTACATAATGACGGAAAGGAGTAATATTTGCTAAAACATTGAAGAAAAAAGAAAGGAGGCTGCATGCTTTGAGTTGCAAGGGGGACGATAGGTAGCAAGGGAGCTCACATGAAGAGGTAACCTCCACTGCAAATCTCACAAAAAAAACACCCTAAATCCAAATTCAAAGCAAACTCTTGTCAAAGTGAACGGATTTGAAGAATGAAGACAAGGAAGGAACAAAGCCTGGTTAGATAGCTAAATGAAAAAAAAAAAAAAAATAGAAAAAACAAGGAAAGATGTTAAACATATCTAGGAAAGATGCTAAAAAAGATCTTGAAAGGAAATCGACAGGGTAAGATCAAAGATATACTAAAAAGAAATTATTAAAATTAAATATTTAATAAATCTCATAGGTTAAAATAAATTTTTAAATTTCAAAAGAGATATATTTTAAATTTTAAAAGAGGTGAAGATTAAAATATATTTTAAATTTTAAAAAAGAAATATAAATAGGATTTAACTAATCTATTATATGTACAAAAAAAAATCACACTTAGGATTATTTAAGTGTTCCCTACAATGAAAATATTAGGGAAATATTTTTTTATTTAAAAAAATAATCTACAAAATTGCACAATTTAAATGCTATTGAAATAAGTGATAATAAATGCTACTTGTTTTGGCGGCACCCCTTCCAAAACAAGAGCAAAAACAATTGTAATTTTTGATAGGAAAACCCTTTGGCAGCAAGCCTTCCAAAGAGGGTTAGAAAATAATGGTTAGCACACAAGATTTTAGGATGAGCTAAAAACCACAACACAAACTTCTTCTCTCAATAAAATCTCCAAATAAGGTGTGCTCCAATGAATGCCAACCTTCAACACAAAAAACTTAAAATGAGGATTAGTAGCCAAGCTCTGATACCATGTAAGAAACGATAAGATAGAGCAAGGAAGGAAAATAATCCAAGCAATTTAAGTGTGAAATAATGTTACCATGAGATAAGAAAAATCCAAGAGCATACACCAAGATAGTTCAACAATGGAGACAAGGATTTGAAAGGGGAAAGCAAAGAAAACCCCTTCTGAGTATTATGAATGAAAGAAAATGCCTAGAGAAGAGAGAGAGAGAAAGTGGTGGAGAAAAATATCTCATTACAATAACATCAAAGTGATGTGTACAGAAGAAAGAGAAAGGAGCATCTCTTTTAAAGAGATGAGAAAGGAGTTGCATGTGTTCGCATGTGTAACTCCCATTTTTATGAATGCCACATTCATAATAGGTGTGTGCAAAGTGTCAAGATCCTCTTAAGGAGGATAAACTAAATTAATTAATAAAAGAATTATAAAAATGAGTTGTCCTCACATGTTGACTAAAGGAAAAGTAAATGACATGTCCTCCACATGTGTATAATAGGAAAAACTACATTTAGGGATCCTTGGAATATCCCAATTAAATACATCCAAGGGAAGATTAATATTTCTAACACATATCTATCACCAAATTAGAATTTGGACCCTTATTCCAAGCCTTGGAAATTCTTTTATAATAGAAGGATTATAATAAGCTTTAGGATGGAAGGGATTGCACATGTCCAAATATCATTTGTAACAATGTTGCTTCATAAAAGACAAAATAGTGACAAGAGAAGAAATCAAAGATATCCAGAATATGAATAGCTATCATTGTATGTGGTTAGGATTAACTTCATTGTTTACAAAGTGAGACTACCCATAGCAAGTGAACCCCAAAGATAAGGTATCTTATTGAAGTAGTTTTCTTTCCTCTATTTGTTAGTACAACTTCTTCCAGCATGTTCAATTGCTATCTCCAGATGACAATGCCTTGATATTAACCACAACTTCCCAAATAGTAATGTTAGTGTCTTTATTTGGATAGGTGACTTCCCAAACAACATTTATCTCACTCATACATTTATTCCATTTTGGATCTATCATAGCTCTGACTTCTAAACCTATTTATTCATGTCTTTTTCAATTTTGTAAATGATATCAATCATGTCATAGGTTTTCACCACATTAGTCTCATTGTTATAGTAAGAAGTACACCTCTCATTTTAAAAAATATTATCAAAAGAAGTAGACCACTCTTTCCATTCTCTCAAGTTCCTTTCATCATCAAAATTTTTTGGAATAAAACTAGGTGTACCTTCAACAATGGTCTTCATCTTATTTATCAACTTTCTAGTTGGGATGATAACTTCTTTTGGCAGTTCCTTCTTTTGTGTCATTATTGGAACAAAATTATCAAAGAATGACATATAAGGACCTCACTTAGTAAACAAAGGAGAAAATAAAGACAAATATTTTAAAAACTAATATTTGGTACCTTGTGTGAGATGTAACTAAGCTATCAATGTTCTTCAAGATTTTTTTAAAGAAATTTATCTTATATGCAAGCATATTCTCCATTGTCCTTATTTCTATTTTCTTATCCAATTCCTCCTCTTCCACATCCATATCCATTTTCTAATTTTTCACTAAGACCATGTCTTCCACATCAGTTTCTCTTTGGGTTTCTTTGTCATTTGTCTTTATAACAAGCCTAGTAACAATTTTTAATGTTTTGACCTCATTTCTAAAGTAGCATTCCTTTGTTCTAATACATAGTTTTTCTACATTTCTTCCACATAATTCTTCCTATTTTTAATGTATTTACCATAAGCCTGATACAAATGTTCCTCCAACAAATCTATTTTGTTCATTCCTATGAGGAACATTCTATTCATCATATTGAAAATATGATCTACATATGTGGTACTAACATTCCAGAAAATTACATTTCCCTGTGGAGAATATTTGACCTCAATCAATTTTGGCTTATTTGATTCTAGAGAAAAACTACATAGTCCATTATTTGGGCATCAATATTAAAACCAACTCCCTTTAGTTCTCCAGCTATATTAACATCTTCAAAAGAGATAGATCTTTCTTGTCTACTTATTTGGTAAATTAAAAAGGATGAGCTCATTTCTCAATGAGGGAATAATATCATTCCACTTCTACTTAAGATCTTTGGCTTTTTCCATAGTAAGGGTTTCATTGTCAGGATCATATTCTTGCAACCTTTTAACCAACTTTACCACTTTCTCATCTAAGTCTTCTAGTTGTAACTGCATAGATAATTTATTTTCCTTTAATTTAAAAAGAAAATTCTTGAACTCCTCAAAAGTAATTAAATCATCATCTCACATAAATTCTAGAGCTTGTATGATTCTCTCATCAATCATCTCAGCCTCAAGCTCAATTTTGGTAGTGATTCTTTCATTCTCAGTGGCTTGTCACATTAATAATTTGTGCCTTAGATCATCAAAGTATTGGATCCCACTTGGCATAATTTGAAGGGCCTTGTCCCTAACTTTTTTTGGTATGTCAATTAATTTTTTCTTCTTTTTATCACCCTCGGCCCATGATGAGCTTTCTAGCTACTCATCTTCTTCATCAACCTCAAGCACAATATCTCACTTAGGAGAGTTAAGCTCCAATCTATTTATCACTTCTAGAGGTACTTAAGACACTACCCCTTAATAATTCTTAATACATTTATCATATCTCTCCAAGTATCTCCTCTTCATGATAGAAACATTTGAAAGAAGGGTTGATTCTCTTCATCTCCTCTTCAATGGCCATTATTTCCTTCCATTTCAAATTTTTGTCTCTATTAACTTTAGTCTCCAAACAATTAGTAGTTGCATCCTCATTCCATACCTATTTTCTCAGGGGAAAATGGAATCCCCTCATCTATCTCAAAGCTATTCTGACAACATCACTAGAATCATTTATTCTTGTAGACACAACATGCAATTTAAATTCCCTCATGAATGCATCAAGATCTTATATTTCATCTTTTCCTATATTTAAATCCCCTACCTTGAAATTTCAATAGAAAAAGGGCCCCTTCTAGATAGTTGGTCCTAGGTATATTTCCTATTCATTAAAATGAAAAGAAAAAATTCAATGGTTCCCAATCTTTTAGGGATGTACTTGGGCAAGAGATGAGGTGGTTTTAAGCACCCATAAAATCTTATTATGGAACAATTCTCAAATAGAAAAATACTTCCCCAATTATGTCCCAATTTCCTATCTTCATCATAGCATCTAGATAGCTTAAGAAATTTTCTTACAACCCTTGGGACCCTTTCAGTAACATCACCTAAATTTTTTAAAATGAGATATACAAAGTCATTGTAAAAAGCAAGAGTGTTATAATAAGGGTAAATTTTTTGCTATACCCTTGTCCAGCATTGTATAGGTAGACTTCCTCTCATCTCCTTTGTTCCTTCAAAGACATTAAGGTTTATGTATCCTATATTCTTATAAAAGATTATATGCATTAACAATGAATAATGATGAAACTTGAAATTTCCCATCTCTCCTTGTAGTTTAACAACAATTTCACTATGGGTGACATTGGATATATGAGTAAAAAAGCCATAGACTACATTGGTATTCAAATCTTGTACATCCAAAGCCATGATATATAAATAACTAAGAGAATTTGTAGTCCCATCCAACCCTATCACTTTGTTCAAACCAAAGATAGTATACTAAAAATGCCATCTGAAAAACTCAAGGGGCATGAAATCTCCCACTTTCTTTGGAATCTCACCCTTCTTCTTGCATATAGGGATATGTTTCCTCATGAATTTACTAGTGAGAAAACTCTTTTGATTCCTTAACCTTTCTTCAAGTTTCTCTGGTTCAATAATAGAGTCATGAGTCCTCCTAGAACAAAAAATTATATCAAAGATTCTCTATCCAATGTACATAAGACACTCTTCTCTTTCTTATGGAATGCATGACTTACTAGATTGAATTCTTTAATCAAAGCATTTAATAGGTCTACGTCCATGAAAACCTCTAGCACAATCAACTTACCCAAATTTCTATTCCATGGATTTTAAATAGGAGGCTTACACACTTTTTTGTTGTAGAAAAACCAAAAAAATTCATTCCCATTTGTTTTTGGTACTATCACATCCTTGTAGAAGCTATATGGATTCTTCAAAATATGTGAATTTGTAGATTGAGAATTTGATGAACTTGGAAAAAATACACCCATTCATCCATAAATGGACTTGGAGCCTTTTATTTTCCTTGTACAACACTAGGGGAAGCTTCTTCAACATTTACTTGTGCAATCAATATAATATCCCCTCTAATAATAATCATTTAATAAAACTAGCTAATTTATTGATAAATCTATATAATAGAAAAATAAACAATATTAGTATTAAACTAAACTAATAATTAAATATTATAGATAAACATTAATAATTATTAATTGATTAGATAAGTAATATTAAATCTATATTTATTAATTGCTTAAATTCCATATTATTAGATAACAACAAACATAATAACAAATATATATATATGAAAAATAAACATATATAATAATATAAAAGAAAAAAGAAAAGAAAATGGCATTTATAAGAAACTAATATTTGGATTAATGGGAAAGTATGCATATATTAATGACACCCACTCAAACGTCACATCCCTCGAAAAAAAACATATGGATGGTATTTAAATAACATTATGGCATGCTAAAAAGTATTGAGAACAAAGCTAAAAATACAAGCAACCCCTATAAATAGGAATGGAAAGAATTGCAAGAATATGAGAAAAATTTAATAAAGAAATGCATAAATAATAGGAGGTCCACGAGATAAGGAGGGAAGAGAAATAATAGCCAAAATTATAGTAGTAAAAGATGGAAAGTATGTGATAAAAAGGTAAGTGTATTTTATTAATTAAAAATGTTTTCTTTATTTGTTATTTTTAAATAAGTTTTTGATATACCTCTTTCTTGATATTAATATTATATATATGAACATATTCATATATGAAAGTTCACAAAATATTTTGATGCAGGAGCATCTTGCATTGGAAAATTATTGGAACAAAAAAAAAAAAAAAATTGGAGGAGAGAGAAAGTGACAAAAATTAGAGGAGAAATAATAAAAAAATAAAAAGGAGAAAAGAAAGGAAAAGAGGAATTTCTATTTTCAAGGTGCATGGGTGGCATAAATAGAAAATAATAAAAATAATTGTCATTCCATTAATCGAGGTTTGTAGGTGGCATTTTAGAAGTTTGTGGAAAGTTCCTTAAATCATGTATTTAATATTTGTTGGGTGCTTAGTTGTATTTACCTTTTTATCCCACATTGGTTGTGTTTGTAATGTCTTGGGTTAGAAGTGCCTATTTAAGAAAGGTCTATTATCATTTGTAATCAAGTTCAAGAAATAGAAGCTCGAGGAGTAGAAGCTCGAGAAGTAGAAGTTGTGGAAGGAGAAGCTCAAGGAGAAGCTTGATATCATCTTGTGGGTGTTGTAAGGATCTTCAAGTATAATAAAATTTCTTGTGAAGCATTTTTTTTTATTTCTCTTGGTCTCTATATTGTTGATTTCTTGATTGTGAGTGGGTAAGGGTGGTGTGGCCCTCTGTCAAGTGGTATCAGAGTAGGAGTTCCTGAGTGTACAAGCAGATCGCCAAAGTGTGAGGCAGTTTGTACCAGGACCTTGGTTGGGTGAAGTTTATTAGAGCGTACCTTCATCAAAACTAGTGGATTGCAAATCCATTGTCCTAGACTTGTGATGTGGTTCTTGATTGCTCGTGCGAGGTGGCAGGTTGCGATCTGACTTGCAAACAATTTGGTTGTCACAAGGAACGTGGGAAGGATTTGTTGCAGAGGGTTTACGAAGATCTTGGGAGATGGCTCCAAGAGGATTGGACCCTAAGATGATTGCGAAAATCCATGATATAGTGGAGAGGAATTTTTCTAAGATGTTTGCTCGGTTGGATGCTAAAGCTAAGAAGGTCAAGGTGGAAGAGGATGGTTTTGCTGATCAATTTATGGAGCTTGATGCAGAACCTATAGAGCAACTAGAGGTTGTTGCTAAAGATATTCCTAATGTTGTTGATGTTGGGATGGAGGTTGGTTTTCATGATCAGTTGGTTGAGTCTGACATGGAGATTGTGGCGCACTCGGTCTTGGATGATCCAGTTGTTGTTGGAGGTGAGTTATGTATTGCAGAGCATCTTGTTGTGAGAAATGAGGTTGCTGGTGTTGAGAGTTTAGCATGTATTGATGGAGATCTACATGTTGGTGTTGATATGGAGTTTGTTGTTGCTAATGCGGGGTTTTTTGCTGCTAGTGTGGATTCACTAGTTGTTGATGTGAATGGGAGTTTGCTAATGAAGCATTATGTTCAGTTTGTTCTTGGGAATGAGCATGTTGATTGGATGGTTGAGATTCTAGTGTTTGATAGAGTAATGCAGATGTGGAGGATTTGCATGGTGGTTTTGTTGTCCCTATTGAGGTGGAAGCCTTTGGTGAAGATGAAGATGGTTGTAGATTTTCTTTTTGGCGTCCAAGTGTGGGACACACTTTTCTATCTACTGGGGGAGTCTGATGCAGGAGCATCTTGCATTGGAAAATTATTGAAAAAAAAAAAAAAAAAAATTGGAGGAGAGAGAAAGTGACAAAAATTAGAGGAGAAATAATAAAAAAATAAAAAGGAGAAAAGAAAGGAAAAGAGGAATTTCTATTTTCAAGGTGCATGGGTGGCATAAATAGAAAATAATAAAAATAGTTGTCATTCCATTAATCGAGGTGTGTAGGTGGCATTTTAGAAGTTTGTGGAAAGTTCCTTAAATCATGTATTTAATATTTGTTGGGTGCTTAGTTGTATTTACCTTTTTATCCCACATTGGTTGTGTTTGTAATGTCTTGGGTTAGAAGTGCCTATTTAAGAAAGGTCTATTATCATTTGTAATCAAGTTCAAGAAATAGAAGCTCGAGGAGTAGAAGCTCGAGAAGTAGAAGTTGTGGAAGGAGAAGCTCAAGGAGAAGCTTGATATCATCTTGTGGGTGTTGTAAGGATCTTCAAGTATAATAAAATTTCTTGTGAAGCATTTTTTTTTATTTCTCTTGGTCTCTATATTGTTGATTTCTTGATTGTGAGTGGGTAAGGGTGGTGTGGCCCTCTGTCAAGTGGTATCAGAGCAGGAGTTCCTGAGTGTACAAGCAGATCGCCGAAGTGTGAGGCAGTTTGTACCAGGACCTTGGTTGGGTGAAGTTTATCAGAGTGTACCTTCATCAAAACTAGTGGATTGAAAATCCGTTGTCCTAGACTTGTGATGTGGTTCCTGATTGCTCGTGCAAGGTGGCAGGTTGCGATCTGACTTGCAAACAATTTGGTTGTCACAAGGAACGTGGGAAGGATTTGTTGCAGAGGGTTTATGAAGATCTTGGGAGATGGCTCCAAGAGGATTGGACCCTAAGATGATTGCGAAAATCCATGATATAGTGGAGAGGAATTTTTCTAAGATGTTTGCTCGGTTGGATGCTAAAGCTAAGAAGGTCAAGGTGGAAGAGGATGGTTTTGCTGATCAATTTATGGAGCTTGATGTAGAACCTGTAGAGCAACTAGAAGTTGTTGCTAAAGATATTCCTAATGTTGTTGATGTTGGGATGGAGGTTGGTTTTCATGATCAGTTGGTTAAGTCTGACATGGAGATTGTGGAGCACTCGGTCTTGGATGATCCAGTTGTTGTTGGAGGTGAGTTATGTATTGCAGAGCATCTTGTTGTGAGAAATGAGGTTGCTGGTGTTGAGAGTTTAGCATGTATTGATGGAGATCTACATGTTGGTGCTGATATGGAGTTTGTTGTTGCTAATGCGGGGTTTGTTGCTGCTAGTGTGGATTCACTAGTTGTTGATGTGAATGGGAGTTTGCTAATGAAGCATTATGTTCAGTTTGTTCTTGGGAATGAGCATGTTGATTGGATGGTTGAGATTCTAGTGTTTGATAGAGTAATGCAGATGTGGAGGATTTGCATGGTGGTTTTGTTGTCCCTATTGAGGTGGAAGCCTTTGGTGAAGATGAAGATGGTTGTAGATTTTCTTTTTGGCGTCCAAGTGTGGGACACACTTTTCTATCTACTGGGGGAGTCTGATGCAGGAGCATCTTGCATTGGAAAATTATTGGAAAAAAAAAAAAAAAAAATTGGAGGAGAGAGAAAGTGACAAAAATTAGAGGAGAAATAATAAAAAAATAAAAAGGAGAAAAGAAAGGAAAAGAGGAATTTCTATTTTCAAGGTGCATGGGTGGCATAAATAGAAAATAATAAAAATAGTTGTCATTCCATTAATCGAGGTGTGTAGGTGGCATTTTAGAAGTTTGTGGAAAGTTCCTTAAATCATGTATTTAATATTTGTTGGGTGCTTAGTTGTATTTACCTTTTTATCCCACATTGGTTGTGTTTGTAATGTCTTGGGTTAGAAGTGCCTATTTAAGAAAGGTCTATTATCATTTGTAATCAAGTTCAAGAAATAGAAGCTTGAGGAGTAGAAGCTCGAGAAGTAGAAGTTGTGGAAGGAGAAGCTCAAGGAGAAGCTTGATATCATCTTGTGGGTGTTGTAAGGATCTTCAAGTATAATAAAATTTCTTGTGAAGCATTTTTTTTTATTTCTCTTGGTCTCTATATTGTTGATTTCTTGATTGTGAGTGGGTAAGGGTGGTGTGGCCCTTCATCATATTTTTATTTTATCTTAATAATATTTGGAAAATGGTTTTTAATTCAAGGAGTGATAATTAAATATATGATACTATAAGAGTAATTACTTGGTTATAAGAGGCAAGAGCCTACAACACAATGGTAACTTGTGAGCCTCTCATGTGTAAGGTCTTGGGTTTGAATTTTCTTAACACATAAAAATAATAATTAATTATAATAAAATAGCAACAAATAATCAAGGCTTCGGCCATTTACTGATCCAAAAAAAAAACAAAAAAAAAATTAAAATTACTTGGTTATAAGATATCAATATAATTTCTTATGAGATAAATAAATAAATTTATATTACGTTATTAATATCAAGGATTAATGATTGATTATAATATAAATTGTAGTGGGTTTGATAGACAAACCTAGTAGACCTTAATGATGCTCTCTTCAATGAGATGGGTAACTAATCGAGGGTTGTCCTATGGAGCACAAATGGTCTTCACAAAGGATTGTGAAGCTAGAATTGAAAGGTAGTTTCAAGAATGAAGGCTGAATAATCAAGGATTGTTTCTTAGGACATAGGGGATCCTCCTAGAGGAGTAGGAAGCTTGATTGAAGGAATCCTTAAGGATGTGTAGTATTAATGGAATCCCTAGATATAACTCATTAGAATTAAATTTGATAGTTTATGTTGTTAATAATTTATCTAGGTTAAACTTGTCCTAAGGAGTGGGGACATTATAGTGGTATCAAAGCAATGATCTTGTCATTATGTAGGGTAAAGATGAAATGATCAATGCATTGTATTTAACAAATTGATTAGCATATAAATCAAAGTTTAATTACTCATATCATTCAATCAATTTATCTTCAACTCTTGATTGTATCATTTAATCCAAATTTAGAGATGACACAAAGTGACATTCATGGAGGTCTAACAAATCAAATAGGAGTCCTAATTGCTTGAGGACAAGCAATTTTAGGAGGGTAGGCCTATAATATCCCCTCTAATAATAATCATTTAATAAAACTAGATAATTTATTGATAAATCTATATAATAAAAAAATAAACAATATTAGTATTAAACTAAACTAATAATTAAATATTACTAATTAACATTAATAATTATTAATTGATTAGATAACCAATATTAAATCTATATTTATTTATTTCTTAAATTTTATATTATTAAATAATAAAAAACATAATAGCAAACAAATATGTGTGAAAAATAAGCATATATAATAATAAAAAAGAAAATAATATTTATAACAAACTAATATTTGGATTAATCAAAAGGTATGGATATATTAATGACACCCACTCAAAAGTCACATCCCTTGGAAACAACATAGGGATGGTATTTAAATAACATTATGGCATGCTAAAAAGCATCGAGAACAAAAACGAAAATACAAGCAACTTGTATAAATAGGAATGAAAAGAATTGCAGGAGTATGGGAAAAATTTAATAAAGAAATGCATAAATAAGAGGAGGTCCACCAAATAAGGAGGGAAGAGATATAATAGCCAAAATTATAGGAGTAAAAGATGGAAGGTATGTGATAAATAGGTAAGTGTATTTTATTAATTAAAAATGTTTTCTTTATTTGTTATTTTTAAATAAGTTTTTGATATACCTCTTTGTTGATATTAATATTTATATATATAACATATTCATATATGGAAGTTTACAAAATATATTTATTTTATCTTAATAATATTTGGAAAATGGTTTTTAATTCAAGGAGTGATAATTAAATATTTGATACTATAAGAGTAATTACTTGGTTATAAGATATCAATATGATTTCTTATTAGATAAATAAATAAAAATATATTATATAATTAATATCAAGGATTAATGATTGATTATAATATAAATTATATTGGGTTTGATAGACAAACCTAGTTGACCTTAATGATACTCTCTTCAATGAGATGGCTAACTAATTGAGGGTCATCCTATGGAGCACATAGGGTCTTCACAAAGGACTATGAAGCTAGACTTGAAAGGTAGTTTCAAGAATGAAGGCTCAATAATCGAGCATCATTCCTTAGGATACAAGGTATCCTCCAAGAGGATTAGGAAGCTTGATTGAAGGAATTCTTAAGGATGTGTAGTATTAATGGAATCCCTAGATATAAATCACTAGAATTTAATTTTATATTTTATGTTGCTAATAATTTATCTAGGTTAAACTTGTCCTAAGGAGTGGGGACATTACAATCAACTTTCCCTCCTCTTGCACCATTTCTTCACAATTCAAAAATTTTAGGCTACTCTCTATAATTTAGGTCTACACACAATTCACTTCTTAATAGCACTTCATGAATACTAGTGAGAAGAACTTTGTTACATCAATCTTTTAATGGTTTCTATGAGTTCAAAGAGGCATTAATGGCATTTAAAGAAGACATGCATGAAATATTTTAAATTTCCCAAAAACTGTTGTGTTCATACTTTATAGTGTTCGTACTGCTAGTCTAGCACCTAAAACTTACCTCTTTTCATAAAGTACTCATGTTTTTATAACCTATGATGTGAGAATGACCAATTTTATTTCTTATCTCTACTTCTACTAATTTATCATCAACCTATTAGTTCAAGATGTGATGGTTTGAAAGCTTGTTAGTCTTAACTTTTTGCAACATCATGAGGCTTTCATGCTAACCCATTTTACTAGCCGCAATGTTGTGTGTAACCCTTATCTCTACCTCACAAACAATATTTTAAATTAATATTTTATCCTTGCAAAGTGTCAAAAAACAAATAATCTCTATATCATGACTCTTCCCTCAACATCTTCATAGCACCTAAAGAAGTAGCAAAAACTTTTACATCTCCTTCATCACGGCTTCGTGACTATCATATAACCTTATGCCCTTAACCATGAGATCAAGTGTGAAATACAAAATTTTCATCATTTAACCTCATCACTAGATCTCATTTTTTTGTTGAAACCACAATCTTAATGGTTCGAAGTTGTAAATGCAGTTAATCTCTTCTTCTCCACCTAACAACAACACTATATGTTCCAACATGAACCAAAACTTTTTACGATATAACTTTATCTCCTTTTTGCAACTATCATCTTGGATTGCATTCATAACCATGCAAAGTCACAAACAAGGTCAATCTCCACACCTCTATACAACATTAACATCTAGGACATTAAGCTACAAAGGAGCATCACAACTTTCTTTTACAATTATTGTTGCTTCTCTACTTAAAATTGGTCATAGTACACTACTTTTTCTACAATGTACCACATGGAATATTTATGAATCACCATAACCTTGGAGATCTCATGTCTCAAACTCTTTCATAATGTCACTAGCCAAATTGAGACTTTATTTCTAACTGTGGAGAAGTCATGGAAGCCTTGTAACAAATTGTGTTGTATAATCACAACCTTAAAACAACTAAGGCTTAATGGACAAGAGATGTAGCACTTAAGTGAAAGACAACTTTTCAACTTAAAAATTATAAACCATCTTCTAGCATTGAAATACATATGTAAATATTTGACGTAGGGGTTTAAAACATGGAAAGAGAATAAAAGGAAAAACATAACAAAACAAAGTTAGGGCATTTTTCTAGCAAGACCTTTGTAATATTTGACATGTAAACCGTAATTTCACCTATTCAACCTAAGAGTTCATAGTAAACCCTTAAAATCTTATATTGATGAAAATATAGGCCATCAAGGTGTCATAGGTTTTCCCCAAAATGTCATACAATACTTTATAAAGTATTGTATAGTATCTCTCTGAACTATCATACAATATTTCTAGTTTTTGAAAAGTATCGCATGGTTATTGAACTAAGTATCATACGAGACCCACCCAATAGTTATTTGATACCATGCAAATTATTTAATGGAGAGATAGTATCACATGACTATTGGAGAAAGTATCATACAATACTTGGTCAACAAACTTTTCATTTTTGAGCTAGATTTTTGTCATTTCTCATCTAAGAGTCAATTTTCATACTTGGATAAAAGAGTATAGATGTGTAAAGTCATATTTTAGTTTTCATTATGCCATGTAGTGACATATAGGCTCATTTGTAGATGGTGTTTCAGATGTTTCATATCAAGTCTCATGAAGTAGTGGGATTGAGATTAGTGCACCATCTTGATGAGGATCAAAGGAGGACATTAAGAACTATGGGTTTTGAGTGGTTTTTGCATTTTACCCATATCCAAGAAAACTATGGCCTTCTTATTGCACTAGAAGGGAGGTGGCACAATGAGCATAACACCTTGTATCTACCCACTAAGAGGACACGCTCACACTTGAGGATGTTTATCGCATCCTACGAGTACTTTGTCATAGGGACTTGATAGGTGTAACAAGTATATCTATGTTTTCTTTGTATCATCGTGTGATTATAAATGTTAACATGAGTTTTGTGTGTCATAGGTGTATTATGATTAGGCCCCAATAGAGGGTAGGGAAGCACTTCAAGCATTGTTTAAGGATGTGACCATCCTAGACCAATATTTGACATGGGAGAGGTTGATAGAGGAGTACAGGGATCAATACATAGTTATATGTATTGTGTGTTCCTTGGTCTCATAGGCACTAGTCATGGATAGAAGCTAGAAGGGCTTCCCATGTGGATGGGGGAGATTGGTCATGGATTTTATAGGGAGGCCATGAAAAATGGCTTGGGGACCATCTATACTAGTTGATATGTGTCATGAGCTAAACAAGATTGTCTACCAAGAAGGAAAGACATGGGCATGTGGCATAATGTTGACATAAGTGTGGGCATGGGACCACATGGTAGTCATTTGGCCTTGAGTACAACCTAAAGAGAGATCTTACCCCTTCATTTATAGATTTTGTGGCTTTGTCTCCTTGCCACACAATAGAGATGTTGCATATTATTGACAATTGTTTGATAAGTTGTCATATTTTGAGTGGCAACCCTACAAGGGATATGAGGGGTGGCAGGAGGTAGTGGATGAGCTTGGCTATATGTTTAGGAGTCGATCATTGGTAGGCCACCATGCATGAATTGTGGAGTTTTTTGTCATTACACAAGTATGGTGGTAGTTTGGATGGTGGAAAAGGGTCCCTATAGAGACCATCACCTATGCTCAATTCCAAGGAGAGAAGTATTTGAAGTGGTTAATTATGATTGACTATGCCCCAACATTATAAGAGGTGTAGGAGTTACAATGAGAGATGTGGGATTATTTCCTAGAGGTCTCAAATGAAGGAGACACACTTGATTATTCCCCAGAGTATGAGGAGGCATCCTTTTCTATGTTTCATGATTCTTGATGCACAACTTGAGGATATGGGAGTAGGAGGAGATGATGGGGGTGATGATGGAGGCAATGGTGGAGGTATAGGGAGTAGAGGGAGAGGAGGTAGAGAGAGAGAGTGGGGGAGTAGTTCTGGGGGTGTGTTGGGTAGCTAGATGCGCTTGAGGAGCTATGTGGAGATGGATGAAGAGGAAGAGAATGAGGATAGTAGAGGAAGAGCTATAGCAGGCATGGGTCACCATAGTGGCCTTGGATCAACATCTCATAGATGAGTGAGAAAGGAGTGAGGAGATGAGATGAGAGTGAGATGCATCCAGATGAGAGTCTAAGTGTCATGGTGCATATGTTTCTTATTACTATTTAGCTTATAGAGGCATAGTGCCTCTAGGAAAAGGGTTACCAAACTACTCAGAGAGAGCCAGGAGATCAAAGGGGGCAGTACAACTGCTAAAAAGGACATAGGCATCACCACTATACCCTCCTCCCACACACGAGGGAGGCAATCAATCCTAGGTCCAAGATTAGGTCTAGGTTTTTAGATTCCCTTGTGGTACTTGATCTATATTGCTAAGAAAACTATCTAGATTTTGGATCCCATATTATACTTGATTGATCATCATATATATGAGATAGTAGTTTTGGTTTATTGCATTGTGTACTTGTCTCTTTGATTGCTCATATTATGGATTTTTATGTGTATTTCAACACTTGTCCTTATGTTTCCATGTGATGTTTCTATGTACTCTCATTTTATAGATGTTGATGGATGTATTTTTCTCATAGATGTTTTAGTTTGCATGTTTATGATATAGACTTGTGATTCAAAAATTTAGCACTTGGATATATTAGATGCAATGATGATATTAAGCCCTTTTGATTATAGGAAATAGAAGCACTAAGTTGATATAACCAACAAGAAGAAAAATATATGATCAAGAGGAAGTGAGAGAACGTTAATGTAGTTAGCTGACATGTTCGTGAAAGATGAAGAGAGAGCTCTCTCAACATGCAAGATGCAAAAGATAAACTAAAATGACTCCTAAAATGCAAAATAGTATGCAAAAAGGTATGTTTGCAAGGGACACATAATTAGAATCTAATTTTCATCATTGAATATCATTTAGGGAAATTGAAAGATCATACAATCTTCACTAGTATGACTATGAGGATATGGATATGATCTATATCAAATAGGATATGGGAACCCAACCTAAGAATCAAAGACATATAGGTCAAGATGAATAATGCAGTAAGGCTCCCTAAGTTTAGTATAGCAAGATTACACTTGTATCAAGGCATAAACACCAGGATAACCCTCAAGTGTGGTCTTACAAAAATAGACAATGATGATATATTGTAGATCCAAAATGTCAAGTAAGACAAGCACACATACTCACAACACTTTAGATCAATAAAGTATACCCACAAGTATAAAATAAGTAAAACATGCCCCATGCCCCCAATCTTCTAGTCCATGAAATCCTTGAGAGACTATTAGGGATAGAACACTCAACAAAGAAATTTTCATAGACAACACACATAAAATAAAGTCAATCAAGTCTCAACAAGTTTAATGTTCAAGTGTGTGTAAGTCACTTGACCATCTCTTTAGGACTCAAATATAGTAGTGAAAAATATTGCAACATCTTAGACCATAGTTAAGGTATCCAAGAAGAGTTGAGAAATACTTGATGTCAAGGGGGAGTTTTGAGAAATACTATTAGATAAGTTTCCAAAGAAACACCAATGCACAAAGAGACCCTGATAAGCTAAACAATTTTTACCCCCTAGACCTAGACACGAGAGTTAGTTCCAAGCTAGGAAAGGCAAAAAAAATAGGATTGATAGACATAGGAGCAAGGGTTTCAAGTTGTACATGTTTCTAGGTTTTCACAACTTGGTATTTTTTTAAAGACTTTTTGTGATTTTGTTTTGTATTTTTTGAAATTCTTGATTGTTTTGTGATACATCAAAGTTCATATTGCTAGATTTTCATTACGATGATCATTTTCTTAGGATATTTTATATTTTTAAGGACTTCAACATCATATGTGATTTTTTTTGAATTTTGTAGGATCATAAAATATGTACAAACAACTAAGAAATAAGAGCCTTAGGCATAATACTTCTTCGAATGGAGAATGTTGGATAGGCTTTGGGAGTTGTTCTCCCTCAACTATAGAAGGATGATAGGCACCAAATCTGAATGCAGTAGTGATGATATAGGGACCCAACTGATTAGGCTCAAACTTACCCTTATGCTCTCTATTCTACTGATTCCTTGGGTTTTCTCTAAGAACAAGCTCACCCACTTGGAATTCACAAGGATGGACTTTCTTGTTACAAATAGTAGACATCCTCTTTTGATAGGCTCACATGTGATCAAAAGTAGTTATTTGATGCTCATTTAGAGTCTCAATCTTGTGAATCCTCATAGCCTTATGGTCCTCATTAGTGATCAAACCATGCAAAGAGACTCACATAGAGATAATCTTGATTTCTAAGAGAAGGAAAACCTCTAAACCATAGACTACTACAAAGGGAATAGCCCAGATGAGAGTTCATATGGTGGTTCTATGGGCCTATAATGCTAGATTAATTTATAGTTGTCAATCCCTTCCTAACTTGTGAATTGTTCTATACAAAAAATTATCAATGTTTTGTTGGAGGCCTCACCTTGAGGATAATATATAAAGAATCAATGTCTCTTGATTTAAATTTTTTTTCAAAGTTTCCTTAGGTACTTATTCTTAAACTATCCTCCATTATTAATGAATATGGAAGAAGGAATACCATAGTAGCAAATGATGTCATTTAGTATAAATAAGGCAACATGTTTTCCTACAGTAGCATAAAGTGGAACAACCTCAACCCATTTAGTAAAATACTTGGTTGTTGTGATAATAAACTTGTGTCTACTAGAGGAACTTGAATAAATCTTTCCAACCAATTCAAAGTGCATGGTTAGAAATCCTAGAGTGTAATAGAAGGGACAAGTTCATGCCCAGAAGCATGAATAAAGTTTCCATGTAATTGACACTTCTTACAAGACTTAGTGTATTAGATGACATTAACTTACATAGTCAGCTAGTAGTATCCTTCCCTAATCAATTTTTGAGCAAGTTCAAGGTCATTAGGATGTGACCCACAAATGTTATTTTGGACTTTGGCTAACATTGTTTCAAACTCATCTATCTCTAGATACCTAAGGAGTGTCCTGTCTAAGATCTTTCTATATAGGTCACCAGAGAGGAGAGTGTAGTGGGAGGCATTTTAGATAAGTTGGCATTTTTTAATTGTGTGTAAGGGTTTTAGGAATGATTTGGTCTCACAAATAAGATAAAATGATAGAATAGTGAGAGGAATCATGATAGAAAATAGTGCCAATAATGCAACCATCAAGGGAGTCATAAGCGAGTTGGCACAGTTCTTCCACCAAGAACGCAAAGTGAGATTCATGCTTTTGTAGTTGTAGAATAGATGTTGGAGTTTCCATATCATAGAAAACTTGGTTTTATTCTCTAGAAACTTATTGGAAGGTGATAAATGTGAAGTTATTCCTTAAGGCATTAATCAACTTCTTGTAAGGTATTAGCTTGTCATCCTTAGTTTGGTACTCATTGTTCACTTGATTGATGACAAGTTGGAAATCTCCATAGATATGTAGCTTCATTATTCTCCATTCAAGGGATAACTTTATTCCATTAGTCAGAGCTTCATATTCAACTATATAATTTGTGCATGGGAATAATAACTTGTAAGATTTTGGAATGGTTTAGCCATGAGGCGTGACAAACATAATTCTAGCACCAACACCATTTTGAGTATGTAACCCATCAAAGAACATCTTGTAGGTTATTTCTATAACATAAATGATAGAAGCATCTAGGAAGTCAATCTGCATAGGAGCACCATCTATGATGAGGAAATCATCTAGTTGGTTAGCAATAGCCAATAATTTTTTAGCCTTACGTTCGGCATATTGAATGCCATGTTCAGAAAGAATCATAATCCATTTTTTTAGTCTACCCATAAGCACAATCTTACTCGAGATATTTCTAAGGGTAAATTTTGGCAATCAATTACATGATACATGCAAGCATGTAGTTGAAATTTTTTTGTGATGCAAACACTATAGCTAGAAAAGCTTTCTTAGTGTTTTTATTAAGCTCATAAGCAACCAATGTGCGACTGTTGTAGTATATGGCTCTTTCTTTCCCATTCTCATCATGTTGTGCTAACAAAGTTCCTATGGAATTTTTTGTGGTTGATATGTAGAGAATCAATGGATTCCCCTAGATTGGAGGCATGTGGATAGGTAGTTTTTCTAGACATTCTTTCATTTGAGCCAAGTTTTTCTCACATTCTTCATTCCATATGCATGTTGACCCTTTATGCAGATTTTTGTTAAATTGTTGTGATCTATCAACTAATTGAGAGACAAAACTTCTAATAGACTAAAGGTATCCTTGTAGAATCCTTAGTTGACTAATATTCTTGGGAGGCAATATCTCCATGATTTCTTCCACCTTTTCTGGATCAACTTCTATGTCCCTAGCTAAGATTATACACCCTAGCAATTTTCCAAATGTGATACCAAAATCACACCATTTGGGATTACACCTAAGTTGAAACTATTCCATTCAGTCTAGTATCAAACTTTGGTTAGATAAGTGAGTGCTTCATTGTTTAGATTTTGTGAGGGTATCATTAACATAATCCTCCATATTTTAATGCATCATATCATGAAAGATTGTGGTCATAGCTCTCGAGTATGTAGCACCTACATATTTTAGACCAAAAGGCATGACATTCCAGTAAAAGATTCCCCATGCACATATAAGAGTCATTTTCTCTTGATCTTTAGGAGTTATCTTTATCTGATTATATCCTGAGAAGCCATCCATGAGGGAATAAATTTCATAGCCTACAATCATGTCTACTATCATTTCTATGTTTGGTAGAAGAAAATAATCTTTTGGGCATGCTTTTCTGAAATCCCTAAAACTTGTGTAGACATGAATGGACTTGTCATGTTTGTAAATAGGTACTATATTTTTATATTCTACATAGTGAATAACTTTGATAAAATTGGCACTTAGAAACTTCTCTAGTTCTACTTTGACTAACTAGGGAACATGAGGATGCATCTTTCTCAACTTTTGTTTAATAAGTTTGACACTAGGACCTATGGAAACATGATGCATAATAAGCTCTATATCTAAACCAAGCTTTACCTAATGATGCTTATGAGTATTTAAGAGGTAAATTAGGGTTGATACCCCTATCCAAATCTACTTAAGAAGCATGAGTAGTGCCCCACATCAACCAAGTTGAATGTTGTGTCTTACAACTTGATGCAGTGGATATTACTTTAGGAGCTACCTAAAGTAATGAAAGAATTGAATTAGAAGATTTACAATCACAATGAAAGGTGATAGAGAGAGAAACTAAAATTTCTAACATCTACATGTTGAGATGACAAGTATTTTGCATTGTTATCAAAGAAGGAGAAATAAAGAATACCAAACAAATTGAGAAAGAGGGAGAAATACTTTAGGAGAAAAAAATATGAAATATCTACTCAAAGGGAGATATACTCCTGAGGGAGAAATAAGTACATATAGAGAGATAGATACCTAAATATTAGAAAGAGGGAGTGAAAAGAGAAAGTTAGAAGGAGAAGTCCTGTAACATGACATATGAAGGGAGTCATAAGGAAGAGTTGATTGTCTATTGATTAGAAAAAAAATTTGTAACCTATATAGAAGATGAAAGTTTCTGATATAGGGAGAGATTTCAATACAAGGAATTATTTTCTTTTTGGTATTGATTTGCCATCAATGTCAAAGAGGGAGATTGTTGAGAAAAGATTGATACAAGTATGGGGATGTGTTTCAATCATTGTTTTGTCAATGATGTCAAACCTGCTACTTCTTGGTAAGACAACTACTTAGTTGATTTAAGTACTACCATTTGTTTGATTGATAAAGAGGATTTGTTTAGGTGAGATAACAAGAGATCCTAGAGGAAAGGTTGAGTTATGGTATAAAAAATGAGTACACAGATCAGTTAAGATAGTGATGATATACTGTATTGTTTATCTATCTACTTAAGAATGCAAAGGTTGGTACACCAATTAAGTCTAGAAGAACAAGTAAGAAGAATTGTGTATGCCAAGATTGACCGAGTGCATAGTAGGTTTTGAGAAAAGTTAGTGCAAGCCAAGCAGAAAAATTAGTTGGAGTCGAGCAAAGTGAAGATTCAGTGTATGTCGAATGAACATAGTGTAAGCCAAGTAAAGTTTAGTTGATGTTGAGCATCTAAACTTTAGTTTTTTCCAAGTGAACTAGTGTTGGTCAAGTGAAAGAATAGTATGGAAGCCCAGTGATAACATATTGATGTTGAGTTCTAGTATTCATGTTAAATTGTAGATTTGATGAATCTGAGCTGACGATTTTATTTTCTTGAATTGTGTGAAGTGCATGGAAGATAAATGTGATGAGTTGGTGGCACTAAATTCAAGGAAGATTGGGGAAGAAGTTTCTAGAGGAACCAAATGGAAAAATGGGTAGATTCATTGTATCCTACCTAATCCTACCTAACTCTAAAATAGACAATTATGGTTCAACTACAAAAGATCTTAAATCTCTATTTATAAAGTGAGCTAGTTAGAAGAAAAGATTATCATGTGCAAGAACCTAAGGAAGACAAGGAGTCTAGGATATTACTTCATTCAATGGCCAAATAGAAGATACTGCAATTGACATGCAAAGAAAGAAGGCTTAAGATTATGAATGCTTGAAGGATGAACATGCAAGCTATCAGAGCTGAAGTGTGTGAAAGCCAAGCAGAATGGATGACTGAAACAAAGATCTATAATATGCAAGTGAGTTGTAATTTGTTATCAAATCAAGCTTTACTATTACTTTCTAATCATTGTATCAGTCTAGGGTAAATCCTTTGGATTAAGGTTGACCTAATAGTCATTTGTAAATCCTTTAACCGGGTGACATTCTAAGTGAATGGTATAAATTCCTCTAACAAGGTTCACTCCTAATATGGTGATTGAATCCTTTAACCAGGTCACATTTACTAGTGTGTATTGTAAACTTTAGTAGAGTTGGCCTTTCATAAGGCATCACTTTAGAAGAGTGAGAATTAGTACCATGTTACTCGAGGTTTTTCCCAAATTGGGTTTCCATGTGAGATCCTTGTGTCAAATGTGTTATTGAATATGTTATGTTTCATGTTTACATTTTTTCAAAGTTGTTTTGACCTAGCACAGTAACCTACAAAGTTTAAGAGTTGTATGATCTAATGGATGCATGAATATTAAGGTTTTATGGATATGGGTCTACTAAGAATTGAAATTTTTTAGTTGTACATCTAGACCTTGTATAACTAATTCATCTCCCTTTTATTTATTCTACAAAATTCCAATAGTAGAGAAAATATCTTGTCAAAAGTGCAAGAATTTACAACACTAATGATTCTAGCTGAGAATTGAGCAAGAAGCTTGATAGCAAGTAGCCAAAGAATAAGGTAAATGAGTTTTTGACAAGTGAACCATAGAGATGTTAAGCTCATATCCGAGAGACTAAATCTATCTTTTCAGCTCTAGACAATACTAGATGTGGAGGTTTTAGACCACATTGTGGTAAGACCAAGTTAAAAAAACCCCTGATTCAACTAACACACAATCTAATCACAATTCTACAAGCAACAGAAACTAGGTGATAATTTACGGTAAACCAAGTCATAGAAGTTCAAAAAATTATATCATGTGATAGTTCATACAATAAGCAAGTGATACTTCTTGGGAAGGTGATACTTGTTGATAGGTCATATAATAGACCATAACATAGAAGAACGATAAATTTTGTAAAGCGATGTGATATTTTTTATTTTCTAGAAGTATCATATGATATTTCTTAGAATTGACATGTGATAAAGAGCCAATAAAATCTATAGTTTGTGACTCACTGCCTAAAATGTCTATGTTCGGGTTCAAATTTTCAAGTGTTTTAGGCCAAACAATAGTTGTGACAAAATAAAATTCCAATTTGTAATAGTAGACACAAAGGTTTGAGAATAATTGGGGATATAAGCATGTCTTAAAATAGTTAAATAAGGGACAAAGCAACCTTGTCAACACAAGAACTTCTGATATAAAAAATAAAACCTTATAAATAATAATATCATGTGTATGTCCAAAATGTTTCCACAGGTCTATCACATTTGAAAACATATCAAGTAGAACTACCTAAAGGTCACAACTCATTACTCAACAACTTGGTCCATGCTTGATGACCCTTCACCTCACATAAAGTGGTTTCCCATAATAGATGTTGGCTTTGTCATGGAGGTGTCATTGGCACAACCAAAGTGACACAAATGGTGAGTGTAAAATCTTGGGGTGATTCGAGTATTCCACTAGGATCAATCCTTGCACCAAAACATTGAGTGAATAATAAGCGTAGCTTCTAATCCTAAGGTGTTTTAAAAGGGTCTCATTTGTAACACTCCTCTTGCACCTGATAACACGACACCTTGTTAGAGACAAGTAATAGACCTTGCAGCCACAAGAGTACCTTAAGCATTTTCCCTTAGTATTTTCCTCATGGTCCCAATCCCATAAGTAATTCTACTAAACAAATACAAGTACTACACCCCCAAGGATTTGGCCTTTGTTAAAGGGTATTATAGTGGGTTAGGTTAGGTGGGTTGTTCTTGTTCCCACTTTGTATCATTCCCATTGGTATCTTTCCATGAATAGCAAGCCCTCTAAAAGTAGTATCTCACTAGGAGATAGAAACAAAATGGATCCACACTTAGAGGTCAATTTCTTTATTCACCCAAAGGGTGAAGAGCATACTCTCCTATTCCAAGTGCTTCCCCCAAACATGCCAAGAAGCTTAATTAAGACCACTAAAAAGTGGAACATGTCACTCACTTTTAAGACTCAATGGAGGGTTAGGATTTTTGATTCACCATTAGGGTGAAGATCATACACTCCTACCAAAAAGGAGACCTACTCACAAGCTTTATATGCCTAGGAAAAGAAGCAACTAGTATATTTCACACATGGAAATAAAATAAAAATCAAGAACACTTAGCTTTTTTGTTAGTGCTTTTCTTGGGTAGCCCTGGAAAAATGTTAGTAGCCCCTTTTAGCAAATATTCTTTGACATGTGTTCTTTTAATAAGAAATTTTGCAAGAAACCTAGGCAACCCTACAAAACCAATGAGGTAGTACACAAAAAGGTTTAGCCAAAAGAAACTAAAATAAACTTGCAAAAAAATTAATCAGACAATAGATTTTCTAGAAATTTGAAAACCAAATGCTCCAAGAACTCAAAAATTTGACAAAAAACCCAAACATCAACCTATTTTGGACTAGGCAATACTATCTTTTGTAGAAGTATTGTATGATACTTCACTATATAGCCAGGTGATACTTTATGCTCATGTGATACTCTATATCAAGCTAGATGATAAGGGCTAGAATGATAGTGCAATAAAATATCAACATGCATGCAATAATTTTGACTAGAAAAGTATCACACAACAGTTGTAGAAACTATTCTACGATACTAGAAAAGTTTCATATGATAGCTTTGAATATTTTTTTTCAAAAATGTAACAATAAGTAACAAAATTCTGAAAGGAAGGAAAACAATGGTTTTTATGCCCCATGGTGGGTGCAAAAAATGTACGCATAGAAATTTGCACTTCTGTAAGTCCTTATATTCAAGAGATCTCATGGATTGAGAGTCCCAAATGTCGACCTAGAGCTCTCTAGTCATGGAGTGCAAAGGAATGAAAATAAAAATAGAAGGGATTTTAGCTAAGCCCAAGAAATATAGCTCCTTGCAAGTAAACCATGAAATGGGAGATTTTAAGACAAAAGCAAAAGTGCTAGGGTCTAAGAACTACCATTAAATGATAGGCAAAATGTAGCTAAGCTATATGAGATGCAAACAATGTAAACTAAGATAACAATACAAAAGTATTACAATCCCTCTAATTAAACTAATTGTGTTACTCTATTGTATAAGAAAACTATGCTAATGCAATGCAAGATGAAACTAATATGCTTATGCAAGAAATGAGAATGTAGCCATAAGATCCTCCAAGAGCTCCAAGAGTGCCTATAGAAGACTTGCAACATAGCACTAATGCAAAGAAGATGGATCCTAGATGAAGAGAGAGATCTCCATTTTAAAGGAGTACAAATGATAAAGATCATGATATAGGAAGATCTAATCAAGGGTGGGGAGTTGAATTTGCATAATCCATGTGCAAGATCATTTCCACCAATAAAAAAGAGCTAACTTTTGCATCTCCATGTGAGACAAAATTCTTTTATTGTATTTTAAAAATAAGAAAATGACTTTATGTGTGCAACTTAGGATAAGAGATGGAAGGGGTCTTTTATTTAATTAAAAGGGGGGACATGTTTGACTAATACATTTGGTACCAAATTATGATAGTAGGTCTGTCGCAATTATGGTATTGCAACCTATCATCATTGCAATGCTGATGGAAAACCATTGGAATTGCAACAATGTTATGTTGCGACACCATAATTCTGATCGAGACATCATCTAAATTTGGTACCAAATACATTAGTGTTCCTTTTAATTAAATATGAACTTAGGATATAATGGTCAAACTATAGGATAAAATCAAATAAATTGATTTTTGAAGATTTGATCTAGATAAATGATTTTTTAAAAAAATGTTCAGAATGGGGTTAATAGTCTAGGTGACTATTTTTAGGTGATTACAATGTGTAATCAAATTCTAAAGTCATTTGTATCCATAAAGATGTGAAAAGAAAATTGATTTTAGATTAAATAAATAAATTTCCTTCCAAAATATAAGAATTTTATTAAAATATTTTAAAATAAGAATATAAATATTCCATAATTATCGATTCTCAAACTACCTAAATATTGAAAATGTTAATAATAAAACAACCAATATCAATTTTAAAATTTAACTCACATTACTTATAATGTTCTACCATTGGAATGGAATACATATTTTGTGGAAGCCCAACAAAATACAACAATTACGTCACAATGTTTGTGATATGTTATATGGAAAGTGATGTTCTATACTGATACATATTTGTAATTCAACATATTTAAAGTGATACATTATATGCTTACCATTTACTTACTCTTCAAAATTATTAAATCATCAATAGCTTATAAACTATCAATAAGAATGAGTCAATCACTTCGTTATGCTTATTAGAGTTTCCATATCAATATATGGGCAAAGCATACTATGATTTAAGTTTATTCAATTCAGATGTATTTTAATATGAATGAGGATGAGATGAAGTTAAAACTATTATGACTTTTAGTATTGATAATTCTTTTTTAATTCTAAAATAATTATTTGTAGAGAATTGTTAGAAAGTCTAATAAAAAAGAAAAGGTTGACTATTCTTTAACTCTATTAACTAACCCATCCACAATGAATCAAAGTATTTCTTGTCCAATAAAAATATGTGTCCATATTAAAAATATTTGTACAATAATACTAATTACATAGCAGAAACATGCAAAAAAGTAAAAAAGAAAATAACAAGCATTGAATAAAAAATAACTTAGATCTCAAGCAATAGATTCATTTTAAAATAGGGGAAAGTATGGGATCCAACATTTCTATGTTGAGCTTATGAGCTTTGCCTATTCCTACATGCCCTATCAATATGTGCATTTTTTAATATCTTTCAATTATGTCATTCTATAAGATGCCACATGTTTGAAAATTTACAAGAAACAATGCACACGACTTTACAATGCTTGAACAACATACACTAATTGATGTGAATTAGGTCCAATTTGGGACAAGTAGTGAGGATTGAAAGTTGATAGGCATCAAATGTCATATCCCCACATTTGGAACCTTAATTAATAAAATATGATTTAAATATAAATAATAAATGAAATTAAAATATAATGATAAATAAATATTTCTAATTATATTATAAATAAATTAATGATTATATATTTAAACATATGAATATAAGTTCTATTATATAACTAATAATAACAAGATTAATAAATATTTTATTAATATTATATTATATAGAGATAAATATGGTAAAATGATTAATATTATATTTATTATATACTCTTTCAAATATTAAAGTAATATAGTATAGATAAATATATTATCAATATTATGATTACTATATATTTAGAAATATAATAATAATATTGTATAATTTAAAAATTAAATAAATAAATTATATATATTAAACTATTATCAATATCAGGGCTTGTCCCTTTGGTGAAATGGTGGGGCTTCTTGCCTGTATGGCCTGCAACCAAGGTTTAAGTCCCCACAAGGCCATTCTCTACTGCGGATCTTAATTGAGAATATTTTTCCATTGACCCTTGGTGAAATAGTGGGGCTTCTTTCCTGTAGTGCTTACAGCCAAGGGTTAATAAAATTTTAATGCCAAGCGTTGGAAAGGGAGGGAAGACAGGCTTTCAAAATTCTAATTCTAATTAGGGTAGGATTTCTGTGGAATGTCAGAATTAGACCCCTGGCTTGGGGCATGGGTCGTAGAAGGAGGATGGTTAGGGATCTTTCGGTACAAGGGACCAGGTAGAGAAAGATGACAAGGACCCAGCTACTCCCCCCAAGGTGTTGGGAAAGATTCTATCTATTCCCAAGGCGGGTCTCCCAAGATTTGCTAAAATGGTCTTCACTTTTTGGAATCAAGCCTATAAGTAAGTCCTCATTCCTAGCTGTTAAGATTCTCCCTGAGGCAACTTGTGCTATTGCCATTCTAGACAAGCTGGTGAATCATAGCATAGTGTAAATGGCTTCAACTCTAGTGGGAAAGTTTATAGGGCCAAGGCCAAATATAGATATCATTAGATCTTTTATTAAGAAGAAATGGGCTCTCAAAGGACAAGTCTCTGTCATAGCTATGGCAAAGGGATTCCTATCCTTTGAATTTTCTTGTCTTGAAGACCTCACAAAGATCTTGTGTGAGGGACCATGGATTGTTGGTTGTTCCATCCTAGTTCTTCAAAAGTGGACTTCAAAGATTAATATGAATGATTCATTCTTTGAGCAAGCACCTATATGGGTAAGGCTTCCTGAGCTCTCCCTAGAATTCTGGAATGAGGATGTTTTTGTAGGGGTAGCTAGCTCCTTTGGGGAGATCCTATCAATTGACCCGACTAAAGCCTCTAAAATATGCCTCACCTATGCTCATATTTGTATAGGGGTAAGGGAAGGAGTGGACATGCCAGAAGTTGTGACATTCTATTCAAAGCTGGGAGTGCATGTTCAAAAATTGATTTATGAGACGGTGCCTTTTGCATATTTTCTCTATTTTAAATCAGGGCACAAGGCCAACCAATGTCCTAAAGCCAAAGAAGAGAGGCATAAGAGTAAGCCTACCACTACCTCAAGGAAAGATAAGAAAATGGTTTGGAAATAGAAGAAGACCAAAAACTGAGAGAACCAAGTAGAGGATGTTGGGAAGACAAAGGCCCTCAAGAAAGAAGGAGATCTGAGCTATGTAGGTGGTAAAGAGGCAAAGGAGTTAGATAATGGGGATTAGGAGTATGATTCCCAAGCAAAAGAAGTGACACATAAAGATTCATCAAACCTAGAGAACTAGGTAGAGGATGTGGGGAAGACAAAGGCCCTCAAGCTGGAAGGAGATCTGAGCTATGTAGGTGGTAAAGAGGCAAAGGAGTCAGAAAATGGGGATCAAGAGTATGATTCATAGGCCAAAGAAGCAATAGGTAAAGATTCATCATTTGTGCAAGAGCAAAGAGCCAGTATGTTGGGGGATCCTTGGATGGTGAATAAGTCCAAACTAGAACCTATGGAAGCAATTAGTGGAATAGGAGGTCAGGATAGTGCCCCTCATCTTAGTGTAGGAAGTAAAGGAAAAGAGGTGAGCTAGTCAAGAGAGGGGTAGGAGATAGTGTATGAGGTGTAGGACCAAGGGCTCTCCTTGGATCTCCCTTTGGTTCCTATGGTGAATTTGCTAGTTTTGTCTAACCTGGGGATGAATTTTTTGGAACTAATCAATAAAAGAATGGATAGACAGTTTTTCTCAAGAAAATAAAGGAAATTGGATTATTTTTAAAATGAAGAAAAATTGAGACCATCCCTTACTGTCACTAGAAATGACCATAAATAGGGTCAAAGATGATGTTGGGGTAAAACCTAAGACATTAGGTAGATAAAGTTTGAGCCAAGCAATGCAAGAGGAGGCCAAAAGGAACTTGGCAAATGGGAGCCAAAGAATCATTAAGGAATACTCTGTTAAAAAAAAATGAAGATCATATCTTGGAACAAAAGGGACCTAAATGGTGCCCATAAACAAGAGACACTTAGGAATATTATTAGAGACCAAAGACCTTATTTTTTATTGATCCAAGAAACAAAAATGAGAAAAGACATGGCAGGGAAGTTATATTTTAGTAGCAAAATGAGTATTGTGGCCACAAACTCAAAGGGAGCTGTAGGGGGGTGCTTATGCTCTTCAAAAAAAATGATTTCCATATCTCCATAGTACTCAATGAAGGTAATGCTCTCCTTTGCAATTTTTTCATATCCATAGCAGTGACAATTGGTTTCTCTTAAATGTGTATACTCCCAACTCTAAGAGGGAGAGAAAAGTTTATCGGGCAAGGATTCTTGATGTAATTAAAAGTAGTAACATTAATAAAGGTATTATTATGGGAGATTTCAATATCCCTCTCTCAAATGATGAACAATTAGAGGGGCTCTCCCCAGATCAAGATAGTAAACTGGATCTTTCAAATTTTATTAACAACACTAGCCTTTATGGATGTTGATCTCTCAGGGGGGAAATTCACTTGGTCAAATAGGCAGACTAGAGGGGATTGTATCCAGGTTCATCTTGATAGAGCCCACATTTCTCTAGATTGGATGCAAACTTACATGTGCAGACTCTCCCTTCTCCCAAAGTTGGATCAGATCACTTGCTCATCTCACTCTCATTTAGCTCTCCGATGGCCAAATGAAACTTCCCATTCCATTTTGAGAAGATGTGGACTTCCCACCCAGATTTGAATGCTAATATTTCCTCTTGGTGGAACATAGAGGTGGAAGGTATAGCTATGTTCAGGATTGTTCAAAAATTGAAAAATGTGAAAAGAAATATCAAAGCCTAGAACAAGACGAACTTCGAGCATATCTTCTAGGACAAGGAGGATGAGACAAAATAGCTTCAAAAAATCTAGGAGATGATATAATAGGAAGGGTATAATGATCAGAATAAGATTGAAGAAAGATCAATCCTTATAGATCTCCACAATATCATAAGTAGGGAAGAGCACTTTTGGAAGCAAAGATCCAGAATAAATTGGCTTAAAGAGGGGGATCAAAATGCTAGGTTCTTCCATATTTCTACCTTAAAGCACCATGCAAATAACATGATTTCAGGCATACAGAAGGGTCAAGTCATTTTGACAAATGATAGTGAGATTGTGGAGGAGGCAGTGCAATTCTTTTCATCAATTCTATTCAGGGACTCTTCGCTATAATTGAAAGACCAGGAGGAAATTTTGGCTTTAATCCCCAAACTATTACAAGACCCTCATAATTCCATGCTGAAGGCAACTCCCACTATGTATGAAATTAAGAAAGCCCTATTTTCACTTCCAGCTGATAAAGCTCCAGGGCCAAATGGATTCGTGACCTTTTTTTTTCAAATATATTGGGAGGTGGTCAAAGGAGATGTGGTGAAAGTGGTGCAAGAATTTTTTGGGGCCAGGAATCTATTGAAGGAACTCAATGCTACCTTCATGATGCTTATTCTGAAAACCCCAAGGGATGATTCAATGGATAATTTTAGACCCATTAGCTTATGCAAGTCTTTTTATAAAATCATTTTGAAAGTGTTGACCATCAGGATTCTCAAGGTGCTCCCTTTGATTATCTCTCCATAGCAAACAAGCTTTGTCCCAAGAAGACAGATCCTAGATTCAATAATGATGGTTCATGAGGTGATCCATTCCATGAAAGTAGGGAAAATGGAGGGTTTCCTCCTCAAATTGGACCTCTCCAAAGCCTGTGAGAGGGTGGACTGGGACCTCCTAAAGGCTATTCTCTTGGCTTTTGGATTTGATGCCTAGGTATGCAAACTTATCCTTGAACTTGTCTCCACCCCCTCTCTTACTATTATAGTCAATGGTGCTCCCTCGAATTTCTTTTTCCCCTTGAGAGAGCTTAGACAGGGTGATCCTCTATCCCTTGTTCTATTCATTATTATGAAAGAGTGTATAGGGAGGTTAATTTAGACAAGAAAGGACCCTACATGGTCTTAAGCCATCCTCCGGATAGGTCTCTTTCACCCATCAAAAATTTGTGGATGACACAATTTTGGGTGGGGAAGCTATGATTTAGGAGGCTAAAGTATTAAAGAACTTGTTGGACACCTAAATGAGGGGTACATGCTAGTCTATCAACTGGGAGAAAAGTTTGGTGTTCTCTGTTAACACCTCTAATGACTAACAAAGAAAGATTGCTCATATTCTTAGTTATCTTGGAATACCCCTGGGGTTGAAACCTCCAGAATCTTTGTAGAATGGAATTATTTATAGATTCAATAAAAAGTTGGTGGATTGGAAATGAGCCACCCTTAGTTAGGTAGGAAAATGTACCTTGGTGAAATCTACTCTCTAGAACCTCCCAACTTATGCTCTTAGCTTTTTTGGGATACTGATTAAATATGTGAATAGAATGGAGATAATTCAAAGGGACCTTTTGTGGATAGGACTAGAAGAAAAAAAAAAAGAAATCATTTGGTGACCTAGGATAATGTCTACCTCCCCAAATGTTATGGTGCTCTGGGTATAAGAAAAATTAGACACCTTAATAATCTCTGTTAGCAAAGTAGATATGGTGCTTATTTTAGAGCATTGGAGAATGGCGGGATATCATGGTGGAGAAGTACTTGAGAAGGTAGTCCCTTAGCTTTTTTCTCAGTGAAGCTAATATTCTACATGGATCTTTTATTTGGAATGAGATTCTTAAGGCAAGACCTTTGGCCAAATCAAAGGTAAAATGAAAAGTGGGGAATAGTGAAAGCATTCTTTTCTAGAAGGATAATTGGTTAAGTCAAGGGGCTCTCATAGATTGTCCTAATTATGAGAGATGGGATGACTCTTGTCTAAGAAGATTTGGATTTAAAATTAGTGACTATAGAATAGACCAGGGGTGGAAAGACTTGTCTTTAGTATCTCAGGACCTCAAACCACTAATAATTATACTGAATGCTATGATTTTAAACAACAAGAGGGATGGACTTATATGGGGGGACAATACCAATGGGTTATACTCAGTTACTTCTAGCTACTTCTCACTTTGGAACAGGATGGAAAAACCCATCTAGGATAAGGCTTGGATGACTGGTCTTACCCCTAAAATCAACATTTTCTTTTGGCTGGTGTTACAAGACAAAATTCTCACTCTGGATAACCTTGCTAAGAGAGGTTAGTATATTCCAAATATGTGTAGTCTTTGTAAGCATGATCTAGATATGGTTAACCATATGTTTATTCATTGTCCCTATTTCTCAGAGGTTTGGGAACTTATGACCAAGAGCTATAGCGTTAGTTGGTGTAAACTAGACAACATCCAAGATTTTTTTGGCCAATGGAATTGTTTACATAAAGGCATGAAGACATAGATGATTTACTCTTATAATCTTCCACATTTCTACTGTGGAATATGGAAAGAGAGAAATAATCATATCTTCAAAGAAAGAGAAGCTCCTGAATTTATTCTTATAGATAAAATAGATAGTTCTATGAGAGAAAACTATGATATTATAAAGGGGGAAATATTGAAGAAGGAGGAAACAATATGGAAAGGAAAAAGGATAGGGAGGTGAAAATATAGGAGGCTAAGTGGTTTTTTCCTCCAGAAGAATGACATAAAGCCAACTTCAATGGTGCAGCCAAAAGGAACCCTGGCCCAACTGGCTATGGGGGAATAATTAGAAATTGTCATGGAATTGGTGTAGCAGCCTTTTCCTATTCTTTAGGGACTTAGACAAACCACTACATGGAGGCCAATGCAACTTTTCATGTTATCAATTGAGCTCTTGCTATTGGGATTGAGAACCTTTGGTTGGAGGGAGATTCTTTAAATATAATAAATTGTTTAAAAGGATGCTCCCATCCTTCCTAGACCATTGCTAATGTGGTGGAGTAGATCCGAGATGATTTGGGAAAATTCAAAAGGGTCCACGTTAGCCATGTGTATAGAGAGGAAATTTTTTTTGTGGATTAGTTTGTGAATGAGGCAGTGACCAAAAATACAGTGATGATGTGGCATAGCGGAGACAACTTTCCAGTGGTCATGAAAAATATTCTAATTTTGGAATGAATCTAGGGGAGTAAAAAGGTAATCTTGAGTTAATTATGGAAAAATATGCAGGATGGCATGAAAGACAAGGTTTTAATGAGAATTGTGGGAAGGTAATGAGGTGCCATCATTTCGTGTACTTCTAGCATGTTTTATGGGTCTCATTTTTATCTTCCATTAAAATTGCTAGAGGCAAAAAAGACTGTGTGAATAAAAAAACTTAGAAAGTAAAAGATTGTGAAGGGCTAGAGAACTAGTGTAGGGTTTTTCATTAGAGATCAAGATGGTTGGGGAGAGGAGTAGGAAGGAGCCAGCTGGGGAAGTGGAAAAATGGAGAAAGAGAACAAAGGTCTAGAGTAGATTGGAGAAGGGCAGAATAGCAAGGTACATTGAAAAAATCCATGGTTTTGACAAGGAGATCACTAAGCTCATGGTGAACACCTAGAAGGATGGACGAGTCAAAATTGATGGGGTCTCTCACTAGGTGAGCATGGAAACAATTTCTCTTGTCACAGAGATTCCTTAGGAAGGGGTAAATTTTTTCAGGGACAAGAAAATGTCGGCAAATGTAGTGAAAGATTTCACGAAGGATGCAAAAAAGAGGAAGAAGTTAGTGAAAGTCAAGACTTATTATGAAATGGATTCAATAAAAAAGCTATGGAGGTATGTATTAAGGGTTGTCATTGAATTCATTACCCTAGATACTAGATTCGACAAAGTCAGAACAAACCACTTTGTTCTGCTAAACCATTTTAGACATGGACTAAAAATTTATTTTCCTTTCTATCTATTTACCTCTTTGAGCAAGAACATTGGGGGTTTCAAGAAGAAACCTAGCACAAACCCAACTCTTCATGAGGGTTTTCTCCTTTTGGTCTACGGATATCTCAAGACCCAGACTAGGGGTAAACCATTAGGCCACTCTGAGGATGCTTTAGAGGATACTGGGAGCTCAAATTTTTCCAACTCTGAGGAAATCCAAAGTCTTAGCTCAGAGGAAGAGGATAATAACCCCTCGATGGGTAAGAAGCCAAGGTGGGCAAAAAAATTCTCCCTCCACTAGTAATGTTCCATGTAGGAAGAGTCCTAGAGGATTAACACCTAATCCTATGGAACAAAGGGAGGATGAGTATAATGACAATGAGGAGGAAATGTAGTCAGAGGATGAGAAGAAGGGGGAGAACATTACTATTCTTCCTAGGAATCCCAAGAAGAGGAAGGCTAAGGAGGATGTGCCTCTAGAAAGGAGAAGTGATGAGATACCTGAGATTCTTGGTCCCTCCCCTTCCCTCTCTTCACCTCAGAGGAAGATAAAAGAGATCTTGGTGGAAGATAGTGGGGAGGAGGTAATGAAAGAAAAGAGGAGGTCATTGAGAAACTTCAATACCAAAATGGTGAAGATGGGGATCATCAAAGAGACAATGAATCCTCAAGTTCTTGAAGACAAGGAGGAAAAAATTCATTATGAGGAACTCATAGACTTTGCTTTGGTATAAATTTTCAAAAATGTAAGAGAGATAGGGCTCAACCTACTCAATAATGCCAAAAATAGTATGATAAACAACTTTAGCTCAATTAAGTGGTTGTTCCATGAGATTGAAGAACATAAGGAGAAAAAGTGCTAGAGGAAGGCCAAAGGAAGAGTAGTGACCAGGGTTTTCTAGCCGACCAGGAGGATCATCTTTCTAAGGTCGAGAAAAGGGTGCAAAGGATGGAGATATCAAACCAAAATCTTGCTAATCAGGTGATCGCTACTGTGAACACTCTAAATGAGAACACCAATAGTTTGGGAAAATCATTGAAAAATGTGGGCATTGGTGGGGAAAAGGATGAAAGGGTCAATGAGGATTCCAAGGAGATTGAGGGGGAAATGAATTTGACCAAGGGCCCAGTGGAATGTTCTACTAATCTAAACTAGGAGTGCATGACCATGGAAATCCAAAATGCTAATGAAGTAGCTAAAAACATGCAAGAACTTGATTGGAAGTTTGAATAGTAAGGGTTTTATTTCCTATCTCGTCCCTTTTTCAGTTGGCTCTATTGGCTTTTCCTTTCTGGTTGTTGGCCTATCTTTTGTTTTGGCCTTATATAGGTAGAATTATTGGGTTTGGACTTTATTTAATATTATTCTACCAACTTTTATGTAAAAACTTTTAGGTTTCAAGATCCTCGTAAAACCTGTATTTCTTAATCAATAACTATTATCAATATCATAATGCAATTAAATTATATTCTTCCAAAGTGCATAACTTTAGAAAAAGGTAAGTCTATAGGTATAAATAATTGATAAATCATTCATTCCAACATGATTCATTCAATCTTCATCTATTCTGATCACTATTCTTATTCGATCTCAAACTTAACAATCTTCAAATAAGGAACATTACAATTGGTATCAAAGCATGATTCTGCCATCCTGTGGATGATAATGCAAATTAATTAGTTGAAAAGAATCATAATTACTAAAAGCCAAGAAAAATAAAATTAAGAAAAATAAGAAAAAAATTAAATATCCAAGAAAGAAACTTACCAATCAATCAAGCCTTCAGATAATTCATTAAATAAGCAACCGACAATCAATGATTAAGAGAAGAAGGATATAGTTTCAACATTGTACTAAATGAGAATATTGAATACATTATTTAGGGAAAATCATGGGTGAAGTCAAAGACACATAAGATGTGATGAATTCTATTTGAGAATACATATGTTACAACCTATCATTGAATATTAGAGTGAGCCCCAACCATCAGAGTTAAAAATAAACAAGTAGTTCATTCAAATATAGTGAAAATTGATCAAAATAATTAATTGAGACTATTATACTTTTCCTAAATTCTTTGATGGAGATTTAGATTCCTTTTTTCATTGAATAGGGAATGGCAAGTTCACAAAACCTTGTTTAGGTAAAAATATATAACTAGTAAAATGCAAAATATGCAGAAGAGGAATACATGATCTTAATATGAATGATAATCACAGTCAGCGTACACTTATACCTATGCATCCTTGAATAAGAACACTATGACTATTAAGGATTATCACTAGATTACATCAAAGACTCTATTTTAAATTAATATCAAAGATTTTTAAATAATATGTCAAGAGTTATCTCGATCTATTATGTTTGGTACTAGGAAATAATCCTATATGTTGCCTAAATCATGAGTTTGGAATGATTATACTTTTTTTTAAAGGTACCATTAAAAAGTGAAATAATCACCAAATGTCATGGGGAAGATATAATAAACAAACAACAGGAAGATCATTATTATGTAGCAAGGAAAAAAAACATGACATAGAGTGTCGACTACAAAGAACGGGGACCAAACTCATTCTCATGATAATGTGGAAAGGAAGTAAAAGAGGTAGTGTTGAATGTTGGTGTGATAAGGAATTACCTTGTAAGACCATTCCATATATGATAGAAATAGGATGGCTAAGAGGATCAAAAGCATGTTGAATGGCAATAATATAATTCTAGACAATCACCCTCCAAAAGATGTATACAGTGTATGAGGAATAGACAAAGCCTCATGCAAATTTGAATTGACCAATTAAAGGACCAATCAAGAAATACATATGAAAGTCATCTATATTCAAGGTTTGAAACATTATTGCAAAAGTTGGGCATTGGTCCATTAAAGTATTATTGAGGAGAACTAATGAGTATATATTAGAAGAGTAAGGATTCATTAAATAATAAGAGGATCCTTTGCAATAAAAAAATAAATAGTTAAAGACAAAGTAAGGTAAACTCCTATAGGGTGGACCCTTGATAATATAGGAAACTAAAATATAAAATAGCACACTATTGAGTCTCAGAGTTAAATAGGGAGAAAAATAGAACAGAGAAAACATAACTAATTTTATTGAAAAATATATGTGACTACAATATGTCACAAGTTGCGATTATGCTTCTATTTATAGAGGACTTTCATGAGCCATATGTTGAGGAGGTTTCTAGAATTCAAATTAAATACCATTAATAACTCTTATTGTCTTACATGTGGAAAGGGTAGGCTGTGAGTGGAAGGCGACCACTATACCATTTTGACAACACTAAAAGTATCCTTAACCATTGGCTAGGAATAGGAAATGTGAGTAGTAGATTTACTTAGTCAGCAACAAACACTTTATGGAACAATAGTTTAGTTGCAACTGACACGGAGGAATAGATATAAGTTATTCCAACACCCTCCCTTAATTTCTACCACTAAAGACTATATATGTAGGAGAAAATAGAGAATAAATTCAAATAGAATGGGTCCTGGCATTGAGCCTTGTTAGGTACCCATTTTATAACATAAAAAAATTGGTTCACTATCAGTTTGTTCCTTGTGTCATTATAATGTGGGATGTTGACCCATAACCATTTTGGGTTACCCCAAGTAATAAGATTGTGTGTGCATTAGGTTTTTCACCTATGCAAGTGGTTTTGGCTTACAAAAACCCTTCAACATACTTTTAGGTTTTTCACCTAAACAAGTGGTTTTGGATTACCACAAACCCTTCAAAACTTTAGGTTTTTCACCTAAGCAGATGGTTTCAGATTACCACAAACCCTTCAAGGACTTAGCAAAAAATATCATTTCACTATTGGAAAAAAACTATGTTTAAGCTTTTCTCTTCTATGAAGTCTCACTTTTCATGGATGTCTTGGTAAATGATGACTGTAATTTGCATGAACCATTTGCAATCCTTCTTGAGAGTTCACATTTTGATAGGTTTTGATTATTCCTCACACTCAAACATTTGTATCTAAACAAACCTTTAATCATACCTGTGATATTTTTCCAACTCGATCCATAACTCCATCCAGTGTCCATTTTGAAGCATTTCTCCATAGAATTATTTTTACACTCTCTGTTCCAACATGTCTTTTTAGAATGACTTTTAATCCACAAAGACTGCATGGATGTAGAACCCAACACTTGTCTTTCATGTGTCCTTTCCTATTACAATTTGAACATTGCATATATTTTTTACATTGAACAAATTTGATTGATTCCATATAATCATTTCTTTCATCTATCATATATCCTAGTCCTTCATACTTTGGTCTCATTATTGGCTCAATAGGCTCTATGATTCCTTGTTCATGTTTTCCCAATCCTTTACCTTTGTAACACATTTTCTTCATTATATTCCATCCAACATTCTTATTATCACAAATAATAGTATTTAATACCACATTTTCATATTCATTATCACAAACAACCTCGATAGAGTCACACTTTTTTAGTGGTGAATTCAAATCATCTGCACTACATGAAACATCGCATACTAATTTTGTTTTCACACATGCATTTCTTTCAATGATGGATTGATTTAGTTCATCCTTTAACAAGTCATTTTCTTCTTTTACTTTCTTCATTTTGTCCTCTAATTCATTCTTTAAAAAGTAGTTCTCTTCTTTTACTTTCTTCATTTTCTTCTCTAATACATCCTTTAACAAGTAGTTCTCTTCTTTTACTTTCTTCATTTTCTCCTCTAATTCATCATTTCTCTTCTTAACATTATCCAACAACCCTTTTTTTTTTTTTGACATGAAATATAAAATAGCACACTATTGAGTCATTAGAGCTAAATATGAAGAAAAATAGAACAGGGAAAACATAACTAATTTTATTGAAAAATATACGTGACTACAATATGTCACAAGTTGTGATTATGCCTCTATTTATAGAGGACTTTCATGAGCCATATGCTGAAGAGGTTTCTAGAATTTAAATTAAATCCCATTAATAACTCTAACTACCTTCTACATGGCAAGGGCAAGCTGTGAGTGGAAGGAGTCCATTGTACCATTTTGACAGCACTGAAAGTATCCTTAACCATTGGATAGGAATAGGAAATATGAGTAGTAGATTTACTTAGTCAGCAAAAAACACTTTATGGAACAACAGTTTAGTTACAACTGACATGGAGGCATAGATATAAGTTATTCCAATAGATACACACCATTCAAAGTCCATTACAAAAACATATTCTCAAATTGTTGTTAAAGAAGGGCATACACATTACTAACATGTAGAAATGCTAAGAGTCAAAATATTGATGCAAAAAGGGTATGTATCCATCATGGGAAAGGCCTAGACAAGGTAATGAGTACATGAAGTATAACCAATCCCATATAATAACCAACCATATTTTTTATATGGTGATGTCAAAAATAATCATTCGGCTATTTAGGAGATATTAAAGAGAGATCATTAAAGGTAGAAAATGGATCCAATGAGTACAGAGTGAAGACAATAAATGTAGTATGTATACACATATTATCCTTACTTATTAGTCTTAAACATTCACATTTCATACAAGTTTTAAAAATATAGTGAAGGAGATAAAATAACAAAAGAATCATGTATATTCAAATTAGACATCAAAATAAGTTAGAAAGACAAAATAAGCTAGATAATATTAAATATTAAGATAACTCATTATTCATATCTTATAAATCTAAAGAAGTTAAAATGTTTGTCGAGTGGAATTTGAAGTTGTCATTGAAATAAGTGTGAAGACCAATAGTATGTGCATAAAAATTATTAAAATCCAATGAAAATAACATGGTACCATAATTATATGGTTAGGATATATTATAGAAAGTATTGGGAAGATAACTTAGGGTATATATTAGTAAAAAGTATATATAAGGATATAAGTTTAGGAATATAGAAGATATATATGAAAGAGTATATAAATACATAAAATATATAGATTCAAATATAAATATAAATAGATATGTATATATTATATTGTGAACAATGAATTCAACATGTTAAATACATTATAGAAATGAATATTAATGTGTGTGTATAATATATACGTATGTAAAGAACATATATATATTTTTATAAAATTCTAGATTTAGAAATGTTGGTATTAAATAAAATAAATTATTTGTCATTTCTTACTATATAGTAAGGTATTTTTGAGATAGGGATTTTGTGGAAGGTAAAGGTGGAGTAATTTTGGGCACACAATAGATTATCCCAATGCTAGGATTAGGCCTTGAGAGACACTACATGTAGTTTGTTTCAAGTGACCTTCACATAGTAAATCTACCATCTACGAATGACCTTAGTATTAGAGAAATTAATAGAATTTTTTCATAAGAAATAAAGTAAATAAATTCAATTAATTATACTTCAAATTTGATAACATGTTTTATGATTCTATTACACAAATAGCCCTAATTGGTAATTATTATGATAATTGGTTAAGTATATAAAAATGGATCATTACAAGAAGGTATCTTAAGGTAGGGAGTTTGTGGAAGGGAGAGGGGGAGTATTTTTAGGCACGTGATGGATTATCCCAATAGTAGGGTTAGGCCTTGAGGGATGCCACTTGTAGTCTATTTCATGTGACCTTCACACAGTAATTCTACCATCTTAAGAATTGGTGCAAGGAGGGATAAAGTAGCTAGGGCCAAAGGAACATCCAAATGTCCAACCACCTTGCTTAGTAAACACAAAAAAATAAAAAAATAGAAAATAATGACAAGGAGAGAGGGACAGGGAGAGAGAGAGAGAGAGAGAGAGAGAGAGAGAGAGAGAGAGAGAGAGAGAGAGAGAGAGAGAGTACTTTAATTGATTTATCAAATGTTTAGCATACATGCACAATTGTAAGGCCTTCCAGATTACAGATAGATACAAAATATATATCACTAAATTTTATATTTAGCTTCAAACTTTCAACATCTTCTCTAACTCCCAGTCCTCTAAGTTTTTCCCTAAAACTAAACCAAATACCTCTACTTATACTTGCCAAAATAGCTTATAGAAGATTCTAGAACACTACATCAAAGAAAGGAAAACCTCAAAATGGTTAACACTCATCCCTAGACAAGATCCTATCAATAAATTCATGATCTAAATTAAATATAAGAGTCAGGCTCCAACTAAGAACAAAAAACACAAACAACTCGATCAAAGGACTCGAGCATCAACAACACAGGTTCACTTGGTGAATGAAGAAACACTCAGTTAACACAAGAACAAATTGATTCATATTGATGGAACTCAGTCACCAAAGGAAAAACTCAATTTGTACTAATGAAACTAGGTCACCAAAGGAACAACTCAGTTCATACTAAAGAGCTTGACAATGTCTGGAAGAACTCGGTGAGAACTGTCAAAATGTAGAAGAAAAGTGCAGGATTATAAGGCAACCCAAGACACTCCTACATCAAACAAGAAAGGTTGAAGAAATGGTTCTCCTAAATCATGCAAGTGTCACAACCTAAGTTGAACCCAACTCAAATTGAGAAATCCATGTAGCATCCTCAATTAGTTTATTCTTCCATTTCACCAAATACTCATAATCTTTTCCTCTTGTGCTCTTACTAACTCTATGATCCAATACCTGTTAAATCTCTTCAATCTACTTCTTAGGATAATCGTTTGATATAACAACTTCATCATCTGACTCATGATACTTATGCAAAACAACCATATTGAATATAAGAGATATATCCATGTCATTAGCTAACTCAACTTCATAGGCATTTCCACTGTCAAACTTCCTCAAGATCTTACAAGGTCCAAGCTTCCTCATCCTCAACTTACTATATGTTCCAATAGGAAATCTACCTTTCTTCAAATGAACCATCACCTCATCACCAACTTCAAAAATATGATGCCTTTTATACTTATTAGCATTCTCCTTATACTTCTGATTACTTTGTTCCAACCTCAACTTTACTTCCTTATGCAAAGACTCCATAAAATCAACAAATTCTTCCCCTACAATACTTCTCTTTTCTTCACCAGCAACATCCCTCAAATCTAACATTACTCTAGGTTTCATTTTAGTAAGAATCTCAAAAGTTGTTTGCCTTATAATCCTATTCACAAAATTATTATATGAAAATTCATCTTGTGCCAGTACTAGCTCCCAATTACTTGGTTTATCCCTAACTAAACATCTCAACAAATTACCCAAGCTTCTATTCACAAATTTTTGTCTGTCCATCCATCTATGGATGGAATGTAGAACTAAATCTCAACTCAGTACCCATCTTCTTCCACAAAGTCCTCCAAAAGTAACCAATATGTTAGAATATGAAAAGATTAACAACCCAAAAAACTAGTGCAAAGAGTAAATATCTAAACTATGAATGCAAATGATACAAAATCAAAATAGCAACACAGAGTTAGTCTCCAAGAGAGTAATGCAAATGCTAGAAGCAAAATAGCATTACGATGATGCAAAAACAAGAGATGCAAATACAAGCTAGGTAGCATGCTTATATAGGCTAGGAAGAGGGAGGAGGTGGCAACACCAACCAATGAGAAGCAACCATCTATCAGACTAAAGATAGCAAAGTATCTTCCCAAGATAGCTAATGGATGCTCACATGTAGGAAGGTGACACCTCACAACCATTCACCTAATAAGACATGCTTTATTAACCTAAGTGAGATTATTAAAAAGTATAGGAAAAACCTAGCAAAATAGGAAAAATAAAAAACTACACTAACACAATAAACTTACTATCCAAATATGGAATCAAACCCCTTTACTGTCTTAGGTAATCTGAGAACAAAATTCATATTGATGTCATTCCAAGGTTTCTTAGGAATAAAGATAGGTGTATACAAACTAGTAAATTTTTATTTACTCATTTTGCAACTTGACAAACTCCACAACTCCTTGAAAGCTTCTAAACATCCTTATACATTTGTGACTAATAATACTTATCCTTAAACAAACTTAATGTCTTATCAATTCCAAAATGTCTAGCCAATCCACCACAATGTTTTTCCTTAATCAAATTAACTCTCATAACACTTCTTGGTATACACAATTGAATTTCTTTGAACAACATACCTTCTTGAATGAAATACTCATCATACTTACTCATGTGATCTGATAGATTTGGTGCTTTGCACTCTCTCTATGCCTCAAAAAATTAGGGTTAGTATCATAAAAATCTTTCATTTCATCAAAACTAAGAACTTTAACCTTCATTGTAGTCAAAAAAGAATGTCTTCTACTCAATGCATTAGCAACTTAGTTAGAAACTCCACTTTTATGCTTAATCACAAATGTGAAACTCTGCAAGTACTCAACCCACTTCATATGTCTCTGATTCAATTTATGTTGACTTCCCAAGTACTATAAATTTTTATGATCAATATACAATGCAAACTCCTTAGGAATCAAATAATGTCTCCACTTCTTCAAGGCTTGAACAATTGCATAAAACCCTTAATCATTATACACATAATAATTCCTTTTAGCATCATTCAACTTATCACTAAAGAAAGCAACATGTTTACCTTCTTGACTCAACACAACCTATTACACTGTCACTTGCATCGCATTCAACTTGAAATACCTTGTTGAAATTAGGCAAAGTTAATACAAGTAACTCAACAACCTTTCACTTCAAAGTGTCAAAAATCTTATCAGCTCCATGTGTCCACTTGAAATCCTTTTTATCTCCTCTTAGTGCCTTAGTCATAGCATTACAAATAGAAATAAAATTCTTTATAAACTACACCTGTAGAAACTAGCCAAACTATGAAATGATCTGACCTTGAGCACCCACATTCTTAGGTGTAGGCCATTCCAAAATTTCTTTAACCTTCTCAATATCCATTCTCAAACCATAAGTTGAAATCACAAATCCCAAATACAAAATCTACTTTTGCAGAAAGGAACACTTTTTCAAGTTAATCATCAACTTCTCCTCCTTCAATATTTACAATACTTGTCTAATATGCTCAAGATGTTCTTCCTTAGTCTTACTAAATATTAGAATATCATCCAAATAAACAATCACAAACTTGCCCAAGAATCTCTTGAGAACTTCATTCATCAACCTCATGAAAGTACTAGGTGCATTACTTAAACCAAAAGGCTTTACCAACCAATCATAAAAACCATCCTTTGTCTTGAAAGAAGTCTTCCATTCATTACCTTCTTTGATTCTAATCTAATGATAACTACTCTAAAAATCAATCTTGGTAAAATATCTTGCTTTACTCAAATAATCCATTATATCATCTATCCTCAACATGCGAAACCTATATTTCACTATGATCTTGTTAATAGCTTTGGAATTAGTTTACATTCTCCTTTATCCATTCTTCTTAGGTGCTAATACAACATGAAAATCACATGGACTCAAACTTTCTATGATCAAACCTTTCTGCAAGAACTCATGCACTTGTCTATTAATTTCTTCATTCTCTATAGGTGTCAATCTATATGGTTCTTTATTTGGTAAACTAGCTCTAGTAATTAGGTCCATACAATGACTTATATTCCTTACTAGTGGTAAACCATTAGGTATATCTTCTACAACAATATCTTTATACTCATTCAACAAATTGGCAATTTTTTCTGGTACTTGGTCAATACTACCAGTTTCTATTGTCACTTGGTTTCCACTATCTATTACTCAGTTACCACTAGGGTCTTCCACTTGGTTTCCACCATCTATAACTCATTTATGAATAGCATAACTCATTCTCCTCAGAATTATGGAAAAACAAACTTGGCTCTTCTTCACTTCTTTTTCAAATTGCTTTCTATTAACCATATAAATTCTCATAGTAGTACAATTAACCTCATCTATACTTTCAATCAAAGGAAATAGTATTTTCTTTCTCCCATTCACCCAAAGAGTATATTGATTCAATCTTCCATCATGTATAGGATATCTATCATATTTCCAAGGTCTACGTAACAAAAAATGGCAATAGTCCATAAGCATAATATCACATAGAACTTCATTAAAATAATGTCCAATCTTGAACTTCACAATACATTGTTCACTTACCAATATATTATGGTCATATTTGATTCATGAAACAAGATAGGGTTTAGGATGCTTCAGCCTCTACAACTACAACATTTTAACCATCTCTTATGATATCAAATTTGTAGAACTTCCATTGTCAATGATCACCTTGCAATATTTTACAACCATCTTGCATCTGGTTTTAAAAAGACTTTTCCTTAGAGCAGGTTCCTCATCACTTCCCTTATTACATATTTTCTCTAGCCTCGGGTCCACTTAGTGAGCCCTTAAATGTCTCCTTGAATTAGAACATTTTTGTTACCTTTTACATTCTCAAAGGATCTACACTCAAAGGATCTATGCCCTTCTTTGCCACATCTAAAAGAATTACCACAAAACCACCTCTAGAATAAGAATTACCTCTTCCTCGGTAAGAACTAGTACCTCCTTGATAAGAATTACTACCTTTCCACTTGGTCTTGCCTTTCTCATCATTTTTCCATTTGGATTTTCCCTTATCTTGCACAGTATTGTTAGATCTATCACCTTCTCCATAAGATCTAGTAGTAGTCTAGGGTAATCTTTAAGAAACCCCCTCCAAAAATTAAAGATATAAAATATTGGCAAATCTTTCAATATTTTGAAAAAAAGTAAAATTTCTATTCAATAATCTTTCAATTTTTTATTTTAAATATTATTTATATTGGTGATTATTTTGGAATCATAATTTTTGTGTAGAAAATATCGATGAATCTCAATAATAATAGAAATTTCATTAATCACCACAGAATATTACAAATGAAAATTGAATATTTTTTAACTCATGGAATATTATGAAGATTATTACATTACATTTTAAATCAATAGTGAAAACTAAATATTGGTGATATATCCCTGAAGTAACTAATAATTATGATAATTATTGGTAAATTAATTTTAATTTCTCAAATAATAAATAATATTTAGGTGAATAAAATCTAATCATCTACTGAATATTATGGAAAAATCTTTGGGCATAATTTTTTTAACAAAATAAATTATTGAGCAATTTTAAATATTTTAAAGCTAAAATTTATAAAAATATGGTGATTTAAGTTGCATTAAATCTTAAATTATTAGCCAAATTACTAGCCAACAATTTCTAAAATTAGCCAATTTATGAATATTAGCCACTAAAAAATACCTTGAGATCTACCTTTGCCTCTCTGGAATCTGGCACCTCTACCTATTTGTCTTTGTTCATGCTTCTTTTTCAAGATCTCCTTAGCTTTTAAGGCATATTGATATGCTTCCTCCACACTTTCCAATTTCACAAAACTGATTTCATCTTGGATTCTAGATCTCAATCCATTTAGGTACCTTGCAACTTTCTCAACATCATCATCCACAAGTTCAAATTTGATGTCCAATCCATAGAATCCCTTAATATACTCCTTCATAGTCATGTCCCTTTGTTTCAAATTTTGCATTTTTTCTCAACATGCTAACTTGGTAATCGATAGGATGGAACTTTTTCTTTACCTTGGTCACCTTTTTCAGCCAAGTCTTGATCGTCTTATTTCCTTTCCTTTGTCTATCAGTTTGCAAATGCTCCCACCATAGTGAAGCGTGACCATATAGCCTAGTAACTACAATTTTTACCTTCGTATTATCAGGAGTGTTTTCAAACTCAAAGAACTTCTCCATATTAGAGATCTAATCCAACATAGCATTGGTATCCAATTTTCCATCATAAGAAACAACTTCTATGAAAGGCTTTGAATGTGCCCTAGATAATACACTCAACAAACTTTCCTCATCTTGATCTTCTTTAGGTTTTGGATTAGGGTTTGGTGCTCTAGGTTCATCATCACTTACATCATTAAGATGTGCTCCTCTCCTATGGGCTATCTCCAAAGTATCTAATCTAGTTACAATTTGTCTCAATGTATCCAATATGGCATTGTCAGCATTTCCTCTACCTCGAACCATCTTTATAATTAGGCTCCTGCAAGATCGTAACCCTCTATAAGTTATAGGTCAAATCCTTAGATCTGCTACCCTACAACCAAATTCACTTAGGGTTCTACATGATCCAATCTTCACAAGGATGAACCTCAAGCTCTAATACCACCTAGTGTAAGGAGGGATGAAGTAGCTAGGGCTAAAGGCACACCCAATTGTCCAACCACCTCGCTAAAAAAGCACAATGAAAGTAAAACAAAAAAAATAATACCAAGGAGAGAGAGAACAAATTTTTTTATTGATTCATCAAATGTTTAGCATACATGCCCAACTATAAGGTCTTCTAGGTTATGACCAGATACATAATATATATCACTAAGTTCTATATTTACCTTCAAACTCTCAACATCTACTCTGATTCCCATTTCTCTAAGTTCTTCCCTAAAACTAAACCAACTACCTCTACTTATACTTTCCAAAATGACTTATAGAAGATTCTAGAACATCAGATCAAAGAAAGGTTGACCTCAAAATGGTCAACACTCATCCCTAGACAAGATCCTATCAATAAATTCATGATCTAAATTAAATAAAAGAGTCAACTCCAACTAAGAACCAAAAACATAGACAACTTGATCAAAGAAGGACTTGACCATCAACAACACAAGTTCACTCAATGAACGAAGAAACACCCAATAAACACATGAATAGCTTGTTTCATACTGATGGAACTTGGTACTAATGGAACTCAGTCACCAAAGGAACAACTCAGTTCATACTAAAGAGCTTGGCAAGGTCTGAAAGAACTCAGTCAAAATTGTCAGAATGAACAAGAAAAGTGCAAGATTATAAGCAACCCAAGATGCTTCTACATCAAGAATAACCTTAGAAACGAGAAATGATGGGATTTCCTAAAATCTATATGATAAGATTTCAAAACAAGGGAGAGAAGCATGCCATTCAGAGTTATAGTTAGTAAAACATTTCCTTGAACTTTTCTTATTCCAAAATGTGAAAAGAAATTTAACAAAGTTCTAACATGTAAACTGTGTGTATTCATTGTATTTACTTTGTGTCATTCTACATTTATGTGTCTACATCATGTTTTCTTCATGTCTTCTTTGTGTCTAAATGCATATGTGGGTCTACTTTATGTTTGCATTGCGTCTTCATGCATTAATATGGTTACTCCTTGTATGCTTTGTGTCATCATTTTATTCTTGCACGGGCTATCATATATTAACATACATAATTTGAATTTTTTTTAGCACATATGAATTTCTTGAGGACAAGCAATTTTGAGAGGGAAGGACTATCATATCCCCACATTTGGAACCTTAATGAATAAAATATGATTTAAATATAAATTATAAATAAAATCAAAACATAATGACAAATAAATATTATAACTATATTATAAACAAATTAATGATCATATATTTAAACATATGAATATGAATGCTATTATATAACTAATAATAAATAAATAATTATTAAATAATTAATATAAATCAATGTTGACAAATTAATCCTTCTATGTAAATAAACAATTAATATATTCATTAATATAATATAATATAAAGATAAATATGGTAAAATAATTAATATTATATCTATTACATACTCTATCAAATATTAAAGAAATATAATATAGATAAATCTACTATCAGTTTTATGATTATTATATATTTAGAAATTAAATAATAATATTGTATACTTTAAAAACTAAATAAATAAATTATATATAATAAACTATTATCGATATCATAATGCAATTAAATTATAATCTTCCAAAGGAGATGACCTTAGAAAAGGGTAAATCTATAGGTATAAATAATTGATAAATAGTTCATTCTAGCATTGTCAGACAATATAATTCATTTAGTCTTCATCAATTCTAATCGCTATTCTCATTCGATCTCAAACCTAACAATCTAAAGAAAGGGAACATTACATCAAAAGAATGGAGGCATAAAATTTCATCAATTGAAATTATTGTTTTTTTTTGTGAGTGAGTTGGAGCCACTGAACAGGGCTTGGATGCCCATCAACATATAGACAAGGCACCTAGTATGTTTGGGCACATTGCCTCAAACAAATATAGTGTCATAGGCATCAATAATTGGAGGGTATTACACATAATTTAATTGAAAATACCTCATAAGGCTTCCAATGAGAATGATAGCGGATGTAGGGCCATACTTTTTAACTTTTGAGCACATGATATATTTCAAATAAATGCTCGACGAGGATCTATTTCATTGAATGCTTTGATTGTAGCTATGCATGTTGATGTATTCGTTGAAACAACCATTTGAAAAGTGTGTGGATACTATCAAGGACAAAAACATGAAAAAAATGATGAACTATTTAAATTAATCTAGTAGATGTAAATGCAAAATGAGAAATATAGACAAAACATAGTTTGTATTATGAGATTCCTGAAACAATAGTGGTTTTATGATATGTTGTTATTGTAAGAATTATGCAAAATAGAAGTATGTTGGATGTCTAGTGTCTATATTGATATTTATCAACAAATTGAAAAGGTTAATTTAGAAAATAAATATTCTCTATAAGCTCCCTTACCTATTTTATTGTCACAAAATCTTCATCATCAGTACTTGCAACAAATTCTCCAACAAGAGGAGGGACAATCAAGAGCCCAACCAGTTCAAATGACAAACCTAATGATAGTACTAAGAGTATGCCTACCCCTTTTATTTTTGGTTGCCCATCCTTGCAAGTTATGTCTCTAGTATTCTCTTTCATATCAATTCTTTTTTGATTTCTAGTTCTTGAAAGGGTTTTGATTTATGGTTTTCTTTATTGAAACATTGTTATTTGTACTTTATTTTTACTAAAGCACTATTGTAGCTTGTAATTACATCATGGATGGTCTCCTATTTTGTAATTCCTTTTATCCGAGTTGCAAAAACTAAGCCATAATTTGTATTTCCTTGAATAAAATATGATTCATTTGTCATTCTGGTTAGGGACATTTTATGGTGTTTTGGAGATTTTTCTATTTGTAATTGTTTGTTTATGTGCAATGGTTTTATTTACCAGTTTATTGCAAGGCAATCCACAATTTTTTTAGTCTCTACTACTTGGAAAACATAGAAGCTTATTTTTTTTTTGTGTAAAATGACTAATGTTGTCAAATATTTTGATTTGTTGTTTATATTTTTGGAATCATAATAATACAGTTCACAGAAGGGTTTCAAAGTTGAATTAAAAAACAATATATGCAATTCTTTAGAATATTTTGATCTCTTGTTTATATTTTTGGAATCACAATTATGCAAATTGATAGTGTAGACACCTAAAAACCTTTAGAAAATAAAGTATTTTTATTTTCTGAAAAATTCCTGATGACATCATCATTTATTAATTAATTAATTAATTAATTAATTAATTTTTATGCCATTAAATCCCTTTATCTTAATTAAAAATATTTAATTAAGGAATCCCTCCCAAAAATGTTTAAATCTTATTTAAACATTATTTCCTTATTTATTAATTATTTAATTAATAAATTGACCAAAAAACCCAAAATAAATAAAAAATTTATTTTTTGCCCAAAACTTGGCCAATTTCCTTAAGACCACTAACCTCTTACAAAATCTTCTAATCCTTCTTTAATTTTGATTAAAGGCTAATCCCATCATTTCCTACCCCTAATCCCAACTCAAAATATTTAATTAAAATTAAATATTAATCCTCATGTTTATTAAAAAAGTTTTAATAAATATCTCCTCAACCCAAACCCTTGAAATAAATAAAACTTTATTTATTTCCTAAAAATCTAATTTATCCTCATCCTAAGAAGTTCTAGACTCTTCTAGAAAGTCTTCATCCTCATCCTAGGAAATTCTAGACTATTCTAGAAAGTCTTTATCCTCATCCAAAGTCTAGACTCTTCTAGAAGATGTTTTTAAACCTAATCCTAATCCCCTCCTAACCTTGTCACATTCCCTAAACATGGGTTAAGACTTACTAACCCAAGCCAAAGTTAACAAATATCTCCTCCTTCACCCACCCTCATTAAATGCCATCCACTTGCCTATCCCTAAGCTAATCTTAAACCATCCTAATCCATCCTCTAATCATTTGCACAATCCTAAGCAAGCTTAAAACCCTCCTAATCAAGCCCAAGTCGAAATTGCTCTCATCTCCCTCAAAATATCCCAACCATAAAACTTTATGAAGCCCACTAGGCCATAAATGACTCTTCCAAGCCCTTTTATTGCTCTTACAAGTCATTATGAGGGTCTTTATGAAGATTTTATCCCTTGAGCCTCGTTTGTTGACTCATCCTTCCCCTTTCCTCCATCCTCTCACCATGTGACATGTGTCACTCTTTGATTGGCTTTAAGGAAGCACAATCCATGTGCTCTCCTCTCATGCAATCTGAGCCCTCCATGAGCTTTTTCCCATCCTTGCATCTTAGCCCTCAATCCCTCAAGCCTCTTGCCTATAAATTGGATCCTTCCCCTTTGCAAAACAACACAATCCATGAAGTAAAGTCATAATGCCATTTTAAGAAGCCATTTTACATCAAAACCATACACTCACACCCAAATTCCAACTCCATTTGAAGCCCTTTTTGAAGCATAAGCTTGAGCATACATCCTATCTATTTAGACAAAACCACTCAACAAGAGAGCTTCTTATTGAGAGAGTCCATTAATGGCTCATATTCTTAATTGAGAGCTCATCTTAGTCTATCTTCAAGTTTATATATTTTTTTTAGTTTGTAGAAGCTTTATTTAAATTTGGTTTCTATTAGCATACTAACATTGCTCATATACAGATAGAAGGGGCTTTAAAGATTTTTTTTTAAAAATTACATATAGAATTATTTTAGAAAATAGTCTTGAGATTAATATCTAACACACGGAATGCTAAACCCCTTGACTATTGCACATTTGTATCTAATCTGACATTCAAGTGATTAGAAATTTGTAATTTGTATGTTATGAGTTAGATTACTTGGCATAGAGTGGAATTTTCATTGGGAAACTAGAGTTTGTTGCAAGCATTTGAGAGAGTTTTTTCTTATGTCAAATCTACAAAAGATTTCTTCTCTTTGACATTTATTTGCTACTCTCAAATGTCTGGTGATTTTACTCATTTTGGTGGGATTTCAGATCCATGGAATAAAGTAACATTATTTAGCCCTAAACAACTTATTGTTCAATGCCATACTCTAAAAACCCTTGTATTTATCAATCATACTATGGATTGAGATGATATGGCCAAGGAACATGTTATATAGAATAGGAGCAACTGTTGGTGCAAACAAGAAACTATTTCTATGCTCATGTTCCTTGGATGAATGTAGAGCAGCTTGAAGAGGTCGGGAGAGGTGACGCACTGGAAGAGGGGATGATGGTCGAGTGCATGGGACAACTGTGGCCTCCATTTTTTTGATAATAAAATCAATTTTTGTCCCAATAGAAAAGTATATAATTGTCATTTGTTATAATTTTTAAATAGATAATAGTCATTTGTTAAAAATTTTAAATATATCTAAATTTGGAAACTTTACAAAAACTTATATTATTAAAAAAAAAAATACTTAAATGATCACTATGCATTGAACGAATGCCATAGTATCTTGCCTCCAGCAATTATTTTCAATAATGAGAAGAAAAACCACTGAACACTTTGTACTACTAATAATTCAACATATAACAAAACTTAACCCACTTATAAGATATTAATTCTATTCAAGCTCATTTACAAAAATAAACAAACTGGACATAACATGCTAACAGCTTAAAAAAAACCAAATTCTCCACTTCGAGACCGAAACTGAAAAAGAAGAGCGTGTATCAACTCTCCGGGCGCCCACTGACAATTCTGTGTGTCGCTAAGTAAAACCTCCTCCAGCATTGTGGGAGACCTGGATAAGGAATCACCTATCTTCGCATTCCCTGCAGGCGCCCTATCCGCTGCAATCGTTAACAATGCCGGCTGAATTCAAAGTGTTAAAAAGTGCCACAGGTCAAAATAAAATTAATTGAAAGGGGTAAAAGCCTCCGTCACCTTTAGGCCGCCTCTGCAACCCGATCCATGATGTTGGCGACGGCTGTTTTGGAATCCTTGAGTAGTTGAAGACTGTTGATGAGGCTCTTTCTCTTCGTAGCCACCACTGGACTTTCTTCCATTATCTTTTCCATGGCACCGAAATTGGGGCCACCCACATCTTTCAGAATTTGGGCCTCCAGCTCCCTCCCCGCCAATTTTCTGCATACGAACTGCAGATGCAGAGGAATCCCATCTCCCATCCTCAAAATCACCACTTTCCAATACGCCATCACGCTCATCTGCATTTCGTATGCCTCTTCCACGCGCTCCATCGGCAGCTCCATGATGCCCCCCACATCCACATCCCCAAAATCCTCTATCGTCACCGTCTTGTTTGCTATGTCGTAACCAGAGGTCGAAGCATAACCCCTGCTACAATCCCGGACGAGGTAACGCAGCCTGTCCATGAAGTGGGTCTTGGACTGAATGAGCCTCCCATATGTTTCCATGTACGCAGGGCTCAGGGTGAAGTCTATGCCTTTCTCCATCTCCAACATCTGCTTAACATGTGCGATGCATTCCTGCTTCTTCTCCACCACCAGCCCCTGCACCGCTCGTTGAACGCGTGACCGGAGCTGCGGGTAACAATGGCAGTAGTGCTCTATCACCCGGTTAATCACCGTCTCCAGGTACTGCCAAACGGTCGATGCGAGCTCTAGTCCCCTGTCGGAGACCTCCTCAACCATTTGCTGCAGCAGGTCCAGAAACACAGAGCGGGGCAAGAAATTGGGGAGGCCGACGCCCTTGGCTTCACCCAGCATTTGGGTTTCCTTCGCCAGAAACTTGGTGCTCACCGCGCCGCTCTGGCAGAGCTCTTTGTAGAACTTCTCGAACTTCTCTCGCAGACGGGCGGTGCAGTGCATTTGGGGATCCTCCGGAAACTGCTTAAACTCGCCCAGAATGACGATCTTCTTGAGGGACTCTTTGATCTCGTTCAGCAGCTTCACGAACGCCACGTCGGCCTCCTGCCGGTCGCACAAATGCTGCGGGAGGCTGCTCAGTTCAGATTGGCGCTTAGCCAGCGTCTCGTCGATTTGATTGCAGATTTGGGGGAGGGTTGTGTTGATGGTTGTGGCCTGGATTTGCATGAGCCTCTGCGCCAACATCGGTATTCCCACCATCTCTTTGTCGATCTTCCTGAGCAGCGGGTGGGAGTCGAAGAGCTTCTTTTCCCTCTGCCGGGCTTCCGCGTTGCTTTCGTCGCCAATGCCGTTGCGGACGCAGACGTAGCCGAGGCCAATGTGGACGGCGTTCGTCGTGACTTTCTCCAAAAGTCCGTCGGGCGCCCTGTCGCACTTGGTCACCACTGCCAGAGTTCGCTCACCATTCGGATCCACCTTCTGCGACATTCTGATCGATTCGCACGTCGGAAAATCCACGGTCGCCGCCAAAACGTTGAGAATAATGCTCTCCTTGGGCTTGATGTACTCCATTATCATCTCGCATATCTGCTCGTAGATGTCCCCCGGCTGCCCGTCGACTGGAACCCTCGCGATGCCGGGCAAGTCCACCATTGTCAAATCAGGAGCTCCAACTTTTTTGATGTGGAGAGTGATCGGAGTGTAGCTCACTCCTTTCCCGTCCCCTGCAATTTCTCGAGTTGCAGCCTCGATTTCTGATGTAATGTCCCACTCTTTTATCATCTCCTTTTTGCCACTGTGCTCGATGGAGATTTGGGCTTGAGATTTGTCGCTGCAGCTTTGGAGTCTCATGACGAGGGGAACTCGCGTGCATATGTCCGATCCCCGCGGGAGTTTGATGCCGGCCAGGGACTCCAAGACGCTGGATTTGCCGTGGGACTGGTCGCCCACCACAACAATGCTGGGAAGTTGGATTCCTTCTTTCATGATGTCCAGGTTGCGCAGCTTATCTACCGCATCAAGCAGTGGCCGGATTCGCTGCTTATATGAGATTGCCAAGCTCGAAGCTTCTGCAATTTCATCTGTGTCGTACTCCAGCTGATCAGGATTGGCCATGAGCATCGACATCCTCAGCCTCTCGTCCAAACAGCTTGTCGAGCCCATCTTCAGGAGCAATTATCCTATACAGAATTCCTTTCGCAGGAAGATATGTTAAAGCAGAACAAGAATGGCTTCGACTTATACTAAAATTTGGCGCACAGCATTTGGAACGCAGCGTAGTGCGAGGAAATTTCGACAGAAAGGTGGAGGGCCAAGGGAAAACGAAAGGTGCATGTTTGGGATTACCCAAAAAAGATATTCGATTTTGGGAATACACAAGGGTGTTAAAGATAATGCAATTACTTTTATGCTTATTCCTATCTTCGCCTCGGCTTCCCCTGCTTTTGCGATATTTCGAGGGCATTTCGCAGAGCGGAGCTCTTTTCCATGTTCCTCGTACTATCGCATTAAAACGTCATATCTTGATGTAAATTCCATTTTCTCTCGTTATCGCAAGGAAAGTGTTACCCATGCATCGCTATTGTGAAATTTGGAAGATTTTCTTTTTCGTAAAAACAAATGAATGAAAGAGCAAGGAATAAACACTTTTCTTTATTTTTTTAAATAAAAATATAATTTAACTTCTTTATTTTAATAAATTAAGAATTTTACTTTTACTTTTTAGTAAGTAGAAGGTACCAAATGCTATTATCAAATGAGCAAAGTGGAAGGAATCTACATTTTTATTTTACTTTTACTTTTGGCATGTCAATAAGTTTTAAACATTAAGAAATATTAAATTATTTATAATTAACAAAATGCATCTCAGTGTGTAATATAAGAAGTGTGGTTGTATATAGAGAGTGATTGAATTTATGTGATGAGTGTCTCCAATAAATTTGCATTCCTAATGTGTAAGACTATTTGATCATACATTAAGAAATGCATGCTTTATGCCGATTTTTCTTCTTAACTAAAACTTCACAAGAAAAGACTTTAGTATCACATTCATAACTTGCAAGAATATGACAATTTCACTACATATGGACTAATTAGTATATAGTACGTCAAAAAGGATGTATCATGTGGGTACCTTTAATAAATCTAAGTCCAATGGTAGTAATTTTAATGGAATATAGATTTTTCGTAATCAATATGTATGTCCTCATCTTGCTTTTATAGACATGTATGAATTGTCCTTTGTTTGCTAGAATAGGAATAGGAAAATTGGAATAGGGAATGTATTATCTGTTTGGTACCCCAAATCGGAATAGGGAATAGGCAAACATATTCCAATTTTACCCATAAAATGAGAATATGTCCATTCCAAAATATACTTGCTATTGGAATAGGCCATTCTTATTCCCAATCTGATTTTTTTTTGTAATTTAAAAAAAATTATATATTTTTTAACAATTTTTTAAAAATATATTTTTAATAACATTTTTTTATTATATCTATTTGTTTTTAAAAATGAAATAAATTATATTTCTCATTAACCTTAATGAATAAAATTAAATAAAAATAAATTAAATGTTTTACCATTATTGAAAAAATTAACCAAAACATAATAAATTAAAACAAAAAAAATTAAGGGATTTTTTTTAAAAATACAAAACTTAACTTTATTCCTATTCCATTTTTGTACAACCAAACAATGGATTAACATATTCCCAATCGAATTCCAAGTGAACCAAACAAGATTGGAATTGCCATTTTCTATTCTCATTCCCCATTTTCATTCCCATTCTATTTTTCTATTCTAATTTTTAATTCCTATGCTAGCAAATAAATGGGCCCTAAGGGTCCATTTGGTTGTTGGAATAGGAATAGAAAATTAGGAATACATTTTCTATTTTATGTTCGGTATGTCAATTAGAATAGGGAATAGGAATACATATTCCCATTTTTCCTCTAAAATGAGCTTATGCCCATTGCAAAAATAGTTGCTATTGGAATAACCATTCCTATTCCCAATATGCATTCCTATCCTCCATTCATGTCTTTGGCATCTTCTTATTCTCAAGATAGAAGACATTTAAGGAATCAAAATACAACACATAGGGGTAGTTAATGTGACACTATAATTAACCATTTGTCAAAGTAGAGCTTATGTAGCTACATGAAAATATCAACTTGTGAACAATATTAAATTCTCTAATAACTTCACTTTATAAATGACAGGTTTAAGCTAGAGTTTTAAATGAGTTTGACTATTTTTATTGAATAGTAGTATTGGTCACAACATCGAGTAACTAAATGTTCAGGGTAGCAAGAAAACTAAGCAATGTTAAAAGGATGGTTAAAGCTTGGAACAAGTTTGATTTTGGCCACATTTTATTTGAGAAGGAAGTCCTAACCGACAATCTTTCTGCTATTCAAACCTCTATTCAGGAGGATGGATATGACGAGTTAAACAGGAAGGTTGAGTTGTCTATCCTTTTAGATTTACATAATAGTATTAGTAAAGAGGAGAAGTTTTGGAGACAAAGATCAAGGGTAAACTAGCTCAAAGAGGGAGATCATAATACAAAGTTTTTTCATCTCACAACTCTTAAGCATCATGCAAACAACAGAATCACAAGTTTAAAGAAAGGAAAAGGATTGCTGACCAAGGATGAGGAAATATCAATTGAGGCTATTTCTTTCTTCTCTTTGCTGTTGTCTTGGGATCCTTTGCTTTCCAAAGTGGATCAGGATGACATTGTCTCTTGTATCCCTAAGGTCATCCTTCCTCACCATAATAATCTACTTTGAGCCATTCCTCCCGAGTCGAAAGTTAAAGAAGCTCTCTTCTCTCTACTGGTTGATAAATCCCCTGGCTCTGATGGCTTCCCATCTTTCTTTTTCCATCTATTTTGGCCTGTTTTGATGAAGGATGTGGTGCAGGCTATTCAGGAATTCTTTGGGGCAAGAAGCATTCTTAAGGAGATAAACTCTACTTTTTTAGTTCGCATTCCTATAACTCCTGGAGCCAATTCCTTGGACAAGTTTAGACCTATTAGTCTTTACAATTCTTTCTGCAAGATCATTTCGAAGGTTCTTACTTCCAAGTTGCTCAAACTCCTCCCTCTAATTATTTCTCATCAGCAAACTGCTTTTGTCCTGGGCAAACAAATTTTAAACTCCATAATGATGGTGCATGAAGTGATTCACTCTATGGAAGCTAGAAAAAGGGAAGGGATGTTACTTAAACTGGACCTTTCTAAAGCCTATGACAGGGTCGATTGGTCTTTCCTAGATAGGGTGCTGAAGGCTTTTGGGTTTGATGACAAATCTTGTAAGCTGATTTCTCAGTTGGTGTCTACTACCTCTCTTGTAGTTTTAGTTAATGGATCCCCCTCTTATTTTTCAAACCTTCCCATGGCCTTCGTCAGGGGGATCCTCTTTCACCAATTCTCTTCATTATCTTGGTGGAATGCTTAGGCAGACTTATAGAGAAGAATAAGAAGGCAGGGAGAATCAAATGTTTTAAACCTTCTTCTAAAAGTGCCCCTTTTTCGCATCAACAATTTCTTGATGATACCATAATGGAAGGGAAGGCTTTTGTTAAAGAGGCTAAGGCTATGAAGGACATCTTGGATATCTATTCTAGAGGGTTAGGGCAGCTCACCAACTAGGATAAGAGCTCTGTTTTCTTTATCAACACCCCTAAGGACAGACATAAGAAAATGTCCAAAATTCTGGGATGCAGTGTGGGGAAGCTTCCCTCTACCTATCTTGGGCTTCCTTTGGGCACGAACCCTCCTGATTCTTTTTGGAATGACACTATGGATAGATTTAATAAGAAGCTAGTTGGTTGGAAAGGGGCCTCTCTTAGCCAAGCTGGAAAATGCCAACTGGTGAAATCCACCCTTCAGAACTTTCCTGTCTATGCTTTGAGCCTCTTTGTGATCCCTGTCAAATTTGCTGAGAGAATGGAAAATATTTAGAGGGACTTCTTATGGACGGGGGCTGAAAAGAATAAAAGATATCCTCTTGTTGCTTGGGAGAAAGTTTGCCTCCCTAAGAAATATGGGGGTCTGGGCATCAGGAAGCTAACTCACCTCAACAAGGCTCTACTGGCAAAGCAAATATGGCATATCTTCAGCAGCACAGGGGAATGGAGAGACATTATGGAAAATAAGTATATTAAGAGACCCTCTAAATAGTTTACCCTCTTCAACAAAGATATCCCAAGAGGGTCCACTATTTGGAATGGTTTTTTAAAAGCCAGGGATCTGGCTAATTCTAGAGTATCTTGGAAACTGGGAAATGGGGAGGACATCCAGTTCTGGTCTGATAGCTAGCTCATTCAGAGCCCCCTTATGAACAACCCCAGCTATGAGGTCTGGATGAATGACTGCATCAACCTTTTTGGGAAGAAAGTTAGTAACTATAGGAATGACCAGGGATGGATAGACATCATCTCTAAAGATCTTATCCCTATTATGATTATGCTTAATTCTATGGCCCTAAATAACAACAAGGATGAGTTGGTCTAGGGAGATAATGCCAATGGGTAATATACTGCTGCCTCTGGGTACTCGGTCCTTTGGAGATTAAAAGAGATTCCTCCTTGGTCAAGGGCTTGGATTCTTGGCCTCATTCCAAAAATTAATATGTTCTACTAGTTGTCTCTTCAGGACAAAATCCTTACCCAGGATAACCTCATTAAAAGAGGTCATATTATGCCTAGCAAATGTGTGTTATGTAAAGATCAGACGGAGATTGGTAATCATTTTTTCATTCATTTTTCTTTCTCCAGGGAGGTTTGGGTCTTCCTCACCCAAGACCTGGGCTTTAGCTGGTGTGTGCCTTCCAACTTCCTAGACCTCTTTTGTCAATGGAAATGTATGTTCAATAGGTCTCATCTTTAGGAATTAAGCAACTGAATTCTACCTCATTTCTGTTGGAGCATCTGGAAGGAGAGAAATAACAGAATCTTTGGAGATAAAGAGGAGCTGGCTAAAGTGATAGGAAAGAAAAAATTTGCTAACATTAAGGAAAACTATTCAGTAAGGAAAGGTGGAGATATTGAATTAGGTGGCAGAAATAAGAAGAAGGCAAAAGACAAAAAGATGAAAAGACAGGAAGCTAAATGGCTTCTCCCATCGAAAGGTTGGCATAAAGCCAACTTCAATGGAGTGTCCAAAGGTAATCCTGGCTCTTTGGGAAGTGGAGGCATAATAAGGAATGAAAATGGAGATGGTATTGTGGCTTTTCCCCTCCTGCTGGGTTATCAAACCAACCATTTTGCAGAAGCAAATGCTACATGTAATGTTGTCAAACTGGCTTTTGAAATTGGAGTTACTAATCTTTGGCTTGAAGGGGATTTGAACAACATTATTAAATGCATTAATGGCAACTCTCAGACATCATGGTCGATTGTGAATCTAATTGATGAGACGCATGAGACACTTGCCAAATTTAGTAGAGTCCATGTCACTCATATTTTTTGGGAAGCTAACCTAGTTGTTGACAAGTTTGCAATTATAGGGGTCGGCGCAAGCAAAATTATGACATGGCAACCCAGAAATACTTTGCTGACGGATGTTAAAAGCTTGATTGATCTGGACAAGATCCAAGGATGTACGGAGAGGATCAACACACAATTATGAGTATGAATGGATCAAAGGGAAAGGGTACTTCCCAAAAAGTTAGCATGGGAAATTCTAATTGTTGTAATTTACTACAGACTAGTCGACACACTTTGTGGGTTGTTTATTACATTTTCAATAGAAGTGACATAAGGGCTAATTCTTTCTGCATTATGCTTACTCACAAAGGTTCCAATCTATTGTAGTGTGAGGTGCATATGAGAATTGAGGGTGTGCAGAGTGCAGACATAGTTGGCGAAAGGTGTAGAAAAGAGCTAGTGGGTGAAACTGAGAAATGGAAGAGCAGGGATAAAGTATGGGAATAGATGGATCTAGGTGGGATTACCAGATACATAACGAAATTGCATGGCTTTGATCAGGAGGTGACCAATAGTATGATTGGTTCATGGAAGGATGGCAGAGTGAAGGTGAATGGGGTTTCTTTCATGATCATTGAGGAGGTTATTTCAACCATTACTGGAATCTCGATTGAGGGTTTAAAGTTTTTTAGGGACAAGAAACTCTCGGTTAATGCTGCGCAAGATTTTGTAAAGGCCGAGAAGGAACTGAAAGACCTGAAGAAGATTGACATGCATTATGTTCCTGATACCATGAAGAAACTATGGAGGTATGTTCTAAGAGCTATTATAGAGTATATTACTTTGGACCCTAGGTTTGATAGGGCTCATACCCACCACTTTATTCTTTTGAATTATTTTCGACATAACCGTAAAATTTATTTTCCTTTTTACTTGTTAACTTCTTTGAGCAAGGTGGTGGTTAGCTTCAAAAAGAAACCTACTGATAACCCCGCATTGCATGAGGGGCTCCTGTTGCTTATTTATGACCATTTTAAGGCCCAGTCTATTAGCAAGGCTCCCCCTCAAACTGAGAATGTGACCTCTGGAAGCTCCAGCTTCTCTTCAGACTCAGATGACATTCAAAGCTTTAGCTCTAACGATGACGTGATTTCTTTCCCTGATAAGAAAGCCACCCAATAGGTCAAAAACTTGCCTTCCTCCATCACCCCTAGCAGAAAAAGTCCTAGGGATTATAGGCAAAAGCATCCTATGAAGGATGGGAAGGACGATAGTGATGAGGAGGATGTGGAGACAAAAGAGGAGGAAATGGAGATGCAGGAGGAAAATAAGGATGATCGTGGAGAGAAGAAACACAAGAGAGAGGATCTAGAGGATGAGATAAAGCAGCAAGAACGAGATATGTCTTCACTGCCTCTTTTACCTATCCATATTCATGCACAACTTAAGGAACAAAATTTGGATTTTGAGACAGAGGGTGGGGAGGTGCAGGTAAATAACAGGAGGAAAGCTTGGAAAAGCTTCAGAGTCAGGACCTCAAAAATGGGCATTTTTAGAGAGGCCATGATCCCGCAGGTCCTCGTGGATAACCAAGAAAAGATGAGGCTTGAAGATCTCATAGACTCAACAATTATGGAAATTTTAGACAAAGCAAGGGAAATTGGGTTAAATCTCCTGAATAATGCCTGCAATAGCATGATTGATAACTTTAGATCAATCAAGTGGCTTTTCCATGAGTTGGAGGAGGTCAAAGAGCAGGTGGGTCATATGGAGTATAACAGGAATGGAGCAGACTCTGATAATAAAGAAGGCAATTGGGAGAGGCTTAGTCTGGCAAAGAGAAGGATTAACAACCTCAAAATCTACAATCATAAGCTCTCAAATCAGATGATTTCGATGCTTAGCTCCATTAACAACAACATCATATCCTTAACTTGGATCAAAGACAGAGCAATGAAGGATGATGAGGATGGAAAAGACAAAGATGAAGCCAGAATGGGGGTCGACACTGCTATGGACAACATCAACAATGATCAGGACTAGGAGGATTAAAGGGCGCACCAACATGAGGCTGAGGAGAACAAGATGGCCTATGAGGTAGCTCAAGTAATGCAAGACCTGGAGAGAAAGAATGAGGACTAATCCTCTGCCTATTCTTTTGTTTCTTCCTATGCCTTTTTTTGGCTTTTTGTAAGGGCTTTTTCCAGGGTCGTTTCTTGTGGTTTTTGTTCTTGGTCTTTTCTATGTTTTTAGTCTGTTGGTTGGGCCTTGTGCTTATTATTAGCCTTTGAATTGGTACTTTTTTGGCTGGGCATTTCATGCTTATTATCAGCCTTGTTTATGTTTTAACTCTTGGGTTTTAGGGTCCCTATAAAACCTATTTATCTAATCAAAAACATCAAGTAACTAAAATTGAGATTGTAGCTACTTATTAATGTGTTCTTAAATACAATTTTTGGTTCTTTTGGAGTAAGTGCACCAAGTTGTGGTGCAAAAATAGGGGTATAAGTGGTAACTTTTTTTCTTTTCTTTATGAAATCAACAATTTTTGATCTTTGACAATAATTTGAAGATAGTTTCGCTCAAAATTTTAAGATATGATAGAAAAAAAAGTAGTAGTCCTTGTAAGAATTTGGTATAGCTCTAATACCATGTAAGAATTTGCCTGAGGCAAGAATGAAATGCCAAGATCTAGAAGTTCAAGAGATAGCACAAGAGAGATAAGATATGATCAAATGAGAATAGATATCAGATGATTTGATATCAGATAATTGGATGAATACATCATAGAAGAGCCTTGTATATAAAGACAACTGATATGACTAGGAGTCAACAAAGAGATAAGCATACCAACTAAGCACATGTCCACCAAGAGTGGATTTTCCTCCATTGTGTATGAATGTTTGTGCAACAATGAGAGGAAAAGAATGTAAAGGTGTATCTCATAAAGAGATGTAGTAGACAATATGTGCTCAATTGGAGTGAAAACTATTGTGTTGTCAACATAAAAACTCATATCAATATGCAAACTCCTAGGTGTCTACATGACAACTAATGTGAGGCCTCACCCCATCCCATCATAGCATAGATATTTTATTTCCATTTTGTTACCTAGGACTGGATATCTTGACATATATATTGATACTTGATGGATAGTAAATTTTGCTACTTAACCAATGATATTTACCTTGTGATTTTCCACTATGATATGTATTAGGACATAATTGGCATAGTCGATGAATTAATAGATATTTATTTAGTACTTCATTATTATGTTAGAAATGGATTTTAATGTGATTCTAATTCTTAACGTAATCTTGTTAAGGAAGTTACTAATGTATAGTTTTTGAAGGCTAATGATTAAACATTACATGTAAATGATAGAAATAGGGAGTTAATTATGAAATATGTTATATGCGAATTGTAGGGTAATGAAATTATCATGTATGTTTATTTTCATATGTGATATATATATATATATATATATATATATATATATATATATATATATATATATATATATATATATATATATGGCTTTTCATTGGACTATTGATGCTTGAATTTAGTGTGTAGGAAAGGAACCATGGAAATATAATGGGGAAACAAGGTACAACCACATGTTAAAATGATACTGCCAAGGTGAACCTTTATAAGATTTGTAAACCTCGTTGTGATGTGTTTATTTTGTAAATGTGAGATGTATGTGTGTAGTATGTATTTCATGTGTAGATTTTGAATGTGTCATGTGTGATGTATAGTGAATTTTGTGTGTGTCACTTGACACTTGTACTCGTTATGTGAAAATGACATGTTCTTTGATGATGGATCATGTGGCCACCTTATCCTGATTTAAATACCTTAATTGAGAAATTTGATTTATTGCCTTAAATTAGTAAAGAGAACAAGGTTACCGCCATAGGAAATTTGAAATTTGAACTTACCTAGCATTGTGAGGGCCATAAAGTAGCTCTAAGGTGAATTTGTGATAAAAATAAACCCTACCCATGTTAATACTTTAAGTTAGGGGGCTAATAGTGAACACTAGGGGTGCCTAGAAGACCTAGGAGACCCCCCAAAAGAATGCATATTATATTGAATCTGAAAATGAGAGTGATATATAGAGGCATGGCCAAATTAGAAACTCACTTGGCCACTTTCTATCTTTAGATACAATTAGGGTTTGGAGGAAGAGGATAAGGAGCTCTACTACAACTTTTCATTTTCCATTGCTTGGAGTGAGGTTGGTATCCATGATCCACGGTGTTCTTTATTTGCAAGTAGAGTTGACATGGTGCTCTTCATTCCATAGTAAATTTGGTGTATTGTAGATGTGGCTATGAAAAGGGATCTTTTTGTTTGAGTATTGCATGTGAGAAGTTTATTTTATTTCGTCTCCGAATTTTTTTTGTTTCATGTTGTGTGTTTGTGTAATGGGTGTGAAGCATCACTCACCCTTGGGAGGGAAGAGATGCTTGGGTGAAGGGGTTAGTTGTGCTCACTTATGTAATTGAGGAACTCTCCCATGTGTGGAGATGATTTTTATGTGTTCAATGGAATATGGACTTCTTGTTTACTTGCATTTTGGGAGGTATAAGGAGGTGTGTGAAGATGGAAGCCATTATAAGCCTCAAAAGGGCTGATAATAAGAATATGTGCATATTTTTGAATCATAGTTTGGAAATCCTCCTCATGGAGAGAGCCCACCTTCACCCTATAACTTGATTTAATTGTTGAATCTTTGTGCAAGCCTTGGGTTGGGTTGTCTTGTAATGTATTGTGTAGTGCTTTTCTATATTGTTGTGATCATGCATGTTATGTGAATGTGTAGTGTGCAACCATCCATGCCTTGTTTCCCCAAGCTCGGGGGTGACCTCCTTGATGCCTAGGATGGGAGGCGAGCCTCCATGGTTCCCATTTCTTGTCTCTATATTGCAAGTTATTCTTGAAGATATTGGAAACTTGGAGTTTCATGTAACCCTTCCATGGCATAGGATAAGAAGAAACTATTATATTGTATTGAGTAGAGAGAAAATCCACCTTGTTAAGTGTTTATATTTGTAATTGAAAAAGTGTTGTTTGTTCCATTTCACTTGTCAAGAGAGAATATGATTCATCTATGTATTATGGAATAGGTATTTCCATTGTGTGTAATATGATATATTGGTTCACCACCTTATGTTCAAGTTGATAGGTGTGTAGTATGGAAGAAATGGAAGGACTTTAATAATGAATTTCATTGAGTTGTTATTATCTTCGTCTAGTTTCATTCTCTTAGGCAGGATTACATTGAAGAAAAAGAATTAGAGTCAAGAATAGGAGATTATACTTCTGTTATTCTTATTTCCTATAATTTCATTTGAATATAGATGTAATTGTGCTCAATTTGATTCATATTGCATGTGGATTTTTACTTCAAATTCATAGGGAATTCATAGTCATGAAGGAGATATCAATAATAAAATTGAGTATATGATGTTCATAAAATTATATGCAAAGATTTCATTGTGCCTCCTAAATTAGTATCTTGCAATTTTAATCTTGATAGTGATGGTATAGTTATTATGTAATAACCAGTAGAAAGCATTATATAGAATAAGCATTAGAATACAAAATCTAATGTTCAATATATAAAAGCTCAATCATAAAACAATCATAAGTAAATTGTGTAAGAACAAAGTAATTAGGCAACTTGAAAAAAAGAAGTGCTTGTAGATGCATATTTAGTCTTTGGAAAATGTATGGTATTACAAAAAAGTCTCTATATATGTATGTATGTATGTATGTATGTATGTAAATCCCCGTGGAGGAGGTGACCAGGAATTTTAATACTTGTTAGGAGTGGTTATAAGAAAAAATTTAATATAAATAAAGTGGGAGGGAGAAAGGTTATCCCATCCCACTATGTCTTGGTGGCCATTTTCTAGGTGGGTGGGCATTAAATGCAAGGGAGGGGGACACCATGTTTCCCATGCCACCCTCCTCTCCTCTTTCCCAAATGGGAAGGGAGAGATAAAGGGTGGGTGGGCGGCAGTTAGGACAAGGGGTAGTTAGGAAAAGTATTTAAGAGGGGGCTTAGGGTTTAGGTCGCCTAGGAGATAATGGGGTAGATAGGGTAGGATAGAATGATGATAGTTTTCTTTTTTAAATATATTAAAGGGAGTAAGATTAGCATAGTTTAGAGATTTGTATATATATATATTTTATTATAGTGTTATATATATAGTAAATATATATTTTATTTGTATATATATATATATGTATATAGTAAAGGGTGTGAATTTTGCATAGTCTAGGTACTAATATATTTTGGAAGTGTAATATGTATATATATTTATTTTAGATTATTTGTTAAGGGTAGCATAGGTAAGATAGGTAAATAGGAAATTTAACTTCAAATTTGTTTATGTTAGTTAAATATTTGCCTTGTTATTATTATTAGCCATGATAGTTTACTTGATAATTAATTGAACATTATTTACAAATATAGTAATTTTAGTTTAGTATTAAATAATGTAAACAATTAAAAAAAGATGTATAGTAAGAATAGAAGGCACAGGTGATTTTTAAAATATTAATTGAATAATAATAATAAATATTAATATAAAGATAAACCTAATATTAATAGAAATAAAATGATTAATTGATAAAACACCTTCTTGTTGCAATCCTTAGAACTTTTACCACTACATTAATACAAATTTAGATCTCACTTGTACATCAAAGTGTCTCTTATTGGGTGTAGAAGATTAAGGGCTCATAACCATAACTTCTAAATGTAGTTTTGCCTTTAGTAACTAGCAACTAGGTGACCTCCTCATAGTGAGCTTGAAATCTAGATCCTGAGTAGAGAAAACTTCATTCCATCTTCTAACATCATCACCTCCAATTTTAAGGATGGGTTATGTATCTTACCTTCAGTTTGTACTTTTCAAAAAAAAAAAAAAAATTAGCTGTGTTTTTGTCTTGTTAAATTTTGGGCATGACAACTAATATGAATATGCACTGACCTAAGTATACTTAAGTAAACTGTAAATAGTAAATAATTATTTACACCGACACCCCACACCCCCCCTTAAGTGCAACTTAGAGAAATGTAATTAAGCTCACAAAAGCTATATAATAATGCAAGATGGATCTCAACTACTAGGCCATGTTAGGTACCCATGTACAAGATGCAAGTGTAAAAAAATATGCAATGCAATCTCTCATAAATCAGAGAAAGAGGGAAAACCACATGGGAAAAACCCCCCTCCAAACAAAGAGATAAGTAAAATAAAATAAAATGAGAGAGAAGAAGACCTCATGTGAGGAAAATATCCCTCCCATAAGAGAGAAGAAGTGGAAGATAGACCAAGTAACCTCCCCTCAATGTAGAATGTCCACCTGTGGTAGATGTGCAAGGCTCAATGTAGAGACTCCTCCATGAGTGTAGAATAACATTCCTCCCCTTAGGATGAAACATAACTAGAAGTGTACCAATGAAGCCTCTCCCATATGTAGGAAAAAACCTCAAAATGTATGAAATCTCTAAAACCTGCTCCAGTGTCCCCATGTCAATATTGAGAGGTGTCTTCTCCAAATCATGTGTATTATGCCACTCTACTAACAAAACACTCAACCTCCTCACCACAAGACAACTCCAAAAGTAAGGGAAAATTATCCAAGAAAGAGTTTCTTACTTGTGCATATTGCAAGAAGAATGGACATACAGAACATCATTGTTATAAGAAGGAGATAGATGAACTCAAGAATATTCTTAAGAAGAATCAAATTGGTCTACCATCAAGAATGACTACATCATTCTCTTATTTGCATTTAGATTTTAATAAAGGAAAGGATCACATGAGCAAAGGTCAAGCCTTAGTAGCTACTTCAAGTCAAGATTTAGGGAGATGGCTTCTAGATTCAGGGGCTTCTCATCATATGACATCTTCATAGTCTATGTTTTCATCATTTGATCCTTGTCATAATCCACCTATTTTGATGGGCAATCATACCTACATGAATGTGATTGGGAAAGTAACTATTGATAAGGGGGAGGGATACTTCAAAGATGTGTTGTGTGTACCTCACCTAAGTCATAATATTCTTTCCATCTATTAGCTCACTCATAGAGATAGAGGAAGGATTGTAGAATGCACACTTGATTCAGTTTTTATCAAAGACTTGGAGACTAGAGAGATCATTGTTACAAGGGTAGTTGATCACGCATTTAGGCTATACTACTTCTCAAATTTTTCTCATGATGATGATCTTAGTGATTTCTCAACAGATTCTTCAAAAAAAAATTGATCACACTTCTACTGTTGATTTAGACTTTCAGGAGAACTTTGGCTACTTATACTTAGGTGTTCTCACATATGATCAAGTTCTTGAGCCTTCCTCCTCCTACTAATATTTCATCTACTATTTTTCTTGATGATAATTGCATTCTTATAGCCATGGATTCAAGTGATTTAGTGCAATAGGATATTCGTTGTCTTCTAGACTTAGTTCCATGGGATGACTACTTGACTGACATTTCTAGTTTGTTTGTGGAGTCCTACATTGCAAATTTTGGAGACACTATTGATGACATTCAACTTCTCTTTGGTGAAGATGATCCTTCTTCAGTTGTTGCAAGGGAAAAATCTAACCCTCATCTTTATTCTCTATTTGATCAGTCTTTTGAGGTTAACATGATGGTAGATCCTTTGATACAATAGTTGGAGGATGTCACTTTCTCTTCAAAGGAGACACTTGAGTCTTTGATACATGTTCTACATTCATCTTCAGTTGAGCTTGATTTGTCTTTTTCATCTAGTATCTATTCTCATTTGATCATATCTTATCTCTCTTGTGCTATCTCTTGAGCTTCTAGATCTTGGCATTTCATTCTTGCCTTAGGAAAATTCTTACATGGTATCAGAGGTATAGCAAATTCTTGAATGGTATCAGAACCTTGTATATAAAGGAAACTAATATGAATAGGATTCAACAAAGAGATAAGCATACCGACTAAGCACATTTCCACCAAGAGTGTATTATACTCCATTGTGCATGAATGTACATGCAATAATGAGAGGATACGAATGTAAAGGTGTATCTCATAAAGAGATGTAGTAGACAACATGTGCTCAATTGGAGTGAAAACTACTGTGTTTTCAATATAACAACTCATATGAATATGCAAACTCCTAGGTGTCTACATGACAACTAATATGAATATGAATTAACCTAAGTAAACTTAAGTAAAGTGTAAATAGTAAATACTTATTTACACCAACAGTCCTTTGAATCTCGATCAACTAGCATATCTTCAACTTTAAGTTTCCACAACTCAAAGTTTTGTGCCATTAAAATTTTCAATGTCCCCTCTTCCTGACATACCAAAAATCTCAAATTTTTAGATAAATTTTGCAAACTCACACTACAAACTATTTGGCACAAAAAACCAAACCTTACCCAACAAGGATAACACAACTAGCTAGGCTCTGATACCACTTCTTAGGAAAGAAATGGTGTAGAAATAAATTTTGAATGCCAAATGATAGGGAAATAAGGAACAACAAATTTTAGAGATGCACGATTATATAAGATAGTAAAAATATTAAAAACAAGACACAAAGAAAACAATATTTAATGTGGCAAACCCTTCTGGAATAAACCCACCACCCGAAACCCTAAGCAAACTTTTGTATTATAGTAAACGAGATTTACATACAACACTTTGGATTTTTCACAAGCTTATATTTCCTTACAATCAACTTGATAGTCATTATATGAATTCTTCATGAATCTTGTAGCCATTTATGCACACTACATTTTGTAGTAGAATTCAGTAAAGAAATTGTTATAGGAAAAATGATCTCTACCAAACCAACCATCAGTCACTATGATGCAGACACCTTTGGCAATGCGGAAGGCTCTAGCGATGTGTACAACTCCATTAACATAGATTCCTTCAATCACACATACGACTCCAACAACATAGATGACTTTGGCAACATAGACGTCTCTGGCAATGTGTATGACTCTAATGATGAGGATTACTACAACAATGTGTACAACTTTGACAACATAGATGACTTCGGTGATGCAAATGACTCGAGTCACTCAGGCACCACACTCTTTTTACCTTTTTCTTTAGAGATCAAAATTACCATCAGTTCCATATGGTCCACTCACCATATGCCTTAGAGAAAATACATCGTACACTAACTCAGCTCCACCACATGTTACGATGGATGCACCATATGGTGAGGTTGATCATCACCATATGGTGTTACTTGGTTACTTTAACAAAATTTTCATAAAGAAAAAAGTATTGTAGAAATTATCTTTCATCCAAGTAAATGCTCTTTCATAGAGTGAAAGATCAATGTGGCTTGAAGAATTTTGAAAGAAGTCAGTCATGATCATCACCATTACCATTAGGTCTCTTGAAATTGTCTTGGCTCTCTGCAAAAATGACATGTGTCAAACATCTTTGTTAGGTGGTTTTGGTCTCTGCTAGTTTAACTTCTTATGGGTTTATCTATGCAACCATTCCATTTAATAGAAAATTATATAGTATCAACTATGTTTTCCACTTGAGGAATTGTCTTCTCATCTTTCTAATTTTTTCCAAGTTTAGAAATGGTTTAAGATTTACATTTGTAAACTTAATGCATGACATCTGACCTAAATCTACCCGACTCTTATATACAATTAGAAATAAAAAATACAGTACTCAAAGATACAATATTCTTGATTTAGACTTATAGTGGAGTGGTTATTGCAATAATTCTTTTTAATGATTTGTAAAAAATACCACCATACCTTTATTGAGAAAAATCTATTCACTTCTCAATCAATGGTTTACAAAGTAGGATAAGCATACTAGATGGGCATTTTTCAATATAAAAAAGCATAAATGAATATTCCCAATGAACACAATTGAAATTGGATGTGTATTTGTCATCAATTTTCCATTTTTCATGAGAGAGAAAATTGACCTCCGCTTTATGCCTACTTCCCTTAGAAACACTTAATTTTCATTCATATGAAATTTTTAAAAGTTTTGATCCACAAATAAATCCGAATTCTATGCAAGGAAAAAGTTTATCAAAAGAAAGCTTGGAGAAATACATTGAGAACAAATTTAATATTTATTTTTAAATTTTAAATCAATATTATATCATTTTGGAATTTAAAGCCTTAAAATCTTACATATTCATTATTTTAATTATATACTAAGTTTCACTATTTTTAAATTTTAATATTTATGTTAGATCTATTATCTATTGAATATTATTATCTTTTAAACATTTCTCTTTATGAACTCTATAATATTGAATAGAAAATTGTCATGCCCAAACTACGTGGGCAAAACACACAAACATTTTATTTATTTATTCATAATTTAAAATGCTCTAAGTTCGATAAGGTTGTGATCACAGTTTAAATAAAGGTGCTCTACATTTCATCTTAAGTTTATAATCTTCCGCATAGATTAATCATCAATTTATCTTTCATCATTAACTCGGTTACTTATTTTAACAATCAAATTTCTAATTTAAGAGTTTTTATCACATTGGTAATTATATATACTCTTTAATAATAACATCTCTAAAATCTAAAACTTAACTTAAATCTAAACAAAATTTAACTTAAATTAAATACTAAATTCAATTATACATATATTTGAATTGCAACTAATTAATATTTCAAAATTAATTAGTATTCTACACTAATATTAACTCAAGCTTTTAATACAAATTCTAAAGAAGAAATTTCATTAATCCTATCATTAAGTCTAAAACTTTAACTTAACTAATTATATATTTAAAATAAAGCTAAGTTATAAGACATAATAATTACTTAAAATTAAAGCTAACTATAACAAAATTAAACTACAACTAATTATACTACATATCTTATATTTAGACAAAAACATATTTCTTAACCTTCCTAAGCAATTAGACTAACTAAATAATTTAAGAGCTTAATTCAAAACATACAAACTTACTCTAACTCAACAAGTTAAATCAAAGCCTATATTAATAATTATTAACATAACTAAATTAATACTATAACATTTAATCCTTCATATCAAAAAAAACTAATCTTAAATTAAAGAAATTTTATATGATACAAACAAATGATAACCAATAATAATAAGAATAACATATAATTTTAGTATAACAAAAACTTAACTAGCTAACTATCTTAAAATTTAAACTAAGAGAAATAATTCAAAAACTAAATTAACACTAATATTAAAAAAAAACTAAACTTTAACTAATCAAATTAAAAACTTAACCAATTAACATTTAACTAACCTAAACTACACATTAGCAATACTATAACAAAATCAAAATACAATATATACTAACTAAACTAAATCTTAATCTAAACAAATCTAACTAATATTAAATAATTAAACTAACCATACATAAATCAAATACCCCAAACCCCCCCCCTAAACTCTAACCCTCTACTAACACCTACACTAACTTTAGGCCTTCGTGCTGTCCCTGCATGTTGACCCTGTGTCAGCATTGTCCCCCCCCCCGCCCCCCCCCCGCCCCCCCAACCCATCTTGTCATGGGTGAGGACCAAGGGCCACCCAAACAGAACGCAAGCCCCAAAATTTTAAGAAAGTAAAACAACTTGCCTACTTTGCTAACATAAACATGAGTAAAATAAAAAAACAAGTGAGTGCTCCAAACTAAGGAAAGAAAAAGGTGGATGGGACATGGGGGGCATGGTGACGTCACCACCCCACCCCCCCATGTTGATTTGTTGACTAGCAAAAAAAACACTTTTTAAATAAAACCTTTTTAAATAATCATTCCAAAACTGACGTCCCCCAAGGTGATGGAAAAACATTGAAGACATAAAGTTTTATAGGTAAGGTAGATATTGTTTTATTTTATTTTATATATACATATTTTTTTTTTGTCTTCTATTCTTTTGAAATAAGAAATAGAACATATTTTAGATATTAAAGATATTTTAAAGAATCTTTTAAAGATTCTCTGTTTCAAGGGGAGGATTTAAATTTGCTCCCCATACAAAAACCAGAGAGTTTTTGCTCTCTTGGAACACTTTTTTTTTTGAAATTTTTTTCTAAGTAAAGGTATATATGGCAATGTATTTATTTATTTTTTTGTCTATATATTAGAATAGAATTAAAACATGGATGCAATAGTTCAAGGAATATTAACACCATATTTAATATGATCTCCTATACAACTTGGATTACAATATATCAACCATAGACGTTATTTTCTTTCCTTAACATAATTATCATTTTGAACATATAAGAAACTTGAAAATTTTGCTAAATTAAACCATCATCATTCATCCTATTTTTTTAATGAGCATCCACATAATTAAAAAAAATTATGAATAAATCTCATGGTAAGCAACATAAATCTCAATCACCATTTGTATTGGGAAACCTGATTCAAAGGCTCAGCCGGGAAAGAACCAGGAAGAAAACCCGGCGTCGTTGCCATTACAAAAAGATTTATAAGATACAAGTTACATAGGATTTCAATCCTGAATTACAACACTTAAATGAAATTTCCTTCATGACCCTCAACAAGGGTTCCATATCAATTTCTGCAACACATTTCAAGAACCATGGAGGGAATAAAAAAAATCTGATCGGGTGACAAACAAGCATAACCAAGAGACAAGCAAACATGCATAATCGTACATGGTTTACACAATAGGATTCACAATGAATCAAAACTAGGGAAATGTGGATTCTTCCAACCAGGAGAAGTCAAGCACAACACCAAACAGATGCCCAATCGGGGCTATAAACCAAGAACTTCCGTTCTTCCATTTCAACATACCGTAATCATACAAGGTTTGCGCTGATAGGTAGGGGGCCATAACACCCTACCCTTTCTTCCTCTTCTCATCCTGAGAAGAGACTCTACACTAGTTGGAGTCCAACTAAACAAACCTTCCCCAAAATTGGTCACTTCTGCCCTATCCAAGGGTGAGTAATACCAAAACACCCATGCAAGAAAATCTCAAAATTTCCAAACATAAACATGAAAAGAAATCATCCAAAATAACATGGTTTTCAAATCTTCCCAACATACCCACAAACATACAAACATTCAAACAACAACAAGGTAGCATAAGCATGAAACAAGAATAAAATCTGAACAAGGGAGAAGACAATTCCTACCTTCACAAAGAGGTAATGGCAAATGAACAAGACTGAGTAAAGCTTTCCCCTTCCTTGCTTCAATCTTCAAAGACTCCTCTCTAAATGTAGAGATTGGGTAACAACCTCCACTAGTCCAAGAAGGACCTCTAAATAAGCCTCAAAATCAACCACCAAAGGGATCAATAACTTCTCCCACCCACTTGCAATTCTAGAAACTCCTAACTCAACCCACACTATGGTTAAACACTAAGTGGAGGTGAGGTGAGGTGACTCAAGATAACCACTTGCAATTTTCGCACAAAGGTAAAATGAGACTTTTTGAGTGGCCTCAAAAGTCAATAAAAGGGTCTTAGAGGTTAGAAAAGACCCCTAACCCATACCCATACCCTTTGGGTATAATTATTTCATGTTTTAAGCCTTAGGAAAAAGGTTTAGAGCCAAACAAAAGCTAGGAAAATAATTAGGACCAACTAACAACTCTAACAAAATAGATTAAGCACTAATTTAGATTAAGGATGACTAAACTCGATTAAGGACCAAATTAGCAAAAGATACTAACTTAATCCAACTTAGGTCCATGGGTTACACAGCTAACCCTAACTAGCATGCTAAAGGGCACAAACAATTCACGAGTGTCAAACGACACTAAAAGAACATAGTTACGAACATTAACATTCACTGAACACAGAAATATACATACATACATCTCACAATACAATACTTGAATTACGAACAACAAGGTTTCCAAAATTAACACATAGAGATCAGTTTTGTTCCTCCGTAGGGTTTCTCGGCTAAAATATCTGCACACTCATTGCACACATCAGTAGTCCCAAAAATCACATGTACATATATACGTATCAGTAATTCTCATAAATTGAAACATACATTAATAAGGGTTTCTTCATCCTACTTAATTCTTAACCATTTAAAAACTCTTAAATCAAAGTATCAATCCTACATTTACTGATTTCATCAACATACATATACATGAAACATTAAATGACAACATCAAATATATCTGAAAGTAACATCACACAACATGAAATAATATAATATGTTCAAGTATCTAATAATGTCTCGACATCTCGAGTCGTGAGTATCAAAATGATAGAGTAACAACTAAGGCTACGAAGGGTCGGGGTGAGGCCTCACAAAAATAATAAATATTAATAATAAAAATTTATAATAAATATTATTTATATTGTATTTAAAGTAATATAATTATTTATAATAGGCAAAAGCCTATGACGCAAAGGTAACTTGTGAGCCTCTCATGTGAGAATAATAATTAATGTAGGTTTCAGTTGTTTACTAATATATATATATATATATATATATATATATATATATATATATATATATATATATATATATATATATATATAGATATATTATTAACATTATTTTTAATTATATTTTCAATTTTTATATAATTAAAAATAATATTAATATTTTAATTTTAAAGAATATTTTAATTACAAATAATGTTAACATGCTAACTTAGGTAAGAGCATACAACGCAACGGTAATTTGTGAGCCTCTCATGTGGGAGGTCTTGGATTTGAATTCACTTAACACATAAAACTAATTAATTACATTAGTTTACAAAAATTAATCTATTCTTTGGCCATTTAGCGATAAATTAAAAAAATGTGAACATTCTAACTCTGAAAAATCTTTAAAATACTTTATATGTTTATCAAGTTGATAAATATGTAAGTAAATTTAATAAATAATAAAGGACATAACTAATAGGGTTTACATTAGTACCAATAGGGTTAGATTATGAATATCTTTTAGGGTTTACAATTAAGATTGTAATTGTAATGATGGTTAAGGTTTTGATTAAATCATGTTATGAATTTTATAAGGTTTAAGGTTTATACTGAATGGTTGTAAAATTAGGGATATAATTAGATTAATGTTAATATTTAAAGTTATTGCCAGAAAAGATATTTAGGTTTATGTTATGGTTATAGGTAGGGTTAAGATTGATTTACATTAGTACCATTAGGGTTAGATTATGAATATCTTTTAGGGTTTATAGTTAATATTGTAGTTGCAATGATGGTTAAGGTTTTGATTATTACTACTATTATCATGGTTAAGGCTTTCACCTTATGACTTTAATTAGGTTTAAGGCTTACATTATGGTTGGAAAATTATGGATAGAATTAGACTAATATCAATATTTATGGTTATTGTTAGAGAAATAATTTATGTCCAAATGACATGGTTATAGGTAGAGTTACGATTGAGTTTAGCATTTTGGTTATTATCTTATTCAAGATTATGGATTGTGGTTTTAATTTTTAAGTTAGAATTAGGATTGGGGCAGGATAAGTGGTTACTTTTATGTCCAATTTAGGTTTAAGATTAAATTTAAGAATATGATCAATTCAATGGCTAAATTTAGAATTGTGTTTATAGTTTGGCGTATAATATTGTTTAGAATTATGATTCTTGTTACTTATTAGATTTAAGATTAACCTTTATGGTACTAGATGATGCTTATCTTATTAGGTGAGAGATTTTTTTTTTAAATTATTAAATTTATTTGTATACATTTTGGTTCTTTATTCAAACCTATCTTACTAATTAGTTTACCCACTTGCCCTATTAATTGTACAAATATAGGCTTAACAAGGACAAATATATTTTCTAATTGTCTTTATATATTTGATGTTTCTAATTTTATTTTAATTCTTTAATTTTTCATTTCTAAGTTTCAATAAAAATAGTAATGGAAAAAATGTTTATAATATTTTAATGTCTAAAACTATTTCTATATTTCACTTTTGTCTAAGAATTTAACAATCTTGTTGATAATGATTTATATTATATCAATTTTTAAAATCTTTTTGAATAGTTTTATTATTTCAAACTTTATATAATAAAATATTAATCATTTTATATTAATGACATGATTAGACTTAAAACTAGGTTTAGAGTTTGGATTATGATCTTTTGGTTTGAATTAGGGTTTAATATTTTTGTTATGGTAGGGCTAGAACTAGGGTCTAGTGCAAGTCAAATATTGCAAACCTCCAATCATAGATCTATACTTCTTTCTCTCATTTATAGGTGTTTCATCTTTGTTGGATAACTTCTAACCAATTATCATAGGTGTACCAATTGTCATACAACTTTCTAACCCAAATATTTTCAATAATTCTTTAAAATATGTAGCTTGTGATAAGAAAATACCATCACTATTATGAATAATCTATAAACCCAAGAAAATTTTCATCTCACCAATCATACTCATCTCAAACTCATTCTTCATTTCATCAACAAATTTATCACTTGCTTCATCATTACCTCCAAAGATTATGTCATCAACAAATATTACAATGATCAATAATCTATTCTCAATTTCTTTCAAATATAATTTACTATCTGTTGTACTTTTAGCAAATCCCAATTTTGACAAATATTTGTTAGTTTTAAAGAAAACCTCAATATTCTCTTTAACAAGTTTAGGATTATCTTCTTCTTCATCAAAAATATAATCCAACATTCTTTCTTTAAATCCAAACTTTTCATCCACTTTCACATTTGTGCATTCAACAATAGTCTTAGTTCTTCAATTAAAACATCTTTAAGATTTTGTTTTCAATGAATAACAAAGGAACATACCTTCATTGCTTCTTGCATCAAACTTACCAATATCATCATCTCTCTTTATGTAATACTTACTTCCAAAAATTCTAAAATATTATACTAAAGGTGTATGTCCAAACCATAATTCATAGGGAGTCTTGTTTTTATCTTCTTTTTTATCTGCACTCCATTGATGGTGTACACTATTGTGTTGAATGATTCTCTCCAAAATGTCTTTGATAAATCATTCTCAAACACCATTGCTCTTGCTGCTTTAGTTACGGATCCATTTCTTCTTTTAGCACTCTCATTTTGCTCGAGAGTCTTAGGTGTTGATAGTTGTCTCTTAATACCATTTTATTCACAAAAGATGTTAAAATATCTTGAAGTAAATTCTCCACCTCTATCTGATCTCAAACATTTTATCTTTACACTAGATTCATTCTCAACTCTATTCTTGAACAACTTAAATTTTTCAAATGCCTTTGACTTTTCTTTAAGAAATGCTACTGACATCATTCTAGTGAAATCATCAACAAAAATCATAAAGTACCCTTCACCATAGAATCCTCTTGTTTTGGTAGGACCACTCAAATATGTATAAACAATCTCCAATTTCATTGGGGTAGTGAACTTCTTGCTAGGAAAAGAAACTTTCTTCTACTTAGCTATAACACATTCTTTGCAAACAACATCAGTAAGTTACATGATTCTAGGTGGATCTCTAACAAAAAATGTACTACTAGCCTTCATAATATTTTCAAAGTTTATGTGACAAAATCTTCTATGCCATAACCAACTGTTATCCACCTTTGCAACCAAAAATGTCACCTATGTTTGATTCAATTGAAACACATTACCTCTAGATATTGTACCAATTCCAATCAACTTACCATCTGTATCCTTGATAATGCATGTCTTCTCTATGAATTACTATTGATAACCTTTATCAATCAACTATCCAACACTCAATATATTATGCTTTAATGTATCAACAAAATAAACTTCATCAGTGTTAGTCTTTTCATCAAGAGTAATAGATCATATTCCCTTGATATGACATGTTGCATTATTACCAACTCTAACAATTCCTCCATTAGGATTTCTAAACTTAACAAAATTATTCATGTCTCTAGTCATATTCTGTGAACACCCACTATCTATAATTCAATCAAATTTCTTTTCAACCCGTGAAACTATAACCCTTTCTTCTCTAATTTATTTTTCATGGTTTTCTTCTTTTATAGCCACAAATCCTAATTCATCATAATGGTCACTATGAACTCTTTCTTTAGACTCATCATCTTCATTTGAAGACACACAATCTCTAGGTCTTCTAGATTTGAAAATCTTCTTATACATTTTCTCTCTTTTAGGACACTTAGAAGCATAATGATCAAATTCATTGCAAGTCCAACATTTAAAAATTCTCTTACCATCTAGTTCTCTTCTTACAAGTAGGGAAATTCCTTCTTCAATTCTTCTTGTAGAACAAGAATTAGTATGCAAAGAACATTAACAAATAAAGTAAACATTCACAAACCAAAAACTAAATTCACATATATGCTTAGACAAAGAAAGCAAACAAGAAGTGCAAACATCACAAGAGAAAACACTCCATGCTTTCTTGATTCTGTAGATGTGTCCTTTTGTTGTGTCCTTTTGTTGTGGATGTATGCTCAAGATGCTCAAAAGCTGCTTCAATGGAGATGGGTAATGGCAAATTGGTAGCTTTGTGAGCTCTCAATTTGGCATTATAAGGGTATGGGTATGGCTTTTGGCTCTCAAAAGGGCATGGTAACTTTAGCTCAAAGATTTTTGATGAAATGGCTTGGGATGGGATTCAATTTATAGGCTAAGGGGTAGAGGGATGGAGGGCTTAGATGCAAGGATGGATGAAGGCTTAAGGAGGGCTAGGATGCACTCAAAGGAGAGCACATAGATTGTGCTTTTTTAGCACCAATGGGAAGGCGACACTTGTCACAAGGAGGATGAGTGTGAGAGGGTAGGGTAAAGGGTTGGTTAAAGGCATGATGAGTGGGGTTGAGTATGTAAGAGGGATGTAAGAGGAATGAGTGTGGAAGAGGGAAGAGTGTGGAAGATGGATGTAAGAGTCATGAGTGGGCTTGTAAGAGTCTTTTATGTTTTGTAAGAGCACTCATGACTTAGTGGTTGGGATTTTTGAGGGGAGACTTTGGTTTGAATTAGGAAAGTCTTAAACTTGTTTAGGGAATGTGACAACATTAGGGGGTGGATTAGGCTTGGGTTTAGGATTAGATTAGGGATGTTAGAGATGTACAAGTGGATGGCATTAATGAGGGTGGGTGAGTTAGTGGCTAAGCTTGGTTAGTATGGGTGGATGGGGTGGATTAGGCTAAATGAAGGATTAGAGATAGGTTAGGGGTTTTTGAATTTGAGGATTTCATTTATCAAATAGATTTATTTAATAAATGGGGATTTTTGAAATTAGATAGAAGAATAGGATTTAATTGATAAATAATAGATTATTTGATTTATCAATTAGGACTATAGATGATTAATTAAATTAATCAACTAGGGATGGCAAAGGATTAATTAAATAAGAATTTAATTAATGATGCCTTTAAAGATGGCTAAATTAGATTACCAAAGCAGTGTAATCAAATTTAGGTGTCTACATTTTGCCCCTCTTTGACATAGTGTTGAGACAACACTATTTCAAAGAAGTTCGAATGAAGACGACACGAAGAAGATGTTTTAGCAACAAGGTTGCCCCAGTCTCGAATAAGAAGAGGAGAGACTAGACTTAGATGATGCCCCCTCAAGAAGGTGGCGGGGAGAGAAATGAGGCTCGACAACTTCTTGAAAAGTACAAGAATTTGAGATGAGCTAAGACACAGATTGGAAAAGAGAAGGGGCTGAATTAGCTCAAACTCTCACTATGGGAGAATGATGAAGGGAAATCAAGGGCACAACAGTAAAGCAAGCTTAAGACTTTCCAGGATTGGGGGGGGGAGGAGCAGAGCGCTATAAAAGGAATCCATGGTAGGGAGATGGATGATAGAATGATAAAGATGATGCAACAAGATTTCAAATAGTCAGATTGCCGAAAGATGGGTTTCGGAGATCCCTAGGACTAGGATTATGGATCTCGAAAGATGAGGCTTGGTGGATTGATTTGATTGGTGGATCCCTAAGACTAGGATTATGGATCCCTAAAGCTAAGCGTGAGGAGTGATTCAAAGAGATACTGATGCATAAGCTGGGGTAGGAGTGACAGATGTAGGATATGGATGGGGGATAATGGAGATGAAGGGAATCCATTGAAGCTTTTTGAGTGAGGGGATACTTCAAAGAGAAGTACCACCATGTAGTTGAGCACTAGATTTTCTATAGGACTGTTGGTTAATTGCCAAGGTTACCAAGAACATCAAGGCCTTTTCACCAACTGTCCAGAGGACTGACGAACTGACTCGAAACAAACACGCAAGGATTGCCCCAGTATCGCACATGAATCCCAGAGGAAGCAGCGTGGATATGACACTAGGTAACCCACAAGCAGAAAAAGAAAATGAGCAAAATACCTGATCAAGACCTTACGCTCTGATTGCCCCATTCGCAGCATACCATGATATGGAAGATCGTGGCAACCTTAAGGAGGGAACAAGGAGATTTCTTGGAAAAGATACTTCAAGACCCAAAAGGGAAGATTCCAAATCAAAAGAAAGTGAAAATCCAAAAGAAAACTATTTGCCAACGAGATGGGTAGGACGAGGTACTAACGGACCAAGATCAAACATGAGGAAAGCTATATCCTGCAAGGACCTATCGGAGAGCACCTAAGCTAATGGATCGAGATGAGTGATGCATCTGGAAAGCTGAACTAAGAAGGATAACACTTTGGTGGTAGGAGATCTAGCTAAAGGATGCATTAGAATAGCTAACCAAGGTGTGCGATGTGTGCAAGATGTTGATCAAGGACAAACTGACACGAACGCTGGATAGATACAATGGTACTAAACTAAAGAGGATGTATAGGCTGACGGACCAAGATATGTTACAAATGTACAATTTTGTTCATGTTTTGTTTTTTTTGTGAGATGGAAATGTTTGTGAAGGATGGGATGTCTATAATAGTTGATAGGTGGATAGGTAGATGGTTTGTGAAAAGCTTAAGGAAAATGGGATTCTGTGTGTGCATGTGATAGGATACAAGCTAGGATACAAGATTATTTACAAGCTGGAATATGGTACAAGCTTTGGACAAGATTTGGATATATACAAGGTATGGTACAAGATTTACAAGGTATAATACAAGCTTTGGTACAAGATTTACAAGCTGTACAGGAGGTATTGACAAGCTCCATCAGATTTTGGATATTTGATTGGAACACCAAGGGAACAAGCAAGTTTTTTATGGGATGGTGGGTGGATGGATGAGGGATAGGATAGTGGTAGATAATGGATTAGTCTTTAGTGCACAAGGTGCCTGAATTACCAGGTTTTCACCAAGGTACCTATCCAAGGTGCTTGAATTGCCAAGTTTTCACCATTGGACGCTTATTTCTCTTTACTATTTTTTTTTTGTATTTTTCAAAAGCTGGGTATACCAAGGATCTTCAAGCATAGAACTTCTTGAGATGAATGATGTTAGTGGGATCATTCAAGAGTTCTCCTTCTGGTGTAGATAATTGATAGGCTCTGGAACCAAAGGAGGCAGTAACCACATAGGGACCAAGCCATGTAGGTTCAAACTTGCCTTTCTTTTCTCGATTTGCTTGGACTTTCATATTTTCTTTGAGGACCATGTCACCTGGCTGAAAGTGTCATGGGAGCACCTTCTTGTTGAAATTCCTTTTGAGACGAGTTTGATAGACTGTGAGATGGTCATAGGCTTGTTGTCTCTTCTCATCTAAGAGATCTAGCTGGGTGAGTCGAGCTACTCTGTATTCTTCATCTAAGATTTGCCCTCACAAAGATATGCGTAGTGAGGGAAGTTCAACTTCTATAGGTAATATCGCTTCAGCACCATAGACTAGGGAGTATGGAGTTGTGCCTGTGGATGTACGGAAGGAAGTTCGATAGGCCCATAGAGCTGGATTTATTTGAAGGTGCCAATCACGGCCGGAATCATTGACAACTTTCTTTAGGATTTTGAGGAGGGTTTTATTAGTTGCCTCTGCCTGGCCATTACCTTGTGGGAAATATGGGCTAGAAAAGTGGTGATGGATGCGGAGGGAAGTGCATAATTCTTCCATGTTGAGATTTTCAAAGTTACCTCTGTGGTCAGTGAAGATGGTGGATGGGATGCCAAAGCGGCAAACAATGTGGTACAAGATGAACTTGGAGACTTGAACTCCTGTAGCTGAGACTAGGGGGACTGCTTCCACCCACTTAGTGAAATAGTCTGTAGCTGTTATTATCCATTTATGTCCATCAGATGAGAGAGGTGTGATAGTTCCAACTAGATCAAGGCCCTAACAAGCAAAAGGCCAAGGTGGTGCAATAGGCTATAGATCCTGTACTGGAGCGTGCACAAGATTTGCATGCTGCTGATATGGGAGACACTTTCTAAAAAAGTCACAAGAGTCTTCTTCAATGGAAGGCCAATAGTAGCCTGCTCTAAGGATTTGTTGTGCTAGGACAATACCACTCGTGTGGGCACCGCAAAGTCCGAAATGTACTTCTTTTAATGCCATCGCGGCCTCATTTTCATCTAAACATCGAGAGAGGGTATCATGATAACCCCAACAATATAGGCTATTGGCTATGATAACATAGTGGGATGATTTTTGAATAAGGTTCTGGCGTTGGGTGTGTGTGAGGTGAGGGGATATGATACCATTGTTAAGGTAAGCGTAAATTTCATGGTACCAAAGGGATTGGGGACCAACCAAGATACAAACACGGTTTGAATCCTCATTCGCATAAGCAGGTGTGAGGAGCTGCTCAACTAAAAATTCATACTGTGTAGCTTCTTGGGGAATTTCCAAGAGCGAGCTGATAGTGGCCATGGCATCTGCTGCCTTATTCTGCATTCGAGGCACTTGTGTAAACTGAAGCTTTGTAAAATGCTGGGTCAGTTGATCAACTAGCTCTTTGTAGGGTAATAGCTTTTCATCTTTGGTTTGATATTCATTTAAGACTTGTTTGATGATGAGCTGGGAATCGCCAAAGATTTCTAACTCAGTGATATTCCATTCTGCAGCTATCTTTAATCCTGCTACAAGAGCTTCATATTCTGCTATATTGTTGGTGCTAGGTAATTGTAGCTTGAAGGCTTTTGGAATGTAATCTCCTTGAGGTGTAACTAATAATATTCCTACCCCTGATCCATGAGAGGTGTATGAGCCATAAAAATAAAGCTTCCATGGGGGCTATTCTTCAATTAGGCAGATATGCTCATCTGGAAATTCTGTGAGCAAAGGATATGCATCTACTAGAGGTGCATCAGCTAGGTGATCTGCTATAGCTTGCCCTTTGATTGCCTTTCTGTCCACATACTGGATGTCAAACTCACTTAGTAGCATAACCCACTTTGCTAGCTGACCTGTGAGTGCTGTTCTAGAGAGCATATACTTGAGAGGATCAATCTTAGAGACTAGTTGGATGGTATGACTTAGCATGTAGTGGCGAAGCTTTTGAGTTGAGAAAACAACTGCCAAACAAGCTTTTTCCATAGAAGTGTAATTGAGTTCATAACCAACTAGGGTTCTACTGATATAGTAGATGGCTCTCTCTCTGCTATAATCATCATGTTGTGTTAGAAGTGCCCCTAGAGCAGTAGGTGTTTCTGATATATACAAGATCAAGGGATGACCAGGAACTGGTGGAACCAAGATAGGGGGATTGGTGAGATACTGCTTGAGCTGATCGAAGATGCGCTAACATAAAAGATCCCACTTGAAGTTCTCATTCTTCTTTAGCAAGTGTGAAAATGGTGTACACTTATCTGCAAGTTGGGAGATGAAGCACCGAACAGATTGAAGTTTTCCCTGAAGAGAGTGAAGCTGTCGCAGTGTCTGGGGAGGAGGCATGTCTAAGATAGCCTTGACCTTTTTGGGGTCGATCTCTATACCTCATTTAGAAACTATGAAGCCTAGAAGCTTGCCAGATGTGACCCCAAAGACACACTTCTTAGGATTTAGCATGAGATGATATTGGGCCAACCTATCAAAGACTTTTTCCAGGTCAGCAAGATGATCCATGAAGGTGTGAGATTTGACTAGGATATCATCCACATAATCTTCCAAAATGCTATGGATAAGATCATGGAAAATGGCTATCATAGCTCTTTGATAGGTAGCCCCAGCATTCTTTAGGCCAAAAGGCATCATGGTGTAGCAAAAGGTTCCCCAAGGGGTAGTGAATGTTGTCTTATGCTGGTCCTCTTCTGTAATCTTGATCTAATTATACTCGAAAAATCCATCCATAAGGGACAAAATTTCATGTCCAGCTGTAAGATCTACAATCATATCTCTATGTTGGGCAAGGGAAAATCATCCTTTGGACAAGCTTTGTTAAGATCTCTAAAATCAGTGCAGATTCTGATGTCACCGGAAGGCTTAGTGACAGGGACCATGTTGGAGATCCATTCTGAGTAGTCGATAGGTCGGATAACCTTAGCAGCTAACATTCTTTCTAGTTTAGCTTTGACTAGTAAGGCCACCTTGGGGTGCATTTTTCTAAGCTTTTGTCTTACGGGCTTGATCTTTGGATCGACTGCAAGATGATGAACTACAAGCTTTGGATCAAGTCTTGGCATGTCCTGATATGACCATGCAAATTGGCCAATGTTCTCTCATAAAACCTCAAAGAGGAGGTCAGCTTGGTCTTGTGATAGGGATGCAGCAATGTGAACAATTTTAGGGATCTTTGAAGAACCAATGTTGACTTCTCTAGTATCCTCTATTAGAATAGAAGACACCTTTGGTCGATTATCTTGAGGAGGCAATACTAAATCCTCATGTTCTGCTTGTGGCTCTAGATTTTCTTGCTGAGGGGTTCTCTTTGCTGCCTTAGCTAGTCCCAGATTTACCTTAGTTCCAGTTTTGGGTGTATCGAAACTAGGTTGGGGATTTTCTCCAAAATACCCCTTGGGATCTAGCTTGTAGATGTAGGCAGAATCTGTCTTTGTCTTCTTATGAGGAGTTTCAGCTCCCATGAATCTTAGAAGCGCTTCCTCTGATGTGAACTCATCAATATGTATGACACTTGGTTGGTCCCAATCTATGAGTTGTGGATGAGCAAGTGGTAGGTCAATGAGATGGATGGATAGTTCTCGGAGAACAGAGTCTCCTAGGAAGATTTGGTCTGGGATATCGTCGTAGGCTCTCTTTTCAACTTCCTCAGGAATGTCTTTGATTTCGACAAGGTCGTGGTGGATGTTCAAAAAAGCATGACCATTCTCATTGGTGCCCCCAGTTGTGGGTATGCCAAAGCCAAGTCCTGACTTCGTTTCCCAATTATGTGCTTCGATGGGACATTGCATGCCCCTTTCTTTTGGTCCTAGTCCACCTCCTTGATAGTTCCATTTTTCAATGATGATCTTATGTTGTTGGGGATACTTTTGGCTGAAGTGATCAAGGCGTGCTTGATTTTTTGGAGGTGCATCCTTATGTAACCAATTGTTGATATCTGGAGTGAGTTCTTCATGAAGAGGGGTTTTTGAGGACACAAAGGTGGTTGGGCCAAACTATTTGTATCGAGGAGGTGGAATCTCCCTAGCTTTGTGATATGTCAGTCGTCCATGGGTATGTGGATCAAGTGGGATTGCTCCGACAACAAATGCATCTGACAGACTATATTCTCCACAACCTTTGTTGTTGATCTTTACGGTAGATAGGGTGGAGGCGAGGATGGTTTCTGCATCATTACAAGTGTGGGATGAGCTGGCGATGGATGTGCTGATGTCTATTCCAAGGCAATGGTTTGTATATGAAGCTTCAACCGCATTGCAGTAAGCAAAGGGTTCTGGATCTACATGGATGGTTACCTCAGTGCCCTGATGCAAAAATTTGATGCACTGATGGTAGGTGGATGGAACGGCCTTCATAGCATGAATCCATGGGCGACCGAGGAGGATGTTAAATGGTAGGTTTAGATCAACAACATGGCAAACTGTCTCTTGGATGACTGGCCCAACCTTGATTGGTAGCAAAATAGTCCCTTTTGTGGTTCTTTCCGAGTTGTCATAAGCTTTGATGGTGATAACTTCACTGATCATATCTGCCTCAGTATACCCAGCTTGTTTTATGAATTTTAGGGTGCAAATGTTCAAGGCTGATCCATTATATATCATTACTCTTTTCACGGCGAAATTGGATACCATGATGGCTATGCGAAGCGGAAGGGTGTGATCTAGATCAACCGCGAGTATGTCGGTGGGTTTGAAAGATAGGGCACATGAGGATGAAAGGTGTCCAACAAGATTACGAAAATCAGTAGTATTGATATCAGAAGGGACACAGGATTCTATGATAGCACTGTCAAGGATGTCTTTGTACACAGGACTAGTGCGGAGAAGGTCTAAAATGGAGATTTGGGCTGACATGTTCCCAAGGTGTTCCAAGATATTGTACCGACTTTTTGATGGAGCTGATGGTGCTGATGAAACTGGTGGGCCTGCGATGTTAAATCACGCTCTTTGAGTGGTGACCGCACACTCATTGTTTGGTCCTCAGATATTGATAACATTGACAGAAAGCTCTTTCTCAGATATACAACCTATAAGGCTACCATAGTCTATATAGGATGAAGTGTGGTCATTGTTCTTCCCATGCTGTTGGTTTGGCTGGCGGTTGTTGGTGTTGTTTTGGATAGGTGCTTTTCCAGGATTTTGGTGTTGTGTGGAGGAAAAGCATTTTGATAAATCTGTAAGCCTGCATTGGGAGAGGTTTGGGCACCAACAGTGATTTCCTTCCGATCAATAAGGTCCTGTACATAGTCTTTCAGTTTCATGCATCTGAGGGTGGTGTGATCGTTTACCCTATGGAACTTGCAATACTCATTGTCCTTGTACCATGCAGCTTTGGATTGGCTTGGATCAATTTGCTGGGTAGGAGGAAATTTGATGAGGTTTTCCTTAGCCAATTTCTCAAAAATAACATCCAATGGCTCACCAAGGGGTGTATAGTTTCTAGGTGCAGGTTGGAATCTGGGCTTTTGCCCTACAGCTACATTGATGGCATTAGCTTGATTGTTAGACCCTTGAAAGTTGGGTCTTGTATTGTGGTTTTGATAGCTTTGGTTATTTCGTTGTTGGTAATTGATAGCTTGTTGGTTGTTTTTTTGATATGGTGGGTTAGACTGGTTTTGAGAAGGACCAACAATATTCACATGTCTGGTGTGAGTAACCCCATCTGTTGCAACATGCTTGTTTTTGTTCCAATACCTAGACCTGTCATTGGAATGTGATTGATTTTGGTTGGCCTCTTTGTAAATTTTTACCACACCATCTTTGATGAGTCCTTGCTCAAGGATCATTCCTTTCTCTTTGATATCCTTATAGGTCTGCAAACAGTTCATGGTCATGTGGTGAGCCAAGCTAGGATGTGTATTATCAATAAAAATTTTCACCACATGGTGTTCTGGCAAGGTGCAGGATATGCGGGTGGTAAGGGTTTGCCATCTTTGCAGGTATTCGGCAAGGCTTTCTCCACCTTTTTGCTTGGTGTGGACAAGATCAACTATTGATAGCTCTATTTCAACAAGATGGGCATATTGGGCTACAAATGCCTCAGATAATTCAGCAAAGTTTTTAATTGCGCCATAGGGGATTCTATAAAACCATTCAAGAGCTGGTCCAGCCAAGCTTTTGGGAAAAAGGTGCAAGAGGAAGACATCATTGTATGCCATGTCCTGGCAATGCATGTAAAATTCTTTGATATGTGTGACAGGGTCTCCTTTTCCTCTAAATTTGTCAAATTTAGGTACCTCAAAGTGTTTGGGAAATGGTGTCGTGGTAATGGCTCTGTCAAATGGGTAAGGACACACATTCTCAAACTTGAATGTCTTTGGATCATTCCCTTCTTGGATGGCTTTCAAAGCTGTCTTCATTTGCTCCCATTCTGAATTGATAGGTGATGGCTGGGGTGCCCCCAATGTAGGAGTGCCTTGAGGTAGGTATGTGCTGGATGGGGCCATTGAATATGGATGGTTATGAGGGATTGTACATTATTTGGGCAGCTGCATGGTGGATGATGGGTTATTGAGGGGGAGGTGGCACATATTGCTGCATGTGCTGCGAGGCTTGCTGTTGATATGGGATTTGAGGTTGGGATTGAAGAACATAAGCTGGCTGTGGGATAAATGGATTGCTTTGTGGAGGTAAGGTATAAGATGGTTGTGAGGCTTGAGGAAAGGATCGGGGGGCTTGTAGGGTTTGACCAATATATGTGGGTTGTGCCCCCATTTGGGATGGTATCTGCAAATAATTGGTGGTTGGCTGGGGTGGTGGATTACCTCCTAGAAGTGGCATTGAAAAGTAGTTGGTAATAGGAGGTAATGGATTAGTTGGTGGTGGAGGTGGTGGGAATTGAAAGCTTGGGAATGGAATTGATGGGGTTTGATAGCTTGGTGGCTGGATTTGGAAGCTTGGTATAGTGGTGGCGGGAGCTGGGGTCACTTGGGAGCTTGGTAGAAGATTGGCAGTAGCTTGTGGGATTTGATAGCTTTGTGGAGTGAAGGTAGTAGCTTGTGGATTTGTGGCTGGTGGTATTGAGCTCCCAAGACCTAATGGAAATGATGGGATTGTACTTTGGGCTATGGTGAACAAGCTAGGGGCGATGAAAGGTTGATTACTTGGCCCCATGGGTGGCATCCCTATTGTATATTGTTGAGGTTGGCCAAAGATGCTAGCACTGATTTGGGAGATTGGTGGATTTGGAAGGTTGGGTTGGGGAGCAGCAACAATAGTGAAGGGGGTGAACGGTGAGATGTTTTGGGTAAAGGGGGTTTGGAGCGGAGAGGTATGAACCAAGGATGGAGTGGTGGTGGCTGGGTTGGCTTGCGGCATGGAGATTTCAACTTGGGTGGATGATGGTATGTTTGGGTCTATTGGGTCATATGGATTGGCTAGAGGCTCTTCTTTTGGAATATATTCAGGATAATTTGGATCATAAGAGCCTATGGGTGGTGGCAGCTGCCCAAACAATGGGTGAGATGGATCTAATAATGAAGGGGGTCTTCCAAAGTCAAAGGTTCCTACATTGTCCCTTCGAAAATTAGCCATGATTGTCTCTTTGTTTTTGTCTATAATGGCGTTTACCAATACTGCATTTCCTGGTTGGTTCATGAAAGCTTCAATGTCAGTAGGTGATGGCAAAGCTGGCTTTGGGCTGAAGGATGGCTGAGTGCTCAAGGGGGGTGAGGCTGTTCGATCCAAATGATAGGGCTCCATTGTTTCTTTCTTCTTGGCTAAGCGAGTGACGGGTGGCATGAAAAATGCTCTTAGGGATGAGATGCAATAATGCTGATGGATGCAAAAGGGGGAAGGCTTTTCTATGCAAATGATTTCCTAGGTTGAGGCAAAGCTATATGACAAAACCTAAGGAGGATTGGGTTGGGGATTCTAACTTCAAAGATATGTTGTCAAAGCACAAAAGGTCTGCTTTCCTATGTGCAAGCTTGGTGGTGATTGTGTCAACTTAAGGATAGACTGATGATCCTTTAGGAAGAACACGAGATTGACCACTTGCGGATCCCAACCTTTAGCTCAAGGTGATGAGGGATAACAAGTGACAAAGCTAGATTACCCTAGACAAAGCTCTGTCAAAGGGATAACCTTGGTGAGATTGGTGGATTTGGAAGATTTTAGGAATGGAAAACTTTTAGCAAGGTGACGACAATTTTGAAAGCTTAGATGTGCAGATTTTCGATTGCTGGCTAGATGGTTTGATTCTAAATGAGATGGATGAGCTAATAATGCTTAAGGGGATAACCTAAGATGGCTAGCTTTTCTACAAAGATGACTCTAAAGTGAAGCTTATCCAAGAAGATGTGGAGAAACAAGGGTGTCTAATCATAGAAATCATGCCTAGTTGGTAAGGCATAAGTAGTATTAACTCTTGGATGTTGGCTAAATTTAATGGTGCGCTCTAACCAGGCCTCTTGAAGTGCTTCGTCGGTAGCTTTTTCTTCTGCTTTGTGGAGTTTGGCAATTCGTGGGCTTGGTGTTATTTCTTTTCTCTTGGTTGAAAGTTTTTGGTATGCTAGAGATGGCTTGAGTTTGACTTTATGAAACTTCTGTTTGGGTTTGGGTTGTTCCGACATAAATTCCTGAATTTGCTTGGCTTTGGGAGATTCTGGTTGTTTTGCTTCAACCTGTTCAACTTCTAAAATAGGCAGTGACTACACTAAGTGTGCCCTAAGCTAGGATTGACCAAGTTTGGCAAACATTCATTCAATAAATAAAAACAAGCAATAGATAGGAACACCCAGATAGAAGTTTGTGGTTCTCAGAATGTGATACCTGCGCCGAGGAGTGTGTAAGTTCTACAAATGTTTCGATCAGTCACTCCAAACACATTAACATCCTAGATGGTTTTTTGCAAGGCTGACAATTGGTTTAGCTAGGGAGTCCTCGATATACGCAAGGTACGTGAGGCCCAAATCTGTAGATGAGACCAAAAGGATGTCACACAGCCGAGAGGAGCGGTAACCCACTTCTCCTCTTTCACTTCTCAAGGGTATAAAGTTCCTTGAGGCTTAGCCCGAATGACAAAATCTTGATCCCAAGAGAGGTGTCTTTTGATTCACCTCCCGATTCTTATACTCCGCCGGAACGCTGGAGTTGAGGTCGTCCAAGGGGTGATGAAATCCCCAAGCAGGCCTCCTAAAAAGAAACAAGGTTTTGGATCCTAATCTTATGCACCCAAGATGGCCTCGAAAGATGACAAGGGGAGAGAAGACTTGGATGACCTTGGGCTAAAAAACACGCTTGTTCTTTTACCAACTGACTCTTATGTGTGCTAATCTAGACTTTGCAAGCACTCATGTTTAAGAGAGAATGTTCAATTCCAACTTGAAGCGCCAACAAAAGTAAATCGATCGAAGAATGCAAACAATAGGAAGAGTTAGGGTCAACAAAAGCAAACTCGCGCGCTGGGAGGCCCTCCACGTCAAGTATCGATTAATTTTCTTTAAGGCATTCAAGATTGAGTGTGAGTTTGTTTTAAGCCCAAAACAAAAGTGTGTGAGATTCCATTTCAAGCGCGCGCCCGGAGGCTCTCCACATCAGTTGTTGTTCAATTTTAGTGCCCAAACTTGAAGTGTGATCGATTTAATTTAGAGTTTTGGCCATTTAAGAATTTTGATAAAGTTAAAGCAAACGTTCAAAGACCAAGTGAGTGAGTTAGATTGTGGAACATTTAACACCTTTTTCAAGTAGACCCATCCCCATAAATGGCGCTGAGATTGCAACCAATGGTTAATATTTGATGGGTGATTAGAAAAGAGGTGAGTCCAAGGAACTACTCAAATTGATTTTCTTAAATTTGCATTTTAACTTAACAAAGTTTCTTAAATGTCCAAAAATCAAACTTTACCTAGATTGCATGTGGAAAAGAGATTTGTTTTGTTCAATTTTAGAAGCTCCAAATGAAGTGTTTGATATTGCAATGGTTAATTGATCCTTGGCATTCAAGATTGGATTTGTTGTTTTAAGCATGCATTCCAAGGAAAGTTGATTTTAATCCATGACATTCAAGAGTGCGTTTTGAGCAACATTCATTCAATGGAAAATGTTTTTAACCATTCAAGTTCATTTTTTTAGCAACATGCATTTAAAGACAAATGGTTAAAAATTCAAGTTCATTTTTTAGCAACATGAAAACCTGCAAGAAACATGGTTAGTGGTTCCATATGTGCTCCAACCTGCAATGAGACAAAAAAAAAGCAATTTAGTTAGTTAGCCAAAATCTTCAAAAATGAGAGCTTAACTATGGGAAAAAAATTTTAAACTTTTTTTGCTGTTTTTTCTACGCGTAAAAATGCTTAAAATGGTCTAAATCCTACAGAACCACTAAAAGTCAAATTTTGATTTATACTCTTTTTTTTTTAGCTACAAAGTGCAGAAATAAAGATTTTAAAATAGAAATGCAACATAAGTAGGCAGAGACGACAGTCTATCAAGCAGAGACACCAAAATACGAAGACGCTGAAATACAGAGACACTAGTATTCAGAGACGACAGAACAGATTTGCGGCGCAAAAAATAGGTGACAAGAAGAGACGCGGATTTGCGCAGATGCAAATTTTCATAGAAGATGATTTGGAGACGCAGATCTGTGGAGATGACGGTTGAGTATGTGCAGACAACAGTCTGGTGGCAGCGTCGACAACAGAAAACCATGCAGAGACGCCAAAATGTAGAGACGTCGATTTGGTTGCGCAGACGACAAAGTAGCCGATGGAGACGACAGTTTGCAGGCGCAGACGCCAAAACTGCAGAGACGACACTGCACGAAAAAAGTTGAAAAATGCAAATTTTTTCTAGAATTTTTAAAATTTTTTGCTATTTTTGGATTTTTAGATGGTATTTCTTCTTCTTAAGTGCGTTCTTTAACCTGCAAAAACAAGCAAAACACCCTACAACACACTCAAACAACAACAAACATTAGATGGTTAGAAAAAATGACATATAGATGAAAATAGATGATTAAATGACCCATAGTGGGGTCCCACCGGGCGTGCCAAAATGTAGAACAAGAATTAGTATGCAAAGAACATTAACAAATAAAGTAAACATTCACAAACCAAAAACTAAATTCACATATATGCTTAGACAAAGAAAGAAAACAAGAAGTGCAAACCTCACAAGAGAAAACACTCCATGCTTTCTTGATTCTGTAGATGTGTCCTTTTGCTGTGGATGTATGCTCAAGATGCTCAAAAGCTGCTTCAATGGAGATGGGTAATGGAAAATTGGTAGCTTTGTGAGCTCTCAATTTGGCATTATAAGGGTATGGGTATGGCTTTTGGCTCTCAAAAGGGCATGGTAACTTTAGCTCAAAGATTGTTGATGAAATGGCTTGGGATGGGATTCAATTTATAGGCTAAGGGGTAGAGGGATGGAGGGCTTAGATGCAAGAATGGATGAAGGCTTAAGGAGGGCTAGGATGCACTCAAAGGAGAGCACATGGATTGTGCTTGTTTAGCACCAATGGGAAGGCGACACTTGTCACAAGGAGGATGAGTGTGAGAGGGTAGGGTAAAGGGTTGGTTAAAGGCATGATGAGTGGGGTTGAGTATGTAAGAGGGATGTAAGAGGAATGAGTGTGGAAGAGGGAAGAGTGTGGAAGATGGATGTAAGAGTCATGAGTGGGCTTGTAAGAGTCTTTTATGTTTTGTAAGAGCACTCATGACTTAGTGGTTGGGATTTTCGAGGGGAGACTTTGGTTTGAATTAGGAAAGTCTTAAACTTGTTTAGGGAATATGACAACATTAGGGGGTGGATTAGGCTTGGGTTTAGGATTAGATTAGGGATGTTGGAGATGTACAAGTGGATGGCATTAATGAGGGTGGGTGAGTTAGTGGCTAAGCTTGGTTAGTATGGGTGGATGGGGTGGATTAGGCTAAATGGAGGATTAGAGATAGGTTAGGGGTTTTTGAATTTGAGGATTTCATTTATCAAATAGATTTATTTAATAAATGGGGATTTTTGAAATTAGATAGAAGAATAGGATTTAATTGATAAATAATAGATTATTTGATTTATCAATTAGGACTATAGATGATTAATTAAATTAATCAACTAGGGATGGCAAAGGATTAATTAAATAAGAATTTAATTAATGATGCCTTTAGAGATGGCTAAATTAGATTACTAAAGTAGTGTAATCAAATTTAGGTGTCTACACTTCTATCCTCCTCAAATCTAGATCTATTGTTACTAACATAGTCTCTACTAGTTCTTATACTTCTAGATAAAAAAGGGTTAACACTTAATTTACTAAAGGCTATCTCCCCTCTCGAAAAATCTCCATATTTCTTTAATATTTTTTCTTCTACTTCCAATCTTCCAAGTACTGCCTCTCATGTAAATTTATCTATGCAGGGTATCACTAACTCAATCATCAACAATGTTTGCTTGAATGATGGTGTCAAAGTTTTCAAGATCTTTTAGATAACCTCATCTTCTGTTTTGGATCCATTACAAGACTTAATACTTGCATTTTTTTTCAATATTCTACCAATATAGATTCTAATAGATTCATCTTCCATCATTCTAGCATCTTGAAACAAATATATCCAATTCTATAATCTGATTCTTTTAGCATGTACATCAACTTCAATTTTAGTTTCTAAAGCTTTCCAAATTTCATGGGATGTTTCTAAGGATTTTACTTGATTGTATTCATTCTCGAGAAGAGCTAACAAAAATGCTTCTTTTGGAAGCATATTGCACATAAACAGATCTCTTTCAACTTCATTGCATTCGTCATGTTTACTTTCTTCCACAATATTCTTTTTAGTCTTTGTCATCAACCAATATCCTATACCCATACATATAAAATGAGTCTTCATCTTCTCCTTCTAGTTTTCATAGTGAACTCCATCAAATTTAGGACTTCCTTTTATGAAGTGGCCCGCCATTAATTTCCCAAAGCTGTTAAACTTTTTCTTCAAGGAACTGATGCTCTAATACCAATTGTTAGAAAGTAAAGTCCACCAAGCTAATTGCAAGGGGGATGAACTGGTTATCCAACTATTAAAATATTTATCAACCTTATTAATCCTTAACCATGTGAGCAATATAATTAGAAACCATAAGAAGATACACATACACAATAACACTAGATATGTTGACTAGGGAAAACCTTGATTAGAGGGAAAACTCTAGCAGGGATGATACCCATAAAAGATGTAGTAATATAAATATTCCTTGTAAGAGGATGAACTATGTTAGGAGCCATTAAAATACATTCAATATATATCAGTCCCTGTTACGAGACTTTGAATCCCTATTAGGAGATTCCAACACTGTTAGGAGTTGTAGAAGGCAAAAGGACCCACTATCCAAAAAACTTTAGGGGAAAGCTACCAAACTCACTATCCAATTGGTCTCTTTATTTTTCCTTGCTGAATAATAAAAATAAAATAATTTCAACTCCTTTGTCCTCTTGACTAGACCAAACCTCTTTAGATCTCGATACTAGATCACCAACTTTGCATCCAATAATCCCTTGGATCTCTTACTCACATTTACCAAATACTTTGCACATCACACACTTGAATACATACTTATTAACAAGTAAAATAACCTTCCTTTATACCATATCCACAAAATAATTCCTTGAGTCAGCATTGAGGCTTTCCCAATTAATTATAATAAAACCTCATTAAGATATTACAAAACATTACATGATTTCACAATTATAAGTCATTGTTGGCTCACAATCTTCACAACTTCTTACACATGGGATCTTTATTCTTACACACTCATTGATATCATCATTAGGCTATCTACTATCACTGTCTAAGTGCACTCATCAAGATTCTATCTTAGTTAAGAGATATAAATCAATCATTAGAAACCACTTATCAAGTGCTTTTTCTACTTACTATCCTTTGCAATCCAAGAATAATTTGTGTATGCATTCTACTCTCTATATGCATACTTGTCCACTTCATCAGGACACAATTTAGAACATGCCCTTAACTGCAGTTGACCTAATCATCATAGCACAATTTGTATGACCTTATTCTCTGTCTGCTACTTTTCTAGTCTTTACAGAAACAATACTATTTTGACGTCAATGAAAAACACAGTATGAATGCAACATGTCAATCATGTTCACATTCTCTAATTCTTTGGATACTCCCCCAATGGAATACCATCAACATTCATGCTACCAGAGCAAGGGACCATATTTTGCATAATTTTTCCCCTTTCCAAGTACACCAACAATACTCAAACTTAATCTATATTAATGTGTAAAACCTATTCCCAACCCATTCATTTTTTTTATGTTATCACTTATTATCCAATTCATGTATAGAGCTAGCTTGTGTAGGGTACTAGTCTCTAGGCATAGGATCCTCCGATAGCCACTTCTAGGCCCCAACACCTATGGTGAGCCATTCACCTAGGATTTCCTACCCTACTCCAAACAAAAAAACAAGCCATGCAAAGTCACACAAATCAAGGCATCTCAACCAAGTGGGAAATATGACAACAAAATATCAAAATGGTAAAACTATGCATCTATTTCTTATGACAGCACAACTATTCAATGTTGTCATGCATCTATTCAATGTTGACACACACTTTTCTAGTAAAACCACACATATGTCAAGAAGAACTATGTATTTTTTCAATATAACCCTGCATATGTGAAGCATAACTATGCATTTGTTGAATATAATCGCGCATTTGTTCAATATATAACTATACATTTATTAGGAAGAGGTTTATTTGCATTAACAAGTGGACAAAATGGGTTAAATGTGGGGTTGTGCACATGCTTAGTATGACTATGCATATGTGCAATCTTCTTGTGCATTCATTCTAGAGAGATCAAAAAAATATAAAGAACTCTATGAAATGAATTACGAGGCCTGTTAGGATGGGGGAGGCTTTTCCAGTATTCCTCGACTGAGATCCCAAGTTGAAACCCTCACAACCATTTCTATTTAAGGAATTCAATTCCTAGCTTCCCCATTAAACATTACTCCCACATAATGACTCCACCATAGACAATCATGGGATATAGTCACACGCAATTTAATCATAGCATATAGAGATACATATTTATATATTTTTTCATTATATATTTGATTTAATCATTCTTATCCTAAGTTATCACATAAAATAAAATGGAGTATCAAGACCGACTTGGTTTTTTGACCTAGTTTAGGCTTGAGCTTATGAAAGATGAAAGCTTCCAACCTTTATCCTAGTGTTTGTATCCTTCTCATCCTTTTTCTTGGTTTCCTCTAATTTTCTATAGGTAATGATCGTCAAAAATATACATTTGACTGTAGTCTTTTCCTTCATAATTCTCTATAGTTTCTTTTGATATTTTCCCTTATTTATAGGGAGGAAATGTCATTTCCAAAAGGACATCTATTATAACTGACATAGGAGCCACTCTAAGGTTTGATTAAATATACCACTTTTAATTAATAATTATTTTTGTTTTGTTAAACTTTTAGATTAATTACTAGGTTATCTATGTTGTAACAAGATCCTTACTCAAAGGACACATATGGCACAATGGTTAAGTCTTTACAATCTTCCCTCAATAGATCAAGGGTTCAATTCTTAAAATCTTTTGCACTATCTAAGTTTTTACTAAGATAATGGTTATAATACATTTCCTATTTAATGTTTCATGAAGAGTTACATGGGTAAGTTGGTCGAGGATGAAATTGACAAGTGGTTGCTTCAGAGTTCAAATCTATTAAGCATTTTAATCCCCTTTTATTTATCTTCTTTAATTACTCTTCCACTTTTTAACTATTAAGAGGTTGCAATATAATCAAGCAAGAAAGCACATCCAACCAACAATAATATATGCATAAACATATCTCCACACATACACATGCATATATATTTATTTGGGTATATATGTGTATGCACCCATATATACTCAGATAAACATATATTGAGACTTCCAATCATAAAATTAAAGTCAAAATTAAGGAATAAGTTAAATATTATTAAACCAAAAAAGAATAAAAATTCTCAAGTTCCCAAACTAGGTAGTTGACCCCCTAATAGAACTTCTAGGTTTAGGGTGCCTAAATCAATTATGATTTCAACTCCAAATAGATATTTTTTAGGCTTTTAATACCTGTTCTTGCACACACCCACATCATATACCAACACAATAAGCATATAGAAACATATCAACTATAATAAAGGTGTTTGATGGGTTAGTAGCCTCAGAAGTCCATAATAATCTATACTTCGTAATCCAGATTTAAAAACACATAAAATGTATAATAGGAAGTGTAAAACATGTGACAAAAAGTATCATCTAACCTCCTACCACATTCATACTATATAAGAACCTAATATCACCAAATATATCTTAAACTATGTTGCTAGGGAGACATTACATGTATAATCAATATGTTTAAGAGTCTTGTTAGCTATACTTCTTAGAAGACAATCAACACAATGTTTGTGTTTATATGAAATGATGGACATCGATTTAAGGACATTGTAGAGAGCAGGGAGGAGACACCTGAATCGGTGCTGGATAAAAGATAAATAATCACATGAAGAAGTGCATTTGATATGACATTATTTGCTAGAAGAACCTCTCGATTATCGATGCTACTTAATTATTTTATGTTGCATAAGTATGTTGATGAAATTAAAGAGTACATGGGCATGCAATTGTATTTCTTGACTAAGAATTTGCATTGTGGTATTGCTATGAGAATTTGCATACAATAATGCAAATAATAAGATATATGTGTTAAGATATTTAAAAATTATTAAGCAACTCCTTCTATGTCAAGTGTCCTTATGATCTCAAAACTAAGGAAGCTTTTTTATTTAATAAGGATGTGTTATACAATGTTAATTGCAGATTTAATGGGTGTAGATAACTATATGAAAACAACTTATATAACTTACCAAAATCTTCCTAAATCCTCTTTTTTATTTGCTTCTAGAATATACATATAGAATAATTAGATATTTTCTTATTTTTTAATATAAATTGATGATAATTTGATTACTCCATAATAATTTCTATTAATAATATAATAGACTTTGTATACTAATATAATATAATTTTAATGAAATAACATCTTACATGATAACCAATGCAATATAGTTTCCAATTTGTGCATCATAACCTTCACTAATGTGTTAATTGATATTAATTTCATTTTATCTTCATCGTTGAAATGTTTTCTCTGTGGCAAATCCACTACCACCAAGAGCAGCAAACGTTGACCGCTCTTTATAGATTTTTGGAGTGCAAAGTCCTCGTTCGACTACCATGTCAACCATCCTTTATTGTCCATGTCGGCGAGCTGCAATACCAGCGGCTACAATTTAGTATTCTAAAGCTTCTAGACACATCGAGAGTCAAAGTCATCCACCCAGCAGCCCCCATTGTTGACAGATATGTCCTTGGCCATACGCAATATCATTTCATTTCTCAACTCTCTATAAACTGAGCAGCTCAGCGACTTCAATCACACATATTCTTCAAAGATCGGCTGCCAAACTGTCGCAGATATGCATTTCTCTGGAGAAGGTCTAGTTCCAATGAGATTGCCGCTATATCTGGTTACCTGGCTGTCGATCTCATACACGGTAATGGTAGGAGAGTGCATCGATTCATCTGTTGTTATGATCGAGCCTTCGTCCTCATCGGTGGGAGAGATATACGCAGCATGTAATGTCGTCAAGTACTCCAACGGCACCCAATTTGACGCCAACGTGAAGTTGGTCTTAAAAACCCTTGCCGAGAAAGCGCCCATCACAGGCTTCAGCTGTGTGACTCGATCCGGAGACCAAACACTTGCAAAATGTGAGTCATTGGCGAAGGTCCAAAATGAATTGCAGGGACGGCTGCAGTGCAGAGGAGATGTGTCTCCGGCTGACTGCCGCGCTTGCTCTCAGCAGGCCGTTGCAGCCATCCGCCGCGACTGCCCCAACGCCATTGGAGCCCGCGTTCAGCTCGAGTTTTGTTTCCTTCGTTACGAGAATTACAGTTTTCTGTCCGAGATAGATGGTAGCTACTGGTACGGTCTGGAAAATGTTAACAGCGACAATGACGCACGTTTTGATGAAGCTGCCCGGGGGCTGATGGCCGATCTTTCGACGAAGGCGCCCAAGAGTGATATCAGGTTTGCCTTGGGGTCGACTGTTGTTTCTTCGAATGTGAGCATCTATGGCATGCAGTTGTGCTGGAGAGATGTTTCTGCTGAGGACTGTGCGGCTTGTCTGTCAAAGGGGATAGACCAGATGTTCAGCTGTTGCAGTGGTAGGGTGGGCGTTCAGATTTTCATGGGTAGCTGCAACCTGCGCTACGAAATATATCCCATTGCTAAGGACTATTAGAGTGCTGTCCCTTTCTTCATTTGCTTCTGTCAGGTAACGAAATTAAGAATAAGCATGGACGGCATACTCACACATCAATCTAATAATAAGAATGATTAAGTGCTTCTGTTCTTTGAATTGAGTTTTTGTTTTCACAGGAATGATACCTATGGTGTATAATTTCTGGATTCAACCGTTTAGGATTGGTTCGCTTCATTTTTTAACTGTGGATGGGATTGTAGATTTGTTTATGATCGATTATTTGTCCTATCTTTTTCCATACATTCTTACACTCTTTCTTGGGTGTGGTTGTTTAGTCCTTTTTTCCTTTTTTTTCAGCATTTCTTCGACTTCTTATTAAAATAGTGTTATCCTGACTTTTGTACATCTCTAGAATTACAAGTTTGTAATTGATTTATTTAACACGCTGATTTTCACGCTTGTTTTCCCCTGTTTTTGGTTTCTTGACATCTGGGCTTTTAAGAAAAAGAAATATCTTTCAAATTCAGTTCGGAACCTCTTAAAACTTCAATTCAATTTGGGTGTGTTTCTGGTCTAAAACTTTTCAGCGCTAGATTACGGGAAACCAAGGACATTCACTGTCGGCATTATGTAGTGGATCTTAGTGGGTTTGTGTTTCGTTTTTAAGTTTTTCCCTGCGTCTCAAATTGTCGCTAGGAGGAAACAACTTAAGATGTACACTAGTTCTTTTTCTAAATTAGAATTTTGTTCCTGGAAGATTGCAGATAAATGTAAATGTGTTTGTTTTTCTGTGAGATGGTAAGCTAATTATGTTGCGGTTCTGTTTAGATTTGATTGGCTTCAAACATATTCAATGTACTATTTCCTTTTGTATTTTTACTATCAATTTTGCGTTTAGATTTGATTGGCTTCAAATGCATTCAACGTACTCTTTCCTTTCATATTTTTACTTTCAATTTTGAAGGGCTTTGTTCATTGTTAAATTTTCTTGTCCTTTTGCAGCTGAGTATGGTAGTTTCTATCTTTTTGTGTAAGACGTAATTTTGAGTTTTGTGAAGATTTGGTAATTTCAAAATTCAGATTTTGTATGCATGACAATCCTCTTGGGTCTGTTCTATGATTTAATCATTAATTTAATTGAGATTCAAAATTTATATTGCCTGCCCCTCTAGTTTACAACTAGATGTTGTAATATATTAATTTTTGTTTTTGAATTAATAACAGTCAAAACAAGGGGGCTGACCTATAATAGAAGACTGGTCAACTACCAGTGGATTACCATCAAAACAAAACTAACCCCTATTGCTGCTAGAAACAAAACAAGATTTGCAACCATAATTACGAGAGAATCAACAGGCTTAAACAAAATATCAGAAATCAAACATAAGAGTCTAAAGAAAAATATTAACAAAGGCATAATAGCCTTGCAAACTAATAAGTTCGGTAACCAGCAAATTAACAACATTAAAAAGAAAAAGGAGGGAGCCCTTAAGATTTCTTGGCCTCTTTCCTCCTCAGGAGGATGTTCACCCAGTCTTTCGTTAGGAAGTCAAATAACATCTTAGAGTCCTCCTTAGACAGGTCCCCAACGACATCCTTGAGCAGGGACAGAGTGGTAGCCACCGCATGTGTCACTTTAACCATGAACTTGGTCAGTAGGTGCATACACTCCTCCAGTGCATGAATTCTCTCCCATGCCTCATTACTAGCCTTATACTAAGTACCTAGATGGCCTTCAACACCAATCTTTGTGGTATCTTGCACAAATAGGGGATTAGTAGCATTTTCAGAGACAACCTTAACAGGGGAGGAGATTGTTATGTGGGAAGGCATCTTGTCCACCATATCAAGGAACTGATCCTTTGTTAGGTCCACGTACCCTAGCTCAACCATCACCGAGACATGTGATACATCCTTATTCTCCTTACCCTCACCCGAATCTGACCTAGAGGAGTCTGAATCCTCCTCCTCCACCTCCTCTGTACCTCCCACCCCAAAGTTCACCATTTTTTCTTTCATCCTCCATTTGGGGCAGCTTGAATCCTCTAAATCTGACTCTTCCTCCTATGAGGCTCCCTCCTTCAACTTCCTCTTAGCATGGGATTTTGCTAACCTTCCCAACCTCCTCCTACCTCCTCTCCCCTCCTCCTCTGACTCCACCACCACCTTTTCCTTCCCTTTATCCTATCTCCTTCTCTTCCCCATGTGGGAGGGATTCACCGGGGACCCATTGGGTGAAAGCTATGGGGTAGGGGCTCTAGGACCCGTAATTCTAAGCGGAACAATTTGGCGCTGGGGATTTGGATGGACAGGAATGTCAATTTCCACAATCCTAGGGGGGGTAGGGCTAGGTGGAATTGGTACAACCTAAAAATTAAACCCTGGTGTAAAATGGTGAAATTAACCCCCTTTTTCATTTTTTCTTTCACATCAACAACAGAATCCTCTAAATCATGTAGCAAGAAGAAAGAAAGCGAAATGAAATGATGGTGGCGAAAATGATAGAGGAAAGTGATAGTAGTAGTAGACTCCATACCTTTCTTCCAAGGTAGGATATTTCATCAAAACTAGACAAACCTTGTTCCATGGGTCAAGAAGCTTCTCCCGCATAAAACCACCTCTATGTCAAATTGGTTCCTCACCATCCATGAAGAAACATTGCAGGCTTGCATCATCAATCACCCTCATCACCTTCTACCATTTCCTACCCCTCATGGGCAAGCCCATTGCCAAAGCAATAGCCTCCTCCAAAATATGAAACGAGATACCATTTATGGTAACTCGATGGTTCTCCTAGGAGTTTACAAATTGCATAGAGCAATTCTCATCATGCCCATTAAGTGCCTCCATAAACAAGACAAAACCACCCTCCTTCAGAATATACCACACTAGGGGCTTCCTCATGTTTTCATCGATCATGGCCGGTTCAATGCACATCAAATCGCCATCCATCTCTGCAATTTTCACCTCTCCCTTCTTTCCCTTCAAAGCCCAGACGCAATTTCTAAAAAAGACTTCACTCTTAAGCAAAAAAACCCACAAGTAGAGATGATAATCACAATTAATAGTAATAATGAAAACAACCAACTTGGTAAGAAAGATCACGTGTTAGCCACTATGATCTATCTTCCAATCGTTTCCATCATTCCTAACACATATCAAACCTTTAAAAACTAATTCCTTTCTCTACATGGTGTATAATGACTCATTTAGGGAAATAAATAAAAAATCCCCCATTTCAAACTTCTAATTTTTAAGACGTGTAATTAATGCTACCCATACTTAATTCTTTATACCTTGCCACTTGCACTTCAAGGACATGTCCTCCCTGCTAGCTCAACATCATTATACAAAATATCCAGCTAGGACTCATCATTTCTCACTTTGTGGCTCACTAACTCCCTTACCAACTTTGATAATGTGTTCAAATCCCTCCAACATTTAAGCCCCTTCGCCTTTAATTTGATTGTTGCCATTTCATTGGCCACACCATTTCCCTCCCAAAAGATATGATTCAAATCAAACCTATCAAGAGTAGTTAATAGGTACTTGATATCATCAATCACACATTTAATGGCCCATCCCTCCCTCATATTACCCTTGGTAGTCTCAATAATTATTTTAGAGTCTCGTTCAATTTGCACATCTCTCCAAACCACACTTATGACCAATTTCAATCCCCAATACAGAGCCATCACCTCCGCTATATTATTAGAAACTTTCCCTAACTCACCAGTATACACCAGCAACATCCTTCCCTTACTGTCCCTAACTATCCCTCCCCCCACCAAGCCCTCCTTTCTAGCTACACCATCGAAAATGAGTTTGACCCAATTTGTAGGAGGGGGTTTCCACCGGGTTCCTTTTCTAGCTAGAAGATTAGAATTATCGATTTCCATAATCCCTTTTGCCAATGACTAGCACTCTGCCACCCTAACCTCAAGTGTAGAAGGGGAAAATGTTGTTTTTCTCCATTTGGTGCAACTAATTTTCTCGACTATCAATTTATAGATCCTTTCCACAACGACAACCTCATCTCTCTCCTTATTTCTGAACACCCTATTATTATGCTCTTTCCAAATACCCCAACAAACATGGGGGGGAATGATCTTCCATAGACAGGTAAGGAGGGGGTGGGTAAAGGGGCCCCACCAGTTCATTACCAATTGCCCCAAGTCCACATTAAACACCCAGTTCACCTCCAGCATATGAAGAATTCTCTCCCACACCTTTGATGCATACCTGAAATGTAAGATAAAGTGGTTGATGTTTTCTTCCTCCATCTTACACATATGACATCTATTTGGTAATTGAAATCCCTGATTTATCAAGTTGTCTATAGTGAGAATTCTCCCATGAATGGTGGTCCACCAAAAAATATTGATCTTCAGGATTAAGTAATTAAACCAAACATTCCTCCATTCATTACCTTCAAGGGTTTTGTCGACCAATAATTTGTAGGCAGATTTAACTGAGAACTCCCCCATCGAGATAGCCTTCCAAATGAATTCATCAGTCCTATCTCTTCCTAGGATTCTGTAATTCTCCAGCAAGGAATTAAGCTCATTGATTAGCTCCCTTCTAGCCACAACATTCTCTTGTAAATTTTCCTTTTTCCACCTTCTTCCCTGAAAAATAAAATCAGCTACCATTCCACCCCCCAATCTTGTAGGTAGTACCAGAGAGATCCAAACTTAGTTTTTATTAAAGGTTTATCTATAAGCCATGGATCCTCCTAGAAATTAATCTGGTTACCATTCTCCACAAACCATCTAACACCCTCCTTCAAAAGGGTTATATTTCTCACAATATTTCCCTAGATTTTTGAGCCCATAGGAAGATCATTTCTCTAGGTGTAGTGAGAGAACATCAAGTTTCCAAGGTACTTAGCTCTCATAATATTACACCAATTATCTTCTCCCTTCATTAGTTCCACTCCATCTTTGTGAGAAGTGCATTATTCAAATTAGTTATCTTCCTTACTCCCAAAGCACCTTTCTATTTTGGTTTACAAATCGTTTTCGAGTTGGCCAAACTTATTCTAATCTTCTCTTTCCCTCCAGACCAAAGGAAGTTATGTTGAATTTTCTCCAGTTTATTCACCATACACTGAAATTTTTTAAATAACGATAGGAAGTACACACGTAATCCTTGGAGGGAGGAAATCAGTAGTTACAGCTTGCCTGCACTACTCAAAGTTTTACCTTTCCATCTAATCAACTTTTAGTCCATTCTTTCTAGAATCCCATTCCAAAAGTTGTTACTTACATCTTTCATGGCTAATGGGAGACCCTTGTAAATATCTGGTAACTCAGCATTGATTGCACTCTAAAATATTAATAATCCTCCACTGTAGGTTAGGGAGGGTATTAAAGAAGAACACCTTGCTTTTGTCAAAATTGATCTTTTGACCCACATTCATTGCATAAATATCTAGCACTGACTTCCAAGCTCTGGCTTCACTCATCGGGGACTCCCCACTTTAAGAAAGGCATCATCCACAAACTATTGAATCACTTCAGGAGGTAGTGTGGAAGTAGGTTTAATTCTTTTGATTATCCCCCCCTCCAAATTTCTCCTAAATGCTCTTCCCAGGACTTCAACAACCATAATAAACAAGTAGGGAGAGATGGGATCACCTTGCCTAAGTCCTCTCTCCCCACAAAAATTTCCCCAAGATGACCCATTAACCATCACAAAATAGCTAATAGTTTCTAGCATCGACTTCACTAATCTAATAAACTTCTAACTAAGGCCTATCCTTTCCATAACTTTATACAAGAAGGTCCAATTAATCCTATCATAAGCTTTAGAGATGTCGAGTTTCAAGGCCATACCAAGATTATGACTTTTCTCCATAGAGTGCAAGAATTCATGCATTGTTATAGTAGCATCCAAGATTTGTCACTCTGGGACAAACCTGCTCTGTGCTTTTCCTATGAACTTATGCAGTAGTGGCTTCAACCTATTCACTAAAATTTTAGAGAATATCTTGTAAGTAGTGTTACATAGACTAATCAGCCTGAAGTCAGAAAGGACCTCTAGGTCTTTCACCTTGTGAATCAGTACAGTGAAGGTTTTGTTGAGCTATTTAAGAAGCTTTTTGATTCTAAAAAATCGTAGGCCATTCGAATGAGGTCCAACTTGATAACTTCCTAGAAGTGCTGAAAGAATGTTGGCAAGAACCCATCTAGTCTTGGGGATTTGTAAGCTTGCATAGAGAACATAGCTATGTGGACTTCCTCCTTAGTCACCATTTTCACTAACTCCTCATTGTCTTCAACCGATATCATGGAGGGCATCAAATCAATCAGCCATTTCCTATCCTCCTCTCTAAAGTCTCTTTGCTCTTCTAGGTTAGAGTTTCTAAAGTAAGCCATTGCCCAGCTCCTGATCTCCTCAGGCTTAAATAAATTCACATTAGTGTCATCTTTGATGTTATCAATTGTATTTCTCCATTTATAAGTTGAGTCAGATCTATGAAAAAATGGAATATTCCTGTCACCCACTTTGAGCCATAACACCCTGGATCTCTGCTTCCAATAAGTCTCCTCCCTTATCATCGTTTCCTTCCACTCTTTTCTATATTTATCCTCCTCTTGAATAATTTTATCCATGGGTATACCTTCCCCCATAGCTTTCTAGATCTCAACTAACTTCCCTTCCACCTCAACCTTAGTCTTGAAGATATCACCAAAAAAAAATTCTTCTAGGGCTGTACATTTCATCTTACATTCTCTAGCTTAACAGAGAGTCTATACATTGTTGTTCCTTTAATTCTAATACCCCACCACTCAACCACCCTAGAGTTGAAGTCAAAATGGGATTGCCACATTATTTTATATATAAAAGGTTTTGGGCACCCAGAGGAACTTCCTTCTACCTAAAAAGGATAGGGGTGTGGTCTGCGATTGTCCTAGGTAATCCCATAAGAGATGAGGAAGTTAATCCTTCCCATCCAATCGGGACCAAAAGTCTATCTAATTTGACTTGAATGAGGTCAACATGCTTCCTATTATTCGACCATGTGAACTTCACTCCACACATCTCCATATCCAATAAATCATTATTATCTATAAAATCAGCTAAGTCTTTCATACTATCATTAAAATCTATCAAACCTCCAATTTTCTCTCAAGGGTAAAGAGGGGAGTTAAAATCTCTCATACAAAAGGTGTTCTTATTTTGGGAGAGAAAAGTAGAGAGCTCCTCCCATAAGTTGTGCCTTCCACTTCTGGTATTAGGAGCATACACATTAACAATATTCCAAGTCTTGTCTCCTTTCTTATGTTCCATTATAAGATATAACTTAGAACTATAAATTAAACTTCCATTACTAGCATTTGGGTTCCAGAAGGTAGCCACTCCTCTTGACGCACCTTCTACTTTACTGTAGCAAAAATTCACTCCTGGCCAAAAATAATTTGCTATATTCTTCAAATTAATCATAGTCATCTTAACCTCCTGGATGAGTAGGATATTAGTTCTATGGTTTTCCAACTATTGTTTGAGGGAAAACTTCTTATGAGGGCTATTTAACCCCCTCATGTTCCATGATAGAATAATTATCTTCTTCATTTTGACAGTGATTCCAAAGTGGCCTGCCTACCACTTGCCACCTTTCTTGCTATCTGTTTTGCTTTCTTACTTTGTTTTCCTAACTTCCCTACATCCAACTTCAATTCCACTACCATCTCAAGTTTCCTTGAAACTCTTGTCTGTCATCTTTGAGTTTGCCACTTCCCTTCCATATCATCTAGTTGGGCCATAGAATCCACCATCATGTTTGGTTGTTGTCCTCATTCCAAAAAAGGACCCTAGTGACCTCTCCCTCCTTTGAGTCATTCTCCTCACCATTCCCCGAGGCCTTATCTATATGTCCTCTGCAAACCTCCTCAATCACCAGGTTCCTAAAAGGGGTACTAAGGAGCTCCTCAATTCCTTGCAGAAAGGGAAAAGAAATTTCCCCTTCCTCCAAACCTCCCAATTCTCCTTCTTGTGTCCAAAGTGTCTCAAGGTCCCGAACCGAATCAAACTTTCCCACCAATTCTTCCTTCCTATCCCTCCTCATCTCTATATGAGGGTTTTCTTCTTACTCCTTCCTAGTAAGGGAAGTCAACCCCTTTTCCATTTCTACTTGAGAGACCTTCACTTCAAGCTCTTTCCTGGGAGGGGGAGTCACCACCTTTACATCACAATCAAGAGAGCCTGAACCCTCCACCCCTAACTCTTGAGGATCCCTCCAATCAATAACACCCTCAACACTCCCCTCAGCCAACCTATCCAGCTTCTTACGATCTACAATCAAATGCCCAAATGACAAGCATTTTTGGAAAAACAACCACACATTCTCATAAATGATGGGTTGAATCTTCTTTTTCCACTTCAAGCTTAGTGTAATAGAATCAGGTGAGTTAGTTCCCACCTCCACATTTACACTAAACCTCACAAAGACTACCCGAGACCTCTGCAAAGTTACCATATACACAACTACAAAGCATCCAAAGGAGTCCCCAATGGATTTCAAGATCCTCTCATCCCAAAACTCTAGTGGAAGGCTTGGTAACCTGACCTAGACTGGAGCCATCTTATTTAGCTCTTTGACTAGGTCCAACACCAGATGCCACTTTGCTACCACTAGGCTACACTTTCTATATGATCACGAATCAACCATCACCATAGTTATATCTTTTTCTACTTTAAATTTAAAGCATAATAGGCCCCCTGACATGGCTGAAACCATCACACTTCCTTTCAACTTCCATTTTTGACGAACCCACTTCCTGACCATCTCAATCAATGAGCTAAAGGAAAGAAATCTACCAATGAGGCAGAGCTTCAGATTAGTTGACATACTATCAACCAAACTATTCTATACCACTATTTCCATCCCCTCCTCACCATTGATCACTTTAGGAGCTTCCAATGGGGTATCAATCACTTTCTCTCCAAGAACAACTTCCTTCCAACCTAGAGCCCTAGAATGACTCGCTTTAATCTCTTGGCCCACCAACTAAGCACTCAAATGGCTCGTTTGAACCTCCTAGCCCACAAACAGGGCCGTTGACTCCATCAGCACCCCCCACCAATAGGATTAGTAGTGTCAACATTCCCCTAGGTAACCCTAGTCACAGTTAGAACAAGATGTAGGTCTAGGCAGGGATCCAAGACTATGCTCAACCCCTCGAGAGCATCCACACTCATCCAAATTCAAAAAAATAGTCAAGTGGGAAACAAAAAGTTGCAGAGCATTTTTTCTGTTACATATATTAATTTTTGTTTCTTTTTTAATGAGGGTAACATCAAATTTTGACACTATCAAAATGATAATAATGGTGGCTCCTTGAAAATTTGAAAAAGCTCCCTAACTTATCATCATTTATCATTCTTTGATATGGATAGTCCAAGGCCTTTCATTGAGCCATGGCCACATTATATCTTCCTTTAGCAATCTATTAAGCATGACCTCCTACCTGTGATTGACTTATTCACCAATATGGTCTCAAAGCTTATCTTTTGGAGTCCTAAGAAAATATTCCTATTGATGGGTCTACATCATGAAATAATTGTAATTGAGGAGACTTCCTTGTCAATGAGTAAGGGTTCTTTATGTGGGACTAATAATAAAATGAATTGGAATCGATTGATCTTTTATGGGCATAATGTTTGTATATGTCTGAAGGTAGAGCTAGTTATCAACATTTATCTTGCATTGACTCGACTTTTCTAGAACATTATAGATGAGAGGGATTAGGGTATGTGCAAGATCATGGTGTGCCCAAAAGTAGTGATGTGAAAAAAATAGAGTTTGAAAATGTCTAAAAGCTCTTCAAAATCCGCTCTGACTATTTTTCACCTATCTAGGCACCAAACGTAGAAAGTAAGGCTCGAGCCTTATCGGATATCCGATAACAAAATATATCTAATATATTATACTATAATATAATAATAATATTATTATATTATTATATTATAATATATATTATAGTATAATATAATACATTACCTAATATATAGTATTATAATATAAAATATACTATATAGTAATGTAATATAATATATATAAAATATCATATAATATAATATAAAATATAATATAATAATATAATATAATAATAAAATATAATAATAAAAAAAAATATAATAATTAAAAAGTAATATATTATAATATAATATATAATAAAAAAGTATTTTATAATATAATATAGAATTTGGCGAGCATTATATGAACCGGCACATATCGGATATTCAATATCTGTAACTCAATAATTTTTTTTTAAAAAACAAACCCATGAGCTCATTTTTACACTAGATTTCAAGCCCGTGATCAGATATTGGATATCAAATCGGATATACAATAAAAAGGTTTTTTTTTGTTTTTTTAATAATTTTTAACATAAATTCAATAGATTTGATCATGATTTTGTTAGTTTTAGTTGAATCTAGGATTTTTTTGAAAAAAATTATAAAAATTAAGGTTTTTTTTAATATATATTACGCTTTGCAATTTAATAGGAATGGCTAATCAAAATGATGACACTAAGGCAGGGAATAATATTCCTCATAACCCCCCACCAAACGATCCACTGCCCCCACAAAACTATCCAGCAAATGATCCTCTACCCCCTCAAAACCCTCCTCAAATCAAGGATTTGATAAATGAAAATCTCACTAAATTGAGGGGTTTGCAAAGAACATATAATAATGTACCTACATTGGCTCCTATGTTATCCATGTTAAACACCATAGTGGATAACATTGAAACCCTTACCAACCAACAAAATGCCACTCTTCATTGGCATGATGAAATGCATGAGACGTTTGATGATGGTTTGGACCATGATGAGGTTGTGGCCCTCAATATAACCAAAGAGGATTTGGCTAGCCTTTTTGCGAACCCAAAAATGGGTATACCAGTTGACCCAAAAAAATCCAAACTATCAATTAAATGGTACACAAATGATGCCATATATGCAAACTTTTGGGATCATTGGTGGATGATTTTTGATATCCCTTCATATAGAAATTTAAATGTGCCATTTTATTTCCTTAGAAAATTATATGCAGAATTTGTGTTAAAAATTGAAGTGAACTATTGGAGCATGAAGCTCAACATGAGTGTGGGACTAGGAGCTCCTTAGGATAGACCCTCTTCCCAGTAGAAGAAAGCTGGCACTTTTGTCCCCTCCACTGATATCTCCCCCATCCTCAAGTGCAGCATCCTGATATTATGGTAGAGGCTAGCTCTCAGACCATCATAACCATTCATAGGCTGAGTACCCTAATGATATCTTAGGCTAGGTCAGTCTTGCCTCCTTATGTTGATGATGTTGGTGCCAGTTCATCATCAGCTATCTCATCACATGTTTGTGTGCCTCACAATTGCATTACGTGCAATAATATTTGCCTGGGTACCATAGGTGATCTTCTTGAATATCATTTTGTATTAGACGAGGATACACCAGACACATGCGTAGAGGCTACAGACCTTGATGCAAGAGAGGAGGGGAATGCAAAGGCATGGAATCCTTCAGTGTCGGTACGTGTATACATTTTTTTGTTATGACATATGCAATTTAAAGTTAATTTTTATAATAGAGTAATTTTATTTTTTAAGCCATACTGACTTATACATGTATGTGATCTTCATTCATGTTTAGTTGATGACTAAGGAGGAGCCACACTCTCGGCCATTTCATTTGGCCTTGAGACATGTACGGTACATTATGTTGTGTTCATATTGTTTTTTCTATTTGATATTGTAGCATATATGGTTGCTAATATTTCTTTTATCTTGTAAGTACCATCTATTCTAGGGGGACAAAGTGTGGGGGATGAGCCAGCATGCATCGACAAAGGAAAGGTAATTAGGTGCTTTCTATTTGATTAAATATTGATGCATTTTTGTAAAATGTTTGTGGTAATGAAATTTAATTACATTCTTTATTGTATATAGGGTGTGGCTACTGGCGATGAGCCTGTATAGATTCTGCATCGTAGATGATCAGGCATTTCCATTCACACCAAGAGCCCCATTGTATGTATAAGAATCATTTATTTTTTATTTTTTTTATCTTCATAAAAAAATGCAAAACTAATTTCCATGATATTAAAAACTACTATTTTTTATCTCATAGGAGACTCCTAGTGCACATGAGGTTCGATGGGAGAGTTATGTAGATTTGATGATGCAACCACTCTATCCTAAGGAGGAGCCTACAACAGTAAGTTGTAGTTTGAATTCATGATTAAATATGTTATAAATTTAGCATGCTATGAATTATAATGTTATAGTTTAAGTTTTAGATTCATCTGACAAACGTATTTGAACATACACAACCCATAATCAATGAGGTAGAAGCATTGCCAAGGGCATATGAGAGGACTCTAGACCGACATAGGAGGTTGACAAGAGAGCTATTTATTATGAAATTTTAATAGTATAAATCTTCATTACAAAAAAAATCATTATGCATTTGAGTAATTCAATGTTAGATATAAAGAATCATATAAATTTAGTAGTCTAACTTTGGGTTTTCCTTTTTTGTTTATGTAGGAGGCATCTGATCCACCTAGTGCAATGAAGAGACTGCATTTTGATCATCCATCAGCACCCTAGGATAGTATAGTTGTCATAGGATGCATCATGAGACATTTTGAGATGGCATATGCCACATTGTTTACAGAAACATTCATATTATACACATTTTGATGGCATGATCAACCACATTTTGTATATGGATCTATGTATTTTGATATATATATTTGAGTACTTTGTCTATGGATACATGATCTTTTATATATATTTGCGTAAAATTTTGTGTATGGATACATGTATTTTGATATATATTTTTGTCATTTATGTGCACAATGATATACATATTAATTTAGTATCTAGTATTGTTCAATTTATCATGGATCATGTGTATTGTTCATATTTATGGAATATCATTAATTTTGATTATGCTTGTTATATTTGATTCAAATGAAATAATTTGTGAATAAAAATTTAACAACCTTTATTATCAAATTTGGATGAAATTTTTAATTTGAAGTGCTATCATGACATAAACACACTTGTTAACCTCCTACACAAGGTTCAGATAACCCCAAATTTGATTTTAAACTCCACCTTCAACCCCGAAACTAACTCTTGGCTTCAAATCTAATCTCAACATAGTTAAGGACTCCACTCATCAACCATGGATTCTATTCCCAACCATGAACTCATTTGTAGACTCATAATCTTTGATAACTAGCACTTCACTTTGTTACTATCCTCATACTACAACTTTTCAATTTCAACATAATCTCAAAATATCCCAACTTAAGAGACTTGATTGGATCAAATCTTTTTCACTTTGTTACTATCTCTCAAAAATGAGATAGGTTATTTTAGGCCTCAGCATCACTGTCCTGTAGCATTCAACGGCTCATCAATAGCCCTCATGAGCTCTGAGTTATGACCCTTGAAATATCAACCTCGAAATGCACTTAGAGCACCTTGGAGACTCCTCAATATGGGGTGGCCATGGATGATGGATGGTCTTCAGGGCTAGAACAAGGGTGTTGCTAGGTTTCACCCACCCACTTGGAGCTAATGGCACTGACGATTTGATGCCAAGATTAGCGGTTTCAAAGTTATGCTATGGTGCACCTATGAACTGAGGCACACTGCGAGTTTTGGAATCGAGCGAGATCACTATGCCAAATCCAAATGGAATGTGATCTCTCAAAAATTAGATAGGTTATTTTTGGCCTTAGCATCACCGTCTTGTAGCATTCAACAATTCATTGATAGCCATCACAAGCTCCAAGTTATGACCCTCAGAAGATAGACCTAGAAACACACTTAGAGCACCTTGGAGACTCCTTGGTATGGAGTGGTCGTGGATGATGGATGATCTCTATGGCCAAAAAAAGGGTGTCACGAGGGTTCACCCACCACCTAGAGCTAATGGCGCTAAATATTCGATGCCAAGATCAACGGTTTCAAAGTTACATAGTGGTGCACTTATGAACTGAGGCACACTACGAGTGTTGGCATTGAGCGAGATCGCTATGCCAAATCCAAACGGAATGTGATATCTCAAAAATGAGATAGGTTATTTTAGGCCTTAGCATCACTATCATGTAGCATCCAACATTTAATCAATAGCCCTCACAAGCTCTGAGTTATGACCCTTAGAAGATCGACCTCAAAAGGCACTTAGAGCACCTTGGAGACTCCTTGGTATAGGGTGGCTGTGGATGATGGATGGTGACTATGGCCAGAAAAAGGGTGTCACTAGGGTTCACTTTCCCACCTAGAGCTAATGGAATTGACAATTCGATGCCAGGATTAGTGGTTTCAAAGTTACACTCTGGTGCACCTATGAACTGAGACACACTGCGAGTTTTGGCATCGAGCAAGATCGTTGTGTTGAATCCAAATGGAATGTGATATCTCAAAAATGAGATAGGTTATTTTAGGTCTCAGCCTCACCATCCTATAGCATTCAATAGTTCATTGATAGCCCTCATGAGCTCCAAGTTATGACCCTTGGAAGATAGACCTCGAAATGCACTTAGAGCACCTTGGTACGGGGTGGTCGCGGATGATGGATGATCTTTGTTGCCAGAAAAAGGGTGTCACTAGGGTTCACCCACCCACCCTAGGCTAATGGTACTGATGATTCAATGCCAAGATCAATGGTTTCAAAGTTACGCGATGGTGCACCTATGAATTGAGGCACACTACGAGTTTTGGCATTGAATGAGATTGTTGTGCTGAATCCAAACGAAATGTGATATCTCAAAAATGAGATAGGTTATTTTAGGCCTCAATATCATCATCATGTAGTATCCAACGGTTCATCAATATCCCTAACGAGCTCCAAGTTATGATCCTTAAAAGATTGACCTTGAAATGCACTTAGAGCACCTTAGAGACTCCTCAGTACAAGGTGGCTGCAAACGATGGATGGTCTCCATGGCTGGAAAAAGAGTGTCACTAGGGTTCACCCACCCACCTAGAGCTAATGGCACTGACGATTCGATGCCAAGATCAATAGTTTCAAAGTTACACTATGGTGCACCTATGAACTAAGGCACACTATGAGTTTTGGCATCGAGCGAGATCACTGTGCCAAATCCAAATGGAATGCGATCTCTCAAAAATGAGATAGGTTATTTTAGGTCTTGGCATCACCATCCTGTAGCATTTAATAGTTCATTGATGGCCCTCACAAGCTCTAAGTTATGACCCTCAGAAGATTGACCTCAAAACGCACTTAGAGCACCTTGGAGACTCCTCGGTACGAGGTGGTCGCGGATGATGGATGGTCTCTATGGCCAGAAAAAGGGTGTCACTAGGGTTCACCCGCCCACCTAGAGCTAATGGTGCTAACAATTCAATGCCAAGATCAGCAGTTTCAAAGCTATATTGTGGCACACCTATGAACTAAGGCACACTACGAGTTTTGGCATCGAGCGAGATCGATGTGCCAAATCCAAATAGAATGTGATCTCTTAAAAATGAGATATGTTATTTTAGGTCTCAGCATCACCATCCTAAAGCATTTTATAGTTCATCGATATCCCTCACGAGCTCTGAGTTATGACCCTCAGAAGATCGACCTCAAAACACACTTAGAGCACCTTGGAGAATCCTCAATATGGGGTGGTCACGAATGATGGATGGTCTTTGTGGCTGAAACAAGGGTGTAACTAGGGTTCACCTACCCACTTGGAGCTAATGGTGCTGATGATTTGATGCCAAGATCAGCGGTTTCAAAGTTACGCTATGGTGCACCTATGAACTGAGGCACACTATGAGTTTTGGCATCGAGTGAGATCACTGTGCCAAATCCAAACGGAATGTGATATCTCAAAAATGAGATAAGTTACTTTAGGTCTCAACATCAATGTCTTGTAGCATTCAATAGTTCATCAATAGCCCTCACGAGCTTTGAGTTATGACCATTAGAAGATCAACCTCGAAATGCACTTAGAGCACCTTGGAGACTCCTTGGTACGAGGTGGCCACAGATGATGGTTGGTCTCCATGGCTAGAACAAGGGTGTTACTAGGGTTCACCTACCCACCTAGAGCTAATGGTGCTGACAATTTGATGCCAAGATTAGTGGTTTCAAAGTTACATTATGGTGCACCTATGAACTGAGGCACACTACAAGTTTTGGCATCGAGTGAGATCGTTGTGCCAAATTCAAATGGAATGTGATCTCTCAAAAATGAGATAGATTATGTTAGGTCTCAGCATCACAATCCTATAGCATTTGATAGTTCATCGATAGCCTTCACGAGCTTCAAGTTATGACCCTCGAAAGATTGACCTCGAAATGTACTTAGAGCACCTTGGAGACTCCTCGGTACAGGGTGGCCATGGATGATGGATGGTCTTTGTGGCCAGAAGAAGGGTGTCACTAGGGTTCACCCACCCACTCGGAGCTAATGGCACTGATGATTCAATACCAAGATCATCGGTTTCAAAGTTACGCTATGGTGTACCTATGAATTGAGGCACACTACAAGTTTTGGCATTGAGCGAGATCGTTGTGCCAAATCCAAAAAAATGTGATCTTTCAAAATGAGATAGGTTATTTTAGGTCTCAATATCACCATTTTGTAACATTCAAAAATTCATCGATAGCCCTCACGAGCTCTGAGTTATGACCCTTGGAAGATCGACCTTCAAATGCACTTAGAGCACCTTGGAGACTCCTCGGTATGGGGTGGCTATGGACGATGGATGATCTCTATTGATGGAACAAGGGTGTCACTAGGGTTCACCCACCCACCTGGAGCTAATGGCTTTAATGATTCGATGCCAAGATCAGCGGTTTCAAAGTTACACTCTAGTGATCCTTTAATGTTAGAATGTTATTTTTATGCACTTTTATGAATGTGTATTTGAAAATTGAATAAGTTTTACAAATTGAATAATTCAAAAACATGGAAACTAATCTCTCATGTCTAAAAGATAGAGACTAATAAGTATGAATCTAATCCTTAAGTAGTCTAGTCAATTCAATACTATATTATAGATCTCTTTAGATGGTTGTATAGATCTCTTTAGGTGGGTGTATAGATAAAGACAGTGGCTATAACAACTTACCAAGGGGAATTTTCTATGCTTAGTTTTCTTCATGAAGAGAATAAACATTTCCCACATGCCCATTTCTTGAACTACTTACAAAATGAAGAAAACATCAGAAGTGTAATTTGATGACAACAATTCAACTCTTTAATTAAAGATTTAATAATATTAATATTATCTAATGTTTAATATTAAAAAGTGTAATTTTATTCTTCTTTTTTGATATAATTGGATACCTACAAATGTTTTTTGAATTCTAGATGTTTCTTTTGATGAATGCCCCTTTTATTGTTCAAGAACATTCAAAGCCAAAAATTTTAAGTAAAAATGGAGGATCTTATTTAATGAAGCTTGTGCACACTATGTTCTATTGTAAATTCTTTAAAAAGAATGTATGCATTGTATCAATCTCTTGTGATACTACAAGAAAGATTCTATAACTTGCAATAAACATATTCCATAACAAATAATCACATACATTAATCATTTAGAGAGAAATTTGTATAACATGTGGCTACAAAAGCATGGAGTTATAAGAAGGAAAAAAAGAATATTTTATACATTTAATTTATGTTAACATCAACCCTAGCTTTGTGATTAAGTTGACTTCAAAACCATCATGGGTCTTGGCTAGGTTGGGTTACATAGGTATTCACTAGGTTAGGGTCTTGGCTTATGTAAGCGACACAATTTTTTGTATAGGGTTTAGGTTTCTAGCTTAGAGGGTGTTTTCATGTTGGAGTGCTTGAGATATGTTTTGTGTTTCCCAATACAACCTAGCTCTATGTTCAATCTCTTGCTTCTTCTCTTAGTGGTGACTTTATTCTCTCTTACTCATGATTATTCTCTTTTCTTACCTATGGTGAATGGCTATGTTGATATGTGAGAGTAATGTTAGGCAATTTGTGAGAGATCAAGATTCTATTTAGTTTCTTTGGCCCCTCTCTCTCTTTATCTTGGTGATCATATTTGATTATCGTTTGTGCTTCAAGGTTTATTCTTTTTTAAAATCTATGTTTGTGGTAGTTGGGATGCAACTTTAATAGTAAGTATGACGTAGTAGTATGTGTCTTTCTCCTCCATTTGATTTTTCTCCATGCACATGTTGAGAATTTTTTGGGGATTCTCTATGAGGACTCTTCATTTCTTCTATAGTGTCTCGATTTCTCATCCTTCTCAGAAGATTAAATTTCGTATGGTTGTTTTTGGTGGATCATCTTACATGGTGGAGATCTCCCCTCTAAAGGGTGGGAAGTGTTCTATTTATTTAATAGCATTTTTTTGGATATCTGGAGGTTGTATGGTTGAAGATCATTTTTTTTTCCATGCCATGATTTTTGCACTAGGAAATTGGCTCAAAGAAGAGAAATAATGACGTTTTTGTGCTTCTCGTTAATAGTTTAAAAGGGCATTTTCTAGATATTATTTTTCTTTGGTTGGGAAGACATGGAAATTTTGGTAGACTTGGAATGTTTAGGATCCTTAGAAAAATCATTGACTGTTTGGGGCATTTTTCAAAACCCTACAAGGTTCTAGGTTCCTTTCAAAAATCCATTGGACTTGTCTTTGGAGGTATACCTCCTTAGCTAAGTTTCTTTTTATGTTGTGTTGTTGTTCTAAGGATCTTCTCGCTATAAATGGTTTCAAGGGCTTGCCAACCCCTTCGTATGTAAAAGTAAAATCTAAAATGTAACTAAAGAGTAAAAATCTTATAGAAAGTTTATAAAAATTGAAAAACCACCTCTCTGTGAAATTAATATATCACAATGATGTAAAAGAGGCAATCATGGAAAAAATTAAATTGATCTTTTCTTTTCAAGTACTAAATTATATCATGTAATTTAGACCACTCATCATAAATAAAAATAGAATAATTCAAATCTTTTGCATGTATTTGGATGTGTATGTGTTATTTTGAATAACTTGTCTTTTTCATTATTACAAAAACCATATACAAAAAAATTCACATTTTACATCATAATACATCATAAATATTAGGAATTCTCCCCAACACCACCCCACCCCACCCCCCAACTCTTCATGATGTACCCACATTCCAATATCATAAAAAAATTAGTAACTTATTGTATTAAAATAGATAATCAGTAGTTCATTGAATCATTTTGAAGAAAATAACATAAGAAGTAAATATACCTAGTTGAGTGTTCCAATAGGGTCCTCTCTCTATTTTAGGGTCTCCAAAAAGGCTTCATGATCAACATTAGTAATAGTAAAAAGTTCTTTTACTTTTGGTCTTCCTTGATGCTTCAACAACTTTACATTTGTTGCTATAATAAGATGTGAATATATGAGAATTATTTTGTGCTTCTAATAGTCTTTGAATGCAGGAATTCCATTCCTTCTAAGCATGTATGTCTACAGCCATATTCCAGTGACAACCACTGAACCAGTAGGATATGTGAATCCATCATCATTTGTGATCAGTTGTGCAAGTTTTTGTTTACCTCTTACACAATGTGCTAACCAATAATCAGATTTCTCATCATTCCTCTATTGTGCAACCAATGCAAAGACATGTCCTAGCTAAAGTAGATCTAATAGATGGTTATGCTCAAGTGAACTTTCAATGTCATCATTTCTAATAAAGGGTATGATAGAAAATGGAGTAAGATAATTTGGAGCCCATGTGTCCACCCACTCACTCGAATCACAGTGATCCCAATCACACTGAAAACAACTAGGAAAAAAGAAAGCTAGCTATCGTGTCCAAATGGTCCATGTACTAGAATCAGAGCTCTGAAATGAATGCATTTTTTATGAGTATCTCACTATAGCACAATCTGATCTATCACCTATGGACCCTTCCTCAACCAACCAAAAGAACTTGCATACCGTTGAATCCTTCTCCCTATTATTTTTCCCAATGCTATTGAGAGCACTGAAAAGATTCTTCACAATAATGGCATTTCTTTCTAACTTTTTATTGACACGGATCTTCAATTTGGAAAGCATAGGTCTCATCTTTTGCATTTTTAATAAGTGCATGAAAAGCTGAGATTGCTCCACCATTGTCTTGTTGTTGAAAAAAATCTTATATAGTCTTGAAGCCCATAACCAAATGGCTCTTTTCAATTTTTTCCCTTCCAAACTGGTAATAGTCATTTCATCAATTTCAATTATCCATTTTGGTGTTCTAGAACCTTTATGTTGATTATAATTAGGAGATATGTAAGGTTCTTCTGCATTAGGTTCCTATGCATTGTCATGTTCAACATGTTCAATTGTGCAATTTACATTATCACCTGGTAGCATTTCATCCTCAAAATTTTCATTCTCTAAATTTTCAATTCTGGCATTATCATTTTCAATTGGTACATTTTCATTCCCCAAGTGCACATATTCATTATCTGACTCTATGATTTCACCTTCAACTAATTCATCATCTACTTGACTGACATTTAACATACCTTGTCTTTTCATTCAGTGTTCCATTTTGTCCCTTTCCCTATATGCCACAATGTCTTCATTGGATACCTTCCTTTTGTATTTAGCCTTTTGACAACTGTTTCTCCCCATTCATATGACAATATCAGACACCTAGGGTTATATTATGAAACTTTTTTCGATTGGTTGGGCCCCAAACCATGACTTTTTGTAAAACCCATGAAAAAGACCCCTAAAGAGTGATGTTGTCGAGTCTGTAGTGATAGGGAATATATGGGGAAATCATGCTAGTAATATCAAATATCTGATATTGGCCCCAAAAAAATTAGAGGCAAAAACAAATTTGTGAGTAATATGACTATTTTGAGTTCTGAAATATGTAAAGATATAATATATAATATAATAACGTAACTATTATATATAATATAATATGTAATCTATATATTATATAATAATATTATATTATATAATATATAATAATAGATTATGTTATTATTATTATAATATATAAATATGATATATATAATTATTATACTATATTATTATTATTATTACTATATTATGATGACATATGTCCCTAGGGGTCCTAGGACCCCTAGGGACATGTTAGAGTCATTTATATGGATTGAAGGGGGTCATAGGATGACCTATGACCCCTTTGACGCATTCCATGATGACATATGATCGTTTATATGGGTCGAAGGGGGTCACAAGATGAACTTTGACCACTTTTGACGAATTCCATGATGACATATGTCCCTAGGGGTCCTAGGACCACTAGGGACATATTAGAGTCGTTTATATGGATCGAAGGGGGTCATAGGATGACCTATAACCCCTTTCGATGCATTCCATGATGACATAGGTCCCTAGGTGTCCTAAGAACCCTAGGGACATATTAGAATCATTTACATGGGTCAAAGGGAGTTACATGATGACCTATGACCCCTTTAGATGCATTACATGATGATATATGTCCCTAGGAGACCTAGGACCCCTAGAGACATATCAGAATCATTTATGTGGGTCGAAGGGGGTCACAAGATGGCCTATGACCTCTTTTGATGCATTCCATGATGACATATGTCCCTAGGTTTCCTAGAACACCTAAGGACATATTATAATTGTTTATATGGGTTGAAGGGGGTTAGAGGATGACCTATGACACCTTTCGATGCATTCCATGATGACATATGTCCCTAGGGGTCCTAAGACCCCTAGGGACATATTAAACTCATTTATATGGGTCAAAAGGGGTCACAGGATAACCTTTGACCCTTTTCGACACATTCCATGATGACATATGTCCCTAGGGGTCTTAAGAACCCTAGGAACATATTAGACTTGATTATATGGGTCGAAAAGGGTCACAGGTGGGTCATAGGATGACCTATGACCCCTTTCGATGTTTTCCATGACAAAATATGTCTCTAGGGGTCCTAGGACCCATAGGGACATATTAGAATCGTTTATATGGGTCGAAGGGGGTCACAACAAGACCTATGAACCCTTTCGACGCATTCCATGACAACTTATATCCCTATAGGTCCTAGGAACCCTATGGACATATTAGAATCATTTATATGGGTCAAAGGGCCCTTTCAACACATTCAATGACAACATATGTCATTAGGAGTCTTAGGACCACTAGGGACATATTAGACTCATTTATATGGGTCGAAAGGGGTCACAAGATGACCTATGATCCCTTTCGATGCATTCCATGATGACATATGTCCCTAGGGGACCTAGGACCCATAGAGACATATTAGACTCATTTATATGGGTTAAAGGGTGTCACAAGATGACCTATGACCCTTTTCTACACATTCCATGACAACATATGTCCATAGGGATCCCAGGACCCCTATGGACATAATAGACTCATTTATATGGCTTGAAGGGGGTCACAAGATGACCTATGACCCCTTTTGATGCATTCCATGATGAAATATATCCCTAGGGGTACAAAGACCCCTAAGCACATATTAGAATCATTTATATGGGTCGAAAGGGGTTACAGGATGACCTCTGACCCCTTTCAATGCATTTCATGATGACATATGTCCCTAGGACCCCTAAAGACATATTAGAGTCATTTATAAGGGTTGAAGCGAGTCACAAGATCACCTATGATCCTTTTCAATGCATTCCATGATGACATATGTACCTAGGGGTCCTAGGAAAGCTAGAGACATATTAGAATTGTTTATTTGGGTCGAAGGGAGTCACAAGATGACCCATGACCCCTTTTGACACATTCCATGACAACATATGTCCCTAGAGGTCCTAAGACCCTGAGGGACATATTAGACTCATTTATATGAGTTGAAGGGGGTCACAGGATGACCTATGACCCCTTTCGACGCATTCCATGATGACATATGTCCCTAGGGGTCCTAGGACCCCTAGGGACATATTAGACTTGTTTATATGGGCTGAAGGGGATCACAAGATGACCTATGACCCTTTTTGATGCATTTGATGATGACATATGTCCCTAAAGGTCCTAGGACACCTAGCAACATATTAGACTCATTTTTATGGGTCGAAGGGGGTCATAAGATGACCTATTACCCCTTTAGATGCATTCCATGATGAAATATGTCCAAAGAGATTCTAGGACCCCTAGAGACATATTAGAATCATTTATATGGGTCGAAAGGGGTCATAGGATGACCTATGATCCCTTTTGACACATTCCATGATGACATATGTCTTTAGCAATCCTAGCAACCCTAAGAACATATTAGACTCATTTATATGGGTCGAAAGGGGTCATAAGTTATTCGGCACATTCCATCATGACATATGTCCCTAGGGGTCCTAGGACCCCTAAGGACATATTAGACTCGTTTATAATGGTTAGAAGGGGTCATAGGATGAGCTATGACCCCTTTCGAAGGATTCCATGGTGACATATGTCCCTACAGGTCATAGGACCCCTAGGGACATATTAGAATAGTTTATATGGGTTGAAGGGGATCATAAGATGATCTATGACCTCTTTCGAAGCATTTCATCACGACATATGTCCCTAGTGGTCCTAGCGCCCCTGGGGATATATTAGACTCATTTATATGGGTTGAAAGGGGTCATATGATGACCTATAAAACTTTTTGACACATTCTATGATGACATATGTCCCTAGGGATCTTAGCTAGGACCCCTAAGGATATATTAGACTCATTTATATGGGTCGAAGGGGTTCATAGGATGACGTATGACCACTTTCAACACATTCCATGATGACATATGTCCCTAGGGGTCCTAGGACCCCTAGGAACATATTAGACTGATTTATATGCATTGAAGGGGGCCACATGATGATCTATGACTCATTTTGATGTGTTCCATGAGGACATATGTCCTTAGGGGTCCTCAGACTCTTAGGGTTATATTAGAATAATGTATATGCATCGAAGGGGGTCATAATATGACCTATGACCCCTTTCGATGCATTCCACGATGACATATGTCTCTAGGGGTCCTAGGAGCCCTAGGGACATATTATAATCATTTATATGGGTCGAAGGGGGTCACAAGATGACCCATGACCCCTTTCGATGCATTCCATGATGACATATGTCCCTAGGGGCCCCAAGACCCCTAGGGACATATTAGAATCATTTATATGGGTCAAAGGGAGTCATAAGATTACCTACGACCCCTGTCAATGCATTCCATGATGAAATATATCCCTAGGGGTCCGAGGACCCCTAAGAACATATTAGACTTGTTTATATCGGGTCGAAGGAAGTTGCACGATGACCTCTGACCCCTTTCGATGCATTCCATGATGACATATGTCCCTAGGGATCCTAGGACCCCTAGGGACATATTAGACTCATTTATATGGGTCGAAGGGGGTCATAGGATGACCTATGACTTGTTTCGATGCATTCTATGATGACATATGTACTTAGGGTTCCTAGGACCCCTAGGGACATATTAGAATCATTTATATGGGTGGAAGTGGGTCACAAGATGGTCTATGACCCCTTTCGACACATTCAATGATGACATATGTCCTTAGGGGTCTAGAGTCATAGGATGACCTATGACAACTTTTGATGCATTCACTAATGACATATGTCCCTAGGGGTCCTAGGACCCCTAGGGACATATTAGAATAATTTATATGGGTTGAAGGGTTTCATAGGTTTGCATGCATTCCATGATGACATATGTCGCTAGGGGTCCTAGCACGCCTAGAGACATATGAGAATCATTTATATGGGTCGAAAGGGGTCATAGGATAACCTATGACCCCTTTTAGCACATTCCCTGATGGCATATGTCCTTAGGCATCTTAGCAACTCTAGGGATATATTAAACTCATTTATATAGGTTGAAAGGGGTCATAGAATGACCTATGACCCCTTTTGGCACATTCAATGATGACATATGTCCCTAGGGTTCCTCCTAGAATCCCTAGGGACATATTAAACTCATTTATATGGATCGAAGGGTGTCATAGGATGACCTATGACCCCTTTCAATGCATTCCATGATGACATATGTACCTAGGGGTACATATTAGACTCGTTTTTATGGGTTGAAAGGGGTCACAGGATGACCTATGACCTCGTTTGACACATTCCATGATGACATATGGTTGAAGGGGGTCAAAAGATGACCTATGACACCTTTCAATGCATTCCATGACGACATATGTTCCTAGAGGTCCTAGAACCCCTAGGGACATATTAGACTCATTTACATGGATTGAAGGGGGTCATAGGATGACCTATGATGTCCATCGATGCATTACATGATGACATATGTTTGTAGGGGTCCCATGACCCCTAGGGACATATTAGAATCATTTATATGGATCGAAGTGGGTCTCAGGATGACCTATGACCCCTTTTGATGCATTCCATGATTACATATGTCCCTAGGGGTCCTACAACCCTTGGGGACATATTAGAATCATTTATATGGTTTGAAGACAGTCACAAGATTACCTATGACCCCTTTCGATGCATTCTATGATGACATATGTCCCTCGGTGTCTTAGGACCCCGAGGGACATATTAGACTCATTTATATGAGTCAAAGGGAGTCATAGGATGACCTATGACCCCTATCAGCATATTCCATGATGACATATGTCCCTAGGGGTCCTCTTGGAACTGCTAGGGACATATTAGACTTATTTATATGAGTTGAAGGGGGTCTTAGCATGATGTATAACTCCTTTTGATGCATTCCATGATGACATATGTCATATTAGACTCGCTTACATGGGTTGAAGGGGGTCACAGGGTGACCTATGAAGTCGTTTGATGCATTCCATGATGGCATATGTCCCTAGGGGTCCCACGACCCCTAGGGACATATCAGAATCATTTATATGGGTCAAAGGGGGTCATAGGATGACCTCTGACCCCTTTTGATACATTCCATGATGAAAAATGTCCCTACGGTTACTATGACCCCTAAGGACATATTAGAATCATTTATTTGGTTTGAAGGGGGTACAAGATGACCTTTGACCCCTTTCAACGCATTCCATGATGACATATTGTTATGATTAAACTACGAATAGAAATAACAATTACATGCAAATATAACCAATAACAGAAAATAATAGAACACAAGGCACTAAGATTTAACGTGGTTCACTCAATCCATAGGTATGTCCACCAAAGAAGATGTCCAATCTTTTTGCAATCTAATGATTACAACCTTATTATAATCTGTAATCCCTTATAGCTCGATACAGCCACAAGAACCAATTTCACATCACAACATAACATAATAATAAAAATACCTAACCCTAAGCCCTTTTACACAAGTATTTTATGCCATTTTAAGGTTACAACATGTCGGCCATATGTCGGCCACAACATCAGCCACTTGTTAGCCACGACCCAAATGAATTTACGAAGTATGTACAATACTTTCCTCATCAGTCACCACAAACTAACAATCTCCCACTTGGGGGCTGATCAAGCTCCACACTAAACAACATATATGTCCCTAGGAGTCCTTGGACACTTAGGGACATATTAGAATCATTTATATGGGTCAAAGGGGGTCATAAGATGATCTATGATCCCTTTTGAAGCATTCCATGATGACATATGTCCCTAGCAGTCCAAGGACCCCTAGAGACATATTAGACTAATTTATATCGGTCGAAAGGGGGTCACAAGATGACCTATGACTCCTTTCGATGCATCCCATGATGACATATGTCTCTAGGGTTCCTAGGACTCCTAGGGACATATTAGACTTGTTTATATGGGTTGAAAGGGGTAACAAGATAACCTACGACCCCTTTCGATGCATTCTATGACAACATATGTCCCTAGTGGTCCTAAGATACCTAGGGACATATTAAAATCATTTATATGGGTTGAAAGGTGTCATAAGATGACCTATGACCCCTTTCAATGCATTCCATGATGACATATATCCATACGGGTCCTAGAACCCCTAGGAAAATATTTGAATCATTTATATGGGTCGAAGGTAGTCATAGGTTTCGATGCATTCCATGACAACATATGCCTCTAGGGGTCCAAGTACCCCTAGGGACATATTAGCCTCATTTATATGATTTGAAGGGGGTCACAAGATGACCTATGATCCCTTTCAATGCATTCCATGATGACATATATCCCTAGGGGTCCTAGGACCTCTAGGGACATATTAGACTCATTTATATGGGTCAAAGGGGTTCACAAGATGACCTCTGACCCCTTTCGATGAATTCCATGATGATATATGTCCCTAGGGGTCCAAGGACCCTTAGGGACATATTAGAATCATTTATATGGGTTAAAGGTGGCCACAAGATGACCTATGACCCCATTCAACACATTCCATGATGACATATCTCCCTAGGGTTCCTAGGACCCCTAGGGGCATATTAGACTCATTTATATTGGTCAAACGGGTTCACAAATGACCTATGACTCCTTTTGATGCATTCCATGATTAGATATGTCCATAGGGGTTCAAGGACCCCTCGGGACATATTATAATCATTTATATGGATTGAAGGGGGACACAGGATGACCTATGATCCCTTTCGATGCATTCCAAGATGACATATGTCCTTAGGGGTCCTAGGACCCCTAGGGACATATTAGGCTCATTTGTATAGGTCTAAGGGGGTCACAGGATGACCTATGACTCATTTCGATGTATTTTATGACAACATATTTCTCTAGGGGTCCTAGAATTGCTAGGGACATATTAGACTCCTTAATATGGGATGAAAGGAGTCACAAGATTACTTATGACCCCTTTCAATGCATTTCATGATGACATATGTCACTAGGGGTCCAAGGACTACTAGGGACATATTAGACCCATTTATATGGGTCAAAAGGGGTCACAACATGATTTATGACTCTTTTTGACACATTCCATGATGACATATGTCTAGAGGGGTCTTAGGACACCTAGTGACATATTAGACTCATTTATATGAGTCGAAGGGGGTCACAAGATGACCTATGATAGCTTTTGATGCATTCCATCGCGACATATGTCCCTAAGACCCATAGGCACATATTAGAATTATTTATATGGGTCGAAGAGGGTCATAGGATGACCAATGAACCCGTTTGATGCATTCCATGATTACATAGGTCCATAGGGGTCCTAGGACCCCTAGGGACATACTAGAGTTGTTTATATGAGTTGAAGGGTGTCACAGGGTGACCTATGACCCCTTTTGACACATTCCAATATGACATATGTCCCTAGGGGTCCTAAGACCCCTAGGGACATATTAGAATTGTTTATATGGGTTGAAGGGGCTCACAAGATGACCTATGACCCCTTTTGATGCATTTCATGATGACATATGTCCCTAGGGGTCCTAGGGTCTGTAGGGACATATTAGACTCAGTTATATGGGTTGAAGGGGATCACAGGATGACCCATGATCCTTTTCAATGCATTCCATGACAACATATGTCCCTAGAGGTCCTAGGACCCCTAGGGACATACTAGACACATTTATATGGATTTAATGGGGTTACAGGATGATCTATGACCCCTTTTGATGCATTCTATGACAACATATGTCCCTAGGGGGGCCTTAGGACCCATAGGGACATATTAGACTCATTTATATGGGTCGAAAGGAGTCAGAGGATGACCAATGACCAATGTTGATGCATTCCATGATGACATATGTCCCTACGGGTTCTAGGACTCTTAGGGACATACTAGAATCATTTATATGGGTCAAAGGGAGTCATTGGTTTCCATGCATTCCATCACAACATATGTCCCTAGGAGTCTTAGCACCCTTAGGGACATATTAGTATCATTGATATTAGTAGAAAGGGGTCATAAGATGATTTATAACCCCTTTCTGCACATTCCATGATCACATATCTCTTTAGGGGTCTTAGCAAGCCCAGGGATAGATTAGACTCATTTATATAGGTCGAAAGGGGTCATAAGATGACCTATGACCCCTATTGGCACATTCCATGACAACATATGTCTCTAAGGGTCCTCCTAGGACACCTAGGGACATATTAGACTTTTTATATGGGTCGAAGGGGGTCAAAAGATGACCTCTGATGCCCTTCAATGCATTACATGATGACATATGTCCCTAGGGGTCCCATGACCCCTACGGACATATGAGAATCATTTATATGGGTAGCAAGGGGTCACAGGATAACCTATGACCCCTTTTGATGCATTCCATGATGACATATGTCTTTAGTAGTTTCAGGAAACCTTGGGACATATTAGAATCGTTTATATGGGTCGAAAGGGGTCACGGGATGACCTACGACCCCTTTTGACACATTTCATGATGACATATGTCAGTAGGTGTTCTAGGACCCCTAGGGACATATTATAATTATTTATATGGGTCGAAAGGGGTCATAGGATGATGTAGACCCATTTGTATGCATTCTATGATGACATATGTCCCTAGGGTTCCTAGAAGCCCTAGGGACATAGTACAACTATTTATATGGGTCGAAAGGGGTCATAGGATGACCTATGACCCCTTTTGAAAAATTTCATCACGACATATGTTGGTAGGGGTCTGAGCACCCCTAGCGACATATTAGACTCATTTATACGGGTTGAAAGGGGCCATACGATGACCTATGACCCCTTTTGGCACGTTCCATGATGACATATGTTCCTAGTGGTCAGACATATTAAACTCATTTATATGGGTCAAAGGAGGTCAAAGGATGGCCTATGACCCCTTTTGAAGCATTCCATGATGACATATGTCCCTAGGGGTTCTAAGCCCCCTAAGGACATATTAGACTCATTTATATGGGTTCAAGCGGGTCACAAGATGACCTCTGACCCCTTTGGATGAATTCCATTATGACATATGTCCTTAGGCATCCGAGGACCAATAGGGACATATTATAATCATTTATTTGGGTCAAAAGGGGTGACATGATGACCTAAGACCCCTTTTGACACATTTCATGATGACATATGTTCATAGGGTTCCTACGACCCCTAGGGACATATTAGAATCATTTATAAGGCTCAAAGAGGGTCATAGGATGGTGTATGACCCCTTTTGATATAGTCCATAATGATATATGTCCCTAGGGGTCCTAGAAAACTTAGGAACATAATAGAATTGTTTATATGGGTTGAAGGGGGTCACAGGAGGACCTACGACCCCTTTCAATGAATTTCATGATGACATATGTCCCTAGGGGTCCTAGGACCCCTAGGGACATATTAGACTCATTTATATGGGTTGAAGGGGATCAACGAATGACATTTGACTCCTTTTGCTGCATTCCACAATGAAATATATGCCTAGGGGTCTTAGGACCTTTTGGGACATATTAGACTCATTTATATGAGTCGAAGAGGGTCACAAGATTACCTATGAAAACTTTCGATACATTCCATTATGAAATATGTACCTAGGGGTCCTAGGACCCCTAAGGACATATTTGACTCATTTATATGGGTTGAAAGGGGTTACAGGATGACCTATGACCCCTTTCGACACATTCTATGATGACATATGTCCCTAGGGACATATTAGAATCATTTATATGGGTCGAAGATAGTCGTAGGTTGACCTATGACCCCTTTCAATGCATGTCATGATAACATATGTCCCTAGGGGTTCTAGTACCCATACGGACATATTACAATAGTTTATATGGGTTGAAAGGGGTTATAGGATGGCCTATGACCCCTTTTGACACATTCTATGACAACGTATGTCTTTAGGGGTCCCAACACCCCTAGGGACATATTAGACTCATTTATATGGGTTGAAAGGGGTCATAGAATGACCTATAACACCTTTCGGTAGATTCAATGATGATATATGTCCCTAGGGGTCCTAGGGCCCCTAGGGACATATTAGACTTGTTTATATGCATTGAAAGGGGTCATATGTCCTTTCGACGCATTCCATGATGATATATGTCCCTAGGGTTCCTAGGACCCCTAGGGATATATTAATTTTTTTTATATGGGTCGAGCGGGGTCATAGGATGACCTATGATCCCTTTCGAAGCATTCCATGATCACATATGCCCCTAGAGGTCCACTCGTTTATATGGGTTGATAGGAGTCACACGATGACCTATGACCCCTTTCGATGAATTGCATAATGACATATATCTCTAGGGGTCCTAGGACCCCTAGGGACATATTAAACTTGTTTATATGGGTCAAAGAGAGTCAAAGGATAACCTATGACCTCTTTTGATGCATTTCGTGATGACATATGTCCCTAGGGTTCTTAAGACCCCTAGAGAGATATTAGACTTGTTTATTTGGGTCGAAGGGGGTCACAAGATGACCTATGACTCCTTTCAATGCATTCCATGATGACATATGTCCTTAGGGGTCCGAGGACCACTTGGGACATATTAGAATTATTTATATGGGTCAAAGGGGGTCACATGATGATCTCTGACCCCATTCGACACATTCCATGATGACATATGTCCCTAGGGGTCCTAAGACCCCTAGGGACATATTAGAGTCATTTATATGTATCGAAGGGTGTCATAGAATGACCTATGACCCCATTCAACGCATTCCATAATGACATATGTCCCTAGGGGTCCATGGACCTCTAGGGACATATTAGAATCATTTATTTTGGTCGAAGGGGTTCACAAGATGACGTACGACCCCTTTCAATGCATTTTATTACGACATATGTCACCAGGGGTCCTAGGACCCCTAGGGACATATTAGACTCATTTATATTAGTTGAAGAGTGTCATAGGTCATCCTATGATTCCTTTTGATGCATTTTATGATAAAATATGTCTTTATGGGTTCTAGCACCACCAAGGGCATATTAGAATCATTTATATGGGTTGAAGGGGGTCATAGGATGCTCTATGACCCCTTTCCATGCATTCAATGATGACATATGTCCCTAGAGGTCCTAGAACTACTAGGGACATATTACAATCATTTATATGGATTGAAAGACATCATAGGATGACCTATGACCCCTTTTGGCATATTCCATGATGACATATGTCCTTAGGAGTTCTAGCACACCTAGAGACATACTAGACTTGTTTATATGGGTCTAAAGGGGTCATAGGATGATGTATAACCCCTTTTGGCACAATTCATGATGACATGTGTCCCTAGGGGTCCTAGGACCCCTAGCGACATATTAGACTCATTTATATCATTCGAAGGGGGTCATAGGTCATTTCAATGCATTGCATAATGACATATGTCCCTAGTCATCCTACGACCCCTAAAGACATATTAGACTCATTTATATGGGTTGAAGTGGGTCATAGGATGACTTATGACTTGTTTCGATGCATTCAATGATGACATATGTAATTAGGGGTTAGAGGACCCCTAGGTACATATTAAAATTATTTATATGGGTTGAATGGGGTCATAGAATGACCTATGACCCTTTTGATGCATTCAATGATGAAATATGTCCCTAGGGTTCCTAGGACCCCTACAGACATATTAGAGTCATTTATATGGGTTGAAGGGGGTCACAGGATGACCTATGACAAATTTTGATGCATTCCATGATGACATATGTCCATATTGGTCTTAATAACCCTAGGGACATATTAAAATAGTTTATAGGTGTCGAAGGGGTTCAGAAAATGACCTATGACCCCTTCGATGCATTCTATGATGACATATGTCCCTAATGGTCCTAGTACCCCTAGGGACATATTAGACACGTTTATATGGGTCAAATGGGGTCATAGGATAACTTATGACCCCTTTCAATGCATTCCACAATGACATATGTCCCTAGGTGTACTAGAACCCTTAGGGACATATTAGACTAGTTTATATGGGTTGAAGGGGGTCATAGGATGACCTATGAATGCTTTCGGTTGATTCCATGATAAAATATGCCCCTAAGGGTTCTAGGACCCCTAGGGACATATTAGACTCATTTATATGGGTCAAAGGGGGTCACAGGATGACCTATGACCCTTTTTGATGCATTCTATGATGACATATGTTGCTAGGAGTCCGAGGACCCCTAGGAACATATTAGAGAATCATTTATATGGGTCAAAGGGGATGACACAATGACCTATGATCCCTTTCAATGCATTCCATGACAACATATTTCTTTAGGGGTCCTAGGGCACCTTGGGACATATTAGACTCATTTATATGCATCGAAGGGGGTCATAGGATGACGTATGACCCCTTTCAATGCATTGCATAATGACTCTAGGGAAATATTAGACACATTTATATGGATCAAAAGGGGTCACAAGATAACCTATGACACCTTTTGATGCATTCTATGTCAACATATGTTGTGATGGATTTTTCAAACCCCTAGGGATATACTAGACTCGTTTATATGGGTGAAAAAGGGTCACAGGATGACCTCTGACCCCTTTCAAGAAATTCCATGATGACATATGTCCCTAGCCGTCCTAGGACTCCTAGGGACATATTGTAATTGTTTATATGGGTCGAAAGTAGTCATAGGATGACCTATGACCCTTTTTGATGCATTCCATGATGATATATGTTCGTAGAAGTCCTTGGACCCATAGAGACATATTAAACTCATTTATATGAGTCGAAAGGGGTCACCGGATGACCTATGACCACTTTCGATGTATTGCATGATGACATATGTCCCTAGGGTCCTAAGACCCCTAAGGACATATTATACTCTTGTATATGGGTTGAAAGGGGTCACATGATGACCTATGACCCTGTTCAAGGCATTCCATGATGACATATGTCCCTAGGGACATATTAGAATTGTTTATATGGGTCGAATGGGGTCACAAGATGACCTCTGACCCCTTTCCATGCATTCCATGACAACATATGTCAGTAGGGGTCCTAGTATACCTAAGGACATATTAGAATCATTTATATGGGTTGAAGGGGGTCAGAGGATGACCTATGACTATTTTCAACACATTCCATGATGACATATTAGACTTATTTATATGGGTCGAAGGGGGTCACAAGGTGACCTCTAACTCTGTTCGACACATTGCATGGTGACATATTTTACTAGGGGTTTGAGGACCATTAGGGACATATTAGAATCATTTATTTAGGTCAAATGGGGTTACAGGATGACCTCTAACCCCTTTCAATGCATTCCATGATGACATTTGTCCTTAGGGGTCCTAGGACACCTAGGGACATAGTAGAGTTGTTTACATGGGTCGAAAGGGGTCACATGATGACCTATAACCCCTTTTGACACATTCCATGATGACATATGTCGCTAGGGGTCCCACGACCCCTAGGGACATATTGGATTCGTTTATATGGGTTGGAGGTGGTCACAGGATGACTTATGACTCTATTCGATGCATTCCATGATGACTTATGCCACTAGGGGTCTGAGGACCATAAGGGACATATTAGAATCATTTATATGAGTCAAATAGGGTCACTGGATGACCTCTAACCCCTTTCAAAGCATTCCGTGATGACATATGTCCTTAGGGGTCCTACCCCTAAGGACATAGTAGAGTTGTTTACATCTGTCGAAAGTGGTCACAGGATGACCTATAACCCCTTTTGATGCATTCCATGATAACATATGTCCCTAGGGTTGCCAAGACCCTTAGGGAAATATTGAAATCATTTATATGGGTTGGAAGGGGTCATAGGATGAACTATGACCCCTCTCAATGCAGTCCATGATGACATGTCCCTAGGGGTCTTAGGACCCCTAGGGACATATTAGACTCATTTATATGAGTTGAAGGGTGTCATAAGATGACCTATGACCCATTTTGACACATTCCATGATGACATATGTCCCTAAGGATATAAGACCATTAGGGACATATTAGACTCATTTATATGGGTCAAAGGGCGTGACAAGATGACCTATGAACCCTTTCAATGTATTCCATAACGACATGTCTTTAGACTCGTTTATATGGGTTGAAGGGGTTCACAGGATGACCTATGACCTCATTCGACACATTTGATGATGACATATGTCCTTAGGGGTCTAACATATTAGAGAATTTTTTATATGGGTTGAAGGGGGCCATAGGATGACTTATGAGCCCTTTTGATGCATTCTACGATGGCATATGTCATCAGGGGTCTTAGGACCCCTAAGGACATTATATACACATTTATATGGGTTGAAGGGGGTCATAGGATGACCTATGATCCCTTTGGATCCATTCCATGATGACATATGTCCTTAGGGGTCTTAGGACCACTAGGTACATATTAGGCTCATTTATATGGGTCAAAAGGGGTCACAGGATGACCTATGACCTCTTTCGATGCATTCCATGATGACATATGTCCCTAGGGGTCATAGGACCCTTAGGGACATATTAGGCCCATTTATATGGGTTGAAATGGGTCACAGGATGAACTATGACTCCTTTCGAAGCATTCCATAACGACATATGTCCCCAAGGTAGGGACATATTAGAATCATTTATATAGGTTAAAGGGGGTCATAGGACGAGAGGAGTCACAAGATGACCTATGACCCCTTTCGACACATTCCATGATGACATATGTGCTTAGGGGTCCTAGGATCCCTAGTGACATATTAAAATCATTTATATGGGTCGAAAGGGGTCACATGATGACCTATGAACCCTTTCGATGCATTCCATGATGACATATGCCCCTAGGGGTCCTAAGACCCCTAGGGTCATATTAGACTCTTTTATATGGGTTGAAAGGGGTCACAAGATGACCTATGACACCTTTCGATGCATTCCATGATGACATATGTCCCTGTGGGTTCTAGGACTCCTAAAGACATATCTGACTCATTTATATGGGTTGAAAGGGGTCATAGGATGACCTCTACATCTTTTGACGCATCTCATTGTTAGGAATAAGGTGTCTCAACCTTGGATAATTCCTATTCTTATTATTTTTTTTGTAAAATATATTTCTTACAAATCATGTTGATGTGTCGTCATCTTGAATTGTATATAAGGAGATCATGGCTAAAATAGCTATGATGGATTCCTATTACACGTAAGAGCTATGTCAAGAAGATTCAATGACAGGTGAAGAAATGTGGTGCATGTTATAAATGTTTTTAGGGTTGTGAAGAGGAGCAATGCGAAAAAATGTATTGTTGGTATTGTGAGTTGCTACTGGAGTCTTCTATTGTCACTGTTGAACTTACATTGCAAGTGTATTGTAACCTTGTGTTGAAGATAATATATTGTGCAAGTTCTGGAGGGGTGGGGTTGTTTTACCGAATGGTTTTTTTTCATCGAAAAATCTTTGTGTTATGTGTTTCTTTCTCTATCTATTTTCTTTATGCTTGGTTGGTTGAAATATTGTTGTTTACATGATATTGAATCTATAAGTGTAAAAGATTTTAATAGGATTTGCACCATACTTCTCTTAAGAGATTAGTGTAGGAAGCTATTTTCGCACCTAAGTTTCCTTACATTCATGACGAAGCATGTCCCTAGGAGTCCTAGGACCTCTAGGTACATATTAGACTCATTTATATGAGTTAAAATGGGTCACAGGATGACCTATGATTCCTCTCGAAGCATTTCATTATGATATATGTCCCTAGGGGTCTTAGGAACCCTAGGGACATATTAGACTCATTTATATGAGTTTAAAGGAGTCACAAGATGACCGTTGACCCCTTTTGACACATTCCATGATGACATATGTGCCTACGAGTCATAGAACCCCTAGTGACATATTATAATCATTTATATGGGTCAAAGGGGGTCACAAGATGAACTATGAGCCCTTTTAACACATTCCATGATGACATATGTCCTTAAGGGTACTAAGACACCTAGGGTCATATTAGAATCATTTATATGGGTCAAAGGGGATCATAGGATGAACTACAAACACATTCGAGGCATTCCATGATGACATATGTCCCTAGGGGTCCTAAGACCCCTATGGACATATTAGACTCATTTATATGGGTCAAAGGGGGTGACAGGATGACCTATGACCCCTTTTGATACATTTCATGATGACATATGTCCTAAGGTGTCCTAAGACCCCTAAGGACATATTAGACTCATTTATATGGGATGAAGGGGTTCATAGGATGACCTATGACTCCATTCGACACATTTGATGATGACAAATGACCCTAGGGGTCTGATGACCCATAGCAACATATTTGAAAATCATTTATATGGGTCGAAGGGGGTGAAAGGATGACATATGAGCCCTTTTGATGCATTCTACAATGACATATGTCCCTAGGGGTCCTAAGACCCCTAGGGAGATATTAGAGTCATTTATATGACTTTAAAGGGGTCATAGGATGACCTATGACCCCTTTCGATGTATTTTATTATGACATACGTCACTAGGGGTCCTCAGACACCTTGGAACATATTAGAATCATGTATATGAGACGAAAGGGGTCACAAGATGACTTATGACCCCTTTCAATGCATTCCATGATGAGATATGTCCCTAGGGGTCCTAGGAACCCTTAGGACATATTAGACTCATTTATATGGGTTGAAAGGGGTCATAGGATAACTTTTGATCCTTTTCGATGCATTCCATAATGACATATGTCCCTACGGGTCTTAAGACCCCTAGGGACATATTAGACTCATTTATATGGGTTGAAAAGGGTCAGAGGATGACCTATTACCCCTTTCAAAGTATTTCATGATGACATATGTCCCTAGGGGTCCTAGGACCCCTAGGGACATAGTAGAATCATTTATATCAGTCGACGGGGGTCATAGGATGACCTTTAACCCCTTTGAACGCATTTCATGATAACATATGGCCCTAGGACCCCTAAGGACATATTAGACTCATTTATATGGGTCAAAAGGGGTCACGGGACGACCTCTGACCCATTTCAATGCATTTTATGATGACATATGTCCCTAGGGGTCCTAGGACACCTAGGAACATATTAGACTCATTTATATGGGTTGGAAGGGGTCACATAGTGATCTATGACCCCTTTTGATGCATTTCATGATGACATATGTGCCCAGGCATCCTAGCACCCCTAGGGACATATTAGAATCATTTATATAGGTCGAAGGGGGTCACAGGATGACCTATGACCCCTTTCAACCCATTCCATAATGATATATGTCCCAGGGGGTCCTGGGACTTATAGGGACATTAAAATGATTTATATGGGTCAAGGGGGGTGAGAGGATGACCTATGATCCCATTCAACACATTCCATGATGACATATTAGTCTCATTTATAAGGGTCGAAGGGGGTCACAAGATGACCCATGACCCCTTTTGATGCATTCCATGATGACATATGTCTCTAGGGGTCCTAGGACCCTTAGGGACATATTAGAGTCATTTATATGGGTCAAAGTTGGTCACCAGATGACCTCTTACCCCTTTCGATGCATTCCATGATGGCAAATGTCCCTAGGGGTCCTAGAACCCCTAAGGACATATTAGAGTCATTTATATGGGTTGAATGGTTTTGTAGGATGACCTCTGACCCTTTTTGATGCATTCTATGATGTCATATGTCCATAAGGGTCTAAGGACCCCTAGGGACATATTAGAATTGTTTATATGGGTTGAAGGGGGTCACATGATGACCTACGACACTTTTCAATGCATTTCATGATGACATATATCTCAATGTGTCCTAGGAACACTAGGGACATATTAGAATCATTTATATAGGTCAAAGGGGGTCATAGGATTACCTATTACCCATTTCAATGTATTTCATGACAACATATGTCCCTAGGGGTGCTAGGACACCAAGGTACATATGAGACTCATTTATATGAGTTGAAGGGGGTTATAGGATGACCTATGAACACTTTCAATGCATTCCATGATGACATATGTCCCTAGGGGTCGTAGGAACCCTAGGGACATATTAGACTCATTTTTATGAGTCAAAGGGGGTCATAGAATGACCTATGATCGCTTTTGATGCATTCTATGATGACATATGTTCATAGGGGTCCTAGGACCCATAGGGACATATTTGAATAGTTTATATTGGTCGAAGGGGGTCACAAGATGACCTCTGACCCCTTTTGATGCATTCTATAATGACATATGTCCCTAGGGGTCCCTGAAGGGACATATTAAACTCATTTATATGGGTTTAAAAGGGTCACAGGAAAATCTATGACCCCTTTTGATGCATTCTGTGTCAACATATGTCCCTAAGTGTTCTAAGAACTCTAGAGATATACTAGACTCATTTATATGGCCTATGACCCCTTTCAATACATTCCATGATGACATATGTCCCTAGGGGTCATAGAACCCCTAGGGACATATTAGAATCATTTATATGGGTCGAGGGGGGTTATAGGAAAACCTATGACCCTTTTTAATACATTCAATGATGACGTATGTCCCTAGGGGTCCTAGGACCCCTAGGAACATAATAGACTCATTTATATGGGTTGAAAGGGTTCACAAGATGACCTATGACTAATTTCAACACATTCCATGATGTAATATTTCCCTAGAGTCCCTAGGACCCTTAGAGACATATTAGACACATTTATATTGGTCGAAAGGGGTCACAAGATGATCTATGACCCCTTCCGATGCATTCCATTATGAAATATGTCCCTAGAGATTCTAGGACCCCTACGGACATATTAGACTAGTTTATATGGGTTGAAAGGGGTCACAGGATGACCTATGATCCCATTCGATGCATTCTATGATGACATATGTCCCTAGGGGTCCTAGGACTCATAATGACATATTAGAATTGTTTGTATGGATCGAAGGTGGTCACAAGATGACCTATGGAGCCTTTCAACACATTCCATGATGACATACATCCCTACGAGTCCTAGGACCTCTAGGGAGATATTAGAATCATTTATATGGGTCAAAGGGAGTCAGAGGATGACCTATGACCCCTTTTGACACATTTCATGATGACATATTAGACTCAGTTATATTGGTAGGAGGAGGTCACGGGATGAACTATGAGTACTTTTAACAAATTCCATGATGACATATATCACTAGGGGTCCAAGGACCCTTAGCGACATATTAGAATCATTTATATGGGTCAAATGTAGTCACAAGATGACCTCTGACCCCTTTCGATGCATTCCATGATGACATATGTCCCTAGGGGTCTTAGGACCCGTAGGAATATAGTAGAATTTTTTATATGGGTCGAAAGGGGTCACAGGATGACCTCTGATGCCTTTCGACACATTCCATGATGACATATGTCCCTAGGGGTCTCAGGACCCCTAGGAACATATTAGAATCATTTATATGGGTCGAAGGGTGTCACAAGATGACCTATGACCCGATTCGATGTATTCCATGACAACATATCCAAAGGGACATATTAGACTCATTTATATGGGTTGAAGGGGGTGACAGGCTGACATATGACCTCGTTCGAAGCATTTTATGATGACATATGTCCCTAGGGGTGATGGGACCATAAGGAACATATTAGAGTTATTTATATGGATCGAAGGGGGTCACAAAATGATGTATGAACACTTTCAATGTATTTCATGATGACATATGTCCCTAGGGGTTATAAGACCATTAGGAACATATTAGACTCATTTATATGGGTCAAAGTGGATCACAAAATGACCTCTAACCCCTTTTGATGCATTTTGTGATAACAAATGTTTGCAGGGGTCCTAGGACCCATAGGGAAATATTTGACTTATTTATATGGGTCAAAGGGGGTCACAAGATGAGCTATGACCACTTTTGATGCTTTCCATGATGACATATGTCGCTAGGGGTCCGAGGACACATACAGACATATTAGAGAATCTTTTATATGGGTCAAATGGGGTCACAAGATGACCTATGGCCCCTTTCAACACATTCCATGACAACATATGTACCTAGGGGTCACATTAAACTTGTTTATATGGGTCATCCTATGACACCTTTCGATGTATTCCACAATGACATATTTGGTCGACAAGGGTCACAAGAAAACTAATGACCCCTTTTTATGCATTGAATGTTGACATATGTCATTAGGGGTCCTAAGACCCGTAGGGATATATTAGACTCATTTATATGCGTAAAAAGGGGTCACAAGATTAACTATGACCCCTTTTGATGCATTCCATGATGACATATGTCCCTAGGCATAGTAGGACCCCTAGGGACTTATTAGAATCATTTATATGGGTTGACGGGGGTTATAGGATGACCTATCACCCCTTTCAATGCATTTAGTGATGACATATGTCCCTAGGGGTCATAGGACCCCTAGGGACATATTAGACTCTTTTATATGGGTTGAAAGGGGTCACAAGATGACCTATGACTCGTTTCGATGCATTCCATGATGACATATGTCCCTAGGGTTCCTAGGACCTCCAGAGACATATTAGACCCATTTCGACACATTCCATGATGACATATGTCCCTAGGGGTCCTAAGAACCCTAGAGACATATTAAACTCATTTATATGTCTTGAAAGGGGTTAGAGGATGACCTATGACCCCATTCGATGCATTTTATGATGACATATGTCCCTAGGGGTCCTCCAGGACATATTGGAATTGTTTATATGGGTCGAAGGGGGTCATAGGATGACCTCTGACCCCTTTCGACACATTTCCTGATGACATATGTCCCTAGGGGTCCTAAGACTGCTAGGGACATATTAGAATCATTTATATGGGTTGAAGGGTGTCAGAGGATGACCTTTGACCCATTTTGACACATTCCATCATGACATATTAGACACGTTTATATTGGTTGAAGGGTATCATAGGATGACTTATGACTTCGTTCGATGCATTTCATGATGACATATGTCACTAGGGGTCCAAGGACCCTTAGGGATATATTAGAATCATTTATATGGGTCAAAAGGGGTCACAGGATGACCTCTGACCCATTTCGATGCATTCCATGATGACATATGTCCCTAGGGGTCCTAGGACCCTTAGAGATATAGTAGAGTCATTTATATGGTTCAAAAGGGGTGACAGGATGACCTATGACCCCTTTCAATGCATTCCATGATGACATATGTCTCTAGGGGTTCCACGACACATAGGGACATTGGAATCATTTATATGAGTTGAAGGGGGTCACAGGATGACCTACAACCCCGTTCGACGCATTCTATGATGACATATCCCTAGGGACGTATTAGACTCATTTATATGGGTTGAAGGGGGTCATAGGTCATCTTATGACCCCTTTTGACACATTCCATGATGAAATATATCTCTAGGGGTGCTAGGACCATTAGAGACATATTAGACTCATTTATATAGGTTGAAGGGGGTCACACGATGACCTATGAACCCTTTTGACACATTCCATGATGACATATGTCCATAGGGGTCCTAAAATCCCTAAGGACATATTAGAGAATCGTTTATATGGGTCAAAGGGGGTCATAGAATGACCTCTAAGCCCTTTCAACGCATTTCATGATGACATATCTCCCTAAGGGTCCCACTACCCCTAGGAACACTATAGACTCATTTGTATGGTTCAAATGGGGTCACAGGATGAACTACGACCCCTTTGGATGCATTCCATGATGACATCTGTCCCTAGGGGTCCTAGGATTGCTAGGGACATGTTAGGCTCATTTGTATGGGTCAAAAGGGGTCACAGGATTACCTACAACCCCTTGCGATGCATTTCATGATGACCTATGTCCCTAGGGGTCCTAAGACTGCTAGGTACATATTAGACTTGTTGATATGGGTCGAAAAAGGTCACACGATGACCTCTGACCCCTTTTGATGCATTCCATGATGACGTATGTCCATGCGGGTCCTATAACCCACAAGGACATATTAGACTCATTTATATGGGTTGAAAGGGGTCATAGGATGACCTATGATCCCTTTCGACGCATTCCATGATGACATATATTCTTAGGGGTCCTACGACAACTAGGGATATATTAGACTCGTTTATATGGGTTAAAAGGGGTCACAGGATGACCTATGACTCTTTTCAATGCATTCCATGATGACATATGTGCCTAGGGGTTCTAGGACCCCTAGTGACATAATAGAATTGTTTATATGGGTCGAAGGGGGTCACATGATGACCTATGAACCCTTTCGACACATTCCATGACAACATATCTCCATAGGGGTCCTGAGACCCCTAAGGACTTATTAGACTCATTTATATGGGTTGAAGGGGGTCATAGGATGACCTATGACCCCTTTCGACGCATTCCATTACGACATATGTCCCTAAGGTTCGTAAGACCCCTAGGGACATAGTAGAGTCATTTACATGGGTCGAAAGGGGTCACAAAATGATCTATAACCAATTTTGATGCATTCCAAGATGACATATGTCTCTAGGGGTCCTAGGACCCCTAGGAACATATTGGAATCACTTATATGGGTCTGAGGGGGTCACCGGATGAACTATAACCCCTTTTGATGCATTCCATGATGACATATGTCCCTAGGCATCTTAGGACTTCTAGGGCCTTATTTTACTCATTTACATGGGTTAAAGGGTGTCATTAGATGACCTAAGACCCATTTTGATGCATTTCATGATGACATATGTCCCTAGGGGTGCTAGGACCATTAGGGACATATTAGACTCATTTATATGGGTCAAAGGGAGTCACAGGATGACCTATGAACCCTTTCGATGCATTCCATGATGGCAAATGTCCCTAGGGGTCCTAAGACCCCTAGGGACATATTAGACTCATTTATCTAGGTCGAAGAGGTTCACAAGATTACCTATGACCCCATTCAACACATTTGATGATGACATATTTTCGTAGGAGTCTGACGACCCCTAGGGACATATTAGAGAATTGTTTATATGGGTCGAAGGGGGTCATAGGATGACCTATGAGCCTGTTCAATGCATTCCGTGATGTCATATGTCATTAGTGGTGCTAGGACCTCTAGAGACATTATAGTTTCATTTACATGGGTCGAAGGGGGTCACATGATGACCTATGACCCCTTTGGATGCATTCCATGATGACATATGTCCGTAGGGGTCAGAGGACCCCTAGGACATATTAGACATGTTTATATAGGTTGAAAGGGGTCACATAATGATCTATGACACCTTTTGAAGCATTCCATGATGACATATGTCCCTAGGGGCACTAGGACCCCTAGGAACATATTAAAATCATTTATATGGGTCGAAGGGGGTCATAGGTCCTTTTGATACATTCTATGATGACATATCTTTCTAGGGTTCCTAGAAACCCTAGGGACATATTAGACTCATTTATATGGGTTGAAGGGTTCATAGGATTACCTATGACCCCATTCAATGCATTCAAAGATGACATATGTCCTTAGGGGTCCAAGGACCCCTAGGGACATATGAGAGAATCATTTATATGGGTTGAAGGGGGCCACAGGATGACCTATGAGCACTTTTGATGTATTCCATGATGACATATGTCCCTAGGGGTCGTAGGACCCGTAGTGATAGATTAGACTCATTTATATGGGTCGAAGGGGGTAACAAGATTACCTATGAACACCTTCAATACATTCTATGATGACATGTCCCTAGGGGTCGTAGAACCCCTAGGGACATATGAGACTCATTTATATGGGTCGAAGGGGGTCACGGGATAACCTATGACCCCTTTCGATGCATTCCATGATGACATATTTTCCTAGGTGTCCTAAGACTACTAAGGACATATTAGATTCGTTTATATGGGTCAAACGGGTTTACTGGATGACCTATGACCCTATTCGACGTATTTGATAATGACATATGTCCATAGGGGTTAGAGGACCCATAGAAACATATTAGAAAATCATTTATATAGGTTGAATGGTGTCAAAGGATGATCTATGAGCCCTTTCACCACATTCTATTATGACATATACATATTAGACTCATTTATATGGATCGAAAGGGGTCACAAAATGACCTATGATCCCTTTTGACATATTCCATGATGACATATGTCCCTAAGGGTTCTAGGATGCCTAGGGACATATTAGAATTATTTATATGGGTCGAAGGGGGTCACATGATGACCTATAACTCCTTTCAATGCATTCCATGATGAGATATGTCCCTAGGGATCCTAGGACCCCTAGGGACATATTAGACTCATTTATATGTGTCAAAAGGGGTCACATGATAACTTATGACCCTTTTTGATGCATTCCATGATAACATATGTCACTAGGGTCCTAGGACCCCAAGGGACATATCAAACTCATTTATATCGATGAAAGGTGTCACAGGATGACCTATGACCCATTTCAAAGCATTTCATGTGACATATGTCCCTAGGGGTCCTAAGACCCCTACGAACATATTAAAATAGTTTATATGAGTCAATAAGGGTCATAGGTCATCCTATGACCCCTTTCGACACATTCTATGATGACATATGTTGCTAAGGGTCCTAGGACTCCTAGGGATATATTACACTTGTTTATATGGGTCAAAAGGGGTCACAGAATGACCTATGACCATTTCGATGCATTCCATGATGATATATGTACCTAAGGGTCCCAAGATCCCTAAGAACATGTTAGACTCATTTATGTGAGTCAAAAGGGGTCACAGGACGACCTATGACCCCTTTCAATGCATTTGATGATGACATATGTCCCTAAGGACATATTAGACTTGTTTATATGGGTTGAAACGGGTCACATGATGATCTATGACCCCTTTTGACACATTCAATGATGACATATGTGCTTAGGGGTCCTAGTACCCCTAGGGACATATTAGAATCATTTATATAGGTCAAAAGGGGTCACAGGATGACCTATTACCCTGTTCGACATATTCTATGATCATATATGTCCCTAGGGGTCATGGGATCTATAAGAATTTTAGAATCATTTATGTGGTTCGAAGGGGGTTAGAGGATGACCTATTACCCCTTTCGACACATTTCATGATGACATATTAGACTCGTTTATAATAGTCGAAGGGGGTCACAGGATAATGTATGACCCCTTTCGATGCATTCCATGATGGCATACCTAGGGACATATTAGAGTGGTTTATATGGGTCGAAGGTGCTCATAGGATAACCTATGACCCCTTTCAATGTATTCCATGACAATATTTGTCCCTAAGGGTCTTGGGACCTATAGGTACATTAGAATCATTTATATGGTTTGAAGGGGTATAGAGGATGACCTATGACCCCTTTCAATGCATTCTGTGACAACATATGTTTCTAGGGGTCCTAGGACACCTAGGGACATATTAGTCATTTATATGGGTCAAAGTTTTTCATTGCATGACCTATGATGCCTTTTAATGTATTCCATGACTACATATGTCCCTAGGGGTCCTAGGACCCCTAGGGACATATTAAAGTCATTTATATGGGTCGAATGGGGTCACAGGATGACCTCTAACCCCTTTCGACGCATTCCATGATGTCATATGTTCATAGGGGTCCCAGGACCCCTAGGGACATATTAGAATCATTTATATGGCTGGTAGTGGGCCATAGGGTGACCTACGACACTTTTTAATGCATTTGATGATGACATATGTCCATATGTGTCCAAGGACCCCTATGGACATATTAGACTTGTTTATATGGGTTGAAGGGGGTCGTAGGATGACCTATGGCCCCTTTCGATGCATTCCATGACAACCTATGTACCTAGGGGTGCTAGGACCCCTAAGTACATATTAGACTCAATTATATGGGTTGAAGGGGGTCACAGGATGACCTATGAACACTTTTGATGCATTCCATGACGACATATGTCCCTAGGTGTTATAGGACCCCTAGGGACATATTAGACTCATTTATATAGGTCAAAGGGGGTCACAAGATGACCTCTGAATGCTTTTGACGCATTTCATGATGACATATGTTCATAGGGGTCCTAAGACTTATAGGGACATATTTGACTCGTTTATATGGGTTGAAAGGGGTCACATGATGACTTATGACCAGTTTCGACACATTCCATGATGACATATGTCGCTAGGGGTATGAGGACCCCTAGGGACATATTAGAGAATCATTTATATTAGTCGAAGGGTATCACAAGATCACATATGATCCCTTTCAACACATTCCATGACAAAATATGTCCCTAGGGGTCATATTAGACTTGTTTATATGGCTAGAAGGGGGTTACAGGATGACCTATGACAACTTTCGATGCATTCCACAATGACATATGTCCCTAGGGGTCTTAGGACCCCTAGGGACATATTAGACTTATTTATATGGATCGAATGGGGACATAGGAAAACCTATGACCCCTTTTGATGTGTTTCATGTCGACATATGTCCCTAGGGGTCCTAGGACCCCTAGGGATATACTAGACTCATTTATATGTTTCAAAAGGGCTCACAGGATGACCTATGACCCCTTTTAACACATTTCATGACAACATATGTTTCTAGGCATTATAGGACCCTTAGGGACATATTAGAATCATTTATATGGGTCGAGAGGGATGATAGAATGACTTATGATTGCTTTTGACACATTCAGTGATGACATATGTCCTTAGGGATCCAAGGACCTCTAGGGGCATATTAGACTCGTTTATATGGATTGAAAGGGGTCACAAGATGACCTATGACCCCTTTCGACACATTTGATGATGACATATGTCTTTGGGGTTCCTTAAACCCCTAGTGACATATTAGACTCATTTATATGGGTCGAAAGGGGTCACAGGATGACCTATGGCCCCTTTCAATGCATTCCATGATGACATATGTCCCTGGGGGTCCTAGGACCTCCACAAACATATTAGAGTCATTTATATGGGTCGAAAGGGGTCATAGGATGACCTATTACCCCATTCAATGCATTCCATGATGACATATGTCCCTAGGGGTCCTAGGACCCTGAGGGACATATTAGAACTATTTATATGGGTCGAAAGAGGTCATAGGATGACCTATGACCCCTTTCGATGCATGCCATGGTGACATATTTCCCTAGGGGTCCTAGGACCACTAGGGAAATATTAGAATCATTTATATGGGTTGAAGGGTTTCAGATGATGACCTACGACCTCTTTTGACACATTCCATGATGACATATTAGAGTCATTTATATTGGTCGAAGGAGGTCACAAGATGATCTATGACTCTATTTGATGCATTCCATGTTGACATATATTGCTAGGGGTCTGACAACCCTTAAGGACATGTTAGAATCATTTATGTGGGTCAAAGAGGGTCACAGGATGACCTCTGACCCCTTTCAACGCATTTCATGATGACTTATGTCCTTAGGGGTCCTAGGACCCCTATGGACATAATAGAGTCGTTTGTATGCATCAAAAGTGTTCATAGAATGACCTCTGACCCCTTTTGACGCATTCGATGATTACATATATCCCTAGGGGTCGCAAGACCCCTAGGGACATATTGGAATCATTTATATGGGTCGAAGGAGGTCACAAGATGACCTATGGCCCTGTTCGATGCATTCCATGATGACATATCCCTAGGGATGTATTAGACTCATTTATATGGGTTGAAGGGGGTCACAGGATGACCTATGAACCCTTTTTATGCATTCCATGATGACATATGTCCCTAGGGTTCATAAGACCCCTAGGGACATATTAGACTCATTTATATGGATCAAAGGGGTTCATAGGATGACCTCTATCCCCATTTGATGCATTCGATGATAACATATGTCTCTTGGGTTCTGACGACCCCCAGGGACATATTAGAGAATTGTTCATATGGGTCAAAGGGGGTCACAGGATGACCTATGAGCTCTTTCAATGCATTCCATGATGAAAAATGTCCCTAGGGTTCTGAGGACCCCTAGGGACATTATAGATTCACTAATATGGGTAAGAGGGGGTTATAGGATGACCTTTGACCCCTTTGGATGTATTCCATGATGATATATGTCCCTAGAGGTTGTAGGACCGCTAGGGACATATTAGGTTCATTTATATGGGTCAAAAGGGGTCACATGATGACCTATGACCCCTTTCAACACATTCCATGATGATATATGTCCCTAAGGGTTGTAGGACCCTTAAGGACATATTAGACCAGTTTATATGCTTTGAAAGGTGTAACAAGATGACCTATGACCCCTTCAAAGCATTTCATGATGACATATGTGACTAGCGGTCAGGGGATGCCTAAGGACATATTAGAATCATTTATATGGGTCGAAAGGGGTGACAAGATGACCTCTAACTATTTTTTATGCATTCCATGACAACATATGTCCCTGGAGGTCCTAGCACCCTTAGGGACATATTAGACTCATTTATATGGTTTGAAACGGGTCATAGGATGACCTATGATCCCTTTTGATGCATTCCATAATGACATATGTCCCTAAGGGTCCTAGGACTACTAGGGACATATTAGACTCATTTATATGGGTTGAAAGGGGTCACAAGATGACCTATGACTCCTTTCAACACATTTCATGATGACATGTGTGCCTAGGAGTCCTAGGACCCCTAGTGAAATATTAGAATTGTTTATATGGGTTGAAGGGGGTGACATCATGACCTATGAACACTTTCAATGCATTCGATGACATCATATATTCCTAGGGGTCCTAAGACCCCTAGGGAAATATTAGACTCATTTATATGGGTCAAATGATTTCACAAGATGGCCTATGACCTCATTCAACACATTTGATGATGACAATATCCCTAGGGGACCGAGGACCCTTAGGGTAATTTGAGAGAATTATTTATATGGGTTGAAGGGGGTCACTGGATGACCTATGAGCTGTTTTGATGCATTCCATGATTGCATATGTCCCTAGGGGTGCTAGGACCCCTAGGGTCATATTAGATTCCTTAATATGGGTCGAAGGGGGTCACAAGATGACCTATGAACACTTTCAATGCATTTCATGATGACATATGTCCCTAGGGACCGTAGGACCGCTAGGAACATACTAGACTCATTTATATGGGTTGAAGGGGGTCACAAGATGACCTATGAAACTTTTCAATGCATTCTATGATGACATATGTCCTTAGGGGTCATAAGAACCCTAGACACATATTAGACTCATTTAGATGGGTCGAGGGGGTCACAGGATGACCTATGAACACTTTCAGTGCATTCCATGATGACATATGTTCCTAGGGGTTGTAGGACCCCTAGGGACATATTAGACTCATTTATATGGATCAAAGGGGGTTCATAAGATGACCTATGACCCCTTTCAATGCATTCCATGATGACATATGTCCCTAGGGGTTCTAAGACCTATAGGGACATAAAAAGCTCATTTATATGGGTCGAAGGGGTTTATAGGAAGACCTATGACCCTATTTGATGCATTTGATGATGACATATGTCCCTAGGGGTCTGAGGACCCCTAGCAACATATTAGAGATTCAGTTATATGGGTCGAAGGGGGTCAAAGGATGACCTATGAGACCTTTCACCACATTCCATTATGACATATGTCCCTAGGGGTCCTAGGACCCCTAGGGACATATTAGACTCATTTATAGATTCGAAAGGGGTCATAGAATGACCTATGATACCTTTAGAAGCATTCCATGATGACATATGTCCCTAGGGGTCCTAGGACCCTTAGGGACATATTAGAATCATTTATATGGGTAAAAGGGGGTCGTAGGATCACCTCTAACCCCTTTCGATTCATTCCATGATGAGATATGTCTCTAAGGGTCCTAAGACCCTTAGGGACATATTAGAGTCATTTATATGGGTCAAATGGGGTCACAAGATAACCTATGACCCTTTTAGATACATTCCATAATGACATATATCCCTAGGGGTCCTAGGACCCTTAGGGACATATCAGACTCAATTATATGGGTCGAAAGGGGTCACAGGATAACCTATGATCCATTTCGAAGCATTCCATATGACATATGTCCCTAGGGGTCATAGGACCCCTAGGACCCTTAGGGACATATTAGAATAGTTTATATGGGTCGATAAGGGTCATAGGATGACCTATGATCACTTTCAACATATTTCATGATGACATATGTCGCTAGGTGTACTAGAACTCTTAGGGAGATATTAGACTTGTTTATATAGGTCGAAAGGGGTCACAAGATGACTTATGACCCCTTTCAAAGCATTTTGTGATGATATATGTCCCTTAGGGTCCTAGGACCCCTAGGTACATATTAGACTCATTTATATGGGTCGAAAGGGGTCACAGGATGACCTATGCTCCTTTTTAATGCATTCCATGATGACATATGTCCCTAAGGCTGCTAAGACCCCTAGGGACATATTAGACTCGTTTATATGGGTTGGAATGGGTCACAAGATGACATATGACCCCTTTTGACATTTTCCATGACGACATATGTGCCTAGGGGTCCTAGTAACCCTAGGGACATATTAGAACACTTTATATGGGTCAAGGGGATCACAAGATGACCTATGACCACTTTTGATGCATTCCATGATGATGTATGTCCCTAGGGGTCCTGGTACCTATATAGACAGTATAATCATTTATATGGTTCAAAGGGGGTGAGAGGATGACCTATGACCCCTTTTGACACATTCCATGATGACATATTAGACTCATTTATAAGGGTCGAAAGGGGTCAGATGATGATGTATGACCCCTTTTGATGCATTCCATGATGACATATGTCCCTAGGGACATATTATAGTCATTTATATGGGTCGAAGGTGGTCACAGGATGACCTATGACCCCTTTTGATGCATTCCATGATGACATATGTCCCTAGGAGACATATTAGAGTTGTTTATATGGGTTGAATGGGGTCATAGGATGACCTCTAACCCCTTTTGATGCATTCCATGATGACATATATTAGAATCATTTATATGGGTCAAAGGGGTTCATATGATGACTTACGAAACCTTTTGACACATTTTATGATGACCTATGGCCCTATGTTTCCCAGGACCTCGAGGGACATATTAGACATTTATATGGGTCAAAGGGCATCATAGGATGACCTATGACCCCTTTTGACACATTCCATAAAAAAATGTGTTGCTAGGGGTGCTAGGACCCCTAGGTACATATTAGAATCATTTATATGGGTCAAAGGAGGTCATAAGATGACCTATAAACACTCTTGACGTATTCCATGATGACATATTTTCCTAGGGGTACATATTATACTCATTTAAATTGGTTGAAGGGGGTAACAAGATGACCTCTGATCCCTTTCCATGCATTCCATGATGACATATGTTCGTAGGGATCCTAGGACCCATAGGGAAATATTTGACTTGTTTATATAGGTTGAAGGGGTTCACAAGATGACTTCTGACCCTATTTGACACATTTGATGATGATATATGTCCCTAGGGGTTGAAAGACCCCTAGGGACATATTAGAAAATCATTTAAATGGGTTGAAGGGGGTCACAAGATGACCTATGACCCCTTTCGATGCATTCCATAATGAAATATGTCCCTAGGGGTCCTAGGACCCCTAGGGACATATTAGACTCATTTATATGAGTCAAAAGGGGTCATAGGATGACCTGTGACCCCTTTCGACACATTCCATGATGACATATGTCCCTAGGGGTCCTAACACCGATAAGGACATATTAAACTCATTTATATGGGTCAAAAGGGGATGCATTCCATGATGACATAGGTCCCTAGGCATCTTAGGACCCCTAGGGATATACTAGACTCATTTATATGGATTGAAAGGGGTCACAGGATGACCTATGACGCCTTTCGACGCATTCCATGATGAGATATGTCCCTAGGGTTCTTAGGACCCCTATGAATATATTAGAATTATTTATACGGGTTGAAGGGGGTCATAAGATATCTTATGACCCCTTTTGACACATTTTATGATGACATATGTCTAGAACCCCTAGGGACATATTAGACTCGTTTTAAGGGGTTGAAAGGGGTCATAGAATTACTTATGATTCCTTTCGATGCATTTCATGATGACATATGTCCCTAGGGGTCCTACGACCCCTAGAGACATATTACATTGATTTATATGGGTCAAAATAGGTCACAGGATGACCTATGACCCCTTTCGACACATTTTATGATGACATATGTCCCTAGTGGTCCTAAGACCCCTAGGGACATATTAGACTTATTTATATGGGTCAGAAGGTATCACAAGATGACCTATGACCCCTTTTGACGCATTTCATAATGACATATGTCCCTAGGGGTCCTAAGATCCCTAGGGACATATTGGAATTATTTATATGGGTTAAAGGTCGTCACAGGATGACCTATGACCCCTTTCTATGTATTTGATGATGACATATGTCCCTAGGGGTCCTAGGACCGCTAGGGATATATTAGAATCATTTATATGGGTCGAAGGGGGTTAGAGGATGACCTATGACCCCTTTCGACACATTCGATGATGACATGTTAGACTTGTTTATATGGGTTGAAGGGGGTCACAGGATGGCCTATGACCCCTTCCGATGTATTTTATGAGGACATATGTCCCTAAGGGTCCTAGGACCCGTATGGACATATTAGAGTTGTTTATATGGGTCAGAGGGGGTCATAGGATTACCTCTGAGATCGTTTGATGCATTCTATGATGACATATGTCCCTAGGGGTCCTGGGATCCCTAGGGACATATTAGAGTCATTTATATGGGTCGAACAGGGTCACAAGATGACCTATAACCCCTTTCAACACATTCCATGATGACATATATCCCTAGGGGTCCTAGGACCCCTAAGGACATATTAAACTTGTTTATATGGGTCAAAGTTCATCACAGTATGACCTATGACCCCTTTCGATGCATTCGATGATAACATATGTCCTTATGGGTCCTAGGACCTCTAGGGACATATTAGACTCATTTATTTTGTTTGAAGGGGGTCATAGGATGACTTATGACCCCTTTTGACACATTCCATGATGACATATGTCTCTAGGTGTCCTAGGACCCATAGGGACATATTAGACTCATTTATATGGGTCGAAGGGGGTCATAGGATGACCTATGACCCATTTTGATGCATTACATAATGAAATATGTTTCTAGGGGTCCTAGGACCCCTAGGGACATATTAGAGTCATTTATATGGGTCAAAAGAGGTTATAGGATGAGCTATCACCCCTTTCGATGCATTCCATGATAACATATATCTCTAGGGTTCCTAGGACCCCTAGGGATATATTAGAGTCATTTATATGGGTCAAAGGGTGTCATAGGATGACCTATGACCCCTTTCGACACATTCCATGATGAGATGTCCCTAGGGGTCTTAGGACCTGTACAGAAATATTAGAGTCATTTATATGGGTTGAAGGGGGTCATATGATGACTTATGACCTTTTTCGATGCATTTCATGATGACATATGTCGCTAGGGGCTCTAGGACCCCTAGGGACATATTAGAATTGTTTATATGGACTAAAAGGGGTCATAGGTCATCCTATGACCCGTTTCAATGCATTCCATAACGACATATGTCCTTAGGGTTCTTGGCACCCCTAGGGACATATTACAATCGTTAATATGGGTCGAAAGCTGTGATAGGATGACCTATGACCCCTTTCGACACCTTCCATGATGACATATGTCCTTAGGGGTCCTAGCACCCCTAGGGACATGTTAGACTCATTTATATGGGTCAAAAGGGGTCATAGGATGACCTATGACCTCTTTCAGCACATTCCATGATGACAAATGTCCCTAGGACCCCTAGGGACATATTAGACTCTTTTATATGGGTTGAAGGGGGCTATAAGATGACCTATGACCCCTTTTGACACATTCCATGATGTCATATGTCCGTAGGGGTCCTAGGACATATGTCAAAATGATGTATTTTATGATTAACAATAATATATTATTAGATTTTATAACAATAATAATCATATATGTTACTAGATTATAGATTTAATTATAATAATAACCATATATATTATTATATATATTTAATAATAATATATATCATATATATTACTATATTATATTTAGTTATAATAATTATTATATTTAATAATAATCATACATATCACTATAATATAATAATAATAATATCAATGTCCACACTTTCTCGAAATAAATTTCCCTCTAAAATAGTCTAAAGTTTCCCTCTTAAATTTATTTCCTCTCAAATTTCCCTCCCTCCAAATTGGTGTTGAAATTTTTTGGACATAATCGAATATCCGATTAGGCTTGGTATTTACCAAGACTATTTGGTCAACCCAAAAAATGTGTTTGAGAAGGGTTTCATTGACACTCAGACTTCGGGTAGCCATCTGACAATGTTATTTTCATCGAAATTGAATGAAATGAAAAGGGTTTTTTTATCACTCTTGAGATTCCATCGATATAATTGCTGTCAAATTCTGAGTTTGATAAATATTTATTAGTTAATTTTCAATGAAGATTATTGTAAAGTGTTGATTGACATACTGATTGAAAAATAGCTATAAGTTTCAAATGGTATAACATTTTTTAAATCCAAAAGTTGCATCACATTCTATGCTTCACCTACTATAAGAAAAATAAAATAAAAATAAAATTTGGTACAATTTTCTATTAGTTAAGGTGGTCAGACATGGGAGTTTTTTTTTTTTGAAAAGGTTTTAGTAGAAAATTCATATTTAATTATTTATTTGGAAGAAAAATACCCAAAAATATGTGTCACATCGAGGCACAAGTCTAGTTTTTATATCTATAATTATATTAAAAAGAAATTATCATTTGATTTTGGTTAAGGTGGTTAGACATACACCTACTTTTTATTTTTGCCTTGAAATTTTCGTAGTACTACATTAAAATCCAAACTTTTGACCAATCAATTGTTTTTTTCTCAAGATAAGGCCTAGAGTTTAGAAACTACATTAAATTTTCTACAAATTATTTTCTTACAACTTTTTGATATAAAGTACATAACAACTTTAAAATTATGTGTCAAGTTGACATAACCCTAATTTGCTAGTTTTTCATTGCCACTTAAGGCCATTGTTTGGTTCACCAAGATCCTGCACATACCCATTAATATGCTCACATCTTCAAGGAGAAAATTTTGTGAATCAAAAAGATTAATTGGGAATCATAGATGGTAGTTTGTGATTATGGGAGAGTGTTGAGAGTTAATCCCAACTACCCAATTTGGTTATGTTCCTTTGCTTGCATCTACTAGCTTTGTCTTTTTATATAAATCTATCTTCTTTAGTTCACTTAAATATGATAGTTTTTTAATTAAAAAATTACTTGCATTGTGATTTCCTTAGGATTTGATACAGATGTTTTTGAGTGCATTTGACTTACTTGTTTTTGGCAGCCCATGGTTTTGGCTAATGGATATATGATTGGAAATGCAGTTGTAGCAGTATAAGTGATGATAAAGAAAAGCAAAGGTCTATATACATGTTTTGTATATTTGATGAGCAGCAACTCTCTAATTTTTTTTTAGGAACTATCTTCTAGATGTAAAGCAATAGGATTTAATATGTTTTAAATGTAATGGAATATAATTTTTTCAATCCTCTATTTGTCTTTGTTTTTTCTTTCCTCTAACTCTTCCCATCAATTCTCATCTTCTCATCAACTTGATATGGAATTGGGGACTTTTCTTGTAGTTTTGGGCATTGTTCTTGTCATCTCTTTGAATTGTTGGAAGAACCATTAATCCTAGCTTAGAATCCCCTAAGGAAAATGAGGGTTCACAATAAAATTATATATCATCAATCAAGCACCACAAGAGGGTGGAGATTAGGCATCCCATGGTAATGGTCCATGGCCCCTGTCAAACGCATCTTTCATAAAATTGGTCCATGGGAAAAAATAATCTCTACAATCACTCACTTTCTGAGTCCTCAGGCATTCAAGAACTAATATATCTCTACAATGACCACTTTCAAAATCTAGCATCATATGATGAAAAGATGGAAGGGACAATCAGTTCCTCTTGTGAAAGAGGTTATCTTTGCAAGCCTCTTGTTTGATATTACTGAGGTGTTTGAGAGAAGCCACATCCACCATCTTGTGGAAACTGTAGTTGTTGGATGTCTAACATAGGAAGAGTATTTCAATGAGGCATTGCAGGTTCGAAAGAGGAAAGTAGGGAAATGGCTCCTTACACCTTCCTACTACCAACAAGTTTTCAAAGATGGAGATATTGTTGCTCGTTCATCATTTTATTAAATATTTCAGTGACTTTAGCACCGTCAACCTAACTGAAAGGATAATGATAAATCCACTCATTGCTCTCCCACCTAGTGGTTTTCCCATTAAAATTTTCCCCTTGACATTGAGGGAATACCCTATTTTGCATTAGCAAGGCATAGTGATTGATATAGTACACATCATAATAGAATAAACATTCTGCCTCTCAAATAGTTGGTAGAATTGCATCTTTATATATTGATGAAGAGTACAAAGTGTTTACCAGACTTGGATTTTTTGTACAGTGTGATTGATAACCTCCAACACTGCAAGGATACAAGGAATGCCTATGGCTTGTGGTCATTGATGTGGTTGGGTGGTATTTGAAGGGAAATGAGAGCATCCCAAAAATTCATTTGAGATCAGTATGCACATCCTGTATCCAATAGTTCATTGAACAACTTCTAATGAGAAAATACAAGTGCATACTACTATGCCATAAAAGCAGAAACAGACATAGTTGATTTCCCACAATTAAAACCTTAAAGGAAAGTGATTGTAATTTACAAATATAAATAAATTTCAATAGCATTATGAAATATATATTGTTATTCTATAATCATGAAACTAGAAGAATGAGAGAGAATAGAGAACACAGATATATGTGGGGAAAACCTTTCACAGAAAAAACCCCACCCTCCAAACCATCAAGCTAATGTATTATTCAACAACAATTTACAATAATTTTTTAGCCTTCACATGGAGATTTACATCTTGCTCCATTCTAGAGAAAATCTAGCACCATAACCCTGTGCAAATAGCTTCTCATCTCTCTCTCTTCATTCTCTACAACAATGCTTTGTACTTATAGAGTTTTCATACAAGAGGAAATAGTTTCTAAAGTGTCGACATTCAACGCATCTACAAATTATTTTAGAAACTTTCTTATGCACAACCCTTACACTAAAAAAAAGCATAAGAGAATAAATCACCAAAAAATAGAAGCTTTCTATTTTTCTACTCCAAGTCTTTTCTTGTGGAAGAATCTAGCTTCATTTAGAAAATTTTTAGGAAAGCACAAATAAAGCAATAAAATGTGGTAAGGCTAAGTCACCTTATCCCAAAAATATCCCACTTGATGAAGATCTTACAAGATTCAAACTAATGAAACTATATCATCACATCTATCTATGAAACAACATAAATCATAACTAGACACCTATCCAACTGGAAACCTATCCAAAAAACATAGGCATAAGATCCATGTGATAAAAAAGGCTACAAAAACTACCACCATTCCATTGTGCTCATGAGCTACACAAAAGCATAATTTTTTTTTTTAACTTCTTAGCCCAACAAAACTATGAAATCATCCTCTAGAAAACAAGATAAAACATCAGCCAGAACAATAACCAAATTGATTAGTCCAATCCAAATAATAAAACCATGAGATTGAAAATAGAATCCACAATAAATGCTAAACCATCCAATCACCCATACCTCAAAGGTATTCTACACCAGAAAACTCATGTCAGCAACATAACCAACCCATAAACTATAGCCTCTCTATGTGCAAACTAGTCAATAAAGAACAAACACATACAAGAACTCCTATTGCATGGGTAATGTCGACTCTAAAAAATCAAAAGCATACTGATTCTATTGATAAAAACAAAAAGAAAGTGCAATCATGTAGTACCAAGGACCATCCACAAAGATATGCAAATCTTATAGCAAAAGCACTGCAAGAAAAATCGCTCTCATTCAATCTCCATGACTCTCCCATGTTCTCCACATCCAAAAAAGAAAAGAGATAAAGGAGCCACCTTGTCATAAAAAAGAAGAAGAAGTAAAGTGATAAAAAATGACCACAAAAGAGTAACCACCATAGCTGCAATAGATCTCAAAAACAATTTTATGTGAACCAAAACATCCAAGAAGATAACCAAGACCAAAGAAAGAAACTGCAAATCATAAGCATGTACCACGTCCTTCTACAAACACTTCTAAATGTTAGTTGTGCCAAGTATGATCTCCTTCACAACTCCAATAGAAAAGCTACAACAACATCCAAAACCATTCAACCTCAAGAGATCAAACATAACATAATATCATGAATCTACATGGATGTAAGCCTCTCAAAGAAAATCAAAGAATCCCATGTCCCATTTCAAGAAATCAGCCCACTACCATATCGTATTGTCATCATAAATGAAAGTACACCTCAAGGAGATAATCATGTTATCCATCTCTCACAATGAATCCTCCAGAACCATCTAACTACAACTTAAGATCCATGAATATGAAAGAAAAGATAAAGCACCTAAAAGTAACATTGGGTAATACCTTTCAAGTGATAAACTACCAAGTAGAGCAAGAGTGAGGAATGAGAATGCTCCTCTAAGATTTTCAAGTCACCCTATGACTTGTCCAAGAACAATCTCCTCATAGGTCTATATTGAACTCACATCCAACAAAGGTGTAGGCTCATCAAACTTTCTATTGAAATCTCATCAAGAGTATACATCTCAACAACATGTCTCTCAGCTCAAGAGAACTCTAGCCTCACCTAACTCTCTAAGTATCCATAAGCACCTATAATCAATCACTCCATACAAAACTCCATTGCAACATAGCACTATCATGAAGTATCAAGAAAATGATCGAAGTACTCAATACAAAGAAACTAAAACAAGATCAATGTCAAAGCTCCAACCATGGAATCAGGAACATAAACATGACATCATGATCGAAACTATCTCCTCCAAAGAGATAACATGCTTCATGTGATCATATCAAATAACTGTATGTCACAACTCTAAACTAGTAATAAAAAGAGAACCATGACATAAAAGCCACCATGATAACATATCAAATAAAAGCATTAAAAAAATCTCTACCAAGGACCCCTTGAATCCTAAAGATGTCAACATATCCAATCACATGAAGATACCATCTCTAACTAGTGAACCAGCAAATGTGATAGACCCTTCTATAGCAACAGGATCTAAGGCATCCTCCAACATCTGCAACACTAAAGAAGATCATTCATCACCATATGATGGAAACATATAGCCACTACTAAATCTCCCACTAAAGCATGATACCAAGCTCTCCAAGCATATGAGACACCATCTTGAAAATCTGAAAATCATCTAGGCCCACACATCACACTACATGAAACCAAGATCTCCACACTAAGGAAATTCACCATGCTTTAGAACTCCATAACTAACTATCCAAGTACTCAAATATCATCCATCCTCTCATCTCAAAGTAGCCACACAAATGCACAAGTGACCACAAACAAGGCCAACTAACAAGTCTGCACCAACACTGAATCAAATCTGGTGGATATAGGTAGTCTACATCCAAGTTATCCCATTGTAATTAAATAGTTGGCCTACCCACCTGACTGCATAACTTGTAGATCCAATCAATGCAACATGCAAACCCACTATCACATTAGTGACATATGCAAATGAGATCAAATAGAATAATCATGTAGACAACATGACTCAAACACTAGATCAAGAACAAATCTGATTTGCCAATTATGTCCACATCAAGCACCATAGTCTAGGAATCCAACAAAGCATCACCATAGAAATGCTGAGTGCTTGATCATGTACCAAAATTTCCATGTAGAGAAAGAAAAATACCTCCTCTCATCATGTACAAAGAATTCATGCATGTAGAACTACAACTATCTCATTTGGTACCACTCTAAAGGAACAAAAGTCCAGAAAATAGCTCTTTAGTAGATCCACAAAAAAATACAAGTTTTTATTTTAACATGCAAAACCTGAAAAAATATTGTGTTTAAGAACACCCATGCACATCCACATCCACTTCTCATCTGGAAGACTCAAAGTCTGAATAAAATACCAAAAAATTGAACCCAGAATAATGGATTATCATAGATGAACATCACCATAGATTTTTTTTAAGGAAAATCTATAAACCCCTTAGATATAAAGAACAAGAATCCAAGTCATGCATGTATAAACATCCAAGAGGAAAACAAAGTACTGGAACTCTAGGCCCACTTGTAGACTAATTCCACAACCACTACTAGTACATGCATCTGAGAGAGATAGGCTATCCAGAAGCTTCCAAATCATCCAATGATCAACTCCATAGCCTCTATTCATTCCATATAACAAAAGAGACACCTTCAAATACCCATGCATCAAGAGTTATTCTATTGTCAACCAAGAGCTCTAGATCAATGTCATTTCAACATGACCAACTCTATTTTCCCTGTGTTCACCATCCTTCAAGAAATGTCTGCTATCTCCTAAAAGAATAAATCAACTACAAGAATTCCACTCATCAAAGGATTAATTATTAGTCAATTTTTTCAAAATAAACTTCTTCAAGCTCTATAAGCAAAGAAATCTTAATAGAAGAAATACCCAAAACCAAAAAATCTATGAATCCTCACATGAAAGCAATATGCAATTCACAAAACTAAGCTCTAATACCAATTGAAGGGAAATAAGAGCATCCCAAAAATTCATCTGAGATAAATATGCACATCCTATATCCAATAGTTCATTGAACAACTTTTAATAAGAAAATACAAGTGCATACTACTATGCCATAAAAGTGGAAACATACATAGTTGATTTCCCACAATTAAAACCTTAAAGGAAAGTGATTGCAATTTACCGATCTAAATAAATTTCAGCAGCATTATGACATATAGATTATTATTCTAAAATCATGAAACTAGAAGAATGAGAGAGAATGGAGAACACATATATACATGGGGAAAACCTTTCACGGAAAAAACCCCACCCTCCAAACCATCAAGCTAATGTATTATTCAACAAAAAATTACAATAAATTTTCAGCCATCACATGGAGATTTACATCTTGCTCCATTCTAGAGAAAGTCTGGCAACATAACCCTGTGCAAATAGTTTCTCATCTCTCTCTCTCTCTCTTCATTTTCTACAACAATGCTTTGTACTTATAAAGTTTTCATACAAGAGGAAATAGTTTCTAAAGTGTCTACATTCAATGCATCTACAAATTATTTTAGAAATTTCCTTATGCACAACCCTTGCATAAAAACAAAGCATAAAGAATAAATCACCAAAAACAAAAGCTTTCTATTTTTCTAGTCCAAGTCTTTTCTTATGGAAGAATCTAGCTTCATTTAGCAACTTTCCAAGAAAGCACAAATAAAGAAATAAAATGTGGTAAGGATGAGTCACCTTATTCCAATAGTATTTTCCCTAATACAAAAACTTATAATAAAATGATTGATGTATTTTGTAGTGCTAATGAATTTGATTATGCCTGATGGATTTGGGACTAGGATTGGGAACTAGGGAATTGTTATTGGGGTTGAGACTGCAAAAAGAGATTCTAAACCATTATTCTACTTGAAGCTTTGTGAGCCATCATGGATGGAGTTCAATTTAGAAAGGAATGAGCAATGGATTATCTCTACTTGCTTTACCTATGCAATTGGATTTGGCCATTGATGCTCAAGTCCTATCAGTTCAATGGATCTGAAGGAGGAAAAATTGGATCTAGGTAGTGGTGCTCAAGGCCTACCATTTAAGTTCTACTAGTTAAATTGGGCACTCCTTCAGCTTTTCCATGATGTTCCACCTCCTTCCATCAACTTTCTATGATGTGCCTTCCATGTTCTTCTACCCTAAATTTCTAGAATCATCAAAAGCTTCCACCCTTATAGAAATATCATAAGACATTATATTATAAATCAAAAGACTTTGTCAGTTTTGAAACATTATAGATTTATTTGCAACAAAAAATATTTTTCTCCCTAAATTAGTTTTTCTCTTAATAGTTGGAATTAAAGATTTTTTTTTTTTTAACTTTTTAAAATATACATAAATTTATAAAAATTAAAAAAATCATTGAATATTATTGACTCAAAGATGGTTGAATTAATTAATTATAGGAACTAATAAGGAATGAGTTTGTCAACAGTAAGGCCACAATGGATAGGAAAGTATCACATGAGAATCAAAATACACCAATACACCTACCAAACATATTTGGATTGGAGGAGGTATAAAGTAAAAGGCTAGAGGATTATAATGAAGAAGAAAAAAACAATACAACTCCCCAAATATCGAGAAAGGAAGTAAACAAACATACACGTACTAAGCGAGAGAAATATAAGGCAAAGAATAGGTCATTCCAGGCCACATCACCCTAGTATGATCATGGTGGAAGAAATAAAATAAAATGAAGGTTAAGAAAAAAAATATTAAGGACATAGTCAAGGAGTAACCGAGTATGTACTATCCATCAACTAAGGTGAAAATTCAACTTTCTCTACCTTTATAATGGGAGTATTGACATCAAGGATGAAATTTGAACAAGGGGCGCAAGTGCAAAAGTTCCTACCTTTGGTGGGGTTGGTTTTGGATTGAGGTTTTAAGTGAAGTTATTCATATATGTTTTAGATTTTCCTATACAAATTGTATCTTGAATCTTGAATTTATGTTTAAAAAAACATTTATAATTACTTTTTGTCAAAGTACCAATAAAAAATTTCTTTTTCCATTTTTTGTTTTTTCTCTTCTCAGATGTCAAGACTCCAAGAATGATACAACATCCTTGAACTACAACAATGTGCAAATGGGAGATAATGTAGTGGAACACAAATTGATACAGGTATCTCCAACATTTTCTCAATATGGAGAAGTCATAAAAGCCTCCTCTTTCCTTGAATTTTAATGAAGTATTCAAATTTCTAAAAAAATCTATCATAAAACTTGTACACCAAACAATTTGAAAATTCTTGTAATAAAAATTGTACACCAAATATCTGTTGATATGCAATAAGAATAATAATAGTTTTCAAAAATTAGAAATGGGAAAGACCTTGATATTGGGGAGGGAATATTGGAAGAATGTTGTAATAAAATTTATTATTTTTACTTAAAATGGAAAGTCCACTTGCCTTGTATGTGCTTCAAGTTCTTTACTAAGCCCATGTGCCTCCTATGTGCTCCTAGTTCCTTACACACATCTGCAAACATGTTAATGCAGATATGATTGAAGTTCTCATTTGACAATTTTGTGCTTTTAGGTTCAAAGTAGTTGAAAAAGTTCATCGTCACTAGGTTTAATGCAGAGATTGATACTTAACTACTACCTTCAATGATTTTTTTGGTGCTCTAGTCTTTTATAATAGTGATTTGATATGAAGAATTCGATTTGGAATCTATCTTTTGACATATATAATACCTTTTCAATACATTTTTTTATTTATTGGAAACTTTGTTGGTCAATTTCTGTTGTTATTGAGATCATGCTAGATGGGGAACTATAAATGTTATTCAACAATTTAGTTTGAACTACTCCTATTAGGTCCTCAGATAACTAAATTGGATGGTAAGTGTCATGTATTTTGTAAAATTATAATAGGATTTATGCCCTATAATAGTAATACAATAATTAGGCAAAAGACAACACAATGATTCCCAAAAGAAATGAATTTTGACATTGTGATAAATAATGAAATGTAATATTATGATGAAAAAATATCAAAGATTTCATTGCTATATAATATCAATTTATCCTTGCTCATAATTTTGTCTGTTTTTACTAAATGATCAATATGACTATATAGTGCCCACTAGGTTAGAGAGAGCTCAAGTGAAGTATATAAAGGAGGACTTGTGGAAAGTTTGGTTGATGACACACAACAATTTTACCTTACAATTTGTAGAATAGATGCAAGTGCATACAATTCTTGTGGTTCATCTTCTAATTATGGAACTTTCTCATTCATAGACAATTGACTTTTATCTTCACAAATCTTTATTTATCTATTTGTAGGAAGTCATTTGACAAATCAATTGACTTATTTGCTCAAAATATTTTGGTATTAAATATCAAAATATGGAAATGAGGATTGATTATATAGAATAGGGGATTTATGAAATTCTTATGAAATCTCAATTTTTGTTTAGTAGGTTTGTATGTATGAAACATAAATTATGCAACTCAAACTTCACAATGTGAAATGGGAGGATCCACATCAACAAGAATTAGGGTTGTAGTGCAAGTAGTTGATAATAAATCAAAGAGAGAGCATATGTTGATAAATGAAGAGTTTTAGATTTAAAAGAAGGGTTCATGATAATGCAGAATGCGTAGGGGCATCCAAAAAACTATATGCATGCGTCCCAATCTCACATCCCCCTGTATTTCAAGGAAAGGCATAAGAACAAACTAAAAAGGATGACTGTCTATTTCCCTAATGTAGTTTAACTTGGCATTCTCTAGACATGTGCATGTTTGTGCTTCCACATGTTGCACACATATGCTCTCAAATGGATGGCATCTTTGTCCCTTACATATCATGGCTTTCCTAGGTGAGGAGAAATCATTCCTTGAGCTCCTAGAGATGAAGAAGATGAGAAGATGGAAATTCTACCTCTATTAATACCAAAGCACCTTCACCTTAATTGGGTTTACCATTACACAAGATTTTGTACCTTCTATGCTAATGGCAGGGTGTCCTTTCCACAAAGCACTTATGTTGTTTAAGTTTTTCCCTTGTCTCAAATTTTCGCTAGGAGGAAACAACTTAAGATGTACACTAGTTCTTTTTCTGAATTTAGACTTTTGTTCATGGAAGATTTTAGATAACTGTAAATGTGGTTTTTTTTCTGTGAGCCTTTCTGATATGGTAAGCTAATTATGTTGCAGTTCTGTTTAGATTTAATTGGCTTCAAACATATTTAATATACTATTTCCTTTTGTATTTTTACTATCAATTTTGCGTTTGGATTTGATTGGCTTCAAATGTGTTCAATGTACACTTTTCTTTTGTAAGAACCATGTCCTACTTAGCAATTGCCACATCATTCAATTGCTAGAAATGCGAAAAAAATATACAAGAAAAACCCTAGTTTGAAAAGTCACTAACCATTCCATTTACCATAATCAAACATTAACAATTTGTTTTCCTTAGCAAAATGTAATTACTTTGCATTATCTAGGATATTGATGAAAATTTCATCCATCCATCAAAATGCATGATAAAATCAATACATTAATACATCAAGACCATTATAGATATATTATCGATTTTACATAATTACATAATAAATTGATAACATAAAGATGATTGAACAATCCATATAAATCAAGAAACCTCATGTGACCTAGTCTCCAAAGTCATCGATCATTGTCCATCTACTATCTAAGATAGGAGTGTGGTCCAAGTGCTTTTACCACACCAACCATAGAATGTTTTACTCCCCCAAGGTTCTTCCTGACATGAAGAGCACCTCAACCCTAGCATGATAAACCTAGCAACTTGGAACAAGAGGATCAGATGGATCTGGTGCAACCATGAAACATACTATGTCTATGTAGATTAATCACAAAATGTGGTAGGAAAATAAAATAATAACATATCCAAACATATGTAGTAAAATTAAATGGCTTTAGTCAAATCAATTTAAATTCTATATTTAACTAATAGAAAAAAAAACAAATATAATGTATCCATTTCTAATCAGGATTGGTGGATAGAAAGAAACAAACATACTGCATTCATTTCTATCCCTCCTAATTTTCACACTACACCCAACCATAATGAAGACTAAAAGCGCCCATTCAAAGTAACAAGAGTTTCATGTGAACACTAATATCCTCGAAATAGACATATTTCTTTTCAACACAATCAATTCACATACATGGTAATAGTAGGTCATACTATTGACAATTGGCTAATATAGATATGTAATTTTTGTCATTTATGGCAACACATGATGTACATGCTTATAGGAAACCTTGGAAATAAGGATATTTAGCATTTGGTAATATGAAAATTGTCTAAGTGTAGATTTGGTATACAACATTGTATTATTTTTTTATAACTTCTTGCCGATGTCATATTATGAGTAGTGAAGTTAGATGGAGATAGTATACATGTTGGTGATGATGTGTATAACCTTAGAAGTTAGTATAGACTGTATGAAATAGAGACAATCATGTTTTAGTGAAATAGGACAATGAAATTGAAGGAAAGGATTATTTTGTTTACAAGATAATTACTTGTCCAATTAGAGCCGATGTCCTAAATGTTTACTCTAAGTTGGAAAAGTGGATTGTGGTCTTAACTGACCCACCAAAAATTTATGTAAAGGCGTGGTATTTATGCAAAGGAAATTTTATGATAAGAAGCATGTTATTATGCAATTGTGATGTTGAGAAATTGTATGCAAACTTTTGTGAAAGAGATATATGCAAAAAAAAAAATTATACACAATCTTGGCCTAGAAAAATAGTTGCATGATATATGAAAAGTTTTGTACAAGCTATTTTGTGATTCGAGATCAAGCTAAAGATCAGAGATTGATCAAGGAAGAAGATACAATACCTATATTCTATAATTTTGATTACTTGTTTGGGTAGTGAGCTCTTCTTGTAATTGGAAGTGCATGTTTGGGTAGTGAGCTCATCTTGCATTTGTTGTACCACAACTCCTAACAAGGTTGGAATCTCCTAATAGGGATTCAAAATCTCCTAGTAGGGACTCCTTATATTGAATTTTCTCATTGACTCCTAACAAGGTCCATCCTCTAACAAAGAACTTATATATCAGTATATTATCTAGTGGGTATCATCCCCACTGGAGTTTTCCCTTGGCCAGGGTTTCCCCTTTAAAAAAAAATGGTGTTATGAGTTATCTTTGTGCATTGTTACTATTACTATTTAGCATTACTTTATTGCTTTGTTATGCATGGTTTGAAGTAAGAAATATTATCTAGTTGGCAACTAAAGTTTATAGATTTCTGATTCACTCCCCCTCCCCCGCATAGTAATCCCCATTTCTAACAATTGGCATCAGAGCACACTTACTTTGAAGAGGCTTAACAACTTGAGTAAGATCCCTATGGATATGGAATAGTTGGTGAACCTTGAAGAAGCTCTTGAACAAACTAATCTCCTTACTAAAAAAAGAGATAAGTTGAAGGACAAATATGAAGACTCCAAAGTATATATTGGTCAATTGAGGAAAAGATTGAACATCCCAAATCCAAGCCTAAATCTACTGAACCTGGAACTAGTGATGATGATTATTCAATGCTAAAGAAAGAGTACAAAATCTTAAAGCATGAATTGAAGATTAAAAATCAAAAGTTGACTTTGAGAAATGATCCTAGAAAAGTTGAATTTGATTTGAAGACTAAGAATGTAGATATTAGAGCAAGTTTGGCAAAGAAAACATCTGAATTTGAAACATTGAAAGAAGATCATGAAGAAATTCATAATTAAAATACTGTTGTGAAAGGTGAACTAACTCAATGTAAGAAACAACTTGAGAAGCTTTATTCTAGTAGAGAAAAGCTTGATGATTCAATGTCAATAAAGAGACCTACTTATAATAAGACTAATCTTGGTTATCTAGTTAACATGTCTATGAAGAAACCTAAGATTAGATTAGATCCAAAAGAAAAATGTAAATTTGATGATAAGATTGAATCCAGTCAATCTTTTGATAAATCCAAAGAAGTTGAGCAAGACAAGGAAGTTGAAATTTTGAATGAACTAAAGAAAGTGGAATCTCCTAAGGACACTAGGTATGAATTTAGAGGAAAGTGTTTTTTATGTAGTGAAATAGGTCATATGAAAAGAGATTGTACAAATAAGTCATTCAATCATGTTAAGGACTTTTATTGTCATAATTTTCATGGCATGTGTCAAAAAGTAATTGATTGTAAGAAACCTAAGTATGATAATGATAGAAGAAATAATAGAATGTCCAGAAATACTAGCCCTATAGATAGAGAAGATCTAATGAAAGGACATTGAGAGAAGGAAGATCTTATGAAGATAGAAGATAGATCATGTGTTATAAGTGCAAAAACTTAGGAAACATTGCTTAGAATTTTCATGCACTTGATGATAAAAAAAAATCCTATAAGAAGAGCACCAATATGTCAGTTGTGCAACAAATTTGGACATACAATGAAGTATAGTAGAATGGACAAAAACTTCAGAGATAGAAGGAACAATTGAAGAAACTTTAGGAGTAGAAGGAATGATGGAAAAAACATTAGGAATGATAGAAGGAACCATGAAAGGAACTCTGGAACTAACAGAGACAATGAGGAACAAAGAAACATTATTAGTGAACTTCAAGAAGAACTTAATGAGGAATTTGTAAAAGGAATAGATATCTCAAAGGAAAAGCTAGATGATGATGAGAGAGGAAGATCAAAGTCAGTTGTTGAGTTTGATTCAACTAATTTGAATTAAGCTTGTTCATAGCATTAGAATTTATGAACTTCACCCAGAAGCCAAATTAGAGGTAGTGACATTAGAAAAAGGTGTATCTAGTTAAGTTTAGATGGTACCTAAGCTCACTTGTAATTTGGAGCTTATCTAAGCAAGTTATGAAGGAATTCAAAGTTATTGGTATTACTGAAAAGGTTAATTCAGTAGCAGAAGATGAAAAGTCTATTTTTGCAAAGAATTTTGTGTAAAAAAGTTCAGTAGAATTTTTTCATAGGTATGACAAACCTCAAATGGCATTTGAAGATTAGATAAATTATCTTGAGTAGTTATTTGATTATAGAATGTAATTAACAACTTTTTCATGTTTACAAAGTATGCAATTAATGTAAGTTCAAGTTGATAGAATAAATGGAGTATATAATTGATTTTCAATTCATTGTGAATACATCTAAAGTGAAGAGCACTCAGAAGTGATTTGTTAGTGTGATTTCAAAGAAAACACTATTTTCAAAAAGAGGTATTTTATCATTTTTTTGTAAATTTATTTAGTAAAAGTTCATAATTGATAGGGTTATGGATATGTCAACAGTGCACAATGTTGAGAACAAGGATAGACCTAAGTTGAAGGTTGTTTCCATAAAACCTACTGAAGGAAACCCTACCTCAATGTTATCTATCACTCCAAACAACATAGTATATCTCAAAGATGTAGGAAGTTATCTGAACAGTAAATTTGAGTCTATTGGTAATGAATTAATGAACAAGGATATGGAATAAAATTTTAATCATGACATGACTATGAAGCCCAAATTTAAACATTTAAAGGAACTAGACCTATTCAAATATCATTTCTATTGCGAATTAGACACAAATGAGTGGACACATATCATATTAAGTAGGATACATGATGGTAAACTATGGATGCAAGATAGTGTAACTGATATTTCTACTAACCTTATTAATGAGGTAACTAGTCTTAATAAACAAGATAGTGTACCTATAGGTGAGAAATTAGTCAACAAGAAAGTTGAGAGCTATACTGAAGCAATGTATAATGGAAAGGCTACGATGATCAACACCATCAAGCAATATGATGTAAGATTTTTGAGTAGAATCATTGCCTATTCTATATGTGCAAGCTCAAATATTGATGAACTATTAGCTACATTCATCTATGTAGCTTATAAGATATGTGTAGAGAAGGAACACGTGAATCTTAGTGAAATTCTAAGAATGCAACTCTTAAAAAACCTAGAAAAGATCAAGAGGACAAAGAATGGTGTGTTTAGATTTTAGTGATTGATTAATCACATATTCTTTCATGTACTTAAAATATTTCCTTATTTATTAGTCATCGAGATAATGAGCAGTGACAAATGTATAATGGAAAAGATTACAGAAGTATGTGGAAGACATCTTGCAAATAAGATATTGGATAGTCGCAACTTGATAATGAGAACATTTCAAAATGAAATGAAACAGAGATTCAAAATTGCACCTATAATTGTAGATAGATTTAAGGAAGATATTTTCATTATGGTTGATATATATTTTACCTATATTCAAGTAGTGGAACCTTAGGAAACATTTCTTGATCTCTTGGGTTATGAATTGAATGACAATATAAAAATTATTAATATTAATTTATTATTGAAATTAGAGAAAGATAAAGCAGAATACAAATTTGGAACTTATGATGAGATCACCTAGTTAGCTCATCTAGAAACCTTGGAGAAAACATCACACTAGAAGATAGAGTCTATTATGAAGAAAACCTTATCAGAGGCTAGTATGACTAAGAGTGAGTTTGAGGTAGTTAGTAAAACTATGAAGCAAGGAATATTGGATGTACAACCTTTATCAATATCTATTGTAGAAACATCTTTAGAGAAAAGCATTCCATATGCAACAGTGTTAGATGTGCACCCTAGTAAGCTGAAGAGAAAATATGAGAGATTGGTGGAAGCTATGACCACAAAGACAAAAAGGGTCAAGTAACAAGCCACTAGACCAAACAAAAGGCAAAAGATATTATTGACAATTGTTGAGTCCAATGATAAAGAGGAAGAAGAACATGAAGTTAAGCAAGTAGAGAAAGTGACATTGTCAAAGAAATTAGTAGGCAAAGCTTGGCAACCTTGGAAGCCAACGATAGAGAAGATTAACACAACTATTGCTAATAAAGGTAACTTTGTTTAGATGAACAAATTTTATGATTTTTACAATAGTTTTGAGAAGGATAAGATTGATATCTCTACTATGAGTTACATCATAGCAAACAATCTGAAATTGAAGGATATTGAGGGTGTAGTAAACCAAAAAGTCTATGGAAGACTCATAGAGAAGAAGGCTATTGCAAGAGAAGAAGATCTAGAAATTCAAAAGTGTATGCTTATAACTAATTGGAATATTGATGATGAAGAAGAGATTAAGAGATTATCGAATAATATTACACTTTATTTAAGAAATAAAGTAAGATCATTTCTATTTATGGTGGGTGAAAAAGATAAATTAAGAAGTGAGACTATGACAACAATCAGTTAGATGCTGACAGAGTCAAAGGCAACATCTCCTCCATCACCTAAAACCTCGAAAGTGTCAGTGAGCGGTGACACTATGCAGATAGAACAAACCAATGTTACCATTAACATTGATGATACTAATACATTTGAAGGTTCTAAACTAAATGAACCAAATATGAGAATATTGAAGAAAAATTGAGACAGATTACAGAGGAGAAGAGTTTACTTGAAGAAGACAAGAAGAAAATAGAAGAGGCCAAGAAGAAAGTGCTTGAGGATGAGAAGAGAAGAAAGGAAGAGGAAGAAAATAATAGAAGGACAAAAGAAGAAATAAGAAAGAAAATAGAGGAAGATGAGAAGAAGATATTGGAAGAGAAGAGAGAAAAGGAAAGAAAGGAAAGAGAAAAGAAAGAGGAAGAAGAGAGAATAATAAAAGAGCCAACTAAGAAACAAAGGAAGGATGACACTAAACCTTCTAGTTCATCTACTTTTCTCTCTCTTTCCAACTTAGCATCTGATGATGATGACCAAAAAAAATTGATCTCATCCCTATCAAAGCTTATATAGGAGAATAGAATAGTGAAAAGCTTACAGAAAACCTTGATGGAGGTTACTAACAAATTGCATAGTACTTTGGCAATACAAAAAAAAAAATTAGATCCCAAATAGAGGACATAAGTAGTGCTAAAATCATTTGATGAAGAGTTTACTAACTTGTTAAATATTGTAGAAGGAAAGGCACAGATTTCACATGATGCTAACTTGTTTAGCACCATCTGTTAGAACATTAAGAATGATCTGGTTAGTCTTGATACTTGTATTAAGGAACTTTAGAAATGTCAAAAGGATGGGAAACCATTGTATATTAAGTGTACTTTATCATATAAGATAACCAAGGATATTAATAGTCAGATAGAAGAAAAGATGAGTGAGCTAGAGGCTTTATCTAGCTAGATCTAGCATCCATCTTGTAAGATTGATAATTTTGAAAGACAAATGGCCAATATTCACAATGATATCAAGAAACTAGAACTTTGGAAAGAAGTTTTTTTAAAGAGGATATCGAATTTCAGAGAGTCTATTACTCTAAAAGTATCTTTTGTTGAGAAATAGTTGGGGGAATGTGTTAAGGCCAAGGATACATATTTTAACTTTTTGTATTTAGATCTTAATAGATTTGAGATTACATCATATGCTTTATGTTCAATTCTCACCTTGGTTGAACCCACCAAGGAAACATGGACTAAAGGTATGGATATTCTGAAGGAAAACTTTGATGATTGCATGAAGATCATATCAACATAAGGAAGGACAACATTTTTTTATAGTTTTGGATAGTTTTTGATATTTTGATATTTGTCATTAATGTCAGAGGGGGAGTAATTGTAGAAAATTGGAAAGTACTTGAATTGTCAAAGGGGGAGAATATTGTAAGTACATAATGTGAAACATATTGTAAGGGGGAGTATATGTAAAGATGGAAAATATAAACAACACATTACTTTATTTATTTTATTTTGTTAAGTTTTTGTCACTTGGCCAATTTTCCCTATTTTGTTGCCATCAATGCCAAAGGGGGAGATTGTTGACAACTAGCTGATAGAGATATGTAATTGTTATCATTTATGGAAACACATGATATACATGCTTATAGGAAACCTCAAAAATAAAGATACTTAGTGTTTGGTAATCAAAAAATTGTCTAAGTATAGAATTTGGTATACAATAGTGTATTGTTTTTTTTTTATAACTTGTTACTGATGTCATATTATGACTAGAAAAGTTAGATGGAGATAGTGTACATGTTGGTGATGATGTGTATAACCTTGAAAGTTGATACAAAATGTACAAAATAGAGATAATCATGTTTTAGCAAAATAGGACAGCGGATTGAAGGAAAGGATTATTTTGTTTACAAGATAATTACTTGTCCAATTAGGGCTGACATCCTAGATGTTGGAAAAGTGGATTCTATTCTTAGCCAAACTAGTAGAAATTTTTATAAAGGCATGATATTTATGCAAAGGAAATTTTGTGATAAGAATTGTGCTATAATGTAATTATGATGTTGAGCAATTGTATGCGAACTTTTGTGAAAGTGATATATACAGAGTTTTGTACAAGCTATTTTATGATCTGAGATTGAGTTGAAGATCAAAAATCAATAAAGGAAGAAGATATGGTACCTATATTCTAGAAGTCTAATTAGTTGTTTGGGTAGTGATCTCTTCTTGTAATTGGAAGTACATGCTTAGGTAGTGAGCTCATCTTGCATTTACTATACCACAGCTCATAATAGGGTTGGAATCTCCTAACAGGGACTCCTTATATTGAATTTTCTCATTGACTCCTAACAAGGTCCATCCTCTAACAAGGAACTTATACATGCACACACAGATACACATATTAGTATATTATCTAGCTCTTCTTGTAATTGGAAGTACATGTTTAGGTAGTGAGCTCATCTTGCATTTACTGTACCACAGCTCATAACAAGGTTGGAATATCCTAATAGGGATTCAAAGTCTCCTAATAGGGACTCCTTATATTGAATTTTCTCATTGACTCCTAATAGGGTCCATCCTCTAACAAGGAACTTTATATATATAATCAATCTAGTGCATATCATTTCCATCAAGGTTTTCCCTTGGCCAAGGTTTTCCTAGTTAACAAAATATGGTGTTATGAGTTATCTTTTTGCATTGTTATTGTTACTATTCAATATTACTTTATTTCTTTGTTATGCATGGTTTAAAGTAGGAAATAATATCCAGTTGGTGACTAAAGTTTGTAGATTACTAATTCACCCCCCCTTTCAGTAATCCCTATTTCTAACACATACATTCTAAACTATTTAGTTTCAAGGTTTCATATGATCACCAATAATTAATGGTGATTTGAGGATAGATTGAATTTGATGCACAAATGAAACACTCATAATAGAAAGAATTCAACAATACAACAAGATATTTCTAATAAGAAACATCTTTTCTTAACTCATAACTACACTTTTGTTTCTCCTTAATTATAATCTAAACATCAATATCATTTTATTTTATCCAAGAGATGCTTTCAAACTTAATAAAGTGACAATGAGAGGTTCTCACTAGTTTAACTCAAGCTTATTTGTATACAATCTTAGAACTTTCTAAAACTAGTAGTTCATTCACTTATAGAAGAAAACTTTACACCACACTATGATTACCTAGTTATAAGATAGAACATTTCCAAGTTTACATTGAATTCAATGCACAAGTACTGCATAATCTAAAAGAATGATGACTTAATGTAAGCATTTTGACATATATTTTACTAGTGAAATGATTTTAGTAGTCTAACTATGATGTCACTAACAATAGATTTAGTATTTCATATAGATACTATGTTGTATAATATAATCCATTAGTAATACTACATGTTTCTATATGCCCATGTTCCATTTAAGGGCTTGACAAGAAAAATTAGAAGGAATGATATAATTGATAACTAATGGTTCCCAACTTATTTATTTCTCTTACCTAATGAATGAACTACGTAACTAGCTATCATAGTTTAATCATCTGGTTACAATTTTGGACTCAACTTACCAACAAAAAACTATTGCCCCTATCAAGTAGTACAATTTTTCTAGGAATAGTCAACACATCAAGACTCTAATTTAAGTTTCTTTATTTGAACTGATTCTAACTTTCAAACAAGTTATTCTCATTTTCAACACCATTTTTCTACTCTTGGGTGAATCTTTAAGCAATTGAATTGATTATCCTGTAGTAGCTAAACCATTCAATTTATGTAAAAGCAAGGTTTAAATCTTTAACATTTGTGACCATTTTTCTACTGGCTCATATTTGATACTTGCACAATTTTTTTTTAACATGGAACCAAAGTACATTATAATCTAAGATTAGCTACAATATATGGTCATCCAATCATCGAGGAAGGTTTATCAATAGGCAGATCACTATCTCCTATCAAAGGAGTTAATAGAAAGGCATCAATTATAGTAAGCTTCACATTTGTTTCTCCAAGAAGAATATGACCATGTTAAATGAATTCAATGCTAGTCCTAAAGTAGATTCCAATCACATTAATAGGTCAATGGTTATAGTATGTTGCACATGTTTTGCCAACTATGACTTCATATCCTCAATACTTGGAGGTGTGTATTGGATAACAACATTTACAAATTCTAGGAGATATAAATTACCAAGAATTGTGTAAATAGAAAGCTTCCTTTCTTTGTGATGATCTGTCACATACAAGAATGTCAAAACTATTAATTACTAATAATGGATTCACACCTAAGTTTTTAACACCACCCAATCCACAACCTAAGTTTGTTGAGCTAGATTTCTCATAGGTTGACATAATAATACATTGTTTTCATGGTGTTATACAAGAATGAACAAGGCTAAGGAATAACATATTCAAATCTCAAAGTAGTCACAAAACTAGTAATAAATGATATGCAAAGGAATGGGAAATATAAGGATTCATAATAGTTTTCTTCATCTTACATGGATCTAGTAATAGCAATGTACAAAAGGAGAATGCAACCTAGTGATTGTAACTCTATGTACTGATTTCACTATCTTGTTCTTGCCCTCGAGTCACCTCCCTTCTTGGTTTCTGGCTTTGTCCTCCCTCCCCTCTTTCCTGGCCATAACTATATGATATATCTTCCATATTGGGTGTAACTAACCCTATCTCCTCTTTATCCTTATTTGATAAGGATCAAGTAATAGTTTTTTTCTATTGTGTAGATATAGCCACCCACTATAATGACAAATACATGTTTTTCTGTCCAGAAGATGAAAAAAGTCTATATATATCCCTCTGTTACAAGTTCTTCTTTCCTATATGGATGTCCTAACACTTATATACTTAATTTCTTTCCTATTTCATCACTTCAACCTTACTTCCTTAAAAAACAACTATGTTCTCCATATTCATTCCCTTGCCAAATTGTTATCATATCATGTGGAAAAAGAACATGACATGACAAATGCTATTATTGATTTTAGTTAGATAAATTGATTGCAAGCTGCCCCATGATGGATGATAGATAATATTAACTAATTATTAAAATAAATTATTATTTCCCTTTTACTAAAACAAAATTCACATGGCAGTAAAATTTTCTTTTTTAATCTGGTTGTGGGAAGATGGGTTATGAACCTTTTGTATTTTTACTATCAATTTTGAAGGCCTTTGTTCATTGTTAAATTTTCTTGTCCTTTTGTAGCTAAGTATGGTAGTTTCTATCTTTTTGTGTACGATGTGATTTTTAGTTTTGTGAAGATTTGGTAATTTCAAAATTCATTTTTTTTTATGCATGACAATCCTCTTGGGATTATTCTATGGTCTAATCATTAATTTAATTGAGATTCAAATTATATTGTCTATGCCTTTAGTTACAACTAGTTGTGGTAATATATTAATTTTTGTTGCTTTTTTAATGAGGGTAACATCAAATTTTGACACGATATCTAAATGATAATAATGGTGGCTCCCTGATAATTTGAGAAAACTCCATAACTTATCATCATTTTTCATTCTTTGATATGGATAGTCTAGGGCCTTTCGTTGAGCCATGGCCACAGTATATCGTCTCTAGCAACCTATTAAGCATGATCTCCTACCTATGATTGACTTATTCACCAATATGGTCTCAAAGCTTATCTTTTAGAGTCTTAAGAAAACATTTCATTTAGATGGGTCTACATCATGAAATAATTGCAATGGAGGAGACTTCCTTGTCAACCAATAAGGATTATTTGTGTGGAACTTGTTGATATATGATTGAAAAGATCATTTCAATCAAAATGTTGTTGTAAGTAGTGTTTTTAATCATTATTTTTTCACTGATGTCAAACTTGCTATATGTTGGTAAGACAATTGCTTATATGTTTCAAGCACTATCACTTAGTTGATTGATGAAGAGGATTTGATCAACAAGATGTAACAAAAGTACCTAGAGGAAAGGTTGAGTTATGATTATGTATTGAAGTGCAAGAATTAGTTAAGATAGTGATAACATAATGTATTGATGATCTACTTGGGGTTACAAAATGTTTGGCTACACTTAGAAAGTTTAGATGAAAAAAATTGAACAAAGTTCATTTGCTAAGCTTGACCAAGTTGATAGAAGGTGCTAAGTAAAGATAGTGCAAGTTGACCAAAAAGTTAGTTGGAGCCAAGTGAGAGCATTTTCTAGTAGATGCCAAGCAAACTAATAGGTGCCGAGTAATTTTAAGTATGTGTCGAGCACCAGTAAAATCTAGTTGATGCCAAGAAATTTTAGAATAGATGCCGAGTAACATAGTATGTGCCGAGAATCAATAAATTGATAATGTTGAGTTGCTGCATTATGAAGAAGATCAAAGATTCACCAAATAAAAGTTTACAAGTTTATTTTCTTGAAACTTTTGAATTAGGAGGAAGATAAGATTGACGAGCTAGAGGCATAGAATCTTATGTAAACCATTTTTTATGCAAATTCAAATGGATTCTAGGAGAAGTTTCTAGAGAAGAAAAGATATGAGGTAGATACATTGTATCCTACCTAATCCATCAAAAACCTTAATTGTTGAGATGGATAATGAGCGAGAAAAAGAGTTCTAATTCCTTATATCTAGGGATGCCTAGTCATGGAGAGGAGAGAGAGAGAGAGAGAGAGAGAGAGAGAGTAGGGGGGCGGGGTGGGGGGGGGGGGTAAAAAAAGGGGTTATTTGGATGCAAAAATATGACAAGGAGAAGGAAGAAGGGTTTGCTTCATCTAGTGATCTAAGTAAAGAAGTCTGTAATGGAAAACTAAGCAAGAAGACTTAATGAAGATGAATTATTGAAGGGTGAACAAGCTATTAGAACTAAAAACATTGGAAGCCAAGTAGAACTGAGGAGTAAATAGTGATCTATAATTTGCAAGTAAGGTTGTACATTGTATCAGATCAAGCTCTATTGTTATTCTCTAACAATTGTATCAAATTAGGGTAAATCCTTTGGTGAAAAGTTGACTTAATAGTCATTGGAAAATCCTTTAATAGGGTGGCATTCCAATTAAATGGCCTAAAGTCCTCTAACAAGGCTCACTTTTAACAGGGTGATTGAAATCCCTTAACTGGGACACATTTAATAGTGTGTGTTGTAACTTTTAACAGGGTTGGCCTTTAACAGGGCATCACTTCAAAAGAGTGAGAAAGGAGTAGCATGTTACTAGTGGTTTTTCCCAAATTGGGTTTCCACATTAAATCATTGTGTTATGTGTATTGATGAATTTGTTAAGCTTTGCATTTTTGCATGATAGTTTAACAGTAACATATCAGTATTGGTTAACTCACAATGATTGCATGCATGGTTAAGAAAGTTTTATGGGTTCACTAAATTATAAAAGTTTTATTTGGACATCTAGACCTTGAATAACTAATTCACCCCCCTCTTAGTTATTCTAAAGAGTTCCAAAAATTTCTATTAGAGTGTAGTTTCTTAAGGGGATTAGTTTCAAGGTACTAGAAGCATAAAGATCAAGATGTCAAAGAAAGAGGTACCCAAGCTAAATAAAGATAACTTTTCTGCATGGAAAAGTTTGATGAAGCTTCGTGTTGGAGGACTTGGAGACTATGTACAGCTTCACATTGGAGGACTTGGAGACTATGTACAAACTTGCATTATAGAAGAACATGTTGATCCAACAAGAGCCCTAACTGCTAAATATTTGAAGAAAAAGAAAGAGCACAATCAAGCGATGTTGGAGATTGCCTCTGCCTTTAGCTATGCTAAGTTTGACACCATCAAAAGTGTATAGAAGATGTGGGATTCCCTAAACACCATCTATGGAGGATAAATTTTTTTTCAAAGATCCAAATTAGAGATCCTTAGAGGTAAGTTTGATGACATGAGAATGGAAGAAGGTGAAAACATTGCTCAATATGTTGCTAGAATAAAAGAAGTTGTTAGTGCTATAAAAGGTGCAACTAGTAAAATAGATGATGAAACTATAATGAGTAAAGTCTTGAGAAAATTGTTGCCTATATATGCGGTTAGAGTGTCTACAATTCAAGAGTTAAGATGTGTGCCAGGAATGATCTAACCCTTGAAGGTATAGTAGGTAGATTCACTGCATTTGAGCTATCTAATTTTGACAACTAGAGACCAAAGAGTATTGAATTAGCTTTCAAAGCCAAATTGTTACTAAAGGATTCTAAGTAAAGCCCAAGAAGAAGAAAAGAAATATAAATTATGCATCAAGTGATAGTAGTACAGATGAGGAAGACATTGAACAATTGGAAGCATTGTTGGCAAGAAGATTCCATAAAGAAAAAGGTAAATTCAAAGGTAAGCTACTTATCATTTTTTTTGATTGCAATGAAGTTGGTCATATTGTAGCAAGATGTACATAGAAGAAGAACTCCAGAAAAGAACAAGTACATAAATAGAAGAGAAGATGATGGAAGAGACTACAGAGATAAAGGCAAGAAGTCATGCTATATTTTTGATGAAAACAACTCTGATGAAAATGATGATGAAGTGGTATATGTTGCAATGAAGGATGAATAAAACAAGGATGAGGCTACTACCCTTATGATTTGTGTGAACAAGAGTGACAAATGGATCATTAATAGTAGATGCTCACATCACATGACTGGAGATAAAAGTAAGTTTCTTACCTTACCTAGTTATGATGGAAATACTGTAAGATTTGGTAATGATGTACCATGTTCAATACAAGGAAAAGGGTCTATGAAGCTTACAGATAAGATTTCATGTAACAATGCTCATTATGTTGAAGGATTGAATTATAATTTATTAAGTTTATCACAATTGAATAATTTGGGGTGCAAAGTTGAATTTGAAAACAAATCAGCCAAGATATATGATACAAATGGAAATTTGATTGGAAAAGGTGATCAAAATATAATTAATATGCTCTATTTTGATATAGAGGATGTTACTTGTCTTATTAAAAAAATTGATGATGTATGACTTTGACACAAGAGATTATGTCATGTTAACTTTGATAATCTGATTAGTATAAGTAACATGAAAAGAGTTAGAGGTCTGTCTAAGTTGAAGAAACTAGAAAACATAATATGAAAACATTATTCTTAGACAACATAAAATTGCCAAAATCCTTGGACGTTTGATTGGTTCTCTCCCTTCTTCCTATCTAGGTCTTCCTTTAGGTTTGAAGGTTCCAGACTCCTTCTGGGAAGACCTCATTAACAAATTCAGCAAGAAGTTGGCAGGTTGGAAAGGGAACCTTTTAAGTCAAGCTGGTAAATTAATTCTTCTTAGAGCTTCTCTCCAAAGTATTCCTACTTTTTCCTTAAGTCTCTTCAAAATCCCCACTAAATTTGCTGAGGCTATTGATAAAATTCAAAGGGATTTTTTATGGACTGGTTTAGAGGAAAAAAAGAGAATACCTTTAATTGCCTAGGATCATGTTTGTAAATCGATCAGGGAAGGTGGTCTGGGTATCCGAAAAATCAGAAGCATGAATCAAGCTCTTCTAGCTAAACAAGGATGGTGTGTGTTCCATAAGAAGAAAGAGTGGAGTACCATTTGGAAACATAAGTACCTCTCTAATTCTACTTCTCTTCCTAATTTCTTCTCCTCTGCTGATGTTATTCATCCCTCCTCAATTTGGGGAGCTGTGTAGGGTACTAAGAAAATTCTTGGAGAAGGGTGCTCTTGGAAAATTGGCAATGGGTCTAGGGTGAGTAATTGGGAAGATATCTGGCTTAAGGATCATCCCTTGATTGAAGATGTTCAAGATTTGAATCAAGTTGACTTATGCAAGTAGAGATATGGTACTCTTGTTAGTCATTATTGGTAGAATGATTCCTGGGTTAACTTGAAGGACATTGATCAAAGTTTCTATCACATCCAATTATCTCTCAATGCTATTTCTCTCCACCCTTCTTTTGAGGATGAGATTATTTGGTATGCTGATCCTAGTGGGCAATACAAGGTTTCTTCTCTCTTTGCTTCAAAGGAGAAGGAAAATCATCCTTTGTGGTCTCTGGCTTGGATTAAGGGTCTCATTCCTAAAATTAATTTCTTCTTTTAGGTCTTGCTTCAAAATAAAATTCTGACCCTTGATAACTTGCAGAAAAGAGGTATAAATTTGGTGAATAGGTGTATTTTATGTAAGAATGGTTTTGAAGATAGAGATCACATGTTTTTGAACTGCTCTTATTCCCAGATGGTTTAGAATGAGATCCTAAGGTTTTGGAACTTAACTTGGCTTCATCATAACAATGTGGAATCTTCTTTTAAAAGTTGGAAATGCCCATCCAAGAATTTTGACATTCAATTTCTATGGAAAATTACTCTACCTCATCTTTGCTGGGGTATTTGGAAAGAAAGGAATAATAGAATTTTTAGAAACAGAGAGGTTCCTAGATGGGTGATTAGTCAGAATATTATTAGAGCTTGTAAGGAGAATTTCAGATTTCTGAAAATTTTTGATCAATCCTTTCCTATTGATAACCCTATGTTTCCTGAAAAACCTAAGACTCAAACTGATAACCCAAGATTGAATGTCACCTGGAGCTCCCCTCTGAATGGTTGGATAAAAGGAAACTTTGATGGTGCTGCTAAGGGAAATCCGGGGAGTGTGAGTTGTGGAGGTGTGTTGAGAGATCATATGGGAATAGTTAAAGATGCTATTGCTATCGCTATAGGTCAAACTAATAGTCACATTGCTGAAGCTACGGTGGCCCTTTATGCTATGAAAATTGCAGTGGATTTGGGATGTCCAAAATTATGTTTGGAAGGTGACTCTTTAAATATTATTAATATCCTTAATAATAAAAGTGCTATCTCATGGTCGATAGAGGCCACTATCAAGGAGATTAAATACCTTACTCAAAATTTTGAAAAAGTTGTCATATCTCATACCTTTCGGGGGGCCAATGGTGCTACTGACTGGGTTGCCAACTATGCTATCCTAATGGGGAAAATGGTGAGGTGGACCAATGAACTATCTAATCAAGTTGATCTCAAAGAAATTACTCATTATGAAACTATTCATGTGAAGGTGGGTAAGATCTGAAAAGATTGGAAAGTTAATGATTTCATGGAGTGATAAAATTATTGCCAAATTTTCTTCCCCTATGAAGTACACTCAAATGAATGCGACGTGGTGTTCACACATTTCTCCAAACAAAGGTGTTTCTTTTGGTGGGAAGAAAAATAGATTTCTTTCTAACCCTCTCATTCTTTGCGTCTGGTTTTTCTAGTTTGAATGTGTTTATTATTCTCTACTGATGGGAGGTGAGCCACGTAAAGAAGAACCAAAAAACTATGAGGCATGGAAGGCTCACAAAGATGTTTGGAAAATTTTGTAGAAAGGAAATGTGACTCGTTACATGGAGCGACTCAATGGTTTTAAGCCACACATCACTACGGCTTTCTTTAAGAATTGGTCCAATGACAAAGTCACTCTGCATGGTGTGGCTGTGAAACTTATAGAGGATTTTATTGCTGATATCATGGGGATTCCTACGGTGGGCATAAAATTCACCAAGAAAACTAGTATTTCAAATGCTTCCTACAAAATTTTTTTGAAAACGGAAGAAGAGGAGAAGCTTCTGGAAAACAATGGTGATTTCTTTGATGCAAACCAGATAAAGGAGATTTGGAGGGATGTTCTCTACTGCATCCGTGAGTATTTCATACTTGATGGAAGAAATAAAAGAGTTCATAAATGTCATTTTGTTTTTTAAAATCATTTTAGATATAAAGATAGAATTTCTTTCCCCTTCTTTTTGCGGTTTTCTTTACTTAATAGTTTAGAAGCCTATAAGAAAAAGGAATCCAGACCCATTCTTCATGAAGGTCTGATCCTTCTTATTGAGGGATATTGTAAAAATAAGCACATTGCCTCTACTCCCTCTAAGGACAAGAAGAAAGAGCCCATTAAGAGTAAGAAGGGTGACTCTATCAAAGGGAAAGAAAATGCCCTGAATTTGAAACCCTCCGCCTCTCAAGTTCTTGAGGATGAGGAGTCTGAGACTGAGAATTTGAAAAGCTATGAGAATTGGAAACCTGAGGATGAGGATGATACTAAAACTAGAGAGTTAAGTTCCAATTTGGATGGGTATCCGAAAACTAAAGATAATAATGAAAAAGGAAAAGAGGAAAACAAAAGTGAAGGTAATTTTGAACAAAGTAAATCTAATAATGAGGGTAACCAGGTTATTTCTAGTGTGGGTAATAAAGTGGAAGATAACAATGTTGGGAATCCTGCTGAGAAGAATAAGGAGGACCATACGGCTATTACTGCTTCTCCTATTAAGGGGATAGAGGAAGGAAAAAGGAAGGACTCTGCTCATCCTGAGGACCATGCCGAGGGTTGAAAGGAGGATCAAACAGATATGGAGGATATCAATGACTATATCTGCTCCCCCCCACACAAGACTGCTGAAGATGAGTGCGACGATATGCAGAGGGACACCATGCTTACCTTCCTACATTTTGCTAAGGAGAAAGTCAACACCAGTCTCAAGGTTGATTCCTAGATCTACAAAAAAATAATGGGTTTGAAGAAAAAGGTGGAAATTCTGCAACATAACCTGGATACTATCAATGTTAAACTTAGTCATATGGAAGGACAGATGGGAGACATCCCCAAAAATCTTAATAACTATGAGCAGAACCTCACCATGCTAATCAAGGAGAGTAGCATGAAAATGGAATAGGTCACCTCGAGTATTTGGGCAGCCGTTGCTAACTTGGGCAAAAGGGCGAATGAAGATATCATTTCGGCTGAGGGTCCGAGCAAAAGAACAAGGCAGAGCTCCAGGAAGAGTGATATGAAAGCTACTGCTACTATGGATGTTGTTTCCACTCAAGAGACTGCTTCTATTGGCAAGGAAGCAACTTAAATGGTCTTGGAGCTGCAATAGTGGCTTTGGGGTGGGTTCTCTAGTTTGGTGCCTGTCTGGTTTTGGTCGCTGGTTGGGGTCTCTGGTCCTAGTTTCTGGTTTTTTTATAGTTTAGACTGTTTGTGGTTCCAGGTCCCTATAAAACCTGGGTTAGTTTTTTCTTGGACTTTTCTAGTGGTTTCAGGTCCCTATAAAACTTGATTTTGATTCTGTTCTTCAGTTTGTTGCAGGTTTTTTCCTAGTTGGGCTATATTGCTTTATCTTTCTATTTTTTGTTAAAGGGTTTCAAGGTCCCTTCAAAACTTGCTTTTACCATAATCTAAAACTAGGCAAGATGAAAAAGTCAAGCTTTAAAAGTAAATCTTATACCTCTAAGGAAATACTTGAAATTGTTCATACTGACTTGTGTGGACCGATTGAAGTGCAAAGCTACAAATGAGACATGTATATAATACTACTTGTTGATGATTACTTAAGAATAATGACTGTCATGTTTCTAAGGCAAAAAATAGATGATTTTCAAATGTTTAAATGGTATTTGGCAAGAGTTGAGAAAGAAACATGTAAGAGCTTGAAATGCTTGAAATCAGACAGAGGAGGTGAATTCACTTCACATGAATTTGAAGTGTTCTACAATGACAGAGGAATTAAAAGACAAATATCGGCACCAAGGACTTCCCCACACAATGGAATTGCTGAAAGAATAAATAGATCTATAATGGACTATGCCAAAACACTAATGATGGAGAAAAATGTTTCCCTGAAATACTGGAGAGAAGATGTAAGTACTGTAGTATACACTTTGAACTATGTGCAAATAAAGAAAGGTACTCACTCAAAACCTTTTGAAATATGGTATGGTTATCCACCTAATGTGAAATATTTTAAGTATTTGGAAGCAAATGTTATATTCTCAAAGAGGTTAGGAGTGGAGAATTTGATGCAAAAAGAAAAGAAGTTATATTCCTTGGTTACTCCACAAGAAGTAAAGCTTACAAGTGTTTAATTACTAACACTAACAAAATTGTGGAAAGTGCAAATGTGAATTTTGATGAGTTTATAGAAGTGCATGAAGCTGAATCTACCAAAGAACCAAAAGATTGCAAGACATTTGCATACTACTATGAAGGAATTCCTACTAAATAAAATGTCACAAATCATGCAACAAATCAACAAGAAGTTTGAACAACTACCAAGTCACATACTGTGAATGTCAAGTTTCATTCGTAGACTAAGTTGCAGAATGAGGAGCATGCACAATCTAACTCTAAGGTTACCACACATGGAAGAGATGCTGAAATACCTAACAGAGATGCACATAGTGATACCAAAGATGAGAGAAAGAATGCAGCCACATGAATTGAACCTAGACTATCCAAATATGTCAAAGGACACCATCCTATAGATCAAATCATTGGAGACAAAGATGCAAGACCAATGACAAGAAATAGATTGAGAGATGAATCATGTTTGCTGAGCATGAAGGAACCTAAGATAGTAAAAGATGCATTGGAAGATGATGATTGGTACAAGGCTATGAAAGAAGAAATTCAATAGATAAAAAGAACAAGACTTAGAGCCTAGTTCCTAGACTAGAGGACAAGAATGTGATTGGCACAAAATGGGTATTCAGGAATAAGCTAGATGAGAATGGTGAAGTAACAAGAAATAAAGAAAGACTAGTTTGCGAAAGGTATGCATAGGAAGAAGGAATTGACTATGGTGAAACATTTTCCCCTGTTGCAAGAATGTAAGGAGTAAGAATTCTACTTGCTTATGCTACTTACAAAGGATCCAAAGTTTACCAGATGGATGTCAAGTCTACATTTCTGAATGGAATATTTGAAGAAGAGGTCTACATAGAACAACCAGAATGATTTGTAGAAAAAAACAATAAAAACATGGTATGCAAACTGTACAAAGCCCTATATGGATTGAAACAAACACAAAGAGCATGGTATGAGAGACTTCATACTTATCTTGTTAAGATTGCATTTGAAAGAAAAAATGATAACAACAATTTGTACATGAAGAAAGATGAAGAAAAAGGTATACTATTATCTAAAATTTGTGTTGATGACATTATATTTAGAGGACAAGATGCTTTGTGTAAAGATTTTGCAAATCAAATGAAGCAAGAGTTTGAGATGTCAATGTTTGGAGATCAAATTCTTTGTGGGACTACAAGTATATCAAATGAAGTATGGTATATACATTACTTAGTCAAAGTGTGTCAAGGAAAATTTGAAGACATTTGGACTTAAGGACTCAAAACTAGTAAATACACCTATGGTATCAACACTCAAGCTATCAAAAAATGATGAATCAACTAAGGTCAATCAAACATTATATAGATCCATGATTGGAAAATTGCAATATGTAGTGCACAGTAGACCTGATATTGCATTAGCTATGGAAATAGTTGCTAGACTCTTTGTTAACCCAAGAGAAAATCACTTGATGGTAGTAAAAAGGATAATGAGATACCTAAAGAAACTAGAAGAATATGGCTTATACAATAAGAAGAATGAAAATTTTGAATTGAAAGCCTACATTGATGCTAATTGGGCTAGAAATATTGATGATAGGAAGAGCACAAGTGGAGGAGCATTTTTCTTAGGTAGAAGACTTGTTACATGGACAAGCAAGAAGTAGAGTTGTACTTCACAATCTACTGCTGAAGTAGAATATCTTTCTACTACTATAAATTGCACAAACATTGTATGGATCAAACAACTACTAAAAGGAATGAATGAAGAAATCACTAAACTAGTGACACTTTATTGTGATAATACAAGTGCTATAAATATATCAAAGAATCTTGTTATGCATACAAAGACAAAGTACATTGCAATAAAGTATCATTATGTAAGGGAGTTGGTTCAAGAAAAAGATGTAAAGATGGAATATATCAACACAAAAGAGAAAATTACTGATATTTTCACCAAAGCATTACTTGAGGATTCTTATGAGTATCTGAGAGGTAAATTAAGGGTGATACCCCTATCAAAGGCTATGTAAAAGACAGAGGGAGTACCCTACATCAAACGAGCTAACATGCACTACATACAAATTGATGTAGTGGATCTTACTTTAGGAAGTTTCCTAAAGTAATCATAGAGCTAGAAATTCAAATCAATCACAAGCAAGGTGAAAAAGGGAGAAAATTGAAGAGCCTACAAAAGTTTATATATTCATATACATTAAGATGCCAACTGTTGAGTACATGTCTTTGGCACTGTTGTCAAAGAGGGAGAATGTTCAGTAAGATGATCAAGTGCATATTGATCATGATGAAGAAATTCAAAGCAGAAAATCAAGTCAAAGGGAGAGTAAAAGAAGAACAATGAAGTGAGAATACATCATTAAAAGATCAGAAGATTGAAAGAAAGAAAGAGGGAGATATTTTGATCCATGAAAAAAGAGAATTAGATAAGTGATATTTTATAACTTAAGAAGGAGTTTCTAATAAAGGGAGAAGTGTTATTCACAAAATTTCTTTTGGTATTGTCTCACTATTTAACCTAGTTAGTTTGATGTTTGACTAGTTGATCAGTTTGGTTTGCCATCAATGCCAAAGAGAGAGATTGTTAATATATGATTGAAAATATCATTTCAGTCAGAACATTATTGTAAGTAGTGTTTTCTATCATTGTTTTGTCATTGATGTCAAACCTACTATATGTTGGTAAGGCAATTTCTTATATGTTTCAAGCACTATCACTTAGTTGATTGATGAAGAGGACTTGATCAACAAGATGTAACAAAAGTACCTAGAGGAATGGTTGAGTTATGATTATGTATTGAAGTGCAAGAATCAATTAAGATAGTGATAACATAATGTATTGATGATCTACTTGGGGTTACAAAATGTTTGGCTACACTTAGAAAGTTTAGATGAAAAAGGTTGAACAAAGTTCATTTGCTAAGCTTGACCAAGTTGGTAGAAGGTGCCGAGTAAAGATAGTGCAAGCCAAGAAAAAAGTTAGTTGGAGCCAAGTGAAAGCATTTTCTAGTGGATGCTGAGCAAACTAATAGGTGCCAAGTAATTTTATGTATGTGCTAAGCACCAGTAAAATCTAGTTGATGCCAAGTGATTTTATAATAGATTCTAAGTAATAGATTATATGTGAGTATCAATAAATTGATAATGTTGAGTTGCTGCATTATGAAGAAGATCAAAGATTTTCCAAATAAACGTTGACAAGTTTGTTTTCTTGAAGCTTGTGAATCAAGAGGAGGAAAAGATTAATGAGATGGAGGCACAAAATCTTATGTAAACCATTTTTTAGGCAAATTCAAATGGATTCTAGGAGAAGTTTCTAGAGAAGACAAGATATGGGGTAGATACATTGTATCCTATCTAATCCATCGAAAACCCTAATTGTTGAGATGGATAATGAGTGAGAAAAAGAGTTCTAATTCCCTATATCTAGGGATGCCTAGTCATGAAGCAAAGAGAGAGAGAGAGAGAGAGAGAGAGGTAAAAAAAGGGGTTATTTGGATGTGAAAATATGACAAGGAGAAGGAAGAAGGGTTTGCTTCATCCAGTGATCTAAGTAAAGAAGTTTGCAATGGAAAACTAAGCAAGAAGGCTTAATGAAGATGAATGCTTGAAGGGTGAACAAGCTGTCAGAACTAAAAAGATTAGAAGACAAGAAGAATTGAGGATGGAATAGTGATATGTGATCTACAAGTAAGGTTGTAAGTTGTATCAGATCAAACTCCATTGTTACTCTCTAACAATTGTATCAGATTAGGGTAAATCCTTTAGTGAAAGGTTGACTTAATAGTCATTGGAAAATCCTTTAACAATGTGGCATTCCAAGTGAATGGACTAAATTCCTCTAACAAGGCTCACTTTTAACAAGGTGATTTAAATCCCTTAACTAGGTCACATTAAATATTGTATGTTGCAACCTTTAACAAGGTTGGCCTTTAATAGGGCATCACTTCAGAAGAGTGAGAAAGGAGTAGCATGTTACTGGTGGTTTTTCTCAAATTGGATTTCCATGTTAAATCATTGTATCATGTGTACTAATGAATGTATTATGCTTTACGTTTTTGGATGATAGTTTAATAGTAACATATTAGTTTTGGTTAACTCACAATGATTGCATGCATGGTTAAGAAAATTTTATGGGTTCGCTAAATTATAAAAGTTTTATTTGGACATCTGGACCTCGAATAACTAATTCACTCCCCATCTCATTTATTCTAAAGAATTCCAATAGGCCTAATAATAAAATGAATCAGAATCAATTGATCTTTAATGGACATGTCTGTATATGTTTGAAGGTAGAGCTAGTTACCAATGTTTATTGTGAATTACCTATCAACTTTTCTTGTGATTAATGCCTTATTCTCTATTCAAAAATTATTTTAGAACATTGCAGATTAGAGGGATTAATATGCTAACATCTTCACCAAACTATTGGAGGGAGAAAATTTTTTGCATCAAAAAGAATGATTTGAAATCATAGATGGTAGTTTGTAATCGAGGGGGAGTGTTGAGAGTTAATCCCAACTACCCAAATACCATATTTAATTTTCTTATGTTCCTTTTCATGCATCTGTTTCCTTTTTCTTTTCATATAAATATATCTTCTTTAGTTGCACTTAAATATGACAATTTTTAAATTGAAAAATTACTTGCATTGTGATTTCCTTAGGATTTGATACAGATGTTTTTGAGTGCATTTGAATTACTTGTTTTTTGGCAACCCGTGGTTTTGGCTAATGGATATATGATTGGAAAAGTTTTTTTTGTCAAATAGGGTAGAAGTGTCTAGAAATGTTGGGGAAATTAATCTTTTGAAACTATAGTAGTATACGTGATGATAAAGAAAAGTAGAGGTCTATAGACATGTTTTGTATGTTCGATGAGTAGCAGCTCTCTAATCTATTTTTAGGAACTATCTTATAGATGTAAAGAAATAAGATTTAATATGTTTATAATATAATGGAATATAATTTCTTGAATCCTATATTTGTCTTTGTTTTTTCTTTCCTTTGTCTCTTCCCATCAATTCTCTTCTTCTCATCTACTCCATATGAAATTGGAGAGTTTCCCTACCATAATTCTCTCGACAATTCTGGGCATTGTTCTTGTCATCTCTTTGAATCATTGGAAGTGCCATTAATCCTGGCTAAGAATCCCCTAAGGAAAATGAGTGTTCCCTATGATTGGTGGGACAATACAATATTTTTGATCAGGCATGCCTCAAGTGTTGTTTGATGAGAAGGTGGAGAAGTAAGGCCTGATCAAGCATCCCATGCTAGTGGTCCATGGCCTTGTCAAATGAATCTTTCATAAAATTGGTCCATGGGAAAATATCATCTCCACAATCCCTCACTTTTTGGGTCCTCAGGCATTCAAGAATTATATCTCTACAATGAGTTTCAAAATCTAGCATCACATGATGGAGAGATGGAAGGGACAATCTATTCTTGTTGTGAAAGAGCTCATCTTTTTAGTCATTACAAGCAACTTCTTTGATATTACCGAGGAGTTTGAGAGAAGTTGCATCTGTCATCTCATGGAAACTGTAGTTGTTGGAAGTGTTGTAAATAAAATATTAAATTAATGTTCTTAATTTACATTTTCTATAATCTTAAGACCTAGAACTATCATGATTTTCATATGTATATCGTAATGCAAAAATTAAATAATCACGAAAACAATATTACTTGGATCTATTAGCATAGAAATTTGGAAGTGATTAGTGTAGTAAAATTTAACTATTTCCAGATTCTTGAATGAGATGAAAAATGGTTTGTCTGTCTTACCCCTTTATGGATAAATTCTTTTTAGACTTAATTGGATGGTATTTTGAAAGATCATTTTATAGGTGGAGAGAGGACTGATTTTCCCAAAATAGTTATACTCCACTTGTCCACCAAATTGGAAGTTTTGGAAACTACTTTTTCAATTGATCAATAAGATATATGAAAGATATGATATACCTTTAAAAAACCATAACTGCCTATTACATGTGCCTCTTCATGTGGACCATTGAAATTAAATAAAAAATAATCTTAAAATCTCCCACTTGGCACATATGATAACTTAATGTTAGAGTTTGATAAGGTAGTCGTTAGATGTGCTATAAATCATATCCATCTTAACTTTTAGTTGATCACCATAATACTATAATTAAACAACCTAGTAGTGCAAGTCATGGCAGTTCCATGTCAATAAAGAAACATAGTCCCTTCCATGTGCCACAACACTAGTAACCTATTTAATTTATTGTATAAATGAAAAGTGTATTCATAAGGTCCAAAAATAATGTCCCTTGTTAGTGAAGAGACTATTCCTATCATCATGCACTCATTCTCATACATCTATGCACATATTTAAAAACATGAATTATCAATGAGAAACATCTTTATAAAGATCTCAAAGTGGCAATAATATAATGCAATCCATTACATACAAGTAACATCTATTATGTGCTATGTTCAATACCCATTCTATTGGCATGTTCCTTAAATATTTTTGGTGGTAATCCTTTTGTCAATGGATTTGTAACCATAAGTAGTGTGCTTATATGTTCAATTGACACTCGTTGTTTTTGAACTTCATCCTTAACAACAAATTATTTCAATTCCATATGTTTAGCACCATTAGAATACCTATCATTCTCAGAGAAAAATAAAGTTGCAAAGTTACCATAGTAAATTCTCAATGGCTTGGCAATAGAGTCAACAATCCCAAATCCTAAGATAAAATTCTGCAACCACAATCCATGAACTGTGGATTCAAAGCATGCCACAAATTCAGCTTCCATAGTGGATGAAGCAATGATAGAACTTTCTTCACACTTTTCCATGATATTCCTCCTCCACCTAATAGGAACAAATAACCAAAAGTGGACTTTCTTCTATCAACAAATCTAGCAAAATCTGAGTTTAAATAGCTAATCACCTCTAGATTATCAGTCCTCCCAAATGTGAGCTTGTAATTATTTGTTCCCTGAAAGTACCTCATCACTTTCTTTGTAGCCTTCTAGTGATCCAATCCTAGGTTAATTTGATATCTTCCCAACATACAAACTACAAAACCGATGTTTGGACTGGTGCAAGTCTATATACATTAGACTTCCTGCAAAAGAAGCATAAGGAATCCCATCCATATTTTTTCATTCCCATTCATTCTATGGAAATTGAATAAGGCTGAATTTATCTTCTTTCTAAATAGGAGCAACACTAGCTAAACATTTCTCCATTCCGAATCTCTCTAGAACTCTTTCGATATAGGCCTTCTAAGACAATCCTAACATTCTATGTGATCAATTGCAAAATATTTCAACTCCTATCACATAAGATGCCTTACCCATATCTTTCATTTCAAAATTCATAGAGAAACTTCTTGGTTTCATACAATAAACCAAAATTATGGGTGATAAGCAATATATCATCAATATACAAAATAAGAAAAAAAAACTTATTCTAACTAACCTTCAGATATATATACTGATCAACATTGTTTTCCTTAAATCTAAAGGAACTAATAGTATTATTAAACATAATATACCATTATTGAGAAGCTTGTTTAAGTCCATGTGTTGATTTCTTGAGTTTGAAAGCTAGGTGTTCTTTTCAATTAATAGAGAAATCTTCAGGTTGATCCATATAGACTTCTTCCTCTAAACTCCCATTCAAAAAGAAATTTTCACATCCATTTGGTGCAACTCTAAATCAGAATGAGCCACCAATTCCATGATGATTATAAGTGAGTCTTTCTTGGATATAGGAGAGAAAGTCTCTTTATAATTTATGCCTCCTTTCTAAGAGAAACCTTTGGCCACAAGTCTAGCTCTATGTCATTCAATATTTCCCTTAGAGTCATGTTTGGTCTTAAAGACCCATTTGTAACCAACTTTCTTGTATCCTTTGGGAAATTCAATAAGATCCTATAATTCATTCTAGTCCATTGATTTCAATTCATCATTCATGACATCAATCCATTTATTAGAATCACTACTTGATATTGCTAGTGAAAATGAAACTAGATCCTTACAAGTTCTTGATTCTTGTAGATAAACCACATAATCATCATAAATAGTAGGCCTCCTTTCCCTTTGAGATCTTCTTAATGCTACTACTAGTGGTTCTTCTACCATTTTTGGTTCTTCTACTATTGGTTCATGGATGATAGCCTCATTATAGAGTGGTGGTTAATTAATTCATTGTTCAATGTTGTCATGTTGTTCAATAACGAAAAGACCAAAAATTTCCTTTGAAGGCATAGGTATTGGGGCTTGTACCCTAACTTCTTGGATAACCACACTTTGTGATTTATCACTCCCACTAACTTCACAATTTTTTATGAAGTGGGAATTACTCATATCTACAATTCTCATAATATGATGAGGATAGTAAAACCTATACCCTTTGGATTTTTTAGGGTAGCCAATAAAGTAATCATAGATCATTCTAAAATCATTTTTTTTTCATGTAGATCATACACTCTAACCTCAATTGGATAACCCCAAACATGCAAGTGTCTTAAACTTGGTTTCCTACCTATCCATAGTTTAAAAGGGGTCTTTGGAATTGACTTATTAGGAACCCAATTTAATAAATATACAATGGTCTTAAGAGCATGCATCCACAATGACATGAGTAATTTGGAATTACTTAACATAATCTTAACCATATCCATTAAAGTACAATTACACCTTTTAGCTTGGTGCAGGAGCACCCTTTCAAGGCTCCCACCATATCAAGTTTTGGTGTGATGAACTTCTTCTAAGAAGTATGTAGATAGAATAAGAGTTTCTATCTCATTTGGTGTGTTTTGCTCTAGTTTAGGCTCTTGGTCTAAGTGATTGACAATGTATTGTCATGTTGTGATGTTTTGATTTCTAGTGCATAGGGTGTTCCTAAAACATTGGAATGGTGTATTGGGGGAAGTTTTAAGCCCAAGAGTTCCTTGAGAAGACCCAAAAATGATCTTGGTGACAAAATTGCAAAGAGAAAAAAAAAAGAACTAAAAATTACTAAGTTGCTGGTCACTTATATAAAAGTGCTAAGCAACTTGTGTTAGAGAGAAAGTTAACTTGTTTAAGTGGCTAAAAATGCCCTGAATCAACCCATACACCATGGGATAGCCTATTTAAGGTTGAAAAAACATGAACCAAGGGTTGGAAGTCATTTTTTTGTATTGCATTGTGCTGCTACAGCAAACTGTGACTGGTTTTTAATACGTTTTGACTGATTTTTGGTGTTGTTTGGCAGCAAATCACGTTTTTACTGTCATTTTTTTGCATCTTCTAGTTAGTATCTTGTATATTATCCATTATACATGCATTATATTAGATTTTTAAACACGTTTTGAAAGGTTTTGTTAAATTTCTTTAAAAGTAAGAGTTTGCTGTCCAGTTTTGAGTTGTCAACAATGAACGGGTTGTAGCTCTTGTTTCCATCGTGGGATTTCCATGGCCATTTGGATTTCAAAAATACAGACCCTAATGTGTAACATATTGCAAGAAAGGGCCCAGAAAATGTGTGCAATCATTTGTTTGACAAAGCCCTAGGCAAGCTAGGCAATGCCCGGCTAGGAGCAAGCATCAAAGAATTTGTTCTCAAGAGCAAAGCATAAAGATTCAAGACTTTCCCTTTGGAGGGATTCAAGAGGGATATAAGAAGGTTCTTTTTTGTAGAGGAGAATTTTCTATGAGTTGAATAAGGTGTTTGAAAGTTGAGGACAGCAGGCAGCCCTCAAAACCCTTCAAAACCCTCATTTTTACCATTATTGTTGTATGGCTTTTTGGTGGCTTAAAACTTCAAAAATATTTGAGTATGTGACGTATGAAACAAATTTTATTAAGGCTAGGTCTAATGAATCCTCAAGGTTAATAAGTTACTAGCCCTACAAATCCCGGTGGAGGCCTAATTTGGGGCTCTTCCAGTAGCCTTTTTGTGAAGAAACCAAGAAATCGGGTATGAACCCATTGTTACCATCTATTCAAGCATACTAAAAGTGTTCCAATAGCACCTTAATACTTATCAAAACCTTATTTGGACTAGGTATTACCGTGGAACCCTGGTAGATCTACATATGCATTTTGGAAGAATTGCACTCCTAGGAGGATAAGTGAGTCATGGAGCAAGATTTGATTATTTCACCTGGTGGGAAGGTTAGGGAAGGTTAGGGGATGTTCTAAGTTGCAAGAAATACTATAGAACATATAGGTGTAGTGAAAACACCAAGATCCTATTGTTGGATGAGAAGCATAGACTAGCTAGTCTATCCTAGCCTTCCCCATCAGATTGGTATCAGAGCCTGCAAAGGTGTGGGACAAAGCAAGTGCAAAGAAAGGTGAATGCAATCACTTAGTGAATCTAGTGATTCTAACACAATGGTAACCAATGTTGTATCGGTTAAGAAGGTATAAGAGCAAGAAGAAGACAACGGGTCTTTGAGAGAAAGATTGGCAAAACTAGAGTAGTTGTTAAGCGAGGTCCAAGACACTACAGATAAAGTCAAGGAAAAGATGGAGCAGAAAGAAGAGAAGGAGGCTAAAGAAAAAGACGTTGAGTTGGAAGAAGAAACTCCAACACCAGATAATGTTTTACCAGAAGAGCCTTTCTTGAAGGCAATCAAAGCAATAAACAGTAAAGCCTTGGAAGGCATTCCTCTATTCAGTGGCAAGATGGATCCTGATCTCATCATGGAATGGATTGAAGGAATGGAGAACCATTTTGAATGTGATGGTGTCTCTGATGCTCAGAAGGTTAAAGTGGCAAGGTCAAGATTGAGAGGCACTGCTCTCACTTGGTGGAAATTTGTGCAAACAGAGAGGGAAAAAGAAGGAAAAGGTCCTATTACTTCCTAGAAAGGAATGGTGGCTAAAATTAAACAAGCCTACATTCCTAAAGACTATGAAATACAGCTGCATAGGAGGAGACAAAATCTAAGGCAAAAAGACATGGATGTGCATTCCTATACTAAAGAATTCTAGAAGTTATGCTTGAGGTCTAAAGTGGTTGAAGATGAAAGTATCTGGTTGGCAAGATATCTAAATGGACTCAAATGGTCTATTCAAGAAGAAATGAGCCTTGTCACTCCTAAAATAGTTCATCAGTGTTATCAAATGGCCCTAAAGGTGGAAGAGAAAGGAAAAAGAAAGCAAGACCACACTTCCAAGAATAGAGGAAGAGGCAGAGATTCTAGAGGTGGTCAAAGAGGTGGTTCTAGTAGAGTTGGTGAATCAAGAAACCAAGGGGAAAGTAGACTCTTGGAACAAAGTTCTAAAATTAGCACAAGGGGATCTTTTGGTAGAGGAAGAGGATCTCAAGGAAGTAGAGGAAGAGGAGCAGGAAGGAGTAGCTCCTATTTTGCCACGATGAAGTGTTACCAATGTGGACAGCTTGGGCATCCTGCTTACAGGTGTCCTGATAAACCATCAACCTCTACCAATGAAAAAAGAGTGGCTTATGCTCAAGATAATGGTGGCAGCTCAAGCACTAATGAAGTTAGCAAACTAGAATCAGAAATGGGTGAGAACTTGATGATTAGAAAGGTGCTCATAAGGCAGCCCAATCCGAGTGAACCTAAGCAGAGGAGAGCTCTCTTTAGAGTCAGGTGTAAGATTCAAGGAAAAGTTTGGAAGGTTATAGTAGATTCTGGATCTACAGATAATATTATATTAGAGGAGGCAACAACGAAGCTGAAACTTACAAAGGTTCCCCATGCAAATCCCTATAAGGTAACTTGGTTGAATCAAGAGCAAAGTGTACTTGTTAATGGGCAAACATGGGTTGAGTTTTCTATTGGAGCCTATAAAGACAAAGTGCTTTGTGATGTCTTACCCATGGATGCATGGCATCTTCTATTGGGAAGACCTTGGCAATTTGACAGGAAGGTGATTTATGATGGAGAAGAAAATGCCATTTCTTTCAAGATAGATGGAAGGACTTTCAAAATTCAGTCCTTAATAGAGAATGAAGGGGAAGCCTCTAAGACACCTAGTGTGTTACTTAGTACTGGCAAGGAGTTCTTGCAAGATTTACAGGATGAGGAAACCATAGGATGTGCAGTTATGGTGAAACCAAAAGAAGAAGATACGAAGTTGCTGCCAATACCTCTTGAAGTGCAACAAATCCTTGATGATTTTAAAGATATTATTTTAGATAGTACACCAGCAGTACTACCACCTAAAAGAGAAATTAGCCATAAAATTGATTTTGTACCTAGTGCTTCTTTGCCCAACAAAGCAGCTTATAAGCTTACTCTAGATCAGAATAAGGAAGTGGCAAGACAAGTGCAAGAATTATTGGATCAAGGGCTAATTAAGAAGAGCATTAGTCCATGTGCAGTCCTAGTGGTCTTAGCAGTGAAGAAAGGAGGAAAATGGAGGCTTTGTACAGATTCAAGGGCTATTAACTGGATCACTATCACGTATAGATTCCCTATTCCAAGAATAGAGGACTTGATGGATTGTTTGGGAGGTGCTAGGTACTTTACTAAGCTGGATTTAAAGAGTGGTTATCATCAAATTAGAATCAAGGAGGGTGATGAATGGAAGACTGCTTTTAAAACAACAGATGGGTTGTATGAATGGCTTGTGATGCCATTTGGGCTCACAAATGCCCCAAGCACTTTCATGAGATTAATGAATGAGGTCTTGAAGGACTTCACAGGTAGATTTGTGGTAGTGTATCTAGATGATATACTCATCTATAGCAAGACAAAAGAAGAGCACCTAGAACATGTAAGGTTAGTCATAAAGAAACTCCAGGAAGAGAAACTAGCCATTAATTTGGAAAAGTGTGTATTCATGCAAAAGGAATTGGTTTAGTTGGGCTTTGTAGTGTCCAAGGGTAATCTGAAAATGGACCCAAGGAAAGTGTAGGAAATCCTAGATTGGCCTACTCCTAGAACAGGGACTGAAGTGAGAAGTTTTCATGGCCTAGCACAATTTTATAGAAAGTTTGTGAGGAAATTTAGTGGGATTTGTGCACCAATACTAGACACCATCAAAGGTGGGCTGAAAAAAAACTTCAAATGGACTAAGGTAGCAGAGAAGGAATTTCAAACATTGAAACAAGAGGTAGCTACAAAACCCATTTTAATCTTACCTACATTTGATAAATTATTCACTCTTGAATGTGATGCAAGTAATGTAGCAGTAGGGGGTGTACTGAGTTAGGAAGGAAGACCTGTAGCATTTTTCAGTGATAAACTCAATGAAGCAAAGAAGAAATATTCAGCTTATGACTTGGAGTTGTATGCATTAGTACAATCTCTCAAGAAGTGGAGACATTACCTCCTACCCAAAGAATTTGTTGTCTTTACAGATAATCAAGCTTTGAGTTATATCAACACTCAAGAGAAGCTTAGTAATAGGCATTTGAAGTGGATGGAGTATCTACAATATTTTACATTCACAATCAAACACAAGAAGGAGCAACTCAACAAAGTAGCAGATGCCTTGAGTAGGAAGCTTCTGACTGTCCAAGAAGTGCAGCTGCAAAGCATTGGAATAGAAGGTTTTAAAGACTTGTATGAAGAAGATGAAGACTTCTCCCAAGCCTACAAGGTATGCCTAGAGTTTGAGAATCATTTTCATAGTGATTTTGTAAATTATACCCTTCAAAATGGATGGCTATTTAAAGGTAATCAGCTATGTGTACTTAAGGGATCCATGAGAGAAAATTTGATTCAAGAGAAGCATAATGGTAGCTTGAGTGGACATTTTGGCATAAACAAGACATTGGAGTTAGTACAAAGATACTACTTTTGACCTAAGTTAGCAAGGGATGTACGGAGATATGTTGATCAATGTGGAATATGTCAAAGAGCTAAAGGAGGTTCAAGCAATGCAAGACTCTATCAACCCTTGCCAATTCCAAATAGGCCTTGGGAATGTGTAAGTATGGACTTTGTGGTTGGACTTCCCAAAACCAAATCAGGTATGGACATCATTTATTTTGTAGTAGATAGGTTCTCTAAAATGAGTCATTTTATTCCATGTAAGACTACTCATGATACAAGTTATATAGCACATCTCTTCTTCAAGGAGATAGTTCGGATCCATGGACTTCCTTTGAGTATTGTGTCTGATAGGGACAAAAAGTTCATGGGTCATTTTTGGCAAACCTTATGGAAAAGGTTGGGAACTAATCTTTCTTTCAGTTTAGCATATCATCCTCAAACTGATGGTCAAATTGAGGTCATCGACAGGGTGCTTGGTAACTTGTTAAGGTGCTTAACAAAGGAGTATGGGCAGACTTGGGATCTTGTTATCTCTCAGGCTAAATATGCTTATAATGATAGTGTTAATAGGACCACAAGAAGAAGTCCTTTTGAAATAGTATATGGTAGACACCCTAGAGGAGTGAATAAGTTGGGAGACTTAGGTCCTATAGAGTTAAAAAGTGGACAAGCTGAAGATTTTACCCAAACTATAAAAGAGGTTCAAGAACAAGTGAAGAAAACTATGTTGGAATCTACTCAAAGACTCAAGGCCAAAATGGATGAGAAGAGGAAAGAAGTACAGTTTCAGATTGGGGACTATGTTATGGTCCATCTTAACAAAGCTAGAATGCAGCAAGGTATGCCCACTAAGCTCCAAATGCGAAGAATTGGCCCATGCAAGGTTCTAGCAAAGTATGGAGAGAATGCCTACAAAGTGGACTTGCCATCAGACCTAGCTATCTCACCAGTATTTAATGTTGTAGACCTAATCAGATTTAAGGGAGAAATCAGTCAGCAAAGTGCAGCTCCACCAACGGTCCTACAAGACCTTGACACTAATGCAATGCCCAAGAAACAACCAGCCAAAGCAGAGAAAGTATTGGAATCCAAGGTGAAGAAAACTACATGACATCAAGTGTATATGGAACATATAATCAAATGGACGGATCAACTTGAATCTAAAGCTACTTGGGTTTAGGAAGCACATTTCAAGAAGTTTGGCATTGATCCAACACTTCTTGACCCCAAAGTGCCTTAGTTTGTGTTGAGGGGGGGAGTTTGGTGCAGGAGCACCCTTTCAAGGCTCCCACCATATCAAATTTTGGTGTGATGAACTTCTTCTAAGAAGTATGTAGATAGAATAAGAGTTTCTATCTCATTTGGTGTGTTTTGCTCTAGTTTAGGCTCTTGGTCTAAGTGATTGACAATATATTGTCATGTTGTGATGTTTTGATTTCTAGTGCATAGGGTGTTCTTAAAACATTGGAATGGTGTATTGGGGGAAGTTTTAAGCCCAAGAGTTCCTTGAGAAGACCCAAAAATGATCTTGGTGACAAAATTGCAAAGAGAAAAAAAAAAAAGAACTAAAAATTACTAAGTTGCTGGTCACTTATATAAAAGTGCTAAGCAACTTGTGTTAGAGAGCAAGTTAAATTGTTTAAGTGGCTAAAAATGCCCTAACTCAACCCATAAACCATGGGATAACCTATTTAAGGTTGAAAAAATATGAACCAAGGGTTGGAAGTCATTTTTTTGTATTGCATTGTGCTGCTACAGCAAACTGTGACTAGTTTTTAATACGTTTTGACTGATTTTTGGTGTTGTTTGGCAGAAAATCACGTTTTTACTGTCATTTTTTTGCATTTTCTAGTTATTATCTTGTATATTCTCCATTATACATGCATTAGATTATATTTGTAAACACGTTTTGGAAGGTTTTGTTAAATTTCTTTAGGTAAGAGTTTGCTGTCCAGTTTTGAGTTGTCAACAATGAATGGGTTGTAGCTCTTGTTTCCACCATGGGATTTCCATGGCCATTTGGATTTCAAAACTAAAGACCCTAATGTGTAACATATTGCAAGAAAGGGCCCAGAAAATGTGTGCAAGCATTTGTTTGACAAAGCCCTAGGCAAGCTAGGCAATGCCCGGCTAGGAGCAAGCATCAAAGAATTTGTTCTCAAGAGCAAAGCATAAAGATTAAAGACTTTCTCTTTGGAGGGATTAAATAGGGATATAAGAAGGTTCTATTTTGTAGAGGATAATTTTCTATGAGTTGAATAAGGTGTTTGAAAGTTGAGGACAGCAAGCAGCCCTCAAAACCCTTCAAAACCCTCATTTTTACCATTATTGTTGTACGGCTTTTTGGTGGCTTAAAACCTAAAAAATATTTGAGTATGTGATGTATGAAACAAATTTTATTAAGGCTAGGTCTAATGAATCCTCAAGGTTAATAAGTTACTAGCCCTACAAATCCCGGTGGAGGCCTAATTTGGGGCTCTTCCAGTAGCCTTTTTGTGAAGAAACCAAGAAATCGGGTATGAACCCATTGTTACCATCTATTCAAGCATACTAAAAGTGTTCCAATAGCACCTTGAAACTTATCAAAACCTTAGTTGGACTAGGTATTACCGTGGAACCCTGGTAGACCTACATATGCATTTTGGAAGAATTGCACTCCTAGGAGGATAAGTGAGTCATGGAGCAAGATTTGATTATTTCACCTGGTGGGAAGGTTAGGGAAGGTCAGTGGATGTTCTAAGTTGCAAGAAATCCTATAGACCATATAGGTTTAGTGAAAACACCAAGATCCTATTGTTGGATGAGAAGCATAGACTAGCTAGTCTATCCTAGCCTTCCCCATCATAGCTACACCATTCTACTCTTGTGTACTAGGCATAGTATACTATGCACATATGCCATGTTGTTCAAGGATTTTAGCAAGTAGATGAGGGCACTACCATGATTCATCATACTTTCAATAATATTCACCACCTCTATCAATTTAGATTATTTTCATCCTTTTGTCTAATTGCCTTTCAACCTCAGTAATGTGTACCTCAAGGGCATCCACCAATTGAGATTTTTCATGCAACAAATAGACATAACTATAATGTGAGAAATCATCTACAAAGGTGATAAACTACTTTTCTCCACCAAAAGATGGATTGTCAAAAGGCCCACAAGTGCCCATGTTAATAATATCAAGAAGCTTTGTACTTCTTGTAGTACCCTTCTTGGTGTATTTGGTTTTTTTTCCCTTAATAAAATCCACATAGACCCCAAAATTAGAAAAATCTAGGTTCAAGAGAATCCCATATTTTACTAATCTTAGTAATTGTTCTCTAGAAATATGTCCTAGCCTTTTATTCCATAAGTATGAGGAATTTTAATTCACAAGACTACATTTAGTACCAATATTATGATGCATGAAAAGAATAGTTTCAACAAATTGATTATCAAGTTTTAATTTGTACAAACCATCACAAAGAATACCCAAACCAACGAAAGAGGTACTCTTAAACAAACTAAAATTGTTATTCCCAAATTTAAAAGAATAACCATCAATATCAAGTTTAGACAAGGAAATTAAATTCCTAGAAATAGAAGGAACATAAAGAGTTTGAAACATATCAAAATGATAAACAAAATCTAGAAATAAATGATAAGTCCCAATAGCTTCAAGTGAAGCTTTAACTTTATTTCCTATGAATAGAAAATTTTCATTTAGATTTTTGGTCTGGGTTGTAAGGAATCCCTACATCATAGTTGAAACATGAGTAGTAGCCCTAAAGACAATCCACCAAGTATTAGAAGGAACTTCAATTAGGTTTTCCTCTAGAGTTTTGGATGAAGTGCTTTAAGGTATTGCTAATGCTTCTAGTGAACTTCTATCTATGGATCTAGTTATAGTTTCTAGAGGAAGATTGACTTATGCCAAAATTTGTGTGGGGATTCTTCAAGGAGTGGATATGTTATAGGTTATTTCACTCAAATCTAAACTAGGAACTTGGCAGCAAAAGATAGAGTATGAATCCATCCCCTTTGCCTATTTTCACTGCAAAAAATCTAGTCATGGGAGAAAAAATGTCCATCTTTGATCAGAGTCCAAAAAATGTTTAAGAAAATTTGGGCTCACAAAGTATTGAATATTTTTGTAGAAGTTGTGCAATGCTACTTTAAGGAAGGGAATACTCAAAAGGGTAGTGGTATTGAGAAGGGGACTTTGGTATCTAATGTTTCTAAATAGGTTGACTCAACCCAACAAAATGAGAGTTCTAGATTGAAGAATCAAGAACGGGTACCTTTGGACCATAAGAAGAAAGATGAGAATACCATGATGACACTGAAAGGGGGTGTGGGAAGTCTCAAAAATAGGGATGAAGAAGTTGATGGTGAGATTTAGATTGAATATGTAATCAATGATGATTTTGACTCCCATTAGACACATGACTGTATCATTGTGAGGAAGGAATCTCAAAGTTTGGCTAGACCTCTTTCAAATGTGATAGTTATAGAGAGTAATCTTAAGTAGGGGGTTGCTGAGGAAATCTCCAAACCTTTTATTGGGGAGGATGATGACTCTGGTGTAGACTGGATGATAGTGGGGGCTAAAAAAACCTCAAGATCAAAAATGAAAAATGAGGTTTTGTCTTTTAAAAAGAATAAAGAGAATGCTCTATTAAGCAAGAAAACTAGGAGTAATAAGATAGGGGATATCCTCAACACTCCATCTAGAAAGATCATTAAAAAAGGTAATCTTAAGAGAAACAATGCTAGGGATTTTGGTTTACCTCTAACATTGTCTTGGAAAGGTATCAAATCTAGAGATGTTGGTCTAACTACTATTTTTGAAGTCTTAAGACCCTCTAATGTGCAGAAAAGAATATTGGAGAGTAATAGGAGTATAATGGATGGTAGTTAGAGGACTATCTTAGACTCAAAATCTTTCCATGATAATATCATGGAATATTAGAGGATTAAATAATCCTCACAAGCAAGATATAGTAAAAAATATGATTACGAATAACAAGTTAGATATTGTTCTTCTACAAGAAACTAAAATGTTAAAGAATAAAGTTGAAGGTCTCTTGGTTTTTCAAGGTGGTAAGGTTCTTGGGAGTGATTCTAATGGGGCCTTAGGTGGTATGGAATTTTATTAGAATGATAGATGTATTAATTGGGGAATTTATCTCTCAGAATAGAAATATGATGAACATTAGATTTTCCAATTCTAAGGATGGTTCTTCTTGGGTGCTTACTAATGTTTATGCCCCCAATTCTAAATAGGGTAGGAAGGTGATTTGGGAATCCCTTACTAATTAGAGAAACAATTTTTTGAATGAAAATTGGATCATGATGGGGGATTTTAATATTCCTTTGAAAGAGAACAAGAAAATGGGAGGAAGTCAGACTAACTTGGATAATAGATTAGAGTTGATGGATTTTATTGATAGTCATCTCTTGCATGATATGGATTTGCATGGATTTGATTATACTTGGACTAATAGAAGATCTAGGAAGGACCTTATTCAAGTTAGATTGGATAGAGCCCTTATTAGTAGTGACTGGTTTTTTAAATATAAATGTTCTCTTTCTACTCATGTTTGAGTTAGATTAGATCACTACCCCATTTTTCTTATGGCTAGCTCCTTAACTTTTAAGAAGAATTATCCCTTTATGTTTGAAAATATGTGGACTCTTCATCTGGGGCTAGAAAACCTTATCAAGGAATAGTGGAGTATCCAAGTGGAGGGCACTGCCATGTTCAAAGTTGCTAATAAGTTTAGAAATGTTCTAAAAAAATATCAAAAGATGGACTACGAATACCTTTGGGAACATTTTTGACAATAAAAGGAAGATTATTGAAGAACTCAAAGAGATTCGGGATAGTATTCAGGTGGAAGGGTATGCGATAGTTTCAAGGGAGGAGGAGAACCTAAAGTTGATTGAGATGCATGATATTATCACCAAGGAGGAGATGTATTGGAGACAATGGTCTAGAAAAGTGTCTTTGAAGGAAGGGGATCAGATAACTAAGAATTTTCATATGACTACTTTGAAACATAAAATGATTAATAAAATTTCTAGACTTATTGCTCATGGGGTTCCTATTGAGGATGAGGAAATTATTAAAAGGGAAGCTATGGATTTTTTCAGTAATTTGCTGGAAGGTGATCCCAATATTGATAAGGATAAGACAAAATTATTTCTTGATTGTATTCCAAAATATATTTCATATGCTTATAATAAATTATTTACTACTATTCTATCTAATGATGAAATTATTAAGGCTATCTTCTCCTTTGTTGGAGACAAGACTCCTGGTCCTGATGGGTTCCCTTTCCTATTTTTTCATAAGTATTGGTCTATCGTTCAAGAGGATGTTTGTAATGGAGTTAAGGAGTTCTTTAGATCTAGAAAAATTCTCAAGGAGTTGAATGGTAATTTCCTTGCATTAATTCCTAAAAAGCATGGCACTGATTGCATGGATCAATTTAGACCAATCAATCTTTGTAACTCTTTTTATAAAGTTATTTCTATAGTTCCAACTCTCAAAATTTTATCTTTTATTTCTAATTTGACTTCCAGATAGTATAATGGCTTTGTTCTTGACAAGAAAATCTTAGATTCTATCATCTCAGTGCATGAGAATATTCATTCCCTTACTATGTCCAAGAGAGAGGGGTTCCTTCTTAAACTTGATTTATCTAAAGCATATGATAGGGTGCAGTGGAATTTGTTAAAAAGAGGGTTGGAAGCATTTTGGTTTAATAAGAGATTTTTGGAGTTGGTCCTTATGATGGTTTTCTCCACCACCTTCTTTGTTCTTGTCAATGGATCTCCAACTCGTTTCTTCTGGGCTTCTTGTGGGTTGAGGCAAGGGGATCCTCTTTCTCCTATCCTATTCATTCTCATGGTTGAATGCTTAGGTAGATTTGTGGAGAGAATGGTGTTTGTGGGGGATTTTGTAGGGCTCGGACCTTTATCTAAAGATCTTACTTGCTCCCATGAACAATTTGTGGATGACTCTATTGTTATGGGAGAAGCTTCTATGAGGTATGTGAGGAACAAAAAGAAAGCTCTTGAGGATTATGGGCATGCTTCTAGCCAAATTATCAATTGGAATAAAAGTGTTATATATTTCATCAATGTCAATGAAAATAGGAAAAATAAAATTTAAAAAATTATTCATGTTTGGTCTTCAAGTTAGAATATTTTATTTGTTGTCATATTGCTCTTGTTAGAATGAATCCTAATGATATTCCTATGGGGAGTATCCTATCATTGTTGGAGCACTTGAGAGATTTTTATAGTGGTTACATGTTGAATTCATGACTATGTTTGTCATTGATGTCAACATATTGGGGATCTTGAGAAGACTAATGGAGTAGCAGATAGAGATTGAGGCCACATAGTTAGAAGGTGGCAGATAAGGTTATGTAGAGTTGAGGATATTATCTACTTTGTATACTAATAATTTGGTTAAGAAAGCATGTACAAAGTCAAAGACTTGTGATAATTATTCTTGATTTATTAAAGACCCCATTTTTACAGAGCTCTTGAGAAGCTATTTTTGATGTTTGAATTATATCTCCTAATAAAGATAAAATTTGGATAAGCACAGTTAGATAGAGGTTAAAGACATGATGAAAATGACATTTTCAATTATGATAAGTAAGAAGTTGCACATGTAAAGAGATTTATAAGATAGTGAGATGACAATTTTTATAATTATGATAATATGATGTAACATATTTTAATAAGGTCCTATATTGTAATTATATATAGAGAGAGGCTCAAGGATGACTCAATAATGCAATCTAGGGTTTGGTATAAAGGAATGCTTATTTCTTTGGTTGTAATGTACATGATCTATATGAAATGATATACCAAGTATAATGCAAGTAAGTGATCTTAGGGATTTGTTATGTGATTTGATTAAGTGGATTTGCTATTAAGATTTGAGAAGTATTTGGTGTAGGAGACGCATGGTAAGAGGACATAAAAAGAGTATGATTTGTTGAGATCAGCTGTATTTGGTATTATTCTACAAGGGATAATACAAATATCATTTGGATAGTGAGTTTGGTGGTCTTGCCTTTGAAGTTGTTTGGATAGTGGGTCTTTCTAACTTCCACAACTCCTAATAGAGTTGGCACAAATCCTAAGAAGGTTAGAATCTTCTCTTGGGTATTCAAAGTTTGCTAAAAGGGACTAATATGTACTTAATGTATTTCATTGGCTCCTAACTGGGTGCATCATCTTACAAGGAACTTATATATTAATACATCATTTTTTGGATACCATCCCCACCAAAGTTTTTCCATTAATCAAGGGCCTCCCTAGTCAACATATCTAGTGTTACTATGAATGACTATCTTTTTATGGTTTCTATTTATATTAGTCATTAATAAGGTTAATAAAATTTGTTTTGATTAGATAAATAATTCACTCCCCTACTGCCCCCTCTTAGTTATCTTGGTGGACTTTATTTTCTAACAATTGGTATCAAAGCATCAGGTCCTTGAAGAAAAATCTTAATAGCTTCAAGAGATCAATGTTGGGTCATTTCAAAAAAGAAAATCTTGAAAAAGAAGTTGGAGAAGAAAGAGACTTAGTATCACAAGTTGAGAAGAGAGTTGATTGGATCATAGATATTGGTTGTTTACATCATATGACTTGTTATATGAATAATATTTTTGAGTTCAATAGTTATGATGGAAGAATTGTCAAAGTTAGAAACAATGCAACCTCTCATATAAAGGGAATATGATCTATTACTCTTGATGGAAAGACTAACACTGATGATGTTTATTTTGTTGATGGATTGAAACATAATCTTTTGAGTGTCAGATAGCTAGTTGACAAGAGATATAAGGGTATGTACAGGATCATGGTCAACCAAACTATGCCCTTAAGTGGCAATGAAAAATCAACAAATCATGGTTATCTCAACTTGACTTTCAATTTTTAACTTTTTATGAATTCTATAAAAAAAAAAGAGATAAAAGAATCTCTAAGAAATTGAATTTAGTTTCTAAACTACTAGGCCTTATCTAAAAAATAAAATAAAATTTGATTGGTCAAAATTTTTAATTTTAATGTAATACTACAAAAAATTTAGGATAAAAATAAGTAAATGTTGTTTGACCACCTTAATCAAAATCAAATGATAATATTTTTTTAATAAGATTTTAGATATAAGAAGTAGAATCATGCCCAAATGTGACACATATTTTTGGGTATTTTTATTCTAAATAAATAATTAATTATGAATTTTCTACTATAGTATGTTTGGAATTTAAAAACTCTCATGTCTAACCACCTTAACTAATTCAAAACTCTATAAAATTTATTTATTTACTATTTTTCCTTATAGTAGGAGAAGTATAGAATGTGATGAATCTTTTGGATTTAAAAAATGTTGTACTATTTGAAAGTTATAGTTATTTTTTAATTAGTGTGTCAATTAGCACTCTATACATAACTCCATTAGAAAATAAGAAATAATTACTTATTGAACATGTAATTTGATAGACATTATATTTATGGAGAGATAAGAATATTCTTAAAAAACCCTTTTCATTTCATCAAAATTGAGTGAAAAAAAATTCGTTAGATACATGTTTGAAGTAAAAAACACACAAGAATAGGCTAAAACCATGTTTTTAGAACATTTTAAAAGTTGACCATGTAGGGTTTCTAACCAAAGATATATTAAACCTTATAAAGATATTAATTTTTTGGCTTGGTATTAGGATGGGTGGGAAAAAAGTTGGAAATTATTTTAAAATGCTTTGAGGCATTTCAGAACTACATATTTTTTAGATCCCTACTTTTTTGCACACCATGATCCTACACATACCCATCAGTTGTAGTTCACTAGAAAATAAAAGTACTATCAAGGATAAGAATGGAAAGATAATTAATAAAGTTACAAGATCCATAGATAGTATTTTTTAGTTGAATCCTACTGAGATGTCATATTTAGTTGCTAAGGTTGACAATAGTTAGTTATGGGATAAAAGGTTTTGTCACATAAACTTTAATAATATTGTGAAAAAAGAACTAAATTTGCAGTAAGAGATTTAGCTAAAATTTTGAAGCCTACTAAAATTTTATGCAAGGAATGTGTTATGGCTACATAAAAGAAAAGTTCCTTTTGTAACAAGAAGATCGCTACAAAAGTGAAGTTGGAAATTATTCAGATAGATTTAAGTGGTCCTACAAAGACAAGAGGATTCTATGTGAAAGGTATCTAATGATTCTTGTTGATGATTTTACTAGGATGATATGGGTAGCATTTATTAAAGAAAATATGAATCATTAAAGAAGTTTAAGTTGTTCAAGAATAAAATTGAGAATAAATCTGGATTGAACATTAAATGTCTAAGATCTGATAGACGTGAAGAATTTAATTCAAAAGAGTGTAACATCTTTTGTTAAGTGAATGGTATTGAGAGACACCTTTCAGCCCCTAAAACATCTAAGCATAATGGTATAGTTGAGAGAAGAAAAGAGTTTGTAATAGAACCAATAAGACCTATGATGTTTGAAAATCATGTATTAAAGACATTCCAGAGAGAAGTGCAATAAATATAATAGTGTATACAATGAATAAAGTACATATTAGAAAAGGTAAAAAAAAGACACCCTATGAATTATGGTTTCAACATGCACTATCAGTGAAGTATATTAATTTTTTTGGAAGTAAGTGTTACATTAAGAGAGATGATGATATTGGTAAGTCTGATTCAAGGAGTGATGACGATATGTTCCTTGGTTATTCATTGAAAAGAAAATCGTATAAATATTTTAATCAAAGGACTAAGACTATTTTTGAGAGTGCAAATGTTAAAGTGGATGAGATTTTTGGAGTTCAAGAAAGAATACTTTATTACAATTCTAATGAAGAAGCTAATCCTAAGACTAACCAAGAAAATGTTGAATTATTTTATGAAATAAACAATGATTTACATAATGAAATTCAAGTTGCAAAACAAAGAGAGGGACCAAGATCTGAACCTAAAGCAGAAGAAAGAGTTGAAATAGTAACACCAAACAAGAATTTGACAAAGAATCTCCCTTTTCAAAAAATATTTGAACCAAAGATAGAGGAGTTAAATGTCAAGAAACATGGTATATGAAGAGTTGTGTTTGATTTTTCAAGTAGAACCTAAAAGTCCCAATGAAGCTTGCAAGGATGATTATTAAATTAAAGAAATGAAGGAAGAATTAGAGAAGATTGAGAAGAATAACACTTGGAAACTGGTTCCAAGACCTAAAGGCAATAATATTATTAGAACTAAATGGGTTTATAGAAACAAGATGAATGAACAAGGTGAAGTTGTGAAAAACAAAGCAAGACTAGTATACAAAGGATATTCACAACATGAAGGTATATATTATGAGGAGACAATTACACCTATTGCTAGAATTGAAGCAGTAAGAATATTTTTTTCTTATGTAGCTAATAAGTTTTTTGAAGTGTATTAGATGGATGTGAAATAAACATTTCTGAATGGTGAGTTAGAAGAAGAAGTCTACATTGAGCAGCTTGAAGGTTTTATTTTAACAAAAAAAGGAGATATGGTATGTAAATTGAAGAAAGCATTATATGGACATAGACAAGCACCTAAAGCCTAGTATGAAATATTAGACAAACGTCTTGTAAATTCGGGATTCATTAAAGTTAATGCACATAGTAACCTATATGTGAGAAAAGATGATAATGACTTATTGATTATTGTGGTATTTGTTGATGACATAATATTTAGAGGTGATGATGAAGGAAGTGAAGCACTTACCATAGATATAAAGAAAGAATTTGAGATGAGCATGATTGGCGAGATGAAATATTTCTTGGGATTATAAATTTTACAAAATGATGAAGGTATTTCCATTTCTCAGACTAAGTATTTGAAAGATTTATTGAGAAGATCTAGTTTAGAAAGTTGTAAGCCTATTGCTACGCCTATCATAACTAGTCACAAGTTATTTAACAAAGATGAGACACTTGTTGGTAAATAGATTTGTTCTTTCTAGCTCTAACTCACAAGTTCCCTAATTTGTGAACAAATTTTGATTACAATAGTTTGGAAATTTTCTTCTTGAAGACTTACTTTCCTCTAAATTGTTAGGTACAACTCCCTATTGTGAGATTTGCAATGAATTTTGTTTACTCCTAAATCTAAACAAGGTATGTTCTTAACTAGAGAACAGGAGAGGTAAACTAAGTCAATCCTATAAGGGATTCAACTTAGGCAAGAACTAACGTTTCAAGGATTAATTAAATCTATGAACTCACACATCTTATGAATTCATAGTTAATATGCATTAAGACTAATTTACCTATCTAGAAACTAATTTGTAGAGGTAGATTATATTGAATGAAAACATCTAAAGGATCTCTTTGAGCTTATAGTGACAATTCCTATCATATTCAACTTGCTGTAATAAAAAAAGGGTAATAAAACTCTATATTTTCCTCATTTCAATCCAAGATAAAGAGAAACAACAAGAAAATAACATTATTCAAAAAAAATGGAACAAAAAATGATTGATATAGAAATACCATTCAATTGACCCTACAACATCAAGTACTTCACACCAAAAATTTTCCAACCTTTTATTAATCATTCAATATCATACATATAGGATTCTGAGATGATCATTACAATGGAATTTAATCAATTCATCTTCTAAAAAATGACAAGTGGTAAAGAGCCAGTTCATCTATTACAATGATTACATAACAAAAATGGAAAAGGCAGAATAAGAATCACTTCGCCTTCTTTCCCTTTTCTACCTTTGTCCTATAGGCTTTGGTAGAGACAATGATCAAAATCATCTCTTTGTTTTATGGAGATGCACATTTGTGTACCTCAAGAGCCACTTAGAATTCTCCTGAGCCAAATCTCTAATGACACCCAACTAGTCTTGTATTTCTTCCATGGCCACGTGCACACATCTGCCAAGCTTTTGAAGCTCAAAATTTTTGTCTTGACAACTAGAAGTTATTCTTATCAACTCATCTATGAAATTTGTGAAGTTTTCCTACATGATAGTTACTCCAATTATTTACTTGTCCACTAGATTGTGACTCAGTATGCAATCCTTTTAGCAGTTCATAGTCTCTATGTTGCTCTTTCTTTGCTTTAGCTTCAATTTCATTAAGTCCATCTTTCGCTACCATAATCATTTTAGATTTGAACTGCATACTCTGGAACCACTCAACTAGGGGCTCATCTCCTTTGGTTAAAATCTTTGCTTGAGTAGCCTCCTTCACTTTCATGTGGATGATCATTTTCAACAAAGAGACACAATCATTGCTCTTGACCTTTTCTATAGCCAAGGTGGCCCTATTTGATGATATATTAACTTTCTCTATTTCCAATCTTAAAATATCATTACCAATCTAGTCTATAATAGAGAGTCCTTCTAGCTTGATCTTCTCACTCCACTATCTACTAGTTTGCCTTAAATGCTTATCTTCTTGAAGCTGGGAAATAAGTGCTTGAACATCTATAGTAGTAAGATTACTAGTCATGGACATCTCAAAGATGGTAGCCAAGTAGAGTGACTAATTGCCTAATATACCCATTCAATTCTTGTATCTCTACTTTCATCTAAACCTGTGACAACTTAAGACTTTCTAGTTGTCCTTCAATTACCTCATTCGTGGACTTCCATAAGTTGACTTTGGTATCATGTCTAGCTTCCCTAAGATCTATTGAATGCATGATGAAATCATCTATAGTCATATCTTCAATCCTTCCTTCTCTAGTAGGTTTTGCTATCTCCATTATTAAATTCCCTATTTCAGGATCTTGCTCAAGGATAGACAAGGTCTTTTTTTTCTTCACTTTAGTCAATGCAGATCCAGAATGAACAACAAGGGATAAGGTTTCCTTATTGGGAGTTCCTTTGTCTTTCCTCTTTCTTTTCATATCCAAAGTGTCTTTAACCATGAATTTGTTCCTATTACCTTTGAGGCTATCCCAAAAGAGTATGCTAAACATTTTCCTTTTGACTGGAGTGATTATTTTCATGGTCGAAGAGAATGGATTCTTTTGAGCTTGAGAGACAAGCTTTGAGGACTCTTGGTCTTTCTCTATCTTTCTAGTCTTCTTGGCTACTTAATTTGAATCAGTGGACTCACTATCACTACTTCCTCAATCACCTAAGCCCACTAGTTGCACATGAGGACTACTTGGGAGGAGAAGTGTAGGGCTTGCAGATGGGACTGAACTACTAGTAGGTGAAGGAACCAGATTAGTAGAGTTATCTTTCAATTCATCTATTTTCTTCTCAACTTCTAGCTAGGAACCAATCACTAGAGATAAGCCATCTTGAGAAGCCTTAGTCAAAGGAATGTTTTTATCTGGAGGTTGGTCACCTCCACCCTCTAGTTGAGGTAGTCGTTGAGTTATGGTCAAGGTCACACCTAATGTATCAGCTTGTGAGGAAGAAGTAGGGGTAGACATTGAAGGAGCTTGAGTGGGTGTGCTCTTACTTTGGCTTCTTCTTACTATAGTCCACTTGACCCACTTCCCAATCCTTTTAAAAATTTGGGCCATTATAACATCTAGATCATCTCCAGCATCTTGATAAGGCTCTAAAATGATAGCCGGAGTATTTATTAACTTTTTTTACACATGAGGAATTCTTGGGAGGAGAAGTGTGGGGCTTGTAGATGGTACTGGACTACTAGTAGGTGAAGGAACTAGAGTAGCAGTGCTATCTTTTGGCTCATCTACTTTCTTCTCAACTTCTCACTAGGCACCAATCACTAGAGAGGAGCCATCTTGACATGTCTTAGTCAAAGGAATGTTTTTATATGGAGGTTAGTCACATCCACTCACTAGTTGAATTGGTCCTTGAGTTATGGCCAGGGTTACACCTAATGTGTAAGCTTGTGAGGAAGAAGCAAGGGCAGACACTAAAGGAGTTTGAGTGGGTGTGCTTTTACTTTGGCTTCTTCTTACTATAGTCCACTCGACCCACTTCCCAATCCTTTAACAATTTAGGCCATCATAACATTTAGATCATTCCCAACATCTTGATAAGTCTCTAAAATAATAGGAGTATTTCTTAACTTTGTTAAATATGTATTACTATAAATATTCTACCCATCATCTTCAATTCCTTCAACATCAAGGTCAATTTTATACATTTTTACTTGATCTACTATGAGCCTGACGAAAGCACGGTCATAGCTCTAGAACTTATCTCTACAATTGGCCCAGTAGTCTTCAATAGTGGTGACATGTTTGATCACACTACCAATATGGAGAAAATCTCTTGCATATCCATTTGGATCAAACATAGGTCTCAAGACCTCGTACATCTCTAATTGATACTTCATTTTGAACACTTTTAACATGTTCTTTGCATCATAATGGGACTCCCAACTAAAATCTCCCACCTTCATTGGAAACTCATTAGCTTTCTTCTTCAGACTCCTGCTCAACAAATTCACTTGGATATTTTGCCTCACAATCTCAATCAGCACAATCATATCACTTGGATACCTCAGCAGCTTCAAGGGGAACCCATCAAAAGCTGCAAGACCCAAATATGAAAAAGATGAGAATTGGATGAAAAAGCATCCAAATTGACTGATAGCTGCCATTTCTTCTAGACTAAATCTCCTTTTTGCACATCCCTAGAGCTCCCTACAAATTCTCATGGTAAACATATCATTGACTTTTCTATATTCTGCATAACTATTTTTCAATTGTAAACATGGGTAGAATTCATAAAACTCTACATCATCAGGGAAATTTTCTACCCTTAGGAGGCTCAACCATAACTATAGAGCAGCTAACAAGTAAATTAGAAAAGAGGACATATAGAATGTGTTGTAGAATTTTGTAGCACTAAGAGCATTGAATATGTTTTTGCTTACCTTGTGAGCCCAGTCAATATATTGGGTATTTGAGCAGATGACTTTTACCCAAAAAAAATATTGCTCAATGAAATTTAAAGCTTCTACCTAACCTTTCAATTTGTGTAGGAGAACAATGATGTCTACAATCTTAGGTTTGAGATTAGTACCAAAACGAGTCTTAGGGGCCTTACTTTTGGCACTCTGTGGCTTTTAAAACCATGATTGCATAATCTCCTTTCTCCAAACCATTTTCTTCTCAAAAAACTCAGAGATAGCTCCACCAATTATCAAATCTAAAAACTCCTCTTACTCTAAAATTCATAGACAATTTACCACTATTTGTCTATCAATGGAAATCAATACCATATCATCCAACAATACAATCTTCCTAGTGTCTAGGTTGTAATGATTTATGCATTTGTAGATCAATTTTGGAGCTTGGACCACCACTAGAAAACTAGCTACCTCAACTAGCCCACATCCTCTAAGATTCTTAGTTATGGGAAGAATTGGCTCTAATCTCACCCTCTTCTAGAAATGTTGCATGTCATAGAAATGGAGGGAACTATCTGTGAAATTTTGTAGTGAAGATTTGATCCTATTCAATCCATCAAAACCTATAAATCTAGTTGCCATTCTATTTGGAAATGAATCTAAAATTTAGAGAATGAAAGGAATAGTTATTGTGTGTTTACTAGCCTTTTGAAAAAGTGATGTAATTTTAATAGAATAATAGTTCAAGCAAAAGCGATAGTTTTGTAATTGTTTACGCTTCCATCTATATAGAAACTTTGATTCACCCATTGATCTTTAGAATTCACACCACACAAATAAATTAAAAGAGAGATCCATTAGAATAGTAAATGCATAATTTTAATAGATATTAAGGTGTCCTTTCACTATTTTTTTTGGCCTGGTACTTTTTATCTCTCATATTTACTTTCCCATTTTCCACTAAGTTTCAAAAAATTATAAACAGAGTACTTTGTAACAAAGTATCTGCCAAAGCAAATTCTACTTAATAGATCTTTCCTGTGATGTTTATATTATTTCCATTTATCATCTTGAGGAGTTTAGCACATGAAATATAGGTTTAATCCAATCACTAACTTGATTTTCTTTAAAATCTAGAAAATTGTCTTCATGGGTTGAAAACCTGCCAAGGAGAAGATGATTTTCAATTCTCTGCCGAGGATTTCCTTTTAACTTTTCTTTTTGACTTATTTCCTTCCTTTGGGTTTGGAGATGTCCACAAGGGGTGTGAAGCTTCATTAGGGATCCACCTTTTGTTTCCTTTCCTTTAGAATTGGCTTTTGCAAAAAACATACTTCATGGGTTGAAAACCTACCAAGGAGAAGTCAATTTTGAGTTTTTCACCTAGGGTGATTTTGAGAGCTATAATGCATCTTTAATACTTCCTAAGGTAGATAATCATAAAGGAAATAGGTAAATATCATAAAGTACATCATCATCTTTTTATTGTGGCTTGTATGCATCATTTGGTGTTGTTTACGGGAAACCACCTTCATGGGTTGAAAACCTACCAAGGAGAAGGTGAAGTCCAAATTTTTGTAAGCTTCTTTTTTCATGGAGAAAATGATAGACCACAAGAAAATATAACTCTTTTGAATGATCTTTTCATGTTTCCTGAATCTCCATTAGATTAGGTACTAAACTACCCACAAAAACTCATAACACAAAAGGAAAACCACCTCGCTATGAAATGTGGGGAAGGGGAAGATGAAAAATCTGATGAAGACTCCTTCCACCTAAGGGGGCTTGGACTTAGACTTAGACATACCTAGGACTTTACTAAGATACAAAATTTTCACTTTTTAGAATGGTTAAGGGATGAAAGATGGGACAACAAATGGATTTTACTAGGGACTTGGGTAAGCTATGCCCAAGCAAGGAATCCAAAATCTTTGGTTTCACAAAAATAAAAGGGGGCACATGAAAAAACTAAAGTGAGGAAAAAATAAGGAAAAGAGGAAAACAAGGGAAACCTAACTAGGAAAACAAAAACAAGAACTAAACTTAACTATTGTACAGCATAGGGGTTACTTGCTTTCAATTTGAAATTTGATAAAGCTTTAGATCCTAACCATTATAAGTCAAGGGAAGGACCTCACCATTTGCATATGCCAATTTAAATGAATTGTTCTCAAATGCCTGATGAATAGTGAATGGGTCTTTCCACAAGGTATCAAATTTCTTATACATGCCTTTTGGAGCTCTTTTCTTATCCCACAATAACACACTATCTCCTTTCATGAATTTTTGCAGCCTTGCCTTTTTATCAAAAAGGTTCTTCACATGCATCTGATGTTGCATGATATGATCTATGATTGCTTCCCTTTCCTCTTCGAGTTTTCTTAAGTACAGAATCCTCTTCTCTAAACCATACCTATTTATATCATCTTCAATTACTATTTTCAGTTTATTTGTATCTAATTCCAAGGGTAATGGGATATTAGCTTTAGTCCCATAGACCAATTCAAAAGGAGATATGCCAATTGCCCTTTTAGGTGTCACCCTATCTACCCTAAGTGCCTCATGAATTTTCTTGTGCCAAGTCTTTTGATTATTGACACCAATTTCTTGACAATACTCATCAAATTCTTGTTACTAGACTTTGCTTGACCATTTCCTTGTGAGAAGTAATTGGATGAATGAATGACTATGATTCCATGCTCAAAGCAAAATTTGGTGATCTCTACTAAGGAGAAATACAATGCATTATCCATTAATAATTTCATAGGAATGCCAAATCTAACTAGTATATTTCTTTAAGGAATTCACATACCACTTCGGAAGTAGTTTTCTTAGTTGCTTTGGCCTCCACCAACTTAGTGAAATAATTAGTCACAATTATAACATATTAGTGACCAACACTAGATTTTGGGTTGATAGGCCCAATGAAGTCAAGACCCCATTTTTAAAAAGGACCTTCGATGATGATAGGCCTGAGAGGAAAAGTAGCTAACTAGGGATGCCTAGTGAATATCTTACATTTCTCACATTTTTCCACCTAGGTGTAGGCATCTTTAAACATTCCTGGCCAATAGTAACACTGTCTCAATATTTGGAAGTTGTGATTGAAGAAGAGAAATGTCCTCCATAGGCTTCATCATGAAATGTCCTCAACAAATTTTCTTGCTGTTGTTTGTCTACACACTTGATGAAAGTGTCATCTATAGCCTTTTAAAAAAATTTGTCATCCCAAATTACGTATTTAGCTACTTTTAATTTGATATCTCTCCTTTATCTTATTGTCATGCCTTCCAAACATTCTCCACAAGTTAGCTAATAAGCAATATTTTTGAACCACGAGTCTTGCATGCCTATTACTAACACTAACTGTGTTTCTCTTGATTCCTCTATTTCTTCAACAATCCTATTTTCTACAATTGCTTTGCACAAAGCATTGCCTCTCACTAGCTTAGTAGGCTTGATTTCAATGTCATATTCTTGTGTTTTCACCATCCATGTCCCTCTGGCATTACACCCTGCATCTTGTTGCGTCAACACGCTTTTTATTGCTACATCTAGAATGTAGACCATAGAATGTGAGTGCAAGATATACAATTTAAAATTCTTCAGTGCTTTGACTACTGCAAAGGCATGTTTCTCAATTTGCAAGTATTTCAATCATGATTTTTTAGAGGTGAGATTATGAAAGCTATAGGGACTTGTATTCCTTCTTTTTTATCTTGCATAAGTGTTGTTGATAAATTGTGTTCAGAGGCATAATAGTAAATGATTAAATCCTCTTTATAATCTAGATGACATAATACTACAGCATTAGCAATGGTTGTCTTAATGTTCTGGAAAGCTTGTTTCCCAGCTTCATTCCATTTAAAACTTGAATTGCCTTTCATTATATCTACAATACATTTAGTAGTTTCTACAAAATCTAGGACAAATCTTCTAAGGAAATTTACCTGTCCAAAAAATGACTTAACTCCTATTTTTTTTACTGGTGGGCTTAACCTTCGAATAGCCTCCACTCACTCTAGATCAATTATGATACCTTCCTGGGAAACTATATGACCCAAAAGATTTGCTTTTGTAACATGGAAAATGTACTTTTTAGGATTAATGGAGATTCCATATTCTCAAAACCTTTGTAAAACTTTCTTCAAATCTTTAATGTGATTTTTCCTTTTCTTTGAGAACATGGTGAGGTCATCCAGGTATATGGCTATAATCTAATCCTTTAGATCAGCAAATGTTTTACTCATGCATCTTTGAAATGTAGCACCAACATTAATGAGTCCAAAAGGCATTCTATGATATGCAAATGTACCCCATGGAGTAGTGAAGGTTGTTTTGTGTTGATCCTTTTCCTCTACTTCTATTTGATTATAGCTTGAGAAACTATCAAGCATGGACATCATTTTAGCTCCAGCTACTATTTGTAATATGTAATCCATATTATGAAGGGAATTTTTTTTTTCAAAGATGCCTAGTTTAAATTTCAAAAATCAATATAGATCCTTATTTCTCCATCCTTCCTCCTAACTAGCACTATATTGACTACTTAGGTGGAATGATGAATGGGATAGATAATCCTTGCTTTTAACATCTTGTCTACCTCCCTGAATATAGCATCAGCTACTTTAGGATTATAATTCTTCTATTTCTATTAGAAGGGGACTATGTTAGGCTTTAGGGGAATTTGATGTTTTACCTTCCAACCCCTATAACTTTTCAAGTCCTCGAAGCTCCAAGCAAATACATCTTGGTATTCTACAAAAATCTATCTAGCAACTTATTTCTCCTTTGGTGAACAACACTTTCCAATATTGATCATTTTAGGATTATAAACATCCCCAATATTCACTCCTTCATACTCACCAGTAATAGGACCCTTTTTGGCCCTCTTTTTCTTTATGTAGGCATCATGTCTATTGAACAAATTTTCCAAAGATACAAACTATGGGGGAATGATATTACCTCTTAATTGGACTTCACCAGTTTGATCTTCTTTTGGCTCATGATTAGAGTCTCCATTATTGTGTTTGTTAGATAGGTGTTTGCAAGTAGCCTTGCCATTTTCTAAGAACAATTTCAAGCTCTTGTCACCTTCAAAGACTTGCTAGGATTCAATATTATCTGGAATAGAGGCTCGATACACAATCTCAACCCAGTATTTCTTATCTTTGGATTTAGGATGGGGTAGTAGTAGAGAAGTGGAAATGGCTAAGGAGTCAGCTTTGGTGTTCATCTCCCTTGGTACTGGTTCAATAGAAAAAGCATCTAGGCCTTCTATTTTGTCCCAAACACTATTTCTATGGTTTTTCAACTTATGGTTCTTTATAGAGTATTGTCCCTTAATTTGTCTCACAATAAGTTCCGCATCACCTTAGGCTTTTAGGATCTTCACTCCATTTTCCTTTTCAGCTATTATCCCAAGGAGTAAGGCCTCATATTTTGTGGCATTATTTGTGTTTACAAACTCTAGTTTAAAACCCATGGGTTTAGGTTCTCCTTTGGAAGGTATTAACACTACGCCTACACCAGATCTTGAAGAGGAACAACTTCCATCAAATTCTAATGTCTAGATATTTGTTGACTCTTCTTTCTCATTGAGGATTTCCTTTCTTAGGTCTCCACTCCTTTGTTCATCTAGAGCTTCCTTAGTAAACAACATATAATTACCAAACTCCAACTTCGAGTAGAGAATCCGAGCTTTAGGATCATCTAACATTAGCATAGTAAATTTTTCCTTTTCTTTAGGTTCCAATTTAACTTTCTTGTTTCCTATGGGTATGACTGTTTGGGACCAGTCTAATTTTATTTCTCCTCCTAAATCTCAACAAAAACTCCTGCTTAAGAGAAGCTCATAGCTTGCTAGAATATCCGCCACTAGGATAGTCAATAATGGTTTCTTTTTTAGATGAGAGGCTAAGGCTACTTGAGCATCTTTGATTTGTCTGAGCAAGGGGACTTGTTTGGCATCCATAGAGTAACACCTTCCATGAACTTTAGTGAGATTGAGAACTAGGGCTTTAGCTACATAATAAGGCATCACATTGTCTAACACACCTAAATCTATTATGCAATTAGTTAATTTTCATCCATTAATATATAGTGAAATATAGAATGGGTTAGGCTTTTATCTATGAGAGGTTGCTAGGATAGTAGAATCTTATTGGTTAAATAGGTTAGATGTCAAATTTTCATCCCCTTCTTCAATGGTCACATTGTGATTCAAATATGAAGAATTCCCTTTACAATGATCGACCAATCCTTCAACTCAGAGGGATAAGATTTCAAATAATCTATAGGGGAAATTTGGATTTTTGATTCTTCATAGAATTGGATGAAATCAAAAGGGATTTTGTGCTTACCCATTTGAGATGTTGATACTTCTTGATCAATGTGAATATTATTTGATGAAGAATTGGGGTCATTTCCTAGAACATGACTGGAGTATGACTTCTTGAGTTTTTGACCTTGGTTTAGTACTGTGTATGAGGTTCCGTCAATAGTTGCATACCATTCACCCTTAGGTTCAAAATCTAACTCATACTCTAGAAATAAATTTCCAGAGTTGCTATTTGAGTATGAAACTAACTTTGAACAAGGAGTTTTAGTATTCAATTCATTGGTAGATAATAACTGCATCATATGAGCAGTTTCTTGATAGCTCTCACTATCATGATCCATTGTCAAATGAAACATGCACATGTTTCCTTTCTTTGGTGTGGCATCAATTGCCAACCTTGGTTGTGAACATTGTAGAAATTTCCCATCGTTATTCTTTTCTGGTGGATTTTGATAGTTTCATTGGTAAGATTGATTAAACCTAGGTAATTGTCTCTTCACTACTACCAACTCATTCGATAGCTTCTGAATCATTTCATTAGATAATGTGGTATTGCTGGAACTTTCTTTAGTTTGAAGTTCTCATTTCAATTTTCTCATAGAAATCAAGTCATCTTCAAATTCACCTGCCTTCTTTTGTACATTTTCCAAATCTATGGGATGTGCCCTTATTAGGTCATAATTGATATCTAGGGGCATCATGTTTTTAGATTACTAGCAGTGGGTCTGTCAATAGTGAGAATTCTACTAGTGATCTTATTGAAAGTCACAATGAAATCCCTCATACTCATGGTGGGTTGTTTTTTAATGGATGTCAACTGAGTTAACAAGACATGTTCATCTTTTGCAGTTTTGAACCTTGTCTCAAAGGCTATTCTCATTGTATCTCAATTTGTGATTGAGCCATCATCCAAATAATAGAACTAGTCTACTACACTTTTTGTCAAGGTTTCTACAACTAATCTTATAGAAACGTCTTCATCGCAACCCCTAAGATGCGAGTAGTTGCAAAGAAGGCCTTAATATCTTCATTTGTGGTAAACTTCCCATTACCTAAAAATTTAAGAAATTTTTTCCTTGAACCAACTAGGAGTGGGTGATAGGATGTTAGTGGTAATGGACCTATTGTTGCAACCCAAGGAGCAGACTAATTGTTCTCGCAAGTTATGGTAGCAAATTGAGAATTGGAGGAGTAGTAACTCCGTGCAAGGCTAATACTTGGTAGGTAGTATGTGAAGAGCTTTGATTTCTAACAGGTGAAGGTGGTCTACTCTGGATTTTATTTTCACCTTTCCACTTACAAATATCTAGGATGGGAAAACCAAGTTCTGTGAGTTTATCAAAAATAGGGTCTTTCCCACCCTATTCTTTGGTACTTCTAAGGAACCTTGTTTATTTCAGGGTGCTAGGTTAATTTTTTCTTTGAGCTTCACATCTCAACTATCTTTCTACCCTTTAGATGTCTCTCCTTTGAACAACTCTTTCTAATAATTCTGCTCTAGATTCTTCTTGTTCCAATACTTGGCTAGCATTCTTGTAGTGTTAAACATTCCTCCTATTTCTCCAAACAAATGTATTGAGAGATGAAATTATGTCTTCTTGGTCATCTTGGAAAATAGGGTTAGGTTGGAGCACTAGGAGAATATTCTCATGAGATAGTACCATTTTCCCTCATGTTATAAGATCTATTAGTCAAGCGACTATTCATCTCCCCACCAGACTTGCCAAAAATATGTTGGTAAACAAATTTTTTCTTTCCAATTCTGACTCATAAGTGCCCTAATTTGTGAACAAATTTTGATTACAATAGTTTGGAAAGTTGCTTCTTAAAGACTTACCTTCCTTTGAATTGTTAAGTACAACTCCCTATTGTGAATTTTGCAATTAATTTTGTTTACTCCTAAATCTAAATAAGGTATATTCTTAACCAGAGAACAAGAGAAGTAAACTAAGTCAATCCTATAAAGGATTCAACTTAGCCTAGAAGTAACATTTCAAGGATTAATTAAATCTATGAACTCACACATCTTATGAATTCATAGCTAATATGCACTAAGACTAATTGATCTATCTAGAAACTAAATTGTAGAGAAAGACTACATTGAATGAAAACATCTAAAGGATCTCTTTGAGCTTATAGTGATAATTACTATCATATTCAGCTTTCTATATTAAAACAAGGGTAATAAAACTTTGTTTATTCCTTGTTTCAATCCAAGATAAAGAGAAACAACAAGCAAATAACAATTATTCAAAAAAAATGAAACAGAAAATGATTGATATAGAAATACCATTCAATTGACTTTGCAACATCAAGTACTTCACACCAAAAATTTATTGACCTTTTATTAATCATTCAATATCATATAGGATTCCATGATGAACATTACAATGGAATTTTAATCCATCCATCTTCTCATAAATGAAAAATGGAAAAAAGCCATTTCATCTATTACAATGATTACATAACAAAAATGGAAAAGGAAGAATAAGAATCACTTCACCTTCTTTTTCTTTTCTACCTTTGTCCTATAGGCTCTGGTGGTGACAATGATCAGAATCAATATTTGTGTTTATGCACATGCACATTTTTGTACCTAAAGAGCCACTTAGAATGCTCCGAGGCCAGATCTCTGAGATCACCCAACTAGTCTTGTAGTTCTCCCATGGCCAAGTGCACACATCCGCCAAGCTTTTGAAGCTTAAAAGTTCTATCCTGACAACTAGAAGTTATTCTTGTCAGCTTGTCTATGAAATTCATGAAGTCTTCCTACATGACAGTTACTCTAATTATTGCCTTCCCTTGTCTACTAGACTATGAATTAGTATGCAATCCTTTTAGCAGTTTATACTCTTTGTCCTGCTCTTTCTTTGCTTTAACTTTAGTTTCTTTAAGTCCTTCTACCACCATAATCATTTCAGATTTGAACAACATAATCTGGAACCACTCAACTAGGGTCTCATCTCCTTTGGGTAAAATATTTGCTTCAATAGCCTCCTTCACTTTCATGTGGACAATCATTTTCAACAAAGAGACACAATCATTGCTCTTGACCTTTTTTGCAACCAAGGTGGCCCTATTTGATGATATATTATCTTTCTCTATCTCCAATCTTAAAATAGAATTACCAATCTAGTTTATAACAGAGAGTCCTTTAGCCTTGATCTTCTCACTCCACTCTCTGCCTATTTTCCTTAAATGTTTATCTTGTTGAAGCTAGGAGATAAGTACTTGAACATTTGCAGTAGTAAGATTACTAGTCATGGGCATCCTAGAGATGCTAGCCAACAAATTGACCAATTGTGTAATATACCCATTCAATTCTTCTATCTTTGCTTTAATCTAAACCTTTGACAACTTAAGACTTTCTAGTTGTCCTTTGATTACCTCATTCTTGGACTTCCATAAGCCAACTTTGGTATCGTGTCTAGCTTCCTTGCAATCTACGGAATGCATGGTGAAATCATCTATAGTCATATCCACAATCCTTCCTTCTTTAGTAGGTTTGGCTATCTCCATTGTTAAATGCCCTATTTCAGGATCTTGCTTGCGAATAGAGAAGGTCCTCTATTTCTTCACTTTAGTCAATACAGGTCTAGAATGAACAACAAGGGATAAGGTATCCTTGCTGGGAGCACCTTCATCTTTCTTCTTTCTTTTCCTATCCAAGGTGTCTTCTAATAATGAATCTATGCCTATTACCTTTGAGGCTGTCCCAAGAGAGTCTATGCTAAACATTTTCCTTTTGATTGGAGTGATTGTTTTTGTAGTCAAAGAGAAAGGATTCTTTTGTGCTTGAGAGACAAGCTTTGAGGGCTCTTGGCCTTTCTCTATCTCTGTAGTCTTCTTGGCTACTTCATCTAACTTAGTGGACTCACCATCAGTACTTCCTCCATCACCTAAGTCCACTACTTTCACATGAGGACTACTTGGGAGGAGAAGTATAGGGCTTGTAGATGGGACTAGACTACTAGTAGGCAAAGGAACCAGAGTAGTAATGTTATCTTTCAGCTCATCTACTTTCTTCTTAGCTTCTGGCTGGGCACCAATCAGTGGAGAGGAGCCATCTTGATAAGTCTTAGTCAAAGGAATGTTTTTATCTAGAGCTTGGTCACCTTGACCCACTATTTGAGCTGGTCCTTGAGTTATGGCCAAGGTCACATCTAATTTCTTAGCTTGTGAGGAAGAAGCAAGGGCTAATGCTAAAGGAGTTTAAGTGGGTGTGCTTTTACTTCAACTTCTTCTTGCTATAGTCCACTTGACCCACATCCCAGTCCTTTTAACAATTTGGGCCATCATAACATCTAGATGATCCCCAACATCTTGATAAGGCTCTGAACTAATAGGTGTATTTCTTAACTTTGTTAAATATGTATTACTATACATATTATGCCCATCATCTTCAATTCCTTCAACATCAAGGTTGATTTATACATTTTTACTTGATCTACTATGAGCTTGGAAAAAGCACAGTCATGGCTCTCAAACTCATCTCTGCAATCGACCCAGTAGTCTTCAATAATGGTGACATTTTTTATCACACTACCAATCTAGAGAACATCTCTTGCATATCTATTTAGATCAAAGATAGGTCTCAAGGCCTCGTACATCTCCAATTGATACTTCATTTTGAAGACTTTAACATGTTCTTTACATCAAAATAGGACTCATAGTTAAAAGCTTCCAACTTCATTGGCAACTCATAACCTTTCTTCTTCATACTCTTGCTCAGCACATTCACTTGGATTGCTTTCCTCAAAATCTTGATCAACACAATCATATCGCTTGGATAAATTGATAGCTTCAAGGGGAACCCATCAAAAGCTGCAAGATGCAAATATGAAAAAGATGAGAATTTGATGAAAAAAATTCCAAATTAAATGATAGCCACCATTGCTTCTAGACTAAATCTCCTTTCTAGACATCATTGGAGCTCCTTAAAAATTCTCATGGTAAATGCATCGTTGACTTTTCTATATTCTACATAACTATTTTCAATTGTAAACATGGGTAGAATTCATAAGACTTCACATCATCAGGGAAATTTTCTACCCTGGGGAGGCCTAGACATAACCGTAGAGAAGCTAACATGTAAATAAAAAAAGAGGACATATAGAAGGTGATGTAGAATTTTGTGGCACTGAGAGTATTGGATAGGTTCTCCCTTACCTCTTGAGCCCAATCAACATATTGGGTTTCTGAGAAAATGACTTGTACCAAAAAATAATATTTCTTAATAAAATTTAAAGCTTCTACCTCACCTTTCAATCTATGTAGGAGAACCAGGATGTCTATAATCTTGGGTTTAAGATTAGTACCAAAAAGTCTTAGGGACCTTACTTTTGGCACTCAGTGGCTTTTGAAACCATGACTACATAATCTCCTTTCTCCAAACCATTATCTTTGCAAAAAACTCAGAGACAACTCCACTAATTGTCAAATTTGAAAACTCCTCTCACTTTGGAATTCATAGACAATTTATCATTATTTTTCTATCAATGGAAATCAATATCGTATCATCTACTAATACAATCTACCAGGTGTCTAGGTCATAATGATTTATGCATTTGTAGATCAATTCCAGAGCTTGGACCACCACTTGGAAACCAACTGCCTCAACTAGCCCACATGCTCGAAGCTTCTTAGTTATGGGATGAATTGGCTCTGATCTCACCCTCTTCTGAAAATCTTGCATGTCATAGAAATGGAGGGAAGTGTCTATGAAATTCTATAGTAAAGACTTGATCCCATTCAATCCTTCAAAACCCACACATCAGGTTTCCATTCTATTTGGAAATGAATCTTGGATCCAGAGAATGAAAGGAATAGCAATTGTGTGCTTACTAGCCTTTTGAAAAATTGATGTAATTTTAATAGAATAATAGTTCAAGGAAAAGTGGTAGTCTTGTAACTATTCATGCTTCCATCTATATAGAAACTTTGATTCACTCGTTGATCTTTAGAATTTGCACCACATGAATTAATTAAAAGAGAGATCTGTTGGAACAATAAATTCATAGTTTTAATAAATTTGAAGGCATCCTTCACTATTTTTGTTGGCCCAATGGTAAATTTTTATCTCTCATATTTACTTTCCCATTTTCCACTAAGTTTCAAGAAATTATAAATAGAGTACACAGTAACAAAATATCCACCGAAGAAAATTTTGTTTAATAGATCTTTCCTGTGATGTTTATATTATTTCCATTTATCATCTTGAGGATTTTAGTGCACAAAATATAGGTTTAATCCAATCACCAACTTGATTTTCTTTAAAATCTAGAAAATTTCCCTCATGGGTTGAAAACCCACTGAGGAGAAGACCATTTTCATTTCTCCACCCAGGCTTTCCTTTTAACTTTTCCTTTTGACTTATTCCTTCCTTTGGGTTCAAAGATGTCCATAAGGGGTGTTAAGCTTTAATAGGGAGCTGCCTTTTCTTTCCTTTCCTTTAGAATTAACTTTTGTAGAAAATAGACTTCATGGGTTGAAAATCTACTTAGGAGAAGTCAATTTTAAGTTTTCCACCTAGGGTGATTTTGAGAGCTATGATGAATCTTTAATACTTTTTGAGGTAGATAATCATAAAGGAAATAGGAATTTATCATAAGGTACCTCATCATCTTTTTATCGTGGCTTGTATGCATCATTTGGTGTTCTTCACAAGAAATCACCTTCATGGGTTGAAAACCTACCGAGGAGAAGGCAAAGTCTAGATTTCCACAAGCTTCTTGTTTCATGGAGAGAATGATAGGCCACAAGAAAATATAACTCTTGGGAATGATCTTTGAATTTTTTTTGAATCTCCATTGGATTAGGTACTAAACTACTCATAAAAACTCACAACACAAAAGGAACACCACCCAACTATGAAATGTGGGGAAGGGGAAGATGAAAAATTTGATAAAGACTCCTTCCACCTAAGGGGGCTTGCATTTAGACTTGGACATACCTAGGACTTTACTAGGACAAAAATTTTTCACTTTGCAAAATGGTTAAGGGATGAAAAGTGGGGCAACAACACGTATAGTTGAGAAAAATAAGTATAGATCTATGATTGGAGGTCTGTAGTATTTGACACACACAAGACCTAGTATAGCTAATGTAGTTGGTATAATAACAATATTTCATGTTGATTTTAAGGAATCACATAATGCAATAGTAAAAATAAATTTTATATATTTTAAGGATACAATTAATTTTGGATTGTGGTATGAAAGATCAAATGACTTTACTTTATGTGTATACATTGATGGAGATTGGGAAAATAATGTGTATGACAAAAAGAGTACAAGTGGTGGAGCATTTTTTCTTGGAGGAAGATTTTTTTCTTGGTTTAGAAAGAAGAAACATGATTATATTTCACATGGTACTATAGAAGAAGAGTATGTTGTAGTAGCAAATAGTTACCATCAGATAATTTGGATAAAGAAAATGTTTAAGGATATTGAGATAGAGTTTTTAGAACTTGTTATCATTCATTGTGATAACACAACTATAGTGAGTATGTCAAAGAATCCCATGTTACACTCGATGACAAAGAACATATCTATTAACTACCACTTTTTTAGAGAGAAAATTGTAGAGAAGGAAATCAGATTGGAGTATGTAAACATGAAAGAGAAGGTTGTAGATATATTTACAAAGCCTTTACCTAAGCATACATTTGATTATTTGAGAGGTATGCTTGGGGTTATGCCCTTGCCTACTTCAGAGTAGATGATGCTAAGATTGCATCAGTCCAGTGGTAATATAACTCTACTTCATTATCTGGAATAAATTCTTGATGCTTCCTCTATGGGGGAGTATCTATGTTTGAGTTGAGTCATGAAGGACTATTCATATTTTAATAATGTCTTTGGACACTTGAGCTAATTGAAGATATTTAGCAATAGATTGATATAATGATGACTTTTTTATCGATGTCAATGGGGGAGAGAACTCATGAAAAAAATATCCTTTGAATGGGGGAGAGAATTAAGTCTTGAGTATGGAGGAGATGATATATATAGAATTGATGAGGAAGAGATATGTCTATGAGAGAGATGCATTGATTGCAAGATTTAATTAATGAAGAGGATTTCAATAGATGAGAGAAACAACAATAATAGATCTCCTACATATCAATTGATGAGCTTAAGGGGCTTTCTAATGAATGGTTCATAAGGCACAACACTTGGTGAAGGTTTTACAAATGGGGTTGCAAGCTTTAGGTTTAACCATGGAGTAAACTTCGTAGTTAAGCGCACTCAAGCTGGAGTAGTACTGGGATGGGTGACCTCCCAAGAAGTCCTGGTGCTTCACCCCTGTGAGCATCACCTAGATCCAATGAGTGCTAAGTGTTCCATTTATTCTCATGTGAGATGGATTCATGTTGAATCACTACTCGTGAAACATGGGTCAATAAGTTTGACTCAAAATCACATAGTTAAATCCTGATAGCAATATCACAACAATAATATAGTTGTATTTGTTATTCATGGAACTTAGATGATTTTCATCTATGTTATCATCAATGCCAAATGCGGAGATTGTTACCATGAATGATGATAATATTCCTATGGGGGATTATCCTAGCATTGCTAGAGAACTTGAGAGATTATTATAGTGGTTACATGTTGCATTCATGACTATGTTTGTCATTGATGTCAACATATTGGTGATCCTGATAAGACTATAAAAGTAGGAGATGGAGATTGAGGCACCACAAATAGAAGGTGGGAGATAAAATTATGTGGAGTAAAGGTCATGTTATATGGAGTATACTAATGATTTGATTAAGAGTGCATGTGGAAATTCAAAGATGAGTGGTAATTATTTGTGATTTATTAAAGACTATATTCTGACAAAGTTCCTAAGAAGCAATATGTGATTTTTGGATTATATCTCCTAATAGAGATAGAATCTAGATAAGTGTAGTTAGATAGCTAGATAGAAGACATAATGAAAATGGCATGGTTGATTGTGCTAAGTTAGAAGTTGCATGTGTGAAGAGATTGAGAAGATAGTGAGTTGAGAGTTCTTGATCATTATGATGTAACATGTATTAATGAGGTCCTATATTGTAGTTATAACTTGACAGAGGCTCAAGGTTGACTCATTAATGTAATCTAGGACTTGGTATAAAGGAAGGTTTATTTCCTTGGTTGTAGTGTATGTGATTTGTGTGAAATGATATGTGAAGTATAATGCGAGTAAGTGATCTAAGGGATATATTTTGTGATATAAGTAAGAAAATATGGTATTGAGATCTAAGAATTATTCGATGTAGAAGGAGTATGGTAAAAGGATAGAATTTAAAGAGTATGAGTTGCTAATATTAGTTATATTTTTTTTACAAAGGATAATACAAAGATCAATTGGATAGTGAGTTCAATGGTCTTGCACCTAAAACTATTTCAATAGTGGGTTCTTCAAAACTCCTAAAAGGGTTGGAAACTCCTCTTAGGGATTCAAGTCTCTTAGCAGGGACTACTATATACTAAATTTATTTCATTGGCTCTTAACTAGGTCCATTCTCTTACAAGGAACTTATGTATTTAGTAAATCTCTTTGTGGGTTCCATCCCCACTAGGGTTTTCCCTTTTATCAAGGGTATCCCTATTTAACATTCCTATTATTATTGTGTATGGTTATATTCTTATGATTGTTAATATTGATCATTAATAATGTTAATAATTTTTTTATTAGATAACTTATTCACTCCCCCCCCAGTTATCATGGTGGACTTTACTTTCTAACAACTCTATCTTCTAATATATTGCCCCTTTTATGAATGTATTGTTAGGGTTGTGGCTTATTTCAAATAAATAGAGTGATCATTTAGGGTTATTATATTTTTATGATTCATGAAGTTATCAACATTATTTCTAAATTGAATATTAAGCACCAATGTTTCAAATCACGAGCTTTTTAAGATCTTCTTATTGTTGCAATGCTCTATATTCGAGTTATGTCTCCTCTTTAGCTAAATTTAACTAAATCATGATCAATATGGGTTAATTTTAATAATAAAATGAATTTATGTTTAGTAAAAAAGTGCATCTATTTTTAATACTAGAGTGATAATCTGGTATCACCAAATTTCCATAGTTCAAAAGTAGTTATCACTATTGTTTCTAAATTTGAGTTTTTAAATTTTAAGATTTTAAATCAAAACGTATGAATGAAATTTGAATTTTTAACATCAATATCTTTTTATCAAAATTGATTTTCCATATCAAAATGTGTTGAATTTCATGAAAGACCAACCCCATAGTTCCAAGAATCTCCTGCATGTAAACACATGTCATAGAAAAGAAGAGAAAAATCTATAGAGGCTGGAATTCCTAGATCTATAGATGAGACATTCTTGACAAAAAAGGTTGATGAGGTACCGAAGCACAACCAAATCTTTGTAAAAAGGAGAAATAGAGAAAACCACATGGGAAGAACCTTAATCCAAAAAAAGATGGAAAAAATGTAGAAAGAACTAGTGAAGGAATGAAGAAGCTTCCAAACTAGAGAATGTTCCAAAAGATAGGAACAACAAAGATGCTCATGTAGAAGACTATTGAAGCATGTAGAAGGTACAAACCCCTATCAAAAGTAGATTTTTATTTGAAGAACCTCCATTGAAATAGAACCCTAGGTAGAGAAGACTATAATCTTCATGAGTTCTCTCAAAAGATACTACTTGAATTAGGAGGCACACAAAGGAAAATAACTGACCTCAAAGATACATATGCCATGAAACACCAAATCCTAAAGATTTGATCAATCAAATATGGAAGGCTACAAAAAAAGTAGGAATAAAGAGAAGAGTGTTTATATGGTAAATGATACATCTAACTAAAACACATAGGTACCTAGCCACTACATTTTCCTAGTACAAAAGAATAAATTATACTAAATATATAGCTCACTCCATCAAATCAAGGAAGCATGAGAACCAATAGAAGAACCTCCACCACCCCCCCACCCCCACCCAACTATAGGCAATGGTGAGGTGATAGGAAAATTTAAAAAGTAGGTCAAAAGAATTGCATGTCAAGAAACCATGACCAAGATGCACAAAAGAATACATATGTGTGTACTAAGGTGCTTAATCCCATACATGTCATGAGGCTAATGTTACAGAAGGGAAAGTCATTGGACAAATGAAGATGGAAAATAAAGGAAAAATAGATCAACCCCCCATGGTATTTTAATTAGAGTAGTGCATGTACAATAAAGAACACAAGATAATAAATCCTAATAATACAATAATTTGTATGAAGTTTTGCAAAAAATATTGGTCAAATTAGAAGGAAAAATAAGACAAAACTATTAAAACAAAAATATAAATGGAATATGGTACTTTAACTTAGTGCATTTGCAAGAACGCATACAAATGATACCTAAATATGCTAGAAGAGGTATAAGGGTAATACAACCCATGACAAATCATCGAAAGTAATGAAATTGATCCCTAGACCTGAAACAACCAAGATATCCACTAGAATACAAATATAAAAAACCTAAATAAAATATTCTTGAAGAAAAATGTGGAAAAACAACTAGTATCACTAGAGAGGGCTCTAAAAGACCTTTTCAACTATATGAAGAATTTCCAATTGGAGATCAGATTCTCAAGATATGTCTCCTAGAGTGTAAAAAGGAACTCTTGACTTTAACAAAAGAAAGAGCCATCAAAATAGCATCAATACTTAAGATTACCTATATAGCTATGACAAGCTCAGAACCAAATTTTTGATGATATATTTTTTCTAAAAAATAGTCTGTATGCTTGAGATATAAGAAAAAATGTGAAGGTAAGTCCAAACAAAGCTAGAAGGGGAACTAGGAATTTTGATGCAATATTATCATCAACAAGTAATGAGCACAAATTTGATGGTCAAGTGACCATTGAGGGTAAAAATATCCTAAAATGTGCCCCTTGCCAGAAAATAATCCTCCTTGCTAGAAAATAGAGATGCTAGAAAAGAAGTCCATAAAAGGAGCTAGTACTAAAAAATAAGTTGTAGATTTTGAGCCAGAGCTAGAAAAAGAATTCTGGTGGCCATAACATCATATCATGTGGTATAAAAGAATGCCAAAGTCCTTGGAAAATATCCCAATAAGTCACTAGTGATAAATCAGGCTAAAAATATTGGAGAGGCCACAAAGCTAGTCAAAGAGGACTCAATCAAATCCACCAAAAATGGCATTATCTCCCAAATAATCCACCAAATTGCTTGCATGTTCTTTAAAATAATCTTAAAAAATTGTCTGTGCATGGAGAGAAAACTGCCAAAGCTAGTGGTAAACCATGGAGGAAAAAAATACCATGCAAAATAGGTGCACATGAAAATAGACATGCCTTCCAAGGCACTATTTGAGGTGGTACATAGGGAAGCGCAAAAAATAATGGGAGAAGATTGTTGGTGGTGATCACCAAAACTCATGCATGTGGTGTGCATCACTTGCACTCACATTCCAAAAACTCACATGTGCATCTCCACTTCCCAAGATTTTTTCCAAAGCCCTCCTAAAAAATTTCTTCCTTAAAACCACCAACCCCTATTAAAAAGAACTTCATGTGCTTACTTTAATATGCTACTCAAGATAGATCTTTGAAAAAAATGTCATTGACTTGTGTGATATGCTCCTAATTTGGACTTTAAGATCACCAAAAATATTTCATTGGAGAAAAAAAGCATTGGGGGCCAAGAAATCTACCAGGGGGTTTGAGCGCTTGGAGATAGGTGCAAAGCTGTAGGTCATGAAATAAAGTGCTTGTAGGTACAATTGTGTGTGGACAAGGGAGTTTGGGGCCCAATAAAAAAGTGATCCCTACTTATAACATTTTCTTAATAAAAATGGCTCTTTCCATGTGTTTACTTAAAATGCTCCTTAAAAAATAAATTTTATTTTTGTAAAAAAAATTATTGCCTCAAATTTTGAGCCCAAGGTCATACAACCTTGGGCTAAAATATTTTTTCCTATGATTTTGGCAACTTCCAAATTAGATGTATTTTATATGAAAATAGGTGTTTTCAAGTGCCATGAGTTCAAAAGTTATGGAGGCTAAAATTCCTAGATCCATAGATGAGACATTCTTGATGACCAAAAAGAGAAATTTTTATTATCAAAAGTTAATGAATCAATACAAAGAGATCAATCTTTATAAAGGAGATCAAAACCCTAAAAGGTAAAACCTAGGTTGCATTAAAATAATTAATAAAATATTTAATTATTAGATGCCTAAAGTTTAGCTTAAGTTAAATAGAGTTAATAAGTGACTTAATAATTAAATAAATATGATATAAGTAATAAGGAAATACTTTATTACTCTAACAAAATGATTGAGTAATTGGTATATAAAAATCCTATTTAATGGAACATTTGAAGGATTGGAACCTTTATTGGATAATTCTAGAAAATTTGGAAGATCTGTGGAGGTTGTGGAAAGATTATAGAGGAAGCATAGACATAATTGTTTGGATGCTTGTGTTCCCCCATGCTTTATGGTCCCTCTAAAAGGAAAGGAATAATAGGATGTTCAAGGATGAAGGAAAACATTTCAAATCTTGGCTAATCAGATCAAGAATAATGTTCCTAAAATTTATAACTCTATATATAAAGAAAAGGTGGATTTCAATATAGGAGGAAGTAGTCACTGAAGGAAGAAACATGAAGATGAGACCAAAGAAAAGAGGAATAGTGCAAGATGGAATTGTCCTCCATTCAGTTGGATGAAAATAATTTTTGATGGAGCTAGTAAGGGTATCCTAGCCCTACTAAATGTGGTGCAATATTAAGGGATTGAAAAGGTAATTTGATTAAAGTCATGGCCATTCCATTAGGAACGCAAACCAACCATGTGGCAAAAGAGACGAGTCTTCTTAATGGGGTCAAGTTGGCAAGAAATTTAAAACCTTAAGGAATATGGATTGAAGGTGATTCCTTTAATATTCATAACTATATATCTAAAGGTGTTTCCCCTTTGTGGACTATAGAAAATATGATAAAGGAAGGTAATGCTCTTCTTATTAATTTTGAGAAAGTCTATTTATCACATTTGTATAGAGAGATGAACAAAGTTTTTGATCCACTTACTAATGTGGTGGTATCTAATGGAACCTCCTCTTGTTGGAGCTATGAGGATTTTATTAATCATAAAAATAAGAAACTTATTAACTATGACTAGACATTTAGCAAAAGCAACAATATTTTATGTAATCTTGTATAGGATTATTTTTTTAGTGAAATTAAGTGTAATTAGTTTGAGTTAAAGTTGAGCTAGAATAATGTAATTATTGTTAATTCACATGCTTTATGGGTCTCTTTTTTGCATTCTCATTCTCATTTTCTCTACGAGTATGTCTAAATGTATAGCTCTTGAAATTGTGAAAATGGGCGGAAAAGTGAGGAAGAGGGAATCCAATAACTATGATAAGTGGAGAAAAGGAAAAGAGGTGTGGGATAAGCTAGTTGAGAGAAGGCTCATGTCATATATGGAGTGTTTAAAACCTGGAACACTTGTTGTGATGAAATCTTTTATTAATGGTTGGAACAATAGAGAGGTTAACCTTGGGGGAAGGAAACTAAAGCTTGATATCATATTGGTGGCCAAAATTGCTAGGCTTAGTGCTCAAGGTAACCATTTCTTCTAGAACCTTAAGTATTTTGAACTCGCAATTAGTAAATTCCCTAAGGAAATTGATGGTCATCTTATCAAAGGGGAGGGGTGTATTTTTGTGACTTATTCTATAAAGTTTCTTTTCCAACTAGTGCTCACAATGACAATGGAGCATATTACTTTAGATGGGAGGTATAATAAGGCCCATACTTACCATTTTGTCTTACTCGATCATTTATCTTATAAGAAAAAGGTGTATTTCCCTTTTTAATTTTCTTTGTTCATTTTCTATGAGCATAAATGCCCTAAGGTCTAATCCTAATAAACCCATTATGCAGGAGGATTTGATGAGACTGGTCCATTTTTATGTGAAAAAGTTTTTCCCTGATCCAATCCCAAGAAAAAAAAGTGAAAAAAGTCTTACAAATTTTGGATTCTGGGGAGAAAAAGGGGAAGCAATTTTTTTTTGGTGACTATTGGGATTGATATTTTTGGTATCAAGAAAAATAAGAAATCTAAGGTGAGAGAAGAATTTTTGTTAGACAATGAAGAGGATAGTAATAATGAAGGGGAGGAAGAGGAGAATGTGGAGAAAGGAAATGCAGATATGGAAATAGATAGTATGGGGGAAGAAGAAAATTTTGAATCAATTGAAAGGCTATTTGGAGGTAGTTTGGAGATTCTACCTTCGCCAATTTCTAGGAAAAACATTTTCCCTCTCATTGAAAAGGAACCAATTTTCAAATCAATTATGGAGAGACGAGTAGCCTAGTTCCTCCTATAAATAAGAAAAAAGATTTGATTCTTAGAAAAATAATGTTGAGAATCATGATGAACCGAGGGAAGCCATAAGAGTGGTCATCAATGATGAATCTATCCACCATGATGTGCTCATTTCTGACCAAGGTTGTTGAGTGCCAGTCCATGAAAAGAGATAGACTTCTAGGAGAAGAAGGAAATGAGGAAGGTGAGAATGTCATTATTACACATTGTGGATGATCATGAGTTCAATGTGAAACTCACAGAAGATGACATCAAAGACCTAGATGTAGACCCTCCCCATGGAGTCTTGGAGACTACTAAAGCCATTTCTGTTTATTCCCTTTGGTTGGACAAATGGTCTTTTCAGTCTATTAAAGTACTAAACCTCAAATGTAGGGCTTTGGAGGGGAAGATTAAAGAATTGGATATCAAGAGTGGACAAAAGAAAAATAGAAAAGAGGAGAAGGGGAATTAGAGGCCTTAGAAGGTTTTAGAAATTAAAATGTCCATATGGAGAAGAGTACAAAGGAAGTGCTTGCTAAATGTCAAGGTTTTCTCAACTCTTTGATGTATTTCTTGAACAAGGTTTTGAATGTCATAGATAAGGATAAGGAAATTAACTAGGTGCTTGATTTGGAGGAACTTGAAAAGGATGATGAAGAGGTTGGACATGGAAAAAAGATGTGCTCCAATAGGAAAAAGAAACAAAAGAAGGAGGCTTAGATTGACCAAAGCAACATAAAGATCACCAGGTAGATTAAAGGGATTCAAAAGGAGTTGAAAGATAAGGTCAAAGATCTGTCCTAAGTAGCCTTTCTTTGTGTTGGTATTTTTGTACTTATTGTTGTATCTAGGTAGTTATATAGTTTTTTGTTATCTATTTTTTAGTGGTGGGTTTTTCCAGGTTAGGTTGGTTGTGGTTTTGGGTGCATCTGTTGGTCAATATATATATATTTTTAAGGACTTAATGCTTTCTTTCTTCTATAACTTTTTTTTTCAGTTTTAGGTCCCCTATATAAAAAAAATGTTTTATCCTTCATCAAAAACAATTTTTAAGATCTTCCACAGGAGATTTTAAAAAGAGAAGAAGTAAAAATGAGCTTAATTTAAAAGCTTATCTACTCATTATACATTTTCTCAAAACTTATCATTTGTAAATATGAACCCAAGCTTCAAAAGTGCAAAAAATATTTCCTTTATCCATCCTATATAATAGGGGGATAAGTAATCCAACATCATATACCTTTTATATACACAATAGTATATAACTATATAAGAACATGTATCATGAATGGTGAAACTATGATGATACAAATAGTTGTACCAAAAGATTAGCAAAATATTTTTCAAAAGTGTATTATGAAAAGTTAAAAAATAACTTTTCATAATAATTATTAAACTATCAAATTTATGATTTCAAATTTTGGAAAGCTATTTTAATTTATTTAGAAAATTATATATTTAGTGAAGGATTTTTTATATTAGACTTCATTCAATTTTCATTGTATTAATTTAACTATTATTTTTATCTAATCAAGGAAAAAGTTATCAAAAAAAATATTGTTTATTTTAGTTAACCAATTCAAAGATATTATTGTAAATCACTATTACAAACATCAAATCTATATAAACAAGTTTGAAAATTTGAAGTTATATTTACAATATTATATGTTAAAAATATTTAGAACTATAAATTAATCTTAAATATCTTAAAAGTCTATACCTTTTAATTGATAATAGTAATTTATTTAAAAGTCAATTGATTCTAATTGATAAGAGTAATATTTAAAGTTCAATTGCTTTGTGCTAGTTTAAATATTTAAAAGTTAAATGGTAAATCATTTGAATTTTTTAAAGAAAAAATAAGTAATGTAAAAAATAAAGAAATTATTTGTTTAATTTATAAAACAATAAACCTAAATGTCTTCTTGAGTCAACACAAACAGTTTTGATGTGGAGCTATAGAACTTTGAATTAGTAAGACCAAAAATGAAAGACATCATTGTCTTATTATAAAATTAAAGATCATATTAAATAAATAGAAGACTCAAAGCTACAATTGGAGTAATCCAACAAGAATTTAAGTAACAATAACAATCCACTTATTATAAAATTAAAGATCATATTAAATAAACAAAAGACTCAAAGTTACAATTGGAGTAATCCAACAAGAATTTAAGTAACAATAACAATCCACTTGTTATAAAATTAAAGATCACATTAAATAAACAAAAGACTCAAAGCTACAATCACAGTAATCCAACAAGAGTTTAAGTAACAATAATAATTCACTTATTATAAAATTAAAGATCATATTAAATAAACAAAACACTCAAAGCTACAATCGAAGTAATCCAACAAGAATTTAAGTAACAATAACAATCCACTTAACTAAGACACAAAATAATAAACCCAAATTTAAAACATTTTAAGCTTACACAAATCATTAAAAATGTTTTTAATCTTCAAAAATATTCATTTTTTAATAATTATTTGATGATAGGCATTCTGTTATGGAGCTCGTTACAGTTGACTTTCTGAGTCCTCGTGTTCCCGGTTGGCTAAACCAGTTGAACTCATGCATGATAATTTAGTGCAAAATGGTCACAAACTCCATTACCTTTAGCCAGTCATTTATTCATTCAATTCTACGAAAATTATAAATTCAGCGGATTAAAAGCAAATACCAAAATTCTCCATATCCAGGAAGAATAAGAGAATCAATCGTACTCGATTTTTATGGAAGAGATTTCGATGGGGTCGGCCTTGAAATGTCCTTTAGGAACAAGAGTAACCACGATATTATCATCCTCGGTAGCACCCAAATCTGCCAATATCTCTGTAATCCCAACCTTAAACGAGGACTTTCTGTACGGGCTCTTCGGCTTACCGTCTCTCTTATTCTTACCCCCATGCCCATGCTCGTGCTCATGATGGTGTGGCACATTCGTGAACGTTCCCGCGTACTCGGCGCACGTAATATCAGTATCGGAATCCGCCTCCGCCAAATTAATAAACAGGTCAAACTTGGCAGCCACGCCTCTCTTCACAACAATCCCCCCGATCACCAGCACCTCCTCCGTCTCATCCTCGACCTCCTTTTGGCTCCGCTTCTTCTTCGGCTTCTTCACAAGAACCGTAATGGGAGCCACCAGTTTCCTCGCCTTCGACCCGAACTCGGCAACGTGACCCGCCGCAATGGCCGCCTCTGAACCGGCGGAGGCGACTCGTGACTTCCCGGTGCTCTTCTTCGGCCGGGCGTTCACCCAGGGTATATCAACTCCCTGGTACGAAAACATGAGATTGTTGGGATCAAGAGCATCCGCGACCCTCACGCGCACCAACCGAGCATTCTCGTCGTAGAAAAGAAACTGGGCTTGCAAGTAATCCGGGTCGTCGAAATCCACGCGGCGTTTCCCTTCGAGTGATTTCCAGATGGTCCACATCCGATCGACGTTTGCGTGGTGAGCGAAGAAGATGGGGTCCCGCGCAGAGGAGTAGAAGTTCCCCATGTCTTCGAGGTTCGGCTGGTCGGGTGAGCCGGTCCAGACGTGCACGGGCCCGTGCGGCGCGTTCTCTAACGTCCCGCCCCCCGGGTCGGCCTCGTCGCCGAAGCGATACGGCTGTCCCTGGAACAGAGCCGGCGTTTTGGCGCCCGACACGACTTGCCTGTAGAGGAGATTGGTGTTGGAGGCGACAAGCAGCGGAGCCGATAACTTGCTCCTCGCGGAGGGCTTGTCGGGGTTGTAATTCAAGTCGATCTTGGCGTGCAGGTGGGCATGGTTTCTGAGGTCGTCGTAGAGCGGAGAGTCCGGTTTGGCGTACATCGGCGGGAACGTCATTCCAGCGGGGGAGTCCCAGTTCCAAAACGGCAGCGCGAATGTATCGTCGCCGACCAGCTTGGCGAGGATGCGCTCGTGGAAGTAGAGATACCAGCGGTGCCAAGGCAGGAAATACCAGGAGTTGTGGATCTGGAGCTCCACGGGAAGGGAACCCTGGTAATAGGCTCCGTCGCAGTAGGCGCAGTGAACGTTGGCTTGTTGCTTGAAGCTCCGCGGGTCCTCCGCCGGGAGCTCGCGCATCAGCTGTACCGCCCGCGAGTACGTTTCCACGTACTTGTCGCTGACGTCGTGTGCGGATGGACGGACTCGCATAGGCAGGTTCGTTGGGAGCTCGAAATCTACGGCCTTTTCCGAATACGGAGGGCAGCAGTCGAGATTTTGTGCTTCTTTTGGAGAGTCTGGGTTGTGGCATCTTTCGAGGTCGGGTGGCGGCACTGGCTTCGCCGCTGCTTTTTTTGCGACCCCCGCAGCGATGGCGGATGTGGAGGCCAACAACAGCTCCCGCCTGTCCAACCATTGTCGCCCTTCTCTTCCTTTGCACAAAACCACGTTGTTTCTCCCTCCGGATCTGCAAATTCCTCCTACTTTAATGCAGCCTTGTTGCGGTGACTTTGCACGTAGTGCGCGAGAATAAGTCGTGACTAGATTGAGCGACTCCATTGGATTGTTTGCATTTCTGTGTCTCATAGGGACCATTTTATAGAGCCGGGGAAGTGTGATATTGCAACATAGAGCGCCGTCTCCTTAGCACAGCTACATGATAAGTTTATTTTTTTAAACAACGTGCCATTATATCGAATTCAACGTGGGAAGGGTATTCCATTTTGGGTCGAACTGTAAAGCCTAGCTACCTGTTACATGATCACGTTAGATACGTAGGACTCGGTCGTTTCATCATCTTCTCTGTCTAAAATGGGACTTTTCTGCGAACTGACGTCAGTTGCGTGCAATTCAGCACAGAAAATATGGGTTATTCTAAATTTTTTATTTTTAAATTTCTCATCATGGGCCAATTTTATAAGTCTATCATAGGAGGGCAGGTACGGCTTAAATGCTCAGTTTATTGTAAGTATTAATTAGTTTAAAATATTGTCTTCGTTATTAACTTAATTTTCCACTTTTAATTAATTAATTTTAGTATTTAATGAATTAATACTGATGTGGGTAAATGTGATGTAGCATATGCCTGGTCGTGCTCTTCCAATTTGTTTATAATTGTGCGCTTCGTGCATAGCTTGACCCGGAATCTTAAAAGTTGTAGTAATCGTTTATAACTAGCAATTTGCAAATCTTGGGCAACTTGAATTTCTTAATTTCAGAATAGTACGCATACAACAGTTGCAAGAGTAAGCCACTGATATAACCATGCTGAAAAGACATTAAATATTTTTCATTGAATTCTAATTTCTATGTGACTCGTTATTGGCAGGGTGTGCTTTATTGTCAAAATTCTAAGCCGTAGGTTCTACATATATTTTAATTATAAATATGAAATCCATATGTTTAAGTAATGTAGTCTCCAATTCTACGTACACTTGCAAACAAAGTGTGGAGTGATTATCTGATTTGCCGGTTGATATCAGATGGATACAAAAGTCGGATCGCTAGTTTCCCGCTAAAGCCAGGCATTTTTCTTCCCACATTTTATTTACTGAAACAAGAATTTCAATCCTTCGTTGCTTGCTTGAAACGCTTGTACGTATCAGTCATACTTCTGACCCGCAAAGTCTGGCAAGCTAACCATTTTTTTGAAAGAATAAATTGTTGTCCGAATAAAATTATAGCTGTTCTAGGAAAAAGGTTCACAACTGAGTAGCAAAGCAATAAACTAGAATAGCACGGCATTGACCACTAAAAATCATTTTACAATTAATCATGCATTTTATTAATTTAATTTGTAGATATAATTCAATAAACTATATCATTAAATTTATTGCTTTGAATGGTCATACTTTTTTTTAAATAATATTTTAGACAAATTTAACTACACTCCTCTCTCACCTCATTTGTTTTTGAAATTGACTAGATCAATATAGATGAATTATGAACTTGAGATGAATACTAAATTAGTTATACACTTAATAAATGTCAAGCTAATCAATTTTCATATTTTAATATTTAGTTAATATCTTTCTATTAGCTTTAATAAATTATTTGTTTTATTAAGTTGATTCATGTGTGTTAAGTTTCACTATCTTAAGTCTACTAATTAGTTCTTTTAAGTAATTTATTTATTTACTTATTAAAACACTCATTGATGTGACTAAGTCTCACAGTCCACATCCCTAGTCCAATATGTCACATGACACATCACATTTGCACAAATAATTAATTTTAATTTATTATTTAATAAGCCCATTTTTCATCCCTTGTGTCTCTTATTCCTAAGGGGTCAAAGATCGTTATATGTCCTCTAAAGAATGAGTCATAGAGACACTTTCCCTCACATGACTTGGTCTTTGGGACACTTGCCTTTTTGTGACAAAGTCCTTGCCACAATCCCTACATTCTAGTGGTTGGTTAAGCCACTTCACTAGGTTAAAGGTGACTCATAGGACACTTGTCCAAAGAGTCCTCATTGAGAGTAGGGTCTCACTACCCTTCTCCCAATGGTCCTTGTGAAATGAGTGATGTGTATCTTCCCTCTCCCTATCAAGTGGCTTTGTGCCAAGGTGATAGGAACATGTCCCCTATCTTTCCTCTCACATCCCAACCAATATCCCCTTTCTTTCAACTCTCTCGACCAAGTCAATCCTAACCCTGCACTTGTTCACCTTTCACTCTCCACCATTTGATGGTGCCACCTTAGGCTAGGACCACCCTAAACTATTTAAAAGGAACTCTCATCCCCACTAACAGACTAATTAGAAATCATAAGCAATCTTGAGCATTCTAGCAATCATTTAGCAATTTTGAGCCACCACTAGCATTTGTAATACCATTTTTATAGCATAGTTATCATGACACCATTAGGATCATAGTCTTCATCATACCATCTATCTCATCAAATTATTTTGTATTTTAAAAAAATTCTACGATCTTTGCATGGAATTGTATTTGAATTTATAATTATCCAACACCTTAAAGAAAGGAGTTGGTTCAAATCAGAGAGCTCACTAATCTAAGAACTCAAAGCTAGGAGGGAAATGGAAGAACATTGCATTTGCTAAGTTGAGGTAAAAGTCATGTTTTTGATGTATTACAAAACAACCAATGGGGGGTTGACCCCGAAGTATAGCAAGCTAGAGAATAGCCAGTTGTCACAACCCTACAATTCAACCTATGCCTTTTCTAGACATCAAAAACATCTTATCAACTAAGAAAAGGTACCAATTTTTCTTACTAACAGTATGAGCATAAAAAACCATATTGCTATAAAGTATAAACCAAAAAATATAGTGGTGGCATAAAATAAAAGTGTTGCTATGTAACCAACAATGATCCAGCTTGATTAAAATTTCATCACAAGGCACAAAGTTCATCATATGCCATATAATAACAACAACTAAAAGAAAAAAGAACACATGGGCTAGCTCCCCTCTTTCTTATCCAAGTCCTCCATAGTCAGTTTTTCATCCTCCTCTTTGACAGGCTTGTCCAACTGGGACTTGAGTGAGTCATCCTCCAAAAAGCTATAGAAGGAGTTAGTGGCTTTACTTTCTTTTCCCACTTCCTTCTCCTCCTTATTCACCTATAGGAAATACAAAGTGGTGGCCACCGAATCCATGATCTTCGTAGTAAACTCACCAAGGGTTCTGAATTTTTGGCATAGGGCCTCAACTTGGTTGTCAATAATATCATGCATGGACTTCTCTAGCCTATCCAACCTAGTTTTTCTCTTATCCTCTCAACGGTGGTGACTGTCCATCTTCTCCCCACCCTTAGCAGCCTCCTTCATTAGGGAAGTGATATCTTCACCCAAGCTCTTTTCTAGATACGAGTTATTGTCCATGGTATCATAAATATGGGATGGGCTAGGGATATCTTTTCTCATGGAGCCAGGGTGGATCACTTTTATCTTCCTTTGCCCTATATTAGTAACCAATTCAATAAGGCTAATATCTTTTTCGGTAGTAGGGGACTTTTTGGTACTTCTTTCTGAAGTTGACCAATGGCTTGGGTTAGTGGAGGCTTGGGGAGTCATAGTGGCAAGGGGATTAACCATAAGAGGAGGGTTGAGGGAAAGTTTGAATTTTTAGAGCTTGAACATGAAGGCCTATTGTAGGATATAAAAGGATTTCCTTTCTTCCCTTTTCTCAAACTTTAAAAATGCTATCCCCCATCAAATGTAAAATAAGGTGTAGAAAACAGGTTAATTCCAATTTTCTAAATTGGTTTGGGATGGGGAAGTGATACTAATACATCACTTGGAATGAGTCCTCAAGCATAATATAACACATGATGGTGTAGCACATAATGTCCCATGGCTTAGGCAAGTCCTCATGAGAGAAGCCACCATGTATGCACAGAGGTTTCTTCATAGCACAAAAAAAATTCCATAGAATTGTCTTGTTTGAAACTCTTGGCTATTTATGTCAACTCTTGCCTTCAAGCGACAAGCTACCCACCTTAGCAATGAGGTCCCCTATCATTTCAAAGGCCACCCCATTAATCATTACCTTTTTTGTGTTAGAATATATATAGTCCATTGATATAACTAAGAGGGGTGGGGTGGGGGGTGAATCAGTTATCCAACTAATAACACAATTATCAACCTTAAACAATCTTAACCATGTGAGAGATATAAACTAAAATGACAACAAGATACTCACAAACAATAACACTAGATATGTTAACTAGGGAAACCCTTGATCAGAAGGAAAACCTCGGTGGGGATGGTACCCACAAGATGATGTACTAATATAAATATTCCTTGTTAGAGGATAAACCCTATTAGGAGTCTATTAAACCATTCAATAAATATGAGTCCCTGTTAAGAGACTTTGAATCCCTCCTAAGAGATTCCAACCTTGTTAGGAGTTGTGCCAAACCTATTAGGAGTTATGGAAGACAACTAGACCCATTGCCCAAACAACTTCAAGGGCAAGACCAATGAACCCACTGTACAAATGATCTTTGTATTATTCCTTGCAGAATAATAGAATGGTACTATATTGTTCCTTCCTCTTTCTCTATCATGTCAACTAGACCTTTGCTCCTTTAGACTTGTAACTAGATCACAAATATCACACCCAATAATCCCTTGGACCACTTACACACATTCACATTTCACACTTCAACAACAATCACAATACTTGAACACACTTTCCGCACTCTTTACAATCAAGGAAAACATCTTTCCTTTATACCATATCTTCATAATAATTCCTTGAGTCAACCTTGAGGCTTTCCCAATTAATTATAATAAGATAATTAATTAAATATAATTACAATAACAATGTCGACTCACAATTTATTCAAAACTTCACACATGCAATACTAAGGTTTGTGCATTCGCTGATGTCATTAGCTAACTATCCTCTATCACTACCCGACTATGCATCTTTTCATTACATCTCAAACATAAGATAGCCAAAATCCATCAAGAACTACTTTCTCAATACTTTGCCTCTGAACTACTCTCAATAAATTAGGTACATCTTTCGAACATCTTCGACTCAGACTCTACACACTTGACCACATCATCAAGACTCTATGCTAAACATGTCCATAAATGCATATCACTAGATAATCAAACCATTGCCTGTATCATCAAGATCTATGTCTACTTCTTAGCTAGTGTTTACAGAAACTATGCTATGTTGACATCAATGACGAATGCAATCATCAATACAACATGTCAATACTCTCCAATGCTCAGGATACTCCCCAAAGTAGTATCATCAACATTCATGCTAATAATCTCCCCCTTTGGAATTGATGGAAACATACATTAAAAACATCTAAGTTCCAAGAATACCAAGTAATACTTTGCTACTACTTTTGTTCTCATCTTCTCAAATCCTCTCCATTGAGGAAATTTGAAATACTCTGGATATAGAGACTAGCATTAGTTGTCCACACATTAAAAAGAATCTTAAACACAAGAGATGCACACAGGTGCATACTCCTTCTTAGACATCAATTGTTTATTTCACACTAAACAATTTAAAATACATCAAGTGCACATTCCTACTTTCTTTCATGAATCTTTCTACATCTCTCTAAAAATATATCTCTCCCCTATACTTAGGAGATGCTCTTTTTTCATTCATAGTCTCCCCCATTGACATCAATGTCAAAGACCTCAAACACATACAAAAATACCAATTGTTATAATTACTTCTTCAACTCTTCAAACAACACGAGTGTCTAAAGACATTGTTCAATACTAAATACCAAGAGTCCTCAATGACTTAGTACATACCAGATACTCCCCCATATAGGAAGCATTAGCATTCATTCTAGGCTAAGAATAGTGCTTTGTACCACTCGATTGATGCACTCTCTACATCATCTATTCAGAAGTAGGCAAGGACATAACCCCAAGCATACCTCTTAAGTACTCAAATGTATCTTTGGGAAAAGGATTTGTAAAGATATCTACAATCTGATCTTTAGTACTTACATACTCCAATATGATCTCCTTTTTTGCTACTTTCTCTCTCAGAACATGATACTTAATAGATATATGCTTAGTGTTAGAATTCAATATAGGATTCTTAGACATACTCACTATACTTGTGTTATCATGCTAAATGATAATAGGTTCTTCAAACTCAATTCTGATATCCTTTAGCATCTACTTCATCCACATAACTTGATAATAGTTATTTTCTATTGCAACATACTCTGCCTTAGCTGTACTCCACAAAATAAAATTTTTCTTCTTGCTTAGCTAAGAAACCAATCTTCCTCCAAGAAAGAATGCTCCACCATTTGTGCTCTTTCTGTCATCCATAATGCTTACCCAATCTGCATTAGTATATGCATATAGAGTGAAATCAATCAATCTATCACACCAAATTCCATAATTAGATGTCCCTTTCAAATATCTAAATATTCTCTTTACTTATGCAAAATGATATTCCTTAGGATTAGCTTGAAATCTAGGAACAATCCCAATTGCATTTTCTATATCTAGTCTGTGTGAGTTAGATATTGCAAACCTCCAATCATGGATCTATACTTCTTCTAGTCTACTATAGGTGTCTTATATTTGCTAGATAACTTGTGACCAATTATCATAGGTGTACCAAAAGGTTTACAACTTTCTAAACCAAATATTTTCAACAAGTCTTTTAAGTACTTAACTTGTGAAATGAAAATACAGCCACTTTTTGTACAATATGTAATCCTAGGAAAAACCTCATTTCTCCTATCATACTCATTTTAAATTTGTTCTTCATCTCTTTAGCAAATTTATCACTTGCTCCATCATTACCTCCAAACATGATGTCATCATCAAATATTACAATAATCAACAAACTAGTTTCAACTTCTTTCAAATACAAGTTATTGTCTTCTGTACCTTTAGTAAATCCAAGCTTTGCCAAATAACTATCCAACCTTGCATACCAAGTTCTAGGTGCTTGCTTCAGACCATATAAAGCTTTCTTTAATCTATATACCATGTCTTTATCTTCTGATAAAGGAAAACCTTCAGGCTGCTCAATATATTCCTCTTCTTCAAGTTGTCTATTCAGAAAGGCTGATTTAACATCCATCTGATAAGACTTGAACTTCTTATTCGTTGCATAAGATAGGAACATCCTTACTACTTCCATTCTGGCTACTCGTGCATATGTTTCCTTATACCAATTATTAGAATATATAGTCCACTGATATACTTAAGAGGGGGGAGGGGGGAGGTGAATCAGTTATCCAGCTAATAACAGAATTATCAACCTTAAACAATCTTGAACATATAAGTAATATAAACTAAAATGACAACAAGATACTCATAAACAATAACACTAGATATGTTAACTAGGGAAACCCTTCATCAGAGGGAAAACCCTGGTGGAGGTGGTACCCACAAGATGATGTACTAATATAAATATTGCTTGTTAGAGGATAGACCTTGTTAGGAGATTCCAACCCTATTAGGAGTTGTGCCAACCATGTTAAGAGTTGTGGAAGACAGTTGGACCCACTACCTAAACAACTTCAAGGGAAAACCAATAAACCCACTGTCCAAATGATCTCTATATCATTCTTTGTAGAATAATAGATGATGCATTTGTCATTGAACCTCTAAAGGTGTTTAGTAGTGAAGGGTTGGATGAAAAGAATGAGATCTTAATTGAATCCATTATTTCTACATCTTTCATTAAATCTTTTAGAACAAACACTTACAATAGGGTTTTCCCATGGATTCCTTGTCTAGTACTAGTTTGATATTAAAAGTAATTAAAATTGGATAACTAGCATAAAGAATACAAACATAGTGACATAGTTACTGTCAACAAATGCACAGCTTACAGACTCATAGCCAGTAGACTTTACACCCATAGATAATATACAAAACATAGCAATCAACTTACTACCAAAATAAGAACCACAAATAGAGAAAAGGAACACCATCCATTCTAACTAAAAACTAATCTAAACATGGTATCAGGGAAGTCCATAAGTATAGCTATTAAAACCATAATTTATAACATTTATCAAAAAAATCCTACTATTTATTTTTCTAAAATAATCTAACTAATAATAGTCTAAGAAGGTGCTTATTGACCCCTTGGAGAAATTATATTATATTGTTTGAATCACCTTTAACCCAGTCTCTTTTGTAACTAAGTCAAAAAACCAAATCAAGCATCTAATAATTTCTTATTCCTTTGGAAAGATGTTTTGCATATCCATGCAAGGTGACTTCAATTCCTTAAACAAATGTCTTTTTCATCCCTACCCACTCCCACATATCTTGTCAACCCATGATTACCATTGGTCATCCCATCAGATTCCACTTCACCTCATCATGCAAGAGGAGAATTTCAAAAAAATTCATCTATGAGTTTCATAATAGGTCTTAAATAATTAGCAATTTACCAATAATTATATTCTAATTCATGGCCACCTTGTACTCATAGTTGAGATCAATATTCTTCTCTTGGTTCATAGGAGTAATTAAACATATTGAAATCTTCATAATAGCTCTAAAAGAATTTGATAATCAATATTTGTTACCAAGAAAGTCTCTTTAAAAATCCTATCATTGTGTTCTTTCAAAATCCTTCAAGCAAATTCTTGGAAATATGTAAGACCAACATAGAAATAATACTTAGTTAGAAGAGGCTTATTTCTTTTGGGAATAAAATTCTAATATGGAATTAGGAAAAACCTAGCTAAGATCCCAAAGTCGCAATAGCTGACTATAACCTTGAACACCACAATTTCTAAAGAGCTTCAACCTCTCCACTCTTTCCTTGGTCATCTTAGTTTTCTACACTAGAAAACTATTTGATTTGTAGTCTCTACAACAATTTTTTGGTATGTATACTCCATCAATCATATCCTATATTCTCCTCACACCACTTTATTGATTTTTTCCCAAGATTATTGTAACACCGCAATTATCATTTGGTCTATTTTTTGTGGAGACACCCAAGGTGGTGTTTATTTTTATTCATTTTTTCCCCCACCCTAGTAAAAGAGTTATCCTCCTATTTATCCATTTCTTCATGGTTCTTTATTTCTTTTCTAGAATAAAAGTCTTTGTTTGCTTAACCTTTTTGAGAGGTTTTTTTTTTTTTTTTTTTAAATTTTATTTATTTATTTATTTATTAACACTTTGGATAGTTATTAGAAAATTTTTGAGGATAATATAAATATTTGGGTGAACATTTCTAACTATTGTATATTGAAAACTAGATTTAATTACCTAAGGAAACTAAAGGAAATGTGAATTTAACAACATATGCGATCTTAGAAATTAGGAAGAGGGAAATATGTCATTCTTTAACATATTTCCATTTCTTCCATCATCATATCCTAAATCATGACTACACCCCATGGAGTCAAATTTCTCTCATTTCCCAATATTTACTTGATCACCCATTTCTTCATTGTAACACTTACCATGGATATTTCTATGATAAAAAAAAATAGACCTACATTTGGTTGGAAGAACTTACAAATAATGATATCTAATAAATGTAAAGTTGCTTCATCCATGAAGGCATTTAAGAGAGACAACTACACAGAGTTTGTACTCATTTGATAGAATAAGATGCATATCTATTGGAGGGTCTCACAATTCCTTCATAGGTTTGCCCACCCACAAAGAAGATGTAACTCCATCAAAGGATGGTTTAGAGTACATGATAGGCTTCCACTTCCATGTAAATAGACCCTTGACACTTTTTAAAGGGAAACATGGCATGACTTCTTAGATGTTATAGCATCTTTAAAATTTTGTCTTACCAATTGACCTTGTAGCAACATAGTCTAATAGGTTAGGGATCTGGTCATGGGGAGCATATAGGCAGGTGCTCTCCATAATTCTCATGTTTGCAATGCACATTGTTCAAAAAATATAGTAAACCTATACATGTGAGAAAGTTCCTAATTTTCTTATATCTACTTTTATAAAGTGTATGCATTTTATTAGAAATTTTATTTAGTTTATGAGAGTGTGCATGCACTACACTTTATAAAAGTAGATGTAAGAAAATTAGATTTAACTAGATACAAAATAAGTCTTATTGAAATAAAAATATTTTCTCAACTAATTACTTTACATACATTTCCCAAAACACCAATTCTAAGAATATTTCTTGTCTCAACAATATGATTTGTAAGTCAAAACTATTCTACTTTAATAGTTTTCTCTACACAATAAAAGACTTTGGTAACTAAAGATTCAATATTGAAAGGAAAAATATGATGTATATAGAAAGATACATAATTTATGAAGATTTCAATATTGAAAGGAAAAATATGATGCATATTAAAAGAAACATAGTTAGGAAAAATATGACGCATGTTGATAGATGCATAATTTACAATTAATTTGAAAAACGTGAAAATTTCCATAAACTAGAAAAGGAAAGATTAACAGGCTGAGAACCCAAAGATACTGATCCCAGAGAAGTCAATTGCCCATAGCTCAAATGTTAATAGAAATTCAAATACTACCGTACGAATAGCAAAAAGGTGGCTGAAGAGCATTAACGAATGCAAATGGGCTTTTCTGCTCTAAACATAAAAAACTCCACTGTTTTAGCATGTCTCCTATGAGCACAACTGAGTGAAAAGCAGGAGAAACTGAGTGGTGTTACATGGGGTTGACGCTTGCTAACTGTGGTGGTTGTGGGAGGCGAACATGAGTATTGTTATTGTTACAGGGAGGACTGCTGCTCCCTTCATCCCAGACCATTATATGAATCCTCACATTTTCCATCTTTCTCAACGACTGCAAAAGAATCTCCTTCAGGCTACATGGATTACAGCAGCAAATCAATCCCCTGCACGTCAACTTCGACGGCGTAACGGCTTTCCCCGCAGCTCTTGAAATCACCAGCAACTTATTTGCACTGCCCGCACGTTCTAACATCATCTTCAGCCCCGCCTCATCTGCAGCCGACGCTTTTCTCACTCCCGAAATGTAGCAGAATCCCTACATGAACATCATTGATAACTATTATATTTATTTTCTCTATGGTTGGTCAGTGGTCTTGCCACAATTAGGGTTTCTAGTGAGCATGAGAGAAGTATAGAAGTGGTACTCAAAACACATGACATGGAGCGTTGATGAAACGAAATCACCTCTTGTGTGCGGCTGATGTCCATGCCCAACAGCATATCGCCAAGGTTGGGCTTTAAGTCTATGGGCATTTCCGTCAGTCCAGGCAGAAACCAGAGTCGCACACCCTTCACGACGTCAATAATTATATTCTTTTCTACACTGCATTCGACGGTGTCTCTTCCGGAGTTACAGCTGGGCTCCAACGTCTCTTCTTTCTCAACTACAGACTGCAATAGTCTGTCAGAAGCTTGCATGTCCGAGCACTGTACAACAATACTAATATTAATCATTATTCTTGGAACAATATATATCTCAACTGAAACCTCCGACTAAATCACTTTGTTCTCTAGCATGCTTCACAACGGAATCTACTCAATAATAAAAATAATAATCAAGTATGTTTTCCAATAGGGAATTTGGCATTTAGTTATATCATAATTAGATCAGTAAACAACTTTCCAAAGCTAAAACGTGCATTACCGGGTAAACAACTTTTAAAAATTGACTCCATGGTTGACTTAGTATTCTTGTGACCATTTCTTTTTTCCCTAATTCGAGAGACTTTCTCTCTATAAAAATGTTTGTATAAGGTATATGATTTAATGACAGCATTTCAAAAGATATTTATAAAAATTTCTTGACCTAACATTTGGTATATATATATATATATATATATATATATATATATATATATATATATAATTCTTTTAAAAATATTGTTATTTCTTTTTATTGTCTATGGAAAGCAAAGGAAAGAATTAAAAAGAAAACAGTGATATTTAAAAGATTGGATTATAGTCTTTTCTTTGAAATCTATTATTACAAAATGCTAGAATCAAATGTTGTTCAAAATGATGATAGATTGAAAACTTATAATCAAAAATAAAAAAATTAATTCAATATCATTTTTTCATAACATATATATATATATATATATATATATATATATATATATATATATATATATATATATATATATATATATATATATATATATATATATATATATATATATATATATATATATATATATATATATATATATATATATCAATTTTATATTTTTCATATTCACTCTAGCTACACTAGTATAATTTCTGTTAGAGTAAATAATTAATAATTAATTATTTATTCTATTACTTAAGCTTACTTAGGTTAATGCATTTATTTAATATTTAGCATTCAATGCATGTAGTGGTTAGTTGTTGACAACTCGAGAGTTTGCTCCTTTTTTAGCATATTCCACTTTTTGTGGATATGTGTTGAGTTGTCATTTTTGTCCTCTACCTCCTTCCAGCTTGTTCTACAAGCTTCCATGAGGCCTTTTTAAACGGTCTCTCTCTCATTGTAAATCAATCCATTCACATAGCAATTTCATTTTCCTATTGTGAAATATTTTCTCTTGCATTGTTTGCTTCAGGCTCTTGCTCTTTCGGTTTCTCTTCAGCAAGCTATTTGCATGTAGGTGATCTTGGTGACTGCGGAGTTGGATTTCATCAACTCCTACATGGTATCAGAGCCTCCCTACTGCTTCTTGTTTGAAGGATCTTTGAAGCCGTGATTTGAAGTCACAAACCCTAGTTTGTTTGTGCAATTTTTCTTCAAATCAGGGGTAGAGCAAATTTTTGAAGCACTTTCAGCCCAAACGGACATCACCATTGGATCCGAAAGGCCATTTACAGTCAAAATTCATATAAAACTTTTCGTTTTTGGAGACAGAGCTCCGGGAGGCAAATTTTTTTGTTTTAGGGTCTGGCCGTACCGTTGTACGGACGTGCGACAGTGCAAAAATAAAAAATATATATATTAAACAGGGCACCGCCGCAGCAGCGCCAACGCGCCACCGCGGGGCCACCCTATCTCCACTCGCACACCTCCGACGGGCCTGTCCACAAGCGGCTCCCGCCGCAGCGCCACCCAAAACTCCCGCCGTGCGGGTGCAGCTGCCTCCGCCACCACAGACAGCGGCGCCGTCGGGTTTTCCTACCGGGCGCCACCCCCACCGGTGGTTTTCGTTGCTTCGCTGCCCTGTGGCCTCTCCAACCACCGGGCAACACGTGGCGCTGTCTCCTACCAATCATTGATTGCCACGTGGAACCTGACACAAATTTGTTGGCGTCATATTCCGGTATTCGACGTCACTTTTTGGTGTGCTGACGTCATTTTTTGACGTGCCGACGTCACCTTGCCGGTTATCGGATTTTTTTGCCGGCGACAGTGTTGTGACGGGCATACGGCAGTCAAATTTAGGCCCCTCTCTGAAATTTTCCAAAGTGCTTTTTTGGAGCAGCAGTCGATTTTTTGGCTATAACTTGAGCATACGGAGGTCTTTTTCCAATCCGAAAGAAGTGTCGGAAAGCTGACTCAGAGACGGAGACATTGATGCTAGTTTTGCATGATTTTGAGTTCGTTTGAGCTTCCATTTTTGGTGTCAAAGTAGAGGCTTTTGTTTCCTCTTATTCTGCATCAACAAATCCAGGTTCCTTTCCAGTTTTTTGCTTTCCTTAGTTGTTTTTTTGTGGTATTTGGGAGATATTTTTGTACGATTGTGGGGGGGTGTCTTTCTTTTCTGTAATTTACTTCAGTTAAGACCCTTCTACCTCCGTCTTCTTTCTCTCAATGGCGGATCCATCTATATCCCGTCTCACACCACACAACTACCACACGTGGAAGGCACAAATGACTAGACTTCTCATGTCAAGGGGTTTATGGTCATGTTTGGATGAGAATCAACCTATTCTTACACGAGCTTTTGAAGTTCTTTAGCATAGGAACAAAATGGATGAGGCCATGGGGCTTATTGCACTCAACATTTCAGATAGCTTGTTGTTTCACCTGGATGGTTTGACTACTCCACGGGCTTATTGGCTGAGATTTCAGACTTTGTTTGGACAAGTGAATGAGTTTCGGGCACTTCAACTAGATGTAGAATTGACTTCTTTGACACCTGATAACTTTCCCACCATTGAGGACTTCTTGATGAAGTTCAAATCTCTACGTACACTTTTGCAGGGATGTGGGAAGAACAAAACAGATGATGAGTGTATCTTTTTGATACTCTCAAAGTTAAAGGGACAGTATCAGATCTTCTCTTCCACTTTCTACTCCACTATGGATGCCTTGGGTGATAGACATAGGATGCCTTCATTTGAGATATTTTGTAATCGGTTAACCCGTGAACAGTCAAAGATTACTCAAATGGATTCACTTTCAAGTTCTCAGTCACAAGCATTGCTTTCCAAGGATACACAGGAACAGAAGTTGAAGCAGATATCAGATCCCTCTTCTACTAGTTCATCATCTTCTAACAAGAAGGAGAAAAAGAAGACTGCAACTCCTACCTGTTCCTATTGTGGGAAAGGATCTCATGATGAGGCACGTTGTTTTCAGAAGAGATGTGATGGCTATGAGAAACAGATTGCTGATTTGCATGCTCTCCTTCAGAAGAGCACTATTTCCTCTCCATCCTCTTCTACCTCACAAGGGTCTTCTTTTCAGGCTTCTTCCACCTCTTCAACATCTACATCAGATCTTGGAAAGGGTCATGCATTACAGGCTTCCATTGCATCTTCTTCACAGGTTCCTTGGATACTGGATTCAGGTGCTTCTCACCATATGACATCTTCTCAAGGTGTCTTCTCCACTCTTGAGGCTTCTCCTATTCCTCACATTCTCATGGGGAATAACACTGCATTACCAGTCTGTGGGAAAGGTTCAGTTCACATCCAAGATGGTATATTCAATGATGTATTGTATGTTCTATCTTTGTCTACCAACCTTCTCTCAATTTCTCAGATTACACGCAGTGGATCAGGGAAGACAGTTGAGTTCACTACTGATTCAGTCTTCATTCGAGATTGTGCTACAGGAGATCTTATTGCTACAGGGGTAGTTGATCCTTCCACTCATCTCTATACTTTCTCACACTTTGGTCCACCATCTCCATTGTTGGAGCACACTACTTCTCTTTTGCAGGAGCATCATGTGGTGCAGTCAAGATACTTGAACCTTTGTATTGTTCCTGAGATCCCTATTTTGACTGCCACGCCACATCCAGTTGAGGGCTTTTCTTCTCTAAAAAATTCTCCTTCCGCTCTACCTAATCTTCCAGCTTCATTTATTGAGACTCCAGGTACACTTGTTGCAGCTACTTCAGTGGACATTCATGACAATGTCATCACACCTGCCTTGGGGATTCCCGTTTTGGTTCCTCATACATTCTCTTCTGGACATTAGCTAGGCTTTCCAGTTGCTCCTCTCACGCAGGGATTTCCTTGTTACGTACCTTTGTTCCTTCCGAATTGGAGTTTCATTGGTTCGATCACTTCTACAGGAGCTCCATCATTATGGAGGGTCCTTGGTGTCTATTCTCATGGGGGGGCTGGTTGTACTTATGGTTTTGAGAGAGTCTCTTGAAACATTTCTGGTGGAAGTTGTCCTTGGGGGGATTGGTTGAGGCCTTCCTTCCTTCACTTCATGTTTTTTTTAGCATGTTGTTTTTACCTCTTTTTGGAGGAGGGTTTTTCCCATAGGGTTTTCCCTCTTTCTCCGTCTTACAGAGGTTGCATTGTACATGGGTACCTAACATGGCCTCGTTGCTGGGACCCATTATGCATTTCATCTTAGTTTTAGGAGCTTAAGACATTCCCCTAAGTTGCACTTAAGGGGGGGTGTTAGAGTAAATAATTAATAATTAATTATTTATTCTATTACTTAAGCTTACTTAGGTTAATGCATTTATTTAATATTTAGCATTCAATGCATGTAGTGGTTAGTTGTTGACAACTCGGGAGTTTGCTCCTTTTTTAGCATATTCCACTTTTTGTGGATATGTGCTGAGTTGTCATTTTTGTCCTCTACCTCCTTCCAGCTTGTTCTACAAGCTTCCATGAGGCCTTTTTAAATGGTCTCTCTCATTGTAAATCAATCCATTCACATAGCAATTTCATTTTCCTATTGTCAAATATTTTCTCTTGCATTGTTTGCTTCAAGCTCTTGCTCTTTCGGTTTCTCTTCAGCAAGCTATTTGCATGTAGGTGATCTTGGTGACTGCGGAGTTGGATTTCATCAACTCCTACAATTTCAAATGCCTATTCATTTTCATGTAGTATATCATTTACCTAATGTTTTTACTAATTTTGTATTTCCCTCTATTACTTCTACTTTACTAGCCAATTTTTACACTATAAACTATCTTTACCCTAATACGAAACTATCTAGTTCAACATCTAACTCATAATTAGTTTCAATTGTCATCTCATACATCAGGCACCAATACATAAATCATAGCTACTTTATAACAAAATATGTCATCTTGTAGAAAATTTGGATGAAAAGTTATAAATATTGATCTCCAAAACCCTCATAACACCAACTTCAATAGTGAATTCACATAATAATAGACTCGTAGAAACTGATTTTGAAAGAAATTAAAATGTCATCTAGAAATACATCACCTTAATTTATACATGCTTTTGATAGGCAATATGTAGTAATATTATATTATGAAATTATTCTCTTTCCTATTGCTATATTAAATTGTATATTAGATCACAATATAGTTTATTTAAAAATCCTTAATATTTGTGTACATTATAAGATGTCTCTTTAGATATGAATCTAAATTGGTAAAGCAAACAAGGCTTCAACGAATTTAAATTAAGATAAAATATAAACCAAGAGACCAACCTATCATCTTAAATTAGAAAATAAATTATGCTAAATATGGGGGTAAAAAAACATATATGTGTCACCTTTTAGGACATTTGAACTTGTTTTGGCCGAATCTCATTATTCTACCAAAACTCAACTTTCTTCAAAAACTTAAAGTACCCTTTTATACATCTTAGAGTCAAGATTATCAACATATAAATTTCATAATGTTTTAATTAGTTATAACTTGTTATAATTTCAAAATATTGTAAGTAGGATTTTAGCATTTGAGAAGATACCACTTTAAAAAAGAAGAAAAAAAATAGTAAATCATATTTGAAAGAATTTAAAATTATATTTAGTCCTAGAAGAGAGAGTCATCTTCAAGAATATGTTGAGTTTTTAAAATAGTGTAGATTTGACAGGGAAGTTTTGATGCTGGAAAAAATCCATTGATTTTGATAAGTTCAACTTTGAGTACTCATAATAGAGAAAATATACATCAAAAACCAATAGTTCTTTTTTTATGAACTAGCTATACATGTTAACTATAAACTATTTTGAAGTTAGTAAAAAAGAATTATTATTGTATACTTGATTGGAAAGAACCACACCTTATATTCTTCATAGTTAAAAAAAGGTCTTCAAAATTAAACAATGCATAAGTTCTTTCTATATGTTTTTAATAACTTGTAGGCATAAACTTCATCCAATATTACATATATCATAAGTTGACATCATCTTCAAATTTAAAATATAAATATCACATTTATGTCATTTAAGTTGAAAACATATGTTGTGTTATCCTTTTCTTTTATAAAAGGGTGACACAAGTTTGTACTTTTACCCATAGAATTTTAATTCCTACAATTGGTAATTAAAAATAAGATAGTTAATATTATAAATAGATAAGAACCACAAACTTAAACCACCTCTATTTGATATAATAAATTTTCTAACACTTATTGAAACTAAATTTAGTAATTTTTTTAGTAAAATTGACACCAACTACTTTAATCACTTAGAATATTGCATGATAAATCCTGTTACAAGATAACTCAAAAAATTAAATATACATAACTCACACAGTTTGAAAAGAAATAGAGAAACGACAACAACTTGTAAAGTGTAGATAGTTAGGGTCCTTCAATTGTAATAGTATCAATATGATGCGTTATCAATCCTAAAATTAAGCATGCTTAATTGTATGAAAAAGAAATATGAGGTTCATGTCTAGAAAGAGTCTAAAAATGTCTTTGAAATCTAGCAAGTTTTATTGGTGTAATTGTTATTGCATTGTCTGTATCTTTCCCTTGTTTTTATTTTAATCAATTTATTGATTAATGTCCTTAAATATTTATTTATCATTTATAAAATAGATATTGAAGGTTTCACCATTTTATATTAATAATTTGATCTTGCATTTGATATCAGAGAAATAATGCACAAATTTTTTTAGGCTTGGCATAGGGTCATGAAGGTGTGCTCAATCAAATATGTGCAAAAAGAAATAAAAGGACATCCAAAGTCACTTTGTAGAACTAAAGAATAATGTTATATATAGGTGCAAAGCAATATAGGGTATGTGCAGGATCATGGTCAACCAAACTATACCCTTAAGTGGCAATAAAAAATTAGAAAATTAGGGTTATGTCAACTTGATGTACAATTTTCTACTTGTTATAAACTTTATATCAAAAAGTTGAGAAAACAGAATCTCTAGGAAATTGAATTTAGTTTCTAAACTACTAGGCCTTATCTGAAGAAAATAAAAATTGATTGGTCAAAATTTTGAATTTTAATGCAATAGTACACAAATTTCAAAATAAAAATAAGAAGTAGATGTATGTTTGACCACTTTAATCAAAATCAAATGATAATATTTTTTAATAATATTTTAGATATAAGAAGTAGACTCGTGCCTAGATGTGACACATATTTTTGGGTATTTTAATTATAAATAAATAAATAATTATTAATTTTCTACTTTTTTATTTTTGGAATAAAATAATTCTCGTGTTTGACCACCTTAACTAATTCAAAAATCTGCAAAATTTGATTTTTCCTCTTTTTTTCGTTATAGTAGAAGAAATATAGAATAAGATGCATCTTTTGGATTTAAAATATGTTGTACCAATATTTGAAAGTCATAGTTATTTTTCAAGTAGTGTGTCAGTTAGCACTTTATATGTAACTCCATTAGAAAATAAGTAATAATTAGCTATTGAACACATAATTTGAAAAACCTTACATTTATGGAAAGCTAAGAACATTCTTAAGAAACACTTTTCATTTAATCATTTTTTTGTGAAAAAGGTCATCAGCTACATGTTTGAAGTAGAAAATACACAAGAATGGGCCAAAAACACATTTTTAGGACATTTTTAAAGTTGACCATATAGGGTTGGTATTGAAAGATATAATAGGCCTTATAAAGGTATTAATTGTTTTTGTTTAGTATCAAGATGGGTGGGAAAAAAATTTAGAATAGATTTTTAAATTCTTTGAGGCATTTTAGAACTACATATTTTTCAAATCACTACTTTTTGGTAAATCATGATCCTAAACATACCTTATACAAACCATTGTGATGAACAATGCAACTTTGTGCTAGGTGATAGAAGAGTACTTATAGGGCAGTTTGTCACAATCCTATCATTTAAGTACATTACATTAAGGCTTAATTTTTAACTTAAAATTTTTCAATAGTTAAAATTAATTTATATTTTTTCAAGCTTAATTTTTTTCTTAATAAATAATATTTAATTAAAAGTAACCATATATTAATTGTAAGATAAAGTGTTGATGATAAATATTGTTGATGCTTGAGCATTGATACATTTTAAAATTTTTTCCAATGACATAAAGAGTATTTATGTGCACATGCATGATGAAGAACAATGAAGTTTTGTGATGGATGTGTGTGTCATTTTGACTCACTAGTTTGTTTGTTCAAGCCATACGAAACAATAAGAAAATGTTTCTCAAATCTCTGGTAAGTATTTTTGCCATCATGCAGTTATACCCTTTGTGTAACATGAAATATCCAAGATGTTGAGGAAGATTTAGAGACAAAGCTTAATTTTTAGATTCTTAAATATTCACAAACAAAGGCCTTGTTGGATGGGTATCATAGTACAAGACTTCAACATACATAAAATCAACAATCAAATCATAGTAAATTTTTTATATTTAAATGTGCATTTTATTTTGGGGAGAATGGTTATTAAGATGAAGACTTAGTAGGGCATGCACAAGGTAAGGGTGGAAGCATATAATTTAGATGTGAATTTTTTGAATTCTATGTCAATTTTGTGGAAATAATGTGTGGTGCATGGACTATTTCATTGGAAGATAAATAGTCTCAAGGGAATCAATGTTATGAAAATTAGAAATGGTGATACAAGGGAGGCTATAAATGTAATTTTTATTTCACTTTGTTATTGAGATAAAAAAATTCAAAAAGAGCTAATCAAGCATTGAAGCTAATATAATTATCATGGGATATCAATTCTTGATATAATTATCTTCTTTATGATAATATGAAAAAATAAAATGTTCAAAAGTGTCTTCTCAATGCTTTTAATTAGGCTCTTATAGGTTATATGCATCCTCTAGTTCAATTTTGAAAGGTTGAAATGTAATAGGGTCACTTTGGAGGTTAGATGAATTGGAGGATCAATGACTTCAAACAATGTTGAGCTAGCTTCTCACTATGGGATGGTTCATGTTGGATTATTATCTAGAGAGCATGAGGTTTTGATCTATAATTATCATTCTTACAAGGGTTAGAGGCAACATGATAAAGGCATGTGTGTGAGAAGTTCAAATGTGTGTGAGGAGCTCAATATGGATTGTTGTCAAGAACAGTTTTAGGTATATGACTTTAGTGTATGCTAATAAGAGCTCAAGATTATATGTTTATGAGGATTTAGTGAAAAAATTCACTTGGCTCAAAACTTTCTTCTTCTTTAGAAGATGTTTTTCAAAATATGTAAAATCATATTATGTACAATCAACATTTCTTTTTTATATAAGTCTTAAGGAGGCCTCCCTAGGGAAAAGTTTGTTTTGATGGATTGGGGAATAATACAATATGGGGGGGAATGTTGGTACAACCATAATTGCATAGTAATCTATACCAATTTCTTTTCATTCCTTTCACCTATTCCATTTAATCAGTTTTTAGGTTGACAAGTGCCCTTATATGTTTATGAATAATCTATGAAATGAATATATTGAGGCTTTCAGCATTTTGTATCAATAATCCAATCTCACATGTTGATTTCAATATGTGTTTCTCAATTTATATCACTTATTACCAATAAAAAAAATATTAATAATTACTTTCAAGTATAAATAATTTTTAAATCCTATCAAGTACACTTGTAACATAAAAGGGCCACTATTCAAATGCAATTTGTAGCATAAGAGCAAAAATAGAATTAGATCTCTCAAATGTTCAAATGAGATGGTAGTTATAGAAGAAAGTGATATTAATACTGAAGTGATAAAATACTTTTGTCAGAGAGGTCCTAAAGATATAGAAGTTATTGATGATCCCTTTAATTTGTTACAGTTCATTCCTTTCTTGGTCTCTCTAGAGGACAATACTTCTCTATTTAAGTGGGTTAATAGGGTAGAAGTGATGCTACACCCTTAATATTGGTATATATATAGGGTTATGAATAGTCACTTTGTGGCTATCTTAATCCTTAATTAAGTCATGCTATCATTATTTTATTATTATTTAGGTAAGTAGGTCAACCTAGGCATTATGCAGGGTTGTGTCTATTCGGTCTTGTCTGGGATAAAATATGGTTGATGAATAGGGTTTAAAATAATGTACATGAAACAAACCCTAAGCCCATATTTCACACATACATATAGATTCTTATGATATGGGATGTAAATATAGGAGATTAATATTAAATGAATAAATAAAGGGTACTTACCTTTGAAAATGAATCAGCTGAAAACCCTATCAAATGGTCTATAAAATTGTCAATTTTCAAGTTTCTAAACTGAAACTGCGAGTTCTACAAAACCCATAAATATTTTTCTTTTTAGAGGGTAAGTCGACCTTGACCTAGTTAGCAGGGAAAAATTGTACTAGGGCATAATTGTGCCCCAAAAGGTTGACCTTGACCTGCATTGCTCTAATAAAAATTTTATTCATGGATCCTGCAAGTTTGACAAAAAGGGTATCCAAATCTACACTTTAATTCATTGTTCCACACCTATACCCAAAAGAAAAATGGTTTTGTTTTTTTGATGGGGGGTTTGCCTTAGTCAAACCCCCATTTAGAATCAATCTTGAAATGTAATTGAAATTGCAATATGAATAAACAAAGTAAGTGGAACTATTCACTTGCTTATATTGAAATCCTTATGAAGGATTCAAATCCTTGAATCCACATGTAGGTATGCTCCAAATGAATGTAGATTTGAATGTAAGATGTCTCAAATCAATGGAATTATATCTTCAACACCAATCTTGAATTAATCTTGGATTAGGAAGAGGCTTGAATGAAAATGGATGAGTCTTCAACAAGAGGGCTCCATAGAGCTTGAATCCTTCAATGGCTACTAATGGATCTCCTTGATAAATTGAATGCTTGAACTCTTGAATGCTTGATAATTCTTGATCATGAAAGAGTATAACTTTGTCTCATCTCCTTATGCCTTGTTATGGTTAGAGAAAATGAGAGGAGAAGACTTCCTTATATAGAGATCTAGGGCACAAACTTCTAGAGAAGGCTGACATGGGAGCATTAAATTCCAATTAAAATTAACCACTAGAAATGGACCTAATTATATGCAATTTAGAAGTGTACCATTTCAAAACTTGAAACAATTGACCCAGAAGTAGGAAAATAATTCTTTTCAAAACCTATCATCTGAAAATCATGGAACCTTAAAATTTGGACCTTGGGTCAGGGTTGAGGTTGACTCTAATCTAGGTTAGGGTTGAGGTCATCCTTGACCTTGAAGACATCCTTGCCCTGAGGTTGTCCTTGACCTAGAAATTAAGAATATTAGGATTTTAGTCTAGAATGCCAAAAAAGTGTAGAAAGAAAGTTGAAAAGGGGACATAACAGGGAAAAAGCTAGATCCAAGTCAAAGACTCATTCAAGGTGTTTGACATGACCCCAAACCACTTACTTGGAGGGCTAAAAACTCTTAACATGGAAGTAATTCCATTTTAAGATGACACAAGCCTAAGCATAATTAGGTATATATGGTAGGTTGTGAGTCTTATTTCAACATCATATTGTGAAATGTGTTCTATTGGAGATATTTGGAGGTTTTCCATCCAAGTGGCCTATTACTCTTATTCATTATCAAGTATATATAGAATATTTCATATTATCTCTTCCATTATGCAAGTTATTTCATTACAAGTGGTAGCAGAGCATGATCTTGGCACCATAGAGGCAAGATTTTTTCTGAACATTAGAGGTGATTTTGAGAAGAGCATAACTTTTAGATTTTAGAAATTTTTTAAATATTTTTAAAGGGTTTTTGAAGGCCATATTAAAGAAGTTATAGTCCAAATTTCAGAGGAAATAGAGAAAATTTGAGAAAATAATTGTAGAGTTACTATTTCTACACAATTTATTAAGCTCTACATATCTCTCACATCCTTCCAAATTGGAGTATAACTTGTATTGGGGTTTTGAATATGTAGTAGAATAGACTATATTTCAAATCTTGGAGAAATTGAAGGAAAAAAGAAAGTTATTGCAAAATTAGGAAAATTCTCTCTCAAGCAAGCAAATTTGCTAATTAAAAAAAATAAAAATTCTAAGGGTAGCTTGGCCCTAGTAAGTTAGAGTAAAAAAAAAGAGAAAAATTTACATTTCATTTGTGTGATTTATTTCAAATAATGGTTTCCATCATGATGGGGCCTCCAACAAGAGGCAAAAAAAATGCTACCACACGGGGGAAATCCTCTTATGAGGATTGGGAAACAATAGAGGATAGTAATCCCCAATGATGAAATAAGTAAGTTCAAGGAAGAGGTTAAGAGGGATATGTGTGACCTACGAGGAGATATATTAAATATAAAAAGCATGTTAAGTGCCTATACGAATGAACTAAGGAAGGAGTTATCAAGCAATCAAGGTGAAACCTTCAAGTTGACTAATAATGACACAAATTTTAATACTCCTACGGGATCTAGGAAATTTTTTCCAAAGGTGGATATGTGAAAATTTTATGGCAAGGATCCTCTAACATGGATAAACCAAAAGGAGAATTTTTTTTCATACATCAAACCCCATATGGACAAAAGTTCATGATGGATTCCTTAAATATAAAACCAGATCAATTCATTTGGTATCATTGGCTTTGTACTCATTGTAGGAAAAAGGTTCTCACTGTATCATGGTCAATTTTTATAGAAGAACTCCAAGCACAATATAGCAATAGTGTGACATACAAGTTCTTTAGCCAGCTTGCTAAGCTTCAACAAATAGGATCAATTAAGGATTATATTCAAAAATTCCAAAATCTATCCTTAAGAGTGGATACAATTACAGAGGAGAAGTTGAATGATTTATTCTTGGGAGGTCTCAAGGATCACATTCAACATGGGGTACTCATGTTTAGTCCTAGCTTAGTAAATGAGTCTTTTATATTGGCACGCAGGGTAGAGGAGAAGTTCTTGATTCCTAGAAAGCAAGGGGCTAATGTGACAAGATAAAAAGGATATTTGACACCTTCTCTTCCTCAGCCTACTAGGTTGAATCCACAAAAAATTGAGGAGAAAATAGCAAAAGGGTTGTGTTTCAATTGTGATAGAAAATATGATTGAGGACATAAATGTAATGAAAAGAAATTGTTCTCTACTGAAGGTCCAAGAGAGGAAGAACAAGATGAACCCATATTAGAGGAGGATGGGGAGTTAGGTGAGGAATCACATGATTCTTAGCCAATCATTTCTTGTCATGCACTTTTAGCCTTAAGTGCACCACAAACTCTTAAGGTAGTGGATTTCTTAAGGAAGCAGAAAGTAATAGTGTTGATCAACTCAAGTACTCATAATTTCATCAACAAAAAGTTGGCAACTCTTCTAAATTGTTTTATATATGGAGCCCTAGAGTTTTAGATTTTGATTATAGATGGGGGTACAATTAGTTATTCAATGAAGTTTCATAGCATCAAATTATCCATGGAAGATTATCAACATGATACCCCAATGTATATGATATCCATGGGTGTGACATATTGTTTTGGGAGTATAGTGGCTTACTACATTGGGAACAATTGAGATGAACTTCCAAGAACTATTCATGAGATTTCAATCAAAAGGAAAGGTAGTAGAGCTAAGGGGGTTGAAGGAAAAATCCCTATAGATGGAAAGCTCTCATCAAATGCAAATGTTTCTTAAGAAAGGAGTGGATGGATTTGTGGCCTAACTATGTTCATTAGAAGTCTCTCAATCTAATGTTGTTACTCATCTAGATTTACAAGAAATAATTGATTGTCACCTAGTGATTCTTGGAGATATGCCTAAAGGAATTCCTCATAAGAGGGATCATGACCATGCCATACAATTAGTTCTAGGGAGCTAGCCACCAAACATTAGGCCTTATAGGTACCCACACATACAAAAAGTGAGATACAAAAAAATGTTGAGGAAATGCTAGACATAGGAATTATCAAGCATAGCCAAAGTGCTTACTCCTCACCTGTGGTGATGGTACATAAGAAGGATGAAAGTTGGTGCATGTGTCCAAGTTATAGAGTTCTCAACAAGTACACCATTAAAGATAAGTTTCCTATTCCAAAAATTGATGATTTTCTAGACGAATTAAATAGAGCTTTGCATTTCACCAAGTTAGATATTAGATCGAGTTATTACCAAATTTAGATTAAGGAGGAAGATATTTTTAAGACAATATTTTGAACTCATGAGGGTCATTATGAATTTTTGGTGATGGCATTTGGTATTACCAATGCACCATCTACATTCCAAAGTCCATTTTTAAGAAGTTATTGAGAAATATTAAGTTAGTGTTTTTTGATGATATATTGATTTATAGCAAGACTTGGGAAGAACATTTGCAACATGTAGATCAAGCATTACAATTACTCAAAGATCATCAATTCTATGCTAAACCATCCAAGTGTTCTTTTTGTCTTAAGGACATTGAGTATTTGGCACTCATAGTTTTACATGAAGGAGTAAAGGTGGACCCTAACAAAATTAAGGCTATCATGGAATGACTTATTCACAAGACTATTAAGAAGCTAATGGGTTTCTTGGTATTGATAGGGTCATATAGAAGATTTTTGAATAATTATGGTTGTATAGCAGCACACCTCACCACTCTATTGAAGAAGGATTCTTTTAATTTGAATGAATATGATAATGTAGCATTTGAGAAATTAAGGAAGGCTATGTGTACAATTCCAGTGCTTTCCACCCTAGACTTCATCTAGGAACTCATTGTGGAATATGATGCTTTTGGAAATGGGATAGGAGTAGTTCTCATGCAAGAGGGTCAACCAATTACTTTTGAGATTCATCAATTAAAAGATAAAAATCAACTCAAACCTATTTATGAAAAGGAAATACTAGAAACCCTTCATGTAGTTAAATAATGGAGGCCTTATTTAAGGGATCGACATTTCAAGGTTAAGACTAATCATGATAGCCTACAATATGTTTTGGAACAAACACTATCTTCAGAAGAGAAACAAAAATGGGTCACTAAGATGTTGGAATATGATTTTGAGATTGTATATAAGAAAGGGAAGGAAAATATTGTGCCCAATGCACATTTGAGGAAGGATGGAAAAGATGAAGCCTTATTGTGTGCCCTTTCAATATTACAAGGAAATTGGGTGGTAGAAGCCAAAGCAGAGTCAAAAAATGATGTTGTAACAAGTAATCTCATCCAACAAGTAAAAAGTGATCCCAATAGTTTAGATAAGTATTTTTAAAAGGGGAATATTCTTTGGTATAAAGAATTATTGTATGTCTACAAGAATTCCACTCTTAAAAATAATATTCTTAGAGAGCTACATGAGTCCCCAGTTGGTGGTCATTCAAGATTTTTGAAGACATATCATTGGGTCAAGCAAGATTTTTTTTGGGAAGGGCTAAACAATGAAGTTCAAAAATTTATTGTTGAATGTTTGGTTTGTCAAAGAAATAAGGGGCAGACAATTAAGACACTAGGTCTCTTGCAACCTTTAACTATTCCTATCAGGCATTGAGATGATGTATCCATAGACTTCAACACAGGTCTTCCCAAATCTAAAGGTCATAATGGTATCATGGTAGTAGTTTATCACCTCACTAAATATGCACATTTCTTTGCATTATCACATCCTTTTGCAACAAGCATATTGGAAATTTGTTTCTTGGAGAATATCTAAAAGATACATGTTACACCTAAGGTTATTGTAAGTGATCATAATCCTATCTTTACTAGTCACTTTGGGAAAGATTTATTCTCATGTTTGGGTACTCAATTGGCTCATAGTTCTTCATACCATCCTCAATCATTAGGTCTCTTTCAACCTTTAACTATTCCTATCTGGAATTTAGATGAGGTATCCATAGACTTCAACATAGGTCTTCCCAAATCTAAAGGTCATAATGGTATCATGGTAGTAGTTTATCACCTCACTAAATATGCACATTTCTTTGCATTATCACATCCTTTTACAACAAGTACATTGAAAATTTGTTTCTTGGAGAATATCTAAAAGATACATGTTACACCTAAGGTTATTGTAAGTGATCATGATCCTATCTTTACTAGTCACTTTGGGAAAGATTTATTCTCATGTTTGGCTACTCAATTGGCTCATAGTTCTTCATACCATCCTCAATCATATGGGAAGAATGAGGTTGTTAATAAACATTTTGAAGGATATCTATGTTATTTCAATTTAGAGAAACAATATGAATGGGTAGATTGGCTACCTCTTACATAATGGTGGTACAATAATTCTTTTCATAGCTCATAAAAAATGTCTCCCTTTTTGCAACTTAATGGATATCACCCCCCTTCCATCACATCAGCATTAAAGGTTTCACCAAGAGTTCTAGTAATAGAGGATCACTTGCTTCATCAATAACATGTACTTTTAGGAGTTAGGGAGAATTTAACTATGGCACAAAATCAAATGAAAAATTAGCAAGACCAACATCATAGTGAAAGAAATTTAAAGTTGGGGATTGGGTCTTCTTCAGATTGCAAACTTATAAAAAAATCTAAATGAAGCAACAAAAAAGGAATAACAAGTTGTCTCCAAGATATTATGGATCATACCAAATCATGCAAGAGATTGGTAGTGTTGTCTACAAGCTAGAGTTGCCACCAACAACAAAGATACATCCAATTTTTCACATTTCTTGTTTGAAGAAGGTAATTGGGAAGAATATTCATACTCAAGTATTGCTATTAGGGCTAGATAAAGAAGGAAGAATAATTTTGGAACTAGAGTGCATTCTTCAAAAAAGTATGAAGATGCTTAGGAGTATCTCATCCAATGGAAGTATTTACTAGTTGAAGAGGCCACATGAGAGGATGAGGAATTCATTCAAAAGAATCCACACTTGGTTAGTATTGGAGACAATGCTTCTTTGAAGAGGGGGGGCATGCTACACCCTTAATATTGGTGCATATAGGGTTATGAATAGTTAAATTGTGGCTATCTTAATCCTTGATTAATTCATGTTATCATTATTATATTATTATTTAGGCAGGTAGGTCAGGCTAGGTGTTATGTAGGGTTGTGTCTATTCAACCTAAGCATAATTAGGTATATATAGGAGGTTGTGAGTCTTATTTCAACATCATATTGTGAAGTATGTTCTCATTGGAGATATTTGGAGGTTGCCCCCTCAAAGTGGCCTATTACTCTTAGTTATTATCAAGTATTTATAGAATATTTCATATTATCTCTTCCATTTTGCAAGTTATTCCATTACAAGAGAAAAGAGACACCTTCTCTTTCCAAGGATTCAAGTCTCCTAGTCCTGATTGGTTCCCCCCAACATTCTTCCATGAGTACTATGATATTATGGGTGAAGATGTTTTTAAAGTAGTATGCCACTTCTTTAGAACTAAAGTAATTGTGGATTAGACAAATCAAACTTACATTGTTCTTATTCCTAAAAAAAGTGACCCCACTTGTATGGAAGACTTTCATCCTATTAACCTGTGCAACACAATGTATAAGATTGTAGCCAAGGTTATGGTGGATAGAATTAGACCTATTATAGATAAAATAATTTCTAAGAATCAAAAGAGATTTTTTGGTGGAAGGAGTATTATGGATGTGGTCATCACTACACATGTTCAATATTACACTCAATGAGTGCCAATGATAAACCTACTATGGTCCTTAAGCTTGATATATCCAAAACTAATAATAAGGTGAAGTGGTTGTTATCATTCTTATGCCCCGCCAAGATTCAAATTTTAAATGTTTACCCACCAATGGCTAGTGTGCAGAGTTAGTATAATTTTAATACTCGATCAAACCTTATAATACGTTCTGCAGCACGCAAGTCTTCCATCGTAGATCTAAGGCAGATCAACGGTCGACGCTATCTCGCCATGAGAAATTGCATGGTGAATATGTTAGCGACATAGCGCCCTTATGCCGTGTGTCCGGTGGGTCCCCTTTTTCTTGATTGTTTCTCCGATGCTAGGTTTTGCCAATTTTACGGTGGGTACTATGGTTCTCTCAAAAAACTTGAGCTTCTCGCCATTAGCGACATAGTGCCCTTCTGCCACATGTTCGGTGAGTCCCAGGTGTGCCCCCTCAGATACCAGCAAGGATTCATCAGACAATTGGCACGTGGACGAGTCTTATTGGCTATGCACTAAAAAGTCTGGACAAGGGTACTCATCGTTAGATCAATTCAGATCAACAATGGGCGCTATCTTGTCATAAGAAGTTGCAGGGGGATACCATAGCGACATAGTGCCTCGGTGATGCGTGGCATGTGGGTCTGTTTTTGTCTTGTGCATTGCTGGATAAAATAGGTGGCTTGTCTTCCATGGTAGTTGTCAGATGGATCAAAATATAGTGGCATTTTCTTATTGGTCCATTCGGCCAGTTCAAGATGCAGTTGTATTGCGAGGATTTTAACCATAGCGACATAGCACCCTTTTTCCACGTGGATCAGGGGGCCAGGTCTCGCCAAGGTGTGTGTGCCAAGGATTGTCAGGTGTCATTCAAAGTGTGGTGTAGTTGTCAAGATGGCGCCAGGTATGATGGGCCTGGGTAAGGACAAGCATAGTATTATGATGAGTCTTCACGATCATCAAATTTTAGGAAGATCGATGGTTATCACTATCTCACCATTGAAAGTTGCACACTATATACCATAGCGACATAACACCTTAGTGACACATGTCAGGTGGGCCTGTGTTATCTCGTAAACCTCAAGGATGATGCCAGGTGTGCTGACAGCATTTCATAGGCCGAGAAGTTGAAAATAAAAGTGTGAAACATGACGAGTCTTCACAATCATCAAATTAAGGCAGATCTATGGCAGGCGCTATCTCGCTATGGAGAACTGTGAGAATTTTAACCATAGCGACATAGCGCCTTGATGACATGTGTCTTGCTAGCTCGGCCAAGGTTGACAGTTAATATTGTGGTCAGGTTTGGAGACATCACAGTTAACGTTAATAGTTTAAAGGGTGGCACGGTTAGTTGAATAGAAGTTCACCACTGGACGCTATGGCGCTATCACAAATTTTGAGTATTTCACCTATAGAGACATAGCGCCCAATCAATAAAGGGAAGGTGGTCAACCATAGAAAGACTTCCCAGGTGGCAAAATGAAAGGAGGTGATTGGTCCGTGTGGCCCAGTTGGCTTGTGGGACCTTGTTGACTCTTCAACCTATTGATTCGTGAACTAGAAACAGAAGAGGTCGAGTTTGCCACAAAATTTAATCTTGTGATCCATGCTCAACTACTCCAGAATGAGTGATAAATATAGAAGGGACATTCTATCATCATGGAAGATCCATCTACCAGGTTAGAATGCAATTATGGCACTATTTCGATCTTCTTAGGGCCCTGTTCCAAATCATTGTGTCTGGATCCGCATCTAGATCAGATTTCCCCTTGATTGTCCTCTGCAAAACTTAATGGCAGGTAGCTGCAAGGTTACTTCAACTGGAAGAGATCTCAGTTATACCTTAACTATAAAGGCAACTTTTGTAAATTTTGTTAGGGGAGGACCTTTCTCTGACTTTTCTTTGGTGTTGCTTTGCAATTCCAGTGTAAATTCCCCTGTGCCTCTGAACTATATGATTCTCCACCTATCTCCTTTAGTCATTGGTATGAAAGTACAAGAATTCTTTGCCTTCACCATTGTTTTATGAAAATCTGTAATCTGCATGACTATATCTCTATTGGCCTGTGAATGATATATAAGTGAACCTCTTTCCTTGTGTCATTCATCTTGGCTTTCTGATCTGCATGTGGTTATTAGATCAAAGCAAGTCTGGATGTGTATATCCTTAGTTTCATTCTAGTTTAGTAGTGCATATATGGGTAGGGATTGGTCTGAACACTCTATTTTGGTGCATCACCTCTTTAGATTAGACTAGGTAGATTTGCTTTCATGCTCTCTTTCTCCCTTTTCCTCTCCATGAGTAGTTAGGTGCACCCTGATAGTAAGAGGAAGCTAGCCTTCTCTGGAGACTCAACCTCACAGTTCAAGTCCCACAACTTGGAGGTTGTTTCCATGTTTCACTAGGTTGTCCTCGTGCATAGGCCTTGGACAAGGGTGCAAACCTAAGTGACAACAATTTTTGGCACGCCCAGTGGGACAAACTATCAAAGATTTAAATTCTCCTGGTGTCAAAAGAAGATTTCAAAACTAATACTACACAGATAGTATTGGCTTTAGTATTCAAGCCTTCAAGAGGCTCATTCTTCAAAGTACTTGGTGACTCTGAGCTTCAAATACATATCTAGTTCTAGACCAAAGTTGCAGTGATTCATGCCCAGAGCTAAGACAAGGGCATCTTCTAGAGGTAAGTTTCATTACCAAGAGCTTTCATTATCAAACCCTAGAAGAAGGAAGACTAGAATATCCTTATCGCCAGTTAGGAGTGCAACAGTAACAAATACTCCTGCAAGATCTATCTCTACTCCTCCTGCTATTAGATCTCAACCTAGACTGCCATCAATACATATCAATAGACCACTTGTCTATATGGCATTTCCTAGAGCTCATACTTTTGCCACCTTTAATGGTGGGAGCCCTCTCTTGTTAGCCCAAAGACATGACATACCAGTAGCTGCACTCAAAAGTATACCAGAATTTACTGGTGAAACTTCTATCTCCCCCTTAGAACACATTCAAGAGGTTGCAAATGTCTAAAATATCCATGGCATTACAGAGGATGATGTTGTAGTTAGGCTCCTAGCCTCATCCATGAAAGGAAAATCACTACAATGGTATAGAGGTTTAGCTCATTGTTCTATAATAGATTGGGATGGATTAGGAGCAGGATTGTGCAAACATTTTGAGGATAAAAGTGACTATTTGTCACTTTTAGAGAAGTTGACTACTATAAAAGGAGCCCCCTATGAATGTATGATTGATTTTAACTATAGATTTCAAAAGACATGGGATAGAATACCTACTTTGGTGAAACCTACCCCTAGTAATGCCTTCTTGCATTACCTTAGAGCTTTTAACAATGATAGTGCCACTACAATCCAAACTATGAGAGGAGATACCTTGCCTAATGCTTATGATATAGCAATAAAATCAGAGAACATCCTAATACAAGGAGGCAAACTAGCTCCAAGGCCTCCTATGCCCTTCTTTCCTGATATCCCAAATCACCAACCAGAAATGGCTCCCCTTCCCACAACTTCTATATCACAACCCCTTACTCCAGTCCCTCAAGCTTCCACATCTTCAAATGGGATAGATGAAATCAAAGAAATGATGCAATCTATGATGTAGAACATGGAAAAAAGAGACAAGAACATTGATAAAAGATTGCAAGATCAAGAGAAGAACCTTGATAAAAGATTGTAGGATCAAGGGAGGAATTTAAAATATCAAGGAAAGAGGCTGGAGGATAATTTATATATGATGCAGAAAGTGAGCAACAAGGTGGTGACTTTAGAAAGGCAGCAGGCTCAAGGTAGTAAGCCTCATCAATTGCAATATCAAACTCTGAATAGTGGTAGGCCTCCAAATCCTAATCATTGGAACCATTCTTTTGATCAGAGTAGGCAGGGTGGCCAAGCTTCAACCTCAAATGTAAACCAAAGTAGGGCCATAGTCCATCAAAACAATATGGCTTAGGATCAAGATTTTTGTCCCTCCTACAATTACTCCTATGCCTATTGCATGTCTCAAAAGGTTGAATCTTATTTGGCCTTGACACTCCAAGAACCTGCAGCAAAACAAGCATACAAGTAGGACCAATTTAAGGATGCCTCAGATATGCAAAGACAGGGTGATTTCTCTTTTATGAATCATCAGATGGAGGAGCATTGTAATGTAAACTAGGATTCCATTGCTCATAACACTAGAAGCAAAAGAAGAGCTATGGAAGATGTTGTCTCTCCTCCTCCCAATCAGGCCTCAACTTCAAACACAGTACCTCATGAGCAAGCAGAAAATAGTCAATCAAGTGCCTTTCAGTAGCAAAGGCAAAACCATGGTAGAAATGATATAAGTGGCTCTCAGGCCATCCCATCACAACCTCATACAGTTACAGCCCCCAAGGTTTCTACCAAAACATCTGCTATGCCATTTAGCGTGGTAGAGAAAATGAAGAAGAAAAATGTGAATATCTCCATGTGGGATGCTGTTGCTACTATACCCATGCAAAAGAGGTTGCTGCAGCAAGAATTGGAAAGAATTGAACCAAAGGATTAGACACCTAGCATGGAAAGTGCCACAAGCCTAGTACAACCATCAAGGGAGGAAGAAACAAGTAAAAGGGTTAGACCTCCTCCATTCTATGTTTCCCTAATTATAGGAGGTAAACTAGTCCATAATTGCATGATTGATTTAGGGACCAGTAGTTTAGTGATGCCTAGGTGTGTTGTTGATGCTTTGGGAATGAAATATGAGCCCATTGTTAGGGATGTATTGTAGTTGGATGGTAGTACTGTCAAGACTGTAGGAATCCTTAGGAATGTGGAGATGGCCTTACATGCATGCCCTGGTTGTACTATGACCCAAGACATATCTGTTGCTGAAGTCAAGCCATATTTTGCCATCTGTTTGTCAAGAGACTTTACTGCCCAAATATATGGTTTCATATCTTTTGATTGGTCATATATGTCTTTTAAAACAAGACATGCAGCCAATGCTTCAATCAGAGCAGAGCCTCAATCCCTCCATCATACTGAATCTTACACCCCCAACCCCATCAACATGAGTTGCCCCATTTTAGAGATGGATGAGAATGACATAGTGAAGGAGCCCACCACTTCGCTAGTAGAGATACCTAATTTCTTCTTGGATGAGTGGGTTGACGCATATCAATTTGACCCTATGTCAGAGATCCTTGAGACAAGTCTTAGTACATATTGTATATTGGAAAAGGATGTTGTAGTCCCTAATCTTGTAGGGACTAATGGAGATATGAGCAGGATATGGAGTATGTACTTTGATGGCTCAAGGAATAGAAATGGATCAGGGGCTGGTGTTATGTTGATCTCTCCTACACAAATAAGATATTACTTCTCATTTAGGCTCCAGTTCAGTTGCACCAACAATGTGGCCAAATATGAATCCTTGATCCAAGGTCTCTTACTTGCTCAAAAAAGAGGAATTCAAGCCTTAAGGGTCTATGGAGACAGTGAGTTGGTGGTTAATCAAGTGAGAAATCAGAATATCGCCAAAAATGGTCTGCTCAAGTCTTATAAACATAGAGTTTGGGATTTGCTTGAGGGTTTCAATGCATTTAACATCCAAAGCATCCCTAGAAAAGGAAATAGACATGCTGATAGACTCGCAACAATAGGTGCATCTTATGATGTGCCAGGGAATCTTGAGGAGGAGAAGAAGCAAAAAATCAAAGTGGTAGTAAGGCCTGCCATCCTTGACAATAACACTCGTTGGCAAGTGTTTGAGTTTGATGAGAAAATTGTCAGCTTCTTGCAGAATGAGGCAGAATTTTTAGAAGGAAATCAGTCAAGACTGCAGGACCAGTATGGCGATCAAATCATCAACCTCAATTCCAACAAGTTGCCTAAAGGTCTCATTACCTTGGAGAGTGTCTTTAATCCTAATGACCAAACAAGAGGTAGAGGCATGAACCTAGTTGCTGATGGAAATGATCATACTCCAGTCATGGTTGCTGATGGAAAATCCTTAAACATGGGGAAGGTATGTTTTGAAATTGAACAAGAAAATTTTATTCATCTATGTCAGGAATTTAATGATATATTTGCTTGGGCATATGATGACTTAAAGGGTTTTGACCCAAGGTTATTTCAGCATACCATAGATTTAGTTGATCATGCTAAACCAGTAAGACAAAAATAGAGACCAGTGAATCCTAAAATTGAACCCTTAATGAGAAAAGAGCTATCCAAGTTGATTGAGGCTAATATAATTTTTTCCATCAAACACTCATCATGGGTAGCCAACCTAGTCCCTATTAGGAAGAAGAATGGAGAAATCAGACTATATGTGGACTTTAGGGACCTTAATCAGGCTTCCCTTAAAGATCACCATCCTCTCCCTTCCATGGAGCAAATTCTGTCCAAGGTTAGTGGTTCAAGGAGATTCTCTTTTCTTGATGGATTCTCTGGTTATAATCAAGTGCTGGTTAAAGAATCTGATAAATATAAGACTGCATTTACCACTAAATGGGTCACCTATGCTTATTGCAAGATGTCATTTGGGCTAACCAATGCAGGTGCTACATTTCAGAAGGCAATGGAGATGGCCTTCAAAAAATTGATTGACAAGTTTGTCTTAGTCTACCTTGATGATATTACAGTGTATTCTAAGAATGCAGAAGATCATTTTGATCATCTAAGATAGGTATTCCTAAGATGTAGAGAGTTTGGGGTGTCCCTTAACCCAAGAAAGTGTGTCTTTTCCACCAATCAAGGGCAACTATTACGACACATTGTATCTAAGGATGTCTTAACCATTGATCTAGAGAGAACAAAGGCAATACTTTCTCTCCCTTTTCCTAAACACAAGAAAGGGTTGCAAAGTTTCCTAGGTAGGATAAATTTTGTGAGAAGATCTATCCCAAATCTTGCTACCATGGTGAAACCTCTTACAACTATGCTTAGGAAAGATATGGTCTTTGCATGGACCAAGGAAGGGAAGGAAAGTTTTGAAGAGATCAAGATAGCCATAGCCTCATCCCCTACTCTCATGAACCCAAAATTTCAGAAGGATTTCATCCTTTATACCTTAGGTGGTAAGTCAAGCATTTTTGCTGTCTTGACTCAAACAAATGACAAGAATGAAGAATAGCCCATAGCTTTATTTAGTGAAGGAATTAAGGAGTATGAAGATAGGTACAATTATGTAGAGAAGCAAGCCCTTGCAGTCATCAGAGCTTTAAGGAAATTCAGACACCTCTTGTCCCATAACAAGATTTATTTGTTAGTACCCCATGCCAGTGTGAAGGATCTGCTAAACAAGGATATTAGTGAAAAAAGAGTTGGTTGGATTACAAGAGTGATGGAGTATGATGTCAATATCTAGGTCACCAAGCTAGTAAGAGGTAAGGGATTGTGTAAGCAGATGCTATCATCTCAAGAGCCTGATGAAGAAGTTGTCATGGTATTAACAGAAGAATAAGAAGCAAGAAATGATGGCCCAAGGAATTGGATGGATGACATGAATAATTTCTTATTAGGGAATGTATACCCTTAGGGATTGGACAGAACTAAAAGGAGACAATATAGATTACAATCAATCCCTTATGTCATGATTGATGGTATCCTATTTAGGAGAGACTTTAATGGAGCCCTGCTAAGATGCATTGACATAGACCAAGCTGAAAGAATAGTCAAAGAGCTTCATGATGGCCCTGATGGTGGTCACTTCTTAGCAAGGACAACTGCAATGAAGATCATGAGGGCTGGTTATTATTGGCCATCTCTATTCCATGATTGCCATAGACATGTGAGGAAGTGTGAAAAATGTGCCTTCTTCTCTAGTAAACAGAAACTTGCAACTCTTCCCCTCCATCCTATCTAGGTAGATCAACCTTTTGCTCAATGGGGATTGGATTTCATAGGCCCTATCAATCCTTCTTCCAGTTTTGGTCACAAGTGGATTTTAGCTGCTACAGATTACTTCACTAGATGGATAGAGGCAGTTACATTGAAGGATGCCACTGAATCTTTAGTTGTTGAATTCCTTGATGGAGTTGTGACCAGGTTTGGTGCCCCTTCAACCATTATTTCAGATAATGCAAAGTCTTTTGTTGGAGCTTAGATTTGTGCATGGGCAGTGGATCACAATATCTATTTGAGCACATCCTCAAATTCTTACCCCTAGGATAATGGCCTAGCTGAGTCATCCAACAAGAACCTGATCAGGATCATGAAAAGGACAATAGAAGATAACCAAAGATGTTGGCATAAGAAGTTGAAGACTGCACTATGGGTGGACAGGATAACACCTAAAAGATCATTAGGGAACTCTCCATTTGTACTGGTATATGGTAGAGAGGCAAGGCTTCCAATTTCATTGGAGTTCCTAGCCCTAGAGTTAGCTCATTAGTTGAAACTAATTGAAAATTATGCTATGACAGTAAGAATGGCAGAGCTGATGGAGCTAGAAGAAAAAAGAAATAAAGCTATGTAGACCCTAGAGATACATCAACAACAGATAAAGAGGAATTTTGATAAGAAGGCTAGGGTCGAAATCTTTAGAGAGGGAGATTTGGTTCTGAAGTGGGATGTAGATAGGGCAAAACCAGGCAGACACTCAAAATTTGATGCATTATGGAGTGGCCCCTATCTAATTGCCAGTTGCAAACAGGCCAATGCTTTCCAGTTAAGTAGGCCTGATGGTGAGATTCTGCCCATCCCAGTCAATGGGATTTACCTTAAGCCATGTTTATGATAGGGTTTGGGGTTCCATGTATATAGTTAGTTTAGTTCTATTCTTTTTGTTTCCTGTTTTCCAAGAAGTACACAAGCACGTGGTTGTCTCTCTATGAGATAGCAAGTTTTCAAAATTTTGAAGATTGTAGGGAGTTTGGTCTCTGGTTCCAGTTGTAGAGATAGAGATTTTTGGGTTTTTTCTCTCAGAAGTAGGGTTAGGGTTTCACAATGCATAGGATCTACATCTTTTGACTTTGTAGCAAAATGGACGCTTTAGGCCACTAGTCTTATGCATAGCAGGCTCGCATCCCCTGTGAGTCGCCAGAAATGTTATCATTTTTACGCCCCGCCAAGATTCAAATTTTAAATGTTTACCTGCCAACGACTAGTGTGCAAAGTTAGTATTATTTTAATACCCGATCAAACCTTATAATACATTATGCGACTCGCAAGTCTTCCATCGTAGATCTAAGGTAGATCAATAGTTGGCACTATCTTGCCATGAGAAATTGCACGGTGAATACGTTAGCGACATAGCACCCTTCTGCCACATGTTTGGTGGGTCCTCTTTTTCTTGATTGTTTCTTCGATGTCAAGTTTTTCCAGTTTCACGGTGGGCGCTATGGCACTATCAAAAAATTCAAGCTTCTCACCATTAGCGACATAGCACCCTTCTGCCGCATGTCCGATGAGTCCCAGGTGTGCCCCGTCAGATACCAGCGAGGATTCGTCAGACAGTTGGCACATGGCCAGTTCTTATTGGCTATGCACTGAGAAGTCTAGACAAGGGTGCTTGCCGTTAGATCAGTTCAAATCAACGATGGGCGCTATCTCGCCATGAGAAGTTGCACAGTGGATACCATAGCGATATAGTGCCTCGGTGACGCATGGCATGTGGGTCCCTTTTCATCTTGTAGGCTGCTAGATAAAATAGGTGGATTGTCTTCCATGGCAGTTGTCAGATGGATTAGAATATGGTGGCATTTTCTCATTGGTCCATTCAGCCAGTTCAAGATGTAGTTGTACAATTTTGTGGAGCATCATAGATCTAAGGCAGATCTATGGCAAGCACTATCTCGCTATGGAGAACTACGAGGATTTTAACCATAGTGACATAGTGCCCTTTCGCCACATGGATCAGGGGGCCATGTCTCGCCAAGGTGTGTGTGCCAAGGATTGCCAGGTGTTATTCGAAGTGTGGTGCAGTTCCCGAGATGGCACCATGTAGGATGGGCTCGGGTAAGGACAAGCACAGTATTATGATGAGTCTTCACGATCATCAGATTTTAGGAAGATTGATGGTTAGCGCTATCTCGCCATCAAAAGTTGCACACTATATACCATAGCGACATAGCACTTCAGTGACACATATCAGGTGGGCCTGTGTTATCTCGTGAACCTCAAGGATGATGCCAAGTGTGCTAATAGCATTTTGCGGGCCCAGAAGTTGAAAAGAAAAGTGCAAAACATGATGAGTCTTCACAATCATCAAATTAAGGTAGATCTATGGCAGGCGCTATCTCGCTATGGAGAACTACAAGAATTTTAACCATAGTGACATAGCACCTTGATGACACGTGTCTTGTTGGCTCGACCAAGGTTGACAGTTAACGACTGACAGTTAATGTTGCGGTCAAGTTTGGAGACATCACAGTTAATGTTAACAGTTTAAAGGGTGGTGCGGTTAGTTGAATAGAAGTTCACCACTGGGCGCTATTGTGCTATCATGAATTTCAAGTATTTTGCCCATAACAACATAGTGCCCAATCAATAAAAGGGAAGGTGGTCAACCACATAAAGACTTCCTAGGTGGCAAAATGAAAGGAGGTGATTGGCCTGCGTGGCCCAGTTGGCTTGTGGGATCTTGTTGACTCTTCGACCTACTGATTCATTAAACCAAAAATAGAAGAGGTCAAGTTTGCCGCAAAATTTGATGTTGTGATCAATGCTCAGCTACTCCAGAATGAATGATAAACGTAGAAGGGACATTCTATCATCATGGCAGATCCATCTATCAGTTCAGAATGTAATTATAACACTGTTTCAGTCTTCTCAAGGCCCTATTCCAAATCATTGTGTCTGGATCCGCGTCCAGATCAGATTTCCCCTTGATTGTCCTCTGCAGAACTTAATGGCAAGTAGCTGCGACGTTACTTCAACTGGAAGAGATCTCAGTTATGCCTTAACTATAAAGGAAACTTTTGTAAATTTTGTTAGGGGAGGACCTTTCTCTGACTTTTCTCTATTGTTACTCTGCAATTCCAGTGTAAATTCCCCTATTCCTCTAAACTGTATGATTCTCCACTTATCTCCTTCAGCCATTGGTATGAAAATGCAAGAACTCTTTGCCTTCACCATTGTTTTGTGAAATCTGTAATCTGCATGACTGTATCTTTGTTGGCCTGTGAATGATATATAAGTGAACCCATTTCCTTGTGTCATTCATCTTAGTTTTTTGATCTGCATGTGGTTATTAGATCAAAGAAAGTCTGGATGTGTATATCCTTAGTTTCATTCTAGTTCAGTAGTGCATATATGGGCAGGGATTGGTCTGAACACTCTATTTTGGTGCATCACCTCTTTATATTAGACTAGGTAGATTTTCTTTCATGCTCTCCTTCTCCCTTTTCCTCTCTAAGAGTAGTTAGGTGCACCTTGACAGTAAGAGGAAGTCGGCCTTCTTCGGAGACTCAACCTCATAGTTCAAGTCCCACAGCTTGGAGGTTGTGTCCATGTTTTACTAGGTTGTCCTCGTGCATAGGCCTTGGACAAGGGTGCAAACCTAAGTGACAATAGTGGTCTTTCCTTGATAAGGTTCTAACCAAATGTGGTTTCTCTGGTAAGTTCCACAAGGTGATTATGAGTTGTGTCAATAGTATGAGTTATGTGGTTTTTGTTAATGGGGCCCCTTTAGGGTTTTTTACTACTGGTATTGGTCTTAAGCAAGGATATCCTCTATCCCCTTATCTTTTTATTATTGTCGCTGAAGTCCTAAGTAGGAACTTGAACAAACTAAGGCTCTCCAATTCTATTTGAGGTGTCAAAGTTCCCTTAGGGATTCCCTCTTCAACTCACCAACAATTTGTGGACAACACAATTCTATTTGGTGAAGATCTTTTATTTGAGGCTAAGGCTTGGAAAACACTTTTAGTGACTATACTAAGCTATCTAAGAAACATATTAATTTTAAAAAAAAGAAAACTATTCTTCTTCAACACTAGACATGACATATAATTATGTATCTCTGTTATTCTTAAGTGTCAAATTGAAACTATTCTAAAAATGTATTTTCGTCTTCCTTTTTCTCTTAAGAAACCCAATCACTTATATTGGAATGGTTTTATTGAAAATTTATAAAAGAAAATTGCTGGATGGAAAGGAAGGTTAAGTTTTGGGGGAAAAATTCTTCTCCATAATGAATTCTTCCAATGTATCCCTATGTACTTTATGTCCTCTTCCTTAATCCTAATGAAGGTGATAAATAATCTTGAGAAAATATAGAGAAATTTTCTCTAGTCTGGAGTAGAGAAAAAGAGAAAGATGACATTGGTTAACTGGAATCAAGTTTGTTAACCAAAGGAGAAAGGTGGTCTCCAAGTTAGGAGTTTTAAAGGAATGAATAAATTTCTAATATCTAAATTGTGTTGGCCATTACTTGAGGACTAAAGGAGTGGACAAAAATATTTAGAGGTAAATACTTTCCTTATGGCTCTAGATGTATTTTTCTTCACAAGAATAACTCTGATGGATGCTCTTTTCTTTGGAAAAACATCTTGAAAATGAATAGAATTATAAGAAGAGGTAGTAGATTAATAATTGGAAATAGAAGGAATAGGTGCCTATCAAGGAGGTTGTCAATAACAAGGACTAGGGGACTAGTTAAAGACTGTTGTGGGAGAGAAAGTGGAAAACTATCTTGAATGAGAGAATCATAATGCTAGATGGAAGGACTTAATAAATATATGGAAAGTACAAATATATGCCAAAAGAATTATGCATATAAGAAAAGATGAAGTAACCAAACTAAAGGATATGCATCCAAACCCTAGTCTTTTTAATCTCAAGGGGATAAGTGGATTTGGAGATATAAAAACAATAGAATTTTCTTAGCTAGCTTGGCCTGCAAATGTCTAGATAACTCTATGGTGGGAGACAAATTATATAATCAAGTATGGATCTCTAATCTTCCACCCAAAATAAACTTTTTTTGGTGGACAATGCCTAATGGAAAATTCCTTACTGTAGACATCCTCTCTAAATGTGGAATAATATTAGTAAAAGCGTGTGTTTTTTGTGAGAATGGTGCAAAATATATTAATCATTTCTTATTAGATTTTCCATACTCTATTGAGGTTTGGAATCTTGTTTTCAAGGAATGTCATCTCTCTTTGGTGTTCCCAAAAACTATAATTGAACTTATGAAACAATGACATTTTTCACCCTTTTCCCATCCTATTTGTATTAATACATGGTGATTGATATTACACATTGTTGGATGGTGTGTATGGAAATAAAGAAACAATATGATTTTGAGAGACAAGAGGAAGGATGCTGCCTCTACCTTCCACAATATTAAAAATTCATAAGAGAGAGCATAAATTGTGCTAGCTCCCCCAATAACCTCAATTTCTTGGGTTTGTTAAACCTAAGGATAAAATAGAATTGGAATATAAACCAAAGCTTGATTGATATTAATTGGTAGAAGATTTGGAAAAGAAGAAATTGTAGCTAGAAACCACTAGAGAGAGAATGGTTAAAGTGTAAAGTGGATGGTTGTTCTAAAGGTAATTTGGGGTTTGCTAGAGTAGGGGGTATTATTAGAGATTAGAAAGGTAATGTTATCCTCATTTTTGCTAAGTTGTTAGGAATAAAGTCTAATAATTAAGATGAGGCAATAGCAATGTGGTACAGAAAAAATTTTTGCAAGACTTAGGAGTTGTTAATATTGTTGAGTTGGAAGGGCATTCTAAGCTCATAATTGATACCCTTCAAAACAAAGCCAATTTCTCACAAAATATGCCTCTTGTCTATTAAAAAAGTTAATAATAAACAAAGCTTGAGAGAAGGAAATAAAGTTGTTAACTACTTGGCCTCTTAGGGTTTAGACTATGAGGATTGGAAAATTGTGACTTAGATGGAATGCTTATAGGAGTTAAGACAAATTATACTCAAAAACATAAAGGAAAATGGTAAGAGGACTAGAAGGAGATAGAAGTAGGGTGACAAGAGAACATAAATGATGTCAAGCTAGTGGGTTGGTATTTCAAGGTTAGATACAAGGATAATTATGAGTGGGCCCTTGTTGAGTGCCAACTTTAAGACTAATTTGAATAAATTGGTTTGTCTCATGAGTCCTAAAAATATGTTCCCTATTGTTTTAATTATGATATTACTTTATGCGTATCCAACCCCAAATCTGCATTCTTTACTTCCCAAGCTTGGTATTTATTCCAGTATAAGGCATTTATGGAAGAGAGATGTGAAGTGCACCACTAATTCAAGGAATTTCATGTTGAAGGTCCTCATTATTTATTACGTTTATCAAATTGATGGAAAGAAACTTGACCAATATAAGGTGAAGTATGGCGCAAATATTGAGGTGAAGATTTGTGGTGTGGTTAATCATTTTAGTAGTAGTAAGGCAATTATTTTATGTCACCCTTATTTGGTGATTAAAGTTTCTTGGCTTTCTATTAAATTTCCTTAGAGCTACAATAGGTCCATGTTGTTGATATATCAGTCAAGTTTGTTATTAATGACACACACTTATTTAGATTGTATATAGCTACTGAGCTTATTGTAAAGATATCAGTGTTTTCCAAGCATTTTAGTTGTTGTTGAGTTCTACAATTCCTACCGAGTCCTTTGGACAAATCCTAGTGGTTACCGAGCAGTTGCAGTTACAGTGAAGATCAACAATGTAAACCATGCATCTCAGTGTATGTCAAGCTTACTAGTGCAAGCTAAGTTGTGCAGTGTTCACTGAGTTCACAGTGTATGTAATGTGAGTCCGGTGTTAACCGAGCATCTTAGTATTAACCAAGTGACTTAGTTTGTAACAAGCTAGAGGTGATAGTGTTTACCGAGTCTTTCCATGGTAAACAAGTGATTCAGTTTATATGACGAGTTTCATAGTATCTACTAAGTCACTAGTGCAAACTAAGTTCAAGACTACTTGGAAGTGATCAGTATGGATCGAGCTTCTACATCTACCAAGTGCATGATGATTTCGAGCATTGATAGTGGATGCCGAGTATCAGAACCTCACCAAGTTAATCTTCAGAACCTAAGTGTCTTCATGTGGGCTAACTTTTTAATATTTGTGTTAACTTTTATTGTGACCAACTTTGTAATTTGTATAATTGGATTGGTATATATGTAATGTATTGTATCATATCCAAAGTGTGTAAGTATGATGAAGATGTGAATGAAATGTAAGAAAATATAATGAGAGAAGTGCAGAAAGAGTGAATTACAAAAGCTATAGTAGTATAAGGAGCAAAAAAGTCATATCTATCATAACAAGGTGATTTGTACCTAAAAAAATCTCATTCAGTAAACCAAGTTGAAAATTAGAGATCATCTACTATTTCATCCTAATAGGTGGATTAGTCAAATCTTTCAACAAGGTAGACCTAACAATCTTTTGTAAATCTCTTTACCGAGTGCATACTTAATTTTTTGTTTGTAAATCCTTTCACAAGGTGGACCTAGTAGTCCTTATTGTTCTTAACAAGGCAGATCATCACAAGTGATCAATGTAAGTTTTAACAAGCTAACTTTATACTGCAGTACTAAAGTTTGTGGGTATCATCCCCACCCTAGTTTTACTTTCTATTTGGAAAGTTTCTAGGTCACCAAATCTTTGTGTCACAGTGTTATGAATGCTTTAATGTTTTCAGTTTCTTATACATGCAATTAGATCATATTATATGTGATGGATTATATGCTAATTGGATTGTTGGATTAAGAGTTGAAATTGTCAATGTTCTAGAAGTTACCGATTCACCCCTCCCCTCTTAGTAACCTAGCATGTAGTCTTGAATATTTCCAACAATTGGTATCAAAGCTTTGTGGTTCTTAGGAGAAAAGTTTAACAGCTTCAGCAAAGATCAAGGGCATGGAGATATTTAGACTTGAAAAATCTATTGAAAATGAAAAGATAGATTTCAAAATGGCCATTGCCAAACTTAAGAAAGAATAGGAGCAACTCTCTCAATCCCTTAAGAGAAGAAAAGAACTTGCAATTCAAATGAATGATCATCTCTACATTGAAGAAAGAATTGAAGATCTCCATTCAAGCAATTTAGATGAAGCAAATGAAGCAATCCATGAACTACTAGAAAAGAATGGTTCCTTGCAAGAAGAAGTAAGAAAACTAAAAAGAGAGCAAGAAATTTAGTCAGTAAGGTTATGTGAAGTCATGGAGTAGAAGAACAAGATAAAAGAAGAGATAGATGGAAGGAACAGTAAAATCCAAAACCAATCCCTTTAGCAAGAAAACCTTATTGATCAACTCTCCAATGCAAATGAGGAAAGCATGAGCCTAAGATTTACAATGAAAGAATAAGAAATGTTCTAAATTCTGAAAGGCAAATCAATAAAAGATTGCAAAATGATCTAAACTTTGAAAGGAAAATTAATGAAAGAATGATGAAATCCCAAGTAGACATGAATTAATTGCATGAGAAAAAGCTCTATAGGAAAAAAGGAAAAGCACAAATTGGATATATAGAAGAAGGAGAATCATCCAAGAAAGGAGCTCAGAGGAACCAAAGACCTACTTGCAATCACTATGGTAAGATAGATCATACATCAAACAAATGTTGGAGCAATGGAAAAGTAAAATTCAATGGAAAGTGCTACAAATGCAGTCAGCATGGTCATAAGGCTAATGAATGTAAAGAGAATCCAAGATTTGAAGGCAAATGTCACAAATGCAAGAAACATGGACACAAGTCATCAGAATGTAAAAACAAGATATTGAATCCACCAGAGAAAATTGTGAAAGCAATATTTGGTTGGGACTACAACACCTCGTGCAAATGTCATTACTATGGAGAATTTGGACAAATCAATATAAATTGTGTAAAGCATCATTTGAGAAAAAGAGATACTACTAAAAGATGTTTCATTTGTATAGAACTTGGTCATCTTACCAAGAATTGCATGAATACTGGTAGAATTGAAGATGAGAAAAAGACATAAGATGATAACATTTGAAAAATAGATGAGACAGTAATGGGTTCCAAAGTCTACCAAGGATACAAGTCTAAGCAATGGTGATCAAGTCACTCAAGAATTGGGTGACTCTACCATTTCTACTTAAGTTCTCAAAGGAGAAACTAGAACTATGCTACCAAAGAAGATAACAAAAATAGTTCCAGATTGAAAGAAAAAAATGATCCAAATCATTATTCAGGATACAAAGGGATCACTGAGTACAAGTGTCTACCAAGTTATCTTCTCTATTGAGTGAGGTTGGGTCACAAGACTCTACCGAGCAAGGTCGAGAGTAATAAAGATTCTTATGGTTACCAAGTAATGAAGACTTCATTGAGTGATCAATGAAAAGTAGTGGTTGATAGTGTGTCAACATGATGTTAGTTGATCTACCCTTCATATTGAGCATTTATGAATTTTTTTAAACGAAAGGCATGGAATCAAAGTCATTTCTTAACATGAAATTTTGAGTGCTATTACGAAGTGTGATCTTCAAAGATTCCAAACAATTTGAGTGAATTTCCAGCAAAAATTTTCAAATTCTCTCAAACCCTACCAAGTGAAGATGGCATCTAGCAGCATCAAGGTTAAGTGAGGATCTAACATGCTGGTTCATAGAGTGGAATGGAAAGCACTAGATTTCAAGCACACTCCTATGATCACTAAAACCCTAGATCTAAGTGGAGCACAATCTCAAATCCCTCCAGAGGTACTTTTGATCAATAATGTTTGCACTCATTTCAAATGTGTTATTCAAGAGATTGGTACATTGGAAATGGACAATGCCTTAGATAAGCTTTGTGTGAATGGAGTTTTGAAACCTAAGCACCAACACCTAGAAACCAAAGGGTTAACTCGCATCCCTCACATACCTCGTGAATTTCAAGTTAAATGGATTAGGCTTATCCTTAGTCGAGTGCATAATGGATAGCTATTGTTGGAAAAACTAGTATTGATCATAAAGAAGATAATTCATTGAATCATTGGTCTCCCAATGCTAGTGAAAGCCAAAATGACAAAAACCCTAGGTCGGGCAGAACTTGAAAGAAAATCCTAGTAGAATGGGACCATAGAGAAATGAAAATTATTAGTGTTTTAGATATAGAATTGAAGTTTGGTATTCACATCATTGCGCACAAGATATACATCTCTAACAAGTTGAACAGTTTGTCATGTAAAGCTGTGAACTTGGCATACAAGGTGCTAAAGAACAATTTGTCATTCAACCTTGTTGTGCTATTGTTGAGATGGTTCAACAAAAATATGGAAAGCATAAGGACATCAAAAAATAAGTGGTGTAAGTTTTGTTCCTTGTTAACTTGTCTATTCTTTTATGTTCATAAATTTTTCCCTTCAAAAGGCACTAATGTTTGCAAAAGAGATGTACCGGTGTTATATCAAATAAATGATTTTATTGCTGAAATGGGTGAAAACTACAATAGTATTATGGATAATTATTTTGATGCATTCAAAGAGAAAATGAACAATAGGTACCGAATCCCCAAGAAAATAGTTGAGGATTATAAGGATGGTGTATGTTTCATGGTGGATAGTGACAAAGTGTACATTCAAGCATGGGTAAAACCTCTTGGTTGTGAGGTTAATATTGATGAAACTAAATACATCATTGAAGCTCTTGTGAATGAGCCAATTGATCCTAAGGTAGCATATTTTGGCACATATGATGAAGCAAAAGCTAGGATTGAACTTGAAATAAAGCTTTCTTGGGCCGTAAACAAAGGAAAGAAAAGAATTGCTAAACTAAAATCTAGTTCAACCCTTTGTTGACTGAAGGAAAAGTTGAGGATGAGGAAGCAGAGGATGAGGCAGAATTTGAGGAAGAAGAACCATTAAGGAAGAAGGGAAAGGTGATTATCACCAAGCCACAAAAGCCATCCATTGTAGTATTCACAAGAAGATCTTCAAGAAAGAAATTTGACAAGGAGGTGACATTGTATTTCGAAAACCTCCACCCATCTTCCAAGATAGATTGAAAGATCTAGAAGTAGGAGCCACAATAACAAATTTTAAATCAAAAAAATATGAAATTAGGATAGTAGAGGAGCAAAAGAAGATTGAAGACCTAGTGATGGATAAGATGGGAAAATGGAAATACTCACCAAAATAGCTTGCTTCTCAAATTTCTAATGATTTGTTGGAAAAGATAAAGCCAAGATGAGAATTTGCTATGAAAACTATCAAAGACATATATGGGAAAACCTTGAGGTAGCTATTACCGAGCATATCAGATGTAGAGGTAAAAGAGTCACTGAAGAAAAATAAAAAAAAATTGACACTAAAGTTTAATACCTATCTGATTTTGATTACAGATATTGAACATGTTGTAAAGAATGCAACAAACACTTGGAAGAATATCTATCTATTACATAAACCAAGTGATTTTCTAGTTGATGTTAAAGATGATGATGATGATGAAAGGAAAATATTGAAGAAGTAATTCATTTTGGTAGTGAAGAAGATGAAGAGGATCAAGGACTAGAGGCTACCGAGGAAGACAAGAAAGATGATTTGGAAAATGATCTAGTTAGGATAGCTGCAATAGTTATTGCCTCACTTCCTCACTCTGCAGGAAAACTAGTAACAACATCAAGCACAGAGATAGCCCTAGTAAGTTTGATTGTGAGCACCAGTGCCAATCCAAACGTTCAATCACTCTTTGCTCCTACTCGGCTCATCACATCACTGACAGAAGTGACCTCAACTTCATTTACCAAGCTACAGACTCTTCCTTCGTTAACTAAGTTGGCTACTTTAGTTTTGAGCACACTAGTTTTGAGCACATCAATTTTGGACTCTTCAGGTATTTCTGTAAATATTCCTTCAATAAGTATTGTATCATTTTTCACAGAAAATTCTAGCATGTCTATTATTATTTCTATCCTAGGTACAAAAGAAATAAGTGTAAGGACAGTTGAGCCCAAGGTCTAATCGAGCACAAAATTTTCAGGAAAAGGAAAAGAGCTAGAGGAAGAAATTGATTTAGATGAGGAAATTGTAATCCCAAATTGGAAAATTTCCAAGCTTACTCCAAAAAAAATGCAGTCATTTGGTGAACTCCTCCAGAAGAAGGCTAAAGAGCAAAGACCAAGAGAGGAGAGAGATAAGAAATTCAAGATAATTGAAGATGCAAAGAACATGTTTGCAGAGGCCATAGGTATTGAGGTTGATTCTTCTCAGCCAATTTTGTATCAGCTAGTAGAGGCAATCCAAAAATTTAATGAAGATACTAATGGACAAGATAAGCTAGTGTAGAAGACAGATAATAAGTTTGATAATAAAGTGTTGGAGCATATTGCTTAGTAGATAGCTATATATCAAGTAGAACTTTCTACAAATTTGGGAAATTTAGAAGCATCTTGTACAAATGTGCCATCACTCTTTGGAAAGCTATGTGATGTTTCTGAGTTTACTAAGGAAGTAAAGGACAAATTGTCCAAAATAGATGAAGATCTAAAGACTAGTGCTTAGTAGCTGCAACTTGAGCCTAGTTCAAGCTCTACACATTTCAAGAAAATAAGATTTATGTCAGATATGCAAGTAAAATTGCTCAGAGAAGAAGCAAGGATTCGATCCACATTGATAGGTATACAAAATATGATTCTTCCCAATATGGATGCACTGTAGAAACATATTGCACATTCAAAAACTCTCATCCATGATAATAATTTCTCCATAGTGGACCATATGATAGAATTGTTAGCAGAAGTCCAAATTGCACTTCACACATGTAAGTTCTTGCAAGATAGGAGTAAAACCTTGGCAATCATTCTCAAGGTACATTCAAATTTTTATATCATTTTGGTGTTACTATGTAAATAAATACAATAAATCTTTGGCATTAATGTCAAAAAGGGGGAGAAAGACATATGTTATGGGGGAGAACATGCAATAAGTTCTAAGAACAATGGGGGAGTAAGATATGTTGTATATAGCAAGAAGATGTATAGTATATTGTATGAAAGAACCTTACCATGTATAGATATATACCTTACAAAATCAATTTTGAAAAATCTCAAAAATAGTATACTCTATCGAGCTAGTATCACAAGGTGATGGATAAAAGGTATTCAGGAAACCTTTTGAATTTAGTTTTGGCTTATAAGTGTTTTTGTCACTAATGCCAAATGGGGAGATTATTGACATATTAGTCAAGTTTTTTATTAGTGACACACACCTATTCAGATTGTATATAGCTACTGAGCTTATTGTACAGCTATCAATGTTTGCCAAGAATTTCAATTGTTGCCAAGTTCTACAGTTGCTATCGAGTCCTTTGGGAAAATCTTAGTGGTTACCATGTAGGTATAGTAAAGATCAACAGTGTAAACCATGCATCTTAGTGTATGTCGAGTTTACCAGTGCAAGCTGACCTATGCAGTATTCACTAAGTTTGCAGTGTATATGGTGCAAGTCCAGTGTTAACTGATCTTCTCAATATTAACCAAGTGACTCATTTTATATCGAGCTTGAGGTGATAGTGCTTACCAAGTCTTTCCATGGTAAACAAGTGATTTAGTTTATATGATGAGTTTCATAGTATCTATCGAGTCACCACTGTAGATCAAGTTCAAGACTACTTAGAAGTGATTAGTATGGACTGAGCTTCTATGTCTACCAAGTGCATGACGATGTCGAGCATTGACAATGGATGCCAAATATTAGAACCTCACCGAGTTAGTCTTTAGAATCTGAGTGTCTTCATGTGGGCTGATTTTGTAATATTTGTGTTAGCTTGTATTTTGGCCGACTTTGTAATTTGTATAATTGGATTAGTATATATGTAATGTATTGTATCGTATCCAAAGTGTATAAATATGATGAAGATGTGAATGCAATGTAAGCGAATATAATCAAAGAAGAGAAAAAAGAGTGAATTACAAAGGCTACAACAGTATAAGGAGCAACAAAGTCATATCTATCATAGCAAGGTGATTTGTACCTAAAGGAATCTCATTCAACAAACCAAGTTGTAAATCAGAGATCATCTACTATTTCATCCTAATAGGTGGATCAGCCAAATTCTTTAATAAGGTAGACTTAACAGTCTTTTGTAAATCTCTTTACCAAGTGCATACTTAATTATATGTTTGTAAATTCTTTCACAAGGTGGACCTAGTAGTCATTATTGCTCCTAACAAGGCAGATCATTAGAAGTGATCAATGTAAGCTTTAACAAGCTAACTTTAGACTATAGTACTAAAGTTTGTGGGTATCATCTCCACCCCAATTTTACTTTCTACTTGGAAGGTTTCTGGGTCACCAATCTTTGTGTTACAATGCTATGAATGCTTTCATGTTTTCAGTTTCTTATGCATGCAATTAGATCAGATTATATGTGATGGATTAAATGCTAATTGGATTGTTAGATTAAGAGTTGAAATTGTTGAAGTTCTAGAAGTTACTGATTCACCCCTCCCCTCTTAGTAACTTAGCATAGTCTTAAATATTTCCAACAAGGTAATTATTTTATGCCACCCTTATTTGGCGATTGAAGCTTCTTGGCTTCCTATTAAATAGCCTTAGAGCTACAATAGGTCCATGTTGTTGGAGAAAAATTTCATGAAGAGTGAAGTTTCAGAGAAAAGAATAATCAAGTTAGACTTGGATATTGATGTAGGAGCTTTAAGTGACTTTCTGATGCGCGATCTTTTAGTAGTTTTTAAAGCTTTTATTGCTTTTCTTAGTTTTTAGAAAGTTATTTGTTATTAAAAACCTCAAAATATTACTTCCAATTTTGAATGTTAGTTGGTAGTTCATCTTATCTCAGTTTTACGAAGCTTCACAAAAAAAATTCAGATTTTTTAAGTTGTTTTTAAATATTACTGAAAATGAGAAAAAATGGTTTTATGAAAAAAATTGCCAAAAATGGTAATTTTGGATTTGTATTTCCTCTCATTGCAGGGGAAAGAGAATTGGGAAGATGAATAAATAATATTTTGGAGTTTTAATATTTCTTTTTTTGTTCTTTCTCTCTTATGTTTCTGTTATTTATTTGAGTAATTTTGGTTGCATCAAGTCTTGAGAGAGTTATTTATACTTTTGAGAACCAACACAGTATGGAAGGTCTACCTAAGCATGTGGAATTGAGAAATTGCAGAGAGATGGAGTACAATAAAGAAATTTGGGGGTATTTTGTTAAAGAGGATTTGGATTCATATATCCATGGGATGAAAGCCTATAACGTGATCCTCTTGACTAAATTTTCCAACTCCTTCTATAATGGCTAGGTGGTTATCGAGAGTATTAAGTTTGTGGTTATGCCTAAACTAATTGGAAAAGACATGGTAGACTATAGTAAATTCAAGCACAAATTCTTCAAAATTACCGAGGATCCTATCAGAGTGAGTTCTACTAATGGGTATAAAAGGCTTTCTCTCCCTAGCCCCTTTGGTATCATTTTCTTCTAGTTAGTTAAATACTTCACCCTTAAAGGTTGTTTTATGGCCTGCCATGGCCATTATTTCTTGGCTCTAAATATGTTAAGGCATGGGGAAAATATTAATGTCCCCTTTTTCTTGTTTTTATCTCTAGTCAACATCATTACCCTTGGCTCATATTTTCTCTTTATCACCATGTTTGTGCTCCTCACACAAGTTTTGGAAGGTATCTCTTAGCTAATAAAATCTCTAAAGCTCCCAAGTCCTTCATGGTTATTGAAGAGACTAGTGTTGATATTTTCCATAAGGATTCCCCTCATATCTCAGAAAATCCTCCTTCCTCCAAGGCTTTGTCTAAGTCCTTTAAGAAGCATTGCCCCTCTCTAGAAGAGACTCTATTGTTTGAGTCCCTTAAGAAGTATAATAATGCCTCTACCAAGTCTAGCCCTGTGAGTACCCCCAAAAAGATAAAAGTTGCTAAAGAAATTATTAAAATTGATAAGCAAGAAGTGGAGGGAATTTTAGAAAATGATGAGGGGTGAGGTTATTGGAATCTAATAGACTAAAGGTGAATGTTAGCACTAGAGAGAGGAGGTCTATGAGGTTGAGCAATAAGAAAGGTGGGAATAAAGAAAGAAGGAATCTCATAATTCATAGAATGATGAAAGGATTGAGAATACTAAAGTGGAAGAGTTGCTAGAAAAATTGTGTAATAATGGTATTGAAGATGAATATTTTGATGTGGAAGTTGAAGAAATAGATGAAGAGTCCCAATTTCCTGAAGAGGCAAAAATTGAAGTGGACTTAGATAATATAGTGGAAGATGAGGAGATTAAGGAGAGTGATACTTTTGGAGGTAATACCAAAGATAATTATCTATCCATAATCCAAATTAAGATAGAAGAGTTAAAGAAACTATTTTCATAGAAAATTTCCAAATTCCAAAATTTATGACAAGATTGAGGCCTTGGATAAAATTTTTAAGTTAGTGGTTAGGGGAACTGATTTGGGTGTGGCTTCATCTTCCATTTGCAAAGTCTTAAAAAAAAGATGCAAAAGGCGATCTTTGGGTTTATCAATGAGAAAAGTAAACTTAAAAAGGTCAGCCAAATTAAGGAGGAGAACTCTAAGGAGTTAAAGAGCTCCAAGGATATTGAGAATTGGATGCAAGAAATCAAACATCGGACCGATAACTATGAGAACATCAAACGTGCCTAATGTTTCTATTTTTTTGTTCTAACTTTGTTTGGTTATCTTTATGTTTAATGCTGATTTCAGCAATGTTAAAACTGTTGAGCTCTTGATTATTTTGAGACTCATCCTCCATACTATTAAGTTTAGCATTCAGGTATGTGTAGGATCATGGTGTGCCAAAAAGTGGCGATCTAAAAAAAATGTAGTCCTAAAATGCCTCAAATCATTTCAAAATCTATTCCGACTTTTTTCCCACCCATTCTGGTACTAAATGAAAAAAAAAAAAACCTTTAAAAGGCCTATTATATCTTTTGATAACAACCCTATATGATCAACTTTTAAAATGTCCCAAAAATGTGTTTTTGGCCTATTCTTGTGTATTTTTTACTTCAAACATGTAGTTGACGACTTTTTTTAATCGAAATTTGATGAAATCAAAAGGGTTCCTTAAGAATGTTCTTAGCTTTCCATAAATGTAAGGTTTGTCAAATTACGAGTTTAGTGAGTAATTATTATTCAATTTCTAATGGAGTTACATATAATGTGTTGATTAACACAATACTTGAAAAACAACTATAACTTTCAAATGGTACAAAATGTTTGAAATCCAAAAGATGTATTACATTCTATGATTCTTCTACTATAACTAAAAAGAAAGAAAGAAAAAAGCTTGTAGAGTTTTGAATTAGTTAAGGTGGTCAGACACGAGAGATTTTTATTCCAAAAATACTAAAGTAGAAAATTAATAATTAATTATTTATTTAGAAAAAAGTACACAAAAATATGTGTCACATCCAAGCATGGGTCTACTTCTTCTATCTACAATATTATTTAAAAATATTATCATTTGATTTTGATTAAGGTAGTTAAATATACGTCTACTTCTTATTTTTATCCTTAAATTTTTGTACTGTTGCATTAAAATTCAAAATTTTCACCAATGATTTTTTTTTTTTTCTAGATAATGCCTAGTAGTTTACAAACATAACTCAATTTCCTAGAGATTATTTTCTCTAAACTTTTTGATATAAAGTTTATAACACGTAGAAAATTGCACGTCAATTTCACATAACTTTGATCTTTTGATTTTTTATTTCCACTTAAGAGTATAGTTTTGTTGACCATGATCCTACACATACCCAATCCCCACTACTATTAGGGATAGAAGACTTCTAGAATATGGTTACTAAGTTATCTAGTTTAGTGCTATTTTTTGGTATGGTTTCTTTATTCTACTTGAAGAACATGGTTAGTTTTGATTAATTTTTTTTTATCTATGGTTAGGAGGGACTCTAACTGTTGGGGTTAGAGTGTGCTTCTCTATTGCTTGGTTATAATGGCCTAGAGTAGAGATGGTCAATGTTTAAATTGGTATTATCTGGGGTGAGGACCCTATTCCTACACTTTTTAATCAAAACATAAAAGGGCTACTACATTAATAAATTCAATGGATTCTTATAATCCAAGAAGAATATATTTTAGTTTTACAATATTAATAGAGGATGTCATACAACAAATGAAAGGATGGGGCATTAGAACTTACAAAGTAAATAACATTGTATGGAAGGTTTGAACACTTCCACTCCTAGTCATTTCCTATGTTAAATTATTTTTTATCATTGCAACAAACTCAATTTTCCATTAGGATTTTCTCTTCTTTATCTCAATCAAATGGTATCACTTGGGTTAAGGGTTTGTTTCATCCTTTATCAAGGTTACATAATTTCCATTTAGGTTTTTATCTTTTTTTAAATCCAAATCCTTCATGTCTATTTCCATGAACCCCACACTCATTGTTGAGTTGTCTAATCCTAAAGAGATAAAAGGGGTGTGCTCATGTAGTTGGAACACCCAATATTTCTACTACTCTAGGGTTAACCCACAAAGGATTGCTTAGATGCTTCAAGGTATTGGAGGTGGTTGTATTTTGTTCTTTGTGAACATGGTTTTTTGTTAAGTGGCCTCATTTATTATGAATCCAAATGCCTTCTTTCTTTTGGCTATTTTGTAAGGGATTAAACCCTCTCCTACTTTATTTAATCAGAACATATAATAGCTGACCAATCTTGAATATGCTTAGGGGAAAACATCACTTTAAGGTGAGCTATATGGTAAAAAATATTTCATCTTCTCCTACAATACCTATCTTTACAAATATTCATCAAAGAAATGTAAACAATCATTTTTAAAGATAAAATCAATGTCCTTCAACCATTTATGATAATTACATTAACTAAAATACCAAGTACCATAGCCTTGTTTGATAATTTGAAATATTCTATTTTGCAAGAGTTTTTAGCTATCAATAAGAGAGACATAAGAATCATAACCTAACAACAATGCAAGTGAAGAAAATATATGCAAAAATTTATTAAAAATATTATAATATTATCTTTATCTAACAAAAACCTATTTCAAACATGACCATGTTAGATTTTTAAATGTAATTTTTTAATGCACGTATACATATACATATAAAGTCTAAACTAAATCTGTAATGACCCACCTCTAACGTTGTTCCTTGTGAAAATCTCTAAACAATATTTATGATTGTATTGCACTTCTATTATATTTATTTAATTATTAAAATTTAAAATCATTATATTCTGATTTTAAATTTGATAATTTTTATTTATTATTTTTAGAGACATAGAATAATTTGTCGTAAAGTTGTTTATAAAAATTTATTTCTAAGATATTTTTATACATTTAATAATTAAATGAAAATCAAAATACACTTATATTTGAATTTTGTATTTAATTGTTTGAAGAAGAAAAATGTCTTGCATCCTATAAAGTCATCTAAATTATTTCTAACACGTGTACGAGTTAAAGAGAGTCACACGGAGGCCCACTAGTGACAAGAAGCAAGGGTCGAATCTCGGGCGTATCATTTCGAATAACCGGCATGACCGGCTGTTTATGCAAACGATGAAAAGCAACAGAAAATAAAGTCAGGAGTTGGAAGAGGAATATTTTACCGAACTGAGGATCTGCTCGGTCTGTATATTGACGAAGATGAGAGGAACTCCAGAGGATTGGGCCGCATAAAACCAAGCCATGGATCGTCTGGTTGTGTCTTGAACCGGCTGGAACTCCGTGGAATTATCGAAGGATTTGAAGGGCATGAACAGCACTGAATATATGACGGGGGAATCGTCGTTAGGGGCACATCGCGTCCCTTTCTCCTTCCAGTCGTACGCCGCCATGTCCATACCAACTTGCTTGCCTATGTCCGATCTAAGAACTCTTCTCGTTTCCTCTGCACAACCATTTCATTATAAATGTTTAAGACGATGACAGGTTTCACCTAGTAAACTACGTTCAAAATATAATAACAAGTTTTATAAGCTTCCAACTGTTTGTCTTTTACACTATTAAAGTCGGCGACAGGTTATAAACAAGTTTAATAATATTATTTTCTAGAAAGAAATAAAATTATAGACGTGCTCGGCATTGGAACTCTTCATTAAAATGCTGTGATAAGTTTTATCATTTTAAGAACGTTATATCTAAATCTTAATGGACATTTAAGTTTTCACAATTTATTAGATTGAATCGAGTGGTTTCTGCATTATCAAATGAAAGAAATATGTATAAGATTTAATGAGTGCTGACAGAGTCAAAAAGAAAGAAATTATGTTTGGAATTGAAATTAAATTACATATATATATATATATATATATATATATTTTCTGAATATAAGGTTATAGACCTCTAAATTCATAACTGAAATAAAGGTTATCGGACTTGTATTAAACTATATACCTCAAATCAAAATGCAGTTCAATTGGATGCGACCCTACTCTTGTTGGAATTAAGATTGCAATACTCAGCTACAACCTCCTAATCTAGCAGAAAGCATTCAGCCAGTGATTAAGACCCTGTAGAATATGAACACCTGCACAATCCAATCTATAACAGCAAAGATGATAAACAAGCAAAATAAACAACCCTCCAACAATGAAGAAACAGAGTACACTCTATTTTTTTTAGAGCAGAATCAAAACAACTTTTTTATTACTGATTATACTATTCCAAAAAACCATTACATTTAATACCACTACTGGTATACTTATATAGAAAATAACTAATTAAAACTACTACCTAATCTCAAGTTCTATATGGCATCTTCAGCATGATTGCATGCATTATTAACCATCAAATTTAGAAATTACTAAAAAACTGCCGATAACCATGCAATCTAACAACTATGCATGAAAGTTCTAATTTTAATTGTTGTGAACAGTGGTGGAACTGAAATTTTCTATTTCCGAGCAGCAGCAATCTTGGCGTTAATCTTCATACTCCCCCTTGATGCTGAGAGGACTGACAATTCGATCTCTGAGTACCAAAAACTGATCTTTTGCAACTGCCTTTGTGAAGATGTCTGCAATTTGCTCTTTTGTGCTGATGTACTTCAGCTCAACCACTTTATTTTGTACCAAATCTCTAATGAAATGTTGTTTCAAATCAAAGTGTTTGGTCCTGCTGGGATGAACCGGATTCTTGGCCAATTTAATAGCACTTATGTTGTCACAAAAAATCACAGTAGGCTGAACCTGTATCTCTCCAATTTCTTCAAGAAGCTTTCTAAGCCATAAAGCTTGTGTGCTAGCTGAAGCGACCGCAACATATTCCGCTTCTGTAGAAGAGAGAGCAACCATACTTTGCTTCTTTGAACTCCATGTAATTAAACCAGAACCCAAAGAAAAACAATTACCAGATGTAGATTTTCGGTCATCCAAACAACCTCCCCAATCTGAATCACTAAAGCCAACAAGCTCAAACTTATTAGAAGAATAGTGAATGCCAAAATCTACCGTACTTTTCACATACCTCAAAATTCTCTTGGCTGCCTTCATATGTTCCTCTGATGGATTTGTCATATACCTTGAAACCAATGAAACTGAATAAGCAATATCAGGCCTTGTGTGAGTTAAAAACATCAAACTCCCCACAATGCTCCTGTATAATGTCTCATCAACAATTTTAGCACCATCATCTCTACATAATGTAACTCCATGAGCAATTGGAGTGGAAAGAGGTTTACAATCTGCCATATCAAATTTCTTCAACATATCTTTTGCATATTTTTCTTGACAAATAAAAATTTCATCTTTACCTTGATAAACCTCCATGCCAAGAAAGTACTTCATGAGGCCTAAATCTTTCATCTCAAACTCATTCATCATAGCAACTTTAAATTCATCTTTCATCTTTGAACTACTACCCATATATAATAAATCATCAACATACAAACTCACAATGAGAATATCATTACCTTCTTGTTTGTAGTAAAGGGTAGGTTCACTCTTACTTCTTTGAAAGCCATTCTGCTGAAAATATCCATCAATTCTTGCATACCATGCACGTGGTGCATGCTTGAGGCCATACAAAGCCTTCTTCAACTTGTAGGCATAATCTTCTTTGCCTTGAATCTCAAAACCTTGTGGCTGTCCCACATATACCTCTTCTTCTAAGTACCCATTCAAGAAGGCACTTTTCACATCCATGTGATGAATACTCCATTTCTTTTGAGCTGCAAGAGAGATTAGCATCCTAATAGTTTCTTGTCTTGCTACTGGTGCAAAAGTTTCTTCATAATCAATGCCATACCTTTGAGTGAAACCTTTAGCAACCAATCTTGCCTTGTGTCTTTCAACACTCCCAATCACTATTATACTTGGTCTTATAGACCCATTTTGTGCCAATCTTCTTCTTCTTATGTGGAAGATCTACAAGCTCCCATGTTTCATTCCTATCAATGGAATCCATCTCTTCATTCATTACTTGTATCCAAACCTCATTAGCGCATGCATCTTCAAAACATGATGGCTCAAAATCAGCTTTAGAAAGTAATGCAAAATTTACTGTCTCACCTATTGGATCTTCTTCATGTGCTTGATTTTGACACCTCTCATAGATATCACTCAATCTTTTTACCTTCCTTGGAGGACTTGAGGATGGACTTGCTCTTGGGATTGGTGAGGGGTTTCTTAGTGGGCTTGGTGATCTTGAAATAGAACCATTAGCTGGCTGCTCATTATCATTATCAGCAATATCATCATCACCCAAAACTGATTTTGGCTTTCCAACAAGTTGTTTTTGATGACCATAAACTCCCCCTTCATCAAAAATCACATCTCTTGAAACAACAATCTTATTAGTAATAGGATTGAATAATCTATAAGCTTTGCTTTCCTCACTATAGCCCACAAAAATACATGATTCACTTTTAGCATCTAGCTTTTGCCTATTCTGATCAGGGATGCGAACATAAGCCAAACAACCAAAAACTTTAAAATGATTTACGTTAGGCTTTTTCTCATACCATGCTTCATATGGAGTCATCTTGTGTAGGGCACTTGTAGGACTCCTGTTGAGAATATATACGGCTGTAGCAACTGAATCAGCCCAATAAGAATTGTTCAAACCCTTGGTTTGTAACATGCTCCTTGCCATTTCTACCACAGTACGATTCTTCCTTTCAGCCACTCCATTCTGTTGGGGTGTGTATGCAGTTGTGAGTTGTCTTTTGATGCCATTCCTCTCACAAAAATTCTAAAAATCGTTTGAGCAAAATTCTCCTCCTCGATCTGTTCTCAAACATCTGATTGTGTTCCCTTTCTCATTCTCCACACGAGCTTTAAACCTCTTGAATGTATCAAAGGCTTCATCCTTAGTCTTCAAAAAATATACCCAACACATGCGTGAGTAATCATCTATAAAAGTAATGAAATATGATGACTTACCCAAGCTTTGTGTTTGCATTGGACCACAAATATCTGAATGAATAAGTTGAAGTGGGTATTGGGCCCTCCATGCATTGCCTTTTGGAAATGATTCCCTTGAATGTTTCCCTTTTGCACACCCTTCACAAATCTGTTTATGCTCTTCAACCTTAGGCAATCCAAGAACTAATGCATTTGATGTTAGATTCTTCAAACTATTGAAATTCAAATGGCCATACCTGAGATGCCACAACCAACTTTTATCCTCATAAGCCATATTGACAATCTGATTGTCGTTTTGACCAAACTTCAAAGGAAACATCTTATTCTTTGTCATAGGAACAACTGTAATCACTTTATTTTTCCGATTCTTATCATAGATAGTACATTGCATGTTCTCAAATACCACTCTATAATTCTTCTCACATAGCTGCCCAACACTCAATAAATTATGCTTCAACTTGGGAGTATAATAAATATCTTGAACACTTTTCATACCTTCCTTTGTCTGAACATCCATGGCTCCTTTGGCCGCAACATCCACAGTATTGTTATTACCAAGGGTAATATTGGATCTGTAACTATCATCAAGCTTTGAAAATATTTCTCTATTACCAGACATATGGTTAGAGCATCCAGAATCTAAATACCAAACATCATTCACATTACTTTCACCTTTCCCATAACACAAAAATAAATTACCCGAGGAAGGATCCTCATCTTGTTGGGCATAATTTGCATTATTGTTACCTGATTTCAGTCTACACTCTCTCTCAAAATGTCCATACTTATTGCAATGATAGCATTGGATGTTCCTTTTATTAAATCTGCCTCTACCTCTTCCTCCTTGAGCACCTCCTCTTCCTCTAGATCCTCTTGAAAAATTCTGATTTTGGCCCCTTCCCGAGCCTTTGTTGTTGTTACTACTGCTGCTAGCACCATCGTTCTTTGAAATTTGCATTTGGGAAGCAAAAGCCTTCTCATTAACACTGGTAGATGTGTCCCTTATTCTATCCTCATGTGATATAAGAGATCCAACCAATTCATCATACTCCATGGTAGCTAAATTTTTGCTTTCTTCTATGGCAATTACTACAATATTCCATCTTGGGGTTAGAGATCTCAATACCTTTTGTATTATTTGCTCTTGAGCAATAGATTCACCCAAAGTGGCCATTTTATTAGTCACATCTTTCACTCTCACACAAAAATCTCCCACACTCTCTGTCTCCTTCATCTTCAAATTCTCATATTCTCTTTTCAAAGATTGTAGCTTCACAACCTTGATCTGTTCATTTCCATGGTAAGCATCTTTTAGAGTCTTCCAGGCCTCTTTTGCTGTCTGTGCATCAGCAATTCGGGGAAACAAGCTCTTATCAAGAGCCATTTGAATGTGAAACAATGCCATTGCATTCTTCTTCTCAGCTTCTTTCTTCAATCTCCTGTCATTAGGTTGGAGAGTATTCCAATCTGCAGGCTCTTCATATTCGAATTCAACGATCTCCCAAAAATCTTTTCCAATCAAAAAAGTCTTCATCTTGATTGACCAATATTGGTAATCAACTCCATCAAACATTATTCTGAAACATACAAGAGATCACTGGCATAGACTAATCCTTCACACTTGGCCATTGTCAAAAATACATAGCACCAAGATGACCTCTCAGGCTTCATAAAGAGAGAAGCATCAACAAAACAATAATAATGGGATTATGGCTCCTTAGGAAGAATCCCCAGCCGGCATGTCCTACAATTGAATACATTTAGGTGAACTAACATGCATCTGCTCATTTCTACAATTAGTGTCTCTGTATCTTATTATAATATAAAATGATAGTTTTTTTCCAATAAAGTAGGAGAGAATTCTAATTTAATAGTTGAAATGTTCGGAATACTTTTAAACAAGACCGATCATAAAATAACTGATCAATAATGAATGCAAACAGTTAGTTAACTAAGAGGAACATAATAGGAAGCAGAAACAACAATTAAATAAAAGATAGAAGATTAGAGCACCAAATTAGCAGCTGGTATCAAGAGAGGGAAGACCAAGAAAAATTAGACTATCCTAAAGTAAAAGTGTTGAATAGTCAAAATTTACTTTTTTTTTAAGCCTAATCTTTCCTTTAGTATGTGATGTTTATTGGTGGCAAAAAAAAACTAGAATCCCTACAATAGCTAGTTGACAGGAGAGACCTCTTACAATCTTCATTGAACTTTTCCAACTTTTCAAAGATGCATTGAACATAAAGTGATAGTCAAATTATAATATTGTTGACATTATTCAATAGATTCAAATTATTATGTAAGCAATGTAATAATTTGAACTAATGTTTTCATGAAACTAACATTTTTATTGATTTTGAGTTTCCATTTTACAACTGTGCTCATGGGCTGTGCACTCCTATAGATTCATTGTGATGATAAATTTAAGACCAATGATTTTCAAGATATAAATAGCTGTGCACTCTTACAGATTCATTCTGATGATAAATTTAAGACTAATGATTGCATAGATTTAAATGACTAGAATTAAAATAAGGACACGGCTATCCTCCCTACAACTATACAGTTGACCAATTTTCAAAAAAATTCGGCCTTTGATCTTCATTATTCTTAATTGGGTCAAGCACATAGATCAAAATGTTGCTATGTTTCTGCTAGATTTTGAAAAGGCTTTTGATAGAATAGAATGGGACTTTATTAGTATGATGCTTGATGCTTTTGGCTTCCCTTCTTTCTTCTGTGATATTGTTAAAATGCTTCTTAAAGATGCACATGCTCAAATCGATATTAATGGATCTCTTTCAGCCCCTTTCCCTTTGGGTAGATCAATTAGGCAAGGTTGTCTGCTTGCCTTTGCCCTTTTTGTTATTGCCTCTGAAGCTATCTTCTACATTCTTAGAGACAAAACTTTATCCCCTGTTGTCAAAGGCATCACCCTTCCTAATAATAAGGATATTATTAATTGCCAGTTTGCTGATGATACCTCTCTCTTTCATGAAGTCTCTGAAGCCAACTTTGTTGCTATGATCAATAAGCTCACTTTTTTTCTGTAAGATTTCCAGAGCTAGGTTATCTCAATCCAAGTCTATTTGTCTTGGATGCAATGATCAACCTCCTGATTGGTTTAGTAAGTTTGGTTTCCAATGGGGTGGTCCCTCAAAAATTGTTAGATATCTAGGTATTTCCTTCTCTATTGATCCTTCTTTAAATGATATGTGGAGTTGGGTTAAGGACAAGATTCACAATAAGTTGAATAAATGGCACAATAGGTCTCTATCTTTTGCTGGTAGATTACAAGTCTGTCAAAAGATTCTCTCCTCTTATAATATTTACTATGCTTCGACTTGGATGTTTAATGATTATCAAGTTATGGAAATTCAAAAAGTTATTAGGAAGTATCTCTGGTCGGATGGGAAAGGAGATAACAAGACTTGCTTTGTTAGGTGGAGCTGGTGTCATGTTGATAAACTCTTTGGGGGCTTGGGGCTTAAAGACCTAAGACTAAGTGGTCTTGCTTTGGCATCCAAATGGATCTTTCATGCCTTGGAGGGAGATGACCCTTGGAGAGTTCTTATTCATATCAATATTGAAAAGGGTTATCCTAAGAATGCAAAATTCTTGAAAAATCTTCCCCACTGATCTCATTTGTAGTGAATTTCCTATCATTATTCAAGGCTCGGTTGTATTCAAGTCCATCTGGAAAGCCTGAAACCATGTTAGGCAATTCATCAAGAATAAAAACTTCTTTGATGATAATACCCTCCATGGTGAGAGGTCCATTTGGTGGAACCTTAGGCTCGGTAATAAGCCCGTTGCTCTTACCCAAGGTTGTTCTACCAAGAGTTGGGCCAATCTTGGGATCAAACAACTTATTGACATCTTTGAAAATGATAGACTTATTCAGTGTTATGAGTTAAAGAGCAAATTTAATCTTCCTAATTCTCATAAGAAGATGTATAATATGATTGTCAAGGCCAGTAGGAATATTCCTACTATTTGTCATGTTGATTCTAATAGTTATTTGAAAATCAAATGGCTTGGTGGTATTATCATTTCCAAGCTTAAAGCTAAGAATATTTACTCTATTATTAACTGCAATGATGAAATTATTAGCCATATTAATGATACTTGGTATAATAATTTAGATGTTCCTTCCTGGAATAAGCTCTTTGACAATCTTTGGAAAAGTTCTATTGATCCTAAAATTAAATGTTTTAAATGGTTACTTATTCTAAACAAGCTTCCTATTAGGAACTCTTTCTTTGATACTAACTTGTGTAGCATTTACAAAACCCTAAAAATGGGAAGACATATATTCTTTGAGTACACTTTTGCTAAAGAGGTCTGGTTGATGTTTGGCATTTCCATCCCTGCTACCTTCAATATTCTTGAAGTCATTACTAGTTTTACTAGCTAACATTTGGTGGCAAACTTGGAAGTGTAGAAATGAAGAAAGATTTCAAAATGTCCCCAGATTGCTTACTGAGTCTTTTCGAAGTCTCACATTTTTCAAATCTTTTTTGCAGATTCAAATAACTATGAAGGTCAACAAGGCTAAGTTCAAAAGATTGCTTAAGGATAGTCATGCTACATTCTTTGCTAATGAAGTGAAAAATGGTTATTTCTGGAGGCTGCACTTGGACAATATCCACACCTTCAACCAAATGGTCAACCGCATCAGCAAGGAGATGAAAAGAAACCCTCAGAATACTACTAGCAAGATTATCTACATGCTCAAGCAGAGCTAGGATCAGAAGAACTTGGTCTGGATGGAAGGTGCTATGGGTTGGATTGTGTGGGTGGACACCTTTGAAGATATGTTACAATAATTTCTATTTTCTATTACAGTCCTTTCTTTGTTAGCTTTGTTTGTATGTAATATTCAATTTTTTTGCTATGTGAAGCTTGTCCTCTGATACTTTGACTCTCGGTGGTTTTTGTTGTTTCCTTGAACTCCTTATTCTTAATACAGAAAAAAAAAAAAAAAAAAAAAAAATTTTGAAAAAAAATCACCACATTTTTGTAAATCTGGAAAAAAAATTTAAAATTTGACTTTATTTTGTCTTTAGTACATTTTATCTGAAAATTAGCCTATCCCTCAAAATAATATGCTTATATAGAAAATGAGAACCTCATTTTGTAACTTCACAAATGCAGAGTTCTTATGAAAAGACTATTAAACTTTTTAAAAATGAACACCAAAAACTTTCAGTGTTTTCGGTTTTCATTGCCGAGATGTCCTTGTGGGCTTTTCATTCCTGCATGGCCATTGTGCTCATGAACTTGCAGTTCCTACCAGAACAGTAAGCTTCTGGATTTGAAGTACCAGCATGAAAACAATGCATTTGTTTCAGGGATGAGATCTCCGGTCCCTTTGTATGGTCTCTACAGTTTCATAACTCATATAAAAGCATATTGAATCTCGAGACGAATCAATAATTGAGAGAAAAACCAAGCGAACATTGTTGAGAAAACAAGGGAAGTTGAAACAAAAACGAAACAATATTCATGAGCTAAAAACAACATTCTCCAATTTGTGCCGCTGAAACCATTTTTTAGTTTCTAAGTTATGTAAACACGTGTGATTGTTTATTTCCAAAGCTTATATAAATACCTTGAAGAAGAAGGCATTGTTGTTCTGTGAGATAATCGAGCTCCACCACATGTCTGACGTCGGAACAAGCTCTGAGAGTGTATCTTTTGTTTGTGAGAAGAGATTTCTCGGCTACAACGAAGGCAATGAGATCGAAAACAGACATGGCTCTTTTAACCTTGATGCAAATTTGATCCATGTCTCTGTGCAGCTTTCGGAGCTCATCATTAAGGCCCTCTTTTCCTCCGGGAAAGGGGGCGGTGAAATAATCAAAAACTCCAGCTCCCCGAGGGGCTACGCCCAAAAGAATGTCCCCCGGTAACGGCATCCTCTCATCCCACCCCTCTCTCGGCATGTTCCCATCAACTGACTTAACACCCACTACCCTACTTCTCACAGACCCCATCACCATCTCTCTCCACGCCTTTCCTTTCTGCATTGCTTTCTCTACATTTCATTATAATCATACAAACAACTTCGTACCACCTCGATATCTTCTTCACCCTGTCATCTTCTGTCAGATGAATCATAGTGTGGGTTACAATCAATGAATGAAATCCTCTCTGGCGCTCTCTTCCAAAGTGCGCTTTCATTATTTGTTTAGGTTTTTAGTGAACATTGGGAATCCTTGAGCTGGCTAGTTTTGTTTGCAAGGACACCTCTAATGCTGCATGTCCCAATCAGACGATGCTAATCTCCAGCTTTTGAACAAGAAAACATTTGCAACGTGCCATGGACGAGACAATTTCTTCGTTCATATTGGTGACGATTCTTCTTGTACTTATTTATGTTTTTAAAATAGGGGTTTATTCATAAATTGATTTTTTAAGCTGTTGCCACTTTTAAACATGACTAGGTATTTAATACTTTTAGTCTAAATATTAGGATTCTAATTTGATAACACCAAATTTAGGCTGAAATAGTATCTAGTATATTAATTTTGTATGGGAAAATGATTTCCACCACATTTTTGAGATATTGTACCTTTATATTTGGTAGATTAGCTCACCAAGAATCTTTGGATATCATTCTTCATAAAAGGGACCATAGGTTGTATTTTAGTTCTTCACAAAATTAAATTAAAATATATATTTATATGAGTATTGGGTTTTGGAGTTGGGAAAGAAAGCTTTTGAATCATATTAAATTTCAATAAATCTGATTTTACAAATTATCTATACAATTAATAAATTATTCTATAATGTATGCTTCAATGACATTTCTTATATAGAAAAGCTCTATTAGATTTTAGCTGTATAACAAAATTTATGTTATATTCTATTTTAAGTATAAATATTTAAACTTAAATAATATATTGATATAAAATAGAAAACAATTAATCTTTGTATATGTTTATAACTAAGATTATAAATTGTGAGACTATGTTTAATAATATGGAAGTAGTGCTCGCGAATTCATTCATGGAAAAAACTAGTAATTGGGAGAAAGATAAAAGAACCACATTCTTATATGCTGAAGTGGAGTGAGCTACTGCTTTTCTATTGCCAAATGTTAAGAACTTCAATTTTTTCTTTTTACAAAATTAAACCAGATCAGATTCAAATTTGTATGATACCACTTTTGACAATCTTGTATAAATTCAAGATCTTAAGCAAGGAGAGTGAAGATTATTAAAAAAGATTTATGGTATAAGAAAAAACTTTTGAGTTATGTTATGTGATCTTGAAAAAATGTAATACTATACACAAATAAATAAATAAATAAATAAATAAATAAATAAATAAATATATATATATATATATATATATATATATATATATATATTCATATAAATAATATTTATTTATTTAACTATCCATTTTCACCTTCCTTTCTACAATTAATTAAATATATATTTTATTTGATTAACTCATTCATAATCTATATATTTTCAAATCTCAACCAATCATTTCTATTCACATGGATCAACTCTAGATTTATGGGCATGTGACATCACTTGTCTCTTCATTTGACCTCTTTTATTGTTCATGTTTCCAAACGTGTCTAGATTCAATACATCATGTGATGGAAAATACATAGATATCATCTACCTACCACTCTACTACATTTTTTCCATTTTTTAAAACTTCTTAATCTCTTTTATTCTCATTATTTCTTACATTATCCATACCAACTCTCTAATTTTAGCCATCCATTCTTCAAAGTCTTTATTTATATCCTTGAGTTTCATAAGGACTTCTAAAAAATAATAGTTTCTCCACTCATTTGAATTGTATTGCCTATGCCAATGCTCTTGTAAAATAAAAACTTATGTCGACTAGCCTACTCATAATTTTGGAAAATATCTTGCAGGCTAAATATCATCTTGCCATTAATATCACTTTCCTCATTGTATTACATTTTCATCAATCAAACAAACTTCATTTTTTCCATGAACTCTTGTACACATGCTTGAATTTTTGAGCAAAAGCCCCATTCCATATAAGATCTAATAGGAGATTAGTAAAGTGAAATATTATATGATTGTATTTAGTATAAATTTTCTTTATATTATGTTATGCATTCATGAAGAATATATGTATTGATATGATGTTTTCTTTAGTTTGTAAGGCAAGACTTGTGGTTGGGACTGATTAAGTTTGCCAATAGGTAGCTCAAATTCACCATCATCATTTTGGTAATTTCGAATGGGATTGTTATTTTTGTTAACTCCTTAATTTTTATTTATAAATTTATTTTATGAATTTGTGGTTTGCTTGTCAAATTCAGATTTTTGAAAACTAGACCTTTACATTTTGTTGCCCAATTATGTATATTTGACTTTCTACATTTTCTATGTTTTATGGTATTTACAAATTTGATTTATACTCCAATTCATATGATCTATATTCAAGTGGATTTTATCTCCTTTTTGAAACTTTCTCTTTCTCTTTCTTCTTAATTTTGAAGGTATTAATTTAGCACATATGCTCATTAGTCTTGCACATTTGATTCACTAGACTTGCACATTTATTCGCTAGAACTATACATTTGATAGATATAGTTGTCCATTTTGTTTTGACTCATTTTTTTTTTAGAGAGTGTTATCTTTGAAATTTGGATAGGCTTGGACTCACCATTTGGTACTAGCAAATATGTGCAAATTTTTTTATGCATCCAAGATATAAAATTGAGAATACAAATGGATTGTGTATGAAACATTACTTGCTCTCATTTATATTTTATCTCATTTTTAAATTCAATATGGAATAATAAAGAAATATTCCTACTATAGAATAGATCCCATCTCATTTTCTACAAGTGATTGAAAAAGTGTTTTCATGGTACTCACATTGTGTCTAGATCCCAAGCTGTTATGAAAGTATCCAATTTTGTTGCCTTCATTTTCCATGGGCTTACTTTTACAAAGATATCTTCTTTTAATTTTAAAATTTTTTCCATTGGAGAAGTTATCACTCTAAGGGAAATAATGAAAAGTGATTGTTTCCTCTGAGATGTTATAGAAAAGGAAAATGTGAAAGCTAGTGCTTAACTTGAAGTGACATGTTAAGAGTGCTAAATTAACAAGTTATCATAAGGTCCCCATCTAAGATTGTCTAGATATTTAAGTATCTCACCCTCAAATGTATATTTGGTGATCCCACAATAGTGAGTTTCTCTTTCACCCATAAAGAGAGAATTTGTTACAAATAAAATTGCACTACACAACGCTAAGTCTAGGGTGGGAGGGATGGGAGTTAAATTGGTTATGACCAAATCATAATATGAAACCATAAAAAAATTATTATATTTGAAAAATTAAATGAAATTCCAAGAAGATAACACCATAACAAAAAAGAAAAATATTTTTTTTATTGCACAAACCTAGTTATGGGAAAATGTTGGTGGTGATAAAACCTACAAGATGATGAATTAGCACATATAAAACTCCATTAAAGGTACATTGAAAAATTCACATGCACTTAGTAACTTGCCTGGAGCTCACTATTCTGTTATAATAAGGGAAACAACCCTAATTAGAAAAAGAGTACAATTACAACTAGGACAAAAACCAACAATTTACTATGGACCAGAATCCACTGAATTGAACCACTCAAAAGCCCCAAATATACCAATATAGTTCATTCTAAGCACAAAATTAGTTATACCACTTCTTAATAAACTCTAATTTATTCTTTGATCCAAACCCACATCATATCGTCCTCTTACATGTTCACATTAATCCATAGATATAGCAAAGTCACACATGATTTCAATTACCTAATACCAAAAAAAATTACATCAAGCAATGTGATTCCATAAGTGTCATCTAGCACACACATATAATGCATTTTAATATAAATTTCTTAGAAATATGCAATACTATAGGGAGGGAGATAGGGTGAATTAGTATTGCAATACCTTTACAACAACTAATTATTTCCAATATTAACCATAAGAAAACATAAATGAAAAAAATATGAAAAAAAGTAAAGTACAAAATAACAAGAAAATCATATTAAAATGATTTGTTTTTTAGGAAACCCTAACCAATGGAGAATCTTGGTGGAGATGGTACCCACAACAATGAACCAATTTGAAGTTCTCTATTAGGATATTTGACCCTTTTAGAAGTCTTTGCATACATGTTGTACATGATTCCTTATGAGAGGAATAGACCTTGTTAGAGGTCTAAATCCTATCAGGAGTTTTAATAAAAAGGATCTCACCGAGCTTAGAAATATATAGATCTATACAACAAGCAATTGATAAAATACTAAAATGACTTTGATTTATTTTCTAACTCATATGCTCTATATTCATGTGGATTTTATCTCCTTTTTGAAACATTCTCTTACTATTTCTTTTTAATTTTGTAGGTATTAATTTAGCACATATGCTCATTAGTCTTGCATATTTGATTCACTAGACTTGTACATTTATTCACTAGAAATATACTTTTGATAGATATAGTTGTCCATTTTAATTTGACTCATTTTATTTTTTTAGTGTTATCTTTGAAATTTGGATTGTCTTGGATTAACCATTTGGTACTAGCAAATATGTGTAACTTTTTTCATGCATTGAAGATATAAAATTGAGAATACAAATGGATTGTGTATGAAACATTACTTGCTCTCATTTATATTTTATCTCATTTTCAAATTTAATATGGAATAATAAAGATATATTCCTACTATGGAATAGATCTCATCTCACTTTCTACAAGTGATTGAAAAAGTGTTTTGCAAGTGTTTTGCATAGTACTCACATTGTGTTTAGATCCCAAGATGTTATGAAAGTATCTAGTTTTTCTGCCTTCATTTTCCATGGGCTTACTTTAAAAAAAATCTTCTTTTAATTTTAATAGTTTTTTCATTGGAGAAGTTATCAATCTAGGGAAAATAATGAAAAATGATTTTTTCTTTTGGGATGTTATAGAAAAGGAAATGGTGAAATCTAGTGCTTAACTTGAAATGACATATTAAGAGTGCTAAATTAACAAGTTATCATAAGGTCCTTATCTAGGATTGTCTAGATATTTAAGTGTCTCATCCTCAGATGTATATTTGGTGATCCCACAATACTGAGTTTCCCTTTCACTCATAAAGAGTGAATTTGTTATGAATAAAAATGCACTACACAACACTAAGTCTAGGGTGGGAGGAATGGGAGTTGAATTAGTTGTGACCAAAGCATAATATGAACCCATAAAAAATTTATCATATTTGAAAAATTAAATGAAATGCAAAGAAGATAACACCATAAAAAAAAGAAAAATATTTTTTATTAAACAAAACCTAGTTATGAGAAAAATGTTGGTGAGGATTAAAACCTAGAAGATGATGAATTAGCACATATAAAACTCCATTAAAGGTACATTTACAAACTCACATGCACTTAGGAACTTGCCTAGATCTCACTACTCTATTATAATAGGGGAAACAACCCTAATTAGAAAAGGAGTACAATTACAACTAGGACAAAAACCAACAATTTACTATGGACTAGAATCCATTGAAATGAACTGCTCAAAAGCCCAAATATAGCAATATAGTTCATTCAAAGCACAAAATTAGTCATACCTCTTCTTAATAAGCTCTAATTTATTCTTTGATCCAACACACATCATATTGTCCTCTTACACATTCACATTAATCCATATATATAGTGAAGTCACATATGATTTCAATTACCTAATATCAAAAAAAGTTACATCAAGCAATGCAATTCCATAAGTGTCATCTAGCACACATATATAATGCATTACAATATAAATTTGTTAGAAATATGCAATACTATAAGGAGGGAGGTAGGGTGAATTAGTATTGCAATACCTTTACACCAACTAATTATTTCCAATACTAACCATAGGAAACCATAAATGAATAAAATAAAAAGTAAAGTACAAAATAAAAAGAAAATCATATTATAATGGTTTTTTTTTTAGGAAGCCCTGACCAAGGGAGATCTTTGGTAGGGATGGTACCCACAACAATGCACCAATTTGAAGTTCTTTATTAGGAAATTTGACCCTTTTAGAAGTCTTTACATACATTTGGTACATGATTTCTTATGAGAGGAGTAGACCTTGTTAGAGGCTTGAATCTTATCAGGAGTTGTAATAAAAAGAATCTCAAAAATATATAGATCTATACAACAAGTAATAGATAAAATGCTAAAATTACTATAATGGTATCTACTATATCTAGTTAGTCCTTTGTCAATCTCAAGTCTGATTCTTCCTATGCAAAAATTTTATATATAACCATCAAAATATCATCATACCATCATACATAAAGTTTTTATTACATGTGCACACACACACACACACAATAGCACAAATCATCAAATTATCATTATTATACAACCTTCTAATTATTTTGTCTAGTCAACCTTAGAGATGATTCATGTAGATAATTTTCCAAAAATTGTTACCACAACTTGCTAATTGAGGGTTAATATCTAGGATGACATCCCTAAATTTGCAAGAAATTAAATTGAAAAGAAACTTAAATTCCCTAGGCTAAATGTCCAATTTCTATCTCTTATTCTGAACTCTATTATGCTATCTTAACTTCACATTAATAAATTATCTAACCAAAACATATGTTAACTAGCATATTAACTTTGGAAAACATATATAAATCACATAAATATTCTATAATATCAATATCCAAAATTATAGCTAATAATATTAATTTTTATAAGCTTGTTGATCAAAACATGATTCAAGAGCATCTTTGGCCTATGGACAATCTTGCATTAACCAAAAATATTACTTTGTTATCTTTACCAATTTTTTGTTCATGGAACAGTCATTTCTGCTCATGATTTCAAATTGTGTGTGATTCACATCTTAAAGTGGACCCTTTTAGCGTGAATGCTGATGATACTACATTGGAAGAATATCCTAAAAAATTGAAGAGTATTGATATGTTGCATTTTTCATTGATGTCAACATAGCAGTAATTTTGTAAAGACTAGAAGAAAAATTGTTAGAGATCTTATGATGCATGAAAGGTGAGGAAGTTTTAGATGATGTGAACTAGAGGACATGTTCCTAAGGTTGTCCTAATAATGTGGTTAGGAGGACTAAGTCTGAGTCAATGGTGTACGAAAGTTACACTTGATTTACTGAAAGTAGTGTGGAAAAAGAAGATTGGAAAACATAGTTATGATGATCTATCACTATCCTTCATTTGAGATGCAATGAAGAGATGTGTAGTCACATAGTGATAAAGGAAAATTGTGTGATGATGTCAGAATGTGCAAAATATTGTTTCACATGTGTTAAGTTTTGTATAGACTGTGAGCTAATAGTACTATTGTAATTGTGAAATAATTAATTATTCTTTTAATTAATTAGGGAAGCCTCAAGGCCAACTCAAGGAATTTTTATGAAAATAAGGTATAAAGGAAAGTTGTTTTCCTTATTTGAAAGGGATCTTGTAAAAGAAGATCAAGTGGAATACAAAGTATTAGGAGAAGAATACTTGTTGAGTACATGTAAGTGATCCAATGGATCATTGGATGCATAGTATGAGATCTGGTTACAAGACCTAAAGGATCAGAAGTCTGGTCGATAGGACAAAGACAAAGGAAGTAAATTTTAGTTCTATTATTCTACAAGGAATAATATAGAGATCATTTAGACAGTGGGCTCTTTGATCTTAACCTTGAAGTTGTTTAGGCAATGGGTCCAGTTATCTTCCACAACTCCTAACAGGGTTGGAATCTCCTAACAAGGATTTAAAGTCTCCTAATAGGGAATAATATGTATTGAATGTTGTAATAGACTCCTAATAGGGTCTGTCATCTAATAAGAAATATTTATATTAATACATCATCTTGTGGGTACCATCCCCACCAAGGTTTTCCCTCTTATCAAGGGTTTCCCTAGTTAACATATATGGTGTTAATTATGTATGAGTATCTTGTTGTAGTTTCAGTTTATATTACTTACATGGTTAAGTTTGTTTAATGTTAATGTAAGTGATGATAGTTGGATAACTGATTCACACCCCCCCTCTCCCACCCCAATTATATCAATAGACTATATATTCTAACAATTGGTATCAAAGCTTTAGATCTTTGAAGATAAGGCTTAACAACTTTGGGAGATCAATGACAAACATATTTAGTAAAGATAGTCCTAGATTCGATGGGGCCAACTATGATAATCGGAAGGAGAAGATGAAGACTCATTTATTGTGCATGGATCTGGGCTATTACATCTTGACAAAGAGTGAGAAGACAATTGTGGATGAAGACAATCTTGAGGAATTCAATGAAGTAGAAAGATATCTATTCATACATGTGTAACATGAGAGCCAGAGAATGAATACAATTAGGTAAAGATATTTCAAACTTCTCATGAAATTTGGAAAGCATTAGAAGTTACTTTTGAAGGTGATGATCACGCAAAAAGAATGAGATTGCAAAATTGGATTTGCATATTTCAAGATGCTAAGATGATGGAAAGTGAATCTATAAGAATCTATGTAGGTATGATAATAGAAACTATTGTAGGAATCTATTCTCTTGGTGGAAATAAATAAGAAGATGAGGTTATATGAAAGATCTTGAAAAATTTAACACCACCATTCAAGAAAACAACTCTGATGATTTAGCTAGTTATGCCCTGCACCAAAGATTCCATAAAGGAAACATTGCCCAGAAGATTAGAATCTGTAGAAGTAGAAATGAGATAGTTTGGAGAATTAGGTAGAGTTGAGACAGCTTTTAGTGCTCTGAACATTCAATCTAATCTATCAAGAAGTGAAAGAACAAGAGGATACTTTGCTAGTAGTAGCAGATCTGAAGAAGATAAGAAGATTGAAGAAGGAATAACCCTTCTAGTAAGAAGACAGAATGATGATATGAAAATCTTTAAATGTTGGACTTGTGATGAATATGGTTAGTATGCACCTAAATGTCCTAAAATAGAGAAAAAGTTTAGAGGAAAATTTAATCCTAGAAGAGGTAAGGATAGAAATTGTTTCTTAATGAAGACAAATAATCTGATGAAAGATAATAGAGTGAAAGTGATGATGAATTAGGATTTGTGGCTATCAAGGAAGATGATCTTGATAGAGAAATAAAAGGAGAGAGAGCTCTAGTTACCTAAGTTGAGAAGAAATCAAGTTGAATAATTGATAGTGGATGTTCACATTAAATGACTGGTGATATGAACAAATTTGTTAAGTTCTGAAATCATGCTAGAGGTATTGTTAGAGTTGGGAACAATGTAGCCTATCATATTACATGAATTGGATCTATTACTCTTGATGGTAAAACTAACATTGATGATGTTTAGTTTGTTGATGTTTTGAAACCTAATTTCTTAAGTGTTGGAAAGTTGGCACAAAAGGAATATGTGTTGCAGTTCACAAAAAAGACTTTCATTATCAAAGACAAAGATGGTAAGCTAATGGTACTGGAACTAGATCTAGAGGTACTACATTTCAGTTGAATCCTACTAAAATATCATGTTTGGTTGTGAAGGTTTACAACAATTGGTTATGCAATAGAAGGTTTGGTCATATAAACCTTGATAATATTGTGAAAGTTAGTAGTATATTTGTAGTGAGAGATCTCCCTAAGATTATTAAGCCTACTAATGTTATTTGCAAGGAATGTATTTTGGCTAAGCAGAGGAAAGTGTATGTTCCTAGCAAGAAGTTCTCTACAGTAGAGAAATTGGAGATTGTTCACACAGATCTAAGTGGTCCTACAAGAACTAGAGGACTCTATGGAGAAAGTTACTTTATGATTTTTGTTAATTGTTTCACTAGGATGATGTGGGTAGCATTTCTTAAAGAGAAGTTTGAAGCCTTTGAGAAATTTAAGATATTTAAGAATAGAGTTGAAAATGAATATGGTGTAAAGATTAAATGTTTGAAATTAGATAGAGGAGGAGAGTTCACCTCTAGAGAGTTCAACATATTCTGTGAAGAGAATGGAATCAAAAGATAGTTATCTTCACTTAGAACATTTGAACATAATGGGATTGCTAAAAGAAGGAACAAGTTAGTAGAATAAGCAACAAGATCAATGTTATTTGAGAATGATGTCTCAAAGACATTTTGGAGAGAAGTACTTAACACTACAATATATACTCTAAACAAAGTATAGATCATAAACAATTTGAGAAAGACACCCTATGAGTTATGGTTTGGTCATTCACCATCAGTCAAATATTTTAGAATATTTTGAAGTAAGTGTTACATAAAGAGAGATTATGACAATGGTAAGTTTGACCCTAGAAGCAATGAAGGTATGTTTCTAGATTACTCATTGAAAAATATATTTTATAGATGTTACAAATATAGAACTAAGACAATAGTTGAGTGCACAAATGTAAGGATTGATGAAAAGTTTGGTACTAAAGAGAAGATGGTAGATTATAGCTTTGATGAAAAAGAGGATAATCTAGAATTGTTAGGCAAAATTTTGAAGTTCTTTTTGAGACTAATAATAACTTGTAGAAAAATGTATCTATTGAGCATAGAGAATAACATAGAATTGAACCTAGAGAAGAGATAAGAGTTGAGATATCAACTCCTACTTCCAATAGAAGCATGCCAAAGAATCATTGTAGTGCCTTCCCTTGTTTACCTTTTTTTGGACACATTGTTGCTATTATTGTCAGACTATGTTAGACTAGGTTTATGTGGATGGATTAGTAACATTGTTTCGAGACTATCAGACATTATGTTATGGATTCAGTTGATATATGATGAGATTAATATTTAGATTCTACATTTCATGTATGCATGATGATTATTACATTGCTTTCAGTTATTGATGATGATTAGTTAGATGGTTTATTATCTCATGTGTTTTATTATGGATACTTACCCCATACTTGCATGTGTATGGTGTGCATGTTTGTTCTTATTGTATGGCATTTCTGATATGGTTAAGGAAGGGAGTCATAGTCACCTACTAGTCGAGATCTACACGATGCACCACTTCCCGCCATTGCCTATTTAGCTTAGCATTATATATGTATTGTATGTACATGCATGGTTCTTATGCAGGTTGCAGGTACCGGGTATCGACTTCCCTGAATTGCCAAGATGAGCGTACCCTATTACACTATCTCAATGATAAGAGAAGGGAGATAAATTCTCAAGTCCAAATCCCAAACCCTTAACCCATTATCCTAGAAAGGAAAGGAGAAGTATCTAGATATTTCACCCATTGAATGTGTCGGATGACATAATTCGTGATTTTTAACCCTTTAGACTGACTTTGTATGGATTGTTCTATGATGGGTTTTCATATTTTATCTTGGAGGTCTATGGTGAATTTTCTATTTATTAAGTCTTAATGAATAGAATTAATTAACAAATTAATTATTTGGAGAATTAATATAATATCATGATCTTTGATATTTTGATTATAATTAATTAAATGAGAATTAATTGAGAAAAAGAATTAAATAAAAGTAATTAATTGAAAATTAATAATAATAATAAAATAATGATAATGTAATAAATAAATAATAATAATAAAAGTTATAAAAATTAAAATGAAAGTTATAAAAATTAAAATAAAAGTTATAAGCTTGCCTAGGAGTTAACGCACCTTTTTATTTCTCATATGTCAACAACATGGGGGTTAGCACACAAATTAAAACACATGGTGTCTACAACCTTATGACTCATCTAGAAGGTTGGAAAAAGGTTGCGCTTAGTTGTCTACACCTTCTAGTTGTTTCTAGAGACATTCTAGGTGCTTCGTGAGAGTCCTTTATATTTGGGCACTCTTAGAGGCTTAGAGAGAGCATTTTGGGGAGCATTTTTGGAGCATTGGAGAACTCAAGAACGTGGGAGAAGGAAGGAGATTTCTCTTCAATTTTTGAGGAGAAGCGAATTAGCATCAGAATTCGGCTAGATTCATGTTATTTTGCTTATGCTATTTTTGCATCCCATACTTCCTATCTTCTTCATGTCTTCTATATGCTTTTTGAAGGTTTTCCTATTTTGGTTGTATGCATTTTTCAATATGGGTAGTTAAAATTTATTTTTGAAAACCTTATATGCATAGATTTGAAGAGATTACAGGGCTTGGGTTTAAATTATAGCCAAATCCATTAGAAAATGTATTGAGTAAATTTGGAGAACAAATATTTTATGGATTTCTTAAAATTGAAAGCCTTTAAAATTGTGTAGATATAGACATGTTTATACATACATACATACATACATACATACATACATACATATATATATATATATATATATATATATATATATATACATATATATATGTATATATGTATATATATATATACATATATATACATATATATATATATATACACACATATATATACATATATATGTATATATATATGTATATATATATATATATATACATATATACATATATATACATATATATATATGTATATATATGTATATATATGTATATATATATATATATAAAATTAAAAATCAAATATAGAATTGCAGTCAAAAATTTCCATTAAAATTTTGAATTTCATTTCGCATCTATGAAATATGATTCTGAAAATGTTATAAAGAAAGTTTATATATATTTGGGTGGGGCAGATTGCATTTTCCCCCCTGTACCCCATGCCTTTAATGGTCGTTGGGTACCTGCTTATGCAGCGTACCTATGATAGTGTACTTAAAACATCAGTCACAGGGTGCCTGCATAAGCAGGGTACTCGCGACGGTAGTCACGTTGTGATAGTCGTTTGATACGATAGTGATCTTTTTAAAATTTGATTATTAGTTTTTTTTTAAAAGAAAAAAATGTATGTCATTCGATTTTATATTTCATTTTTTATAAAATGTTAATATTAATAATTATATATATATATTTATGTACGTATGTATATATATATTTACATACATACATACATACATACATACATACATATGTATGTATGTATATAAGTTATTAGTAATTAATAATCATCATAATTTGATAAATGATTAGAATTAAAGGATGATCTTTTATAATAATGAATTAATATATAGATTTAATTAATTAATTTGGATTATGAAGAAAAGATGTTTATGAAATTAATTGGTAAATTTTCATGTCAAAATTTATGATTTAAATTTAATGGGGGACGTTTGCAAATAACGTTCATATAAACAAAATATTATTTTAATAATTGGAAGATCGATTTTTAGCGCTATAAGGGAAAACCTTTATTTACCCAAACATATACATGGGTTAGAAAAAACATGTAAAACATTCCTCCATTCAATATCTAAAATTGGAAATGGAAACTGATACCTCCACACATTTTTCAACTATGTAATTTTAGCAAACCAAAACATGTGCTTGCATTGTGTATTGTCTATGCTTCTGTTTTGGGTTTTGAGTTGACCAACGTTGACCAATTATAGGACATCTACTAGAGGCTCAGGGGTTATGATTGTGATGTCATGATGATGTTTTAATTCCAATCTTTATGAACCTAACCATGGTTATGTGATGGAATGCTCTATGTAATGTTGTAATTATTGATTGTTATTGTTTTCTAGTATTCTTGATTCTTATGTATGAGACACTTGACCTAATCATTTTGAGTCATCGATCAGTTGTCCTTGGTTTACTTTCCAGTTGCCATGATGGGACTGAAATGTTGATTTATGATGTCATGTTGTGACATTTTTTGACTCGACCATTTTGGGGTCTTCGATCAGTATGATTTTGAGATACATTGTGGTTATTGAGAACCAATGATTATTATGATTATTAGTGATACCTTCAGTTGCCAATAGAGAACTATTGTGGTCATGATTGTCTATTATGCTTTTCAGTTGACTCATGGATATTTGATGTTTATATTGTGGATTATCTTTTGTGATTTTGAGATTTATGATTCCATGAGCTTAGGGTAGGTTATCTGCTTGTAGTGTCGGGAAGTGGCTTGCAATGGGGGTCGGGGCCCTAAGGGGCTGCCAGGGTAATTCATTGTAAGTTGTTTTAATAAGTGAAAACATTCACACCTAATACTAACTAAATGAACCTAAAAAGATAATTGTTTGTTCTCGCCCATGCCTCGAGTGCTAGTATAGATTAGGATGAGAGTAGAGAGAATGCTTGGTTGCGACCTTGCATTCCATAGTATGCCTTGTCAGTATGAGAGGATACTAGTGGCTACATGAGGATTAGTATGGACCTATGGAGTTGTAAGCTAACTACTAGGGTAACTTCTACATGATATATGCGATGACACTTTCCCGCTTGCATAGTAGGTTTCCTACATGTCATTGTGTGCCTCTAGGATTAGATGTCAATTTGTGATTGGAACCTTTGAGTTAGTATACTTTTAGGGTTCTTGGATTTATAGAAATTTATGCTATGTGATTTGGATAGCCTGTGAGATTATCTCCTCAGCATGGTGGGAGTGGACCATTTAGGTTCCACACAGTTGGGTGGTAGTGTTTTTCCACTCTTATAATTTGAGATCTGTTTGAGACATCATGGTTGATGCATCCTTTATGATTGTGGATATGTATCCTTTCATTAATGATTAACATATGTTAGATGATGTTATTTTATGCTTATTAAATTACTTTCTGCATATGATGTAGTATGTATAGGTGTGACATTCCTACCATGTTAATACCGATGATCTCTTTGATGATTTGGAATGTTACACATGGAGAGATGGCTAGGACCCACGATGGTCTAATGATGCTATTTATGGTTGGGAGGAACCGTGCACTTGGATATTTATGTTTGATTACTTATGGTTATCTCTCATGATGATGTATCATGTATGATGTATGGTTTCATTTATGTTGCTGCCTCATGGATTAGATTTATAATGATGATATACTTAATTTCACATATGTACATTCTTTTAAGCCTATCATACCTTGTGACATGTACAGTGGATGATTGAGCATTCGGAAATATAATTTACAAACATTGGACTCATCATTATTATTTCATGTGGTTGTTGTATTAGATGGATTCAATAATGTTAGTTGATTTAGATGTAATTCAAAGTTAAGGGATCCTTAAAGAATGTAACCTGTTATGTATGTTATGTTTACTTTTAGATGGACATTGCTATTGCTTCTATTATTGTGTATAAGTCATAAGCGGTATTTACTTTTATGTGTAAAAAAAAAAAAAAATGCTACCAAACTTAGTGAAATTTTAGGTTAATTCTTTGGATCCCTTGGCGGGGCATTACAATCATTCCCTAGAGTAGATAAATGGGAGAAATGATAAGAGTGTGATGACAAGAAATAGAGTTAATGAGGAATTGTGTCTACTTTCTCAAGTAGAACCTAAAAGAATAGATGAGGCATGTAAGGATGATCACTAGATGCAAGCAATGAAAGAAAAACTAGATCAGATTGTAAAGAATGAGACATGGGAATTAGTTCCTAGACCTAAGGACAAAATTATTATAGGAACCAAGTGGGTACTCAAAAATAAAAGGAATGATCAAGGAGAGGTTGTGAGAAAAAAGGCCAGACATTTTTGCAAAGGTTACTCACAACAAGAAGGAATAGATTATGAAGAAACATATGCTTTTATGGAAAGAATTGAAGTATTAAGGATGTTCTTGTCTTATGTAGCAAGCAAGAATTTCAAGGTTTTTGAAATGGATGTCAAGTAAATTTTTCTGAATGGAGAACTTGAAGAAGAAGTCTACATTGAGTAACCTAATGGATTCCCTTTGACAGAAGATAAAGATTTTTTATGCAGACTAAAGAAAGCACTATATGGTCTGAGGCAAGCACCTAAAACTTGGTATGCAAGGTTGGATCTAGGTATTTGCTTAAGATTGGATTTATCAAAGGTACAATAGATGATAATTTGTATTTGAGGAAAATTGATGATGGTTTATTTATCATTCTAATATTTGTGGATGACATAATATTTGGAGGAAATGATAAAGAAAGTGATAAGTTTTCTGAAGAGATGAAAAATGAATTTGAAATGAGCATGATAGGAGAAACAAATTTTTTTCTAGGATTACAAATTGCATAGAACAGAGATAGGATATTTATCTCACAAACCAAGTATCTAAAAGACTTGTTGAAAATATATGGTTTAGAAAGTTGCAAACTTGTTAGTACACCCATGATAACCAATCACAAGTTATCTAGCAAATATAAAACACCTATAGTTGAGAAAAAAAATTATAGATCTATGATTGGAGGATTGCAATATCTAGCTCGCACCAGACTAGATTTAGAAAATTCTCTTGGGATTATATAGCAAGATTTCAAGATGATACTAAAGAGTATCATCATGCACCAGTAAAGAGGATATTTAGATAGTTGAAGGGTACATCTAATAATGGAATTTGGTATGACAGATCAAGTGATTTTATTTTGTGTGCATATACTGATGCAAAGTGAGCAGGTAGTATACATGGCAGAAAGAGCACCAGTGGTGGAGAATTCTTTTTTGGAGGAACATTTGTTTATTGGTTGATAAAGAAACAAGACTATATTTCTCAAAGTACAACTGAGGCAGAGTATGTTGTAGTAGCAAATAACTGTAATCAAGTTGTGTGGATGAAAAAAGTGTTAAAGGATATTGGGATTGAGTTTACAAAGCCTATTATCATTTACTATGGTAACACAAGTAAAGTAAGTATGTCTAAGAATCTAGTATTGCATTCTAAGATAAAGCACATATCCATTAAGTATCATGTTTTGAGAGAAAAAGTAGTTGAAAAGGAAATAAGGTTGGAGTATGTAAATACCAAATATTAGATTGTATATATCTTTATGAATCCTTTTCCTAAAGATACTTTTGAGTATCTAAGAGGTATGCTAGGGGTTATGCCCCGGCTTAATTTAGAGTAGATGATGCAAGGAGTGTATCAGTCCAGTGGTATAGAGCTCTATGGTTAGACTGGACTAAATGTTGATGCTTCCTAAATGGGGGAGTATCTAGTATGTACTAAGTCATGGAGGACTCTTGGTAATTGGTATTGAACAATGTCTTTGAACACTCAAGCCAGACGATGATTTGAGTAGCTAACTAACAATTGCTATGTAAAAATTGGTATTGTGATTGACACCTTTGACATTGATGTCAATGGGGGAGAGATATGCATCAAAAACATCTCCTAAGGCATGGGGGAGAATATGTATGAGAAGAACTCCTAAGCAATGGGAGAGAGATATCTTTTTAAGGAGATTTAGAAAGATTCATGTATTGATGCATGAATATGTACCTGATGCATTGTGAGTTGTTTAGTGTAAACAACTGTTGTTGATCCTAAGAAGAAGAATATGAATAGAGAAGTGTTCCAAAGAATTTAAGACTTGATTGATGTAGAGGATTTGAGAAGATGAGAACAACACTAGCACCAAAAGAGTATTGTTTAGTATTCTTAGAACTTAGAAGTTTTTTGTCTATCTTGCCATCAATGCCAAAGGGGGAGATTGTTAGCATGAATGTTGATGATAGTACATTTGGGGAGGGTATGTTCAGGATCATGGTCAACTAAGTGGTAGTGAAAAACTAGCAAATTAGGGTTATGTTAACTTGACATATAATTTTAAAGTAGTTATGGGCTTTATATTGAGAATTTGTAAGAAAAGAATCTGTAGAAAATTGAATTTAATTTCTAAAATAATAGGCCTTATCTAGAGGAAAAATTATTTGATTTAAAAAATTTTTGGATTTTAATGCAATACTACAAAAATTTCAAGGCAAAAATAAAAAGTAAATGTATGTCTAACTAGCTTAATAAAAATAAAATGATAATATTTTTAAATTTAATTATAGATAATGAAAAGTAGACTCATGTTTAGATCTAACACATATTTTTGGGTATTTTTATTCCAAATAAATAATTAAATATGAATTTTCTACTAGAACTTTTCTAGAATGAAAAAACTTCCATGTTTGACCACCTTAACTAGTTGAAAACTTTACAAAATTGATTAATTATTTTTTCTTATACTAGGTGAAGCATAGAATGTGACACAAATTTTGGATTTCAAAAATGTTATACCATTTCAAAGTTATAGCTATTTTTCAATAAGTATGTCAATCAACAATTTATATACATCTTTATTAAAAATTAACTAATAAATACTATCGAACTCGAAATTTGACAATTATATCGATGGAATCTTGGGAGTGTTATAAAAAAACTCTTTTTGTTTCATTGAATTTCGATGAAAAAATATTTTTAGATGGCTACTCGAAGTCTAAATGTCACTGGAACCTGTCTCAAAAAATGGTAGCCAAATTTTTTCCCAAAGATCCATAGCCCAAATTTTGGAGGGAAACAAAAATTTGGGAAGTGTGGACATAGCCCAAATTTTGAAGGGAAACCAAAATTTGGGAATTGTGGACATCATTATTATTATTGACTATTATTAATATATATGATTATTATGATTATTATTATTAAATATAATATAGTAATATATTTGATTATTATTATTATATAATCTACTAATATTATTATTATATTAAGATATATAGTATTATATCATTATTAAATATAATATTTTCATGAAATGTGTCAAAAGGGGTCATAGGTTATCCTATGACCCCTTTCAACCCATTCTAACAAACCAAATAGGTCCCTAGGGGTCCTAGGAACCCTAGGGACATATGTTTTCATGAATTGCATTGAAAGGGGTCATAGGTTATCCCATGAGCCCTCTCAACCCACTCGATCAAACCAAATAGGTCCCTAGGGGTCCTGGGACCCCAAGGGACATATGTTGTAATGAAGTGCTTTAAAAGGGGTCATATGTTATCCTATGATCCCTTTTAACCCATTCAAACAAACCAAATAGGTCCCTAGGGGAACATATGTTGTCATGAAATGCATCAAAAGGGGTCAAAGCTTATCCTATGACCCCTTTTGACCCATTTAAACAAATCAAATAGGTCCCTAGGGGTTCTAGGACCCCTAGGGAGACATGTTGTCATGAAATGAGTCAAAAGGGGTCATAGGTTGAATGGGTTGAAAGGGGTCATAAGATAACCTATGACCCCTTTTGACACATTTCATGACACCATATGTGTCCCTCATAGGATGACCTATGACCCCTTTCGATGGTTTACTTCCTTGAGGTTACAGGTTTGATCCCCCTTCATAGTGGAGAATGGCTTTTGGCTAGTTTCCCTTACGAGACCTTTGTACCATGTACCTACTCCACTGGCCTAGGGTATAGGTTTGGACTTTGCCTAAAAAATTTAATCCACCACTTCTAGGTGAGTTGGTTTGTGCCTTGAGGTTTACTTCCTTGAGGTCATAGGTTTGATTCCCCTTCGTAGTGGAGCATAGCTTTGGGCTAGTTTCCCTTACAGGTCCTTTGTGCCACATGCTTGCTCCATTGGTTTGAGGTATAGGTCTAGACTTTTCCTAAAAGTTTTTGCTACCACTTGTAGGTGAATTGCTTTGTGTCTTAAGGTTTACTTCCTTGAGGTCACAGGTTTGATTCCCCTTTGTAGTGGAGAATGGCTTTGGGCTAGTTTCCCTTATGAGATCTTTGTGCCACATAGCTCTAGACTTTACCTAAAAGTTTTAAGCTACCACTTTTAGGTGATTTGGTTTGTATGTTGAGGTTTACTTCCTTGAGGTCATAGGTTTGATTCCCCTTCATAGTGGAGAATGACTTTGGGTTAGTTTTCCTTATGGGACCTTTGTACCATGTACCGAATCCACTAGCCTAGGGTATAGGTATGGACTTTGCCTAAATTTTCTAGTTTACTTCCTTAAGGTCATAGGTTTGATTCCCCTTTGTAGTGGAAAATGGCTTTGGGCCATTTTTCCTTATGGGATCTTTGTGCCACATACCTACTCCGCTAGCCAAGGGTATAGTTCTAGACTTTGCCTAAAAGTTTTAAGTTGCCACTTGTAGGTGAGTTGGTTTGTATGTTGAGGTTTACTTCCTTAAGGTTACAGGTTCGATTCTCCTTTATAGTGGAGAATAGCTTTGGGATAGTTTTCCTTACAGGACCTTTGTGTCATGTACCTTCTCGGCTAGCCTAGGGTATAGGTCTAGAATTTGCCTAAAGTTTTGCCACCACTTGTAGGTGATTTGGTTTGTGTCTTGAGGTTTACTTTCTTGAGGTCACAGGTTTGATTCCCCTTCATAGTGGAGAATGGCTTTGGGCCAATTTCCCTTATAGGACCTTTGTGCCACATACCTACTCTGCTAGCATGGGGTAAAGGTCTGGACTTTGCCTAAAATTTTTAATGGAGTTGCCACTTGTAGGTGAGCTAGTTTATGTCTTGGCATTTACTTCCTTGAGGTCATAGGTTTGATTCCCCTTTGTAGTGGAGAACGTATTTGGGCCAATTTCCCTTATGGAACATTTGTGCCACATACCTGCTTCTCTAGCCTAGGGTATAGGTCTGGACTTTGTCTAAAAGTTTTAATTTTTTGAATATTGGAATTTTTGAAGATGGAAATTTGTGCAAGAGCTAGAGTAGGACCAGGAGTTGGAAGTTGAGGATTTGCAGGGAAAGGTATAGGTCCAAGGGTTGGTGCAAGATATAGGATAGGAACTTGTGGATTTTTAGGGACAGGTATAGGTGCAAAAGCTTCTTCCATTATAGGGGCAGAAGTGGGTTTTGGTGTAGGATCTGAAATACGATCATCTAGACATGGAAACAATTGCAGTACTGGGTCACAACAGTACCCTATAGGGAAAAAAATTCTCTAACATCTTTTCTTCTACACCCATTATATAACCTATTGTAAGACCTTGTTCTGATTTGCATTTCCAACAATGCACTTTTATGAAAATAATAGTGGTTGCTTTATACATAAGGGTGTGAAGTTGATCTTTAATGGAAAAAAAATTGTTCAACTGACCAAACCCTTTTTTGCAAATCCACAATTTCATGTTTATCATAATCCTAGCTTGCATTTAAGGATTTGGTCTGATGCTACAATGGTGGCTTCTTCCAAGGAAATTGCAAATCAATCCTAGCTCCTCTTAGCTTTGTCGACATTTGAAATAGGGGAATCCTCCAATCAATATTTTCTTTTCCCTCCACATGATCCACATGAAAATTCTTTTGGGCAGGGGATAAAAATTCAAAATTTCTTAACATTCCTCCCTATCCACTAGGTTGGAGGAGTAGGGGTGCTTTCCAACTTGACAAATTTAGGAAGCCTGGACTAAAGGACTATTGGTGTTGACCAAATAAATAGCTTGTCTTCAATATTTGTGAAGGTCACCTACCTGAGCTAACATATATTGTGAATGATGAGACAAAGAAAGAGCCTCTACCTTCAAATGAGTTAGGTGGATTTTTTGGTACTAAATCAAAGCAAGCAGATAATGCACTTGTTCCTATAATTACAACTCCTACCCCTCCCAAGATCACTAACCCAAAAAAGACTCATCAAATTTGGCAAAAGAAGTAGATTCAAAGTGCATTCTTGTAGGGGCTAAATGACCATTTCCTTAATCCTATGACAATCACACTACCAACTCATTTGTTACAACACTCTATTGGTCTTCTCTATCAAACTACACTTACAAGTAAGTTTACTTGTTCCTCACTTTCATTTTCTGATATTAAGCAATGGGCATTTTCTTCTTGGTCTAGGCTAAAATAAATTTTCTACTTAGATAAGGAATCCAAATTTTATGTTGCCATTTTCTCATCCAAGGAGGTTAGGGATTCTGTCCACAAGCAAGAAGGCTAGTTTTGTCAGGGTTTTGGACTCTTCACTATGGTTTGGGCCCCAAATTTCAAGCCTTAACATGCAGATATTTATTTCTTCCCATTTTGAATCTCATTTCCACTGCTACCACTTGATTATAAAGATCCACAAATTGTTCAATTTTTTTGTAACAAAATTGGGATTTTTTTGAAACATGATCGTATCCCTATTAACTGCCCACATCTGGATGTCAGAGTTTTCCTCCTTATAGACACGACGAAAAGTCTCCCTACTCAATTCATGATCAAATCTCAATGGGGCCTATGGAACTAGTCCATTAAGGTTTAGTAGAGGTCACTATGCAAAAATTTCAACATATACTGGGTCATTTTAATTCCCAATGTCAAGAATTAGTGCTTGGTTCTATAGAAGTTTGTCCAAATTTCAATTCTGACCCAATGTTGTGCACTTTTAAATGGGCTTTAGATTCCCATAAGGGCCATAATTTCATGTTTCCCCTTGTCTCTTCTAGATATTTTTTTATTTACGAATACTTCTAAGTTGTCAAGTTATTAATTTTCCCTTATGCTTCAGCCAATTTTTCCCTTTATTTAGAATCTTCTGCTTGGTAAAATAGGATGTGACTCTTTTCCCTCATTTTCACTTGGTTCCTCTTTTCCGATCTCTAAGGTTCTAAGGTAGAAGCATTTTTATGTTGAGATCCCCTTCATCCTTTTCTATTCTATGGGGTATGTTCATTAAGTCTCAATTTGTTTATTTCTAAGCTCAACAGACCAATGATCAGATCCTTGTAGTGATTGAATATCATTTTTGAATAGAAAAGGAAGAAGAAATTCTTTTAGAGCATCAGAAGTCCACTTTAATTTATGTCTTGCTTAAAGATTTACAATTTTGGAAAAATCGGTCTTCTTTTAAAAATTTGAATAATTGTCAAATCATAGTTCAGGAAAATTCACAAGAAGTACAATATATGGATAATAATAAATCTTCCTTTCATGAGGATTCTTTGGGTTTAGAAGATTGTATCTACAATAAAATTCAAAATGTGATAGTTTATTTAGATTATCAGTGTATGAATGTCCATCTTGATGAATCTGAGAGTATTAATGCTCACTTTATCAAGGAGTTTGATGTTTTTTTGTAGTTGGACTATTTGATCACCATCAAATCCTCTCAAATGCCCAATCCCCTTCCCAATGTCAATAGGCCCCTAAAACACACAAATCCAGAGGTAGACCTAAAGGTTCCAAGACTAAAATTGAAATAATAGTAGGTATTCAGACTACTTTGGATGATATTTTTTTTGTTACCAAGCAAGTGACAAGGAGAAGAAAAGATTCTCCTTGTCTGCAATGAATATTAACTCTTGTAATGTTAGAGGCATCAATGTCTCTGAAAAAAGACATAGGATCAAGCAACTAGTTGATTCAATGAATGTAGATATTATCTTCTTATAAGAAACTAAGTTATTTGATGACACATCTATTAAGACACTTGCTAGATGGCCTAAGTGGTCTTCCTTGCATTCTCCTAGGATTGGTGCATCTAGTGGTCTTTCTATTCTTTGGAATCCCCAAACTATTTAGGGCCAACTCATTCAACAACACCTCAATTGGAAAATTCTTAAGATGTCTTATTTTGACCTTTCTTTTATTCTTATTAATGTTTTTGGGCCTTCCTCAATGCAAGATAAACTAAAAGTTTGGAATAGTATCACTCACTTGATTGAAACCCAAGATTCTCATAATGTTATTCTTGGGGGAGATTTTAATGCAATTTTGAATCAATAAGAGATAGATGAAGGGATCTTCCCACCAATTAAAAACATTCATGACTTCTCTCATTTTATGAAAAGCAATAATTTAATGGATATTCATCCTACTCAAGGATCATTTACCCGGACAAATAGGAGAGCTAGGTTTGCACAAATTGTTGTTCACTTGGATAGGTTTCTCCTTTCTCAAGAATTGAAATTATAAAACTTCCATATTAAGTTAGAGATTTTGTCTTTTCTAGGTTCAAATAACTTTCCAATCTCTATTTCTCTTACTCAGGATTCTAATGGGGCCAACAATCAGGCAAAATCTTCCTTCAAATTTGGAAGGATGTGGCTTCACTATACTCACTTCCTTCAGTTGATTAAATAGTTGTGGGTTAGTGCACCCTTTGTTCATGGCTCCAAGATGCATCAATTTTCCAACAAACTAAAGTATATCAAAGTACTTATTAATAATTGGATTCATTGTGCTTTCAAGAATGTCTTTCAACAAAAAGAGGTTGTTAAAGCATAGTTAAATGATATATACAAAAATATCATTCAAATTGGCATGAATAATGATATATATCATAAGTAGAAGAGCCTTCAAATTGAATGGGATGAATTGTGTAGTAGGAAAGAAGAATATTGGAGACAAAAGTCCAGGGAATTGTGGCTTCAACAAGATGATAAGAATACTAAATACTTTCATGCCTCAACCAAACAAAAGAGTGCTACTAAAAAAATATTTCAAATTCAGGATGCTTCTTCAGGAATTATCTTAACCAATGCACAACATATTAGGGATGTAGGTGTTAACTTCTTCAAAAATATTCTTGCTTCTATAGAATATCCAACACCTTTAGACTCTCAAGTGAATGAGCTTCTTGAGGCTATTGCAATAATGGTGTCTCCTTCATAAATTCTATGCTTATGAATCCCTTTTCCATTCAAGAGATTCATAAGGTTGTCTTCTCATTCCCACCAGAAAAAGATCCAGGTCCTAATGGGTTTACTACTCTCTTCTACCAAAGTTGTTGGGACACCATTGGTCGGGACTTGTTTACTGCTATTAAGGAATCTAGGAAAAATAGATCTCTACTAAAATCCTTCAACAATACCAATATTGCATTGATCCCAAAATCTATGGAGTTTAAAATTTTGCAGATTTTCAACCCATCTCTTTGTGTAATCTTACATATAATATTGACACCAAAGCCATCTATTTGTGATTGCAACATCTTATTCCAAGCATTATCTATCTCAAGAAAGGTGGTTTTGTTTAGGGTAAGGAAACTATGGAGGGTGCTTTGGTTGCTCATGAAGTCCTTCATTCCATTAATTTTTATCAATCTCCAAATTTTTTGATCAAACTTGATATGATGAAAACATATGAAAATTTTTGTTGGACTTTCCTTTTTCAAGTTCTTTACAAAATGGGTGTTTTGAAAACCTAGTGTAAAATGGATTAAAGGATGTATTTCCAGAGCTTTATTCTCAATTATCATCAATTTGAAAGCTTCTAGTTTCTTTTCTTCTACACAAGTTGTTAAACAAGGTGATCCATTATCTCTAGTTCTATTCATCCTTATGGCTTAAGCTTTTAGTAGGACCATTAAACTTCATAACTCACTTGGAAAATGGAAGGGTGTGCACATTCATGGTGCTTCTTTATCTGTTAACCACTCCTTATTTGTTAATGATACACTTCTTTTTGGTGGCTTTCACATTTTAGAGGCTAGGCAAATTAAGCAAATTTTGAAGTTATACTCTAATGTCTTTGGGCAGAAAATTAAACCTCAAAAATAAAAATAAATTCTCTTCAACACTAACAAAGTTATTTCTAACAGAATTGTGCAAATTTTGGGATTTTATGAGAACTTTCTAACTTTTAATTAGCTTGGAATTCCTTTTTTTATGGGATAAAATGAGATGAGTTATTGGACTTCTATCATTTATAGAATTAAAAGTAGAGTTGTTACATGGAAAGTTAGATGGTTCTCTTTATCAGACATAATTCTTCTCATTAAATCAGAACTTGCAGCCATTCCAAATTACTATCTTGCTATCCTTAAAACTCCAACCTCATTCATCTTACAAATTAAAAAATTGATTAGAGGCTTCCTTTGGATGCGTAATATGTTGGATGATAAGAAAAATCCTCTTATTTCTCTTTAGGACATGACACATACTCTTGCTATTGGAGGTGCACGTGTTCATGATTTATCAAATAGGAATGTTGTATTTGGCAGTAAATTAGCTTGGCAAATGTATACCATGTCTCACTCTTTTCAAATGTGTTATGTAATGATGAACTTGAAACAAGTGATCACCTTTTCATGAGGTATCCTTTTGCTTATCAATGATGGACCTTTGTTCTATGCAAATTAAGATCATTTACCCTTGTTCAAAATAATATCTAGGATATCTTCCAAGCATGGCTAATCATCCATCATCGCACCTTGTTTTTAGGGTTATGGAAGTGCTCCCCGATATTAGTCATATGGGCTATTTGATGGGAAAAAAATAAGTAGATATTCAAAAAAGTCTTTTCTACTATTGATAAGGTGCTTGAAGGTATTGAAAAGTCAATTGTGAAAGTAACAAGTGCAAGTCTTAGTAGATGCAAGATCAATTCTATTATTACTCATTGGGACACCAACATTCTACATGAATGGAAAACACTTTTTATTCCTATGGGTGGGGGATTAACTAGTAAATTAAAACCTAAAGCAGACAATTCTGATGTGCACTGGTATCCTCCCAATTCAAGGTATGTGAAGATCAATTTTGATGGTGCCTCTAGAGGAGATCTAGATAAATCAGGGTTGGGGCATGTATTCATGATTGTAATGGGAAAATGTTAGCATTTACAACTGCCCCCTTACCGGAGGGTACTAACAATCTTGCAAAAACTCAAGCCTTGTTTGTTGGTCTAGTTCTTGCCAAAGAAGGTAATTTTCAACATTGCACATTGAAGGTGACTCCTAGGTAATCATTAATGCTTATATTAAAAGGTAGACATTCTCTTGGAAACTTAAGTATCCTCTTTCAAATTTGGAATTTATTAGATTAGTATCAAGATATATGTATTTTGCATAGTCTATGGGAGGGAAATCAAGTTTTTGATTTCTATTCAAATCTAGGATGTGATGGCATTATGATCTCCACTCTTCAGTTGTCCTCAATCCTTGATAAATACAAGGAGTTACAATTATTGATTACCTCAAATATTGTTAAATGCCATTCTTGATTACTTTTTATTGGGCTCATGTGTCATGATGACTTTATTTCTCTCACAATCAAGATTTTCAGCTATAACCATCAAGTTCTTGTCATACAGTTGCCATAATCATACTTTATGTGCCTTGGATGGATACATGGTTTACTTCATTGGGCTTGTGGTAAATTCTTTATCTAATGTTGTTTCATTTCACATAGATATTTTTCTTTCATATCCCTTGAGCGTGTTGGTTTTTGATGGAATTTATTTCACACAAGAGTTGAAATTTTCTTTTGTCACACATCTTATTTATTTCTATCAAGCTTTTGGTTTCAGTGCTTTTTATTGTCAGTGGCTTAGAATTGTTCTTTAACATGGAGGCCTATGTCAAGTGTGACTCTTGCTCTCAGTTCCATAGATGAATTCTACCAAAAACTATTGGTTTTGGCTCCAGCCAAATGTGGATGAAACTGTTCTCCCTTTGCATGTCGCTGATTCTGATATAGATACCATATTTTGTGTTCATTCAACTTCTATTTGATAGGCAATCAGACATGTTATTGGGGATGATATTATCTCCTCTTCCTCTAGGAATTTCCTATTTTCATTCAACATGGTGTCAATCTTTCTATCAAATGCAATGAATTTATTACAGTTTGTCTCTCTTTTGGAGATGCTTGTTACTAAGGTAGTTCTTCATAAATTTTTGGGAGATCATAAATTAAAGGTTGCAATGCAACATTATGACTTGTGGGTGGGTAATGCTCTGGTGGGTGGTCTACTCTCATGGTCCTAACACATGCAGAAGCATGATTTTATGGAAAATTATGAGGTCCTTCAAAAATTGTTTGAAAAATAGAGCCCCCATTTCATGAAGAATACTTTGCAAGTTACTGCGAGGGCATTGGGCTTCTAACTAGATGAGTGGGCTAAGCGCATAGGTCATGCTATCTTGGACTTGTTGGAGCTTCCAAATAATGTTATCTCACCATCATCTAGTCTCTAGATTATGTCTTGGCTGACCCCTGCCTCTTAGCATTAGTTTGAGTAATTACAAGATGTTCACCTTTCTAAATCAGAGGAGCTAAATTTGGCTTCAAGTGTATTGAGGGTTTGTCCCTCCACTGATCTTCCCTACTCAAACTGGCTTCTCTCTACTCAAGATGCCCTGGTATCTCTATCCTATTGGTTGCAACTCACGAGTTAGGTTGGGAACCCTCTTCTTTGCCCTTATCCAAATCTAGCTGGGGATGTGAAACCCATGATGTGGTTTCTTAGGCCCCATTTGATAAGTTTGAATATGTAGCAATGGAGGAGTGAGATTTAATTCCTTTCAATTTGTCAAATTTTGAAATTTTGATAATTCTTGATCATTGTTCGATTTTGTTTTTGGAGGAAGTATTGGCTCCAAATTGTAAACAAGAAACTTATATTCCATCAATATGGTATTTTGTAAATATCAATGTTTCTAAACTTTTTTACTCAACAAAGATTCTCAGTTTTCTTACTGATTCTTTCTCGACTGAGCTTTTGAATCATTTTTTTAAAAATATATATATTTAGTGGCTTGTCCACTTTTTCCAAAAAATAATAATAATCATATATTACTATATTATATTTTATAATAATAATCATAACTACCCCACCAAAGACACTTAGGGGCAGTGTTGGCAACCCTGTGGTTGAAGGGATTAGTCTCGCTCCAAGCTTGCCCCATAAAGGGAACCTACTGGGCTTGGGATGTAGGGACACACTTTGATACCAAAAAGAAATTAAAAAATAATAATCATAATAATAATTATATATTACTATATTATATTTAATTACAATAACATTCACATATATTACTATATTATATTTAATAAAATACTAATATATAATAATATACAATTTTCTTCACATTGCCCACACTTGCCAAATTTTGAGTTCCCTCCAAAATATTGGCATACTTTTTCCAAAATATTCTGTCACTATAGACTCAAAAATCACATTTTTTGGGGTCTATTTTCACAGGTTTGAAAAAAATAAAATTCTTGGGGCCCATACAATAAAAAAATTGCTATAATAAATGATTAGGTGTCTGGTATTGTTGTCTAAATGGGGAGTAGTAGTCATCAAAAGGCTAAACACAAAAGGAAGGTATTGAATGATGACATTATAGTATATAGGGAAAGGGATAAGGTAAATCACTAAAGGAAGAGACAAGGTATGTTAAATGTGAATCAAGTTGAAAATGTATTGATCAAAGGTGAAATAATAGAGTCAGATAATGAATATGTATAGTTGGATAATGAAAATGTTTCAATTTATAATGATAATGTTAGGATTGAAAATTTAGTGAATGAAAATTTGGAGAATGAAAATTTACCAGTTCATAATCTAAATTGCATGATTGACCATGTGAAAGATGGAAATGCATAGGAACGTTACATATCTCCTAATTATAATCAACATGAAGGTCCTAAAACACCAAAATGGATAATTGAAATTGATGAAATGATTATTACCATTTAGAAGGAAAAAAATCACAAATAATCATTTGGTTATGGGCTTCAAGACTGTATAAGATGTTTTTTGACAACAAGACAGTGGTGGAGCAAAGACAACTTTTTATGAACTTATTAAAGATGCAAAATATGAGACCTATGCTTTCCAAATTGAAGATTCATGTTAATAAAAAATTGGAAAGAAATCTCATTATTACATGAAGAATCTTTTTAGTGCTCTCAATAGCATTTGGGAAAAACAACAGGAAGAGGGATAAGCAAGCTTCTCGAAGGGTTATTACAACCTCTTTGGTATGTCATCATTTGAGAAATGGTAGATATATGAGAAAAACTTGTATTGACTCGAACCTAAATCATACTACTTTGAAAAATGCACCTAGTAAACGAGAGAGAATTGATGATCCTCTTCAAAATGAAACATGTATTTTTGGTGAGAGACTCCCACATTTTGATAAGAAGCTATTTAATAATTTGAAGGAAGAAATTACACAGTTTTGACAATCTAGCTCAAGAGTATCACCCAATGCTAAAGATGTGTTGAAGCTAAGAATTGGTATCAAAGACTGCACACCATATCCTAAGCAATATTTGGAGGTAAGTCAAACTATGTTGTTCAAATAATTTAGAGAGAGTCATCCAAGATTGCATATATCATAAATTGATTTTGAATCTTTGAAGCCATTTTATTATGTACCACTTAAAATTTGAAATACATGTTGTTGCAAATATCATGTCAATTTTTCATGTTGATTTTTCTATGCACCATGAACTATTATACTCCATCCATTCTACTTTGCATAGTAAAGAAATGTTGAAGAATTGTGGTGCTAGTGGGCTTCCAAAATTATCAAGAGACTTGCTAGATCAATTTTTATATCATAGATTTGATGGTTGTTTCTTTTATAGAAATGCTTGCTTAAAGGAGAAGTGTTCAAAATGCAATGGCTTATCCAAGTTTGACACATGTTTCCATGAGGGGTGTGAACAAGATCTTGGGAGGACAATAGTAAAAAAAATGGTATATGAAATAGTGAAATACACATTGAAGAGTTGGGGTGAGGGCTCTAGATCTAAATTGGTTTTAAAAGAAATTAGCGTGGCTATTTTTATTTCAGATTTCAAGAAAAATCATTTCTACAAGTATGAAAGACATAGTGATAGGTCCTAGTGGTTGGATCAAAACTTTAGAATGTGTAAGGAAAATTTTCCCATTGGCACTATTATAACAATTGTTGACTTTGTAGAGAACTACACATTACAACCTCAAATTGAGACACAATCTTAGTATTACAACTCCATTCATATTGCTTATTTTATCCACATATAGACATGCCTATAATAGTGTAGAAGATAATTCAAATATTATTAGAGAGTATCATTTTTACCATTTTTACACGAGTGATGATAGATCTCACTCTCAAGAGTTTTTGCAACATTGTTTTGAGAATTATTTTGATTTCTTATAGGAGCACGACATTGTTATGGATAGACATATCATTTGCTCAGATAATTGCACAAATCAATTCAAGAATGCTAGCATATTTTATTAGTTGTGTAGGATACAAATAGAGAGGGGGGTGCCTCATATTATGAATTTTTTGAGTCAGGTCATGGGAAAGGGGAATATGATGGTGCAAGAGCATGTGTGAAGAGAGCTCTAGTTAAGGTGCAATATAAGATTTTAGGAGTAGAGCTTCTTGATGCTCATAGCATTGTTGACTAGTGTAGCTCAACAATATCATAGGGGGGCTCTTGATTTAGTACTATGTAGGTTCTTTTGGTCAATTAAGGAAGGGTCCATAGGTGATAGATTAGATTGTGCTACAATTAGAGGCTCTCAAAAATGCATTCATTCTAGAGCTCTGATTCTAGTATGTGGACCATTTCAAAATGAAAGCTAACTTTCTTTTGTCCTAGTTGTTTTCAATGTGATTAGGATCACTATGAGTCAATTGAGTGGGTCGACACATGGGCTCCAAACTATCTTACTCCATTATCTATCATACCCTCTAGCATAAATGATGACACAGAAAGTTCACTTGAGCATAACCATCTATTGAATCTTCTTCAACCAGGGCATGTCTTTACATTAGTTGCACCACAGGGGAATGATGAGATTATTGGTTGGCATGTTGTGTAGGAGGTAAACAAAAGCTTGTACAACTGATTATAGATGATGATGCATTCACATATCCTACTGGTTCAATTGGTGTTGCTAGAGCATAGCTATGAACATACATGCTTGGAAGAAATGGAATTCCTATATTTGAAAACTATAAGAAGCACAAAAAAATTCTCATATATTCACATCTTATTATACCAACAAATGTGACGTTGTTGAAGCATCAAGGAAGACCAAAAGTAAAAGAACCTTTTACTATTACTAATGTTGATCATGAAGCCCTATTAGAGACCCTAAAATAGAGAGAGGACCCTGTAGGAACATGGGAAAGGGGAATATGATGGTGCAGGGGCATGTGTGAAGAGAGCTCTAGTTAAGGAGCAATTGAAGATTTTAGGAGCAGAGCTTCTTGATGCTTGTAGCATTATTGATTGGTGTAGTTCAACATTATCATAGGGGGGAATCTTGATTCAATATTACATAGGTTCTTTTGGTTGGTTGAGGAAGGGTCCGCAGGTGATAGATCAGATTGTGCTATAGTTAGAAACTCATCAAAAATACATTTGTTCTAGAGCTTTGATTCTAGTACATGGACCATTTCAACATGAAAGCTAGCTTTTTTTTGTCCTAGTTGTTTTCAATGTGATTGGGATCACTATGAGTTGAGTGATTGGGTGGAGACGTGGGCTCCAAATTATCTTACCACATTATCTATCATACACTCTATCCGAAATGATGACATAGAAAGTTCACTTGAGCATAACCATCTATCAAATCTTCTTCAGCTAGGGCATGTCTTTGCATTGGTTGCACCATAGGGGAATGATGAGAAATTAGATTATTGGTTAGCACATTGCATAAGAGGTAAGCAAAATCTTGTACAACTAATCAAAGATGATGATGGGTTCACATATCCTACTAGTTTTGTTGTTGTTGCTAGAACATAGCTGTGAACATACATGCTTAGAAGGAATGGAATTCTTACATTCGAAGACTATCAAAAGCAAAAAACAATTCTCATATATTCACATCTTATTATAGAAACAAATATGAAGTTGTTGAAGCATCAAGGAAGACCAAAAGTAAATGAACTTTTTACTATTACTAATGTTGATCATGAAGCCCTATTAGAGACACTAAAATAGAGAGAGGACCATATAGGAACACTTGACTAGGTATATTTACTTCTTATGTTCTTTTGTTCTTAATGATTCGGTGAACCAATGATTATCTTGTTTGATAATAAAAAGTTACTAATATTTTTTATGATATTATAATGTAGGTATATCATGAAGAGTAGTCATGCATGAAGATAAAAAACTAAATAAGGAGAAGAATGAGAAAAATCTATTCTATTTTTGACACTATGATTTTTAATAATAGTGTATTTATGTAATAATGATGAAACACTTGAGATATTGAAAATGTAAACTTATTTATTTAATGTAAGAAAAAAAGATGTTTTTACTTAATGCAAGTTATGTGGAGGGACCTAAAATATGATAATTTTAATATTTACTAACACCAAACTTGCACTATGCCTAATGCCAAAAAAGGGAAAGAGGTAAAAAAAAAAAAAAAATTTAACTTAATACTAACCCTAGTGACACCCTTCTTCTGAAAATGACAAGCCTCCATCATTTGCAACCACCTTGTACCAAAGAGTCTCAAAGGTGCTCTAAGTGTGTTTCAAGGTCAATCTTCTGAGGGTCATAACTCAAAGCTCATGGGGGATATCGATGAAATGTTGAATCTTACAGGATGTTCATGTCAAGGCCTAAAAAACCTATCTCAATTTTGAGAGATCACATTCCATTTGGATTCTGCACAACAATCTTGCTCGATGCCAAAACTCATTGTGTGCCGTAGTTCATAGGTGCATTGCTGTGTAACTTTGAAACTATTAATCTTGGCATCAAATTGTCAATGTCATTAGCTCTGGATAGCTGTGTGAATCCTAGTGATACCCTTGTTCTAGCTACTAAGAGACTCCATTATTTGTAGCCACATTGTACTAAAGAGTCTCCAAGGTGCTCTAAGTGCATTTTGAGGTTGATCTTTCAAGGGTTGTAACTTAGAGTTCGTGGGGTCTATTGATGAAATGTCAAATGTTATAGGATGTTCATGCAAAGAGATATAATAACCTATCTTGTTTTCAAGAGATCACATTCTATTTGGATTTGGTACAACAATATCACTCGGTACCAGAACTTGTAGTGTACCTCAGTTCATATGTGCATCACTACATAACTTTGAAATTATTAATATTGGCATCAAATGGTTAGTGCCATTAGCTCTAGATGGGAGGGTGAACCCTAGTGACACCCATTTTTTAGCCTTAGAGAGCCTCGATCATTCACAATCACCTCATACCAAAGAGTCTCTAAGGTACTCAAAGTGCATTTTTAAGGTTGATCTTCTGAGGGTCATAACTTAGAGCTTGTGGGGAATATCAATGAAATGTAAAATTATTTAGGATGGTCATGCAAAGGGCTACAATAACATATCTCATTACTTAGAGATCATTTTCCAGTTGGATTTGACACATTGATCTTGCTCGATGCCAAAACTTGCATCACTATGTAACTTTGAAACTTTTGATCTTGGTGTCCAATCGTTGATGCCATTAGCTTTGGATGGGCAATTAAACCCTAATGACACCTTTTTTATAGCCACTAAGAGTCTCCATCATTCATATCCACCTTGTATCAAAGAGTCTCCAAGGTGCTCTGAGTGCATTTTGAGGTTTATCTTTCAAGGGTTGTAACTCAAAGCTCATGGGGGCCATCAATGGAATGTCAAATGCTATTGGATAGTCATGTCAAGGCCTAAAATAACCTATCTAATTATTGAGATTTCATATTCTATTTGGATTTGACACAATGGTCTCACTTGGTTGCAAAATTCGTAGTGTGCCTCAGTTCATAGGTGCATCACAACGTAACTTTAAAACTATTGATCTTGGCATCAAATAATTAGGGCCATTACCTCTAGATGGGTGGGTGAACCTTAGTGTCACCCTTGTTCTAATTTCTAAGATTCTCCATCATTTGTGGCCACCTTGTACCAAAGAGTCTGTAAGGTGCTCTGAGTGCATTTCAAGGTTGATCTTCCGAGAGTCATAATTTAGAGCTCATGGGAGCTATCAATGAAATGTTGATTGATATAGGACAATCATTCCAAGGCCTAAAATAACCTATCTCATTTTTGAGAGATCACATTCGATTTGGATTTGGCACAATAATCTCGCTCAATGCCAAAACTCATAGTGTGCCTTAGTTCATAGGTGCATCATTGCACGATTTTGAAACTACTAATCTTGGTATCAAATTATCAACACCATTCACTTTGGATGGGTAGGTGAATCCTACTGACACCCTTATGTGCATTTTGAGGTCGACCTTCCGAGGGTTGAAACTTGGAAGTTGAAGGGGATATAGATTAAATGTTAAATGTTACAAGTTGTTCATGTCCAGGCCTACAATAAACTATCTCATTTTTTAGAGATCATATTTTGTTTGGATTCAACACAATGATCTCGCTTGATGCCAAAGCTCGCAGTGTGCTTTAGTTTATAGGTGCATCAATGCGTAACTTTGAAACCACTAATCTTGGCATCAAATTGTCAATGTCATTAGCTCCAAATGGGTAGGTGAACCCAAATGATACCCTTGTTCTAGTCAAAGAGATCCTCCATCATTTGTAAACACCCCATACTGAAGACTCTCCAAGGTGCTCTAAGTGCATTTCAAGGTCAATATTTTAAGGGTCTTAACTCAAAGCTAATGGGGATATCAATGAAATTTTGAATGAAATGAGATGTTTATTATATGGCCTACAATAATCTATGTCATTTTTGAGAGATCACATTCCATTTTGATTTGGCATAATGATCTCACTTGATGCCAAAACTTGTAGTGTGCCTCAGCTCATAGGTGCATCACTGCATAACTTTGTAACCATTGATCTTGGCATTAAATTGTTAGTGTGATTAGATCTAGATGGGTGGGTGAACCCTAGTGACACTCTTATTCCATCTATAGAGAGCCTCCATCATTCATAGCCACCCCATACTTAAGAGTATCCAATGTGCTCTAAGTGTGTTTTGATAGGTGAACCATAGTGACATCTTAAGGGATTGCAAAGATCATTTCAAATTAAAAATTTCATCAAAATTTGATAATAAAGTTAGTTAAAATGTTATTCATTATTCCATTTGAATCAAATATAACAAATATGATTAAAATGGATGATATTCCATAAACATGAACAATACACATGATCCACAATAAATAGAACAATACTATACTAAATTAATATGTATATCATTGTGTACATAAATGAAAAATATATATATCAAAATACATGTATCCATAGACAAATTACACAAATATATATATATATATATCAAAGTTCATCTATCCATAAAAAAATTACGCAAATATATATCAAAATACAAAGATCCATATATAAAATGTGGATGATCATGCCATCAGAATGTGTATAATATCAATGTTTCTACATACAATGTGGCATATGCCATCTCTACTAATTTATAATAATATTCATTCAAATCATTAAAAAATGCAAAAAAAAAAACTTACTTTTATCCGATACCCATTTGGAAATCCAATACTTCAATGGAGCACAACAATACAACTCAAAAAATGCAATGCAAAATATTTCTTGAATTTTTTTTAATTTTTAAATCTCTATTGTAGGTTTTGAGTGTCTGATTTTATATTGGATACCCAATATGAAATTAGATACCCAATTATGAATCAGATACCCAAAAAGGCTTGGCCCAAAATTTTTAGCCTTGGTATCAAGATAGGTAGAAAAAAGTCAGAGTGGATTTTGAAATGCTTTTAGACTGGGGTTTTCCCTCTGATCAAGGGCTTCCCTAGTTAACACATGTAGTGTTAATTATGTATGAGCATCTTGTTGTGGTTTCATTTTATATTATTCACATCATTAAGTTTTTTTAAGTTTAATGTAAGTGATGATATTTGGATAATTGATTAACAACCCCCCTCTTAGTTATATTAGTGGACTATATATTTTGACCCATCATTGATACATACCCTAAGTGTGTGTAATCTAATGTTCTTTCTGCATGGAACTGTGTGCATCTTTCTCCAATCTATTTTCTCTCTTGGTTCATTTGATGTATCATGGAGTTTCTTTCAACATAGTTTTTGATGATGACATAGAATATTGTACTCTTAAGGAGCATCTCTAGAATCATGTGTGGACCTATCATTGAGATCATAGATTCTCTTTTGGTCCTTTTTGGGTTCTTTTTTCAATCCTCCAAGGTAGGACCTTGTAGTTAATTTCATAATAGGATGACTTGTGGTGTTGATGAATATTTAAGGACTTGCATTAGATTTAGGTAAGTTTTAAGGAAGTTGAATGGTAAATTTTTAAGAAAATCTCAAGATAGTGGGATTGGAGCTCTAGGATTATAACTCTTTGTATTGGCCATAATGAGGAAGGCCTTACAACTTGGCATGTATAATTTATCATGTGAGCTATCTAAACTATCAGTATCTGTTCATCAAGAAAGTTGGTTCTTTTCTAGTAGATCATTGACAACTTTCGTGTGTACTCTTGGTGAGTAGTTAGGAGACTAGAATTAGTTCCTCTCCCCTACCTACCTTACATCAGGTGGCATTAGATCTTATTTTTATTTCCTTTTGAGTTTTAATCATAGAAAATCTTAATTGAATTGGTTGTAGGGTGGAAGATCTAAATTATGTCCTATAACTTGAAAAAGGTTGTGATTCTTGCATAAACTTATACTATCAAGATGGTTTGAGGTAGAATAAATTTAGATAATTCCATTATGGATATGTTGAGAGATCCTTGATAAGAGGTGTTCATCTTGAGGATGTTAGTAATTATTAATAATCAATACCTGGTCCTAATCATCAACCTAAAATTGACCAAGATGAGAAGATGCTTCTAAGAGTTTTATCTAGGGAAAACTCAAGACTTGTTGTTGAAGTTTCTTGTTACAATGGAAGGATTGAGAAAAAATTAGTTTTGAATTCGATCTTTGAAATGCATAAATTCCTTGAGCATGAAAGAAACCCTTATTACTGAAAGGTAAAAATAGTAGTCACCAAGTTGAATAGTAACACTTGACTTTAGCAAGATCAATTATAGACTAAAAGGTAGAAAGAGTAAAAGAAGAGATCAAGACATGTGAACAGATGATTGAAAAGGTGAAGAAGAAGTCCTTTCCTTACCAAGTTAATTTTTCAAGAAGAATGAAAAATTTAATACAAAAGGATATTGATTGTGAAAAAATATAGTAAGGAATTTTTATAAATGGACATCAGATATGGACATGTGGATGATTAGGTTGAGAAAGTGTCTAGATACCTAAACAGTTTAAAGACATCAATTTAGGATGAGATTATCTTTGTTAAGTTGAATGGTTTGGAATAATTATAAAAATACACCCTAAAGGCTAAGGATATTTTGGAAAATAAACATGATCAAAGATAATGAGGTAGAGATGGTACATTTCAAAGAATAATAGAAAGAGCCTATGGACAAAGTAGTAGATTTGAAAACATAATGCAAGACAAGGGTAAAACATAATGAAAAGAGGGGAATACTACTAAGAGAGCTAATTACTCTATAAGTAGCTATACTAGTTACTCTAAGAATGGCAATAATGGTAAGAGAGTGGAGAGATCTTGATGTAGGAACACTTTTTGCATGTGTGGAGAGGAAGGAAACCAAGCTTTTGAATGTACTATTTATTGGAAATTGGGCTAATATGTGAGTATGGAGATACATTAAGGTTGTCATTTATGGAAACATATTATCTATATTAACTCAGAAAGTTGTGGAGACACAATTTTGTTTTGAAGATCTAGAATTTATCTAAGTGTTGTGAAGACTAATTATCAGCAAAGACAACTTTTTGGTTTAGAAAGTTCACATATAGAAAATTGGCATGTGAACAATTGATGGAATATAAAATAGGGTATTATGATCCTATATGTCAAAGTGCAAATCATTATGAGTTGTACAGACATAGTTATTAATGATTTACTAGTTGTAGTCATGTACAGGTGGAACAAGTTACAATAAAGACAATCATAATTTTTGTTAAGGAATTATTTTGGTTTTCCAAAATAATTACTTAAGTAATTTAAAATGACATCTTAGATGTTAAATCTAACTTATAAAAAGTTAATTTTTTGTTTTGAAACGTGTATGAAGACATGAAGGCCAACAAGATAGAAAAGAAAGGTATAAAGGAAAGATTTGATTTTGCAAATTTATGTGATTTCTTTATAGATTGAAATATACATGATATATGATGAAAATTTATGTTAGAGTGGAAAAGGAAAATATATGGGAAGTTGTATACATAGAGCTACAAAGGAAAAATCAGATATTGCATATATCAACATTATCAAAAGGTTATTGTATCTATAGCATTTGTGTACACAATATATTATTGTAATTGAATGTTAGAGAAGTGGGATCATCCTTCATATCTTTAGTAATTTTAATACCAAAACCTAATAAGATTGAGGCTTCTAACAAGGCCTAGTCCTCTAATGAAGTCATAGGCACTATACATATGTGATAGACTACTAACAAGGTCAATATATTTCACAAGATACTTTTGATTAGCGGATCATTTCATGGACACTTATTGGAAAAAATTCCTCAATTGTATGTTACCATTGATGTTACAAAAATCTCAGTATTAACCAAGTAATGAAGAACTTGCAGTATTAACCATGCATATTTTAGTATTGACTAAGCAGTTGGGTAAAGAAGACATTTTAGTGTTAACCAAGTAGCTAGTTAATGAAGGATATCCTTTTTGCAATATTAATCGAGTGGTTGGGCATCAAAGGAGTTTCATTTTTATCTGAGCATTCAATCTCAATATTGACCAAATTTCATCAGAGTACAATTGACTAATTAATTAATTGATTGAGGCCAACTATTTGGATGTTTATTTGTTATTTGAAAGGGTATTCAAGCCAACTTGAGAGAGCTTATGATATATAATAAAGGTCAAGTTATGAGGATAAAGTGTACATGTGTAATATGGAATAATATGGATAGGTGAGCGAAGCCAGAGAAGAAAGTGTAGAAGATAAGTTACAAAGAATATTTTGACTAGTAAGTATCCAAAGGTCAATCTAGAAAAAAGATCTAAATCTGCAAAGGAAGTTTTTTCATAAATTGGGTCAAATTATTGTATCCTTCTAACCATTGTAGTAGTAAAGAACTCTCAATAGAGTTGACTTAATAATCATATTGTAAATCCTCTAACAAGTTCACATTTCAAGATTGAAGTGTTTGAAGACCTCTAACCAAGCCACTCCTAATAGGGTGATCTAAATACTATAAAAAGGTCATACTTAACAATATGTATTGTAACCTTTAATAGGGTTGGATCCTAACATGGCTCAATTTAGAAGAGTTAGAAATATTGTAACTAGTTGCATTGGCAGTTTTCCTAAATTGGGTTTCCATATTAAATCTTGGTGTCATTTATGTTCATGTTATTTTCTTTATGCTTTAAGTTTCTATAACTGAGTTACTAAATGTTAAAATAGATTAATAATCTCAAGATTTCTTTGTTGATTGAGTGATAATAATATCTTAGTTATGACTGAGTTAGACAGTATTGCATTATCAGTGAAAATTTTGATTTGACATCTAGGGATATGGAATTTTATTTGTGGTAGATTATTTACCCCTTCCCTCTTAGTTACTCTCTTCACAGCCAAAAATTGGTATCAAATAATTTGGTGTTTGTAGGAAAGTTTTCAAGGACCTAAGCTAAAGAGCAAGATGTTATATAGAAGGGAGATTCCCAAGCTTAACAAAGACAAATTTTCAGCATGGCAGGAATTGATGAAGCTACATCTATCAAGAATTGAAGATGTTTGTCTGTTATACTTGGGAAAAAAAATGTGCTACCACCTGAACCTATGACTATGGAATATATGAAAGAAGCAAAGTAATATAATATAATGATGATGGATATAGCTTCCTCTCATAACTACTTTTAATTTGATGAGGTTAAAGATTATCCTACTAGATTCAAAATGTGGGAAAAACTACAAAAAGTCTATGGAGGTAAAAAAAAAAGTGTGCAAATGTCCAAGGCCAAAAGCTTAAGAGGAAAGTTTGATTAAATAAAAATTAAAGAAGGTGAGAACATTGTCCAATATAGTGAAAGAATTAAAGAAAGTGTGAGCACAATTAGAGCTATAGGAGGAACAATAACTAATGAAATAGTGTTCAATAAGGTAATAAGAACTCTTCTTCCTATTTATGCAATTAGAGTTTCAATAATTCAAGAGATGAGATGCAATCCTAAAAATAATATAACCATGGATGCACTTGTGGGAAGATTAGCTTCTTTTTTTTTGGATAACATTGATAACTATGCTCCTAATCCTAACAAATTTGAATCTACTTTCAAAGCCAAACTAACTCTTGGTAGAAAAGGTGGAAACTAAAAAGGAAAATAGGTTGAGAGTGAAGAAGAAGATGAATTAGATGATGTCATTAAAGCCCTACTTACAAAAAGAGTATCAGAAGGGAAAGGAAAATTAAGAGAAAAACTTCCATTGATTTGTTTCTCATGTGAAGAGGGTGGTCATATTTCTGCAAGAAATCCAAAAAAAGAAGATAAAGATGAGAAAAGTAATAACAATTTCAAAGGAAAGAAATACTTCAAGATCTTCAAGGATTACAAAGACGAAGGTAAGAAATATTGTTACATTGCTAAAGATTATAATAGTGATGATAATGAAGAAGAAGTAGTTTTAAGGATGAATCAAATAATGAGAAAAATAAAAGGATGGAACTTATCTCTTATATTTGAAAAAAATGATACATGGATCATAGATAGTGGTTTGTCCCATAATATGACTATTGAAAAAACTAAGTGTGAACATTTAGAGCACTATGATGGTGGAAGTGTTAGATTTGGAAACAATGAACCATGCTATCTAAAAGGAAAAGGAATCATAACATTAACTGAAGGAATATAATATGAAAATATCTATTTGGTTGAAGGATTAAGATATAATATACTTAGTGTAGTACAACTAAACAATATAGGATATAAAATAAAATTAATGAATGGAAAATCTAAACTATTGGATGGAAAAGGAAAAGTGGTTGGGACTGGCAATTAGACAAAAGGAAACTTATTTTACCTAGATCTCAGTAAAAGTGCATTTTTTTTGCATAGATGGAGGAAAGTTGGCTATGAAATAATGGATGTGTCATGTTAATTTTGATAACCTAGTTACCATAAGAAAGAACAAAAGAATAAGTGGCATACCTTATCTAAAGAAATCTGAGATGGGCATGTGCAAACAATGTCAAATTGGAAAGATCAGTAAAAGAAGTTTCAAAAGTAAGTCCTCCAATTTTGAAGAAGTTTTAGAACTAGTTCATATAGGTTTTTGTGGACCAATAGGTATAGAAAACTACTGTGGAGACATATATTTTATTCTATTTGTTGATGAATATTGTAGGATGATGACTATAATATTTTTGAAAGATAAATATAATGCTTTTCAAAAGTTCAAATGGTATTTGGCTAGAATTGAGGAAGAAACAAGGAAGAATCTAAAATGCTTGAGATAAAATAGAGGAGAGTAATTCATCTCAATTTAATTCAATGAATTGAATGAAACAAGAATCAAAAGGCATGTATCAACACCTAGAACACTAGAGAAAAATAGAATAGAAGAAAGAAGAAATATATCCATCACAGAATTTGCAATAACACTAATGACTGAGAAGAATGTTGCACTTGAATACTAGAGAGAAGCAATCATTACAAAAATTAATACACTTAACTATGTGCAACTTAAGAAAGGTACAAAATAAAAACATTATGAATTATGGTATGGGTACAAGCCTAATCTTTGTTATCTCAAAGTATTTGGAAGAAAATGCTATATCTTGAAACATATAAGGAAAGAAAATATTGATGTTAAAAGTGATGAAGGTATATTCCTAGGTTACTCCAATAAAAGTAAGACATACAAATGTTTGAATACTACTACTTACAAAGTCATAGAAAGTGCACATGTGAAGATTGATTAGTTTGTAGAAAGAAGTAAAGAACAAAGCAACAAGGAGCCTAAAGACTACAAAAAGTTTGTGTACTAGGAGGAGGAACCTAAGAATTTACCAAAAATAGTTGAAGCCAATCAACAACAAATTGAACCTATAATATCATTGACAGTTCAACTTGAGTCATAGGAAATACAACTCGAGTTGCAAATACATGTAGTGAAACTTGAGTTAGAAGAAGTGTAACCTGAGTTATGGTCAAAGGAACCCAAGTTATAGTCATATTAGCCAGAGGAACCCAAGGAAAAGAAAGAAGATAATGAAGAACCAAGTGAACCAAGTTCAGAGTCAAGAAAAAAAGATCCAAGACTTGCAAAATATGTTAGAAGTCATCATGCACGTAAAACAATAATTGGAGGAGAGATAGATGGAATATTAACAAGAAATAAATTAAAAGGTACATGTTTTGTTAGTGAATTTGAACCTATATCTATAAAAGATGCATTATAAAATGATGGTTCAATAGAGGTAATGGATGAAGAAATCTAGCAAATATAAAAGAATAAAACTTGGTCTTTTGTACCTAGGCCTAAGGATAAGAATGTGATTGGTGCAAAATGGATATTTAGAAATAAGTTTAATGATAAAGGAGAAGTACATGGAACAAGGACATACTAGTATGAAAAGGTTATGTTCAAGAAGAAGGTATTGACTATGGAGAAATATTTTCTCGTATTGTAAGACACTAAGGAGTAAGAATAATTCTAGCACATGTAACACAAAAAAAATTCCACGTATATTAGATGGATGTAAAATCAACTTTCTCAAATGAAATCTCGGAAGAAGTCTATATTGAACAACCTAAAGGTTTCATTGATCCAAGCAAAAGAGACATGGTATGTAAACTTTACAAAGCTCTAAGAGCATGGTATGCAAGGCTATATGGATATTTGGTAAGAATTGGTTTTGAAAAGAAAAATGATAATAATAATTTTTATATTAAGAAGGACCACACGCCAAGATATTAATTGCAAAAATATACGTAGATGATATCATATTTGAAGGAAATGAGATGTAATGCAAGTCATTAGTTGAAGAAATGAGGAAATAATTTGAAACATCTATGTTTGAAGAGATTTTTTTTTTTTCTAGCTTAGAAGTCCATCAAAGAAGAAGGATGGCATATACATTACTCAATCAAAGTATGTTAGAGAAACATTGAAAGAATTTGGAATGGAAGATTCGAAACTAGTTGGAACACCCATGCCTATTGGACATAAAATTTTAAAGAATGATAATTGAAATGAGGTAAATTAGACTACCTGTAGATCAATGATTGGAAAACTTTAGTATGTGGTACACAATAGACCTAATATTGCATTGGCAGTTGGCATAGTTGCAAGGTTTTCTACAAATCCTAAGAATATCAAATGATGGTGGTAAAAATTAATTATGAGGTACCTAAAAGGAAATGAATAATATGGTTTATGGTATAAGAAAGGAGGAAATCTTGAGTTAAGAAACTTTACTAATTCAGATTGAGTAGGAAGAATTGATGATAGAAAAAGCACTAGTGGAGGTGCATTATTTCGTAGAAAAAGATTAGTATCTTGGACAAGAAAGAATCATAATTATATTTCTCAATCAATAGCAAAGGCAAAGTATTTTGCTGCAACAATCAATTATTTTAACATAATATAGATTAAACAATTACTATTAGGATTGAAGGAAGAAACCAAGGAACTAGTAGCTATCTATTATGTTAACAGAAGTGCAATCAATAAATCCAAAAACCCTGCAATACACACAAAGACAAAACATATTGCAATCAAGTATCATTTATGAAGGGAATTGGTTCAAGACAAAGAGGTGATCTTGGAATATGTGAATAACAAGGAGAAAATATATTTACTAAGGCTTTACCTAAGGATGCATTTATGTATCTAAGTGGTAAGCAAGGGGTTATTCCCCCATCTGATGCCTACTAAAGCAAAAGATAGTGATGTATCAACCAAGATCCATTAAAGATCTATCAAGTTGATGTAGATTATCACACTTCAGGTGTGAAATGTAGAGCATATTGCATATGAATAAGTAAAAGAAGTACATAATAACATTCAAGTTTGTATCATTTGGCATTTGATGTCAAAGAGAGAGAGTTTAGTGTTAACAAGGAAGAGTTGACGTCAAAGTGAAAGAGGGAGAGTTTTGTATCTTAGAAGAAAAATATTTAGATGATGCAATATACAAAAAAGAGGGAGAAAATGACAAAAATACATAGTAGAGTGTTGAAATATGTAAGATGGAGAATTCATGTAGAAGAAATTGAGACAAATCCAAGAAAAATCATTGAGGGAGTTGGTATGGATGAGAATCAAAATGAAACTAAGGATACTATCTAATTTCTAATAATATTATCATTATATGTTGACATGTTATGTTTCTATCAATGCCCAAGAGGGAAATGGTTGGAAATAATTATTCAAGTTGTATATTTGCATTGATGTTAATCAAATATCAGTATTAATTGAGCAATGAAGGACTAAAAATATTAACCAAGAATATTTAGTATTGATCAATTAATTAGGTAATGAAGATCATTTATTGTTAACTGAATAGTTGGTTAATGAAGGATATCTTGCTTGCAATTTAATCTGAGAGTTCAAACATCAAATGAATTCCAGTGTCAATCAAGTGTAAAATGTTAGTATTAATTGTGTGTTAGCATAATACAATTGTCTAATTAATTAACTTATTGAGACTAAATATTTGGATGTTTATTTGTTATTTGAAAGGGTATTTAAGATAAATTGACAAATCTTATGATATGTAAGAAAGGTCAAGTTGTGAGGATAAAGTGTACAAATGGAATGTGGAATAAGATGGATAAGTGTGCAAAGATAGAGTAGGAAAGTGTAGAAGATAAGATGAAAAGAATATTTTGATCAGTAAGGATCTAGAGGTCAATCTAGAACAAAGATTTAAATCTGCAAAGGAAGTTGCTTCATAAATTAGGTTAAATTGTTCTTACCTTCTAATCATTGTAGCACTGAAGAAATCTCTTAACAAAGTTGACTTAATAGTCATATAGTAAATCCTCTAACAAGGTGACATTTCAAGATTGAAGTGTTTGCAAACCTCTAACCATGCCACTCCTAATAGAGTGGTCTAAGTCCTCTAATAGGGTCATACTTAACAATATGTAATGTAACCTTTAATAAGATTGGCTCCTACATAGGGCTTACTTTAGAAGAGTGAAAAATATTATAACTAGTTGCATGGTGGTTTTCCCAAATTGGATTTCAACATTAAATCTTGGTGTCATCTATGTTCATATTATTATTTTTATTCTTTAAGTTTCTATAGCTCAATTAGTAAAGGTTAAAATAGACTAATAATCTCAAGGTTTCTTTGTTAACCAAGAAATAGTAATATCTTAGTTATAACCAATTTGGACAGTATTGTATTATTAGTGAAAATTTTGATTTGACATCTAGGGAGAGGGAATTGTTTTTGTGGTAATTGATTGATCTCTCTCCTCTCAATTACTATCTTCATTTCCAATAGTACCATCCCTATAGGGGTTTTCCCTTGGCCAAGATTACCCTAGTTAAAAAAAAATGGTTTTATGAGTTATAGATATCCATAATTGAGTAAAGTTTTATGAAATAATGATTCCCTCCCACCCCCCTTAGTATTTCCTATTTCTAATGGCAATTTTTGCAATAAGATTGGAGGTCATATAAATAATTATTTAGCATGTGAAGAAGTTATTGAATCATCCAATGGGATTGAGAGTGGTGTGAGCTTGATGATAAGAAGAATCTCGTGGAATGAGGAAACAAATAAAGGACTTATTTTGAGAAACAATTTGAACAAGACTATATGCAAAATTGAAGGAAAATGATGTGATTTGATCATTAAAAATGATAGTTTGGATTGGCATCTAAGGAGCTAGTAAACAAATTGCAATTGTAGAGATTGAGACACCCTAAGCCTTTTCATTTTTCTTGGATCTAAAATGAGCATAAGTTTCTCATAAGTTAACAATGCCTTATTGAATTCAAGACTGAGGATTATTATGATGAAGTTTTATGTGATATTATGCCTATGGACTATTGTCATATTCTACTAGTTAGACCTTGGTTGTTAATAACAATTATTGACAATGTTATACTCTTACCAAGCATTTCCAGTTAAAATCAAGTTTAGAAGATTCCAGTATTCACAAAGCCAAACTTTAGAAGAAGACAATTTTAGGAATTAATTTTTAAAATGAGTCAACTTGGTTATCAAAGTAGTTTAGTGTAAACCAAGCTAGGTCAATTAACAAGGAACTCAGTTGTAACTAAGTGACCTAGTTTTAGCCGACCTTCAACAGTTTAGTTTTATCCATTTTTTGGTTTATGAAAGTTGACTTAGTAGATGTTATTTGTTTGTTTAAAAGGGTATTCAAGTTGACTTGACATTGGATTTCATTTAAATATGAAAGGTTAAGCTATGGATTAAAATATGTGAAAGAAGTGAAGAAGATAAGATGTGAATAGTGAAGGATATCTAATTAAAATCAGAGTATCCAAGGAGATGCAAAGAAGATTCTAATCAAGGAGAATCTAGAGGTAAGCTAGACTAGTGATCTAAATCTACAAACTAGTTGCTTCATGAATCAAGTTAATCATTGTTACTCTCTAATAATTATAGGACTAAAGAAACATCTTAATAAACTTGACTTAGCAGTCATTTTGTAAATCCTCTAATCACGTGGCATTTCTAGATTGAAGTATCTTAAGACCTCTAACAAGGTCACTCCTAATAGGGTGATTTAAATCCTTTAACAAGATCACACATAAAAATGTGTTTTATAACCTTTAATAGGGTTGACTCCTAACAGGGCTCACTTTAGAAGAGTGAAAAGTTCTAACTAATTGGATTGGTGGTTTTCCCAAATTGGGTTTCCATGTTAAATCTTGGTGTCACATGTGTTCAATTTATTTTCTTATTGCCTTATCTTTTTTTAACTAAAGTTACTAAAGGATAATTATACACCTTAATATATCAAATTTCTTTGTTAACTAAATTGCAATGTATTTCTAGTTGTAATTAAGGTATGAGTTCAAAAGAAATTTGTGTTGACATCTAAGGGATCTGAAATTATTTGTGGTAACCAATTCACCTGTCCCCTTTCAGTTAATTCTCTTATATTTCCAACAATTGGTATTAGATATGTTGGTTCTTGTAGAAAAGGTTTCAAGGACCTAAACTAAAGATAAAAATGTCTTACAAAAGAGAGATTCCTAAGTTGAACAAAGATAACTTCAAAGCATGGTAGGAACTCATGAGGATGCATTTGGGAACCATTGGAGACATAGGCCTATAATTCTTAGGGAACCAATATTTTTCACTGCCTAATCATTTGATTGTCGATTAGATGGTAAATAAATAGAATCATAACACAATGATGATTGATATTACTTCTACTCTCAATTATGTTGAATTTTATGAAGTCAAAGATTTTCCTACTACTCATGAAATGTGGAACAAACTGCAATAGATCTATGGAAGAGACGAAAATGTGAGGAGAGACAAAGGAGAAATTTTGATAGGTCAATTTGATCAAATAAAGATGAGAGAAGATGAAAACATTGTAAAATATAGTAGTGATATAACTTTGGATGCACTAGCAAGAAGATTAATAACTTTTGAGTTGGATAACTTCGACAACTATCTTCATGGATCTTGCAACATAAAATTGACATTCAAAGAAAAAATAACCCTTGGTAGAATGGGAGGAAACTCAAAAGGAAAATAATGTGATAGTGAAGAAGACGAAGAATCTAATGATTATCTTGAAGAAATTGAAGACCTACTTTGAAGGATGTTGCCAAAAGGTAAAGGTAAATATATAGAAATTTTTTTATTGATTTGTATTTCTTGTGAAGAAGTTGGTCACATTGTTGCAAGGTGTCCAAACAAGGAAAGTAAAGGAGGAAAAAAATCTACCAAGTTCAAAGGAAAGAAAGATTTCAAAAACTACAAAGACTACAAAGACAAAGGTAAGAAATCTTTTTATAATGCTAAAGATTTTATTAGTGATAATGAAGATGAAATGGTATATATTGCTATTAAAGATGAATTATATGATGAGGATAATAAAACCATGACACTTATTTCTCATGTTAGTAAGAATGACACATAGATAATATATAGTGTTTGTTCTCATCACATGACTAGCAATAAAACTAATTTTGAACACTTGGAGTACTATGATGGTGGAAGTGCTAAATTTGGAAATAATGAACCATGTTATGTGAAGGGAAAAGGCTACATTGAATTGGCTGATGGAATCAGATGTGATAATGCCTACTGGGTTGAAGGAATGAGACACAATCTTCTAAGTCTAACACAACTAAAAAACATTGGATTCAAGGTAGAATTCATGAATAGGAAGGCTAGGCTTCTGGATGGTAAAGGAAACCTAGTTGGAAGTGACAATTAGACAAAAGGTAATCTATTATATCTTGATCTCTCTGATAGTTCATGCTTCTTAACACATGTAGAGGAAAGTTGGTTATGGTATAAAAGGATGTGTCAGGTAAACTTTGATAATCTAGTTACTATAAGAAAGAATAGAAGAGTGAGAGGTATTTCAAATATGAAGAAACCTAAAATGGCCTTATGAAAAAAATGCCAAATTGGAGATGGGTAAAACTATATTCAAAGGTAAAAGTTTCAATACTGAAGAAGTCCTAGAACTAGTTCATATATATCTGTGTGGACCAATAGGTATAGAGAGCTACATTAGAGACAAATTCTTCATTTTGTTTGTTGATGATTATTCTAGGATGTTGTTAGTAATGTACTTGAAGGATAAATCTAAAGCAATTCAAAAATTCAAGTGGTATCTGGCTAGAGTTGAGAAAGAAATAGGTAAGAAGTTAAAATGCTTAAGATTAGATAGACAATTATGCAAGACCACTGATACACCTCAGTAGAATGGCATAGTAGAAATAAGAAATAGATCCATCATGGATTGTGTAAGAACACTGATGATAGTGAAAAATGTTTTACCCAAAAATTGGAAGGAATAAATCAGCACAACAATTCATACCTTGAACCGAGTTCAACTAAAGAAAGGTATATATCAAACACCTTATGAATTATGATATGGTTATAAACCTAATGTCTATTATTTCAAAGTATTTGGAAGAAAATGTTATATCTTGAAAATTTCAAGGAAAGAAAAGTTTGATGAAAAAAGTGATGAAGGCATTTTCCTAGGATAATCCAAAAAGAGAGAAACATATAAATGTTTGAATCTAGATCATACTCACAAGGTTATAGAAAGTACACATGTAAAAATTGATGACTTTGTAGAAAATAATGAAGAACAAAGCAGCAAAGAACATAAGGGTTACAGAAACTTTGTCTACTTTGAAGCTAATACCTTACCCATCATTTAGCAGATTACCCCACCCAAGTCACCTATGTCTAAAGTGTCTACTGAGTCGTATCTAGTGTTAACCAAGTTGTAACTAGTACAACCAATTTGGAGATAGTTTAAACCAAGTCTCTAATAGAGGAACTTGAGTCACAATCTATAGTAACTGAGTATTTAACATCACAAATAGAGAAAAATTTGGAAATTCATAGAACCTTTGAACATGGTGAACCAATTGAATCCAATCTAGAATCTAGAAGTAAGTTAGCTATAATTGCTAGATATGTCAAAAGGTATCATTGACCTAATAAAATAATTAGTGATTAAAAAAGAGGCACAATGATAATGAAAAAACTAAAAGGTATATGTTTCCTTACTGAATTTGAACCTAGAACTATTAATGATGTATTGAAAAGTGAAAGATAGAGGTGATGAATGAAGAGATTGAGAAAATTGAAAGGAAAATTTCTTGGACTCTTGTTCCTAGACCCAAGGATAAAAATATAATTGGTACAAAGTGGGTATTCAAAAAAAAAAATTGAATTAAAATGGTGAAGCATCAAGGAACAAGGCAAGGCTAGTATGCAAAGGATACGCTCAAGAAGAAGGCATAGACTATGGAGAAACATTTTCTCATGTTGCTAGAATTGAAGGAGTAAGAACACTTCTTGCATATGCTACATTTAAAGGATACAAAGTGTATCAAATAAATGTAAAATAAAGTTTCTTCTATGGAATTCTAGAAGAGGAAGTCTACATTTATTAGCCTAAAGGTTTCATTGATCAAAACAAAAGAGACATGGTATGTTAGTTACACAAGGATTTATATGATCTAAGGAAAGCTCTTAGAGCAAACCATGAGAGACCTCATGGATATCTAGTGAAGATTGGTTTTCAAAAAAATAATGCAAACAACCATCTATATATTAAAGAGGAACCATCAAACAAGATTTTGCTAGTAGAAATATTCATGGATGAAATCCTATTTATAGGTCATGATGACTTATGCAATTCATTCTTTGAAGAAATGAGGAAAGAGTTTGAACTGTCAATGTTTGGAGAAATAAAATTCTTTATTAGTTTATAAATTCATCAAATGAAGGATGGAATTTACATCACTTAGTCAAAATATGTCAAGGACATATTGAAGACCTTTGGAATGGAAGATTCCAAATCTGTTGGAACACCTATATCTACTAGACATAAGTTATCTAAGAAAGATTATTCAAAAGAGGTAAATCCAACTACCTATAGATCTATGATTGGGAAAATTTAGTATGTTTTTTATACAAGATGTGATATTGCACTAGTAGTTGGTATAGTTGCAAGATTCTCTACAAATCTAGAGAAAACCATATAATGGAAATCAATAGAATTATGAGATATTTTTAAAAGAAACTTAGGACTATGGTCTATGGTACAAGAAAAGAGGAAACTTTAAGCTGAAATCCTTTATTGATGTTGATTGCGTCGGAAGCATTGATGACAAAAAGAGCACCAATGGAGGAACATTATTTTCTAAGAAAGAGGTTAGTGTCTTGGACAAGTAGAAAGGAAAATTGCATCTCTCTATCTATAATAGAGGCATAATATGTTGTTGCAGTGGTTAATTGCTCCCACATAATGTGGTTCAAGAAACTATTATCAGGAATGAAGGAAGAAATCAAGGATCCAATAGTTATCTATTGTGATAATACAAGTGCAATCAATATATCTAAAAATCTAGTGATGCACACCAAGACAAAACATATTTCAATCAAGTGTCATTGTTTAAGAGAATTGGTTCAAGATAAACATGTTAGATTGGAACATGTTAATATAAACGAGAAGGTTGCTAACATATTTACTAAACCATTACCGAAGGATGCATTGTTATATCTAAGAGGTAAGCTAGGGGCCATTCCTCTATTTGATGATTGCCAAAGTATAGATTAGTGATGTATGAAAAACAATTCATTGAAGATCTATCCAGTTGATACAAAGAAGTCAGAGCTCATTGCATATGAATTAGTACATTAGGTTTATTTTAAAATTACTTATATTTCAAGTCTTTTTCATTTGATGTCAAAGAGGGAGAGAATCATGTCATAACTTTATTAAGAGAGATTAATAGAATCTAAGGTAGTTATCTACAAGAGGGAGAAATTGATTTGATGGAGTCTAAAGATAAGATGGTAGAGGGAGAATCTTGGAGGGAATCCTCATGGATGGAATTAGAAGAAAACTAAGGATATTATAAAATCTTATAAATTATTTAATTTCTCTAAGTCTTCTTTTCTTATTGACATTTTTTATTTCCATCAATGCTAAAGAGGTATATTTTTATAATAATTGGTCAATTGTATATTATCATTGATGTTTCACAAATGGTATACTCTTATTGAGAACTGGCAGTTTGAACCAAGTTTAGAAGAATCTAGTATTCATTGAGCCAAAGTTCAAAAGAAGAAAAGTTCAGGAATTATTGTGTAAACCAAGTCAAGTTATTTTTTAAAGGAGTTTAGTGTAAACCAAGTTAGGTCAGTTACCAAGGAACTCAATGGTAACCAAGTGACCTTGTTTTAGTCAACCTTCAAAAGGTTAGTTTTATCCATTTCTTGATTTATGCAAGCCAATTTAGTGGATGTTATTTTTTTTTTTAAAGGGTGTTTGAGATGACTTGACATTGGATTAAATAAATATGAAAGGTTGAGATGTAGACTAAAATATGTAAAAGAAGTGAAGAAGACAAGATGTGAATAGAGAAGAATATCTGATTAAAACTAGAATATCCAAGGAGATTCAAAGAATATTCTAATCAAGGAGGATCTAGTGTTAGCATTATGTTATATTTTTCATTAGTGACAACACTTATTCAACTCTGTATGCTTATCAAACTCATCACTCAGTCTCCACTATACATCGAGCAATCTAGTGATAACCAGGTTCCATAGTTCACATTGAGCATTCCAGAAGCTACCGAGTGAATATAGACAATGTGCAGTCTAGTAGTTATCACTGAACTTATAGTGGTTACCAAGCTTCATAGTGTCTACTGAGTCATTAGTTTGTGTGATGTGAAGCTAGTGTCTACCAAGAGATGGGATGAGTAGTGTTTAACAAGTTCCAGCAAGGTAAACAAAGTATTCAGTATCCACTGAGTGACATTATATCTACCGAGTCTCCAATGGTCACCGAGTTTGAAGCTACATTGTGTGATTAGTATGGACCAAGCATCTACTTCTATTGAGTGCATGAAAATGCTGAGTAATGCAATGGATGTTGAGTATCAGAAGTTCACCAAGTTAGCTTAAAGAACTCGAGTTTCTACTATTTGGCCGACTCTGTAATATTTTGTTTACTTGTGTTTTAGCCAACCTTGTAATTGTAAATATTGGAATGGTATATATGTAATATATTGTATCATTTGCAATATATGGATGTATGGAGATGTAATGTTTTGAGAAGAGTGAATGCGAATCAACAATAGAGTAGAGTATTTAGCAAGGTCTATAAGGAGCAGTAAAGTTATATCAATCACAAGAGGTGATCTATACTTCAAGGATCTAATTAGCAATCAAGTTGTAAGTTAGATCTATTGTTTCAACCTAATAGGTGAATCAGTTTCTAAATCCTTTACTAGGGTAGATTTAACAATCTTTCTTTAAATCTCTTAACAGATTGCATACTTCATTGTATGTTTGTAAAATCTCTAACAAGGTGGATCTAGTAGTCCAAATTGCTCTTAACATGGCAGATCATTAGAAGTGGTCAATGCAAGCCTTAGCAGGCCAACTTTATAGTGCACTAGTGAAGTTTTGTGGGTATCATCCCCACCCCAATTTTACGTTCTATTTGGAAGGTTTTCGGGTCACCAAATATTATGTTCATGTGTCATGAATGTTTATCTTTCAGTTTCTCATGCATGCACTAGATTAGATGAATTAATGGTGAATGGATTATGCCAATTAAGTGCTAAATTAGTTTAAAGTTTTGAAATTACTGATTCACCCCTCCCCTCTTAGTAACTTAGCTAGTCTTGATTATTTCCAACATCTAGAGGATAAGCCAGAGCAATGATATGAATTTCTAAACTAGTTTCTTCATAAATCAGGTCAATCTTTGTTACTCTCTAATAATTATAGCAGTGAAGAAATCTCTTAATAGAGTTGACTTAATAGTCATTTTGTAAATCTTCTAACTAGGTGAAATTTCTAGATTGAAGTGCCTTAAGACCTCTTAAATGGCCACTCCTAATAGTGCAATTTAAATCCTTTAATAGGGTCACACCTAATAGTGTGTCTTGTAACCTTTAATAGGGTTGCTGCCTAATAGGGCTAATTTCAAAAGAATGAAACATTGTTACTAGTTGCATTGGTGTTTTATCCAAATTGGGTTTCACGTTAAATCTTGGTGTCTCATGTGTTCATGTTATTTTCTCACCGGTCTATCTTTCTACAACTTAAGTTACTAAAGGATAATACAAATTAATATATCAGATTTCTTTGTTAACCAAGTTATAGTGTATATCTAGTTTTGACCGAGCTATTAGTTTAAAGGAATTTTGTAATGACATCTAAGGGAACTAGAATTATTTGTGGTAATTCGTTCAACCCTCCCCTCTAAGTTTCTCCTCTTATATTTCCAACATTGACAATATGACATACAATATTTACATGACGGTAGATTAAATCAATATACTATTTGGGTTAATGTGAGGAAACAAGTATTGTTGCCTTTGCTAGAGAAACTCGATTAAAATAATTGTACCATAGTAAGAGTATGTTTGGTTGAAGGAAATATTTTTTTAATTATATGAAGGGATATAATGTTTATTTTTCTTTAATTCCTAGGAAGGTTGAAAAACAAGATAAACTTGAGCATGCACCTAAGATTAAATCTTTGTTGACTTAATTTCATGATATTATTTCTAATATTGTAATTGATGGTTTTCCTCCTATAAGAATTATTAGTCAATGTATGGATTTTCTAACTAGAGCTAGTTTTCCAAATAAAGAACCACATAGTCTAACACCTACTAAAAATGAAGAACTAGATAGACAAATACAAGGCTTGGTTAATAGGAGTCTAATCAAAGAAAGTTTGAGTCTTTGTACTATGCCTATTATATTGCCACCTATAAATAGTAGGGAATGGATAATGTGCACCAATTGTAGAGCGATAAATAAGGTAAAAGTGAAGTATACGTTTCCACTACCTAAGATGGATGACATAATGGATTGTTAAAGTGGAGTGAGATATTTCACCAAGATTGATTTGAAAATTGGGTATCACTAGATCAAAGTTAGAGAAGCAGATGAATGAAAAACTTATTTTAAGAAAAAGGAAGGCTTGTATGAATTTTTGGTGTTAAAGTTGATAAAATATCAACCCCATAGCTCCCAAGAATCACTTGCATGCAAACACTTATCTTAAAAATAGAGAACCAAAAGCTATGGAGGTTGGAATTCTCAAATCCATAAATGAGACAATCTTGATGAGCAAAAAGAGAAATCTCTATTATCAAAATTCAATTAATTATTACAAAGAGATAAATCTTTATAAAGGATATCAAAACCCTAAAAGGTAAAACCTAGGTTACATAATAATGATTAATAAAAGAATTAGTTATTATATGCCCAAAGTTTACCTTAAGAAAACTAGAGATAACAAGTGACTTAATAATTAAATTAATATTATTTAATTAATAAGAAAATACTTTATTTCTCTAACACCCCCCTTAAGATAAAATTAGGTAGTAGCTAAAAACCTAGAAACTACTATAGAAAGAAATTTTGGGTCCCAACAACCAGGCTTGATGAGGTACCCAAGCACAAAAAAATCTTTGAAAATAGGAGAAATAAAGAAAACCACATGGGAAAAACCCCACTCAAAATGGCAATGGAAATAATGCTAAAATGAACTAGTGAAGGACTGAAGAAGCCTCGAAACTAGGGGATGTCCCAAAAGATAGGGACAAAAGATGATCATGTAGAACACCACTAATGCATGTAGAAGCTACAAAAACCTATCAAAAATAACTACTGATATGAAGAATCTCAACTAAAAAAGGACTTGACCAAGTAGAGATGATGTGATTTGCATGAGTTCTCTCACAAGATAATACTTGAATCATAAAAGACACAAAAGAAAACAACTAAACTCAAAATATAGATGGCATAAAATACCAAAGCCTAAAGAGTTGATCGATCAAATATGGAAGGTTGCAACAAAATTAGGAAAAAGAAGAAGAGCATCTATATGGTAATGATCAATCTCACCAAAATGCATAGGTACCTATTGTGGTTCCACAATGCATGCCCCATTTCCTAGCAAAATGGGGACCCCCTACTTTATTTTTTGGGATTTTGGACTCCTAATATGAGATCTGAGTCATTTTTGAGGTCTTACCTAGCCTCCTAATTCACATCCCAAGTCCTGGAAAAGAAACCTAGTTGTTGAAAATCAATTTAGAGGAAAAATAATGCTTTTGAAAAGATAAAAGGTGCACCAGCGTACCTCAAAAGGTGCACTAGTGGGCCAAAATCTACTTACAAGAAATAAAAGGGCAAATTCAGCTACACCAATGTGCAACAACACACCTACAAAACTATGTACCTCTTAGCACCCAAGAAGTCTAGGTCTATTTAACCTCTTTCACCCCCCTTACCTTGCACATTGCTTTTGTTGCCCTCATTTTTTGCATCTCCTGCTCAAACGCCACATCTCCATGCCTCACCAGCTCCACTTCTTGATGAAAATATTTCTCTAGACTTGCTGTGACATTTTTTTCCTCTACACTTGTACTAAGTAAAAGGCATTCGTGCACATTAACACACCTAACTTGGTGGACTAATGCACACCAATGTATTGAATGACATAAGTCAAAATCAAAAATCAAAATGTGAAAGCTCAAAATTTGGGCATGCTAGTGTGCACCTGAATTTGTTCCAAAACTTAAAAAAAAAACAAAAAAATTTCAAAGAAAAAAACACAATCAAGAATAGTGGTGTGCACTAGTACACCTAATTTAGTTTAGTAGTGCACACCAATACATATACAAATAATCAAACTTTAAAAAGAGAGAGAGAGATGCACACTAGCGCACCTCATAAGGTGCACAAGTGCACACCATATTTTAAAGAGTTTGATTCAAAATAATGGATTTTAGGGGTTAAATAGGTTTTTTGGTTTTTTTAGAGTGTCTAGTTTTTTGGACTTTCTCTGTATTAGCTTTAGGGTTTAATTAGTTCATTTTTTCTCCAATTCTAAACTAACGGGTGCTCTTTTGTGTAGATATAATGGCATCCTCATCAGGTGAGAAAATGACTCTGAAACCAGTGGTCTTCAAGCTCTAAGGTGTTCCTCTAGTAAAATCAAGGTTTCATGATGATAAGACCAAAATCAGAGATACTGAGTTAGGACACATAGATTTGGGAGATTTCTTAAAGATATGTAACAAACCACTGAGAGATTGGCTAAGGTTTTTGCTTTGATTCATTCGGGTTTAGTGAATGTAGCATCTCACCTAGTGTCAGTGCAATCTTTAGAGCTTGTTATGATACTTGCACAATACTTTGTCCCTAAAGAGAGGGTTGTTAAGAGTGTTATAAGAGAGATCATTCTTGATCTAAGACTCAACAACAATGAGAAAGTATTCCATTTTCTGAGGGCAGATCAATTTATCAGGTTAACCTATAAGGTAGCAGAGAGATGGTATAGAGATCACTTAGAAGAGACTTCTAAGATTATCCAATAATCTTATCTTATAGAGAAGACTCCTCTGGGTAGGACAACTAGTAAAGTGGACATGACAAGGGGATATATGAAGGAAGATATCAGGTACTCAATCATACTTTTGAGTAGAGTAATGGGTCTGTCAGTAGCCAGACACCAAAATATCTTCATGATACATTTTATTGAGACTATTAAGATGGTGAAGATGCCAATTGATAGGGCCACCACTTTGAGTGAAAATTTTTGTGAATAGTTGGAGGCAGTTAAGGACAAAAGGAAGTTCTACATAACCTCCTACCTAGCATACTTATTAGCCATGAGGGCAACAGACTACCCAGGGCTATACAAAAGGGGCAACATGTAGGATCCTAATGCTTGGCCATATATTTTCTATCCACAATTGGTGAAGAAGAGACTCTTAGGGTAGAGCAAGAAATACAAAATTGTTAATGATGCCTTCATATTTTCCATAATCAGTTTCATAGGAGATTATGTGAAGAGGTTATCAGATGATGCAATGGCATAGATAAAAACACTTGGTGCCTATTACATTCAATTCAAAATATTCACATATCTAAGGGTAGTTGGTACCATTGTTAATTGGAAGAAGCTCCGAAGATATCCTAGCGACAAACTTGTTCTCTTAGAGATCGCCCAACAACTCTCATCTACATATGACCTGGTTAGAAAACAATGTAAGCAGTGTTGAGCATGGCCTCTAATCATAGGACCTTTTCAAGTGAAATAGAAGCAAGAAATTCTTTCTTTTGAGTGTGAATGGGATCAATATCCCTTGGAAGAGTACAATTCTCCATGAACATGTTTCAATAATATTGAGAGAGTACAGTATCTGGCACTAAAAGAATTCACACATGAAGAAGCTATCGAGGACCATTAGATCAATGCAAAAAATGACTACAATGTCTATATCAGGGAATATTGTAGGATGAATTTGTATTTGGTAGAAAAGGCTCTAAAAATAAAGATTCCATTGTAGATATTGCAACAAGACTTAGCAAAGTTGCTCGACCCTTTGTTCAATGAAGATAAAATTAGGGAATAGCCCATTATGAATGCAAAGGTTGACAGGGAAGAGAATGATGATATTAATTATTGGGTGAGGCACATCATCAAAATGATTTATAATTTGATCAATAAACCATTTAAACTTGATCCAATACCTGAGACAATGGTTTTCCATGCACAGGCCTACCCAGCCAAAGGTAGAGGGAAGAAGGTCACCATCCCTACCTTTGTAGCTTAGTCACCCATTAGGCCCAAAAATATATACCAACTTGACAGACCAGTTGGATACTATCACCCTCATGAGAGAAGGCAAAAGAAAGAGGAGTTCTCCTCAAAGAGCTTAATAAGAAGAAGGTGAAATCCCAACACCTCCATAGCAACAAGAAGAAAATTTGCAAGGGCCAGAAGATACTACAGCTTCCCAAGTCTAGGAAGACCCTTAAGTGCCACTAGGTTCACCCAACCAAGTAGAAACAAAGGTTGAAATTAAAGAAGTTTCCCCTCCTCAACAGGCAGAATAAGCATCCCCTTTCACACTAAAAAAGGGAAAATCAAATGAAGACTCCTATCAAGAAAAGGAAAAGGGTGATTAAGAGAGTAGTGCCTTTCCCATCTATCCTAGAACCCATTCCTAAAGAAGAATAAGAGGTAGATGAGGGGGATGATGTGCCTTTAAGAAGAAGAACTCAGCTAGCCAGAGCCACATAACAAGAAAGGAGAAGAAGTTTCACTACTACAATGCCACCAATTCTAGAAGAACCTCTACAGAAAACTACATCCAAGGATGAAATGCAACAATGGATTGATGATAGGATGTAGAGGGAACTGACATATTTAAGATGCTATATTTTGATTTCATGTCCATAAGGATGAAATTAGAGGGAGACAAGATCCATGATACTCAAAAAAATGAGTCCCAATAGGAAGATTGGACGCAAATTCCACCATAGTCATAGGGTATAGAAATAACTCCATCCTCATTTCAAGTCATAGATGTTGATAAAGGTTCTACTACTCCCTTGCCTCTAGGTAATGAAGAAGAAAAAATTCAAAAGGATCAAGAGGAGGAACCATAGCAAATATCAACTGATGGAGTGTCTAGGGAAGGGAAAATGGTTCAATATCCTTAGCAAGCTCCCCAAGACACTGTGATAAGAACCGTGGGCTCCACAAAAACAAAAACTATAGAGGAAAAAAATTCACAAAGGGAAAAGACCCCAGAAAGGAGTGATAAGGGAAAAGGGGTAGCAAAGAAAACTCCTTCATCCTCAAGAGGTAGGCCTTTAGGTGAATGAGTCCTGAGGTGCTTATGCAAAGAAATGATCATAAGTAAAAGGCCACAATTCAATGCTGATGAAGAGGATATGATTGAGTTGATTGAGGTTCTAAGGAAACTTGAGTTTGCCTCAAGAGAGGCAAGAGCATTGGCATTCATCATCAGTGACCAAAATCAAGATTTATTTGCACAAGTGGCTATTCCTCCTGATTCAAAAATAGATGATTTAGGTCCTAGGGATTATCATATTAGAGAGGTTATGCTTGGAAAGCCTACATTGGATACCACCAATTTGATGGTCACAATGGGGATGAAGGAGGTGTTTAGGAGTTTGAAGCAAGAAGGGGCAAAACTGATAACACTTCATAGGCAAAATGAAATCCTAAAGAGATATTTAGCCAAAGTGGTTGGTCCCTTGGATCTCGAACACCCTAAAGATTCTTTAATTGTAGGACTTGAAAGGAGAGATAAGGAAGAAGTGCATTGGGATCCAATTTTGAATGCCTGCCAATAATGACAAGAAATTTTTGAGGAAAAGGGTGTGCTTATCATCCAAGGAAACTTGAAGCTACTACATGCTATGTAGGAAAATGTGGATAAAATGGTAGCAATTTTGAACTAGGATTTTAGTATTATGGATGAGGGATAAAGATTTATAGGAACTATAGGAAATTAAGGACCAAAGATATAGAATCATTATGGGTATATATACTACAAAAGAGTTAGATTTGTTTGATGATTGGATAGAGAAAATAGTGGATACTAATAAAGTAATGGAATCATTACACGCAGAGATCCATCAGCTCAAGGACCAAGCTTAAGAGTATATTTTGTTAGCAGAGAAACATTATAGTGATGCATGTCTTGACATATTCAAAGATGATGCACAGGAGAAATTAATACGATTAGAGGTAGTAGTTGAGAAATTCAAGAATTCTTTTGAAGAGGTCTCTGTTGATGATGACATTCAACAAGCATTTAGAATAGAAGAAGCCTTGTTAGAGCTAGATACCAAACTTGAGGATTTTTCTAGAACCTGAATAGAGGTAGACAACTCTAGACAAAAGGTCAATGATAAGTATAATTCCTTAGACCTACTAGATGTAGCCAAGGTCATTGAGATTATTAAGAAATTCAAGAGAAATCATCTAGACATAACTCTGGTATGAAGGGGAACAAAACCCAGAAGCCAAAATTTTAGTTTTGACACTTGGTGAAACTTTTGCATTTTTGACCTTCGAGGTGAGCTAGTGTGCTAGTGCATTGGTGAGCTGGTGAGCTGGTGCACTAGTGTACTAGTGTGCTTTTTGGCACAAAGTGTTGGAAGATTTTTGGAGAGGTGCATAGGTGTGCTGGTGCATTTTTTCTAGTGCACTTTTCTAGAGGTACACTGATAATTAACTACCAATTCCAAGATTGGAGCTTTCCATGCATTGGAAATACATTTTTTGACAATATTTGAACTCTGATTGATGCCCAATAAAGGTTGAACTTCTATTTTTGACACTTTTAGACACTACTACTTTGACTAAAAGCTTTCTTCTTCTTATCTTCTCCCAATTTCTTTGTTTATGACATGTAAAGGCTCATGCATCCAATTAATGAATATAAAATGGATGGAGTCCTACTAAGCATTAGTTAGATTGTTAGTTTGTATATAATTTTTTTTTTTATCAATTTAAAATCATATTATCTCATGAAAATATCTCTCACTCTCAACAAAAATTGAGGAGATGTTTTCTTAAAAATACAAGATTGTAATATGTAATTGAGGCCACCATTATTTTGCAATAATATTATGCTTTTGGTGCTCACATTTGGAGTGTGGTGATTCTTTCCTAAGTGTGTCATATTTTTCATAAATTTATGTTCATGGAAATGTGATTGAACCAAAAATTTTATTGCTTTATTTTTGGTTGTGCAATATTTTAGCTTTGGTGTTTGCTACGGTTTTATGAATTCTGTTGATGTATCTAGCTCAAGAAGAAATCACCAAAAATCATGCCTACATAACTCTTTGTCTTGCATGAGCACACTTTCTATGGCTTTGCGATTTGATGAAGAGTGAAACATCATATGATTATTAAGTTTCCCATTAATGATTGCATCAATGGTATCAAGGAAGTGTTGCTCCTATTTTCATTGGTTACCCAATGATTTCTTTGAATGCTTAACTCATAGATGTGTTGTTTTTTGTAGCTTATGTCAATTAGGATTTTACTCTCACGTTATTTTCTTTAAAAGTTCTTGTTATTTTATTTACTAACCCCTTGTTAAATTAGGAATTCATTTTAGTTGCATCATTAGATTGTATTCATTGGAAAACATAAAATATACAAAAATATAGTTTTTTTTGCATGTTTTATTTTGAAACAACGAATAGATTCTACATCTCATCCAAAATTGAATGAAGCATTAAAGGCCTACTCATAAAAAAATATTTATCTTCAACTGAGTGGATTCTAGTAGGTCACAAGATCACCCAAAACCTTGGAGTTGATCCCCAAGATTGACTTTTCAAGAGAGGATTTTGAAAGGATTTTTGTTGTTAAGCATTGTGTGAAATGACAGATCAATAGTACCCAACCACTACATCTACCTAGTATAAAGGAAACTTTATACTAAATACATAGCTCACTCCATCAAACTAAGGAACCATGAGAAACAACATAAGAACCCCCCATAATGCAAGCAAGGGTGAGGTGATGATTAATTGAAAAAAAATCCCAAAAGAACTGCATGTCAAAGAACTATGATCAATATGCACAAAATAATACACATGTATAATGAGGTGATCAATCTCAAACACATCATGTGGCTAATGTCACAAAAGAGAAACTCAATTGACAAATGAAAATGGAAAACAAAGGAAAAACATGAACCATCATGTTACTTTGATCATAATAGTGCATGTACAATAAGTTGCAAGATATGGTGAATCCTAAGAATACAATAATTTATATGAGTATCCTTTGATGGAACTGCTCAAAAAAAAAAAAAAATAGATGCAATATGAGACTTTATCTCAGTGCATTTGCAGGAATGCATAAAAATGATGTGTAAATAGACTAGATGAGAAATAGGGATAATGCAATAGATAGTATAAACTATGACAAATTATCTAAAGCAACAAAATTAACCCCTAGACTTGAAACAACCAAGATATCTGCCAAAATACAAAAGTGAAAAAACCTAAATAGAATGTGCCTAGAGAAGAATTTGGAAAATCAACTAGCATTGCTAGAAAGATATCAAAAAGACCTTTCCAATGATATAAATAATTCTCAAATCAAATATTAGAGCTCAAGATACATCTCCTAGAGTGCAAAATAGAACCCCTCACTTTGATAGCAAAAAAAAGTACCATTCTAGAAATATTTACTACTTGAATATACCACTATATTCATCTTAGAATCAACTTTTGAATGATATCTTGTTTGCAAAAAATGATGTTTTTATTCCTGAGAATGAGCAAAAATGTGAAGGTAGGTCCAAATAGAGCTGAAAGGGCAAGAAAAAGTTAAATGCCTCCACTTTCATACCAACATACATTAGTTTTGTGCCTTGATATTGATGCTAGCATGCATTAGTTTCCATGCCAACATGCCTTGATTTTCATGCCAACATGTATTGGTTTCCATACCAACATGCATAGATTGTCTCTACTATCATGCTAAAAATCTAATTTTTGCACAAAAAAATTTGATTTATGTACCAAAAAACCTAAATTTTTGTACAAAAAAACTTCAATTTTCATCCTAGAAAATCTTGATTTTAGTGCAAGAAGTATTGATTTCCATGCTAAAATATATACATGGTTGCAACAAGAAATGTGATTGATTTCGGAGCGATTTTTTTCCTCAAATTCCAATAGTGTCCAAATTGGATGTGTATTATATGAAAATAAAGGTTTTTGGGCACTACAAGCTCAATGATGAGGTGCACTTTTTCTTAAAGTGTACCAAAAATAAGTGAGCCCCCAAATCCAATGCAAAAAAACTCTAAAAATAAAATCCTTTTAAAGAAAAATATAGATATGAAAGCTGAGCCAAACATCTCATAAATAGAATAGGTTTAGGTAAAACACAAACTTGTGTCAACCTTTTATAAAAGAAAAGATTACCAAAATATAACTATTAAACTTCAATGACATAAAACTAGTATTATTATTTATAATTTGAAAATGAAGTTAACTAATAAAATATATGGAAATGAATGAAGTTTAGGATTATCATTTTTAATTATTATTTGAAATAAGAGCTGATATATTTCCTTAACTTTTAAGGACATTTTTTTAGTTGCAAAAAATGGTGAAAATGAGGGGTCTTGTTCCCACCACAAAATTATATGGAAATAAAACTTTTTCCCTTTGCTCTCAGATTATGTTATAAATGACATATCTTTTTGAACTATATAAATTCTCTTTTATAAAAATTCAAATTTCAACTCACTTGAAATTGATAATTTTCATCTCCCACCACATTTTTCAATAAAAAATATTCTAACCAAAAGAAAAATTATATATTTAAGAAGAAGACTCTCTCCTTTAGAACTTCATATATTTTAAACTATTTTTTGTAATATTTACTATTTTTTTCTTTCTCAAAATCAACATGTTCTTGAGTGTTAAAATACATACTTGTAATATTTTTTAATTACAATATATAATATCTAAGTAAAACACTATAAACTCTATATGAGAATATTTTTAACTTTGATCTCTATATAATGGTATTTATATGTTATTAAAAAATATCATTAAGAAGAGTTAGCATTATTGAAACATGAGTTTTTTAAAATAATTTTATTTATTTAATAATTGGACATAAACTAGTATGAAACATGCATTGAATAGACATTTTAAATTGGAAAGATTTCAGAACATATATACTTCACTAAAATGAATTTATCTAGATCATGTATTTGAACAAAATTGATCTTTAGATAGAAATACTCAAAATTAGTCATTCTGATAAGTCATCCTGAATAGTGACAAAACTTTGTACTTTTACCTCGGTATGAAGATTTGGATCTCTAGTACTATGTTAAAGTTGATGAAAGATCAATCCTAGAGCTCCCAAGAATCACTTGCATATAAAAACCTGTAATAGAAATAGAGAAGAAAAAGCTATGGAGGCTAGAATTGTCAAATCCATATATGAGACATTCTTGATGAGAAAAAAGAAAAATTTCTATTATCAAAAGGGAATGAATTATTACAAAGAGATCAATCCTTTTAAAGGCAATCAAAACCAAAAAGGTAAAACCTAGGTTGCATGATAATAATTAATAAAAGAATTAATTAGTATATGCCTAAATTTTAGCTTGAGTAAACTAGAGATAATAAGTGGTGTAATAACTAAATAAATATGATTTAATTAATAAGAAAATACTCTATTACTCTAATATTTGGTTATGCCTTTTGGTTTAACTAACACACCTAGTACTTTCATGAGGCTAATGAATGAGGTTTTAAAAAAATTCTTGGGTAAGTTTGTGAATTTATATTTGGATGACATTATGATATGCAGTAAGACAAAGAAGAACACTTTAAGAATATTAGAGAAGTGTTATAGTGATTGAAAGAAGAGAATTTATTTATTAATTTGAAGAAATATCCATTCATGAAGGAAGAAATTATTTACATTAGTTTTTTAATATCCAATGGTGGTTTGAGGATGGATCCTAAAAATGTAAAATTTATCGTTGTTTGGCCTACACTAGAGGATATTGTAGAAGTTATATAATTTCATAGATTAACAAGTTTCTATAGGAAGTTCATTAGAAATTCCAATTCAGTATGTAATACTATGATAGAGACTACGTGAGGAGATAAAAAGGATCTCAAACTGATACATGGAGCTCAAAGGATTTATGAAACATCAAAACAAAAGGTGGAAAGATTACCTACACTTTCTTTGCATGATTTCACTGAGGTTTTTCAAGTTGAATGTGTTAGAAATAATAGTCCACCAAGATAACTAAAAGGGGTGGGGGTGAATCAGTTATCCAACTAAAACATGTTGGAATATTCAAATGGGAAGAGTACTTCTGAGGGGCGGGGAGGTGAATCAGAAGTACCACACTTTAACCTTTTCAAATATTTTAAAACAAATAACTAAAAGTAAACTACATGCATGTAAAAATATTAAATGAACATAAAATAAACACAGGCATCAACACATATAACACCAGATTTGGTAACCCAGAAACTCTCTAGGAATAAGAAGGTAAAACTGGGGTGGGGATGATACCCACAAAATCACTACAACAATAATTGTTTGGCCACCTTCGATGGTCTACCTTATGAAAAGCCTGCCCTCTTAAAGGCTTTACACAAGATTTACTAACACTTTACATGAAGTGTCACCTTGTCAAAGCATTTAGTCACCTCTTCAAAGAATCTACAAAATAGTTGTTAGGCTAACCTATCAACGTAGGGTTTTCACTATCTAATACAATGGCTAGAGAGTATTAGAAATCTTTGACCTGATTGCTTACAATCTTCAATTTCTAATTTTAGGTACTTGATCTACTCATTCTAATGTGATCCTTGCTTGATTTGATATCTGTTCATAGCCCTTATTCTGTTATGATCAACTGGATGGGTAATTGTTGCTCAATTCACTAAGTCTATGATACCCCTGCTATTTTCCCTATTCTACAATTTCACTATCTACTTAGCAACTTCCTTAACTTCTATTCAACAACATAAAATTATGGGGTCTAAGCCTTCTTATAAAGACTTCATAGACTTAGGTTTAGGTATGGATCTATGATCCATATTGAATCTTGAATTCTTGCTCATTCTTTGCATTTTCCTCATTGGTTGCAAGTTGATTGCATAGGAAATGTAAAATATTCATTCTTATCCTTGTTATTCTTTGAAATCCTTCTATTTTGGCTTAGAAAATGGTTTACATCTAAGTTTGTGGGTGCACAAACTCATATGCTGATTCTGTGTTACTTGGCACATACTAGACTACTAGTGCTAGGCAGATATATTATCTTGCTTTGCTCAGCACCTCTTGCATTATATCTTGCTCGACACATGTATCACTCTAGCTCACTTAGAATATGAAGCATTCTAACTTTCTTGGCATCAACTATGACTTGGCACCTTTATATCACTCGACACTTGTATAATGCTTGGAACCTGTTGGAATTCTGGCTCAACACATACTATAGCTCAGCATGCATACTGTACTTGGCATAGCTAGTGTACTCAGCTTCTATGTAGAAAGTGATTAAGACTGTTGACACTAAAATGCCAAAATCATTCTGAGAGCAACAATCTCCCCCTTTGACATGAGTGTCAAAACACTTAACTAAACATTATTCATCTATCTCTATGAGTACCCTATCCAATCTACTCTGCATATGTAAAAAATTCCAAAATTTGTTCAAAATACCTTAAAATTCTTATAACTCCCCCTGAGCTAATTGAGCCATTTTCATTCTTGCAACCAAAATTCTTGTGTTGATGTATCTGCTAATCTTTTCCTTTTCCCTATTTCTATAATCTATACCTGTGTGCTGAGTTTTTCTATCTACTCTGACTATACTTGCAAGTTTTATTCGTATCTCCCCTGAAACATTATTTCTCCCCCATACACATTAAGTCTTATCTTCCCCCTTAGTTATATCTTCCATATTCTTATTACTCCCCCTAAGCATTAAAAATACCTAACTTATCATCTCCTCTAAAACATTATTTCTTCCACTTTTTGACACTTATGTCAAAGGGTTCTAAGGAGTAATACCATATTTTACCAAAAATTTGTTGTTTACCTCCATTATCATTTTCAGAGTTGCATCCTGATTCTCCAAAGCAATGTCTAGTGACTTATAATGGATGGCAGTCTCTACAACAACATGTACAAGTCCATCTAATGTATAAAGATTAGGATCTTTCTTTAAGATAATTTTAGCATAGACTTGCTCTTTGTGGAGGACCTCCAAATGTGGGGTTATGGAGGATTGAATCTACATTAATTTGGCCTTTATATTGGCCTCTTCACTCATTAGTGCAGCTAACTCTCTTTGAGTGTGAAGCGATTAGGCAAAATGCTTCTCACTTTGAGCTAGTTCCCTTGGTAATTGCATGCTAGAAATCTTCAAATTTCTCTCCAAGCTCATTATCCTCTAGCTTGTCTCTTGTGTGAAGTGGGAAAAATCACACAGCATTTTGCATAGTGAGAAAATATTCTCAAGTACAATTTTGACCTTATCAATTTTCTTGGCCAATTCCACTTGTTCAAGTGCTATACCACTTGATATTTTCTCATTCACCTTCCCTTGAAATTTCCTCTCAGCCCACTTCATGAGTTTAACATTTGTATCTTGGTCTTCACTAGTCACCTAGTCAACTATATTTGATAATTGTTCCATCATGGGCTTTGACTCATCTAGTGACTGCAAGCTAAAGGCATTCGTAACAAGGTCCTTAATCTCATGTAGTGCTTTCTTGTGTTTATACTCTTTTTTGAGTATTTCCTATCTTCTTCTCCTATTTAATGCATCTTGCATCTCTGTAATTTGCTCCATTGTGATAGTCTTTGAGTCATAGGAAGGTATTACAATGTTTTCATCTAGCTTAGGGTCTCCATAGTGAAGTACCTTGGTCACCTTTGTAAAACTCAAGCTTGGTGTGGAGATTTACAAAGGTATGGTTTTAGTGCTCAACTTCTAAGAGGTTTTTGTAGGAGTGCTATTTTTTGGTAGTTCTACCAAGGTCTATATAGCAGCCTACTCCTTTTCCTTTGATGTATATTCCTTCTCATTAGACTTCGCTTCTCTTGCACTTTGCTTCTGTGTGGTGTCACCTGCTGCTATAGGTGGTGGAAGCATTAAAATTTGAGTTCTAGTAGCTGTATAGGTGAAAGTTGGTTCATGTGGTTTCACCTTGTCTTTTTGGTTCTGCTATTGCCTTCTATAGCTCATCTACACTCACCAATACAGGATGTGTGTATAATTGTGCCTGTAGAGTGGATTGGTGAAGGATCTTAGAGATATCCTCTATAGTTAGGGGATTGATGTTCTGGGAAAAATTGTCAGGAACATCCTTGATAGTTATTGTGTCTGCAGGTGTGATGGTTACATGAGGATGGCTAGGGGGTGGCATTTGTGTGTCTTGCACACTCTGTTCCTCTTGCTATTTTTGTTTAACTATTGCCATATCTTCTTCCTTTTGTGTCTCTTCCAACTCACCTTTTTCCTTATCTTCTTCCTCTTTCTTTTCTTCTTCTCCTTTCTTTTCCTCATCTCCTTTTGATGTTGCTTCCTCCTTCTCTTCTACTTGCCTTTCTTCCACTTTATTTTCCTCTATCTTCTCCTTGGCACTAGCCTCTACCTTATTTTCTTCTTCATCCTTGTCATCAGTTATCTTGTAGATTGTCTTCCACAATTGTGTGGATTTATTTACTACATCCTCAATTTTATTTTGTAGGATGTTGAAGGCTCTATATTTAGGTGCAAATTTTCCACCATGTTTCTTATTAGCCTTTGTTATTTGACCTCTTGTCAAGTCAGGTATCACTTTTGCTAAGGTAGATTCTCTAATCTCCTTTTCCATTTTCAGACAATAATTCCATTTGTTTTCAATTATCTTATATGGTTTTCTAGGCATGGTATTGTCTAGCTCTAGAGGTGTGCTTTCAAATTCAGCCATCATGGCATATATTGATTCCTCTATTTTATTTTTCTCTTCTCTACTTAGCTTATTGAAATAAAGACTTTTCAAATCATTCAAATCTACATTCTTAATGTTTTCACAAATCTTATCTATCGAAGATTTGGGAGGATGGCTTACCACTCTGAATTGGCTGATACCCTCTAACTCTATTCTTTCCTCATCATTAGTGTCGGGTTGTGCCACATACTTTCTTCTTTTCTTTTTACTTCATCAGATTGTTTAGCTACCTTTTGTGTGGATGCCCTTTTCCTAGCTCTTGTTGTTGGTGTTCACTTGGCTTGTGTAGGCTTGGTTACCTTCTTGGATTTGGGTTGAGCTGGAGGTTGAGTTTTAGCCTTTCTCTTCTTTTACTTGGCTTGTGTAGGTGCTTCCTTGGCTTCTTTTTCCTTGGCACCTTCCTCCTTATCTTCTCCTAAGCCTTGTGTCAACTCCATTGGGCCTTTCCCTTGCTCTTCTTCTTCTTCACTCTCTCCTTCTTCTTCTTCTTCAGCACCTACTTCTCCTTCAATATCTACACAAAATTTCTTCTTTATCTTCTTCACTAATTTAGCTTTCCTCTTAATAATAGAGGTTGTTTTCAATTCTATTTCAACTTTGGATTTGACAACATCATATGTGCCAAAGTGGGGTACCTCTTTATTAATCTCTTCTATAAGAAATGTTGTGATTGTTGCTGAGGCTTCATCTACATCAAGTTCATATCTCAATGGCCTTATCCATCTTACTCTTGGAATTACTACCTAGATATAGGTATAGTCAATGTCAACCAAAAAGCATATGTTGTTGATATGTTTTTCCACTAAGGAAACTAGTATTCTGACCCTCTACTTTGTGGATTTCTTGAAATCCTTAAAATATCTTGTCATTTGGGCCTCAAAATTATCACCCATCTGATCAATGAACTTGTTGATTTGTGTGATTGCAGTTTTGTTTGGGTTCCGATTCACCTTTCCAATAGAAGGAAACTCTTCCATGACATAAAAGAATATGCACATAAGAACTGAACCAAACTTGCTATGAGAACCTTTTAACCTCCTTATTGCCCCTAGGTTCTCATTTATATGTTTCAACATTAGTTTTGCTAGATCATATGTATGATCTTTCTTCACAAGCTTGTAAGCTACATCAATAGCTATACATGGCACACTGTTCAATCTACTAGATTGGTAGAATTTGTGAGATATTACTCTCACTACTAAATCTAGAAGGGGATCTATTGGAGTATCAATAGTCATACCCCTCGTATTCCATTTAGCTCCTATATTCCTTTCAATGATCTCTTTTGAATCACTACATAGGGTCTTAGGTCGATCTAGGGTTGGGAAACCCATAACCCTATGTACTATCCTCTTAGTAATCTTCATAGTTCCTATTTCTAACCACAAACATCCATTGTGAGTTCTACTTAAAACAATCCTTATCCATTCTATTTTGAAACCTAAAGGGTAAACTAGGACATTTGTTAAACCATTCTTCTCAACTATCTAAAATTCATCCTTCAGAATTTTATTTTCGCATAGTTTTTCATAGGCTTGAAATATTTCAAGGTCTTCTACTGCTCCTATCTTTTAGTTATAACACTTTCTCACATCCTGTACCATGACAACTTTTGGTGGAATAATGGACAATGCACTAGTAGGATCATTTTTATAGGCGACTTCAGGGATTGGCCTAAACATGGGTTGTTTTACCTCATTATTGACTAGCTAGACCTCATAACTTTCCTTTCTTTTGGGGTTTCTTGAACTAGAAGCCATTATACTAAACTACAGTTTTAATACATTAAAAATGTCAATATTGCATAGCTCAGCACTTGATAAATACCTTAGATCATCAAAATGTATGTTGAATCACTATTGAAATCGATGCAAATGGCTTCAAGGTTGTTGAATGATTGCTCCTGCACTTTTCTTGTCTTCTCTCTATGTTCGAATGGCATAAAAATGATCAAAATTTGACCTTATACCTTTTAAAACCTAGCATTAAATGCTTAGTGCATATAGTTGTAAACTTGGCACTTGAAGGTTTCAACATGACTCAACTTTCATTGATTTCATTTACTTGGCTTCTATTAACATTTCTCAACTAAGAATCAACCATCAACTTAGTCACTATTAGCAACTCAACATCCACTGGAGCTTTACTCGGCATCTAGGGACAATTTGACAGTGTTTGCAAAAACTTCAAATTTTGACTTGGCATCTTTGCTCATGCTGATTTCTTCTTTGTAGTACTTCTTTGTCTTGGGACTGATGTATGATATAACTTTGTATATCAGTCCCATTCACCTATTCTTGCTTAGTTGGATGGGATGTGATCACTTGACCTCTTGGGTGAAGTGATCCCTCCATTTGATGTGTTGCACTCACCTCTCTTCTTCCAAGTCTTGTTCATTTTCCCTCTAATTTGTTCAACATCTACCTTCTCTTTTCCTTTGTTGACTTCTGATTTGGGTGCCTTTGACTTTGTTGGAAAATTCCTACTAATATGACCAGTCCTCAAGCAACTGAAACATGTGGTCTAACTTAACCATCTACTACAATTCCCTATAATGTGTGTCCTTATGCAATATTTAGGGACGTGTCCATAATCCTAATAGTAGTGATAGCTATACCTTGTATTGTAATCCCAGTTGCAGTAATGGGCATGGTTATTTCCTTTTGCAGGTTAATTAGGTGTCCACATAGGCTTTGATCTACATTCAAATGCTCTATGCCCATACTTCTTACAGTTATAGCAACGACCCTCAAATCTTGATGTCCTCATGGTATTGGTTCTGCATTCATGTGTTTGATATCCTTACTTCTTGCACTTGTGACAGTAGCTTGCACTTTTAGGATTATCATGTTGTCTGTTCTTCTTACTCCTACATACATTAAAGGTATGTCCCTTTTTACCATAGAAATGACAAGTAAGTTTAGTGTTCTTACCTTTGATACTCCTTTCTTTTGTAGTCTTGGATGATTCTCCTTGTTCAATGCTGGTGTAACCAAATTTTGAAGTATCATTACTAGCCCTTTGTGATTTTAGTAGTTTCTCAAAGTACTTGATAGCCTCATTGGGTTTGTTGAAGCTTTCTTCTATCTCCTTCTCTCTTTTTAGGTCATTTTTCAGTTGATCATTTTTTAACTTCAATGTAGAGATCTCAATGAATTTCATATTCAACTCATGATGTGCATTCATCATGTGGCTTAAAGTGTCAAGCTACATGTTTGAGATTCTTTCAAACTGAATTGTCTTCTCCTCTAGTCTATTGGTAAGATTCCTCTTGTCATCTTCTATCATGGCCTTATATTCAATATCTTTCTTCTTTTGTTTAGTCACTTCACAAAGCATTAGGGCTTGTGACTCTTGTTCAAGCTTGAGTATTTCAATTACTTCAGCTTGAGCTCTATTTTTCTCCGTCAGCTTTGCTATTGCTGCATCAAATTCCTTGGAATCTCCATTGGAAAATACTTGTGTGGAATCAATCTCCATGTAGTGTATGTCATTTTCAGCTATGGCTATATCCTTCCTTCTTTTTAAGGACTTTCTCAATTCCTCTCTAGCTTCCTCCAGTTTGTATAGAGCGAGATGCACATTAATCACTTGATTGTCTATGATCTTCCCAAGTTTGAAGAGTTCCATATTTAGATCTTTTCTCTAAGCTATTAGGCTTCTCCTTGTGAGAACCTTTTCTCTGATACCAATTGTTGGAATATTCAAATGGGAAAAGTACTTCTAAGAGAGGGGGGGAGGGTGAATCAGAAGTACTACACTTTTAACCTTTTCAAATCTTTTAAAACAAATAATTAAAAGTAAATTGCATGAATGTAAACATATTAAATGAACATAAAATAAACACATGCATCAACACACATAACACTAGATTTGGTAACCCATAAACCCTCTAGGAATAAGAAGGTAAAATTGGGGTGGGGATGATACTCACAAAATTATTGAAGCAATAATTGTTTGACCACTTCTGATGGTCTGCCTTGTGAAAGGCTTGCCCTATTAAAGGCTTTAGACTATGTCAATAGTGACCTGGTTAAAAGATTTACAAAAAATTTACTTGAAGTATCACCCTATCAAAGGATTTAGTCACCTCTTCAAAGGATCTACAAAATAACTATTAAGCTAACCTATCAACATAGGGTTTTCACTATCTAATACAATGGCTAGAGAGTATTAGAAATCTTTGACTAGATTACTTACAATCTTTAATTGCTGATTTTAGGAACTTGATCTGCTCATTCTGATGTGATCCTTGCTTGATCTAATATTTGTTCATAGCCCTTGTTCTATTCTGATCAATTGGATGTATAATTGCTACGCAATTCACTAAGTCTATGATACCCTTGCTATTTTCCCTGTTATGCAAATTTGCTATCTTCTTAGCAACTTCCTTAACTTCTATTCAACAACATAAAATAATGGGGTCTAAGCCTTCTTATAAATACTTCATAGACTTAGGGTTAGGTATGGATCTATGATTCATATTGAATCTTGAATTCCCACTCATTCCTTGTATTTTTCTCATTGGTTGCACGCCTTCTCCATTTTTTTGATTGGTTGCATGCTGATTGCATAGGAAATGTAAAAAATTCATTCTTATCCTTGTTATCCTTCAAAATCTTTATATGTCGACACAAAAAATGGTTTACATTTGAGTTTTTGAGGGCACAAACTCATATGTTGATTTTGTTTTACTTAGCACATACTGGACTACTGGTGCTTAACACATATACTATCCTACTTTGCTTGGCACCTATTGCATTTTTTCTTGCTCAACACATGTATGACTTTGGCTCACTCAACATATGAAGCATTCTGACTTGCTCAACATCAACTATGACTTAGCACCTGTATATCACTAGGCACCTATATAATGCTCAACACATACTATAGCTCAGCATACATAGTATACTTAGCATAGCTAGTGTACTCAACTTCTATGTAGAAAGTGGTTAAGTGTGTTGACACTCAAATGTCAAAAGCATTCTAAGACCAAAAAATTATTTATCAACCTTATTTAATCTTAACCATGTAACCAAAGTAAATAACAATAGTAACAAGATGCACATAGACAATTACACTAGATTTGTTAACTAGGGAACCCTTGATCAGAGAGAAAACCCCATGGGAATGATGCCCATAAAGATATACTAATATATATATATATATATATATATATATATATATATATATATATATATATATATATATATTCCTTGTTATATGGTGGACCTTTTTAAGAGTCTATAAACACATTTAGTACATAAAATTCCTTATTAGGAGACTTTGAATCCCTATTAGGAGATTCCAACCCTATTAGGAGTTGTATAAGGCAGAAGGGTCCATTGTCTAAACAGCTTCTAGGACAAGACCACTGAACTTCATTGTCCAACTAATCTCTCAACTATCCCTAGTAGAATAATTGTTTGTACTATGCTTTATCCTCTTTCCTCTATCCCATCAACTAGACCAATCATTGTTAGGCCTTGTAGACTAGGTCATGAACCTCAAATCCAAATATCAAACCTTGGATCTAAAAATAAAACATCAACAATGAATTTTTCTCCAACTTCACTCTGCTTATCTTTGCAATTATATCTTTTCTTCTCATTTTCACTCTTTTTTCTTACGATCTTCTTCTATACATAACAAAGGAAAATGTCCTTCCTTTATAGTCCATAAAATAATTCCCTTGAGTCAGTTATTACACCTTCTCAATTAATTATTATAGGAGCTCATCAAGGACATGGTTTACTTAGTGATAACATCAATCTATCATGACCTTGTAACTTGAACAACTTTCTATACATGTAATATTATGAAAAGAAATCTTGGCCACACCATCTCCAACATGTCTTTTACATGACTTTAACCTTGCTTCTCAAAATAACAACTTTTCTAAGAGATATAACAAGTTTATTAAAATATGCTTTTGTAAATTTTGTCTCTAAATAGTCTTCACCAAAACTTGCATAACCTCTTCCAAATTTTATATCTTATGCACCCAAGGTTAGATATATATAAGAAACACTTAGTAGTATCTCCCTTTAAGCTCACTAGTGAAAATACTCAACAATCTATCTCTACCAACTTGATTTTAACTGTTGTTCTTCTGTTAGATACCACATAAAACTGCTACATTGACATCAATGACAAAAGTAGTCATGAATGTAACATATCATCATGATAATGATGTAATCATATTTGTAACATACTACTTGATAGGAATATCATCAAAATTCATGCTTCCAACAATCTCCCCCTTTGGCATTGATGGCAACAAAGATTAAAAACATCTAGTTAAAAAAATATGAACTATTAAAGACTATTATCTTTTCTTTTCAAATGCTCTTCATCAATCATACTTGCTTTTGTGTTCACACACTTCTCCCCAATTGATATACCTTAATTATCTCTATATCAAAATGTTTTTCATGCTATAATCTCTCCCTATTGACATCAATGTTAAAGGTTTTAGCAACCATCTATCATTGCATCTTGTCAATCTCAATGACAACTATCTTTGACATACTCAAGTATCAAAAGATAGTATTTAAAAAAACATCTATCAAGAGTCCTAGATGACTTTGTCCATCACAAATACTCCTCCATATAGGAAGCATCAACATTCTATCTAGAAAAAAATGCACTTTGTAACACTAGACTAATGCACTCTTGCATCATCTACTCTGATGTAGGTAGGGGCATAACCCCTCACATATCTCATAAATACTCAAAAGTAACTTTGGGAAGAGGCTTAGTAAAAATATCTACAATATATTCTTTGGTGCTTACATACTCCAATATAATTTCCTTTTATATAACTTTCTCTCTCAACATGTGATATTTGATAGAAATGTGCTTAGTTTGAGAATGTAACAATGGATTCTTAGGCATATCCACTATGCTTATGTTATAACAATGTATGAAAATAGGTTCACTAAATTCTATCCTTAAATCCTTTAGCACATCTTCATTCAAACAACTTGATTACAATTTTTTGCTACTGCAACATATTCTACATGTGATGTACTTTGTGAGATGCAATCATATTTCTTTCTTAACCAAGAAACCAATCTTCCTCATAGAAAGAATGCTCCACCATTGGTGCTCTTTCTATCATCTATACTACCTACCCAATACATTAGTATAAGCATATAAAGTGAAATCATTACATTTATCATACCACAATCCAAACTCTAGTGTTCCCTTCAAATATCTAAATATCCTTTTAATCGTTGCATAATGTGCTTCTCTAGGATCATCTTGAAATCTTGTAACAATTCCAACTATATTTTCTATATCTAGTCATGTGTGAGTCAAATATTGTAATCCTCCAATCATAGATATGTACTTCTTCTACTCAATAGTAGGTGTCTCGTCCTTTGTAGATAACTTGTGTCCAATTATTGATGTAGGCATTCCAACTAGTTTACATGTTTCCAAACCAAACCTTTTCAATAGATCTTTCAAATACTTAGTCTGAGAAATAAAGATTCCTTTTTTATCTACACAATTTGTAATCTTAAGATGTATTCTATTTCCCCTATCATGCTCATTTCAAATTCCTTCTTCATTTCTTTTGTAAACTTGTCACTTTCACTATTATCTCCTCCAACTTTGATATCATCAAAAAATATTACCAAAATCATAAATCAATCATATATTTCTTTCAGGTATAGATTACTACCTACCATACCTTTGCTAAATCCAATTTTTAAAAAATGCTTATCCAAACTTGCATACTAGGTTCTAGGTGCTTGTTTTAAGCCATACAATGCTTTCTTCAATCTACATACCATGTCCTTGTCATATGTTAAACAAAAACCTTCATGTTGTTCTATGTATACCTCTTCTTCAAGTTATCCATTTAGGAATGTTGACTTGACATCCATCTAATAGACTTTTAGTTTCTTATGTGTTGTATAGGCTAAGAATAACTTTACTACTTCAATTCTTGCCATAGGAGGATAGGTTTTGTTATAGTCTATTCCTTCTTGCTATGAGTAACCTTTACATACCAATCTTTCTTTGTTCCTTACAACCTCACCTTGTTTATTCATCTTGTTCCTAAACATCCATTTTGTTCCTATCACATTTTTGTCTACTAGATTGGGGACTAAATCCCATGTCTCTTTCTTCACTATCTGATCTAATTCTTCTTTCATAGCTTGCTTCTAATAGTCATCTCTACATGCCTTATCTACATTCTATGGTTCTACTTTAGATATTAAACATATTTCTTCATTGATTCTTCTTTTTATCATCACACCTTTATCTCTACTACCAATGATTTTCTCTGATGGATGATTCTTTGTCATATTCTTACCAAAATTAGAAATTGTTATCTCAACTCTTGGCTTTGTTCTAGGTTCTAAACTTTTTTCCTACCTTAGCTCTCCTTCATTCTGCAAATCATTGTTAGTCTCAAAGAATACTTCATCATTATTTTTAGTAATGACAACATTCACATCATCAAAATTATAGTCAACTATTCTTTCTTATATCATGAATTTCTCATCAACTCTTGCACTTGCACTTTCAAAAATGGTCTTATTTCTCATAATATGGCATCTATAAGCTCTGATTTTCAATGAACAACCAAGAAACATACCTTCATATGTTCTAACATCAAATTTACCAACATCATCATCTCTTTTGATATAAAAATTTTTGCCAAAGATTTTGAAATACTTAATTGTAGGTGAGTGACCAAACCATAGTTCATAAGGGGTCTTGTTTGTGTCTTTCTTAGCCCAAACTCTATTCATAGTGTAAAATATTGTATTAATAGCTTCTCTCCAAAATATCTTGGATACATAATTCTCAACTAACATAGATCTTGTTGCTTTTGTTACTGACCTACTTCTTCTCTTTGCAATGCCTTTTTGTTTAGGGGTTCTAGGAGCTGAATTTTTTTTTTTTGATTCCATTAGCTTCACAAAGATGTTAAAATCATTTGAAGTAAAATCTCCTCTATCTGATTTTAAACATTTAATCTTCATACCCAATTCATTCTCAACTCTATTCTTGAATATCTTGAACTTGTCAAATGCCTTAGATTTTTTTTTAAGAAATACAACCCACATCATTCTAGAAAAGTCATCAACAATAATCATAAAGTACCTTTCACCATAGAATCCTTTAGTCATTTTAGGACCACTAATATCTATGTGTAAATTCTCCAACTTTATTGTAGTAGTAAACTTCTTTCTGGGAAAAGAATGTCTGTTATGCTTTGCCAATGCACACTCCTTGCAAATTGTGTTAGTAAGTTTTAGAATTTTAGGCAAATCTCTGACTACAAAAATATTACTAGTTTTCAAAATGTTGTCAAAGATGATATGAAAAAATCTCTTATTCCATAACCAATTTTCATCTACCTTTACTAAAAAACATGTCACTTTAGTGGGATTCAATTGAAATGCATTACCTCTAGATGTGGTTCCTATTCCAATTACCTTTTCATACTTGTCTTTGATCATGCATGTATTCTCTATGAACTATAATTTATAAATTTTATCCACTACTTTTCCAACACTAAAAATATTGTGTTTCAAACCATCAACAAAGTATACATCCTTAGTATTAATCTTTTCATCAAGAGTTATAAATCCAATACCTTTAACATGGCAAGCTACATTGTTTCCAACTCTGAAAATGCCTACATCATAACTTTTTAAATCAACAAACTTGTTCATATTACTAGTTATATGATGTGAAAAACACTATCAATTATCCAATTAGATTTCTTTTTAGACTCTGATATCAAAGCCATTTTCTATGGACTTTCTTCATCAATAGCTACAAATTGTATTTCATCATCACTAGCACTTACTACTTGTCCATAAGAATCATCTCCTTCATTGGCATACAAACAATCTCTATCTCTTCTAGGTTTGAACTTTACTTTATACTTTTTCTCTCTTTAAGAACACTTAGATGCATAATGACCAAACTCATTACAAGTCCAACATTTAAATATTTTCTTACCATATTTTTCTCTTGTTACAAGAAGGGCTACTCCTATCTTTCTATCCTCATCAAATCTTCTATTGCTAGCAAAATCTCCTCTAGAACTTGTGTTCCTTGATAGATTAGATTGAATGTTTAGGGCATTGAAAGTTGTCTCTATTCTAGAAAATTCTTTGGACTGACTAAGCTCATTCTCAACTACTTCAAGTCTCTTGAGTAATGTTTTTCTTGGTGAAATATTTAGCACAAGGGATAAAAAACTATATCATTTGAGATGCCTACTTAAATGGTGGTGTCAAACTCTTGAATATCTTCCATATCACTTCATCATATTTCTTGGTTCCTCCTTAAGATATGATACTTGTAGTAATTTTTGATATCCTACCTACATATGCTCTTATAGATTCATCTTCCATCATTTTAGCATCTTGAAATGCACAAATCTAGTTTTCTAGTCTCATATTCTTAGAATGCTCATCACCTTATAAACTATTTTCCAAAGCTTTACAAATGTTGTGAGAAGTATCAAATGTTTTTACTTGGTTGCACTCTACTTTAGGAAGTGCAAAGAATAGTGCTTCTCTATCTCTCATGTTGCACATAAAAAATTCTCTCTCATCCTTAGTACAAGTTTCTGGATCACTTTCATCAATAATTATTTTTTCTAATTTTGTTAAGATCCAATATCCTAGACCTATATACAAAAAATGTGTCTTCATCTTTTCCTTCTAGCTGTCATAATTTATTCCATCAAAGTTTAGACTATCCTTTCTGAATTTGTTCACAATGGATCTCTAAAAGTTGTTAAACTTTATCTTCAAGGACCTAATGCTCTGATATCAATTATTAGAAATAAAAATCCACCAAGATAACTAAGAGGGCGAGCAGGGGGGTGAATTAGTTATCCAACTAAAACATTTATCAACCTTAGTGAATCTTAAACATTTAACCAAAGTAAATAGAAACCATAACAAGGTGCACATACACAACTACACCATTTTTTTAAAACTAGGGAGACCCTTGATTAGAGGGAAAACCCCAGTCAGAATGATGCCCACAAAGATATATTGATATATATTTATTTTTAAAGGAAGGACCCTATTAGGAGTATATAAGTACATTTAGTACATAAGAATCCCTATTAGGAGACTTTGAATCCCTGTTAGGAGATTTCAACTCTATTAGGAGTTGTAGAAGGTAGAAGGACCCACTATCCAAACAACTTTTGGGGAAAGACCACAAAAATTCATTTTCCAACCGATCTCTCAACTATTCATTCTAGAAAAATTGTTCATACTATATGTTATCCTCTTTCCTCTACCTTGTCAATTAGACCAATCATTGTCAGACCTTGTAGACCAGGTCACAAACCTTAGATCTCAAAATAAAACCTCAGCAACAAAGTTTTCTCCAACTTTGCTTTGCTCTACTTATCTTCATAATTATTTAATTTCTTCTCCTTTTCTCTCTTCTTGCTTACTACATATTTCCATACATACTAAAGAAAAAATTCATTCCTTTAGACTGAGTCCACAAAATAATTCCCTTGATTCGGATGTTACACCTTCTCAATTAATTATTATAGGACCTCATTAAGAACACATTTTACTTAGCAATAACATCAATCTATCACCTTGTAACTTGAATAAATTTCCATACATGTAATATTATGATGAGAAATATTAGAAATTCCATCTCTAACATGTCTTCTACATTCCTTTAACCTTGCTTCTTAGAATAACAGCTGTGCTAAGAGATATAGCAAGCTTTCTAGAATATGCTTTTGTAAACTTTGTCTCTAAACAATCTTCACCAAAACTTGCATAACTTCTTCTAGACTTTATATCTTATTTTACCTGAGGTTAGATGCATATAATAGACACTAATTAGTATCTCCTTGTAACCTTGCTAGTGAAAATAATCAATGATATATCCCTACCAACTTGATTTTTATTGTTCTTCTATTAGATACCATAGAAAACTTCTATGTTGACATCAATGAAAAACAAATCATGAATCTAACATATCATCATGATAATGATCTAATCATGTTTCTATAATACTCCCCCATAGAAATATCATCAACTTTCATGCTTCTAATTGATTGTGATGCTAATGAAAGTGACATTGGAGTTATTTTGTTTCAAGAAGGGAGACCTACATATTTATATAGTGATAAGTTGAATGATGCTACGAGAAGGCATTCGGTTTATGATTAGGAAATATATCCTATTGGTTAAGCTTTGAAGAAATGGATTCATTATCTAATGTGAAAGGATTTTTTTGTACACTAATAATAAAGCATTATAGTATTTAGGAATTCAAAATAATTTGAATTAGATGTTGGTATGTCTAACTATAGTTGTCTCTTAGTGTCAAGCACTTAGTCATTTACTAGGAAGAGTTAGACGGTCATTAATGTGACAGAGATTCTTAATATAGGAAAAGTCATGTACATAAGTAAGTATGTCATGATCTCTATAGGAGCCAAGTAAGTGTATGGTCACCAAGTATTTTCTATACAAGTTGAGCTCAACATCGAACAAGTAATTTAAAGAATACAAGTGTCAATTTACATAATATGTGTTGACCACAATAAAGAGTGAACAACAACAATGTCAAGTATCATAAAATAGTAAAGGTCGAGCAATGTAGAGTTTACATAAAATTCAAGAATGATACAAATTTGGTGGTAAAGCATTTTCAAGTCAACATGCAAGGAACATTTAATATATATAGAGGTTGTTACAGAGAGTTTTATGTGTTAATGATGTGGATTAGAGATCCTTATTTTTTGTGATCAACAATTCGAATCGAGAGGTTAATTATGAAAATATATAGAAATCTCTTTAGGTAATTCTTTAAATAGAGAAGATCAAAACCTAGATCATGTGAAAATGGGATGAGAAGAGAAGAGTATGCATGCGAAAAAGGAAAAATATGTGAATGATGAAGTGAAAGATCAAGGTCAAATTAGAAGTCAATAAAAGTGTTATGTTATCTCTTAAGAGAGCAGGTGAAATAATTAGAGTGGTGAAGGGGAAGGAAAGTATTATTAGATCAAAAGAGAGGATTAATTAGCAAGGAGAAGACTCAAAATCATCTTACAAAGAATATTGGAAGTTAAACACTAAATTAGGTCTAACCAACTTGTAACAAGATAAATATCTTAACAAAGTGGTCTTAACATATCTTTGTAAATTTCCTAACAGAGTCCTTGTTGGAATGTTCAAAATGGGAAGAGTACTTCTAAGAGGGGGGGGTGAATAAGAAGTGCCACACTTTTACCTTATTCAAACCTTTAAACATATAACTAAAAAATAAAATGTATGCATGTAAACATATAAAGAAGCATAAAGTAAATCACATGAAATAACACATAAAACCAGAATTGATAACCTAGAAACCCTCCAGGAATAAGAAGGTAAAACTGGGGTGGGGATGATACCCACAAAAATCACTAAAACAATAATAGTTCAACCACTTCTGATGGTCTACCCTGTAAAAGGCCTACCCTGTTAAAGGCTTTACACTATGTAAATAGTGACCTAGTTAGAGGATTTACAAACACTTTACATGAAGTGTCACCCTATTAAATGATTTACAATAGGTTGTTAAACCCACCTAATACATAGGATTTTCAATCACCTTCTCCAAAGATTCTCTTACCTAGCTATTAAGTTAACCTATCAATATAGGATTTCAGAATCTAATACAATTGTAAGAAAGTATTAGAACATTTGACCTGATAGTATGCAATCTCTAATTGCTAGATTTAGGCACTTGATCTGTTCTCTTCTAATCTTGATCCTCTAAGATCTGATATCTGCTCTTGTCCCTTATCCCTTGTGCTATTTTGATCAACTAGATATGAAAATGCTACTCTATTCCTCTAAGTCTTTCCTTCTTCACACTAAAATTTTCCTATAATCTCCCCATACACTATTTTGATCCTCATATGCAATGGGTTTTCGATCTCCTTTTAAAGAATGTGAATACTTAGAGGTAGGTATGGATCTACGATCCATATTGAATCTCAAATTCCTACTCATACCTTGTATTTTTCTCATTGGTTGCATGTCTCCTCCATTTTTCTTATTGGCTACATGGAGATTTCATAGGGAATGTAAATGATTCATTCTTATCCTTTTTCCTTTTCAAAATCTCTTTGTGTTGGCTTCAAAAATGGTTTACATCTGAGTTTGTGAAGGCACAAACTCATATGCAGATTTTGTGTTACTCGACACTTACTGGACTACTGATGCTTGACACATACTATCCTAGATTTCTTGGCACCAACTACACTCTATCTTGCTTGACACATATATGATTCTAGCTCACTCAACATATACTACATTCTAGCTTGCTCGACACCAACTATAACTCGGTACCTATATATCACTCAACACTTATATATTGCTCGACACTTGAAGTTACTTGACACCTATTGAAATGCTAGCTTAGCACACATTGTGACTTGGCTTCAATACAAAAAGTGATTAAATGTGTTGACACTCAAATGTCAAAATTTTGTAAGGACTAACAATCTCGCCCTTTGACATGAGTGTCAAAAACACTTAACCAGATATTTATTCATCTATCCTTATGAATGCCTTATCTACAATTTTTCAAAATTTGTTCAAAAATATCCTAACTCCCCCTAAGTTGATTTGAACCTTGTCATTTTGCAATCAAAATTCTATGTTGACTATGCTTGATACTCTTTATCTTCTATCCTGTACCTATATTTTGTACCAGTGCCTTTGTATCTGCTTATGGAATTTCTACATTTGCATCAGAGCTATGTTCCATATGAGTACCAAAATTTCAAAATTTTGTATCTCCTAACATATATCTCCCCCTCTTTATTAATTCTCCCCCTTTTTTGACACTAATGTCAAAGGGTTCTAAGGAGTAATACCATATTTAGACAAAAAAAGTATGTTTACCTTCATTATTGTTTTTAGAGCTACATCCCAATTCTCCAAAGCTATGTCCAATGACTTGTGCTAGATGGTAGTCTCTATAGCAAGGTGTACAAGTCCATCAAGAGTAGAAAGATTTGGATGTTTCTTTAATACTATCTCAAAATAGACTTGTTCCTTGTGGAGGACTTCTAAATGAGGGGTTATGGAGGATTGGATCTACATTAATTTAGTCTTAATATTTTCCTTCTCTACTGTTAATATAGCTAATTCCCTTTGTGTGTGAAGCGATTGTACAAAATGCTTCTCACTTTGAGTTAGATCTCTAGGTAATTGTATGCTAGAGATTTTCAAGTTCCTCTCCAAGCTCATTATTCTTTGATTATTTTCTTGTGTGAAATTTGAAAAGTCACACAACTTCCTATATAATAAAAAAGTATTTTCAAGAACAATTTTTTCCTTATCTATTGTCTTGGAAAACTCTACCTATTCAAGTGCAATGCCACTTGATATCTTTTCATTAAAATTTCTTTGAAACTTTCTTTCTGACCATTCCATGAGTTTGACATTGGTGTCCTAGTCCTCATTTTTCACTTGGTCAACTATGTCTGATAGTTGCTCAATTATTTACTTTCCTTCATCTAGTGACTGCAAGCTAAAAGCATCCATGAAGATGTCCTTGATGTCATGGAGTGCTTTCTTGTGTTTAAACTCTTTTCTCAATATCTCCTACCTAATCCTTCTATCCAATGCATTTTGCATTTTAGTCATTTGTGCTATTGTGATAGTTTTGGAATCATAAGAGGGTATCACAATCTCTTCATCTAATTTAGGGTCTCCATAGTGAAGTACCCTAGCCACTCTTGTTGAACTTGAGCCTGGTGTTGAAAATTGCAAGGGGATAGCATCAGTAATTAGCTTCTAAATGGTCTTAGTAGGAGTGCTAGTCTTTGGTAGTTCTACCAATCTCTAAATGGTATCCTCCTCTTTCTCTTTTGTTGCATCTTCTTTTTCACTCGATTTCCTATCCTCTACACTCGACATTTGAACATTATCACTTGGTGGAGGTGGTAGTGGTAACATCAAAACTTTAGTTCTAGTAGTAGTGTATGTGAAAGGTTGCTCCTTTGGATTTACCTTTTCCTTTTGTGGTGCTGCTACTGGTTTTTGTAGTTCATCTACACTCGCCAATATAGGGCTTTTACACAATTGTGCCTGTAAAGTAGATTGGTGAAGGATCTTTGAGAGATCCTCTACAGTAAGTGGATTGATGTTCTGAGGTGTCTTATTAGTAACATCCTTTATGATTACTATTTTTTTAAGTGTAGTGATTGCATGAGGTGGACTGGGAGGTGGCAATTGTGTGTCTTGCACACTCTAGTCATCTTCTTGCTACTAGTCAACTATTGCCATAATTTCATCTCTCTTTGTTGATTCCTCCTCTTCTTTATCCTTATTCTCTTCTTCTCCTTTCTCTTCCTCGCCTTTCTTTTCCTCTTCTTTCTTTTCTTCTTCCTTTGCTTTCTCTTCTCCTTTTTGCTCTTCTACCCTCTTGTTGGCACTGGTTTCTACCTTATTAGTTTCCTCCACTTTATCATCAGTAATCTTGTATATTTTTTTCTAGATTTGTGTGGATTTGGTTACTACATCTTCAATTTTTTTTGAAGAACACAAAAAGCTCTGTATTTAGGTGTAAATTTCCCACTATGTTTCTTATTAGCCTTGGTTATTTGAGCTTTTGACATATCAGGCTTTACTTGTGCTAGGGTAGATTTTCTAATTTCCCTTTCCATTTCTAAAAAATAATGCCACTTATCCTTTATTATTTCATATAGTTCCTTTGGCATTATGTTATCAAGCTCCAGTGATGTGTTTTTGAATTCTGCCATCATGGCATACACAGATTCCTCTATCTTATTTTGCTCTTCCTTATCGAGCTTATTAAAATTTAAAGATTTTAAATCATTTAGATCTACATTTCTAATATTATTACAAAGTTTTTCAATTACAAATTTTGGAAGATGACTTACCACTTTGAATTGGCTTATATCCTCATATTTTGTTTTCTCATCATCTGTATCTAGTTGAGCCACATATCTTCTTCTTTTCTTGGGCTCTTCAATTGGCTAGGTAGTCGCTTTCTTCTTCTCCTTTACTACCTCTTTGTCTTTTTGAGTTGATGCTCTTGTTGTGGCCCTTGTTGCTATTGGCTTAGCTAGAGCTGGCTTCGTTTGAGCTTGCCTTGTGACCTTTTTGGGCTTTGGCTGAAGTGTAGGCTATATTTTTGCTTTTCTTTTCTTCTACTCAGTAGGTGTAGGTGCTTCCTTGGCTTCTTCTTCCTCAACACCTTCTTTTTTGTCTTCTCCTTACCCTTGTGTTAGCTCTTTTGGCTCTTTCCTTTGCTCTTCTTCTTCACTATCACCTTCCACTTCTTCTTCTCTTGCTTCACCTTCAATGCTGGCTCCAAATGTCTTCTTTATTTTTCTCACCATTTTGTCCTTTTTTATAACTGAAGTAGTTTTCAATTAGTCTCTACTTGGACTTAACAATGTCATAAGTCCCAAAGTGAGGAGCCTCTTTATCAATTTCTTCTACTAGCAATGTTGTGATTGCTATTGAGGCTTCATCAAAATCTAGTTCATATCCTAATGGCCTTAGCCATCTTACCCTTGGTATTATTGCTTGAATGTAGGTGAAATCAATATCAACCAAGAAACAAATGTTATTTGCATGTTGCTCAACCAATGATACTGGTATCCTCATCCTTTGTTTCATGGACTTCTTGAAGTCCTCAAAGTAGCTTGTCATTTGAACATTAAAATTGTCTCCCATTTGATCAATGAAATCATTAATTTGGGTGACAACTGATTTATTTGAGTTCCAATTCACCTTTTTAATTGAAGGGAATTCTTCCATCACATAAAAGAATATGCACATGAGAACTGAGCCAAATTTGCATTGTGCACCCTTTGATCTCCTTATAGCTCCTAAGTTCTCATTGATTTGTTGCGACATGAGTTCAACCAGATCATAGGTGTGATCTTTCTTCACCAACTTATAAGCCACATCAATAGCTATGTAAGGTATGTTGTGTAGTTTTTTGGATTGATAGAATTTATGTGAAATTACCCTCACAACAAAGTCAAGTAGGAGTTCAGTCAGAATGTCAATAGTCATTCTCCTATTGTTCCATTTCGCACTTGTTTTCTCAATTACTTCCTTCCTGTCACTTCTCAAAGTCTTTGGCTAATCTAGGGTTGGGAGACTAGTAACTCTATGCACAATCCTCTTAGTAATTTTGATAGATCCTATCTCTAGCCATAGACATCCATCATGAATTTAGCTTAGAACAATGCGAATCCATTCTGTTTTAAATACTGTAGGAAAAACTAGGGTTTTGGCTAGACCCTTCTTCTCAATAATTTGAAACTTTTCTTCTAGTATTCCATTATTACATAGCTTATCATAGGCATTAAAGATTTCTAAATCACCTATGGCACCAACCTTGCAATTGTAGCACTTTCTTACATCTTGGACCTTGACAACCTTGGGTGGAGTGACAGATAACACACTAGCTAGGTCATTTTTATAGGAAACCTTAGGTATTGGCCTAAATTTGGGCTATTTAACTTCATTGCTAACTAGATGAATATCATGGTCTTCCTTAGCCTTAGGGTTTCTAGAGCTAGGGGTCATTTTACCAAACTAGGGCTTTAAAATGTGTTAAAAATTAAAACTTTGCATAGCTTGGCACTTGATAAATACCTTTGAATCGATGCGTTCATGTTGAATCTCTATTGAAATTGATGTAATCAATTGTAATGTAGCTGCTTTATCACCTCTTTTCTCTTCTTGTCTTTGCTTTGCATTCAAATGATGTGAAAAGGAATAAAATTTGACCTTATACCTTTCAATGACCTAGCATTAAATGCTTCATGCTTACAGCTATAGAACTTGGTACTCAAAGGATTTACTATCACTCAGCTTCTATTTTAGTTTATTTACTCAGCTTCTACTAAACTTGTACTTCACTCACCATCAACTATCAGCTCAGAAACTATTGGAAACTCAGCATCCATTGGAGCTTCACTCAGCATCTAAGGGTAACTCAACAACTTCTTCAAAAATTTCTTTACATCTTTTCTCATGCTAATTTCTTCTTTGTAGTGCCCCTTTTTGTTCTTTTGGGCTGATTTATGTTACATCTTTTATATATATCAACCCCATGTACTTGTGCTTGTGCTTAATTAGATGGAGTGTGATCACTTGACCTCTTGGGTGAAGTGATCCCACCATTGGATGAACTTGGTCCATCTCTTCTTTACCATGTCTTTTACATTTTTTCCTTGATGTGTTTCACATTAACTTTTTCTTTACCCTTGTTGACTTCTAGTTTGGATGCCTTGGCCTTTGTTGGGCTATTCCTACTGATATGAATAGTCTTCAAGCAAATGAAACATGTGATTTGACTTAGCCATCTACTGTAACTTCCTTTAAAATGTGTTCTTATGCAATTCTCAAGGATGTGTCCATACTCCTGACAATAGTGATAGCTATACTTGGTATTGTAATCCCAATTGTAGTGATGTGCATGATTGGTTCCTCCTGTAGGCTAATTAGGTGTCCACATAGGCTTTGATCTACACTCAAATGCTCTATGTCCATACTTTTAGCTATTATAGTAGTGACCTTCAAATCTTGGTGTCCTCATGGTCTTGGATCTACATTCATGTGCTTGATATCCTTTCTTTTTGTACTTGTGACAAATGCCTCCATTTGCGGGCTTATCATGCTGATGACTATTCCTGCTCTTACACACATTGGAGGTATGTCCCTTTTTACCACATAAATGACAAGTAGTTTTAGTGTTCCTACCTTTGTTGATTATTTTTGCTATAGCTTTGGATGATTCTCCTTGTTTAATACTGGTGTAACCAAGTCTTGAAGTATCATTACTAGCCCTTGGTGATTTTAGTAGTTATTTAAAGTACTTGATAGACTCATTGGGTTTGTTGTAGCTTTCTACTATCTCCTTTTTTCTCTTCAACTCATTCTGCAAATGTTCATTTTGCATTTTCAAGGTGGAGATCTCTATGTCCTTCATGTTTAGCTCATGATGAGCATTCATCATCTGGGTTAAGGTGTCTAGCTACGTGTTTCAGATCTGTTCAAACTCAATTTTCTTCTCTTCTAGCCTATTGATGAGATTTATCTTGTCATCTTCTATCATGGCCTTATCTTCAATAGCTCTTTTCTTTTGTTCAGTCACTTCACAAAGCATTATGGCTTGTTTTTTTTGTTCCATTTTTAGAGATCTTATCTCTTATGCTTGAGCTCTATTTTTCTCCATCAATTTTTCTATTGTTACAGCAAACTCCTTGGAGTCTCCATTGGAAAACACTTGTGTGGTATCAATCTCCTTGTAGTGTATGTCATTTTCAGCTATGGCTATCTCCTTTCTTCTTTTCAGGGATTTTGTCAATTCCTCTTTGACTTCCTCTACTTAGTGTAGAGCTAGATGCACATCAATCACTTGATTTACAATAATCTTCCCAAGTTTGAAGACTTCCATCCTTTGATCTTTTCCTCCAAGTTGTTAGACTTCTTCCTTGTGAGAACTAAGCTCTGATACTAATTTTTGGAATGTTCAAAATGAGAAGAGTACTTTTGAGAGGCGGGGTGAATCAGAAGTACCACACTTTTACCTTATTCAAACCTTTAAACATATAACTAAAAAATAAAATACATGCATGTTAACATATAAAGAAACATAAAGTAAATCACATGCAATAACACATAACACTAGAATTGATAACAAAGAAACCCTCTAGGAATAAGAAGGTAAAACTAAGGTGGGGATGATACCCACAAAAATCACTACAGCAATAATAGTTCAAACACTTCTGATGGTCTACTCTATGAAAGGCCTGCTCTATTAAAGGCTTTACACTATGTCAATAGTGACCTGGTTAGAGGATTTACAAACATTTTACATGAAGTGTCACCTTGTTAAAGGATTTGCAATAGGTTGTTAATCCCACCTAATACATAGGATTTTCAATCACCTTCTCCAAAGGTTCTCTTACCTAGCTGTTAAGTTAACCTATCAATATAGGATTTCACCATCTAATACAATTGTAAGAAACTTTTAGAACATTTGACTTGATAGTATGCAATCTCTAACTACTAGATTCAGGCACTTGATCTTCTCTCTTCTGATCTTGATCCTCTAAGATTTGATATCTTCTCTTGTCCCTTATCCCTTGTGCTATTTTGATCAACTAGATATGAAAATGTTGCTATGTTCCTCTAAGTCTTTCCTTCTTCACACTGAAATTTTGAAAATGTTGCTATTTTCCTCTAAGTCTTTCCTTCTTCACACTAAAATTTTGCTATAATCTCCCCATACACTGCTTTCATCCTCATATGCAATGGGTTTTCAATCTCTTTTTAAAGAATGCAAAGACTTAGGGTTAGGTATGGATCTACGATCCATATTGAATCTCAAATTCCTACTCACACCTTGTATTTTTCTCATTGGTTGCATGTCTCCTCCATTTTTCTTATTGGCTGCATGCAAATTTTATAGGGAATGTAAATGATTTGTCATTATCCTTTTTCCTTTTCAAAATCTCTTTGTGTCAGCTTCAAGAATAGTTTACATTTGAGTTTGTGAATGCACAAACTCATATGCAAATTTTGTGTTACTTAGCACTTACTGCAATACTGATGCTTGACACATACTATCCCTCAACACCAACTACACTCTGTTTTGCTCAGCACATATATGATTCTAGCTCATCAGCATATACTACATTCTTGCTTGCTCAACACCAACTATGAATCAACACCTATATATCACTCAACACTTATATACTGCTCAACACGTAAAGTCACTTGGCACCTATTGAAATACTAGATTGGCACACACTATGGCTCAGCTTCAATAAAAAAAGTGATTAAGTGTGTTGACACTCAAATGTTGAAAATGTGTAAGGACTAATAGTCCTTCTTTTATTATAAGTTTTAAATCTTCTAACAAGGTGAAACATAACATTATGAAATATTTTTAAGAATGTAGAACCCTCAAAGGGTAGATCATATATTATGATCAAACATTATTATCATAATAGGTTAACTTTATTATTGCAGTAGTGAAAATTTGTGGGTGTCATCCCCACCCTAGTTTTACCTTTTCCTTGAAGGGTTTATGGATATGATAAATCATATTTACAAGTTACAAAAAGTGTATTATTACAAGTTGTACATGCACAAGATAACTAGTGAATGTGTGAATGAATTCTTGAAAAGTAAAAGTGTTTAAGATTCTGATTCACACCACCCCACCCATAGTATCTTGTTATCTTATTTATACTTTTACCAATCAAACTTTGGTATTAGAGCATTGGTTCTCTAAGAGAAGCTTAACCACTTAGAGATTAGATCTTGGAGATGGAGGCTTTTAAATGGATAAGGTTATTAATAATTAGGTATCTGGTATCCAACTCATATTGTAAAAACTTGAGAAAGTAAGATAAGATTTAAAGAAATCCTTATTAAGCAGAAATGAATTAGCTATCTAGGATAAAAAAATTTCCTATGAATAATTTTGGACCAAAGGACTATTTGAATCAAGTAACCCAGCTGAAAAAGTATATGTAGATCTACTTGAAAAGAACATACTCTTGAATGAACAAATAAGAGGATTGAAAAGAGAACACAAAATCTAATTAGTAAGATTATGTGATGTGAATGAAAAAAAGAAGACAGATGAAGAAGACAAGACTATGATTAAGAAAGACAAAAGAGTAATGGTAACCTAACTTGAAGAAAGCACATCAAATGTATAGAAGATCACAAACACACAACTGGACACGATGAATCAAATAATGTTCGCAAATCAAGAATTGAATCATAAGGATGTGGAAATTGAAAATCTCCAATCATCAAATGACATATTGAGGAATGAACTAAAAACTAAGAAAGAATCTATGGAGAGATTCAATAAACCAAAAGACGCAATGAAATATTTTGAAGAACTCATGAAGTCATCTAACAATACTAATGGCTTAAGAAATTCATACACTGAGAAAGGAGAATCATCTAGCAATGGAGAGTTGAGGAATGCAAAGTCAAAGGACAATAAAAATGCTATCACTATGGAAAACTTGGTCATACTACAAATATTTGTCAAAGAAAACATGGTATGCAAAATCCTAAACCTAATTTTACTAGTTGCTATTTTTATTGCAAGAAATAAGGACATCAAATACATGAGTGTATGTTAGGAATGGGGAATTCATCTACTACAACTAGATTTGAAGGATATTTCTATAAAAATTAAAAGTATGGGCATAGAGAATATGAATGTAGATCTCAGACAAAACCTTATTGGAAAAATTAGAGGAAAAACAATGCACCTAATAATGCATGTTCCAAATGTCACAAGTTTGGACATATAAGAAAGAATTGCAAGAATCAAGTACATTTAGATAATCAAACAAGAGACAAAGGAAAAGGAAAAAGAGACATTGAGAAAATAAATAAGGAAATGAATCAAAAATGGAAAAATAAAGAAGAAGATGGAAATAGTGTAGCAAATGGAAGTGAGGTCACCCAATCCATTAGAGAAGGTGATCCTATCATCTCAAACTACGGAAGAAAGATATCTATGGAATTTTATATTTAATTGATATATCATACCTAATTTCCTTAAATTAAATGTGCCAAAGTTCATATTTGCATATATAAAGATGTATAAGCACAAATTATTGGATGGTTTTCAAACATTAGTAAAAGTATCTATGTTGACCAAGCATTGTAACATGGACATAGCACTTCATAAGTGAAAATGTAGAAATCAAGTGAAATGCCAGAGACTAAGTGAAATGGTAGAGACCAATTGATATGGAATAGACCAAGATGTAAAGAAAAGACCTAGTTCAAAGGGACCAAAATTAGTCGAGATGGTTGGCTTCCATGTACTTGAGTTCACTACATTAATAGAGACCCTAAATCAATGAAAAGAAAGTACATATCAAATTTTGAATACATTATCACATACCTTAGACATGGATTTTAAAAGCATAGAGAGATTTGGTGATTTGAGTGACTAGCAAAAGATTTCAAGAGAAATTTGGATGAGAATCCTAAAAAAGTGAAGATCTAGACTATACTAAGTAATCTAGAAGAGAAAGAAAAGACTTCAAACCCTAACAGAGAATATGGCAGCCTAATCTTGTGCTAGAATGAGCCAAGAGGTTAGTAAAATCCAACTAGTGAAGAGTGAGGATTTTCCTCCACCAACATTTCATACTATTCCTAAAATTTCAATGAAAGGAGATTCAGTGGGTGTACTATGCTTGATACCTCCAAAAATTATTATAATCCATGATGTTAGGAGTTGTTATATGTGTAAGATCTAGGAAGTGGAAGACTACAAGATAAGAGACATATGAGAAGTTATGTAATGAAGAAATCTTAAAAGATGAATTATAGTTGTTGAAAATAAAAGTTTAACTCATACCCTAGAATTTCCACATATTTTCAAGATTGAAGGGATTAAAATAGTTTTGAAAAAATCCACGATATGAAGTATTGGCTACAAAATGGACCTGTGGAGATCATGAAGAAAATGATTCATAGAGTTACATTCTATCCAATCCTAGCAAAGAAGAAAACCATGTAATGCCTAAATCAAGAGGAAGTTGAGGTAGACAAATGTGTCAAGTAGAATGGACAAGCTCTATCCATTACAAACCATTTTGATCCACTAATCAAATTTTTTGTGAGTGTTATAGCTCACAAATTTTACCAGTCAAGAAGATTGAAAAATGTGTCCTATATGGAAATGGATCAAGCACTAAGGATGGTGATAAAATATCATGACTATAATATTGTTGAGCTGCAAAGATTGCAATTAGCAAAGAATCTATCAAAAAAGAAAAGAATTCAATGTCTAAGTTTGGATCTCTCATTGTATTTATTTTCTTTTATATCTAGAAATAGTTTCCTAGTGTTGGTGATGTTGTTTGGAAATTGAAAAAACCAATGAAAAGATAGATAAATAAATACATTACTCAATTAGGAGAATATTTTGAGAGTTTCATTGATGTTTATTTTGAGGAATTCAAGAAAAGAATATAGACAAAGATGAGGAAACTATAAGAATTTCTTACAAGGCATTACAATGACATATGTTTTCTTATAGATATAGACAATACATTTGTGTAGGCAGGAAAGTGGAGGAAGGATTGGATACAAAGTTTTGATTATGAAATTGATAGTGATTTAGTGAATGCAAACATTATTGCACTATTGAAAGAAGAAATAGGCACTTGGGATGAATCTTTTGGAAAATTTGAGGAACCTAAGGATAGAATAGCTGTAAATATCAAGATAGCTTCTAAAGAGAAGAAAGGAAAATAATGATTGAAGACCTAGAAGTAAAATTGGAAACCCCTAGCAAGGGAAAGAAACCATTGCAGATAACTCAAGGTCTTGGAGAGGATCAAGAAAAACATAATGGTAATGAGGAAGTGGAAGAAGATAGAAACAAGGGTAAAGTCCTAGTTGTTGTCACTCCATTGAGTAAGAATGCTAAAAGAACTAAAAAGAGGCTAGTAGTGAGACCCCTCTCTCCACCACCAACTAAGCCAAGAACTAGGACAACTGCTAGTGCAAAGAGGATTACAAAACAAAGAGTCATAGAGACTACTGAACTTGGTGCACCTAAAACTAAGAGAAGGAGATTATTTAGAGGACCACCCAAAGTGAACACAAAGTCTTTGAAGATGTATGTACAAATCGAAGAAGATCTTTAGGATTATCCAACTTTATATTTTTTAAAATATGATACACTAGATAATAATAACAAAACCAAAATTGAGGAGGATACAGGTAGATATTATTGTAAGTCATAAGCTATGCACTAGTAAAATTGGGAAGAAGATACCAAAAGACTTAAATGAGAGACTAGAAAGAAGAAGGCAATAGATAGGAGAAGAAGAGAAAAAGGTAAGGGCTGCCACCTTAGTTAGAGTCATGCTTAGGAGCATATCTCAAGATCAACAAGAAATATTTTGGGTAAAGTACAAGAGCATATTTTTTCCTAAGTATAGAATATTTTTTATTTTATTGAATAAAATGGAATTTTTAGAAAACCATGATGAATTTATTTAGAAAATAATTTTTGGGCTATCAACCAAGGGAGCAGAGATAGAGAAAGAAACTAGAATTGTGATGATCAAAGATGATCACAGAAGTGGAGAAAGTTCAGGTGTGTTGATTCTACATGGAAATATGTTAGTAGTATATGCCAACACTCTTGAGATTCTAAAGGTTGAGAAATCAAGGAAAACATGTGCAAAGATAAGAACTAAGGTAACAGACACAAGACTATGTAGTCAAACTATTTTAACACCTCATATTGATGAAAATAAAGAAGTATGTAGAGCTAAATCAAGTGTGACCATTACTGTCTCAAGCACCAATGCACCAACATGAGCAGGTTGTGAAATTCCTTCATCAAATCCCAAAGAAATTCTAAGTAGCAACACTCCTTTGCTGACTAGTAGAGGAAAATCAATAAAGGATACTTCACTAGATATTAAAGTTAGTTTGGATGAAATAATTAAGATGCCATAGTTAGATTTGGCAAATCTCACCTTGGAACAAATGATTTTGTTACAAGATATTTTGGAAAAAAAAAAAGAAATGACAAGAAGCATTAAGGAGAGAGCATAAATAAAAGTAGGTACATTGTGATGTGAAAAATGTTTTTGTTGATACTTTTGATATTCAAATTGTATTATCTAAAAATGGAAGCAATTTCATGTTAAGAGTGTCTAGTCCTTCGAGTAAGTGGTCTGGAGTTATGTTGAGAACCTTTAATATGTCTTCACATGGATCTAGCTATCTCCCCCTATTCTTCTTCTCTCTTCCTATTTCTAGCCTCTTTCTGATAATTTTATCTATGAAATTGAAGACTTTGCCTTTTTGGGTTAAGGATGCCCTAAAGGTTCAAGTTCAACCTCAATCTTGACCTAGATCAAGGATGACCTTAACCCTAACCTAGGGTAGGGTCAACCTTATCCCTGACCCTAGGTCCAATTCTCAAATTCCAAAAGTTTCAAGATATCGAGCTTTAGAAAGTTCCAATTTCCTGCTTTTGGGTTGGTTGTTTCAGGTTTCAAAATGGAAAAATCTTAAATTTCATTTAATATAGGTCCATTTTTAGCGGTTAAGGTTAATTGGGATTTAATTCTCCAATGTCAGCCTTCTCTAGAAGGTTGTTCCCTAGATCTCTACATAGGGAAGCCTTCTTCTCTCATTTTGAGATCCACTTATTATAAAGTTTTGACATCTACTTTTCATGAGTAGAAATTATATTGGATGATCCATTATCAAGTTTTCAAGCATTCAAGTGTTCAATTCATCAAGGAGATCCATTGTTAGCCATTGAAGGGTTCAATCTGTATGGAGCCATCTCGTTGATGATTTCTCCCTCCACATCCATATTCATCCAAGCCTTTTACAATGCAAAGATCCATTTAAGATTGGTGTTAAATATTTAATGCCTTTATTAGAGACATCCTACATTTATTCCTACATTCATTTGGAGGATCTATACTTATGGATTTAAGGATTAAAATCATCTACAAGGATTTCAATATAAGCAAGGTGAATAGCTCCATTTACTTTATTTATTCATATTGAAAATTCAATTATATTTCAAGATTTATTCCAAACTATGTTTGATCAAGGAAACTCCCCATCCAAACAAAAAAAACATTTTTTTTTTTTGTAGGTACACGTAAGTGATAGTGAATTAAAGTACAAATTTGGATACCCTTTTTGCTGAACTTTTAGGATCTATGAATAGAATTTTTATTGAAGCTGTATAGGTCAACATCAATTTTTTCAAGTGCAATTCTACCCTAAGGTAAGATTGTGCCCCACTATTTGGGTTAAGGTCAATCTACCCTTAGAAGGACAAAACTTTTTTGGGTTTTCTCCATCTTGACATTTCCAATCTAGAGCAAGTTGCAAAATTCCTTGAAATTATACATAGACATAAGAAATCAGCATTTTCTAGATTCTCTCTATCTTTAGGTTCATATTTATCTTCTATTCATTCAAGGTTTCAAGTACTTACGTTATATATTAGATTATAGGATTTTCTCCTTTCTTCATATTCTCCACTATTTGATTCATTTGTCCATTGATCACTTCCTTGTGGTTAATCAATTTGGATCATTCCTTTTGGGAATTTACGTTATGTATAGATCCTATATTCCCCATCATATCATATTCCCCCCTATATGCACATGTCATCATTTTTACTTCTTTTCATTTTGGTGAACCTAACATACTTACCCTCTTTTCTTTTGTGGAATTAGATGTGCTATTGTATTTTGTGGTGTTAGATTTTCTTTTATCTGATCTTGTTGGTGTTATATTTGTCTTTTTTGTTAAATCTTGCATGATAATTAGATTTCTTGCATTTATATTTCAAAAATACAAATAAAATTGCAAAATCTCTTTCGAAATAAAAAAACATTCTTGCTTTATTTTTTCTTATTTTAGTTCATTTACATTGCATTAGTTTATGTGCTTTATTACTTCTATTCCTACTTCTAATATTCCAGTTAGATGAAGTCATAGAATTATGGGTACCTTCAATCCTGATTCTTCTTCTCCTTTCCTTAGGATCCCAAATGATAATTTTCTTCTTCCTAATTCCAATCCTATTATGGAGCAAAAATATTCTTACTCATCTCATGATGAGGAAAATTCTTTATAAGTTCCTCCTGAACAAGTCCAATAACATTCAACTGAACTTGCTAAAATGGGTAATTATCTTTTCAAGAATACCATAATAAATATTCTATTCAACCTATAGATGCTTTTAAGAAATTTCTTCATGATAGTGATCAAGGTGTTAACCTCTTGCATAGTATTACTCACCTTGTGCATTCAAATGTTAAACCTTTACCTCAAGAAGCCCAAGATTTAGGGTTGATTCCTCCTATCAATGTAGAACCTTATTTTTTTCTTTGACCTAGTATTCCTATCTATACTCCTTTGGTGACTTTGATGGTTACCTCTATTCCTATGAGTGTTCCTCCTATGTCTCTTCCTACATGACAACCTTCTTATTATAATGTTTCATTTACCTATTCTAATCCTCTACCAACTATGGTTCCAAGTGTTCCTCTAGTTGTGTCTTCTATTCCTATAGCTTCCCAAACTTCACCTAGTATTTCTAATGTTTCTATTAATCATATTTCCTCTAATGATTCAATACTTATTAGTTTGGCTTAAACTATGTCATCTTTACAACAAAAACTTTCTTTGTTGACTCAAAAAAAGTTTAGTATTCCTACTTGTGACATGGGAAGTCCTTTTTCTTGACATATCATCCATACTCTCATTCCTCAGCAAGTTTTTATGCCTCATCTTGAGAATTGCAATGGCAAGGGAGACCTTGTTCATCATGTTAAAACATTTCAAATCCTTTATAGTGATTATTCTCATGACCATACGATTTTAGCTAAGTTCTTTGCTAGAAACTTTTGTGAGAAGGCCTTACAATGGTTTTGTTCCTTGCCTCCTTATCATATTGATTTATTTCCACAACTTTCCAATACTTTTATTCAACAATTTCAAAACAATATTGGCCCACAAGTTTCTTTGACTGATTTGAGGCATTGTAAATAAAGTTCAAAGTAAAAGTTGACTAAATTTATTGGTAGATTAAAGAATTTACATGTTCAAATTTTCTATCCTATTCCTTATATGGATATTCAATGTATGTTTATTTCAAATTTGCAAAAGGATATTAGAGATAACATTATTCTTACTAAATTTACCTCTTTTCAAAAATTTTGAAGCACTTCATCATTATCAATTATAAGTGAGTCAATTTGAGAGAAACACTCAAATGGCTCATGTGTTAGAAATAGGGATTATTGACAGGGGTGGGGAGTGAATCAGTAATCTACAAAATTTTGTGGCCAACTAGATATTATTTCTTACTTTAAACTATGCATAACAAAGCAATAGAGTAATGTTGAACAATAATAGTAACAATGCACAAAGATAATTCATAACACCATATTTTGTTAACTAGATAATATATTGATATATAAGTTCCTTATTAGAGGATGAACCCTATTAGGAGTCAATGAGAAAATTAAGTATAAGGAGTCCTTGTTAGAAGACTTTGAATCCCTATTAGGAGTTATAGTATAGAGAATGCAACATGAGCCCACTACCCAAACATGTACTTCTAATTACAAGAAGAGCTCACTACCAAAACAAGTAATCAAACTTCTAGAATATAAGTACTATAAATTTTTCCTTGATTGATCTTTGATCTTCATCTCAATCTCAGATCATAAAATAGCTTTCAAAAAAACCTTGCATATATCACTTTTACAATAAGTTCACATCACAATATTTGAACAACTTATGTACTTCATCACAAAATGTCCTTTTCATAAATACCATGCCTCTACACAAATTTCTACTAGGTCAGCTAAGCCCACAATCCAACTTTTCAATTTAGAGTAGACATTTAGGATGTAGGCCCTAACTGGATAAGTAATTACTTTGTAAAAAAAATAATTCTTTCCTTCAATTCCGCTATTATGTTTCTCTTCAAACATGAAAATCTCTATTTTTTATAGTCCATGCTGACTTTTAAGGTTATACACATCATCACCAACATGTATACTATCTCCATCTAACTTTTCTAGTCATAGTATGATGTTAGCAATAAGTTATAAAAAAAACAATACACTATTATACACCAAATTCTATACTTAGATTATTTTTTGATAACCAAACAATAACTATCTTTATTTATGAGGTTTCTTGTAAGCATGTATATCATGTGTTTCCATAAATGAAAACAATTACATATCTCCTTTAGCCAATTTTCAACATCTTATTCCTATTGATAAAATTTATGTTGCTCCTAATCCAAATAAATTTCAAAAATTCAACAACTATGTCAAGATAAACAAACAAGAAAATGCAATTCATGATGAAGTTTATGTTGCATCTCACAAGGTCACTTTTTCATCCACTACTTTTTTATTAAATCGTACATTTACTACTCTTTATAAATATCTACCTTCTATTATGAATAGGTTGTTAACTACTAATATGATTACTTTACCTTCTATTCAACCTCTTTTACCTGCTACGATTGCATCTAAATCTTTTGACTCTAAAGCTTTTATCAATATCATCATTAGAATGGTCATGACACTAAGAGATGTTATTCTTTAAAACATAAGGTCTCTAATGCTTTATATGTTGATAATTTTGATGGTAGTGGGAATAATTTAGTTTCTCTTCCTAATCAAAGTCTGCAAATCTATATGAATCTTTTACCTCAACATGATACTAATACTACAATTCAACCGTCCTCTATGGATATTGTGTATGATTCAAAGATGGATGATCTTAATTGTGTTGTTAATCAAGTCAAGCATGTTGTTTATCTATATCTCCACCTCAGCTTAAATCTCAATTGAAAACTAAGCCAAAATTGAAGCCTTAACCTAAACCTTGACAACAACCTAGAAGCATAAAAAACCTCAGGAAATTTTTATTACCTTAGATGATTCTAAGACTATTAAAGTTCTTGATGGGCCCCTTTATATTGCTACTAGGGTTTCTTAGATACCTTCTCATGGTTGTCTTATTGATTCTACTTTCTTAGTCAATGTTATTATTGAAGAAAATAGTTTTATGAAAATATTTCAACATGATTTTATCATACATCTCATGTGTGGATTCAAACTTGAAATGATTTTCTTTATCCATCATTTGGTTCCATCTATTTACTGGCTGAATTTTTTGGAAAAATTGTGAACACTGCCCTTTTTATTTTTCCTACTTCTAATTAGTTTCAAGTTAAGCTTGGTTTGCCATGGTTAAATTTCATGCATGGCATTTCTTCACCTATTCATAAATGTCTTAAATTTATTCATGATGAAGAATTGAAGATGGTTAATCATAGTTTATATCACACTTCTAGGGCTAGGGATTGGGCTACACTTGACTTCTTTTGGCCTTCATTATTTAATTCATGTCCTTATCAACCTAGTCATCTTTTTAGCTAATATCAAGCTTATAAGCATTGCAAGATTCTTGAGTTAAGTTTACCTCAGGTATGGATCTTAATTGTGGTCATTTTCCTACACCTTCCATACCCACTTTATCTATGGCTTCTACATCTGTTAATCAAGCTCTTCCTATGGCTTGTTAGTCTACTAATAATCCTATTAATCCTCCTATAGAATGTGTGAAGGATCTAGCAGTTACTCCTCCTCAGTCACAACATATTTCAAGAAAGACAAAATGTAATCGATCTACTAATGAACATCATAAGAAGTATCATGCTCAAGATAAAGCTCATAATTCTTTTTCTTTGGATACAACTATGTATGTTGTGTTAAAAAAAATGTTAATAATAATAATTTAAGATGCATGATTTTGATGATTCCATTTGTATCTTTGATCATATTTTGATTAATATAGATGAAGAACATATTCTTGATGATATTGATGATGTTAATGATGAATATGAAACTATTGACATTGACATTGATTTATGTCATATATTTTCTTGACAATTGACACTTACCCCTAGTATCGAACATTGTGATTCTCAAGAGGATCCTTGTTTGGAACTTGCTACCATTCCTACTATGTTGCATATAGTCTCTCTTGATATTTAACCAACTTCTCTACATGATATAGAATAATATGGGGAGATTAGGCAACACATTTAATTTGCTATTCCTTCATGGTATCCTTTTATGTTCTTCTCTGTTGTATTTTGTTTCTCTCATAATTTATTTGCTAAATGTTGTTAGATTCTTTTATATGATCCTTGTTGCTTTGTTAGTGCAAGGTGATAATTGAATCAAACCTATTTTACTATTCATCTCTATGTATCTTTATTTTTCCATATGTGGTTTCATGTTATGTTGTACTTGTACTACTATTCATATATTTTTCCTTCTGTAATATGCTTGGATTTGTGACTTGGTAGCACTGATTCTTTGGCAACATCTGTACAACCACGAAAATGCACTTTCTTACGAAGGAGAGGACTTAGAATTTTTTTTGAAAAGTTGGAAAAAGCAATGTAAAGGAAGTGCATTTTCATGGCTGTATAGCCACAGGCTGATTATTTTTGGTCTCCAAGTCATGGTTTAAAAATTTTCTTCTTTGTATCTCTTATGTTATCTTTCCTTCATTGTGATTGTAGTTCTACTTTCTCTGGGGAACGATGTTAATTCATTTGCAATAAAATTATATATATATATATATATATATATATATATATATATATATATATATATATATATATATATATATATATATATATATATAATCTTATGATCATATTGACCCCATAGTAGGTAGATCCCTTTTGTGTTCTCTATATGTTTGTGTGGTATTTCCCTTGATTTGTCTTCATTTAGGGGTATCTTGTAGTGGAATGTAACCAGTGGAGTTGTTTATGCTTTTTTTTTAAGTCATTGTTCCTGTTAAAGTGTTAGCAATGACTTTAAGGTGGGGGCATATGCTCTGCTCACTTATTGCTCTCTCTCTCTCTCTCTCTCTCTCTCTCTCTCTCTCTCTCTTCAATACATATATATTATTTTTCAAGATACCTTTTCCCCTTTTCAAGATTTGTGAGTAATCCTTACAGCATGGATTTATATCTTAGGATCTCTTGATCCCTCTAGTTTCAAAATTATTGATCCATTAAGGTTGAAGGTGTCCTTAATATTGGATCACTTTTTCTTTTTGGTTTTCTCTTATGGAATAGAATATATTTTATGGTAAATCCTCGATGGGTTGATTAGTAAGTATCCACATTCACTAGTTAGTTCAATTCCATCTTTCCAATTGTATTGTTTCCTTATGTGGTTCACAATGGGACCTAAGTTCTCATTGGGTGAGATAGTGACACTCTTTCTCTCTTTCTCTTTTTCTAGAGATGTCTCTCTTATTGTGATCTTGGAGTTGTCAAAGACTTGAGTCTGTGGGGGCTTAAGGTTTTATAAGTATGGTTGGAAGCATGAATGTTGATGATATTCCTATGGGGGGTTATTTTAGATATGTTATTATGATGATATGTTACATTCATGACTAAGTTTTTCATTGATGTCAACATAACAATTTTTTGTAGAATCTGATAGAATAAAAATGGAAAGATCAACTTGGTACAGATAGCTAGTTGAGTATTCTAACCATTTTAAGTTATGAGAGATAATTTTGAGTATCTATATATGCAATTAATGTTGGAAGAAGAAAGGATGAGTCTAGAAGATGTTATGTAAGTTTTAGTGAAGTCTGTTCTCAAATAGAGTTTACAGTAAACTTGTTCTTAGAATGTTCTAGTAAACTTGTTATATCTCTTAGTAGAATTGATAGTTTGAGGATCAATGTTGAGGACATGGAGAAGACAATTCAAGGATGATGTGGCTAATTTTGATCATCATAAAATTTCATGTAGGGAAATTTTTTCAAGTTGAAAGGTGGTAGATTTATGTTATTGCTAAGTGTAATGTGTTCTTAATGTGGTCCTATACTAATTAATTGAGAAGGTCTAATTGCTGACTCAAGGAATTCTTTTGAGGACTTGGTATAAAGGAAGGTATTATTCCTTTATCAATTATGACATGAATTATATTGATGATAAGCAACAAAGAGTGCAGAATGTGAAGTTGAGTATAGAAGTATGAAAGTGAAGGAAACTTCATTTTTGAGGTTTTGCTAAGTGATTCGAGGTCTGATATTTGGATCTAAGGTTCATGGCCTAGTGTACAAGGTCTAACAATGATTAGTTTGATTGATAGGATAGAGGAAAGATGAAGATAACAAAAAATTACATGTTTGATTAGTGAGCTCTTCTTGTAGTTGAAATTGAATGTTTGGGTAGTAGGCTCATCTTGCATACATTGTACTACAACTCCTAATAGGGTCATCACAACTACTAATAGGGTTGGAATATCCTAACATGGATTCAAGGTCTCCTAGTAGGGACTCTATGTACTAAATGTTGTAATAAACTCCTAATAGGGTACATCCTCTAACAAGGAATATTTATATTAGTACATCATCTTGTGGGCATCATTCCCACCAAGGTTTTCCCTCCAATCAAGGGTTTCACTAGTCAACATATCTGGTGTAATTGTCTATGTGCATTCTATTATGGTTGTTGTTTACTATGGTCGAGTGGTTAAGTTTTTTAAAATAAGATAAATGTTTTAATTGTCAAATAACTGATTCATACTCCCACCCTCGATTTATCTTGGTGGACTATTTTTTCTAACAATTGGTATTAGAGCATCAGGTCCTTGAAGGAAAATTTTAACAACTTTGGGAGATCCATGGAAAACATGTTCACAAAAGATAGTTTGAAGTTTGATGGAACAAATTATGATAGCTGGAAGGAAAAGATGAAGATACATTTTTTTGTGTATGGGTCCGAGATATTGGATCTTGACAAAATTAGAGATGACAATCATTGCTAAAAAGGATATGGAAATTTGCACAAAGGTAGAAAGAGATCTTTTCATGTGTGAGATGAGAGCTAGAGAAGCACTATTGACTAAACTTCTAAAATTGAGTACAATTAGGTAAAATCACTTGCTACTTCACATTTGATTTGGAAAGCTTTGGAAAATAGTTTTGAACATGGTGCACATTCTAAGAAGTTGAGGCTACAAAGTTAGATTTTTGCATTTCAAGATAATAAAATGATGGAAGATGAATCAATAAGAACATATATAGGAAAAATATTAGAAATTACTATAGGTATCATAGTCAAGGAGGAACCAAAGAAGATGATGAGGTTATATGGAAGATATTGAAGACTCTAACACCACCATTTAAGTCAGTAGTTTAGATGATACAATTGTTGATATCTTGTATCAAAGGTTTGACAAAGGAGTCATTGCTTGGAAGACTTGAAGCAATTGAGAATGAACTCAGATAATCCAGAGAATTAACCAGAATAGAGACAACTTTTCATGCCTTGAATATGTAGTGCCTGCCTTAGTTTGCATTTTGCTATTTTTGCCAAACTCTTTTTTAGTGAATTTTCTATTAATTAAGCCTAATTAAAAGATTCAATTAATGGTTTAATTTAATGGAAAATTAATATGATATTTTAATACTTAATTTTATTTAATTAATTGGAAAATTAATTAAATAAAAGAATTAAATTTGGAGATGAAAGTTATAAGTTTAAATTTGGAATGTGATAATAATTATTTAATTTAATAATAATATATTAAAATTTAAAATGGAAAAGAAATTAATTTATTAAAATTTCATGACCACATGACAAGTGCATGAGATTTAAAATTAATAAATTAATAAAAAATAAATAAAAGTAAATATTAATTAAGTAATGTGCATTATTTTAATATTTATTCACACAGGAGTATGCGAACTCTTGTGAGTTGTCATGTTGATAACACATGAGTTTGCACTCTAATTATGCATGTGTTGTCTACACTTAGGAGTTAGCACATTATTTGACCACATGGTGTCTACAACATTCTAGAAACCTCATCATGTTTATCTTCTTATCGTGGAAGTTATGTGCTTAGTTGTCATGTTTATCTCCTAGTTCTTTCTAGACACATTCTAGATGCATCTTAGAGTCCTTTATATATAGGCTCTCCTAGTGTGTATGGACATCCTCATATGCTTCTAGAAGCTTGTATGCTTTGACAAGCTCATATGTTTCTATATGCTTCTACATGCTTCTAGTCACTTGGGGGTTTGGTTCTTGGAGGAATTGTGAATGTTGAAGAAGAAAGGAATTTTAAGAAAGGAGAAGGTAAGAGGAGGAGCTTCTCTACAATTTTTTGAGGTGTGGCAAATTTAGCATCAGTGTCCAGTTAGGCACTCGTGATTATTTCGCATATTTTATTATGCTCTTTCTTTTCCTGTCTTCATTGTGTCTGTTATGTGTGTCTGAATAATTCTCTATGAATGAATCTTCAATTTTGTAATTTGGAATTCGGGCATGCATATTGTTTCATCCAATTATGGGAATAAAAATTTTCATTACGACCTTCCTTTAGTAGAATCAATAATTGGAAATTAATTCTGGTTTGGGTTTGAATTAAAATAGAATTGAGAAGTAAATTTGGGAAAAGTTTTTAATTATAAATGAAAATTCTAGGCTAGAAATTCGAGAGGTTGGTTGTAAGTTTTCTATCAAATCATACTTACAAATATATATATATATATATATAATTTTATACATGTATAGGGGGAAATATTGGTTTATTTATTTATTAAACAAAATCTTATTCAAAATATATATATACATCCCTTTGAAATAAACCTATAATATTTACAGGGAGCGGAAAACGTATTTGTTAAGGGGAGCGTTGGATTTGAAAATGTTAAAACAACAAAAAAAATTAAAATAATAATTACAAAATATATATTGTGGGTGGGGGGGGGGGGGGGGGAGCGAGGGGGGGGGTGTTTTATCCCCACCCCCCACTTACCTTATTGGTCAACACTCCCTATACTTGCGCATACTCACAATGTAGAATGGGGTGTGCATAGTAATGTTGGCAGCTCTATAAGGAGGCCACATGGCCATAAATTCCATCAGTGGCTATAATATATGATACAACGATTCATTAATCGCCTTAAACCCTTGTCACATGCCTTTGTAAAATATTTGAAATTCGACTTTTGTTTTAAGTTTAGTTTATATTAAAGTTGTAATATTAAACCACTGCACACCTGTTTGCACAGCGATTGTTATTCGCTTGTTATAATGTGTCAATTTGCATCATACTTTTATTATTATATATTAAAGTTTAATATTATAAAGAATTATTATAATCTATGGGATATGCTAAACATTGAGGCATATACGGGCCACTAAATAGCAAATGAGTGATTCCACCATTTTCATTCTATTGGATATAATTTCAAATACTAAAATAGGTTCTACAATTCAGACTTTAAAAGAAGGCGTGGGCTCTCAACTATTCTTATTTGTCATGAGATGTTCAATGTTCTATTTGAGCTCTTGTAGATGATTATAAAATTATTCAAGCTTATCATGAAAAGATGCAAACTTCAAAAGAAAATTCAAATGGTTCGGAGGATGTCTAACTTGAAGCATAATCTCTGTAATCTTGTGGGGAATGTGACTCATGTACCAACTTCCTCTATCGCTTCTACCCATTCCAATGCAGATCCATCCAAAAAAGGCACTTCATTACCACCCTCAATTTCAATGCGGCAATTGTCAATGCCCATCCCTTCCAAAGAAAAGAGCAAGTACTCTATGGTATGCACACTTGTTCCACCTCTCCCGACATGAACACTCAGAGTGGTATCAATCAAATTCACTATAGAAATAGGAACCCTGACCATATGTATGTTATCAATAATGAAATATCTACCCTCTCTAGCCATAGCCGATAAGACTCTCATAATGAACTTATTCTTTTGGATGTAGCAATAGCCCCGTTATAGGCACAATTCTACCACATTCAATGTAGCTATCTAGTTTGCTACCAAAAAATTGTGATGGATTGATGCCCTTCCCTTGGATGCTGCATTGGAGGTGTTAAGAGGTATGGTTTCTATAGGGATTTGTCTTACTGCTGATACATATAACATACTCATGGCTACTTTATCTAGAGAATGTAGATTGCACGATGCAAAACAACTGATCAAACATAAGAAGGATAAGGGCTCTTACCCAACAACTATAACTTTAATAGGCTACTTAAAGCTTACATTGAGAAGAATAGTTTGAGGAAAGCATTTGAATTGGTGGATTCAATGACTAAGGCAGGTTTACTATAGATTCGTTTACATATACATAGCTATTGCATGTTTGTAACAACTATTGGGTGCATCTTGCTATCACCTCTTGCCATTAATGGGAGGCATCATTCAATGACAATTGGTATTCATCTCTTTTGTCTACACCCACTCTCCTCTTAAATGTCAGTGTCTATGGGTTGTTGTATTGCACCTGCAAGAGGCAGTGAAGAATGTGCATGACTTTCTACTATAGCCACATAGGCTTTAAATGTTTATCAAAGTTTATAAAAGTTTGTTTATTAAAGTTAGTTTTAATTGTTATTAAATGTTTCAATAATAATTTTGTTTATTGATATTAATATTAATAAATGTTAATATATTGTTTAATGTATATATTGAATGTTTATTTATTGTTTACTATATTAAATAATAATAATATTGTTAAATTAATGATAATTTAATATAAATTATTATTATTATTATCAAGAGATATGATAATAATATTTATTTATTATTGTTAATTAAGTATTATTAAAGTAATTTAGAGTCATAAAATTATGAGTTAATATGGATATTTCTTACAATTATTAATTAATTTAATTAAATGAGATTTAATTAAGATTGATTAATAATGTAGGGCATTTTATTAAGTTTTTAAGCTTGTCTAGTTATTGTGATTATTTTTTAATAAAAAAAAGTAGATAATTAATGAATGGTAATGGTAATATACTAGTCTTGTAAAATAATTAATCAATTAAATTAGTTTAATTGAATTTAATTAATGATTAACTTTTCTTAAAGAGGATATAGTGTTATCTTATTAAAGTAGTAGTATTATTGAAATATCAATGATTTAATGAATGATCATCCTTAGGTGATTTTGGAGAAAAATTACTAAAAGTCAAATAGTAGTGATGCTTGTTATTTGAATATCCAGATGGGTTTAATTAATGGGGTGAATGAGGAATAATTTTACCTAGAATATACTTTGCAATGAAAATTGAAACCTCTTACTTGGCATAACCATGTATTTGCATCTTGATTATTTTCGAAAATTGAATGGGGTAATTTTGTATTCTATTTGAGCAATCAAATGAGTTTAACCATATCAAGTAAGATGTACCTCTTTAAATTTGAAAGCTCACACTGAAGTGAAATTTGGAACTTTACTGTAAATTGACATTGTTGGTTTAGAGCTAAACCCAAACATGAAACTTACATTGTGGTATGTATATTGTTTTTGTTTTGGGATTTTAGGGTTTTTCCTAGCTTTGACCAATCTTAGGTTGTTACCAGAGACTTGGGGGTTATGTGTTTGCAATGTCATGCTGATGTTGATCTCGATCTTTTTAAAACCCAACCATGGTAATGTGATGGTATGCTCTATGAGATGTTTGTATTTATTGATTGTTATTGCTTTCCAATCTTCTTGTATGAAGCTGAGGTGTACATATTTGAGATACTTGACTTAACCATTTTTGAGTCATCGATCAGTTATACTTGGGTTACTTTCTAGTCGCCTTGATAGGACTGAAGTGTTTGTTTTGATCTTGATGATGTCATGTTGTGACATGTTTGACTTGACCATTTTGGGAGTCTTTGATCAATATTACTTTGAGATACTTTCTGGTTGCTCATTGAGAATCGATGGATATTATGATTATCATTGGATGTTTTTTAGTTGCTCATGGAGAAATGATGTGATTATTTTGATTATCTTTATGATGCTATCTAGTTGCTTGTATAGGACTAAAGTGATTTTGTGATTTGTGATTTCATGAGCCTAGGGTAGGTTATCTACTTGTAGTGTCAGGAAGTGGCTTACAATGGTGGCTGGGGCCCTAAGTGGCTACTAGGGTAACTCATTGTAAGTTATTTAATAAGTGGAAACATTTACACTAAATGGGGATTAAAATGAATCTAATAAGATAATTGTATGTTCTTGTCCATGCCTTGAGTGCTAGTATAGACTAGGATGGGAGTAGAGAGAATGCTTGGTTGTGACCTTGCATTTCATAGTATGCCTCGTCAGTACAAGATGATACTAGTGGCTGCATAGGGATCACTAGGGGGTCGGGGTCTATTGAGAGACTACCAGGGTAACTCTAGCATGATTCATGCGATGACAGTTTCCCGCTTACATAGTAGGTTTCCTACATGTCATTGTTGTGCCTCTAGTTATAGGTGTCGACCCTTTTATGTTGAAAGCTTTGAGTTAGTATACTTTTAGGATTTCCTAGACTTAGAGAGTACTTGTGTTATGTGATTTGATATTTGATTTGATATCCTATTTGGGACTATCTCCTTCACAAGGTATTTTTTAGTAGCTAATATTCGTATATTGGCTAATTTTAGATTTTTTTTGCCAGTAATTTGGCTAATAATTTAAGATTTAATGCAAGTTAAATCACCACATTTTTATTAAATTTAGTTCTAAAATATTCAAATTCGCTTAATAATTTATTTTATTAAAAAATTTAAACTCAAAGATTTGCCACAATATTCGATAAATGATTAGATTTGATTCACCCAAATAGTATATATTATCAAATAAATTAAAATTAATTCACCAATAATTATCATAATTATTAGTTACTTTAGGGATATATCACCAATATTTTGTTTTCACTCTTGATTTAAAATATAATGCAATTATCCTCATAATTTCCATGAGATAAAACATGTTCAATTTTGATTTGTAATATTCCACGACAATTAGTGAACTTCCTATTATTATTGAGATTTATGAATATTTTCTACTCAAAAATTATGATTCCAAAATAATCGCCAACATAAATGATATTTTAAATTAAAAAACTAAGAGATTTGCTGATAAAAATAATTTGGTTTTTCAAAATAATGAAAGATTCGCCAATATTTTATATCTTTTTCTAGAGAGGGATTTCTTAAAGTTTATCCTGCTCCTTAAAGGCTATCTTTGTTGGCATTTACCTTCATTATGTTCTTGGATCATTATGATGGATTTAATTACTAACATGTTTCTTTATATTGATGATTAGCATGTGATAGATGATGTTATCTACTTTGTAGGATCATCTTATGCTTTATTCATGCATGTCAGATTTCATTTTGCATATGTTGTAGTATGTTTTAGGAGTGACATTCCTACTATGATAATACCAATGATCTCTTTGGTGACTTGGGATGTTATGCACGGAGGGATGGCTAGGGCCCACGATGGTCTAATGATGCTATTGACGGTTTGAGGAATTGCACACCTAGTTAGTTGTGTTTTATGATGGATGGTTATCTTTTATGATGGTTGTTATATCTTTATTGTTGGATGGATGTATCATGTATGTTAATGGTTTCATTTACTTTATTTCACTTGTATCATGGATTTGATGAGGATGATGTATCTTTATTTTTACATATGTTTAATCTTTTAAGCTTTTTATACCCTGTGACATGTACAGTGGATGGTTGAGCATTCTGAATTTAATTGTCAAGAGGCATTCAGAACAAATGTATATCATGGATTGTGGACCTTTAACTATTCTTTCATGTGGATGTGGTAGTTGTTAGACTTAGTATTAATTAGATTAAATGTGACTCAACGTCTCAGGATCCCTTAAGGAATATAACTTATTATGTATGCTTTAGTTGTATGTATGTTATTACTTTTGCTACTCTGTGTTGATGTCAATGGTTTATCCTTCATGATTAAATTTTTCTTTTTTTTGGAAAACTTAGTAAATATTTAGGTTAATTCTTATGGATCCCTTGGCAGGGTGTTACAGAATATTTGACCTAGTCTATCAAGGAGTACAAGTGCTAGAGGAGATTTTGCTAGCAATAATAGATCTAAGAAAGACAAAAACATTGAAGAAGGCATAGCCTTTCTGGTAAGAAGAGAAAAAGGAGGTAAGAAAATTTTTAAATGTTGGACTTGTGATGAATATGGTCATTATGCATCTAAGTGTCCTAAAAGAGAGAAAAAGTATAAGGGAAATTACAAAACTAGAAAGGATAGAGTTTGTTTGTATGCAAATGAAGTTAATGATTCTGATGAAAAAGAATTAAGTGCTAGTGATGATGAAATTGGATTTGTGGCAATTAAAGAAGAAAGTCCAAAAAAGGTAGGTTTAGTGTCAGAAGTTGAGAAGAAATCTAATCAGATAACTGACAGTGGTTGTTCACATCATATGACTAGTGATATGAACAAGTTGGTTGACTTCTAAAGTTAGGATGGAGGAACTGTCAGAGTTAGAAACAATGCAACATGCCAAGTTAAAGGTATTGGATCTATAAATCTTGATGATAAAACTAACACTGAGAATGTATACTTTGTTGATGGTTTAAAGAAAAATCTTTTGAGCATTGGACAACTAGTAAACAAAGGTTATTAGTTGTAGTTTGCAGAAAAGACATGCATGATCAAAGAAAAAGATGGAAAGAAAATTGGAATAGGACGAGATTTAGAGGTAATGTATTTCAGTTGAATACTACTAAAATGACATATTTGGTTGCAAAGGTAGATGACAATTGGTTATGACATAAGAGATTTTGTCATATAAAATTTGACATTATTGTGAGGACAAGAAGAATGTTTGTAGTTAGAGATTTGCCAAAGATTGTAAAGCCTACTAACACAATTTGCAAGGAGTGTGTTTTGGCTAAGCATAATAGAACTTCTTTTCCCAACAAGAAGTTTACCACTACAAAAAAGTTAGAGATTGTACATACAGATCTTAGTAGTCCTAAAAAGACTAAAGGATTCTATGGTAAAACATATTTTATGATTCTAGTTGAATGATTTTTCTAGAATGATGTGGGTTACATTTCTTAAAGAGAAATCTAAGGCATTTGATAAATTTAAGATATTCAAGAATATGGTTGAGAATGAATCTGGTATGAAGATCAAATGTTTAAGATCAGATAGAGCTGGAGAATTTACTTCAAATGATTTTAACATATTTTTTGAAGAAAATGGAATTAAAAGATAGCTATCAGCTCTAAGAACCCTTGAAAAAAATGGTGTTGTAGAAAGAAGGAATAAGTCAGTCACAGAAGGTACAAGAACTATGTTAGTAGAGAATGATGTATCCAAAATATTTTGGAGAGAAGCTATGAATACACAAGTCTACACTATGAACGTAGTGCAAGTCAGGAAAGATACAAACAAGACCCCTTATGAACTATGGTTTGGTCACTCACCTATAGTCAAGTATTTTAGATTTTTTGGGAGTAAGTGTTATATCAAAAGAGATGATGATATTGGTAAGGTTGATGTTATAAGTGATGAAGGTATGTTTCTTGGTTATTCATTGAAAAACAAGGCTTATTAATGTTATAATCAAAGAACTAAGACTATTATGGAAAGTGAAAATGTGAGAACTAATGAGAAATTGAGGATACAAGAGAATAGTTGATTACAATTTAGATGATGATGTTGTCATAATCTAAGGAATGATGAAGTATTTCATGAGAGTAGCAATTATTTTTTAGAATGAAGGAGAGCCTAGGTAGGAAAAAAGCTTAGAAACTTTAGTAGATCCAAGAGTTGAGATAGAAACTCCTATTTTTGGAAAGAATATGATAATGAATCACCCATCCAAGTAGATCATCAGAAGTGAAGACAAAGGTGTGATGAAAAGAAGCAGAGTCAATGAACAACTATGCTTGATATCTCAAGTTGTGCCTAAGAATGTAGATGAAGAATGTAAATATGATTATTGGAAATAATCCATGAAAGAGGAATTGGATTAGATAGTAGAGAATGAGACATGGGAATTGGTCCCCAGACCAGAAAACATGAATGTGACAAGAACTAAATGGGTATTCAGAAACAAGATGAATAAACAAGGTGAAGTTGTAAGAAATAAAGCAAGATTGGTATGTAAAGGTTACTCACAACAAGAAAGGATAGATTATGAGGAGGCTTATGCTCTAGTGGCTAGAATAGAAGTAGTAAGATTATTCTTAGCCTATGTAGCACAAAAGAAATTCAAAGTATATTAGATGGATGCCAAGTTAACATTTTTAAATGGGGAACTTGAAGAAGAGGTATACATTGAGTAGCCCAAAGGATTTCCTTTGATAGATGACAAGGACATAGTATGCAGATTAAGGAAAACATTGTATGGATTAAAGAAAGCATCCAAAACCTGGTATGCAAGGTTGGACAAGAATTTGATAAAGCTTAGATATAGCAAAAGTATGGTAGACAATAATCTATATTAGAAAGAAATTGATGATGATTTAATGATTTTGGTAATATTTTTTGATGATATCATATTTGGAGGAGATCATGAAGAAAGTAAAAAGTTTTTTGAAGAGATGAAGAAAAAATTCAAGATGAGTATGATAGGTGAGATGAAATTTATATCCTAGGATTGTAGATTGTACAAAATAAAGAAGGAATCTTTAGTTCTTAGACTAAGTACTTGAAGGATTTACTAAAAAGGTTTGGTTTGGAAATATGAAAACCTATTAGAACACCTATGGTAACTAGACACAAGCTATCTACAAAGGATGACACAACTACTACTGAGCATAAAAAGTACAGATCTATGATTAGAGGATTGCAATATTTTATTTACACAAGGCCAGATATAGAAAATGCAATTGGAATTGTTGCAAGATTATAGGCTGATCCCAGAGAAGCACATTATGCATAGTCAAAAGGATATTTAGATATCTAAAGGAATATCAGAGTTTGGATTGTGGTATGACAAATCTAATGATTTTACTCTAAGTGATTATACTAATGTCAATTGGGCATGTAGTATGGATGACAGAAAAAGCACCATTGGCAGAGCCTTCTTTCTTGGAAGAAGATTGGTTTCTTGGTTAAGCAAGAAGTGGGATTGTACATCAAAAAGTACAATTGAAGTAGAGTATGTTGTAGTAGAAAATAATTGTAATCAAGTGATTTGGATGAAGTAGATACTAAAGGATATAAGGATAGAAATCAATAAACCTGTTGTCATATATTGTGATAACACAAGCACGATAAAAATGTCTAAGAATCTAGTGTTGCATTCAAAGATGAAGCACATTTCTATTAAGTATCACATGTTGAGAGTGAAAGTTGCAAAAACAAAAAAAAAAGATTTGATTATGTGAGAACTAAAGAGAGAATTATAGATATATTCACTAAGCCTCTTTCCAAAGAGATTTTTGAGTATTTGTGAGGTATGCTTGGGGTTATGCCCCTTCCAACATTAGAGTAGAAGATACAAGAATGCATCAATCCAATGTAATGGAGCACCATTTTTTTCTAGACTAAATGATGATGCTTCCTATATGGGGGAGTATTTGTGATGGACAAAGTCATCTAGGACTCTTGTTAGATGTTGTTTTGAATAGTGTCTTTTGACACTCAAGCTAAGTAAGTATCAGTTGTTGCAAAGTTTGATATAAAGATGTTGGTTGCTGAAACCTTTGACATTGATGTCAACGGGAGAGAATATTGCATGAAAAACATTATACTAAGGAAGATTTTTGGCATAAGTATAGTTTTTCAAAAAGTAAAATGAGGTATATCAATGGGGGAAAATGATTGATCAAGAGGATTTGAGAGGATAAATAGTCTTTTATCGATATTCTTGGAACTAGATGTTTTTCATCTATGTTGCCATCAATGCCAAAGAGGAAGATTGTTAGAAGTTTGGTTGGAAGCATGAATTTTGATGATATTCCTATGGGGGAGTATTGTAGATATGTTACTCTGATGATATGTTACATTCATGACTAAGTTTTTCATTGATATCAACATAGCAGTTTTATGTGGTATATGAGAAGAATAGTAGGAATATCAAGTTGGTACAGATGGACAGTTGAGTATTCTAACCATTTGAGGTTATGAGAGATGGTTATGAGTATCTAGTATATGTAGTTAATGTTAGAAGAAAAAAGGATAAGTCTAGAAGAAGTTATGTAATTTTTCATGATGTTTGTTCTAAGATAGAGTTTACAGAGTAATATTCTGGTAAACTTGTTATATCTCTGATTAGAATTGATATTATAAGGATCAAGGTTGAGGATGTGGAGAAGACATGTTAAGGATGATGTGCTAAGTTATCTTATCATAATATTGTGTGTACAAAAGGTTATTCAAGTTGAAAGGCGACAGGTTTAAGTTATTGCTAAGTGTAATGTGTTCTTAATGTGTTCCTATAATAATTAATTGAGAAGGTCTAATAGCTAACTCAGGGAATTGTTTTGAGGACTTGGTATAAATAAATGGCAGTTTTCTTTATCAAGTATGACATGAATTATATTGATGATAAGCAACAAAGATAGTAGAATACGAAGTTGAGTAGAGTAGTGCAGAAGTGAAGTAAACTTTATTGCCAAGGTTTTGTTGAATGATCCAAGGTTTGCGACCTAGTCTATAAGGTCTAATAGTGATTGGTTTGATTGATAGAATAGAGGACAGAGGAAGATAATAGTAAATTACATGTTTGAGTAGTGAACTCTTATTTTAGTTAAAATTGCATGTTTGGGCAATGAACTCATCTTGCATACATTATACTACAACTCCTAATAGGGTTGGCACAACTCCTAACATGGTTGGAATCTCCTACCAGGGATTCAAAGTCTCCTAATAGGAACTCTATGTACTAAATATTGTAATAGAATCCTAATAGAATCCATCCTCTAACAAGGAATATTTATATTAGTACATCATCTTGTGGGCATCATTCCCATCGAGGTTTTCCCTCTAATCAAGGGTTCCCCTAGTCAACATATCTAGTGTAATTTTCTATGTGCATTTTATTATGGTTGTTGTTTACTATGCTTGAATGGTTAAGTGTGTTTAAAGAAGATAAATGTTTTAATTATTAGATAATTGATTCACCCCCTTCATAGTTATCTTGGTGAACTATTGTTTCTAACATAAGGATCTCTTTGTCCATTTGATTTTAATAAGATTATGTTTTCATTATGATGTACTTTACCAAGAGTTTGCATCAAGTTTTTTAGCCCTCATTTCACTATGCAAAAAATTCTAAATTTCTTTGAAGTGAAAATGTCAAGTGAAGTTCTATTGTGTATCTAGGATTTTCTATATTTTGTTTTTAATCCTTTGTTGAAAATCCTAATCTAATAAAAAATTCCCATTCCTACAATTTAGGATTTACTTGAACTTCATAAAATATGTTTTAACCTAGCAAACCCTTGATCCACACCCTTCTTGAGCTTTTTAATTTTCATAATTTTTAAATGGTTGTATCTTGTTATAAATTTTTTTGGCATTTTAAAGTGAGCTCATAAAGTTGTTAAGTATGCAACCAGGTGACCAAGTTGATTACATAGTTGAAGCTTATCATAAGATAGTATAATTTTATAGTGTGACCTGATGAAGTAGTGAAGTTTCCTTTGATCACTTAGTCATAACAGTCAAATGCTGAGATGCCTTTTACACTACGAATGAGTGAAACAACCTATGAAGCCTCAATCATGTGATCACTTAAATGTGAAAGGTATAATGAATTTTCATTGTGACTAGGCAAACTATTATGTTCACACTATCAGGGGCTCATAAGATAAAGACTAAAGGATGATTGTGACTATATGAAAGTGGTTAGAAGTGCATAACGAACCTTTATTTGCATGGTCATAGGGGTGACCAAGTGCTTAGAAGATTTGACTACGATGGAATGACCAAGCTAAAACACTTAAAATTATCTTTAGTTGCATGGTCATGGTAGACAAGTCATGATATGTAGGATGAACTGCAACTTGGAAAAGAAAGTTATGAAGTTCAAGAAGATACTAGTTCACATGATTGTGCAGTAAAAATATGTATGTACTTTTAGACCACGACTAGGTAATATGATTAGATTGAAGGAAAAACATGTCTAATCATGTAGTTTTGGTATTAAGTAACTAGTGAGAAAGATAAGTCATGACTTGGTAAAAAAGACTAAAAGGAATTTGAAAGCATGGCCACATGGCTAGTAATTATAAGACATGATTAGATAATGACCATGCAATACAACCAGAATGAAAGTAGAGCATAAGTAGATGCACTCTTATAGTGTTAAAAGTGATGTTAATAGAGATGAGTCAAGAAGTGGCGACCAAGTTAAAATAACATGAAGAATCCTTTTCTCATATGGTCGAGAGCCAATTTTTTTATCAGTTAAGATAAGTCATGATTGTGGGAAATTTTAAATTAAACTACAAACAAAACCTTTGATCACATGGTTGTGGCAAGAAAAGCCCAAAACCAAGAAAGGTGTGCAAATCTATGACTTTGTGATTGTTAAGGGGATTCACATGGTTGCAAATAGTAAGTGAAAATGTTAATGACATGGAGTGACCACATGATTAAAGATTTCAAAGGGATCAAATCCTTAAGGTGCTTAGTCATGCAATTAACAACCAAAAACATTAACTAGACTGTGGAGCAATGACAAAAGCATGAAGCAATGGTCATTTGGTTGTCAATGTTAAATTTTAAGATATAACATGAAAATAACATAATAAATAAATTTAGTCATTGGGTCACAAGCATGATTTTTAAAGCAAAAAAGTAACTTTTAAGAGCTCATTATGATTTAAAAGAAATGTCTTGTCAAAAAGTGCATAAAAAGATTTGAAAGGCTGACACTACAAGCAGATTTTGGCATTTTTGCATAATTTGAGGATTTTTTTCATACGTTGACATAAAGACACATAAATGATCACTCTACTTCATTTTTCTCTATTAATAAGTTGATATAAAAATTTTATGTGCTAAAGTATTTTTCACAATCTAGAGACAGAAGCTTGAGCTCTAGGAGATTTCTAAAATTTGTAGAGATATTCAAAGTTTTTGAAAGTTGATATCAATAGATATTATTTAAAGAAAATTATTTTAGAAGTCATGTAACAAGAAGAAGGTATGATAATAGCTAGGGTTGATGTAGAAGAATCGTCATAGGTCACTTAGAAGGCCAAACCAAAGTTGGCTAGTTCATATGTAGAGGAGTGGGTATACTTCCTTCTAGGTTCTTCTCATGCTCAAAATATGAATGCACATATTTTCAAAGATGCATACTCTTTCTATAGAGATACTATTATCCCTGATACCAATGGGAATGAGCTCTTTTGGTATTTTTATAAAAATAGATTTGAGAAATCACCAATTTGCAACCCTTAGGTCAAAAACATGGAAAATTTGATAATGCCAAAGGTAATAGTAGATATCGATCTGATGAAGTTGTTGATTAGATCTTACAATCCTAAAACTAAAGGATTTTATAGGAAGGATATGAGTATTTTATGTAGGCTAGATAGGAAGATTTTTATTTAAGAATTTGACCTAGGGGGGCCTATGATTAGGCCAATTGAGAAAGGAAAGATTCTTTACTTGAAGGGTTATGAGAAGACATGTCCCTAAAGACAAGAAGGAGAAGGGAAAACAACCAAAGAAGGTAGAAGAACTTATACCACTTGAATTCTTCTACAAATACTTCAAATACACCATTTTTTAGAATCAACAAATTGGTGCTTGAGTAGATTACACCATGAATGCCCTTGGATATATCTACATTATGACTATAGATGTTTAAAACCCAATTCATAATACTAGATATGACTTTGTTGAATACATCATTAGCACGATGCATGAAGAGATTATGGTAGCTCAGAAGGGAGAATTGGAAAATTTTAGGTTCTTATATTACTCATTACTAATGCACATCATTCTTTACAAGAACATAGGGCATACTAATCTAGACTTCATTGAATCCACTAAGGAGAATGGATTAAACTTGACCATGCAATTGTGGATTTGCTTCTGGAAAAGGTTTTATCCTTATGCTAGTTCTATTGATTTCTATAATATTTTCTTTTTCCACTTTCAAACATGCTAGCTAATATTAGTGAGAGGATACCTAGGGGAGTGAGAATATTAATAAGACCATCTCCTTTTCCTAATGGGAGGAGGGTATTGAGCCATGATTGGGCTAGTATTTTTCTATTTGGAAATTTTTCAATAATAAGGGTTTTTGGGTCTCCTCAGCCCCCTCATGTGCTATCTAATTATATTCTATAAAGATTAGGTTAGATAGAATTCTTCTAGAAATTTCTTATGATGAATATGGAGTATTTAGGCCTTGTTGTTAACAAATGCTCTTTTTGTAGCTAGAAATGCCAAAATAGGGGATTTTGTGATAGGGAAAGATGAAATAGAAGAGATAGATAAATGCATTGCTGAATTTATGCTCCCTACAACCCCTATCAAGGCCTATGATCCAAATTATTTGGTGAGGCATGTTCTTAAATAGATGAGAAAGTATACCCTCCCTATGAGTAAGCCAAATTAGGAAGAGTATTGTATAATGAATTGCTTAGACATAGAGGCCTATAGAGATAGAGCCTACAAATGGAGAGAGGTAATGAGAATAGAGGAAGCCATGAAGGCAATAGATCCATCTCTCTAGGGTTTTTACTATAAATCAACATACTTGGACAAGTATAATAAGTGTCTGTATAATTTTTACCAAATAATGGGACAAGTACCTGTAGAGATTAGAGACAGTGTAGAGCCACAAGCCCCTTAGTAGGAGGATGTTATTACTATTGACATAGAAGATAATCATCTAGAGAGCTCTTCATGGGAACACATGAGAAAGAAACAAAAAAATAAATGACATCCCTGATAAGGTCAGAGGTAAGGCACTACAAAGTTTCTTAGGGGATCCCAATTCTTTAATATAATAAAGCATAATTTCTTGTTGAAGCAAGATGGGGAATATGAGAAAATCCCCAATAATATTAAATTAAAAATTTAGATGTTGGATGAGAAAATAATTTAGGCTCAAGAATTCATGAAGGATGATGAATTCATCAAATTAGATGAATTCAATTTATTCCTATATAGAGTCAAACAAAATGAGCTTACCTTGTGACTTCCCCTAGGAGATTCCCTAGAGAAGACTATAGAATTAGTGCAAAGGTTGTAAGAGTATGAAACTAATAGTGAGATCCTCACTTTTGAAGAGGCTAGAGAACTAGTTACAAGAAGTGGGATGCTTCTTTTCCTAGGATGGGATATTAGTTCATCCTTCATGCTAGACAAGACAACACAAATCAGTCTCTTTTGAAGAGACCAATATTGCTAGTGAGTTGTAGGGGTTTAGTTTCAACATTTATAGGAAGATAATGGCTATATTTAGTATGGCTCTTGAGGGAAATAATCCAACCCTTATGGACTTAAAATATTCCCCCCAGGGAAATATAATATTTTGGAATATCACTATTGTGTTTAGTGACCAAATCCATAACCTGATGAACAAAACATCATTGATGGGGAAGAGAAAATTGGATATGTTGTAAGAATAACTATATTAGATATACACCATATGCATTGATGCTAGACAAAAGTATGAGGAAGAACTTAAGAGGACTTATGTCCTAGAGCAAAGACTAGTTGCCCTAGAAGAAGAGGCAAGAAGCCCTAGAAATATTGCAAGGCCCATCACAGAGGTGAAACACCAAGAAGCCTAGACAAAATCTGATACAAAAAACATGGGAGAGAACTAGAAAATAGACATTTATGAATGGGATGCTACTAAGGAGGTAGAAATCAAGACAATTTAGAGCTTGATGATGCACAAGATAGGTGCCTTGCAGATTGTTTCACAAAATGCGCATAGCAACTATATCTCTATGCAAGGAGATGAATTTAAATGCTTCAAAGCATTAGCCCTAGTATCCCCTTTTTTTACAACATGGGGGTCATACACACAAGTTTTTGATAGCTTGGTTCCCCTATTACCTCAAAAGAAAGAATTTCCCAAGGTGGTAATCATTAGTTCTAGGAAGATGATTAATAGAGTAAAGGAATTACATGGTTTTCCCTCAAGTAAAATGTAAATAATGCAAGGTAAGATGAAGATAATTTCCATTGAGATTACAATTTATACTCCTACTATCCTAGATGTTAATGGAGTTACAAAAAAAATGGAAGGAATACAAAAAAAATGGAAGGAATGGTCTTCCTCTTTTGAGGATATTTTGAGGCATCCAAGGTTTATTGCTTATTGCAATAATGAGATAGATGTAATAGTCCACTATGACATGATTGATTTTGTATTTAGAATTGAGTCAAATATGAGCAAGGTTACTAGAGTATTAAGCACAATAATTGACACTAAATGGAATAAGTGCATAGATTAGTTAAATACCATTTGGGATGCCACATGGCCTAATGTGGATACTAATATTGCCATTTGGGAAATCATTCTAGACATAAAGGCGATAACATCTATTGATAGTGACTAGGTTGTTCAAGGATGTAGTTAAAGGTAGAGGAGACAAAGGGAACAATGAAAAGGAAAGGAAAATGATAGGAGCCTAAAGATAAACAAAATTATTTTAAAGACACCTACTAAATGTGTCACCTACTAGTTTTGAAATTGCATCTAGAATTTTGATCCAAATAAAAAGAATATTTGCAATGTAACAATATAGATATCTTTATATTTATGAATTTTTTAAATGTTTCCTCCCATATAAAGCTTGTTGCAATTCTTCCTATAAAAGAATTTCGAAGATGTGGAGTGAGGGTTTGAAGTCTATAAAATTTTAGTGTTTATGCTATGTTGCAGTCAATCCAATTAGTATTTGTGTCAATTTTTTGTGTTGTTTTCATTTTAAAATCTGAGAATACAAGTAAATATTTAATGACTATTTGTCATATCTTGAATTATTCTTAAGTTTATGCCATTATTGTATGGTTTTCAAGGAAAATTAATACAAAGGAATGTTCTACAATATTGATGTCTCTAAAATATGTCTCCATTTCGTATGTTGGTTATTTTGGGAATGGTTGAGAAAGGTTAATGTGATTTAATACAACTAAGATAGGTTATATATCAGTTTAATATTTCTTTTTAATTCAAGGAATTAAGTGCTTTAATAAATTGGTAGGTTTTCTAGTCATATAAGAGGGATATCATAAGAATAAGGTTTAGGGTTAACTGTTGGTAATTTAGTTGTAAGATAATTAAATAGGTCAAGTTTTATTGGTTAGACTTTTTATAAAAATGGATAAGGAACTAATCATTAATTTAGATGGAAATAGTTAAGTTCAAATGGTGGCACAAAGAACAAATTAAAATCAAATCAATATTTATGGCTTTTTATGAAGAATCAAACTGTTGGTCAGTACTTATTATAATAGTATCTCTCTGAATTATAGTAAGCTATTATAATTAGGGATTTAGTACAAATCTAAGAAGAATTGTGACCATTTTCTACTATAGGGGATAGATTTTAAAGAACAATATCAATGAGCACATGTTTAAAGAAAGAATCATAAAACCAATCACATTTTCATTCCTAAGGTTCACCCACCTTGGTCCTGTAAAGCCTAAAGTGTAGAGAATCTCTATCATTTTGTTGAAGTTGGTCTAGATCTAAATAAAATTTATTTGAAGATAAGAAATAGCTAGCCCTTAGACCAATTTTTTTCTTTTGCATCCTAGTATTGGGTTTTAGATCAACTTGGTAGTTTTAAAACACCAATAGAGTCCACACTCTTGCTAAAGTGGGAGCTTATTGTATCATCTTAAAATGGAAGCACTTCCATGTTAAGAGAATTTAGACCTCTAAGTAAGTGATCTAGTGTCATGTCAAGAACCTTGAATAGGTCTTTTCATGGATCTAGTTGTTTTCCCCATGTTCTACTTCTCTCCCTGTTTCTAGCCTCTTTCTAACAACTTTATCTATGAAACTAATGAATTTGGCATTTTGGTTCAAGGATGATGTAAAGGGTCAAGGTCAACCTCCACCTTGACCTAGGGTAGGGTCAACCTCATCCTTGAACCTAGGTCCAATTTTCAAATTTAGGTGATTTCAAAATATTAGGCTTTGAAAAGTTTCATTTTCTACTTTTGGGTCAATTATTTTGGGTTTTAGAATGGTAAACTCTTAAATTTCATTTAATATAGGTTCATTTCTTTAGGTTAAGGTTAATTGGTATTTAATTCTCCAATGTTGGGCTTCTCTAGAAGTTTGTTCCCTAGATATCTATATAAGGACACCTTCTTCTCTCATTTTGAGATCCACTATTTATCAAATTGAGATCCACTTATTATAAAAATTTTACATCTACTTTTCATAAGGAGACATTATACTAGATGATCCATTATCAAGTGTTCAATTATTCAAGTATTCAAGCATTTAATTCATCAAAGAGATCCATTTTTACTCATTGAAGGATTAAATCTATATGGAGCCCACTTGTTGAAGATTTATCCATCCACATCCATATTCATCCAAGCCTTTTCCTATGCAGAAAACCATTTAGTTTTGGTGTTGAAGATCTTATGCCATTGATTTGATACATCCTATATTCATTTGGAGAATCCATACTTGTGATTCAAGGATTCAAATCATCCATAAGGATTTCAATATAAGCAAGGTGAATAGTTCCATTTACTTTGTGTATTCATATTAGAATTTTAATTATATTGCAAGGTTGATTCCAAAATAATGTTTGACCAAGGAAAACCCCCTTATCAAAAAATAATTTTCTTGTTAGGTATAGGTACACGACAATGAATTATAATGCATATTTGGATACCCTTTTCACTAAACTTGTAGGAATCCACAAATGAGATTTTTGTCAGAGCTGTGTAGGTCAAGGTCAACATTTTGGGGTACAATTGTGCCTTGGGCTAAGATCGTGCCCTGGGGTAAGATTGTGCCCCACTATTTGGGTCAAGGTTGACCAACCCTCAAAATGACAAACATTTTCTAGGTTTTCTCCCTCTCAAAATTTATAGTCTAGAGCAAGTTATAGAATTCCTTAAAACTATATGCAGACATCAAAAACCAACATTTTCCAGATTTTCTCTATTTTGAGGTTAGTATTTGTCTTTTATTTGTTCAAGGTTTCAAGTATTTAATTTCTATAGTAGATTATAGGATTTCCATTTTCTTCATATTTCCTATTGTTTGATTCATTTGTACATTGATCACTTCATTGTGGTTAATCAATTTGGATCATTCCTTTTGGAAGATCCTATATTCCCCCTCATATCATATTTACCCCTATATGCACACATCATCATTTTTACCTCTATTCACAATTTTTTGATGAAGAAGCCCCAATCATTGTCTAGCTTGTAAATATTATTGAAGAAGTGAATGTTGGTAATATGGAATGAAATGAAAAGTTGATAGATTGCTTAGCTAGAAGATTCAAGAATAAGGTTGTGGATACAGTTTTCATAACCATTGCCAAGAAGAAAGTGTAATTACAAGAGCGTGTATAGGTTATGATATAACTTATATAGAAATTAAAAAATTTATTTAGACATGCCAAGATTTACAATGATATTCAAGCACAAATACACCAGATTCAAGATAAGATGAAGAGATCCAACAACATTATTTTAGAGTTAGCAAGATCTAGTATTAATCATTACAATACTTTTCTAAATGATCAGGGCATATTGGATAAGCTTCAAAAATTTAACAATAGCATGAGATCTAAATTAATCTCTACTCAAGAAATTATAATACCTCATTTGGAGGTCATGAAAAGGGAGATGCAATCAGCCTAGGATATTATCAAAGAAGATCACAATATTTCAATGGCTAATAGCTTAATTGACCTAGCTACAAGATTACAATTGTAGAATAAAATTTCGGAGGTTGCAAGTACCACATGGGATCATGTAGTGTAAAAGATCACCAATGTTTATTATATATTCATTGATAATTATGGTTTTCTACCACCCATTAAACCCCAATAGCCATGACATAAGTGTTCAAAAATAAGGGGGAAATGGATTTTTTGAAGGGGAAAATGAAATTTTTGTCCTATTCATTTTTTGGACATAAGTCATAAGACTTAGGGGAGAGCTCAATATTTCATTGTATTTGTAATAATTTAAATATGATAGTATTTTTCCACTAATGGAAAAAGGAGGAGGTTTTTGGTATCTCTAACTATTATTGTCTTTTAGTGTCAAACACTTAGTCATTTACTAAGAAAAGTTAGATGGTCATCACTACAACTGAGCTACTTTATATATACCAAGTAATGTACATAAGTATGTAATGAGCTCTATAGGAGCTAAGTAAGTGTATGGTCATTGATTATTTTCTATACAAGCTGATCTCAACATCAACTAAGTAGTTTCAAGCATACAACTATTAAGCATAATATAGACTGAGCAACAACAATGTTGAGTATCAAAAAATAGTAAAGGTTGAGCAATGTAGAGTTTACATAAAAGGAAAAAATGATACATATTTTGAGGTAAATTAGTTTCAAGCCAACATAGAAGGAACACTTAATATATATAGAGGTTGTTACAAAGAGCTTTACATGTTAATGATATGGATCATAGATCCCTGTATTTTGTGATCAATGATTCAAATAAGGAGGCTAATTAAGGAAACATTTACAAAACTCGTTGAATAGAGAATATCTTAACCTAAATCATGTGGTGATGAGATGAGAAGAGAAGAGTGTGCATGCAAACAAGGAGAAATATGCAAATGATGAAGTGAAAGATTGAGATCAGATCAAAAGGTTGTGAAAGAGTTTTGTTATGTCTTAATAGAAAAAAGTGACCTAATCTGAGTAGTGAAGGGGAAGAAAAGTATTATCATATTAGAAGAGAGAATCAATTAGCAAGGAGAAGACTTAGAATCAAATTACAAAGAATATTGAGAGTCAAGTACTCAATTAGTTCTAACCAAATTGAATTAGGATAAATCTCTTAATAGATTGGTCTTAATAGATCTTTGTAAATCCCCTAAAAAAGTCCTTACTTTATTGTAAGTGTTAAATCCTCTAAGAAGGTGACACATAGAAATCTGAAACACTTTTAATATGATCATATATTATGATTAAACGTTATAGTCCTAATAGGTTAACTTTATTACTATAGTAGTGAAGATTTGTGGATGCCATCTACACCCCAATTTTACCTTCACCTTGGAGGGTTTCTAGGTAACAAATATTGTGTTATGTATTTATTGTCATGCATGTGATAGATCATATTTACAAGGTATATTAAGTTTATTATTATAGGTTTTACATGCACAAGATACCTAGTGAATATGTAAATGAAATCATGAAAATTAAAAGTGCTTAAGATTTTGATTTACCACCCCTACACCCCCCCCCCCCCCCCCATCTCAGTATCTTCTTATCTTGCTTATACTTCCATCAGTCAATATTAAAGACACATGAAATGGGTAGAATATTTTTATAACTTTTCCTTTGTGTCAAAATGTAGAAGTGAACAATCAAGCATAGTAGTTGATGATTTGATTAGAGGAAGGAATCTGTTGACAAAAATGAGAGTTAAAGTACTTATTTTTATTAATTTGAAATAATTGAATGAAACTGATCCTAATTTTTTAGAACATTAGAAGGCTTTTAATAATCAAATGACAAGTGAACAAGATAAGTGGATTGATTATTCTATTCTCGAAGATATATTTTCTCAAGGAATCCAATCAAGTACATACTTAGAGGATCTACAAGGGACAACATCATGAAGGAGAAACATAGTGGAGAACTTAGCAGACATTTTGGAATTGATAAAATCATAAATATGGTCTCTAATAGATATTGCAAGCCTCAGATATATAAATATGTTTAGAAGATGGTTAAGAGTTGCAAAATTTGTGTAACATTAAAAGAAACCAGTCAGAATTTGGGTTTTTATTCACTATTTCATGTTCCAAATAAACCTTTGAAAGATATTAGTATGAATTTGTTCTTTTCTTACATATAAATTAGAGAGGTAATGATTCTATTTAGGTAGTGGTTGATATTTTTTCTAAGAAGACATGTAATGTAGTACATGTAGCTGAATTATTCTTTAAGAAAGTTGTAAGATTGTATGGGTTACTAGATACTATGTTTTAGATATGGATTCTAATTTTATTGGTTATTTTTAGAAGACACTTTGGAAGAAGTTGAGTAACAAGATTAAATTTCATTTTACATTGGTCAAACTAAAGTTATAAATGGATTTTGGAAAACTTGCTAAGATGTTTGATTGGAGATAAGCTTGCTATTTGAGACTTGATTTTAGCACAAGAAGAGTTGTCATATAATAATTATATAAATAGGAGTACTAAGAAGACAAGTTTTTAAGTAAATAAATGAAACTCATCCTAAAGGAAATTTTGAGTTGAGGGGTTTGAGTATTGAAATGAAGAGAGTATTGAAGTAGATGAATTTGTAGATTTCATAAATACTTTTTCATGAAGAAGTAAGGGACAATCTACAAGTTAGTAATCAAGAGTATTAAAAAAGGGAAGATAGAGGAAGAAGACATAAATATTTTGATGTTGAAGATGAAGTTATGGTTCACTTGAAGAACAGATTTCTAGTTGGCACCTATAATAAGTTGAAAATAAAGAAGCTTGGTCCTTGTAAGATCTTGAAGAAAATTGAAAGTAGAACTATTTTTGAAGTTGATTTACCAGAGTAAATGTATATTTCTCCAATATCCAATATTTTTGAAATATTTGAGTATTTTGAATTAGATGAGGAATTAAAATATAACCTAGATTATCCGAAGAGGAAGACTTAAAGTATTGAAAGGGTTTTGGATACTGGAGTAAGGAAGAACATAAGAGGAAAAGACAACATGGAGTACATTGTTTAGTATAAAGATAAACTAGTTGAAGATTTTTCTTGGATAATACAAGATTAAATAGATCTTACAATTTAGGTCACAACATCAAGGATTCTTAATTTGGACATGTGTTCTTTATTTACCCAAGGTGTTTTAGGTAGGATCATTTTAGTTCAATGAGAGATCTTGCATTAACAAAAACAATCCTCTATATTTTGTACCATTATTTTTTTCGTAGACTAGTCATGCTTCTTGTGGTTTCAAGTTTTACATGGTTGAAATCTTACTGTACACAAATTTCTAATCCTTATCCTAAGTGCACAAAATATAATGGTGTTTTTACATGGAGTTCTCTACATCTTTCTTTGCATTCTTTTCTCCTTTTGGTTTATCCAACATAGCATGATTTTTTTCCATCATGGTTTTATATGATGATGTGGCATCTTTCACAATTGGTGAACATCTCTTTGATCATGTGTGGACTTATCCTTATGAGCACAAATTCTCTTTTGATCCATTTTTGGTTCTTTATTTTCTCCTCCAATGTAGGACCTATTTAGTGATTAACTAGCTAACATACTAACTTTTGATATAGGGAAGTAAGTTTTAAGGAATTTGAATAGTAGAAGTTTAAGAAAGTCTCAAGAAAATGAGCCTGGAGCTCTAGAAGTGTAATACTTTGTACTAGTCACAACCAATAATTCATATTAGTTGTCTAATCTATAATATTTATTCATGAATAAAGTTGGTTGTTTGCTACTATATTTGTATCTTCTTTTGTGTGTACTCTTGACAAGTTGCTAGGAGACTTGAATTGGTTCATTTAGCCTACCTACTTTGCATAAAAAAAATACCTCTATTGAGAGATATCTAGAATTTTACCAATGCAATATTTCTATCAAATCAAAATCAAAACTAAATGTAAGTGATATTACTATCTAATAGACTTTTCATAAATTAAAAAAATCATTCCTTCATAAATAACTACTTTTGAATAGAATTAACATGTCATCATCCAATATATAATCATAATATTCCAAACAACATGTTTGTTGACTAAGTAAAATAGGAGATGAATTCACTTTGATTGTCCAATGATAAAAATGACATTCAAGCCAATAATCTTCTAGAAAATCTATATATAGACATGATTTTTCATGTTCACAAAGTATTCTTAATCACACACCAAAAATTATGCTCCACCAAAACTTAATGAATAGAACATTGAACCACTATCTAAAATAGTTCTTAGTAACAATAATTAGTCTTCAAAACAATCTTTTTAGCTTCTCAAAATATTACTCTAAACACATGTAATATAAAATATATATCATGTAGACTCACTAGAAAAAAAACCCCATAATATTGACATGCTTAGGTTTATCAAAGTATGTCTCCACTGAACCTATCTCTACACTTATCATCAATACATTTATTGACTAATAAAAAAATATGTTAAAATTAATGCCAAATACAAAAAATAATAATTCCACTCTCTAACAATCTCTTGTTGAAAAACCTTCAATGCAGAAAATCTCTTCTCTTCTCTTGAAATTCTCCCATGACTATCTTTGATTACTTTATTTTTCACTGGACTCTTTCTCTCCCTTTTAGATTATTTGAAAAGGTCCAGCACACCTTTCACATAAATAAATAATACTCATGTACATAACTACTCCCCCTTAGAAGAACATCCAAAAACACCAAATCAAGATGTAGGATAAGTCAATTAAGACTACTAGACTTATTTCATCCTACAAATTAGTTAGTTTTGAAAATGAGGGACCATCACTCCAAGAATATCTCTACAATAATCAAAGAAATATTCTCATAATGGATTTGTAAGTATGTCAACCTTTTGTAATTAGTAGTTACATACTCCAACACAACTTCTTCTTTTTTCATCTTCTCTCTCAATAAATGGTGCTTGGTTGAAATATGTTTTATCATTGAATGTAACACATGATTCGTTACAATAATAATGACACAAATATTATTTGGTTCATTATAAAAAAATATCATATCCTTCAAAATTTTCTTTTGTCAAATGAATGGTGTATAATTAATGTCGAACGAAATATATTTATCATTGTAAATAAAATGTGCAATACAATTTGTCTTTTTACTAACCAAAACAATAATTTTATTCAAAAGAAGAATTCTCTTCCACTATTTCTCCTCCTATCATCAATAATACCTATCTAATTTTCATAAATATATACATGATGTATAAAATCATTATATCTATCATACCATAATCCATTATTCCTTTCAAATATTTTAAAATTCTTTTAACATCAACATATGTTTCCTTCTTATTAACTCGATATTTGACAAAAAATTTAATGCATTGGATATGTCAAGTCCTGTATGGAATAAACATTAAAAACTTCTAATCATAGATCTATATATTGTATAATTAATACTCTTAGATTAGTCATACTTTGTCAAACTAATATAGTAACCATCAACATTCCAATTGGATTAAAATTCTTCAAGTTCATTTACATACTTAATATATGATATGAAAGTGTTCATCTTAGTTTAAGAAATCTTTGTAAACCAAGAAAAAACTTCATCTCACTAGTTAGTGACATCACAAATTCCTTATGAATCTCATTTAAAAAACCCAAACTCATATTATTATCACCACCAAAAATGATATCATCCACAAAGAAATCATTAATCAAAATGCTTTTAGAATTAACTTTGAAGTATAAATTACTATTTGTAGTACCTTTGTTGAGTCCAAGTTATTGGTCCTAAGTGATTGGATTACTATGGGTTGGGGGTTAAATAAAATTCCTAAAATGAATTCATATTCCCCCTTTTTTAAACTTATGTCATTTGGGTTGTACACATATAGTGCGCTTATCCAAGAATGGTTTGTGTAACACCATGATAATATTTAATGCTACATCCCAATCATCACTTACTGCATCAAATGAATGGATATGTATTTCAAGATTAGCATTTAGGTCAACTAAGCCTTCATGTGTAGAAAGTTTTGAATCTTTCTTCATCAAAATATCAACAAATGCTAGTTCCTTATGTAACACTTCCATCTGAGCAGTTACCATTGACTAGATACTAATCATAGAATATCTGATATTAGCATATTTTTTATTGCCACATAACAAGCCTACTTTGGGTCATCAGTAACCTCTAACAGTGTATTTGAGTATTACTAGGAGATAGTTTTATATTAGTACTTGTGAGTTTCAAATCTCCTTGTAGCTAGTCAATAGCCTTTTGATTTTCCTTAGTGAATAGATCACTATCGCATGACTTTGTGTAGAAAGTGAAAATGTTCTCTAACACCTTTTTCACACTTTCCATCTTGGTTGATAAATCAACTTTTCTTAGTGCAATGGAACTACATATATTCTCTAAAACCTTGGTATGAAACTCTCTTTCTGACCATTCTAATAATTTGATATTAGAATCTAGGTGTTCATCCTTTATCTTGTCCATAATAGTTACAAGTTTATCTAGTATAGGCTTACCTTCATTCATTTCTAGGAGACTAAAAGCATCAAAAAACATGTCTTCAATCTCATAAAAAACTTTCTTTTCCTTATGCTCCCTCCATAATATTTTGTGCCTCTCTTTCCTCTAAAGAGCATCTTATAGAATGGTCATGTCTTCAATTGTTGTATTTATATCAAAATTTGGTAATTCAATTATATCATATATACATACATCCTCAAATAATGTAACTTCAAAACTCTTGGGTGTGCTAGAAATTGGCCTTGATATTTATAATGGTGTGACATTTTTACTTAGCCTCTGAAGAGTGTAACTCTTGAGATGAGATGTAGAAATTGGCATTCTAATGAGAGTCTATATTGCAATTTTCTCGTCAACCTCATTAGTCAACTTCAACTCTTCAATATTTTTTCCTTCTTTTTGAACATCACCCTATGGTGGTAGTATAGGTAAAGGACTTCATTCCTAACCCTTATGCATTTAGTTCCATTATTCTTGATAGTTACTACTACTGATAAACTTGAATTGTTTAGGTTTCACATTGATGTATCTCTAGATTGTGCTTCTACCTCTTTAATCTAAATGACAACAATTGGCATAATAGATGGCGTCTTAGTTGTAATACCATTTTGTTCATATTTAAACTATGATATATTTATAGATAATGGGAATCCTTATCTTATATCTCTATAGTTGGTGGGGGCACAATTGATGTATCTTTTTGTATCTCCTTTATAGATGCAACTTCTTCCTGTTGAATTTCATCAAACTCTCACCAATATAGGGTTACTAAATAGAAGTGTTGAATTGGTGGATTCTTGCATAATCTTCTTCAAGTCATCCTTAGTTAAAGGATTTATACTCTATGTTGTTTTATCTTTAACATCCTTGGTGCTCACTAAGTCCTGTTAACTATCTTGATCAACATGTAAGGGAATGACACTCTACATTTGTGTTTCCTACACATCTTATTACTCTTCTTTTGTTTTTGCCTCATTTTTTTCCCTTTAGTTCCCTCTACATTATCTTCCTTGAATGGGTTCACCACTTTGTCTATCTCTTCCTCCTTCTTCTCAAGTTCTTACTTTTTCATCTCCTTATCTAAAGCTTTATGAGGTGTGTACTTTTTTCTTAATCTCTTAAATGTCTTTGGAGTAGGCTTCCTCAACTTTTCTATAATGTTGGCTCTCTTTCCTTTATCCTTTGATACTTTTTAAGCCTATATAGTGGTTTCCCTTGGGCTTGACCTAGTTATAGGTACAGTTGAATTTTTCTCTGACTTCTTCATACACTTCTCAAGCTTCTCTACTATTTGAGTCTCTTGTCTCCTTTTCATTTCCTTTTCCTTAGGTGCTTCCTTAGCTTCATCTCCCTCAACACCTTTAACATCTTCACATAGTCCTTGGGTTTCTTCTTCTTCTTTTTCTTCTTCTTATTCTTCTTCCTCTTCTTATTTTTCTTCCTCTTCCTCTTCCTCTTTCTCTTCCTCTTCTACTTCTCCTCCTCCTCCTCCTTCTCCTCCTCCTTCTCCTCCTACTTCTCTTGCTTCTTATCCTTCTACTTCTCCTTCTATTTCTCCTTCTCGTTCTCCTTCACCTTCACCTTCACCAAATTTCTCCTTAATCTTTTATTCTAGTTAGTTTTTCTTTCTCAAAACTATAGTTGTCTTCAAATCAATGGTTATTATGGATTTGGCTTCATCATAGTTTTCGAAATATGTGGCATCTTTAACAATTTATTCTACTAGTAATGCTATGATTATTTCAAAGGCTTAATCCATATTGATCTTATATGGAAAGGCTTTTAACCATCCAACCCTAGGTATTTTTGCTTGCACATATGTATGATCTTCATCAACTAGGAAACACAAATCATTGTAATGTTGTTCTAGTAAAGATATAAGAATCCTCAATCTCTATTTCATGGATTTCTTAAAATACTCAAAATAACTAGTCATCACTAACTCAAATTTATCTCCAAGTTTCTTTATAAATTTTGAAATCTATTGTGCAATTTACGTGTTGATCTTAAAAGAAACTTTTCCAATGGTGGGGAATGTGTTTTGTACCTAGAAATTTTTTCAAAAAATTAAAGAACCAAACTTTCAAGATGAACTTTGCTTCCAAGATTTTAGATAACTATTGTAGTTGTAACTCAAAAAGGTCATAGCAATGATTTCTCTTCACAATTTTGTAACCTAAGTCCACTACAATACAAGAAACATTGTTCAATCAACTAGACTGAAAGAACTAATGGACAATGAATCTGATTGAAAAGGAAATAATGAGATATTAAATAGTGTATACTGACATCTATCTTATTCCACATGACACATGTATTCTTCTCTATAACCTCCTTTGCATCATTCTACATGCTCTTAGGTTGATCAAGGGTAGGATACCCTATGCACAATCAACTTTGAAATCTTGATTGATCCACCCTCTAACCACATCTAGTTGTCAGGTATATGACATAGAACAATTTGAGTCCATTCAATTTTATACATTTGAGGAAAGTATATGGAACATGTTAACCCTTTTTGCTCAACAATTTTACTCTCTCCCCTCAAAAATCCATTGTCATATAGCTTACTATAGGTGTCTCTAATATCCATATCTCCTACCTCTCCAATCTTTCTATTATAGAAAAATATAACATCTTTGATCATGAGAACCTTTGTTGGTATCATAGATAATGCACTAGATGGATCTCCCTTGTATGTAATCTCCAAAATTTCTTAGAATTGAGGTTTTCTAACATCATTTCTTATCAATTGAACATTAAAAACCTCTCTCTCCTCTGTTCTAACATTTGACAAAGAACTAGCTACCATTTTACATTACTAGGGTTTATGATAAATGAAACAACATAACTTGGAAAAAGTTGAATACCTATTGAATCCATATAATATTGTCGAGTAGTGGTAAGATCTTATCAACAAATATTGGAATCTCCTTTCACAATTCCCCTTGCTCTTCGTGCTCTTCAAACCTTGGTAAGTGCAAATGAGTCAAAAATTAATTATATAACCCTTCAAATTTGGCAATAAATGCTTGATGCTTATTTTTAGCGTGAATGTTAATGATACTACTTTGGGAGAGTATCCTAAGCATTGGAAAGTATTGATATGTTCCATTCATAGCTGTGTTTTTTATTTATGTCAATATAGTAGTGTTTTAATAAAGACTGGAAGAATAAAAGTTAGAGATCTTATGTTGCACAATAACTGAGTAAGGGTTAAGTGATGTATAGTTAAGGACATGTTCCTAAGAGTATCCTGATGATGTGGTTAAGATGGAAAATTTAGAATTGAAGATGTATGATACTTGTGTTTGATTTACTATGAGTAGCACAGAAACAAAGCATCTGTTTGTTAGTTTTTGATGTTTGTATTATATCTTTTAGCCAAGATATAATGAAGATATGCACAGTCACACAATGATAGAGGACATTCATTTGGTGACATCAACAAGTGTGCAAGACCTAGAGTCACATGGGTAAATTTTTGTATAGACTATGAGCTGATAGTGGTATTATAATTGTAATTAATTAATTATCTTATTTTAATTAATTGGCAAAGCCTCAAGGCTGACTCAAGGAATTATTATAAGGTATCATATAAAGGAAAGATGTTTTCCTTGATTGTAAACATATGAAGTATCTATTGTGTGGCATACTTGCAAAGTGGGAGAACAAGAAAAGTGTTGATTGAGTGCATGTAAGTGATCCAAGGGATTATTGGATGCATAGCTCATGATCTAGTTACAAGATTAGAAGAAGAAAAACTTTTGTTGAGAGGACAAATATAGAGAAAAGAAGTATAATTCAGTTCTACTATTCTACAAGTAATAATATAGAGATCATTTGGACATGGGTTCATTGGTCTTTCCCTCAAAGCTGTTTGGGGAGTGGGTCAAGCTATCTTCCACAACTCCTAAAAAGGTTGACACAACTCCCAATAGGTTTGGCACATCATTTAACAAGGTTTGAATCTCCTAAAAGGGATTCAAAGTCTCCTAATAGGGCCTCATATGCACTGAATTTTCTAATAAACTCCTAATAGGATCTATCCTCTAACAAGGAATATTTATATTAGTACATCATCTTATGGGTACCATACCCACTGGATTTTTCCATCTAATCTAGGGTTTCCCTAGCTAATATATTTGGTGTTATTGTTTATGATTGTCTTGTTCTAGTTTTAGTTTATATTACTCATATGGTTAAGGTTGTTTGAAGTTGTTGCTATTGATATTTGTTGGATAACTAATTCACTCCCCACCCTCTCAGTTATATTAGTGGACTATATATTCTAATAATTGGTATCAGAGCATCAAGTCCTTGAAGGATAATCTTAACAACTTCGGGAGATCGATGGAAAATATTTTCAAAAAGGATAGTCCTAGATTTGATGGGGCCAACTATGATAGTTGGAAGAAGAAGATGAAGACTCATCTTTAGTGCATGGATCCAAGATATTGGATCTTAATAAAGAGTAAGAAGGAAATTATTGAAGAAGAAAAGCTAGAAAATTGTAGTGAAGAGGAAAGAGATGTATTCATGTGTAACATGAGAGAAAGAGAAGCTCTACTAACTACCCTTCCAGTAAGTGAATACAAATAGATAAAGTCACTTGAAACATCTCATGAAAATTGGAAAGCATTGGAATCTACTTTTGAAGGTGATGATCATGCTAAAAGAATGAGGTTACAAAGTTGGATATGTGCATATTAAGATGCTAAAATGGTGGAAGATGAATTTATAGGAAATTATATTGGGAAAATATTAGAAATCATTATAGTTATTTGGTCTCATGGTGGAACCAAAGATGACGATGAAGTCATATGGAAGATTTTGAAACGCTTGACACCACCATTCAAGTTGATTGTGCAGATAATACAACTAGTGATGCCTTACACTAAGGATTTCACCAAGGAAAATTTACTTAGTAGATTAAAATTAGTAGAAGTAGATTTGAGATAGTCTAGTGAACTTTCAAGAGTTGATACAACCTTTAGTACCCTAAGAATTTGACCTAATTTGACAAGGAATGCAAGTATCCATGGAGATTTTTCTAGCAGTAGTAGACCTAATGAAGACAAGAAGATAGAGGAACAAATAACCCTTCTGGAGAGAAGAGAAAAAGATGGTAAGAAAATATTTAAATATTGGACTTATAATAGATTTGGTCATTATGCATTAAAATGTCCTAAAAGAGAGAAAAGTATAAAGGAAAGTTTAATCCAAGAAGAGATAGAGATAGAAATTATTTATATGAAAATGAGGATGGAGAATCTAATGAAAATATCAAAGTGAAAGTGATGATGAATTAGGATCTATGGCTATCAAGGATGATCTTAACAGAGAAATTAGAGAAGAAAGAGCTCTTGTTACCTGATGCAGGAGCATCCAGAGGTAAAAGGGCAATCTTGTGTCACCCAAAAAAATGTACTTAGACTTAGTTTCTATTTCATGTCTTTTCATTTTTGGATACCCATTTAGGTCAAATTAAGGTTCCAACTCTCACAGTTCCACTATTAGTGTTCTGGGTTAGAATTTTAATCACCTTGGGATACGTGTAAATGCTAAAAAATAGGAGTATGTAATTGAGCCATCATTTTGGTGAACTAGAAGGTGTAAATTGGTAGGATGATTTTCATTGTAATTTAGAGTATACCAGAAAAAGAATCAAGTCAAAAGGCCCCACGGTTTGAAAGTTCTCACAATTTTTTAGTTTATGGAAACCTCCTAAGAATGCTTCAAAGTCAAGTTAGGGGCATTAAATGACCTTGAATAGGGCCAAAAAATGGGGGATGATCAAGGCTTGTCCATAGAGCTATAGATCACTTCGAGAGCTTTTTGAAAATGTAATCAGTTTGTCAATCAGAGCTACAATTCAAAAGTTATGCCTCCCGAAAGTTCGGTTACCATTTCTGGATTCTTCTAATTTTGTGCTAACTTCTAATGCGACTTTTGGAGCCTTTTATTTGGTCTGTGGATGCCAACTAGCACTTTCTAGAATACATTCCTAATCCTTAATCCTTTGGGGTCTATTTAAGGACATTTTTGGCATTGTAAAAGGTAGTTCAGAGTGGAGTTTGAGAGGAGGTACTAAAAGGAGAAATTATCTCCAAACTTATACTATTGTAAGCCTTAGGGCATGTTTTGAAGTCTATTTTCTCTGTATTGAATGTATTAGCATATTTACATAGTTAATAAAATTTTCCCCTTTCCTGCTATGTCCATTCTATGCTTGGGTTGTGTCTCCATCAAGTGGTATTAGAGTATGTTTTCCTAAGTGTGTAGACAGAGTGCCGACTATGAGGCAATTTGCACTGGGACTGTGTGGTTGTGGGTTTGAATTGAGAAGATGCCTCTATGAAGAGAGTGTGGTGGAAGGGCTAGAGCTATTAATCTTGAGGAGGTTAGAGCCCTCCAAAGGTAGGTTCAAGCATTGCAGGAGGAGCTCTGTAGAGGAACAAATGTTGCTAAAGGTGAAAAAAGTGAGGATGAGAATGAAGAAGAGGAAATTGGACCAGAAGGGAAAGTTGATGGGGAAGTTCTGAATTAGGTAGAGGAGAGGCTTTTTAGGGACATTACTAAGTTTGGGAAGAGACCTACAATTGATGTGGGTGTATTTTTAGGAAATCTAAAACCAGATGAGTTGATCAATTGGATCAATGAACTGGAAGAGTACTTTGAGTATGAGGATATCAGGGATCTAGATAGGGTTAAGTTTGCAAAGGCCAAACTGAAAGGATATGCCAAAATCTGGTGGCAAGAGGTTCAATTGGAAATAAATAGAAGAGGAAAGGAGAAGATCACAAGGTGGGATCACATGGTGGACAAACTAAAGAAGCAGTTCATTCCTATTGACTATGAGCTCAATTTGTTTAAGAAGATGTATGGGTTAAAGCAAGAAGAAAAATTAGTCAAGGAATATACAGAGGAGTTTTATCGACTTTTGATTAGAGTGGGGCATGTAGAAGCAAATAAGGAGAAGGTTTCTCGTTATATCAGTGGGTTACAACCTAGCATCTAGGAGGAATTAAGTCTGGTAAGAATGACCAGTGTAGAAGAGGCATACCAGTTTTCCCTATGAGTTGAAGAGAATCTAAATAAAAGGTTTGAAGGGAGACAAAGAGGGCATGGTCAAGGAGGAAGGGGTAGTGATAGGTCATCTGGAGGCCGAAATGAAACCCAAAAAATAAATGAAGATGTGGGTACTAGCAGGAACCGGAGGAACAAGGGTTTCAACCGCTCCTATGATCAAGACTTTGGAAATTAGAGAGGAAGAGGAAGAGGACATGGACAAGGAAGAGGAGGCTTCCATGGTACCTATTTCCACTGTAATGAAGAAGGTCATCATGCCTTTGAATGCCCTCAACATCAAGGAAGGACATATAGGAGAGCGGAGGGTCAATCTAGGGTTGCTCATGTGGATGAGGATGCACAGTCATCACATTCAGAGGATGCAAAAAGAGGAGAGAATTTAGTAAATGAAAGGGTCCTACTAAGTGATGAGATTGAGCTAGGACAAAGAAGGATTATATTCCATACTAGGTGCAAATGTGAGAATAAATGTTGCGATGTGATCATTGATGGTGATAGCATTGATAACTTGGTATCAGAGGAGATGGTCTCTAAGCTAAAGCTCAAGAGGGAGAAACACCCCCAGCCCTATTAGATTGCTTGGGTGAAAGATGATCATAAGGTCTTGGTAAGTGAACAATGTTTAGTGAAGTTCAAAATTTAGAGTTACCATGATGAAGTTCTCTGTGATGTTATTCCAATGGATGTTTGTCATCTATTGTTGGGTAGATCGTAGCAGTTTGATAGGCATGTAGTACATGATGGTCATGCAAACACATACTCTCTAACAAAGGATGGAGTTCACCACAAACTAAAGCCAATAAAAAAGGAAGGTGAAAAGGTATGTAGTAGTGCTAGGATTTGTCTTGTTCATGGAGGGAAGTTTTTGGATGGCATGAAACATCAGCATATGTGCTATTCTTTGATTCCTAGGAAAGATAAAGAAGGTAGTAGTGAAATACCACTTGAAGTTTCAGATTTACTAGGTGAGTTTGGAGATATCATCTCTGATAATGTTCCAGAAGGATTGCCACCAGTAAAGAAAATTAGTGATCAGATAGATTTGATCCCAGGAGCTAGTTTTCCTAACAAGGCTACTAACAGGTTAACTCCTACTAAAACTAAGGAGCTAAATAGAAAGATTCAGGAGCTATTGAGGAAGGGGTTGATCCGAGAGAGCTTGAGTCCATGTGTAGTATCTATAGTATTGGCACCAAAGAAGGATGGAGAGTGGAGAATGTGTACAGACTCTCAAGCTATAAATAGGATAACCATCAAGTATCGATTTCCTTTGCCAAGAATGGATGATCTTATGGACTGCTTGAGTGGAGCTCAATACTTCACAAAGATAGATCTCAAGAGTGGCTATCACTAGATATGAATACAAGAAGGAGATGAGTGGAAAACTGCCTTCAAGACCAAGGAAGCTCTTTATGAGTAGTTAGTCATGCCCTTTAGATTGACGAATGCCCCAAGCACCTTCATGCGGCTTATAAATGAGGTACTTAAGAAGTTCTTGGGAAAAATTATTATTGTTTATTTGGATGATATTTTAATTTTCAACAAGACTTTGGAAGAACATTTATTGCATATTCGTAGTGTTCTTGAGAGGTTTAGGAAAGAGAAACTATTAATTAATTTGAAGAAGTGTACCTTTACTAAAAAGGAATTTGTATACTTGTGGTTTGTTATATCACTTGAAGGTCTTAAAATGGATCCAGAGAAGGTAAAAGCCATCTTGGAATGGCCTACTCCAAGGTCTGCTACTGAAGCAAGATCATTTCATGGTCTGGTTAGTTTTTATAGAAAGTTCATTAAGAATTTCAGTGGCATATGTGCACCCCTAACTGACAGAATAAGAGGGGATAGAAAAGAGTTCAAATGGACTATGGTAGCTGCGAGAAGTTTTGAAATGTTCAAGAAGAAGATGATAGAACAACCTATGTTGGCACTTCCAAATTTTAAAAAGGTGTTCCAAGTGGATTGTGATGTTAGTGGCAATGCTATTGGGGCTGTATTAAGCCAAGAAGGTAAGCCTATTGCATATTTTAGTGAAAAATTGAATGATGTGAAAAAGAAGTATTCTATTTATGATCAAGAGTTCTATGCAATAATTTAGGCCTTAAAGAAATGGAGGCATTATTTATTGCCTAAGGAATTTGTTTTATATACTAATCATCAGGCATTATAGTACCTAAATACCCAAGGTAAATTGAATCAGAGGCATATGAAGTGGGTAGAGTTCTTGCAGAGCTATACATTTGTGTTGAAGCATAGAAGTGGAAAATCTAATAGGGTTGTAGATGCACTAAGTAGGAGACAGTTGTTACTTACAGTAATGCAGGTTGAAATAGTTGGGTTTGATGAACTCAAGAATATGTACCCTGAGGATCCTGATTTTGCTAAAGCATGAAAAGCTTGTAAAGAACCTATTGCTGTAGACATAACTAAGTGGTTAGACTATCTGATTTAGGATGGTATGTTATTCAAGGGCAGTCAATTGTGCATTCCAAGGAGTTCCATGAGGGAAAATATGATTAAGGAGAAACGCAGTGGAGAGATGGCAGGACATTTTGGTCGAGATAAGACCATTTCCATTCTCAAAGAACATTATTTTTGACCTCAAATGTCACAGGATGTGAAGAAGTTTGTACAGAATTGCCAGGTTTGTCAAGTGGCCAGGGGATTTAGTCACAATATTGGACTATATCAACCATTGCCTATTCCATCAAAGCCATGGGAGGACATAAGTATGGATTTTTTTCTTGGATTTCCGATGGCACAAATGGGTAATGACTCAATATTTTTGGTGGTTGATAGGTTCATCAAAATGGCACATTTCATTCCATGCCACAAAACTCATGATGTTGTCCATATTGTAGACTTTTTTTTCAGAGAGGTGGTGAGACTACATGGTCTCCCAAGGAGTATAGTTTTTGACAGAGATACTAAATTTGTGGGGTATTTTTGGAGAACATTGTGGAAGAAGTTGAGAACAGACTTGAAGTTTAGTTCTACACATCACCCACAGACTGATGGACAGACTGAAGTGGTAAATAGAAGTTTGGGCAATCTACTAAGATGTTTAGTTGGGGATAAGCCCAAGGGGTGGGATTTGATTCTACCACAAGTAGAGTTTGCTTACAATAACTCTATTAATAGTAGTACTGGTAGATCACCATTCCAAATTGTATATGGAAGTAGCCTAAGGACTGCACCAAAATTGAGGAAGATAGAGCAAGGGGAGAGGACAAGTGCTGAAGCTGAAGAATTTGTTGAACATATCAAGCATCTACATGAGGAGGTCCAGGCACATATTACCAAGATGAACAAATAGTATAAAGCTAGGTCTGATCAAAGGAGAAGACATAAGGAATTCCAAGTAGGGGATCTAGTCATGGTACACTTAAGGAAAGAAAGATTTTTAGTGGGTACTTACAACAAGCTAAAGATGAAGAAATTTGGCCCTTGCAAAATTTTGAAGAAACATGAGTTAGGAAATGCATATGAAGTAGAGTTGCGAGATGGAATTCACATTTCTCCTATTTTCAACATTGTAGACTTAATATAGTATCATGATGATGGTGTAGATGAGGAGTTGATGTTAGAGCCATGTCCAATTCCTACTTCTAAGAAGGAGGAGATAGAGGAGATTTTGGATAGTCGTGTGGGTAGGAGTTCCAAAAATAGGTAGTATGAAGAGTATCTGGTCAAGTGGAAAGGATAGCCGATAGAGGACTCAACTTCGATATCAACAGCTAAGGTTTCCCATTAGGGATTTCCTCTACCATTTATAAACTGACAGGGTCACTTTTCAATCTACCCTAGGTGATACATTCAATACAGAGAAAATAGACTTCAAAACATTCCCTAAGGCTTACAACAGTATAAGTCTAGAGATAATTTCTCTTTTTAGTACCTCCTCTCAAACTCCACTCCGAACTGCCTTTTACAATGCCAAAAATGTCCTTAAATAGACCCCAAAGGGTTAAGGATTAGGAATACATTATAGAAAGTGCTAGTTGGCATCCACCGACCAAATAGAAGGCTCCAGAAGTCGCATTAGAAGTCAGCACAAAATTAGAAGAATCTAGAAATGGTAACCGAACTTCCAGGTGGCATAACTTTTGAATCGTAGCTTCGATTGATGAACCATTTACATTTTCAAAAAGCTCTCGAAGGGCTCTATAGCCCTATGAAAAAGCCTTTCTTTTCCTCCATTTTTGGCCCTATTCAAGGTCATTTAATGCCCCTAACCTAACTTTAAAGCATTCTTAGGAGGTCTCCAGAAACTAAAAAATTGTGATAACTTTCAAACTATGGGGCCTTTTGACCTGATTCTTTTTCTGGAATGCTCTAAATTAAAATGACAATCATCCTATGAATTTACACCTTCTAGTTCATTAAAATGATGGTCAATTACATACTTCTATTTTTTTGGCATTTACACATATCCCAAGGTGATTAAAAATTCTAACCCAGGACACTAATAGTGGAACTATGAGAGTTGGAACCTTTATTTGACCCAAATGGGTATCCAAAAAGGAAAACACATGAAATAGAAACTAAGTCTAAGTACATTTTTTTGGATGACATAGGATTGCCCTTATACCTATGGATGCTCCTACATTAGACACCTAGGGTAGATTGAAAAGTGACCCTGTCACTTTATAAATGGTAGAGGAAATCCCAAATGGGAAACTTTAGTTGCTGATGGTACACCTAAGGAAAGAAAGATTTCTAGCCGATACTTACAACAAGCTGAAGATGATGAAATTTGGCCCCTACAAATTTTTGAAGAAACATGACTTAGGATATGAATAAGTTTGTTAAATTCAAGAATCATGATGGAGGTATTGTTAGAGTTGGTAAGAATACAAATTTCCATATTATAGGGATTGGATCTATTGGTCTCGACAATAAAACTAACACTAATGATGTCTATTTTTTTGATGGATTGAAGCATAACTTGTTGAGTGTTGGATAGTTGGTGGAAAAAGGTTATTAGTAGCAGTTTACTGAGAAGACATGCACTATTAAAGACAAAGATCGTAAGATGATTGGAACTAGCACTAGATCCAATGGTAATATATTTCATTTGAATCCTACTTAGATGGCATGTTTGATAGTGAAAGTTGATAATAGTTGGTTATGGCATAGAATATTTTGTCACATTAACTTTGATAATATTGTGAAGGTTAGTACTACATTTGGAGTAAGAGATTTGTCTAAGATTGTTAAGCCTACTAACATACTATGAAAGGAATGTATTTTGGCTAAGTAGAGGAAAGTGTCTTTTCCTAGGAAAGGTTCAGTACCATAGAGATGTTGGAGATTGTTCACATAGATCTTAGTGGTCATGCAAGAAATAGAGGATTCTATGGTAAAAGATATTTTATGATTTTTGTCGATGATTTCACTAGAATGATGTAGGTAGACTTTCTTAAAGAGAAATCAATAGCTTTTGAGAGGTTAAAGATATTTGAGAATAGAGTTGATAACAAATATGGTATTAAGATTAAATATTTGAGATCGGATAGAGGAGGAAAATTTACCTCTAGATAATTTAACATATTCTGTGAAGAAAATGGAATCAAAAGACAACTATCTACACCTAGAACACCTGAGTAAAATGGGATTGATGAGAGAAGAAATAAATTTATAGTAGAGGTAGCTACAGTGATGCTATTTGAGAATGATGTTTCTAAGAAATTCTAGAGAGAAGTAATGAATACAACAATATATGCTCTAAACAATGTATAGATTAGAAAAGATATGGACAAGACACCTTATGAACTATGGTTTGGACATTCACCTTAGTCAAATATTTTAGAATATTTGGGGAAAAATATTATTTTAAGAGAGATAATGATATTTAATGATGATAAAATCATTGAACAAGGAGAAGAGAAGAGATATGGACATAGAGAAGAGATAAGATTTGAGATGTCAACTTTTACCCCTAATAGAAATCTAACAAGAAATCATTGTCTTGAGTAGATGATTGGAAGTAGAGACAAAGGAGTAATGACAAGGAAAAAAGTAAATGAGGAGATATGTTTGATATTTCAAGTTGATCCAAATTTCATAGATGATGTAGTCAAGGATAATCATTGGATACAAGCAATGAAGGATGAATTATATTAGATAATTAAAATGACACCTGGGAATTAGTTCCTAGACCAAAAACAAGAACATGATAGGAACTAAATGGATTTTTAGGAATAAGAAGAATGAGGAAGGAGAAGTTGTGAGAAATAAGGCTAGACTTTTTTGTAAAGATTATTCAAAACAAGAAGGCATTGATTATGAGGAAGCATGTGCACCTATGGAAGTAGCAAGGACTTTCCTAGCTTATGCAGCGAACAAGAAATTCAAGGTTTATTAGATGGATGTCAAGTCTACATTTTTTAATGGAGAACTAGAAGAAGTCTATTTTGAATATCCTAAAGGATTTTCCTTATCAAAATACAAAGACATGGAATGTAGATTGAAGCAATCTCTTTATGATCTGAAGTAACCACCAAGAACCTAGTACGCAAGGTTGGACAATTACTTGGTAAAGCTTGCATTTGCTAAAGGTACGATAGACAATAACTTGTATCTAAAAGAAATTAAAGATGGTTTATTGATCAATGTAATATTTTTTGATGAAATCATTTTTGGAGGAAATGATGAAGTTGGTGACAAATTTGCTAAAGATATGAAAACTAAATATAAAATGAGCATGATAGGAGAAATGAAGTGTTCCCTAGGATTGCAGATTACGCAAAATAATGATGGTATATTCGTCCCACAATTAAGTACCTTAAAGACTTGTTGAAAATTTTTGGTTTGGAAAGTTGTAAACCTTTTGTTACACCCATGATAACTGGTCATAAGTTATCTAGCAAAGATGACACTTGTAGTAGAATAGAAGAAGTATAGATAAATGATTAGAGGTTTACAATATCTAACTCACACAAGACAAAATATAGAAAATGCATTTGGGATAGTAGCTAGATTTCAAATTGATCCTAAAGAATATAATTTTATAGTAGTAAAGAGAATATTCAGATATTTGAAAAGGATATCTGACTATGGAATTTTCTATGGTAGATCTAATGATTTCACACTTTGTGCATATATTGATGTTGATTAGACAAGTAGTATGGATGACAAAAAAGAGCACTGGTGGTGGAGCATTCTTTCTTAGTGGAAGATTAGTTTCTTGGTTAAGCAAGAAGCAAGATTGTATTTTACAAAGTACAACTAAGGTAGAGTATGTTGTAGTAGCAAATAACTATAATCAAGTTATGTGGATGAAGAAAGTGTTGAAGGATATCAAAATTGAGATAGAAGAACCTGTTATCATTTACTATGATAAGATAAGTATAGTAAGTATGTCTAAGAATCTTGTATTTCATTCTAAGAATAAACATATATCAATTAAGTATCATGTGCTAAGAGAGAAAGCAACAAAAAAGGAGATTAGATTAGAGTATGTAAGTACCAAAGATCATATTGTGGATATCTTTATGAAGCCTTTTCGTAAAGATACATTTGAGTACTTAAGAGGTATTCTTGTGGTTATGCCCTTTCCTACTTTTGAGTAGGAGATGTAGAGAGTGCATTAGTCTAGTGGTACAAAGCACTACTATTTGACTGGACTAAATATTGTTGCTTCCTAAATGGGGGTGTATCTAGTATGTACTAAGTCATTGAGGACTCTTGGTATTTGGTATATGGTATTGACCAATGTCTTTGGATACTCGAGTTGGTTTATGATTTGAGAAGCTAATTATAACAATTGGCATTTTGATTGACACCTCTGACATTGATGTCAACTTGGGAGAGATAGCAATCAATTCTTGGTCTTGCATTCTCTCATCCTGATGATCGATCACATAGTGTGATCCAAAATATTGATGCTCAAAAAACTCAGACAATCTAATCCCAAAAATCCAAATGGATTGTGAAAATTTGATGATGTTAATGAAAAAATCTCCTAAGGCATAAAGGAGAGTGAGCATGAGAAGTACTCATAAGAAATGGGAGAGAGATATCATTTTAGAGAGATTTAGAAAGATTCATCTAAAGATGTAGGAATATGCACCTATTGTATTGTGAACTATTTAGTGTGAAGTAAAAGATTGATGTCTAAAGAAGAAGAAGATGAACATAGTAGTGTTCTAGAGGATTTTAGATTTCATTGATGAAGAGGATAAAGTAGCAACAAAATTTTACTTGGTATTCTTGGAACTTAGATATTTTTCATCTATGTTGCCATAAATGCCAAAGGGGGAGATTTTTAGCATTAATGTTGATGATACTACTTAAGGGGAGTATCCTAAGCATTGGAGAGTATTGATATGTTGCATTCATGATTGTGTTTGTCATTGATGTCAACATAGCAGTCTTTTTGTAGAGACTAGAAGAATAGTAGTCATAGATCTTATGTTGCGTAGTAACTAAGTAATGGTTAAGTGATGCAAAGTTAAGAACATGTTCTTGCTCCTAATAATATGGTTAAGAGGACAAATCAAAAATCAAAGATGTGTGATAGTTTTTTTTTATTTACTATGAGCAGTGTAGAGATAGAGCATCTATTTGAAAGTTTTTGATGTTTGTTTTAGCCAAGATATAATAAAGATATGAGCAATCATACACTAATAGAGGATAGTCATGTGGTGATGACAAAAATTACATAAGACCTAGATTCATACATGTAAAGTTTTGTAAAAACTATGACCCAACAATGCCATTGTAATTATAATTATTTATTATCTTATTTCAATTAATTAAGAAAGCCTCAAGGTCAAATCAAGGAATTAGTATGAAGGTATGGTATAAAGGAAAGATGATTTCCTTAATTATAAACATATGGAGTATATATTGTGTGGTATAATTGCAAAGTGTAAGAAGGAGATGAGTGTTGACTGAATGCATGTAAGTGATCTAATGGATTATAGGATGCATAGTTACTGATTTGGTTAAAAGATCAGAAGTAGAAATCTGGTTAAAAGGAAAGAAAGAGGGAAAGGAAGTAGAATTCAGTTCTATTATTCTATAAGGAGTGATACAAAGATCATTTTGATAGTGGGTTATTTGGTCTTTCCCTCAAAGTTGTTTGGGTAGTGTGTCCATCTATCTTCCACAACTCCTAATAGAGATTCAAAGTCTCTTAATAGGGACTCATATGCATTGAATTTTGTAACAAACTCCTAATAAGTTCCATCTTCTAATAATGAATATTTATATTAGTACATCATCTTGTGGGTACCATTCCCATTGGGGTTTTCCCTCTGATCAAGGGTTTCCATAGTTAATATATCTGATGTTATTGTGTATGAGTATCTTGTTGTGGTTTTTGTTTACATTATTCATATGGTTAAGGCTTCTTAAAGTTGTTTTTGTTGATATTATTCAGATAAATTATTCACTCCCCCCCCCCCCTACTTATATCGGTGGACTATATATTCTAACACTGATACATCTATAAGCTTGCCTAATATAGAATTTTCAACACACTCAGCTAAAATAGAATTCCCAATATACTCGACAAACATAGTGAGCCGAGCTCATACTAGCCTTGACTTTGTCACTTGGCAATAAAAAAAAATTGCTTCCATGCTTGGAATCAACATAGAAAATGATATATCTATAGAATGACTCATAATATTGTTGTGAATGATTGAAATGATCATAAGAAAAGTTGTTGGAATAATATATGGAACTGGTAAAGAATGTCCTCAATCATTGTTTTTTCATTGATGCCAAACTTGGTACTTGCAGGAATGACAATTGCTTTAGCAATCCAAATACTATCAATTAGTTAATTGTCAAGGAGGAGGCAATCAATAAGAAGTAACTAGAACACCTAGAGAAAGGTTGAAGTTATGATGATGTAATGAAGTACAAGGATCAACTCAGCCATTGATGAAAAAGTGTATTTGATGACATACTATAAGATACAAAGAATGGGCACACTAGAACATATCAAAGATTTAAGGTTTTAGTTAAGTCTTTTGTAAAGCTCAACTAAGTTCATTAGAGAGAAGGAGACAAGCAAGCTAGTAAGAGCCAAGAAAATTCCTAGTTAATGCCAAGTAAACTTTAGATGCTGAGTAAACTTCAGATGCTAAGTAAAATTTAGATGCCGAGCAAGTTTAGATGCCGAGTGACACAGAGTTAATCAAGTGTCGAGCAGAACCAAGTGTCGAGTAGGTTTAGGTGCTGAGTAACACAGAGGTGCCGAGCACCAGTAACTCAATAATGCCGAGTTGCTGCATTATTTTGAAAATCAAAGATTCACCAAATCTAAGCCAACAAGGTTGTTATCTAGAAATTTTTGAATTAAAAGGAAGATAAGAATGATGAGCTAGTGGCACTGAACACCATGTAGAACATTTTTAAGGATACAACTGGAAAAGTTTCTAGAAGAGAACAACATATGGGGTAGATACATTGTATCCTACCTAATCCATTTTGAAACCCTAAAATTAGAGAGGGAGAATTGAGCGGCAAAGGAAAATCAGATTTCTATTTAATAAGACACAAGTTAATGATAAAGAGAGAGAGAGAGAGAGAGGTGGTCAAGCATAAAAGCACGAAAAACTAAAGAGGGTGCTAAGGAGAAGAAAGCACAGGAATTTTTTTTGGAAAGACGACCACAAGGATGATTGCATTGGAAAAATGAGTAAGAAAACTCAAGGAGATGAAGCTTGAAAGAAAGACAAGCAAATAGAGCTGAAGTGATTGAAGCCAAGCATAAGGATTGAACTGAAAGTGTGATCTAAAATCTGCAAAGTATGTTGTAAGTTATATCAGATCAAAAGACCATTATCGTTACTTTCTAGCAATTGTAACAATAAGTTTAAATCCTATGGACTTAGGTTGGTTTAATAGCCATAAGATAAATCCTTTAGGAGGGTGACATTCCAAGTGAATGTTCTAAAGACCTTTAACCAAGCCCATTCCTAACAGTTTGGTGAAATCCTCTAACAAGGTCACATTTAAAAGTTTGTTGTAAGCCTTTAACAGGGAAGTCTTTTAACAGGGCATCACTTCAGAAGAGTGAGAATCAAGTAGCATGTTACTGGTGGTTTTTCCCAAATTGGGTTTCCATGTAAATCATTGTGTCATGTGTTGATCTTGGATGTTTTATCTTTGCATGTTGATTTACTGTAACTTGCTTATATGATTGATTTAAGTTTGAATGGATGAAAAGTGTATGGATTCATTAAAAGTAGTAAAAAGGTATTAATAGGGCATTTGGACCTTGAATAACTGATTCACCCCCCCTCTTAGTTATTCTAAAGAATTCTAACAATTGGTATCAGAGCCTAACTATTGATTCAGTTTAAAGGGACTACAAGTAGAAAAGATCAAAATACCAAAGAGAGAAGTTCCCAAGCTCAACAAAGACAACTTTGTTGCATGAAAAAGTTGGATGAAGCTACATCTTGGATCCATAGGAGATTACGCCCAATATTTAATTGTCACTAAACATGTAGATCCAATAGGTGCTCCTATTGCAGAAGACATGAAAAACAAGCAAGAACACAACCAGACAATGCTAGAAATTGCCTCTGCACTCAGCTATGCTGAATTTGATGATATCAAAGGATGTGACACTGCATTCAAAATGTGGAAAACTCTCTCAGACATCTATGGAGGAGATCAAAATGTGCAAAGAGCAAAAAAAGAAAGTCTCAGAGGAAAGTTTGATGACATGAAAATGGAGGAAAATGAGAATGTTGCTCAGTATGGTGCAAGAATAAAGGAAGTGGTAAGTGCAATAAGATGCTTGAGTGGTCAACTAAATGAAGATACTATTAATAGTAAGTTCTTAAGAACCTTGCTGCCTATCTATGCTATTAGAGTATCAACAATACAAGAGCTAAGATGTATACTAGGAAACAATCTAAGTTTTGAAGGTATAATAGGTAGACTCACTACATTTGAGTTATCTAAATTTGACAACTACATACCTAAAAATGTTGAATCTACTTTTAAGGCCAAGTTATCACTAAAAGATGTTGAATAGGTGAAATCAAAGAAAGGAAGAAAAATGAAGTATGTATCCAGTGACAGTAGCACTGATGAGGAAGATGTGGAACAATTGGAAGCATTGCTTGCTAGAAGATTTCAAAGGGGCAAAGGAAAATTCAAAGGTAAGATGCCTATCATTTGTTTCAATTGCAATGAAGTAGGTCATATTGCTGCAAGGTGTCCACAGAAAAAGGATTCCAAGAAAGGAAACAAATACAAGTGCAGAAGAGATGATGACAAGAGAGATTACAAAGAAAAAGGTAAGAAGTGCTATATTGTTGAAGAAAATTCTGATGACAATGATGATGAAGTTGTTTATGTAGCCATGAAGGACCAATTTGATGAAGAAGACCCCACAACACTGGTAACATGTATAAACAAGAATGACAGATGGATCATAGATAGTGGATGCTCACATCACATGATAGGAGACAAAAGTAAGTTTGTTAACTTTACTCAGTATGATGGAAATAGTGTTAGATTTGGTAACGATGCTCCATGTCAAATCAAAGGAAAAGGTTCCATTAAGCTCACAGAAAAAATTTCATGTGACAATGCATACTATGTTGAAGGATTAAACTACAATTTACTGAGTGTCTCACAGTTAGGCAATATAGGTTGCAAAGTGGAATTTGGAAACAAAACTACAAAAATCTATGATATTGATGGTAAACTGATAGGAAAAGGAGATCAAACAAAGAGTAATTTTTTTTACCTTGATATGGATGATGTTTCTTGTTTATTTGAAAAATTTGATAATGAATGGTTATGGCATAGAAGATTATGTCATGTCAACTTTGATAATCTAGTCAACATCAATAAAATGAAGAAAGTTAGAGGTTTACCAAAATTGAAGAAGCTTGATAATATCATGTGCAAACAATGTCAGCTAGGAAAGATGACAAAGTCAAGTTTCAAAAGCAAAAACTATACATCTAAAGAGATACTTGAGTTAGTTCACACTGACTTATGTGGTCCAATGGAAATACAAAGCTATAGAGGAGATAAATACATAATGCTATTTGTTGATGACTATTCCAAGATGATGACTGTTATGTTCTTAAAACAAAAATCTGATGCTTTTCAAATGTTTAAGTGGTATGTGGCTAGAGTTGAAAAGGAAACTGGAAAAAGATTGAAATGCCTAAGATCAGATAGAGGTGGTGAATTTACATCAAAAGAATTTGAGATATTCTATAATGATAAAGGAATCAAAAGACAAATGTCAACTCCTAGATTTCCCCCACAAAATGGAATTGTTGAAAGAAGAAATAGATCTGTGATTGACTGTGCTAGAACACTAATGATGGAAAAGATTGTTGCTCTAAAATACTAGAGAGAAGTGGTAAGTCTAGCTGTTCATACACTGAACCGAGTACAAGTCAAGAAAAGTAAAAATACAACACCTTTTGAATTATGGTATGGTTACACACCCAATGTAAAACATTTCAAAGTATTTGGTTGCAAATGCTTTATCCTTAAAGATGTTAGAAATGAAAAATTTGATGCAAAAAGTGATGAAGGTATATTTCTTGGTTACTCCACTAGAAGTAAGGCATATAAGTGTTTGAATATTAACACTAACAAAATTGTGGAAAGTGCAAATGTAAATTTTGATGAGCACACAGAAGTTCAAGCTGAAGAACCAAAGAAAATGGAAGAGTACAGAACCTTTTTGTATTCTTATGAAGGAATGACTGTTGATGAGGATGATGTCAATCAAATTGAAAATCAACAACAAGTATCAGTTTCAGCCGAGTCACAACCAGTGAATGCCGAGTTGCATTCAGAAGTCGAGTTACAGAATGAAGAAAATGCACAATCTAACTCTAAAGATAGTACACATGATGAAGAACAACATAGCAATGAAGTGCATAGTGATCCTAAATCCGAAAGATCAAACCTAGAAATAAGGACAGAGCCAAGATTATCCAAATATGTAAAAAGACATCACCCTGTTGAACAAATAATTGGTGACAAAGATGCAAGACCAATGACAAGTAATAGACTAAGACAAGAATCATGTTTGATCAGCAAATCTGAACCCAACACAGTATATGGTGCATTACAACATGATGACTGGTATAAAGCTATGGAATAAGAAATTGATCAAATAAGAAAAAATAAAACCTGGAGTTTGGTTCCCAGACCAACTGACAAGAATGTGATTGGCACCAAGTGGGTATTCAGAAACAAACTAGATGAGAATGGTGAGATTACCAGAAACAAAGCTAGACTAGTATGCAAGGGTTATGCTCAAGAAGAAGGAATAGAATATGGGGAAACATTTGCTCCTGTTGCTGGAATAAAAGGAGTAAGAACTTTACTTGCTTATGCTGCCTACAAAGATTTTAAAGTCTATCAGATGGATGTAAAATATGCTTTCTTAAATGGTATACTAGAAGAAGAAGTCTACATTGAATAACCAGAAGGATTTGTTGATGAAAACAATAGGGATATGGTGTGTAAGCTACATAAAGCACTCTATGGTTTGAAACAAGCACCAAGAGCATGGTATGAGAGACTTCACAAGTATCTAGTGCAAATTGGATTTGAAAGAACTGATGATAACAACAACATGTATATCAAAGCAGAAGAAGGTAAAGACATTATTGTATCTGAAATCTTTGTGGATGACATAGTGTTTGGTGGTAAGGAAGTACTTTGCAAAGGCTTTGCTGACAAAATGAAACATAAATTTGGGATGTCTATGTTTGGAGAAATCAAATTTTTTGTTGGGTTGCAAGTACATCAACTCAAACATGGAATATTTGTTACACAATCAAAATACATTAAAGAAATTCTTAAAACATTTGGATTGGAGGAATCCAAACCAGTCAGCACACCAATGGCAATAGAAAATAAGCTGTCCAAAAATGATGAGTCAACTAAAGTCAATCAAACAATGTATAGATCCATGATTGAAAAACTACAATATGTTGTACATAGTGGACCAAACATAGCATTAGTAGTTGGAATAGTGGCTAGGTTCTCTGCTAGTCCTAAAGAAAATCATCTCATAGCAGTAAAAAGAATAATGAGATATCTTAAAGGAACTAGTGACTTTGGTCTATACTAAAAAAAGAATAGAAAATTTGAGCTCAATGCATATACAGATGCAGACTAGGGAGCAAATATTGATGATAGAAAAAGTACAAGTGGAGGTGCATTATTTCTAGGAAAAAGGCTGGTCACCTGGACTAGCAAGAAATAAACATGTACATCCTAGTCCACTGCAATGTCAGAATATGTGTCAGCTGCAGTCAATTGCACAAATATTATGTGGCTCACACATCTATTGGAAGGAATGAAAGAAGAGGTAACAAAACCTATGATATTGTATTATGATAATACAAATGCTATAAACATATCCAAAAATCTAGTAATGCATGCAAAAACCAAGCATATTGCAATCAAGTATCATTATGTCAGAGAATTGGTAGAAGACAAACAAGTAAAGTTGGAATACATTCACACAAAGGAACAAACTGTAGATATATTCACCAAACCATTGCCCAAGGATGCCTATGAATATCTTAGAGGCAAGTTGGGGGTAATACCCCTAACTCAAGTAGTTTAAGGAAACAAGGAAGCTGTCCTGCATCAACATGAATAAATCATTGAAATATTAATAGGTTGATGCAAAGGATGACAGCAGGAGCAGAAACTCCAAATCAGTCACAAGCATGGTGATAGAGGGAGAAAATCAACAAGAAGCCAAAGCCTATATTTTGCATGATAAAGATGCTACATCTTTGGCATTTATGTCAAAGAGGGAGAAATATGCAGAAATCTGATCAATACAAAGAAAGAGGGAGATATATATGAAAGAGGGAGATATATGGGATTAGTAGTAAAAATATAGCAAGACAACATATACAATCTTGGTGGTAATTAAGTTGATTAATTGATCAATTTGGTTTGCCATCAATGCCAAAGAGGGAGATTGTTGAAAATGATTGAAATTATCATAAGAAAAGTTGTTGGAATAATATATGGAACTGGTAAAGAATGTTCTCAATCATTGTTTTGTCATTGATGTCAAACTTGCTACTTGCAGGAATGAAAATTGCTTTAGCGATCCAAATACTATCAATTAGTTGATTGTCAAGGAGGATGCAATCAATAAGACGTAACTAGAACACCTAGAGAAAGGTTGAAGTTATGATGATGTAATGAAGTAAAAGGATTGGCTAAGCCATTGATGAAAAAGTGTATTTGATGACATACTATAAGATACAAAGAATGGGCACACTAGAACATATCACAGATTTAAGGTTTTAGCTAAGTCTTTTGTAAAGCTCAACTAAGTTCATTAGAGAGAAGGAATCGAGCAAGCTAGTAAGAGCTGAGAAAATTCCTAGTTAATGTCGAGTAAACTTCAGATGTCAAGCAAGTTCAGATGTTGAGTGACACAGAGTTAATCAAGTGCCAAGAAGAATCAAGTGTCGAGCAGAACCAAGTGCCAAGCAGGTTTAGGTGCCGAGTAACACAGAGGTGTTGAGCACCAGTAACTCAATAATGCCGAGTTGCTGCATTATTTTGAAAATTGAAGATTTGGCAAATCTAAGTCGACAAGGTTGTTATCTATAAATTCGTGAACTAAAAGGAAGATAAGAATGATGAGCTGGTGGTACTGAACACCATGTAGAACATTTTTAAGGATACAACTGGCAAAGTTTATAGAAGAGAACAAGATATGGGGTAGACACATTGTATCCTACCTAATCCATTTTGAAACCCTAAAATTAGAGAGGGAGAATTGAGCGGCAAAGGAAAATTAGATTTCTATTTAAGAAGACACAAGTTAATGAAAAAGATAGAGAGAGAGGTGGTCAAGCATAAAAGCATGAAGTACTGAAGAAGGTGCTAAGGAGAAGAAAGCACAGGAACTTTGTTTGGAAAGATGACCACAAGGATGATTACATTGGCATAATGAGTAAGAAGACTCAAGGAGATGAAGCTTGAAAGAAAGACAAGCAGACAGAGCTGAAGTGATTGAAGCCAAGCATAAGGATTGAATTGAAAGTGTGATCTAAAATCTGCAAAGTATGTTGTAAGTTATGTCAGATCAAAAGACCATTATCGTTACTTTCTAGCAATTTTAACAGTAAGTTTAAATCCTATGGACTTAGGTTGGTTTAATAGCCATAAGATAAATCCTTTAACAGGGTGACATTCCAAGTGAATGTTCTAAAGACCTTTAACCAAGCCCATTCCTAACAGTTTGGTGAAAGCCTCTAACAAGGTCACATTTAACAGTGTGTTGTAAGCCTTTAACAGGGCAGGCTTTTAACAAGGCATCACTTCAGAAGAGTGAGAATCAAGTAGCATGTTACTGGTGGTTTTTCTCAAATTGGGTTTCCACGTAAATCATTGTGTCATGTGTTGATCTTGGATATTTTATCTTTGCATGTTGATTTACTGTAACTTGCTTACATGATTGATTTAAGTTTGAATGGATGAAAAGTGTATGGATTCATTAAAAGTAGTAAAAAGATATTAATAGGGCATTTGGACCTTGAATAACTGATTCACCCCACCTCTTAGTTATTCTAAATAATTCTAACAAATATTAACTTTTTCAATGCATCTTGATTGATGCATGTTTATTCTTTTTAGATCCTAGATATCTGGAAGTGATGTAAAATATAACTTTTGAAATTTGAGTTCCACACATACCTTTTATTGCCTAGTTAGGGGTCATGTGATCACCTGATCCATGTCTTTTTTATCTACACCTTCACTTTCTCAACATTGACCTTTTTTTTGCCTTCACTGTAGTTATTACTCAGTGCTAGTGACCTAGTTGGACTATTTCTACTAACATAACCAACCTTGAGAAAATTAAAGCATGTAATCTCACTCAACCATCTATTAATGTTACCTCTAAAATGTGTCCTTATTCAAGTTTTAGGAACATATCCATATTCTTGACAATAATAACAACTATACCTTGTGTTACAATCCCAATCATAAGGGTTTCCATTTTGGTGTACCTTTCTTTGTTTGTTTGATGTCCACTTGGTCTTGTATTTGCATTCATATAATTTATGTCGATACTTCTAAAAATTGTAAAAATATCCTTCAAATCTTTGAGTTCTCATGGTCTTGGTTCTACATTCATTTGCATGATGTCCTTGTTTGTTGCAGTTGTAGTAGTATCCTCTATATTTATGCTTGAGATTCAAGTTGACAATTTTGCTTCTGCAAACATTTTTTGTATGGCCCAATTTTCCATGATTATGACAAGTGGGTTTTTAGTTCTTACCTTTGTTTTGCTCACCACTTCTAGATTATTCTCCTTCCTCAATATTAGTGAATCCAAATCCAATAGTATCATTATTAGGTCTTGGTGATTCCATCAATTTCTCAAAGTATTTTATGGCTTCACTTTGTTTTTTAAATCTTTTAATGAATTCCTTTTCTTCTCTTAGTTTTTGTTACAATAGATCATTCTGTGACTTTTGGGTTATGATATCAATGTCCTTTCTATTAAAATCATGGTTTAAAAGCATCAATTGATTCATTGTACCCAATTAAATTTTAGCAAGATTTTGCACATCTGATGTCTTCTCTTCAAGTTTGTTAGTCAGTACTCTTTTCTTCTCTTCAATCATGACTTTGTATTCCTTAGATTTCTTTCTCTTTTTAGTCACCTTACATAGCAATACTGATTGGACTTGTTGTTCTCTTTTGAGATTTCTGGCCTCTATTCTTTTCCATTAGATTTGTAACTATTGCATCAAATTCATTTGAGTTTCCATTCTCAAACAATCTAGTAGTGTCTTCTTCTTGGTGTTGAGTGTCATTTGGTTGAATAACCAATTCCTTTCTTCTCTTCAATGGACATTGCAATTCATCTCTTGCCTCATTGAGTTCATATATGGAAATTTGTATTTCAATATTCCGGTTCTCAATAGTCTTTCCCAACTTTTAGGATTCCATCTTCAAGATCTTACCTCCAAAGATGTAAAACTTTATTTTTTATAAAACAAATCTCTGATACTAATTGTTGGAAATTACAATGGGAAAGTAAGTTCTGATAGGGAGAGTGAATCAACACTTAATTTTTTTTCCTTTAAAACATTTTTTTTTTTCCCTTTAAAACATATCACCAACATCCATCTCATAACTTGTCATGTAAACTAAAATAGCATATCATGCATCGCATCTATATTATAAAGTAAATTTGGTTACATTGAAACCCTCCAATGAGAAGGTAAAACTAGGGTGGGGATGACACCCACAAATATTCACTACTACAGTTATAAAGTATGGCATATTATGGCTACAATATTTTTTATGATAATCTATGATCTACCCTATTAAAGGCTTAAAAATAATTTTAGGTCTCACCTTGTATGAGGATTTAAACTTACAATAAAGAAATCACTTGGTTAAGAGGTTTGCAATAGCCTATAAGGAGTACTCAGTTAAGAAATTTTCTTGTATCACTTGTTAGAATAATTCATCATCATGATCCTTTGGTTAATGCCTTTTTGTTTGATATCAGATCTTCTCCTTACTATGTAAACCTTGATCCTTCTTATCAAATATGTCTCATTTGTCCTTTTATTTCTTTACTATGTTCTCCTCAAACTGATTCTACAATACATAGCTCTATCATAGCCATCTCATCCACCATGAATGCCCCCTAAATTCTTTGCATTCATCTCCTTGCACACTCATAAACCTTTTAGGGCTTACCTTATTTTATAAATATTGGTTGTGATGGATTAGGTAATAATCAATGATTGAGGTTGATCATTATGTTTTCCTAATGCTTCCCTCAATCTGATTGGTTACATATATTATATAGGGATTCATACTATGACTCCATACATATCTTTCATAATTGTAAAATATGATTATATCGGCCTAAACATGGTTTACATAGAAGTTTTTATCCATTACAAAAATCTATGTCAGAAATTATTTACTTGGCATCCAAAGGCTCTGATGCTCAGTCTTTACTGTGCTCTTAATGTTGTAACTTGGCTTTTGAATAGCTTAGCACACTTTGTTTGCTCGACACCTAAATCACTTAGCACATACTATTTACTAAACTTCCTCTTCTAGCTCATCACCTAAATGACATGAGACACATTGATTGCTCAACATCTACTAGAACTTGAGACTAACTATCATGTTACTTAGCATGTACTATTTGACCAATTATGCTTAGCATTCTTTGATCTTTATTGAATAATGATGGAGTGTTTTATCACTACTTTTTCAAAACTAATCTGAGATTGACAAAATGAACCTAGGATAAGATACCCTTATAAGGTGTACCATAGGATAGGAGATTCAAAGATAGCATACAATATGAGTGAAAATATCTAAGATATCTAGTGAATACAATGCAAAGTAAGCTAAACAAAATCCAAGAGTAATATAAGATGATGATGTGCATGCTGAATCTAAAATGAGAGATGAAAGTACAATATAGTAAACTAAGCTAAATAAGATAACTATTGTACTACATGATAAGATATGTTAGATGTAATTGGCCAAGATTCAAGAAAGTAAACACAAAACTATATGAGAATGCAAGAGTGAAAAGTGAACAAGTGCTCAAGAATCAAAATGATAGCATAAAAATATGATGAACTCTTTAATAATCAATGACTAAGGAGAGAGACTCCTTAAAAATATTCTCATGGTCATGATTTAAAGGAAAATACATGATTAGTGGTGGAGATAAAATCTTGTTTGACCTATTTTTCTCATGTGTTAAGAGGAAAAAGGAGTGGATGAGATTAAGAGTGAAAAAATTAAGTAGTGGAGATAAAGAGGTAAAAACCTTTTTGAAAAGTCAATATTCCATTCACATTTGAAAGTTCACTTTCAAATCATAGACAATTCCTTTATCATTTTATTTTATAAATTAGAGAATATTTTTCAAGTGCACATAGAATAAATGAGATTTTTATTCAATTAAAATGTAGCATGTTATTTCAATTAAATAAACTTAGGATAAAGTGGTCAAACTATAGGATAAAAATAAAATTATTAATTGATAATTTGATCAAGGATTTTTTGATTTTCAAACCATGCAAAATTTATTATGGCATTATCTTTTCTAGTGTATTGATTTAAATACTCAAAAAGGAGGCTTATAGCTTACTAGACCAAAACTAGGTGATTAAACAACTAACTTATCTAGACCCTAAATGTATTACTATTGCTAAATTCATCTCACTTAGATCTTGTTAGTTTGTGGTGACTGATCAGGAAAGTACTGTACATACTTCATAATCTTTTTTGGCCCTATTTTATCAGGATTTTGGGCCAACATGCAATTATTAATTATAACCCTAAAATGGTAAAAATACTTGTATAAAAGGGCTTAGGGTTAGGGATTGTTTCATAGTTGTGATGCAAAAATTGGTTCTTGTGGCGGTATTGAGCTATAAGGGATTACAAATTGTAATCAAGTTATAATCACTAGATAGTAATAATATAGGACTTGTTATTTGGTAGACATAGCCCAGGGATTGGGTGAACCACGTTAAATCTTAGTGTGTTGTGTTCTTTTTTGTATGATCTATTACTTTTTGATATTGGTTATATTTTCATGTAATTGTTATTTCTATCTATGGTTTATTCCTAACAAGTGGTATCAGAGTGAGGTTATTTTTCAGTTACCCTCTGCAAGAAAGTCTCATAGTTGAGTGGGAATCTCATAGTCAAGTGGGAGTGATGGCAGACGAGGGTAAGTTGAGGGTTGATAGGTTTAATGGGCAGAACTTTCAATTATGGAAGATGAAAATGGAAGACTATCTCTATTAGAAGAATTTATGGAAGCAATTGGAAGGCAAAGAAAAGAATTAGGGATCTATGTCAAATGATTAATGAGATCTTTTAGATAGAAAGGCACTTGGAAGAATTTGATTATGCCTAGCACCATTGGTGGTATTTAATATTACAAAAGAAAAGATAATAGAAGAGTTGATGAAAACCCTAGTGATACTATATGAAAAGACCTCCACTTAAAACAAGGTATTTCTCATGAAGCATTTATTTAATATGAAAATGGAAGAAGGTGGATTTGTTGCAAATCATTTAAATGAGTTTAATACTAGTACTAGTTAGTTTTCCTCTATGGGAATTAATTTTGATGAAGAAATTAGGGCTCTCTTGATTTTGTGTTCTTTGCCTGAAAGCTAGAATGACTTGGTAATGGCTATGGGTAATTCTATTCTAGTACCCTAAAATATGATGATGTGATCAGTGTTATTTTGAGTGAGAAAACTCATAGGAAAATCTCAAGTGGATCTACATTAGGAAGTGCTTTGAAAGCACAAAGCAGAGGAAAAATGACTAAGAGAGGAAGTAACTTCAAAAATTGTGGGAAATCAAGAGGAAAGTCAAAGGGTAGAAGGTCTCAATTGAGAGGACCAAATGACTACTAGTACTGTGGGAAACTAGGGCACAAAAAGAAAGATTGTTGGAATCAAAAGAAAAATGAAGGAGATAAACTAGATGGAGACAAGGAGGCAAATGTGGTAAGTAAAAAATTTGAAGAGGATGTTTTGCTTCTATCTTTAGAAAGTGTTGATGATTCCTAGGTTGTAGATTCTGGTGCTTCATTTCATGCTACACCTCATAGAGGTTATTTCATTGATTATTTCCAAGGGGATTTTGGACTTGTTTATTTGGTGGATAATGAACCCTATCAGATTCTTGGATAGGGAAAAGTTAAGATTAAGCTACAAAATGGGAATCATTAGGTACTACATGAGGTAAGATATTTTCCAAGGCTAAGTAGGAATTTAATTTCAGCAGGGTAACTCGGTGATGAGGGTTGTGTGGTTACTTTCAATGATAAAAATTGGAAGGTTTCAAAAGGTTCCCTTATAGTAGAAAAAGGTGTGAAAGTAGGTACCTTATATATTTTTATAGGTCATATTGTTTCTTCTACTTTAATTGTTTTAGAGAACAATGAATGTTTAAGAATAATTGTTGCAGTTGAGCAGGGAGAACAAATAGCTGCTATAGATTTTGATACAATGCTATGGCACAACAGACTTGGCACATGAGTGAGAAAGGTATGAAAGTACTTCATTTAAAGAAAGTTTTACAAGGTCTAAAATGTGTTAATGTGGATTTTTGTGAAAGTTGTGTGTATGGAAAACAAAAGAGAGTGAGTTTTGTGAAGACTAGGAAGGAAAACAAAAAGGAGAAATTAGAGCTTATGCATACAAATGTATGGGGACTGGCTCAGGTATCTTCCCTTGGTGGCTCTCATTATTATGTTACATTTATAGATGACACAACTAGAAAAGTATGGGTTTATTTCCTTAGATAGAAATCTGATGTTTTTCAAACTTTTAAGAAATGAAAATGCTTGGTTGAAAATGAGACTAGTAAAAAATTAAAATGTCTCAAATTTGATAATGGTGGTGAGTATTCAAGTCATGAATTTGAAAATTATTGCTCCACTAATGGTATTCAGTATTTGTAGATAGAAAACTATTCTAAGGACTCCATAGGAAAATGGAGTGGCTAAACACATGAATAGGAATATAATCAAGTGTGCAAGGAGCATGAGGTTGCATGATGGGTTGCCCTTACACATGTGGGAAGAGGCTATCAATACTAAAATATATTTAATTAATAAATTTCTCTCTCCTCCTTTGGGTTGTGGTATCAGAGGAAGCATGGCCTAGTAAGAAAGTGAGTTATTCTTTTCTCAAAACCTTCATTTGTGAAGCATTTTATCATATAGATTCTAAAAATAGAACCAAGTTGGAAGCTAAGTGAAAGAAATGTGTATTTCTTAGATATGGCATTAATGAATTTGGTTATAGGCTTTAGGATTTTGAAAACCATAAAATTGTAAGTAGGGATGTCATATTCAATGAGAAAGTGTTGTACAAAGATCGATTGGAGCAACATGAGAAGAAAGAAGATGATTATGTAGTGTTGGATGATAATCCAAAAGCTAACGTTCTATCCATTCCTCATGATGTGCAACAATTGCAAAAAAAAATACCACACACACTAGTGAATGTTAGATGGTCAACAAGGCAGATTAGACCTTTAGAAAGATTTGCTCCCTCTTTGTATTCAATTTTTCTTACTGATGTTGGTGAACCTAAATGTTATGATGAAGCTATATAGGTGGATACTAAGATTTAGTGGGAGTCTTCCATGAAAGATGAAATGGACTCTTTGCTCAAAATAAGACTTGGGATTTATGCAAACTGCCTGCAAGTAAAAAGTTTTTATAGAATAAGTGGGTTTATAGGTTTAAATAAGAGGAAGGAGGTAAGAAAAGATTTAAAGCCAAGTTAGTTGTAAAAGGATTTTCACAGAAGAAAGGCATCGATTTTGATGAGATATTTTCTCTTATTGTTTAGATGACTTCTATCTGTACTATTTTAAGTATTGTGGCTACTGAAGATTTGCATTTAGAGTAGCTTGATATTAAAATAGCCATCCTTCATGTTGAATTAGGTGAAGAGATATATATGGCTCAGCCATGGGGATTTGAGGTCAAAGATAAGGAGAACTTAGTCTGCAAATTGAAGAAAAGTTTATATGGCTTGAAGCAAGCACCTCGACAATGGTATCCAAAATTTGACAGTTTTATGCATGAGTATGGATATTGTAGTTGTCATTCAGATCATTGTGTTTATTTTAAGAGGTTTGATGATGATAGCTACATTATTTTATGTTTATATGTTGATGATATTCTTGTAGCTAGGTCTAACACGAATCATATTAAGCAGTTGAAATGCCAATTAGAACATGCATTTGCTATTAAGGATTTTGGGGTAGCAAAACAAATTATTAGTATGAAGATTTGTAGAGATAGGAAGAATATAATATTGACACTATCTTAGGTTGATTATGTGGAGAAGGTGTTGCAATGTTTCTCTATAGAGAATGCTAAATCTGTTAGCACACCTTTACATGGTCATTTGAAGTTGACTAAGGAGATGTCTCCCAAGACACAAGAAGAGCAGGATAAAATGTCCAAGGTACCCTATGCTTTAGTTGTAGGAAGCTTGATGTATGCTATGGTATGTACTAGGCTAGATATTGCACATGCAATGGGAGTCGTTAACAGGTATATGAGTCATCTAGGAATTGAGCATTAAAATGCAATCAAATGGATTCTTAGATATTTGAGAGGAACATCCAATAAGCGTTTACACTTTGTGGGCTCTACTAATAATTTAAAAGGCTATGTAGACATATTTGGTAGGAGATATTGATACTAGGTAGAGTACTACAGGTCATGTCTTTATTGTTGGTGGGGCAACTGTTAGTTAGGTTTCTAGGTTACATAAGATTAATGTTGTATCCGCTACAGATTGCTACTACAAAGGCAACCAATGAGATGATATGGCTTCAAATCTTCTTAGAAGAATTGGGACATCCTTAGAAGGATAATTATTTTTTTATAGATAGTTAGAGTGTCATTCATTTTGCAAAGAATTCAGCTCTGCATTCAAAGACAAAACACATACAGTTACCGTACCATTTCATTCGATTAGTTTTGGAGGATGGACTATTAAAGCTGGGTAAGATACTTACAAATGACAATCTATTAGATATGTTGACAAAAGGGAGTAATAAGGGAGAAGTTGAACTCCTCTTCAACTTTAGTTGGTCTTCTAGACTAAACATGAATAAAATAATAGTAGAGTCCAGGGTGGTTTGATCCAGTGGAAGGCTCATGGAGTAGCGGCATAGCTATAGGATATGTCTCCAAGTGGTAGATTTTTGTTTAGTGTGAAGCATAATTACTCCCCAAGTGGGAGATTTTTAAGTTTGTGGTGACTAATTAGGAAAATATTGTACATACTTCATAATTTCTTTGGGGCTCGAGGCATCGCCCCAAAAAAAAATTTTGGCCCTATTTTATTAGGATTTTGGGCTAACATGTAATTATTAATTATAACCATAAAGTTCTAAAAATACTTATATAAAAGGGCTTAGGGTTAAGGATTCTTTCATAGTTGTGATGTGAAAATTGGTTCTTGTAGCAATATTGAGCTGTAAGGGATTACAGATTGTAATCAGGTTGTAATCATTGGATTGTAATAATATTGGACTTGTTGTTTGGTAGACATAGCCCAGGGATTGGGTGAGCCACATTAAATCTTGGTGTCTTGTGTTCTTTTCTGTGTGATCTATTATTTTTTGATATTGGTTATATTTTCATGTAATTTTTATTTATGTCCATGATTTGTTCCTAATAGATCCAACTATAAGATTTTTTTTAAAGTAGCTTTACATGAATACACCAACTAATTCATATTATGTTGTGCCTAAGGTCAAACATGTTTTAACTTGTCATGATCTTCCTCTAGAATCTTATCCATAAAACCATTATCAATAATTATGATGCTATATCATTACCTCCACATGTACATGCACATCACTAGATAATATATGACTCATCTAGATTCATCAAAACTTTACAACTTATCACTGTTGTCATAGGTCATCACTTATGAACTCATTCTTCTTTAATTTGGTTGTTAGAGCTTCATCGATTTGTTACAACTTCATCAATCACCTATCTAGCCTAAAACTCTCTCACCTTTCACCTTTCCATCTTGATAATTCATTATCTTTTTTACAGATAATTTTCCATTGTAACTATATTAACTTCATTGTCTTTTGAACTTCATCTTATCCATTATCCTATGATCACTTGAATACATTCTCTATAGATTGTATAAACCAATAATATCCCTTATAATTTGTCACAAACTCTCTTATAGTAGTCACATAGTTCCACTACTACTTTCAAACCCAAATTGTGATGGTAGGATGTCACAATTACAATGGCTAACCATCACCCGAGCAACAGGACTAAGAATTGGCTCCTATCGGATGGGCATCAAACTTTTTCCATTAGAAATTGTGAAGGAAACCTCATCCATCACAATTATGGTGCTAAAATCCATCAAAATTCAATAGAAGATAAGGAAAATAGGTCACTGTGACATTGTCATAATTGTGATAGGCCAACATTCCAATTACAAGATCAAATAGTTTCAATTTTCCCTCCTAATAACAATGGTTGCATTGTATAGTCAATTGTAAAGTGTTGGAATGGATATCACAATTACAATGGTAGGAGACAATAGTTCCATGGATGTAATGACTCTCAATAATATTTGTTTGTCACAAGTATGTTGAATATGTGATAGTAGTGCTCTTGTTCCAACAATGTTCCATTAGATTGACCATCACAATTGTGATGGTCTATTGATATATTTAAAAAATATTTTTTTCTTTCTTTTTAGAAATACATTTTTCTATGTTGATAAAATTCATACACTATTTAGTGGAGGTCATGTAGTTTTCTCTTTTTCCCCTCTCATGAAGATTGTGTTTGACATTCTTCTAAGTTGTTAGATTGATACTGCTTCTGCTGAAGCATTTCATAGATAGTGTTGCATTTCCATTTCCCTTTTATATTAATGTAGATAAGAATCACAACATCCTAATTATTTCTCCATGTAGGAAGTCATGGATTCAACATATATTTTGTTTACAAAATTAGTTTATTGAGGACTTGACATGAAAATAGGCCACTTGAAAAAATTTGGCAGTGGTCTATGTATTTTCATGTCAAGTCCTCAATAAACTAATGTTGTACACAAAATGTATGTTCAATCCACAACTTCTTACAAGAATAAATAATCACAACATTGGGCTTTTTATCTATAGTAATACAAAAAGGAAATGGAAATGCAACACTATCTATGAAACACTTGAGAGAAAGTAGTATCAATTAGATGACTTAGAAGAATGTCAAACACAATCTCCATGAGAGGGGCCAAAAAGGAAGCTACATGACTTGCACTAAACAACATACATGTGTGATCAACATAGAAAAATGTATTTCTAACAAACAAGAATAAATTAATATTTTTTAGCATGTTCTTTAAATTTTTCCCTTCTTGTATCATTCCATGTTATATCTCATGTCTTGGCACATGATGAGATATTGTGTTATATTTACTTATCCACACATCTCCCAAGGGATTTACCATGCCTTTTTATTTCTCATCATTTATTTTATAAGGTCCTTTAAATATGGTGCAACTTCATTCATGTAGCACAAATTTTCTCCTTTTGAAGAAAACTCCATTTTCTCTCCTTCAAGTCTACCTAATATTTAATACATAGCATTATATAAGTATCCCCTAAAATCAATGAAAAATGAATGTGATTTTGTACAATTTTTTCCAAGAATCACTTGCCTCTAAATAATGTATACTAACATATTGTGAGTTGATCTTAAAATCGTGCTTAATAACTCACAACATTATGTAGAAGATCAAGTGATTCAAGAACCCGTTGTGATGGTTCCAAATGCTTTTTTCATGATTCAAATTCCTCTTGTTGTTGATGTTGTTTCTAGAGCTCCTTTTCTTTTGTTGATCCACTCTCCCTATTGGTGTTTCAGTGAGGGATGTGTATCTTCCTTGGTCATCTCTTTCTTGGAGGTTTCTCTTTCTCATATGGTTTTGCTCACAACTTCTATTGGTGTGGCTATCCCTATGGTTTCTAAGACTTCAATGTTGCAAGCATGTATATTCCATCTCTAAATTAGTATGGTGTGACAATGCTCATTGAATAGAACATGGATCAAAATAATACTCAATAGAGGTTAATTAAAATTAGATCAAAAAAATTAATTAGAGTGTAGTATAAAGACAATATGAGAAAATTTTACATGTGAGAGTTCACGCAAAATTATAGAAGCATGCAAAGATTTTATACAAATAATAATGCACTTTGATTATTCATCTCTAGTTAAGAAGAATAAACATAATGCTTTGATTTCTTAGATCCTATATTATAGGAACCTTCCTAAAGGACTCCATAATACATGAATTGTTTCAACAAATCAAAGAAAAAATCTTATTTAACCTTAAACCAACTATGAGAATGGTGTAATATTCCTAGCACCTAGTGCATGCATTCAAAATTACAAAGAAAGAAGAGAGATAACTCAGTAGCAACTACAAACTTGACAAACATAGAGAACTCAGTAATGGAAGACATTTGAACTCATCAACAACTAAGAAACTTAGTAAACATGTAGGATAGTGCTCTACCCCAAGATGTTCCTCTATCATAACCTAATTATCAAAGTTTAGATAACACATTCCTTTATACCATAACAAACTTTCCTTTACGTATTCAAAGAAGCGTGAACTATTAGTTAGATCTAGATAGAATAGATTATCTCTTTTTTTATTACTAGTTCCAACTAGGTTTCCTTCCCATAAGCATGTCCTTCCCATTTTAAAATTCTACCTCAAATCCAATTTTTTTCAAATGTGTCATAGTTAGAAGATTGTTGATGCAGAGAGAACAATGGATACTAGGGCTAAAGGCACTGCAAGCTACCAAAGTCACCTACAAGAGAAAATACAATAGAAACACACCATAGAGAACAACAACCAAAGGAGATAGAAGAGCAACATACTTTATTCATTCATCAAAGTATCAAATACATGTCCAACTATGCAGCCTTCCAGGTTACGGCCAATATTACAATTCAAACTTTAATAATGATCTTGGTATTCCAACCCCTACTAACTCTTCCTTCTCAAAATACCACCTTCATGATCTAAAGACTCTACCCAAGAGCCCCTTAAAAACTTGAATGAACACAAGTTGTCCTATTAAAATTACCAACTAAATAAACCCTTACATTAAATGCATAACTAGGCCACAAGTTGACTCTCAACAAATATGAAATATAAATCATGAAATTAATGCACAAGATTGGATCAAAGTAGAACTAGATAAAGACAACTTGGTCAAGGAAGGACCATAATGAAATAATGTCAAATGAAAATACTTGGCACATACATGAGCTCAGAACCAATAAGCATTGAACACCAACATGAACTCAGTAACCATAAAGAACTTGACATTAACCATGAACTTGATAGTAACTACAAACTTGATACATACACAGAACTCAATAGCAACATAGAACTCAGAAATAACTAAGAGCTCAGTAGAAACAAGGAGCTTGATAACAAGTAAGAACAAAGAAACAAGCAAGATAGCAATACAACCTAGGATGCTCCTACATTAGAGAACTAGGGTTGAAATAAATGATTCTCTTGAATCTTGCAAGTGTCATAACCTAAGCTAAATCCAACTCAAATTCAAAAATCCATGTATTATCTTCCTCTTACTCATGCAACTTATACAAATCAGAAACATTGAAAATAGGAGATATATTAATGTCATCAGGTAACTTAACTTCATAAGCATTATCACTATCAAAATTTCTTAAGATCTTACAAGGTCCAAACTTCTTCATCTTAAACTTATTGTGTGTTCCACTAGGAAATCTTTCTTTCTTCAAGTAAACCATCACCTCATCACCAACTTCAAAATCATGATACCTTCTAGACTTATCATCCTTCTCCTTATACTTATGATTACTTTGTTTCAACCTCAACTTCACTTCCATATGTAAAGAATTCATAAAATCATCAAATTCTACCCCTAAAGCACTTCTCTTTTCTTCACTAGAAACATCCCTCAATTATGATATTCCTCTAGCTTACATTCTAATAACAATCTCAATTTTTTTTTTCCCTATACACCTATTCACAAAAGTATTATATGTAAATTCACATTGTGTCAACACCAACTCCCAATTATGTGGTTTATCTCAAACTAAACATTTCATCAAATTACCCAAGCTTATATTTACAACCTTTGTTTGTCCATTTGTCTATGGATGGAATTTAGAACTAAACTTCAACTCAGTATAGATCTTCTTCCATAATGTCTTCCAAAAATAAGCAACAAAATTAGTTTCTCTATTAGAAATAATACTTCTTGGTAACCCATGAAATCTAACAATTTCTTTGAATAAAATCTTAACAACATGCTAAACATCTAATCCCTTCTTACATGGTATAAAATGAACCATCTTAGAAAATTTATCCACAATAACAAATATACTATCATAACCCTTTGTTGTCTAATGTAATCCATGAAAAAAATCCATATTGATGTCACTCCAAGGTTTCTTATGAATAGAAATAGGTGTATACAAACTAGTATTCTGACTTACTCCCTTTGCAACTTGACAAACTTCACAACTCTACAAATTTTTGAACATCTTTATAGATTTGTGGCGAATAATACTTATCCTTTAGCAAAATCAATGTCTTATCAATTCCAAAATGTCCAACCAATCCACCACTATGTTTTTCCTTAATTAGATTAACTCTCATATTACTTCTAGGCATACATAATTGAATTCCTTTGAACAAAAGACCTTAAATGAAAGACTCATACTTACTCATGTGATCTGATAGATTTGGAGCTTTTTACTCTCTCCAAGTCTCATAAAAATTAGGATTAGTATCATATAACTCCTTTATCTCATCAAAACCAAGAACTTTAATCTTCATCTCACTCGAAAAAAGAATGCCTCTTGCTTAATGCTTTAGCAACTCGATTAGTGACTCTACTTTTATGATTAATCACAAATGTGAAACTTTGCAAGCACTCTACCCACTTCATATGTCTCTAATTCAATTTATGTTGACTTCCCAAGTACTATAAAGCTTTATGATCAATATACAACACAAACTCCTTAGGAATCAAATAATGTCTCCACTTCTTTAAGGCTTGTACAATTGCACAAAACTCTTGATCATATAATAAATACTTCCTTCTAGCATCATTCAACTTCTCACTAAAGAAAGAAACATGTTTACCTTTTTTAATCAATACAACTCCTATTGCACTACCACTCACATCATATTCAACTTGAAATACCTTATTGGAATCAGGAAAACCCAATATAGGTAACTCAACAACCTTTTTTTTAAAGTATCAAAACTATTACCAGCTCCATGTGTCCACTTGAAATCCTTTTTGTCTCCTCTCATTGTCTCAATCATAGCATTACAAATAGAACTAAAATTCTTTATAAACATCTTGTAGAAACTAGCCAAGCCATGAAATGATCTTACCTCATCCATATTTTCAACTGTAGGACATTCCAAAATTTCTTGAAACTTCTTAGGATCCATTCTCAAACCATCAGCTGAAATAAAAAATCCCAAATACACAATCTGCTCTTGCATAAAAGAACACATTTTCAAGTTATTCATCAACTTATCCTCTTTCAATCTCTGCAATACCTGTCTAAAATTCTCAATATGTTCCTACTCAACCTTACCGAATATTAAAATATCTTCCAAGTAAACAATCATAAACTTACCAAAAAATATCATGAGAACCTATTCATTAACTTTATGAAAGTACTAGGTGCATTAGTCAAACAAAAAGGCATTACCAACCATTTATAAAAACCATCTTTTTTATTGAAAGTAGTCTTCCATTCATCTTCTTCTCTGGTTGTGATCTAATGATAACCACTCTTTAAATCAATCTTAGTAAAATACTTTTCTCCATTCAAACAATCCATTATTTCATCCAACCTCAGCATAGGAAACCTATATCTCACACCGATCTTGTTAATAGCTCTAGAATCAATACACATTCTTAATTCTCCATTATTCTTTGGTTCTAATATAGTAGGTACAACACATGTACTCAAAATTTATTTGATCAAACCTTTCTATAGTAACTCATGTACTTATCTCTTAAGTTCTTCATTCTCTACAAGTGTTAATTTATATGGTTCTTTATTCAAAAAACTAGCTGTAGGAATCAGATCCATACAATGACTTATATTTCTTACTGGTGGTAAACCATTAGGAATATCTTCTAGAATAATATCTTTATTCTCATTTATCTAGTTTTCAATTTCTAAAGGTACTCTACTACTAACAATTTCTACTACTTAGTTATTACTAGTTGTTACTTGGTTGCTACTAGTACAACTCAGCTTGTTAGGAATTATAACAAAATAGATTTGATTCTTGTCCATTTCCTTTTCAAATTGATTTCCATTAACCAAGAAAATCCTCATAGTAGTTCAATTAACCTCATCTAGACTCTCAATCAAAGGCAACAATATTGGCTTTCTCACATTCACTAGAATAGTATATTGATTCAATCTTCCATCATGTCCAACATATCTATCATATTTCCAAGGTCTACCCAAAAAAATTAGACAACAATCCATAGGCATAATATCACATGGAACTTTATCAAACTAATATCCAATTTTGAACTTCACAATACATTGTTCACTAACCAATATCTTATGCTCATCTTTGATCCATGAAATATGATAGAGTTTAGGATGCTTCATCCTCTGCAACTACAACATTGTAACTAGCCCTACTAATGCCAAATGTGTAGAATTGCCACTGTCAATGATCACCTTGAAACATTTTCCAACCATCTTACTGTTGGCTTTGAAAAGAGTTATCCTTAAGATAGGTTCCTCATCACTTCCGTTATTACATAAAGTTCTCCTCACCATTAGACTTTCTGTAGCCTCAACTCTACTTGGTGAACCATCAATGTCTCCTTGAATTGCAACATTTTTGTTACCTTGGCCATTTTTAGAGGATCTAAAATCAAAGGATCTATGGACTTCTTTACCACATCTGAAACAAATACCATGAAAATCACTTCTAGAATAATAATTACATCTTCCTCGGTAAGAACTAGTACCTTGTCATTAAGAATCACCACGTTTCCACTAGGTCTTATTAGAAATAGGGATTTTTTTTTTTTTGAGGTGGGGTAGGGGGGTGAATCAATAATCTATAAACTTTAGTCACCAACTAGATATTATTTCTTACTTTAAACCATGCATAACAAAGCAATAAATTAATGTTGAATAGTAATAGTAACAATGCAAAAAGATAACTCATATCACCATATTTTGTTAACTAGGGAAAACCCTAGTGGGAATGATACCCACTAGATAATATACTGATATATAAGTTCCTTGTTAAAGGATGGACCCTATTAGGAGTCAATGAGAAAATTCAATATAAGGAGTCCCTATTGGGAGACTTTGAATCCTTGTTAGGAGATTCCAACCCTATTAGGAGTTGTAGTACAGTAAATGCAAGATGACCCTACTGCCCAAACATGTACTTCCAATTACAAGAAGAGCTCACTTCCCAAAAAAGTAATCAAACTTTTTGAATATAAGTACTATATCTTCTTCCTTGACTGGTCACTGATCTTTAGCTTGATCTTGGTTCACAAAATAGCTCATATAAAACTTTGCATATATCACTTTCACACAAGTTTGCATACAATCACAATTACAAGATAGCATTGACAATCACAATCACACTCCTCATCACAAAATGTCCTTTGCATAAATACCATACCTTTACACAAATTTCTAATGGGTTGGCTAAGACCATTATCCACTTTTCCGAATTAGAGTAAACATCTAGGATTTCAGCCCTAATTGGATAAGTAATCATCTTGTAAAAAAAAATTATTTCCTTCAATTTTGTTGCCCTATTTTTTTTCAAGGATGATTATCTTTGTTTTGTATAGTTTGTACTGACTTTCAAGGTTATACGCATCATCACCAATATGTATACTCTCTCCATCTAATTTCACTAGTCATAATATGATGTCAACAACAAGTTATAAGCAAAACAATACATTGCTCTAAACCAAATTCCATACCTAGACAATTATTTGATTACCAAACACTAAGTATCTTTATTTTTGAGGTTTTTTATGAACATGTGCATCATTTTTTACCATAAATGTCAATAATTATATATCACTATTATCTAGTTGTCAACAATCTCCCCCTTTGGCATTGTTGGCAATAAAACAAGGCAAATTGGCTAAGTGACAAAAACTTAACACAACAAAAAAAAAAAAGACCTTATACATCTATTACAATTGTTCAACTTTACATAAGCTCCCCCTTACAATATGCTTCATAATTTTCTCAACTAACCCCCTTTGAAAATAATAACAAACATGAAAATGTCATAAATTTGTCCAAAAAACTATCCAAAAATGCTTTCCTTCCTTATGCTACTATTATTTTCATGTAATCATCAAAGTTTTCCTTAAGACTATTCATACCTTTAGTCCATGTCTCCTTGGTGCATTCAATTGAGGTGAGAATTGTGCATAGAGCATATCATGCAATCTCAACTGCACTAAGATCTAAATACAAAAAGTTATAATATGTGTCCTTGGCCTTGACACATTTCTCCAGCTATTGCTCCACAAAAGATAATTTCAAATCAATAGATTCTCTAAAATTTGATATCCTCTTTAGAATTTGTTCCTTTTGAAGTTCCAATTTCTTAGTTTCATTGTGGATACTGGCCACTTGTCCTCAAAATCATCAACTTTGCAAGATGGATGTTTGATTTTGCTAGATAGAGCCTCTAGCTCACTCATCTTTCCTTTTATCTAACTGTTGATGTCCTTGGTTAGCTTGTGTGATAAGGTACACTTGATATACAAATTTTTACCATATTGTTGGCATTTCTAAAGTTCCTTGATACAAGTATCAAAATTAACCAAATATTTTGTAATGTTTTGACAAATGGTGCTAAGAAAGTTAGCATCATGGAAAATCTATGCATTTTCTTCTGCAACATTTTTTAAAATAATAATTTCTTTATCAAATTATTTCAACACTACTTGTGTCCTCTATTGAAGATCTAATCTAGTGTGTAGTACTACCAAAGTAATGTGTGGTCTGTCAGTAACTTCCATTAAAGTTTTCTATAAGATTTTCACTATTATATTCTTTAGTATAAGCTTTGATAGGGATGAGATTAGATCTATTTGATCATCATCATTTGTAGTTAAGCTAGCAAGAGAGATTAGAGTAGATGAACAAGATGGATTAATATCATCCTCCTTTTGTTTCTTAGTTGCCTCTTTTGTTCTTCTCTCTTCTTCCTCTTTCTTTTCTTTTTCTTCTCTTTCCTTTTCTCTCTTCTCTTCAAATCTCTTCTTCTCCTCTTCATTTCTTTTCTTTCTCATTTCTTATTCTACAATTTTCCTCTTTTCCTCATCTTCCTTTCTTTTCTTTTCTTCAAGTAGCTTCTTCTCTTCTTCAATTTGTCTTAGTTTATCCTCAAGATCCTCAGTGATGGGTTCATTATGTTCATAACCACCAAATGGATTGGTATCATCAATGTTGATGGTAACATTGGTTTGATCGATTTGCATAGTGTCATCACTCACTAACACTTATGAGGTTCTAGGTCCTTGTGGAGATGCTACCTTTGACTTTGTCAACATCTTAGTGATAGTTTCCATAGTCTCACTTGTTAGTTTATCTATTTCACCAACCATAAATAGAAATGGTCTCACTTTATTTCTTAAATATGGTGTGAGGTTATTCAACAATCCTTTAATCTATTTTTCATCATTAGTTTTGTAAATAGTTCTAAGCATAGACTTCTAAAGTTCTAGATCTTTTTCCCTTACAGGAGCCTTCTTCTGAATGAGTCGTTCATAGACTTTCTAGTTAATTATGCTTTCAAGATCCTTTAATTTTAGATTATTTTCTATGATATCTCTCACAATAGATATATCAATCTAATCCTTCTCAAAACTATTATATAAATCTTAAAAATTGTTCATCTAAATAAAGTTACTTTCATTAACAATAATTGTGTTGATCTTCTCTATCTTTGACTTCCAAGGCTATTGAGCGTTGCCTACTGATTGGTTTGATGGAGTCAATTTCTCTACTTTCTTGATCTCTTGTTCTTCTTCCTCTTCATCACTAGACTCAACAATTATCAACAATCTTTTCTATCTTTTTCCCGGTCTCTCTTTTTAATTAGTAATTACTACTTCCACCAATCTTTGAGATTTTCTTTTAGGTTCACTAGGTTGCACATTTGATGTTGTTATATTTAGAATGCTCTGTTCTAAAGATGTTTCTACAATAAATACTAATGAAGGTGGAATATTTAGTATTTCATGCTTCATAATTTTTCTTACAGCCTCATACTCACTCTCTATCATTCTAGTCTCTGATAGTGCCTTCTTAATAATAGATTCTATCTTTTTGTGTGATGCCTTCTCTGAGGTTGCTTGATGAGCTAACTGTGTGATCTCATCATAAGTACCAAATCTGTAGTCAACTTTCTCTTTATCTAAATTCAACAATAAATCAATATAATCAACTACTATATCATCATTTAATTCATAACCCAAGGGATCAAGAAATGTTTCTTGGGGTTCCACTACTTGAATATAGGTATAATCTATATCAACCAAAATACAAATTTCTTCCTTAAATCTATCAACAATTGGAGGTTCAATTCTGAATCTCTATTTCATTTCATTCTAAAAAGTTCTCATTATTAGGTTGGCACTATCCAATATCTTATCTACAAGATGCCTTTTGCATACTTCTGTAATCTTCTCCATTGTACATCTATCACTACTCATAATGGCTATGACCAATAAGCATGGAAATATTTTAAGTACATGAAAGAATATGTGATTGATCAATGACTAAAATCTAAACACACCATTCTTTTCCCATTTGATCTTTTCTAGGTTTTCTAAGAGTTGCATTCTAATAATTTCACTAAGATTCACTTGTTTCTTCTCTATGCATATGTTATATGTTGTATAGATGAATCCTATTGAAAATTCATCAATATTTGAACTTTCATAAATAGAATAGGAAATAATTCTACTTAAAAATCTTACATCATCTTTCTTGATGGTGCTGATCACCATAGCCTTTCCATTATACACTACTTCAATGTAGCTCTCAACCTTCTTCTTGACTAATTTCTCACCTATAGGCACACTACCTAGTTTAGTAAGACCAGATACCTCATGAATAAGGTTAGTAGAAATATCAATTACATTATCTTGCATCCATAATTTTCCATCATGTATCCTACTCAATATGATTTGTGTCCAGTTCATGATAGAAGTGATATTTGAATAGGTCTAGTTCCCTTAAATGTTCAAATCCTAACTTCATAGTCATGTCATGATTGAAAAATAATTCCATATCTTTGTTCATTAATTCACTACTAATCGACTTCGACTAAATATCCAGATAACTTCCTATATCTTCAAGATATACTATGTTGTTTGGAGTGATAGACAATGTTGATTTAGGGTTTCCTTCAATATGTTTTATGGGAACAACTTTCAACTTAGGTCTATCCTCATTCTCAATATTGTGCACTAGTAACATATCTATGATTTCTATCAATTATGAACTTTTACTAAATAAATTTACAACAAAATGATAACATACCTCTTTTTGAAAAATAAGGTTTTCTTCAAAATGACTATGAAAATTTTCTTAAGAGTGCTCTTCACTTTGAATGAATTCGTAATGAAGTGAAAATCAATTTTGCACTCCATTTACTCCATCAACTTGAACTTGCATTAATTGTGTACTTTACAAACATGGAAAAGCTATCAATTATGTTTTGTAATCAAATAACTACTCAAGATCATCTATCCAATCTTCAAATGTCACCTAAGGTTTTCCATAACTAGTTTCCATTATGACAAAATTCTACTTAACTTTGCATCACAAAATTCTCTACAAAAAACATATTTTTAATCTTCTACTATAGAATTAACCTTTTTCTATAATATCAGTAACTTTGAATTCCTTCATGACTTTTTTAGATGAGCTCCAAATTATAACCGATCTTAGGTGCCATCTAAACTTATCTCGATACACCTTTTCCCAACTTTTCTACCTCTAATTCAATCTTTGAATGAAGTTTTCAAATTCTAATACTATGAACAAGCTTAATTCAAATTAATTGAATCAAACTCAACAAATTAATTTGATCTTCCTATCTCATCATCATCTAGCTTTTCCTTTGAGATATCTACTTCATTTACAAATGCCTCATTGAGTTATTCTCAAAGCTCACTAACAATGTTTTTGTGTTCCTCATTGTCTCTATTGGTTCTAGAGTTCCTTTCATGGTTCCTTCTATCATTTATGGCATTCTTTCCATCATTCCTTCTATTCCCAAATATTCTTCCCTTGTTCCTTCTATCTTTAAATTTTATGTCCATTCTATAGTACTTTGCTATGTGTCCAAAGTTGTTGCATAACTAACATACAGGTGCTTTGCTTCTAGGATTCTATTGATCATCAAGTACATGATAATTCTGAGCAATGTATTCTAAGTTTTTACACTTATAACACATTATCTTTCTTCTATCTTCATAAGATCTTCCTTCTCTCAATGTCCTTTCATTAGATCTTCTTCTATCTCTAGGGTTAGTATTTCTAGACATTCTACTATTTCTTCTATCATTATCATACTTAGGTTTCCCACAATTAATTGCATTATGACCCATCCCATGACAATTATGACAATAAAAGTCCTTAGCTTGACTAAATGACTTATTATTACAATCTCTTTTCATATGGCCTATTTCATTACATAAAAAGAACTTACCCCTATATTCATACTTGGTTTCCTTAGGAGATTCCACTTGCTTTAGTTCATCCAAAATTTCAACTTCCTTGTCTTGTCCAACTTCTTTGGATTTATTAGAAGATTTACTAGATTCAATCTTATCATTAGATTTATCTTTTTCTTTCAGATATAATCTAGTCTCAGGTTTCTTTGCAGACATGTTAATTAGATAACTAAGACTAGTCTTATTATGAGAAAATCTCTATATTGACAATGAATTATCAAAATTTTCTCTACTAGACTTAAGCTTCTCAAGTTGCTACTTTCACTGAGTTAATTCACCTTTTACAATAGTATTTTACTTATGAAGTTCTTCGTGATCTTCTTTCAATGTTTCAAACTCTGATGTTTTCTTTCCCAAACTTGCTCTCATATCTTCATTTTTAGTCTTCAAATCAGATTCAAGTTTTCTAGGATCATTTTTCAAAGTCAATTTCAGATTTTTAATCTTCAAGTCATGCTTCAAGATCTTGTATGTTGTCTTCAACTTTGAAAAATCATCATCATTAGTTCTAGATTTAACAGATTCAAGCTTGGATTTGAGATGTTCAATCTTCTCCTTCAATTGACCAACGTATGCTTTGGAGTCTTCATATTTGTCCTTTAGCTTATCTCTTTCTTTAACAATGAGATCAATTTGTTCAAGATCTTCTTCAAGGTTATTCATCATCTATTCCATATCCATAGGTATCTTACTCAAGTTGTTATGCCTTTTCAAAGAAACTATTCTCTTATATCAATTGTTAGAAAAGGGATTACTAAGTGTGTGTGGGGGGGGGGGGGGGGGGGGGGGGTGGGCTTGAAGGTGAATCAGTAATCTACAAGCTTTAGTCACCAACTGGATATTATTCCTTACTTTAAACCATGCATAATAAAGTAATAAATTAATGTTGAACAATAATAGTAACAATGCACAAAGATAACTCATATCACCATATTTTGTTAACTAGGGAAACCCTAGTTGACCCTGGCCAAGGAAAAAACCCTGGTGGGGATGATAACCACTAGATAATATACTAATATATAAGTTCCTTGTTAGAGGATGGACCCTATTAGGAGTCAATGAAAAAATTTAGTATAAGGAGACCCTATTAGGAGACTTTGAATCCTTGTTAGGAGATTCTAACCCTATTAGGAGTTGTAGTACAATAAAAGATGAGCCCACTACCAAAACATGCACTTTCAATTACAAGAAGAGCTCATTTCCCAAACAACTAATTAGACTTCTAGAATATAAGTACTATATCTTCTTCCTTAACTAATCACTAATATTTATCTTTGTCTCAAATCACATGATAGCTCATATAAAACTTCACATATATTGCTTTCACAAAAGTTCACATACAATCACAATTACAAGATAACACTTGTAATCAAAATCACACTCCTCATCATAAAATTTCCTTTTCATAGATTCTATGCCTTTACACAAATTTCTTTTGGGTTTGCTAAAACCACAATCCAATTTTCCAACTTAAAGTAAACATCTAGAATGTAAGCCCTAATTGGACAAGTAATTATCTTGTAAAAATAATAATTCTTTCCTTCAATTATGTTGTCTTGTTTTCACTTCAAACATGATTATCTCTATTATGTATAGTCCACACCAACTTCCAAGGTTAAATACATTATCACCAACATGTATACAATCTCCATATAACTTCACTAGTCATAATATGATGTCAACAACAAGCTTAAAGAAAATCAATACACTCTTGTAAACCAAATTCCATACTTGGACAATTTTCTGATTACTAAACACTAAGTATCTTTATTTCTCAGGTTTCCTATGAAATTTACATCATGTTTTGCCATAAATAAATAAAATTACATATCACTATTAAACAATTGTAAATAAATCTTTCTTCTATCATCATTTTTCCATTCACATTTTTTTTTATCTTACACAAAGTTGTCAGATCTACCACCTTCTCCATAAGATCTACCTCTTCCTCTCTAGAATCTACCACCTCTACCTCTTTGTCTTTATTAATTCTCCTTTGTCAAGATCTCCTCATCTTTCAAAGCATATTGATATACTTCCTCCACAATTTCCAATTTCACAAAACTTATTTCATCTTGAATCCTAGATCTCAATCCTTTTATGTACCTTGTAATTTTCTTAGCATCATCATCCATATGTCCATATATGATATCCAATCTATATAATTCCTCAATATACTCTTTTATAGTCATGTAACTTTGTCTCAAATTATTAATCTTTCTTAATAAGATAACTTGGTAATTAGCAAGAAGGACCTTATTCTTCACCATGTTCACCCTTTTTGGCCAAGTCTTGATCTTTTCTTTTCCTCTTCTTTATCTATTAGTGTTAAAAATCTCCCACCATAGTGAGGCTTGACCCTTCAACCTAGTAACTACAATTATCATCTTCCTATTATCAAGAGTGTTTTCATACTCAAAGAACTTCTCCATATTAAAGATCCAATCAAACATGATATTGGTGTCCAATTTTCCATCATAAGGAAAAACTTCTACATCAAACTTTAAATGTGCCCTAGACAAAAGTCTTAATAATGTTACCTCATCTTGATCTTATTTAGGTTCTAGATTAGGGTTTGGTGCTACTACTTCATCATCACTCACATCATCAAGATGCACTCCTCTCCTTTGGGTTGTCTCTACCACATCTAATCTGGCTAGAATTTTTCTCAATGTATCCAATACAAAATTTTCAACATTTCCTCTACCTCAAACCATCTTTATAATCAGGTTCCAACAAGATTGCAACCCTCTACAAGTTGTAGGTCAAATCCTCCAATCTTCAACTCCACAAAAAATTCAACTTAGGGGTCCACATGATTCAATCACCACAAGGATGAATCTCAAGCTCTAATACCACTTGACATAGGGATAACAATCGGTACTAGGGCCAAAGGAACACATAGCTCCCAAAGTCACTTGCAAGAGCAAACACAACAACAACAAAACACAGAGAACAACCAAAGAAGACAGAAGAGAAAAATAATTTCTTGATTTATCAAAGCATCAAATAGTTGCTTGGATGTGAGCCCTTTTGCATTACAACTAATAGTACAATTTAGACTTCAATGATGATATTCATATTCCAAATCCTACTGGCTCTTCCTTCTTGAACTACCACCTTTATGATCTAAAGACTCTACGCAAGACCCCCATTAATACTTGCATGACCATAAGTCATCTTGTTACAAATTATCAACTAAATAAACCCTTACATTAAATGCATAACCAAGCCATAAGTAAGCTCTCAACAAATATTAAATATGAATCATGAAATTAACATATAAGGTTGGCCCAAACTAGAACCAAATAGAAATAGATTAGTCAAAAAAGGACTAGAAAAAATTACTATCACTAGGCAACATTTGACACATACAAGACCTCAGCACCAAAAAAACACTTGGCACTAGCAAGAAATTGACAAACCACATAGAACTTGACATCAACCATGAACTCGACAATAAATATGAACTTGGCACATATAGAGAACTTGGAACATATAGAGAAATCAACAACAATTAAGAGCTTGACAACAAGGAGAAGCTCAATGTTAACTAAGACATAGGAAACAAGTAGGTTATCTTGTATCAATTGTGTCTTAGTCCTTCAACCTAGTAGGAATTATGATATCTAATTTCATTAGTAAATGCAATGCATCTCTTTCCTTCATTATTTCTAAATTTCAAACTTCCACCATCATAGTGCTCTAAGTTTTCAAACTTAGTTTTATCACTAATCATGTGATGAGAACATCAACTATCTATTATCTATGAGTCATTGTTGCTAACATGAGAAATAAGTTCTATCATTTAATTATCCTCATCATCTAATAAATCTTCAATATAAATATATACCATTTCATCTTCATTATCACTGCTAGAATATTTAGCAATATAACAAGATTTACAATATGACCAACTTCTTCACAAGAAAAACAAATCAATGGAAGTTTTCCTTTATATTTAATTTTTTCTTTTGGTAACTTCCTTGCAAGTAGGGCTTCAATGGCTTTAAGATCATCATCAAATTCTTCATCTTCTTCAATGTTAGATTATTTTCCTTTTGAGTTTCATCCCTTTTTACCAAGGGTTATTTTATCTTTGAATGTTGATTCTATGTTACAAGATCTAGGAAGATAGTTATCAAAGTTTTCCAACTCAAAATTTGTTAACCTTCCCACTAGTGCATCCTTAGTTATATCACTTTTGGAATAACATCTCATCTCTTGAATAGCTAAAACTCTAATTGCATAAATAGGAAAAGATTTCTTAATACCTTTTTGACTATTGTTTCATTTTTTATTTTTCCTCTTGAGGCTTTGATTACACCCACACTTTCTTTTATTGTCCCACTATATTTTATAATTTTTTCATCTTCTTTCATCTTCATCTGATCAAATTGAGATCTACTTTGGCTATCCTCACATTTTCATCTCCTCCATAGATCTTTTCTATCTTGTTCCACATTTCATGAGCAGTAGGAAAATATTTGACTTCACCAAATTTAGCATCATTGAGAGTACAAGAAATGTTAAATATCATTGTGTTATGATTCTTTTTATCTACCATCTTATCCATAGTCAAAGGAGTAGGAGATGAAACACACTATTTCTCTACCAATTTTAGACCCATGTCTCCAATGGTTCCCAAATTTAGTCTCATGAGTTCCTTCCATGCTTTGAATTTATCTTTGTTCAACTTGGGAATCTCTTTTCTATAAGACATCTTGATCTTTAGCTTAGGTCCTTAAAACCTTTTCCGTAAGCACCAATAACTTTCATGCCAATTGTTGGAAATATAAGAATAACTAAGAGGGGAGTTTTGAATTAGTTACTACTAAAATAATTCTAAATCCCTTATATGTTAATAAAAACTTCCTTTAAAATCATAGCTCATCTAGAAGTAGATATATACTTTAACTTAGTTAACAAAGAAATACGATATATTAAAGTGTATTAACCTTTAGTAACTTAGTTGTAGAAAGATAAAGTAATAAGAAAATAAAATGAACACATTGAGACACCAAGATTTGATGTGGAAACCTAATTTGGTAAAATAGCCAATGCAACTAGTTACAACTTTTCACTCTTTTGAAGTGAGCACTGTTAGGAGCCAATCTTGTTAAAGATTACAAAACACATTGTTAGGTGTGACCCTATTAAAGGATTTAAATCACCCTATTAGGAGTGGTATTGCTAGAGGATTTAAGACATTTCAGTCTAGAAATGCCACCTAGTTAGAGGATTTACAAAATGATTGTTAATTCAACTCTATTAAGAGATTTATTTGCTACTACAATTGTTAGAGAGGAACAATGATTGACCTGATTTATGAAACAACTAGATTGTAGATTCATATCAGTAGTTTGGATTATCATTTGGATCCTTCTCAATGATAATATTATTTGTAGCTCCTTGGATACTCTTCTCTTGATCATATATCCTTCTCTTTTTGCATCTTATATTCTTCACCACTTGCTCGTACATAATTCACAACATGACCTTTCATACATATGAATCCCAATTTCCAATCAGCTTGAATACCCTTTCAAAACAATAAATAACATCCACTAAGTTGGCTTGCATAAACCAAAAAATGGATAAAACTAATCTACTAAAGGTCAGCTAAAACTAGGTCACTTAGTTACTAGTGAGTTCCTTGGTAACCGACCTGACTTAGTTTACATTGAACTTCTTTTGTAACTGATCTAACTTTGTTTACATAGGAATCCCTAAACTTCTCTTCATCTAAACGTTTTCTTGATAAATACTATACTCTTCTAGATCGGGTCACAACTGGAAATGTTTGGTAAGAGTATAACATTTGTGTAACATCAATAACAATATACAATTGAATATTTGTTATCAATAGAAACACCACAAAGTTATGTTATACAATGGTTATAAATTTGCAACAAATTTTTTGATGAAATGAAGATAAATTGTGATTTTTTGATAAGTTTTGTCTTCTAGGTGACCAATATATCATTCATTAAAGACTTACATCATTGAGTCTCAAAATTGATACCATGGCATTTTCATTGATATACTTGATTGTGACTTTAATTCCTTAAAATTAGCTCTCTTTTTCATCAAATGGTACAAACTATGAGTCAATAAAAATGGTCCTAATAGAATTATTACTAAGCATTGTTGTGGTCTCATAATGTATGCCTTGTTTCTCCTAGAAATGGGGAACCTATACTAAACTTTTTCCTACCAGGATCCTATTCTGGAGCTTACATCAATTTTGTACTCTCTCAAGAGTCTAGGTGAAACCCCTATACTAGACTAGAGAAGCATAGGAATCAAAAGATGTAGAAAAATGAGCTTCTTATACCTTTATGTGTACAATAGTGCACTTGAGCACAAGTGCATCTATACATCTATGCTTACTGCACAATTGTGTGCTATATCTCCTTTTGAAGATGTGCATCTAAGCATGTTCACACCTCTAGAGGGTGTGTACCTATGAAGGTGTATAGCCATGAAGGTGCACAATGTCCTTGGGGTCTATATAATACCCCATACCCTCTTCTCTCCCTCTTTCTCATTTGTTCTTCACTTACCTTCCTTGTGTGCAACTTCACACTCCCTCCTTTTATGTGATACAAGTTAGAGTTGTTGTTGCACCAAAAGATTTACCTATTAATGCTTGATACAATAACTAGACTAATAGAACATAGAAGGTAGTTACGCCATGTCATGAATCCCAAAGAGGAAGGATGGCAATTAGTCCAAAAATTCCCCCCTCAGTGTTACTCGAGGAGATTTGAACCTGTGACCAAGCTCTCATACCACTTGTTACAAGCTAGAGTTTTTGTTGCACCAAAAGATCAACATATTAATGCCTAATACAACAACTAGACTTATAGAATAAGGGAGGAAGTTAAGCCATGCCATAAATCTCAAAGGGGAAGGCTGGTGCTTAGTCCAACATTATGCTCCTCTACCAATCTAGGGATTTACTACATAACACCAAGGCATCAAAACATAAGGTTAGAAATCAACAAAGGTGCACACATGCACACCTCCATGAGGGATGCATGTGCACACCTCTTCTCAAACTTTCAAAATCCACCAAAACCTAAAATATGTAAAATCCTAAGGCACTATAGGGGTGCACACATGTACACTTGCACAAGGTGTGCATGAGCACACCTCTATGATACAAAACAAGTTAAAAAACTAACTTACAAACTCCCCCCTGCCCCCACTTTGCAATGCATAGTGCACTTGTGTATAGTTGTGAACATACACATGTGCACACCTCACATAGGTGCACACATGCATAAATATGCACAAAAGGAAATTTAGAGGCTGAAGTAGCACACCTACACACCTATATGGGTGTGTTAGGTGCACTAAAGTGCATAGTAGGATTTTTTTTTTGGGGATTTGACTATTTTGATTGTATTTTGACTAATTTTGACCTATTTTGGAGTCAATTAAGGTTTTTTTAAGGTCAATTTTTTATCTTTCTAACTAATATTTTCTTCTCTTGTACAAATAAGATGGCATCATCATCCTCTTCAATGATAGAAAAGATAGCTCCAAAAGAAATAAAATTCAAGTACCAAGGGGCACAAAGGAAACCTAGGTTTTGAGATAGACATGCTGAGATTAGAGACCAAAAACTCATAAATATAGACTAGAACGAGTTCCTAAAAATCTATGAAAAAACCTAAAGAAAGATCTACAATGCTATCAACACTCATTTGGTCAAGCCTTGTCAATGTAGCATTGCATCAAACATTAGTCCATTCCTTATAACTCATTATGACCCTTGCAAAATATTATGTAGCCGAAGAGAAGGTTTTTAAGAGTGTCATAGGAGAGATAGTCCTATACCTCTAACCTAGGAATATTGATATGTTATTCCACATTCCAAGTGTGGATCAATATTTGAAGATAACATATGAGAGAGAAGAAAGTTGTATCGAGAAATGAAAAGGAGGCTAAAGAGATAGTTCAATCCTCTTTTTTGATTTCTCAAACACTAGTCGGTCATAGAATCAGTAAAGTTGTTATGACAAGGGGGTATATGAAAGATGAAATCGAATATACAATTATGCTTTTGAGCAAAGCAATAGGACTTCTTGTAGTAGGACACCTTCAGATATGGATGGTCCATTTCCTTGAGAACATCATAATGGAAAAAATTCCAACTGATTGGGCTACTATCTTGAGTGAAAACTTGGATGCACAACTTGTAGCTATCAAAGCCTTTCCACGATTCTATATATCATAATATTTGGTGTACATACTAGTGTCTAGGACCACAAACTACCCAGACCTTTAAAAGAAGGGGAGTATGCAAGATGCTAATGCATAATTGGTGAAGAAAAAATGCCCACTACAAAGTGCAGAATAAAAGGTGGTGAATCATGGGTTTATCTTTGCAATCATCAAATTCATAGAGGGTGATTATGTCAAAAGAATATTTGTAGAAATAGTGACTATGATAATAGAGATCAACACTTACTACATTCAGTTAAAAAAATTGCCTATCTTAAGGTAGTTCGTACTCTATTATGCCCAAAGAAGCTCCCAATATATCCATCAAATAGGCTAATTTTCCTAGAGATTGCATGACATCTCACTTCTACATATGAGAGAGTGAGAAGACAACATAAGAAGACATGGGTCTAGCTCATCATAATTGCTTTTTTTAAGGTGAAACAAAAGAAAGATATTATCACTTGGAAGATTAGACTCCCCTAACCCATTCTTTGACAACATTGGGATAGTACAACACCTAGTAGGGGAAGAGTTCACACATGAGGATTCATTAAAAGATCATTGGATGAACACAATAGATGACTATGATGTCCATAAAAGTGACTATTGGAGGATGACTCTATATTTATTAGAGCATGTTTTAAAGATTGGGATCCCTATAAAGGTCATGGAAAATGATACCAAAGATATCATGGATCCTTTATACAATAGGTACAAGATATATGACTAGCCAATAATGAATGAAAAAATAGGGAGAGATGAGAATGCATATATATATCATCGAGCTAGGCATATAGTCTAATTGACAAAGGAATAGATCAATAAACCTTTTCAAAATGGATATAGCTCCTTAGGATATTACCCTCCAAACCATAACATGGCCAATCAAATGAAAATTTTTGTTATTCATGGTGCCAACCTTCCCTACTTAATCCACATATAGGCCAAAAAAGGTACACCAACATGAGAGGGAGGCTTAGTACTTTAGGGCTGATTAGGGCACCAATAAGAGGAAAAGAGTACCTTCCAAGTCCAAAAACAAAATAGTTAAAGCCCAAGGACTTCAACAAGAATAGGTACACCCTAAACAAGTAGAGCCTTGAGATGAGCCTAAAGCTCAAGATCCTACATAAGAGCTACAAGCACCTCTACAACTAGAATAGGTAGAGGAAGAGTAGGTAGAGGAGTAAAAGGTACCATTAGTAGAAACACAAGAGGAATAAGCCTCTTGCTTGGCTCCCAAAAAGACAAGGTTGAATCAACTATGATAGGAACATGGAGGAGGAGATTAAAGAAGAAAAACACTCCATCCCCATAAGTACCTAAGACAATCCTAGAAGTAGAAGTAGAAGAAGAAGAAGGGGAGAAAATTAAATTTGTCCCCTTAATCCAAAAGACCCACTTAGCTAAGGCCATAGAGGAAGAGAGAAGAAGAAGCTCCATAGTGATGCATCCATCTATTCCAATGGAGCCTATCTAGGTATCAAAACTGGAAGATGAGTAGCAATAATGGATAAATGATATGGAAGGGCAAGAAACTTATATTTTCAACCTCTCTCACTTTAACTTCATGCTAGTGGGAACTGAGATGCTGGGAGAGAGAATAAGGGATACTTCCATGAGTGAACCCTTAGGAGAGGATTGGAATCAATTGACACCTCTACCTTAAGGAACTCTAGGCATTCTACCACCACTATCTTGAGATTTGGCATTTTTGGATAAAGGTTCAATGACTCCACTTCTTGAGCCTATGAAAAAAGAAGAACAAGAAACCAAGTAAGGGGAACCCCAACAACTACATGCTAATGAAGTAGCTAAGGAAGAGAAAATACTTGAAGAGCCTCAAAAAATTCCTAGGATACAAAGGCTAGGACATTAGCCTAACCAAATATAAAGACTCAAATTGAAGATCCTTCTCAACAAGAGAAGACTACAAAGAGGACTAATAAGGGAAAGGATCATGCAATAGAATCAACATCTTTATCCAATTAAATGTCTCCCATAAGAACTACACCAAGATGGTTGAAGAGGGATCTCACATTTCACCAAAAGAGGTATCTAGACCAAATAGACAAGGAAGGAATGAAGGAATTAGTAAAATCAATCAAGCAACTTGAGAAACCTATAGGTGATGCATAGACACTAGCCTTCATCATGAAAAACCAAGGTCAAGACTTCTTTGCACATATAGCCATTCCTCCTTTACATGCCAACACCAAACAAATGACTCCTAAAGTATAAAAAAATCAAGGAGGTCATGTTGAGAAGACCAATGGTAGACATATCTAAAGTGATGATCACTACAAGTATGAAAGATATGTTCAAGCATATAGTCTAGGATGAGTCTGAGTACTGCAAAAGCAAAATGAGATATTAAGAGGCTATGTGCATAAAGTGTTAGAAATAGGAATTACTAGGGGGAATCAATAATCTACAAAATTTAGTCATCATCTAGATATTATTTTTTACATTAAACCATACATAAAAAGTAATAAATTAATGTTGAATAGTAACAGTAAACATGCACAAAGATAACTCAAAACACCATATTTTATTAACTAGGGAAACCCTAGCCAAGGGAAAACCCCAGTGGGGATAATATCCACTAGATACTATCTTGATATATAATTTCCTTGTTAGAGGATGGACCCTATTAGGAGACTTTGGATCCCTATTAGGAGATTCCAACCCTATTAGGAGTTGAAGTACAATAGATGCAAGATGAGCCCACTGCCCAAACATGCACTTTCAATTACAAGAACATCTCACTGCCTAGACAAGTAATCAGACTTATACAAAGGAGGAAATCTTAAGGAGTTAGAATACTCAAATAATTTTCCTAAGAAATTTGTTGAGAAGATATCAAAAGTAATCACTATAAATGACAAGAATTATCAAGGTACTTTTGATAAACATCATGAGGAAAGGGATATGACTATTGATAATCCCTTAGATTCCTCTATAGATATGCCTAATGTTCAATCACAGATCACTGTTAAAGTTCCTTTGTCTGAATTATTAAGGATCCCTAAACACAGGAATAAATCTATAACATGGTTAGGAAATACTGATGTAGAGACTAAACAAGATTGTAATGAAATTCATGATCCCAAGCAAGGAAGCAAAGAAAAGGTAAAAGATAAAGAACCTAATGTAGTTGTGTCTTAGATTCCTTAGATGTTTTTGGATAGCTATATTAATGAATGTTTGGGAAGTGTTGAGCCATTTTTCTTGAATATCATAGTAAATGGTAAAACATTAAAAAATTGCATCATTGATTTCGGTGCTTCCAATACTATTATGCCTTTTGAAATAATGAAGGAACTAGGTTTGAAAGTTGATACTAGTTAGGGAAGATGTTGTGTCATGGATAAAAGAGAAGTGATAGTCATAGGTACTATTAATGTCTTACCTTATAGACTGATAGCCTGTTCAAACAAAGAACTTACTATGAATATGCTAGTTGTTGATATTCCACCTTAGTATGGTATGTTATTATCTAGAAAATGAAGTGCTCCCTTGGGAGGAAGTTTGCAATGTGATCTATCATTTGCTACTTTTAACATTGATGGGATTTTGGTAAAAATAAATAGAGAACCAAATAGCATATATATGATAGAAGAAGATATTGAGGATGATATGACAAACTTTGTGGATACAGATGCCAATGTATTCAGAGAAAAAGTTTTGACTTTGAAGAAGGAAAAGCATAAATCTCAGATGGAAGTAGAAGCTGATACAAAAATAGATAAGGGAGATTTATGGACCATGTTCTTTGATGGTGCTTGTTGCAAATATGGAGCAGCTACAGGTATTTTGTTGATATCTCCGGCAAGGCTAACATACAAATTCTCTTTTACTTTAAGTTTCCCTTGTACCAACAATATAGTTGAATATGAGGCTTTACTATTAGGTCTTAGACTAGTTCATAAGCATGGGATAAAATGTTTTCATGGTATAGCAGATTTTTAATTGGTTGTATCCCAAGTAGGAAATGCTTACATGTCAAAGAATAAGAGATAAAATAGTACAAAAATGATTTATAGGATATCATTGAATGTTTTGATGCATTTGGGATAATTTGGAAGGATAGGACTAACAAAAAAATGGTAGACTTGTTAGCTAAAATAGCAATAAAACTTGATGATGTCACATTCACTGGTGTGTCCAAAGTTGAGACTCAAACTAGACCCTCTATTCATGATAATGTCCAAAATTGGCAAGTGCTTGAAGATGATAAGGATAGTCTAAGGTTTTTGAGTTGTGAGAATATGTTTTCAAGACAAGAAATTGATTGTGCAACTTCTGTAGAAAATATAAATGGAAATGATATTGTTTTTGGGCAATAAGTTGTGTAGTTAAAGACAAATAAAATCCCAAAGGGTCTAGTTCTTCTAGAAACTAATTTTGACAACTAGGATAGGTCACAAATTAATACCAGTGAATATAATGCCAAAGATCTAAAGGAGATAAGCTTGGGAACTTGGGAAACACCTAAAAAATTATATACTGGTAAGAAATTGCCTCCTAAAATTAGGAAAGATCTATAGACCTACTAAGGAAGTATAGACATGTGTTTGCATGGTCATATGATGACTTAAAAACCTATAGGGAAGATATTTTTCAGCATGAGATCCCTTTGAAACTAGATGCTAAGCCATTTAGACAAAAATAGAGGCCAATAAATCCTACCATGGCCCCCCAAGATGCCAGAGGAATTGATCAACTTAAGAGATGCTAGGATCATAAAGCTTATCAGACATTGCTCTTGGGTATTAAATTTAGTCCCTATTAGGAATAAAAATGGAGACATAAGGTTATGTGTTGACTTTAGGAATCTTAATATATCTTCATTATAAGATAATTACGGATTTCCAAATATGGAAGCCATGTTGCAAAGGGTTACTGGTTCTAAACTAATGTCTATGATGGATGGATTTTTAGGCTATAACCAAGTGGTTGTTAAAGAATTAAAATAGTTCAAGACTACTTTCACTACTCCATGGGGTACTTATGTTTATGTCAGAATTCCTTTTGGGCTTACTAATGTTGGGGCTACTCTTCAAAGGGCTATGGATGTGGCTTTTGCTAATATTATTCATAAGTTTTTGGTTGTGTATCAGGATGACCTCACTACTTATTCTAAAGATGAGAATGATCATTGCATACATCTAAAAAATGTATTTATCAGAGCCCTTAAGTATGGCATTTCATTGAATCGAAGGAAATGTAGTTTCAATGTTACTGAATGAACGTTGTTAGGACATCTAGTTGGTAAGAATGGAGTAATTATTGACCCAGAAAGGGTAGAAGCAATAGACAAGATTTAGAAACTCAAAAGTGTTAAAGGTATTCAATCATTCTTTGGATAGATCAACTTTCTTAGGAAAATTGTGAAAATTTTTTGTAGAGATTAGTAGGCCGATATCAAGGATGCTAAAGAAAGGCTATGAGATTAAATGGGATGGTGAACCTAGGATTGCATTCTAGAAGATCAAGCAGGCTATTAAAGATGACCCTATTCTCAGAGCACCTAATTATGATAAACCAATGCATATATTTTCCTTTTCCTCATTTCACATTGTCCCTATAGTATTGTTACAAAAAAATGAGGTAGATTATGAATAGCCCATTGCATTTTTTAGCAAATCTCTATAGGCAGTAGAACTCAAGTATGATATAAATGAAAAATAGGCATATGCACTGGTGAAGGCAGTTAAGGCTTTTAGGTGTTACTTAATGGGAGCTATTGTTATTAATGTTGTTCCTATTATTGTTGTGAAGGATATTTTTTCACAACAAGAGGTATTTGGAAAGAGATGCAAATGGATTAATAGGATACAAGAGTTTAACATTGACATTTAGATTACTAAACTAGTTAGGGGTCAAGGTTTGGCCAAATTAATGATAGAAGCCAATTTAGAGGCAAACCAAATTAACCAACTTGATGATAGTTATAGGGATAATATTTGTGATATGGATACCTATGACTGGTATAGAGATGTGATTTATTATTTGCAAGACATGAAATCTCCATTAGAACTAACAGATAACTAGAAAAGGTCAATGAAGTTACATGCCATAAGGTATGTTATAGTACAAGGAAAATGTGTAGATGACATTGAAATGTGTAGATGAGAATGAGTCTAAAAGGATTTTGAGAGAAAGTATGAAGGTGTATGTGGTGGTCTTTATATGGCTAAGACCACTACTCATAAAATTCTTAGGGTTGGTTTTTGGTGGCCAACACTTTTTAGAGATGCCTATGAGTTTGTAAAGGTTTTTGATGCTTGTCAAAGGTTTACTAGAAAGTTAAAATTCTCTAGGAATTTACCATTGAGTCCAGTTGAAGTGTACACAGCATTTCAACAATGGGGAATTGATTTTATAGGTAAGATCACAAACAAATCTAGTTGTGGGTATTCATGGATCTTGGTAGCTACTGATTATTTCACCAAGTGGGTTGACGCAGCCCCTACTAAGAATGCAAGAAGTAAGGTAGTCATGAATTTCATTTTAAACAACATTGTGACCAGATTTGGATGCCCACAAAAAATTGTGACCAATAATGCTATGTGTTTTAGATCTGAAGAGTATAAGAATTTTTGTAACAATTATGGCATTACAAGTTAAACATCTTCATTGTATCATCCTCAGGGAAATGGTCAGGTAGAATCAAGTAATAAGAGAATATTGAAAATCATCAAGAGGATTCTAGGAGAAAACAAGAAGGCCTAGGATTCAAATTTTCCATTGGCTCTATGGGCTGGCAGGGTTACTCTGAAAAAAACCATTGGATGTGCCCCATTTGATTTGGTTTATGGTATACAGGCTAGACTTCCCCAAAACAAATTAAAGGAGATGTATAAGTTTGTTCAACTCTATAAAGATGATATTGTTGATGAGATGCAACTAAGAATGGATGACATCTTGCAATTAGAAGATATAAGGAGAGAATCTTCTGTTCAGAATGCCAAGCTACAATCATAGATGAAACACTTATATGGAAAAAGAACTACTAAGAGAAAATTTAAAATAGGTGACATGACATTAATGTGGAATGCTAGACTAGAAGATAAAGGAAAGCATGGTAAATTTGATCCAATTTAGCTTGGCCCATATTGCATCTGTGATACAAATGGAGAGGACTCATATTTCTTGAAGGATTTAACCAGAGATATTCTTGAGTTGCCAGTTCATGTACAATTCTTGAAGTACTTTTCTTAAAGTATCTATTTTTCCATGAGCAATAGCTTTAGGGTTTTCTATGTTCTTGTACATTGTGTATATTTTGTAAATTCTTGTAAATTTCTCTATATAGTCTGGTTCCAAGTTTTTGAGTTCAGTCTTGTGCTTTCTAAAGAAGTTGTCATTGTTGTATCAAGTTTGTGGTCTACTCTCCCAAATATTTTTAATTCTTGCATAGACTCAAGTAGTCTATCATCCCTAGATAGAGCCACTATTGGTTTGATTTTTTACATAGTAACTTTTCTTAAAATCATGGTATAAAAATTAGATGTGAGTCCTTTTAGTTGATCCTAGGGTTTTAGGTTTTGGGTCTTATATTTTTGATATCTTTTAAAATTTTTCTAAAAGCCTAGGTCTTGCCCTTTTAAATTTATCTTGGTGTGAAATCTTTTTAAAAGGGTCAAATATTATTTTCCCACCAGCTTTGAAGTCATTCTTGAGTCCTTTTTGAAAAGGTCTTGTCCTACCATTGGATCTTGTTTGGATCCACAGATGTTGCGCTCTTGTTATAAAAAGTTGTAGGGTTGTTTACTATAGTGATGTAGAGACCATCAGAAAACTATGTTATGGTACTCAAAAATGAGGTCCAGCACCGGAGAAGTGTATCAATTTGAAAACATTATGTTCACGTGCTCTGTCCAAGGAGTTGTTAGTATCAGAAAGGATGCACATGGAGCAATCCACAAGTGGTGTCACCAGGGTCCAAGTTTTTTTGGCAAGTTGCTATGTCACAACTAGAAAATCTATGCACCCTACCGGTAGTGACATAGCGAGTTCTTGGAATATAAAGAAAGTGGTAACCTTTTAAAGTTGATTTGACTGGGAAATTCCAATGCAGTTTCATAAATGTGTACAACCACCTTTTCGGACAATAGTATTAATTGGGGAAATTTCAATCAATGTGTTATGTATTCTCTATCATTAGAATTTTGAGTCCACCAGAGGTCGCTACATCGTGATCAAGAAAGTCATCAATTTTTTGGAAGTGATATAGCGAATGCTCGAATATTACAAAAGACAGTGTGCTTTTAAAATGAGTGGTGATTTTGAGGATCCCAAGGAAGATATCTTGCAAACTATGCCTTTATTTCTATGACAGTCATGTCATTCATGGTTATTCTATTCTAATTTTTTTAGGGCCAATTTTTGATGGGTCACCGAAAGTCGCTATGTCGCTATTAGAAAGTTAATGACTTTCGTTGGTAGCGAGGTAGCAACTAGTCAAAAAGTTATGATGTAATGAAAATTTCAAAAGATGGGCCCCAAATGAGTGATTCATTAAAATGAGTTGTGCAGATCAAATGACATGGTGGCATCCTACTAAGCAATTATACAATGAAACTTTTGAATCCACTGGAGCTTTCTATGTCGCTACTAGAAAGTTAATGACTTTCATCAGTAGCGATGTAGTGACCCACCTAAAAAATAACAAGAACCAAAAAGTCAAGGAGGTGTGATGTCACTGGGAATTAAAATAATATCTATATGCCAACATGTTAAGCTAACTCTGTGTCAATAGTAACTTGGACCCATGCTCCATGCATAAAACATATAAGGGATTCTGATGATCAGATCAAGCATGGATCAACAATACTCACTATCTCACTATGGAAAAATGTGCACTTTTATGTATAGTGAGGTAGCGAGTAAGGGGCCCACCACATTTCTCTTAAGAGTTGTATCAAATTTCTATCACATGATCAAAGTAGAATCAATAGTTATTGCTATCTCGCTATAGCATGATGCTCAAAAGTTATGTATAGAGAGGTAGCAACATGATGACACGTGTCCCTAGTCATCAGTGGGCCCAAACTAAAATGCCAACATTGAAGGAAAAGTATAGATAGAAGCATTTTATTGGTTTGACTGCTAGTGTGTTAACAAGAAAGGTGAGTCAACCCAATTTTCATTCTTGGATCATAGGATTCTTTGAGGATCAATGGCACAAATTTAAAAGGAAATGTGATGCCACTCTATTTTTCTATTTTGTGCATTTATGATGAATGAAAGCTTCATGTGTGATAAAAAAAAAGTATAATATAGGAGATTTTTCCATTTCCAATTTCACGCAAACAAAGATTTCACAATTTTTTAGCACAAGAGCCTACGGCTGATATTGTGTTAAGCCTAGCAAAGACGTGAAGCAATCCTCCATCTATTCGTGAGCTATTGTAGAGGTTTAGAGAAGAACAAGTTTGGAAAATCAAGTAAGTACTCATATTATAATCTCTGTAGCATTCCAGATCCTATGAATTAGAGTCAAGATGCCTCCTAAGAAAGCATTTTTTGGGCAAGTAAATTATATGGATAGGAATGCTCATGACAATTTGCTAGAATTACTCCTAAAGTCCACCACTGAATCTACACAAGTTAAGAAGTTAATTTACTTAAACCCTAGACCTAAGATTTTTGATGGCCTATATGGCAAAGGAAATTGGGTTAGGGATGCAACAACTACACAAACTAGTCTTATTTTGTTCAAAAAATGGTTTTCAAAGAGGAATTTGTTTGCCTTGCATGCTAATATCTAGAATTTTGATTTGGGAAAACTAGTAGTTCTAAGTGGTTTTATGGATTATGATTTTCTTGAAGCCATTTCATAGAATTGTGACCAACCTATTAGGGTGGTGAGAAGAACTAATGGTGTGCCTTTGATCTTAATTAGTCCTAAGGAAATTAGAGAGGTTTTTCATGTAGAGCCATTATTAGATTATCATGTGCTAATTAATCTGCCAAAACTAGAAAATGAATACAAGGCAACGAAGGATGTGATTAGGGGAGGTGCACTGAGGGTACATATTGAAATAGTAGGAACTTTTCTAGTAATCACTATAGCCTCTAGGGAACCTTTTAAGAAGAGTCTTTTCACTTCTTGGGTTGTAGAGATACACAGGACCCTATGTCATGTTTTTTGTGAAGACAAGCAAGATTTCATGCCCATTGGCCTTATGTATATGATGGTTCAAATTTTCTCTTTTGGTGTAGATGTTATTTTGTATTATGCTTCCTATTTGGCTGAAGAAATTCATATTGGTTTAGTTGGAATTGCAAAAGGCAAAGTAGAGAATACTTTTGGCCACTATTCTCTATTGATGCATATGTTCTTGTTTAAGGGAGTAACATATTTTGGTAAAGAGATGGAGTTGAATAGAGAGGAGGATGGGGAGGCACTACTAGCCCAGTTGTGGAGTGCAAATATGACTTGGGATGCAAATAAGGCTAGTTTTTTCATATTATTAAGGTATTTTACCTCCAAATTGAGATGCCTCATATTGAGTGATAATCCCATCCCCAAGGCACTAATGAATCTTATTAGGCCTATGGATAACCCCCATGATTTGAAAGTTTTACACAATTGGGGAGATATTATTCCTTACTCTATTTCTATTTCTTTTTAAATTTATGGTTATAAGGGGGGCCCTAATGTGTTTCCCTACCAAGTACCCTTAAAGGTAGGAATGGCTGAATTTTTGTGGCAATTAGGAGGAGTGGAGGAGATGCTTTTGTTGAAGATTTCATTGGCGACTATGGCACACCAATTTTTTATTACCAAAGGGGGTTGGCTCTTTTGCATAAAATTTTGGATCAGTATAAAATGGTTGTCTCCCATCCCCATTTTTGTGATACTGAGGGATTTTTTAATCGAACCTTGAGACATATGATTAAATTGAAAAAGGTCAAACATGACTCATATCATCTAGAGGACACTGTAAGGAATGATTTCTCATTGTAGGAATAGGAAAGTTAAAAGGAAACGTGGAGAGTCTATTCCCAGGTTTTAGAATTCATTCATTATTTTGATTAGAAATATGGTCCTCTAGATAATGCTAACATAGAGGTAGATAAAGTAAATAAACTCATGAATACCTACCCCTAAAATAATGGAAGCTATAAATGAGAAGAAAGAATATTTTATTGATTCATACCTAGATAAGGCCAAAGAGGTCATGAGGAGGCTAGCTTTCACTCTCAAAATAGGACCTGGTCAAATAGTTGTTCAAAAGAGACTAGGTTATACTGTAATTCAGAATAAATGGACTCCTATTTTTAAGAGCAAGCAAATCAAAGGATCTACCAATGCAATCCAATAGGAGAGACATGATGAACCTCCTCCCAAGAGGTAGAAGGTAATGAAGGAAAAGAATCCTCAAGTTGAGGAATATTCACCCACTCAATCCCCTTTGAGGATTGGAGAAGAATAATTCATTGGTGAGAAAATTGAGCAGATGGGGTCACAGGGAGGTATTTTTATTACTCAAGAAAAGTTAGATGAGGGTAACCCTCAAGAACCTCCTCCACCAAATTTGGATTTAATAATAGCTGAATATAGAGGTAGGGAATTGGACCCTGTGCTAGAATAGGCAAGTCATCAATTTTTGGCTGATGACAGCTTTGTAAAATCTAGGGCTTTCTAGAAATTTGCATGGAGGGCAAAAATGAATAATTTTGAAGAAAGATGTAAAAGGTTGAAAATAGAGCATCTAGAAATGGATGAAGCCTCCATTGAGAACCAAAAAAAAGAAGAAATGATAAAATAATTTTAGAATATAAGCCCTAAGGAGAGAAGGAAAATGGTCAGGGCATCGAACATTTTATTCTTACCAAATTTGGACATTGTTGATGCCTTAGTTTTCAATTTTGTTTTAAATAAATTGAGTTTGCAAGATCAAAATAAAAAAGACTTCCAAGGTACTGCATTTATTGAAGATCAAGTTGCATTGGTCAGTTGGTCATTAAGAAGAGGATCTAGAGCCACATTATCACAACCTGATGAGTTTGGATTGATGGGAAACATAATTGTAAGGAGAGTTGCTAATACCTCTCATGTGCAGGTAGCACATTGGAATGTGGATTCATCACAATTTCTTTTGGCTACTACTAAGAAGGAAGAATAGGCCATGTTTGAGCTACAAAGTAAATATGAAACTATTCTTGAGGCCTACAATAAAGAGGTAAAAAAGAGAATTGAGCTTGAGAACAAGCTAATGGGGAGGTCCACAAGGCCTAGAATAACATACCCTTGTCCTCCAATGGAACCCTTCAAATCCACCCCCTTGTAGAAATACTAGACACACCTCAAAGGCCAGAATACTACATAGATGAGGATTTTAAATAAGAAAAAAGCAAGCTATGGGCCTTACATGTGGAGCTAAATATACAATATGAAGATAAATTAAGAAAATCTCTCACCTACCTTGCAAACAAAATTGAGTGGTAGTTATTTTATGATCAGTTAGCAAGGGTAGTAAACATTTGGGAAGAATTTAAAGTGAAAGATGAGGCTTTAAAGCCTATTATGAATAAGTGGGGGAAGAAAAGGAGAAGAAAAGAGGTGAATTTTTTGTGTTATTCAGTCATAAGGTCAACCCATGATCAAATTGAAAAGATTTATGACATTGTCACCAACCTGCCAAATTTTGATGATAGGAGGGTTTGTTTGCAAAGACTAATAGTGGGCTACTTGAGTAAGTACAAGAGCCAAAAACTTGATTTGTTTCCATGTGCTATAGATAGAAAGAATAAATTGAAAAGTAAAGATGAGTGGACCAAACAATTAGATGATTTGTTCTATTTAAGGATGAATAAAATCATAAACAAAAAAAGGACATGGTTGGTGGGCCACTTCAATTGAAGAGTTGGTAAAGGTTCAGTTATTTTTTGATTCTTTGAAATAGGATTTAGTTACTATTGATCACAAGGCTAAGTATGTACTCAAAAGATAGAATGATATTTTGTAATTCAACTGGCCAGATGGTACAGTGTTTGACACATGGATGGTAGATATTGCTTCTGATGAGAAATTTGAGGAAGTTGGAACAAATGAGGATGAGGTACAAGATGATGAGGTGTATATTATTGACACATCAATACTAGATATCAAAAATGAAGAAGGTGAAGGTCACTAGTTAGCTCTAGTTGTAGATATAGAAGCCCAGGATGTGGACATGATGGAGAAGCAATCGAGGGTAAAAGTAATGTTGTCCATCCAAGATGAAAACAATGGAAATCCAAGGGTAAATTTTTATTTAGAAACACAATAGGACTCATCATTGTCTAACCTGGTGGCAGCATATTTAGAGGAACTAGAATAGTGGTGGTGAATCAAAACAGTTAGTAACTTGTTATGATGTAACAAAAATGGGCCTACCAAAGTATATATTGATGTGTTAGCTTTCTATTACATTAATTTTTTTTTTTGGACACTTGTCAAATTTTCCAAGCCAGAAGCTTGTTGCATCTCACATATTTAAGTGAGATCCTAGGGCTGGAAAGAGCACCCAAATTTTGATTGATTTTTTGGGAATGTCAAGACATAGTATAGTCGGTCTAGTCATGTGTAGTTGTTTTGAATTTACTTCTAGTAATGTACTTTTTTGATATCAAATAGAAATGAAAATATCATCATGAATTCATGGGTTCTTCATTGAGTCTCTATTGGTTCTTATATTAATCAGTAAAAGGATAATACAAAAGGGTATTTACACTAGATCTGTGTCACTTTTTTCTTTCTCCATTTCATAAGTTTATTAATTTTGAGATCATTTGAATAAGGTTGATTTGTTTGAATGCAGTCTAGATGGGTTGTATATTGGTTTATTGTTGTTTTTAATTCAAGAGATTATGTAAATGTTTTAGTAGATCAGTAGAATGCATGAGTTTATGAAAGGGATATCTCATAAGAATGGAAATAGCTGATTACAATTGATAAATTCAATTACAAGTTAATTGAACAAAATCTCCTGCTAGTAGTTAACTCTTTGCCCCTATGGATAAAGCATTAGTCATACAAATCAAAGGTGTTAGAGAGTAAATTCTTCTACTACATGTCCAAACATTTCAAATTTAAAATCATTCTTGTTCCATTTTTAGAATTATAATGTTGATCAGCAGTCATTTATATTTTACTTCTAGATATTAGGTAGCTGCTATTCCCTGAAGTAATTGTAAGCTTAAGGAGAATTAGGACCAAATCTACTTAAGAGGGATGTATATGAATCAAATAATATCAACAAATGGATAAATTGCACTTGTGACAAGGATAGAGGATGAATATCAAAATGGAACTAATATAATTCTCATGTATCAATGGTTGTCTAAAGCATCCCCTAGGTAAACCCGCCTTGGTCTTGCAGAGCCTAAAGAGTAGGAAGCCATTTTGGTTTTGTTGAAGTTGGTCCAAATGGTTTACACATAGAGTTGTAGATAGGAATGGCTATTCCATAGAATTTGTGAGTATTATCAATTTGGTGTTGAGCATCTTGTGGTTCAGTAGTTTTCAACCCCAACATTCCCTTTGCTTCTTTTTAGCTACCTCTTTGACTCTTATTTCTTCTTCCTCTTTCTCTTCTCTTTCCTTTCTTTCTTTCTCTCTCTTTTCTTTCTCTTCTAATATTTTCTTCTTATCTACCTCTATTTTCATTTCCATTTCTTCTTCAGCTAATCTTTTCTTTTCTTCCTCAACTTTTTTTTTCATTTCATCTTCAACTAATCTTTTCTTTTCTTCGTCTACTTTTATTTTCTTCGTCTACTTTTCTTTTTATTTCATCTTCAAGAAATTTCTACTTGGTCTCTTCTATTTTCCTTTTCTCTTCCTCTGATAAGCTCTTCTCTTATTCAATTTTCTTCAATTGATCTTCAATATTTTCGTTGTGAGGTTCAGTTTTTTCAAAACTCTCAAATGGGTTTGTATCATCAATATTAATGGTAACATTGGTCTGATATATCTACATCGTGTCACCACTCATTGACACTTCCAAAATTATGGGTGCTAGTGAAGATGTTTCCCTAGATTCTATCATCATCTAACTTATATCTACTCCAATTTCACTTCTTAACTTATCTTTCTAAACCCACCATAAATAGAAATGGTCTTATCATGTTCCTCATGTAAGGTGCTAGATTGTTCAATAATCCCTTGACTTCTTCTTCATTATTAGTCTTGCATATTGTTCTTAGCATAGACTTATGAAGTTCTAAGTTCTCATCTCAAGTTGGTGCCTTCTTTTCAATGAGTCCATCATAGACTTTCTAGTTTACCATGCCTTCAAAATCCTTGAGTTTTAGATTATTGGCTATTATGTATTTCATAGTAGATATATCAATCTAATCTTTCTCAAAATTATTATACAAGTCATAAAATTTGTTCATCTTATCAAAGTTTCCTTCATTAGCAATAAATGAATTCATTTTCTCTATCTTTGGCTTCCAAGGTTGTCAATATTTTCTTGTTGATTTGTTAAAATTAGTTACCTTCTCTATTTATTTAACTTCTAGCTCTTCTTCTTTACTAGAATCAACAATTTTCAACAATGTCTTTTGTCTCTTTCCTATTCTAGTGGCTTGTTGCTTGACCCTTTTAGTCTTTGTGGTCACAACTTCCACTAATCTATTTGATTTCCTCTATGGATCACTTCATTGAACATCTAATACTACTACATAAGGAATGCTCTATTATACAGATGTCTCTATAATATACATTGGCAAAGGTTGAACATTCAATATACCTTGTGTTGGTGTTTTATTTTGATGTTAACAGTGCTAAAACTACTAGGCGACAAAAGGCTTAGTACCTAGATATCAGTACATACACAACCTAAAGAATAGCCAATTCTCATTATCACTTGCATATGCAAAGTACTAGGGCCCAACTCCAACAAAACCTTACACGGTTTTCTACTCTTTTGGCTCTGTAAAACCAGGGCGGGTGCACCCGGGGATGGTTCAAAGATGGAAAAATTGTATGAGAATTATCCTTAGTTTCATTTTGATTCTCATCTCTAAATCCTCAAACATATATGTAAATAATTGATAAACACATCCCTTGAACAGATTTGGCCAAGAAATCTTCTATAGCTCTGCAGATGTTTCCAACAACAATGGCTAAATGAAGCTAAAAAAGTCCATGCAGGCAAGTGCTGGCCAACTTTGAAAATCTTACAGGAAAGAAAAGTGAAAATTGATTTTATGATGTATTTTGAAAAAGCTAGTTATAATATACTTCTCTTTTGGCTGAAATACTTTCGATCAGTGCCTAATCCATTGGGAATTCAGAGTCAAGTAAATTCTTAGATCTAATTTGTTGCCTTGCAACGAATTTTCATCAGCAATTCTTACCAAAATTTATCATTCAAAAAATCCTTATTAACACCCAAGAAACCTCATCACATTCATCAAAGCCTTTACTTAATCCATTGAATTAACAACAATAACAAATGGATGTACAGTCTTACTAAATTGTAATCAATTGCATAAGCTTTTACTCACACAACATCAAGGTAGCTCACTATTAAAAAGGAGACAAAATTTAGAGAAGAACAAATATGGGGACAGTTCATAATTGGTATTCATTTCCTTTGAAAATGGTATATCCTTTACAAGAGACCCAAAAAAACCTTCAGAGAAGAAGCACAGTTCTTTCTACATTCATCCATATCTCAGAAATTTTGACAGAAAAAGTATACTATAAATTTCTTTCCCAAAATGTTTGGACCAAAAACAGAACTAAGCATAATACTTAGTGAAAACCAAATTTGGACCCCTCTTTAGCCTTGGGATCTCACTTAAATAATGTGAGATGCAACAAGCTTCAGGCTACAGTAGGTGACAGGTGTCCTTCTTTTGAAAAACAAAAATAAGAATAACAGAAAGGTTGATTACAACAGCACTTCTTGGCGGGTCCCTTTCTGTTATGCTTCTTGGTTGTTATGATCTGCTCTCGCAATCATTCCTCATCTTCAGAGTACATACCCATAAGGTCTGTAAGTGATGTATCATCTTCTGTTACATGCAAAATCACTTTAACCTGGGGATTTTCTATGTCATCATTGCTAACTACAAAAGTAACTATTACTCTTACATCTTCCTCGTCATCTTCTCCTGACATCTATTCACTAAACTGATCTTTCCATCTGTTGAAAGTATCATCATCTGGCCAATCAAAACTTAGGGTTTCTCTTTGTATCTTTATTAAAGAATTGGAATTTTCTTCTAAATCATCGAATTCTTTTCTTATATCAGCATAATACAATTGTATTTTTACCAGCTCTTCATTTGTCTTTGCCCAAAACCAATAGCCAGTCTCACTGATGATGTTTGTTATTCTGTTATCGAATAATTCATCCATTTCCTTTTTCCATTTGTCCTTTTCCTTTACTGTATCAACAGATTCTAAGGCACAAGGAAATAGGGTGAATTTTTTAGCAAGATATCTTGAAAAACAGAGTATCAATTTTCTCTGTAAAGAATCTCTTTTATTTTCAAAATTATCTAATTGATTCAATAAATCAAAAATCCTCTCAACCTGATGATAAGGCATTTGAACTGTAGATATACAAATAATTGTAACATCATTATTTCTCTGTCTCCACTTCTGTGCAAGAGAATCTAGTCCATTCTTTTCTTTATTTAACTCATCTATGAGGGTTACAATCCTTGTCAACTGATCATAAAAATTTGACCATTGTATTTTATCCCTCAAATATGTCACACCCTGCCTCCATTTCTCTTCCTGCTGATTTCCAAATTCTATCTGCCACTCATGTAATTTGGTTTTTTCTGCTTCAAATTCCTCTGCAGTATAGAATTGGGGTCTTTCAGGGGTGTCAGGTATCTCAATAATAGGGGTTAATCCCACAGATGACTGTGGGGGATATGCAATTCTTAATGTACTGGATTCTCCCACTTTTCTCTTTCCAAGTACCTTTTCTAATTGAGATACCCTGTTTTCTAACTCAATTCTCCTTTTTACCTCTTGATTATAGGCTTCCACCACTACTTCATATTTATTATGCATATCAATCATTTCCCTCTCTTCTCTTTCCATAGTAGCCAGGGCAAATTTAGAATAATCCACATTCATGTGGGCTGCCTATACATTTGAAGTGTCAGCAACTCTTCTTACAATGATACTCCCTGTCAATCCTGAATCATCAGGCTGTGATGAAGTAACTCTGGATCCTCTTCTTAGGGACCACATAACAAGGGCAGCTTGATCATTGCTGAATGTTGTACCCAAGAATTCCTCTTTATTTGGATCCTGGAGTCCTAAATTATTTGAAACAAAATTAAAAATTAATGCGTCAGCAATGTCCCAATTGGGCAATAATAAAACATTAGCATTTTTTACCATATGTCTTCCCTCATTAGGGGTTATATTTTGGAACTCTTGAACCATTTGTTCCTTTATTAGATTTTGAATGGAGGTCTCATCCATTTCTGGATGTTCTGCTCTCATATTATTGCACCTTTGCTCAAAAATGTGCATGTTTACTCTCCACGCAAACTGATGGAAAGCCCTAGATCTTACAAAATTGTTATCAGACAAAAAATGTTGACTGACTTGTTCCAAAAGAGGGTCCAATTCCCTTCCTCTGAAATCTGCTGTAGTTAATTCAAAACTTGGTACAGGGGGTTCCTGAGGGTTCCCTTCATCAATCTCTGCTTGTGTAACAAAAATTTCTCCTTGTGACCCCATTTGTTCGAATTGCTCATTGGTGAGCTGTTCTTCCTCAATTCTTATTGGGGTTTGAGAAGGTGAGCCACTTTCATCAGGGGATACTTCCTCCCTTATTATTCTCCTTCTTTTGGGGGAAGGTTCAGGGGGTCTTTCTTCTAGGACAGTGCTGGTGGACTCACTTATCTATTTTTCTTTATGCACAACGGGCACTTGCTGTCGGACAATAGTATATCATGTTTTCTTCTGTACCACCAATGGACCTATTCCAATGTTGGGAGTGAAACCCAATTTTCTCATAATTTCTCTGGCTTTATCTGGAAAAGAATTAATAAAATGTTATTTCTTCTCATTCATTACTTCCATTATCTCAGAGAAATTACTCATGAGCTTATGTATTTTATCTGCATTGTTTGCAGCATTACTAAGAGGACTGAAATCTTTATCAAAACAATTAATGAATTCCAAAACTTTTGAATAGACTCTCCATTTTTCTTTCTTTATTTCTTGCTCATGGAGAGAGTATTCATTTCTTATTATATCTTCAGGAAAATAGAATTCATGCTGAAATGGACGAAGCTTGATTCTCAATCTAAAGGCACAGTTGAAGAAACCTTCTGTATCACAAAAACGAGAGTGAGACACTGCCATTTTATATTGATCCAAAATTTTATGGAGGAAGACCCACCTTTCTTTAGTTATCAAAAACTGGTGGGCTATAGTACAAGTAGGAAAAATTGATCCTATCCCCCTTTTGTGCAAAAAGGCCTCCTCCACTCCTCCCAACTGCCACAAAAATTCAGCTATCCCTACCTTCAAGGGTACCTGATAGGGTAACACATGGGGTGTTCCTTTGAAACCATAGACCCTGATGACCGTTGAGACTGAATATGGGATAATATCTCCCCAATTATGTGAAACTTTTAGATTATGGGTTTTGTCCATAGGCCTGACAAGGTGCATTAATGCCTTAGGGATTCTGGGATTGTCACTCAATATGAGGCACCTTAGTTTGGAGGCAAAGTGCCTATCAAATCTAACGAAGCTAGCATTTTCTGCTTCCCAGGTCATGTCTGCACTCCATAATTGGACTGGCAGTGCTTCCCCTTCTTGTTCTCTATTTAAAACCATTTCTTTACCAAAATAAGTGGCCCCTTTAAAAAGAAACATATGCATCAGTAAGGAATACTGACCCCAAACCTTTTCCACCTTGCCCTGTGCAATCCCCACCAATCCATGATGAATCTCATTTGCCAAGTAAGATGCAAAATCAAAAATTATTTCCACACCAAAAGAGGAGATTTGGGTGATCATATACATGAAGCTCACCGGAATAAAGTCTTCTTCACCCTCTCCGAAGACTCTGCACAGGGTCCTATATATCTCCACTGCCCTAGCATTAAAACATGATTTCTTGAAGGGCTCTTTAGAAGATGATGTTATGGTTGGGAGGCCTCCAATTTGGCCTATGTGGGCTTTCAATGCACTCTTTCTAACTACATCCCTCTTGGATATATATTCTTTTTCTAAATCTATCAGATTAATGGGCACATGATACATGGTGAGGGGTCCCAGACTGAAAACCTTCCTACTCTCCTCGGGACTGATGGTAACTAAAGCCTCACCATCTATTCTCCTCACTACCTTAGTGGCTTGGTCATAGTTTTTTGCTATGGCTTCAAGCAGGTCAAAATCCATAAACACACTGGGGACAACAAGCTTCCCAAGATCAAAAATCCAAATATACGCATGAGGGGCATATAACTTTCTCTCTACAAACCATTTTTTGAATAAACTCAAACCAATTTGAGCAGTTTGAGCATCCCAGACCCAATTACCCTTATCATACAATCCATCAGCTACCCTAAGCCTAGGGTTGAGTGAGGTTAACCTCTTAACTTGCACCGTTTCTATAGTAGATTCAGGAAGTAACTCAAGAAAATCATCATGCACATTTCTATCCAGGTAGTTTACTGCTCCTGTAAATCCCTTCTTAGGAGGCATCTTGGGCTATCCTTTTTAAAACTTAAAAGCTCACAAAGATGATGGCAGTTTTACTTACTTGAATTCTGTCTCAATTCTCCTTTGTATTCCTGCAAAATTTCAGCGAACAGATAACTTGACAATTTTTTATCAACCTTGGCACGCTTTTCTTTCAGTAATAGCTTCTGCACAAGAATGGCTTCAAATCTTTTCTCGCGTGAAATGAAACTGATGCAATCTCTCTGTATTATACTCTATTTTTCCTCACGGACGAAGCTTTCTTGTCTAATTAATACAGAGAGTGGCACTACATTTTTTATTTAAAATTGTGCCGTTGATCTTCAAAGATCCTACGATCATGCGGTACAAAGAGAACAACTAGGAGTTATATTTGCCATGTCAGTTATTTTACCCAATGAGAGCTTGCCACGTACATAATTCTTTCTTTTGATGGCGCTTACATTTAGACCCACTGACGAAGGAGAACACGTGTCAACATGTCGCTACTTCGTTATGCATAAAGAATAAGCACCTTGCCATGATGAGGCGGCGACAACCGTTGATCGGATCAAGAAATTATCGAAAGATATGCTACAAGACTTCTTAAGAAAGAAGGCGGCGGGCCCAACTCGCTATGTCACTGTAATTATCTTCCTTGCAACTCTTCATAGCGAGGTAGCGAGCTCTGTTGATCTACTTCAAACTGATGTTCAAGATTTCTTGTACATTTAGTCAGATAGGTATTAATGAGAATCGGATCTCTACATAGCTGGCACATGTCAAAATTTATCATAGTCATATGTCATTACACATCATCAAAGATCTTGCCGATCTTTTGCCATTTTACGGGGCCTCACTAACTCGCTAATGGTGAAGCACCTCAATTTTTTGATAGCGAGGTAGCAAGCTTCGGCACTTAAAAGGATTCCGTGCCAGAAAAAAGGAAAGGGGTACCCAATAATTACTTCTGTTAATTAAAATTGATTCTGACAACGGTATTTATGACTGGTCATGCCACCTGGTGTAATTATGATACAAGCAAGATGCAATGTCATCATTTTTAGATTTTCACGTGGCCTCGCTACTTTGCTAACGGTGAAGTGCCTGAATTTTTCGATAGCGAGGTGGTGGAACTTTCGGAAAAATCAACATTCCGGCTCTGATGTCAGATATTCTAGTGGGTCCCTCTCCTCCTTTTTTATGGCGAATTGCAAAGTGTACCTGCACAATAAAGCATTTAATAAGCAAATCTCTGATCGCCGCACCTTCACTTCATGGTCCCACCGCTTAAAAACTCAACACTCGCTATCTCGCTATACTTAATGAGCATGCAATTCTCAAAAGCGAGGTAACGCCAGCGGTAGATCTAATTGGATCTGACGGTTGGGACAAATAGGAAGAAAGGTAACCCGGGAGAAAGGAAAAGGAATACGAAAGCATATTCGCTTCTTTTGAAATTTGAAAATTTTGCGCCCGACCATTTATGAATAGGGATTAATATAGGGCTTATATGGCGAATATTTCTTATAGATGGTTTATCCAAAACCTTATACTTCACTTAGACATAGAACATCTGACTTTTCTATGGTTTAACTAAAAAATTTTTTACTGCAGAAAAAGTCAGACCAATAGTGGCTCTGTCTGGGGATGATAGACTACTTGAGTCTATGCAAGGATTCAGAATCTATGGGAGAGCAGACCACACATCCGGGAAGTGAAAACTTCTTCAGAGAGCACAGAGCAACACACAAAAACAAAAACTCAGACTGTACAAGGATTTACAGAAAACGGGACGCCAGGAAAACCTAAAACTATTGTTCATGGAAGAAACTAAGTATTTTTTCAAGAAAAATACCCCTTCAAGAACTGTCCATGAACTGGAAATTCAAGAATATTATCAAATACATCTTTGATTATGTAGGAATCTTCACCCCAAGCATTCTCAATGAGATATGGGCCTAACCAAATGGGATCAAATTTGCCATGTTTTCCTTTATCTTCAATTCTGGCATTCCACATTAAGACTAGGTCTCCATTTTCAAATTTCTTGTTTACAGTTCTTTTATCATAGAGTGTTTTGACTTGTAACTGCAATTTTTGATTTCTCAGAGATGCTTCTCTTCTAGCTTCGGTCAATCCTACCAATTCATTCATTCTTTCTTTCATTTCATCAGTAGTATCTTCATCATATGACTGGATGTAATTGTATAATCCCATCAAATTGTTCTGGGGCATTCTAGCTTGAATTCCATACACTAAATCAAATGGAGCCACCCCAATTGCCTTCTTTACAGTTACTCTGTCAGCCCATATTGCCAACTGTAACTTGGAATCCCATGCCCTTTTATTATCGTCCAAGGTTCTCTTAATGATTTTCAACAGGCTTTTATTTGTGGACTCAGCTTGTCCATTCCCTTGTGGATGATATGGGGCAGATGTTGTTCTTGTCATTCCATATTTATCACAAAACTTGATGAATTCCTCAGACCTAAAACACATAGCATTATCTGTGACAACTTTCTGTGGACATCCAAATCTGGAAATGATATTATTCAATAAGAAATTATTTACCACTTTACTCGTTGCATTTCTGGTAGAGATAGCCTCTACCCATTTTGTAAAGTAGTCAGTAGCAACCAGAATCCAAGAATAGCCAGTACTGGACTTGGGAAAAATTTCTCCTATGAAGTCTAGACCCCATTGTTGAAAAGGTGCTTTAGTTTCAACTGGCTTCAGTAGAGTATTTCTTGAGAATTTCAGCTTCCCAGCAAATCTCTGACAAGGATCACATTTCTTAACCATAACTTGAGCATCTTTGAACAAAGTGGGCCACCAAAAACCAGCTCTCATTATCTTATGCGTAGTAGTTTTGGCCATGTAATGTCCTCCACATACTCCAGCATGCATTTCTTTCAAAATCTCTTTTGCCCTTTCTCTGTCAACACATTTCAACAGAACTCCTTCAAAGTTTCTCCACCATAAGTTATTTTGAACAATTACATACCTGATGGCTTGCAATTTAATATTCCTTTTTTCATTATCAGGCAGATGGGGAGGAACTTCCATATGTTGCAAATAATGTATAACATTAATGTACCAGTCACACTGGTCCATGTCGCATAAATCAGTTCTGAAATCATCATTTACTAGGTTTATCTGATTAGCTTCCAGGTTAGTTTCGGCCATAAGTTTGGCCAAACCTTGACCTCTTACTAACTTAGTTATCTGCATATCAATGTTAAATTCTTGGATTCTATTGATCCATCTGCATCTCCTTCCTGACACTTCCTGCTGAGAGAAAATATCTTTAACTGCAGCACTAGGTACAAAGGCAATAATAATAGTACCTACCAAATAACTTCTGAATGCTTTTACGGCCTTTACCAAAGCATATGCTTGTTTTTCATTTATTTCATACTTCAGTTCAGCATGCTACAGGGATTTGCTAAAAAAGGCAATAGGCTGTTCATACCCTTCTTGGTTTTTCTGTAATAAAACTGCAGCCACAGTATGGAATGATGCAAAAGAAAAAATATCCATGGGTTTTGTATAATCTGGGGTCCTCAACACTGGAGCATTTTTTATCGCAGTTTTTATATCCTGGAATACTTGTGAAGGTTCACCATTTCAATCTATAATAGCTCCTTTCTTGAGCATTTTTGAAATGGGTCTACTGATTTCAGTGAAATTGGTAACAAACCTCCTTAGAAAGTTAACCTGGCCAAAAAAGGACTGTATACCTTTCACGTTTTTAGGTTTAGGGACTTTATCAATAGCTATTACCCTTTCTGGGTCTATTTTTACCCCATCCTTGGACACTATGTGTCCTAATAACTTTCCTTCTGTGACCCCAAACGAGCATTTCTTTGGGTTTAGGGATACCCCATATTCCAGAGCTTTTATAAATTTTTTTTCCAAATGTTTGCAGTGATCTTCAGCCTTGTTAGAATACGTTGTAAGATCATCTTGGTACACAACCATAAATTTGTCAATATATTCATGAAATGCTACATCCATGGCTCTTTGGAAAGTAGCTCCTGCATTAATCAAGCCAAAAGGCATCCTCACATACACATACGTTCCCCAAGGGGTTGTGAAGGCTGTTTTGAACTGTTCACTTTCTTTTACCAGAACTTGATTATATCCAGAAAAGCCATCCATCATTGACATCAATTCAGAGCCGGTCACTTGTTGCAACATGGCTTCCATATTAGGTAAGCCATAATTATCTTTTAGAGATGCAATGTTTAGATTTCTAAAATCCACACAAAGCCTAATATCTCCATTCTTTTTTCTTACAGGAACAAGGTTTGAAACCCAAGTGGAATGCCTAATTGGTTTGATTATTCCACCATCTCTCAGTTTTGTCAGTTCTTCTTGCATTTTTGGGGCAAGGGTAGGATTGATTGGCCTCTGTTTTTGCCTAAAAGGTTTTACATTTTCTTTCAACGATATGACATGCTGGAAAAGGTCCTCCCTATAAGCTTTAAGGTCATCATATGACCAAGCAAAAACATGCCTGTACTTTCTAAGTAGGTCAATCAATGCTTTTCTGATTTGAACTGGCAGATCTTGGCCGATGTAAACCTTTTTAGGGAATTCATCCATTCCCAAATTCATTTCTTCTAGCTCCTGTGGTTTGGGGTCCTTTATTTCCGATCTTACTCTGTCTTGGTTATCAAAAATGTTCTCCAAGACTACCAACCCCTTAGGCATCTTATTTGTTTTTAATTGCATGATTTCTTGACCAAAAATGGTTTCCTTCCCATTTATGGTTTCAATCAGTCCATTGCAGTCCATCTCTTGCCCATGGTATTTGTCTTCATTTAGCAAAAAATTTGTGATATCTTTGTCATCTTCAAACACCTGCCAATTGTCAATGTTGTCAGGTATAGAAGGTCTGTTTTGAACCTCAATCTGGGAGATTCCTGCAAATGATATTTCTTTTGGTTTGATAGCTACATTGGCCAGAAGATCAGCCATTTTATTCTGGGTCCTATCTCTCCATGAGATCCCAAATGCATCAAAGAATTCTATTTGATCCCAGACCGCGTTTCTATACTGTTTTAATCTCCTATTTTTTGAAGAGTATGTTCCTTTAATCTGAGAGATGATCAATTCAGAATCCCCTATGACACACAATTTCTTAATTTTGTGGTGTGTGGCCACTTTGAGACCTAGCTGCAATGCTTCATATTCAGCAATGTTATTAGTGCAAGCAAACTTCAAGGTGAATGAATACCTGAAGGTGTTATTTTCAGGGGACACAAAGACTACACCTGCCCCTGCACCTTCTTTAGAACTAGCCCCATCAAAGAACATTGTCCACAATTTTGGTGAATTCATGCAACATTCAACCTCATTTTCAATGATATCAGGTAAGTTTTCCACTTCCTGAATAATTAATTCATCCCTGAAAGGATTAATCCCTATGTCTAGGAAACAGGTGGTATCTTTGTCAATTTCTTCACCTAAGATGTGGTTAACCCTTGGTTCCCTATTTACCCTGACAGCTTTGTCCCCTATATGGAAAGTGGCATAAGTAAGGTCACATTGTAGGCTTCCCCCCATGGCGGCACTCCATTTTCTGGAAAGTAGCATCCCGTAGTGTGGGGGTATATCCACTACAAGGACAGACATGGTTAATTCTACCTCAGGAAATGCAGCCAGTTTGAATGGTAAGGCATTTATAGTACCTATTACTGGAACCTCTCTAGCATCCATCCCTCGGCATCTACCTTGCTTAGTATCCACCTTCAATCCTAGGGCTTCCATTACTTTAAAAGGCATTATAGTGTTGGAAGCTCCAGAATCTATCATACAATTTTTCAAGGTTTTCCCTTTTATAATTAAACTAAGGAAAAAAGGATATATCTTGTATGAATGAAACTGATGAATCATCTAAAAACATCTGAGGAATCTGGGATATAATACTATTGTCCTCTATTATTAATGGGGTCTGTTGGGCTACAGCTTGATTATCAATACTATTGTTCTTTGCTATTCCACCCAACCATGACAAAGCCTTATTTTTATGCTCTTCAATTCTAAAAAGCTCAGACAAGGGTACTTTCACAGTAATTTGAGATAACATGGCAATCATATCAACAGGTTCAACCACAGTAGGTTTTACAATAGTACCTGGAATCAGAGTCTTTTGAGTAGTGGGTACCACTTTTAGCTTGACAACATCCGGTTCTGATTTCTCTGGTTGCACTACGGTCTTTGTTGCTTCACCTTTCTGAAATTGAACCTTCTTTTTTGGTTCCCATTTCTGACCCTTGTTCTCCTTGATCTTAGACACATCTATACTGGCTTTCTTGTGTTGATCATCTGTCTTATGAGTGGTGTCTTTGATGAACATACTAGATGGCCTTCCTGCCTCATTATTTATTGCTCTATTTCTCAAATTGTAATTACTGTGGACTTGTGAAATCATTTCGGCTGTAATTCTATCAATTTCCTCCTTGGAGGGGATTCTTAGGTTTGTGAAACCTACTTCAGAAAATGTATTGCATACCTTATCTGTATCATTCTTTTCATCATCTGAAAATATTTGCTGATGATATAACTGGTAAGCAATTCTCTGGCTGGTAACATCATTCTCAGGTTCTTCTGAATCAGAGTCTATCAAATCATTAGATGTGTTCGCCATATTGCAGCTTATATCATCATGGTTTTTTTCTTCTGTTTCTTCTTCTGCTTGCACTCCTTGAGCTTGGGCGAATGACTGGGCAATAGCACAATAATCAGCAGAATGAGGTGATTGGCATATAATGCACCAAGGTACATCATCATTCATATTTACAGTGTTCCTTTGCAGGGGGTCTGGGGTACCCTTATCTTTCATATTTTGGATCTGGTTGGGAACTGGTTTACCATCTTTCCATTGGGTGGTGTAAGGGTAATTCTGCATCCTAGGCTATCTATTGAAATTGCTGTTATTCATAGGGGTTCTCTCAGTAACATTTGTCTTATTGAAAATAGTGGGATTCATCTTCTTGAGCATTTCTAAAACATGGCCTATAGTAGGTTCTTCAGGCCTTTTTCCTATGGGAGTTTTGTCACCTTCCCTTTTATTATTATTCTTAGGGTTGAAAAGCTTAGGATCATCCCTCCTCCCTAATTTGTCAGAGGCCTTTCTATTATTTTCTATATTCACTGTAACTCTATAGGCATCTCTCAAAGTTTTAGGATCCTTATCTCTCAGTTGGTAGGCCATTTTGCTATCAAAGGCATTGAAATAGGTTGTAAGACAGACGTCTTCATTTAACCGCATAAACTGAAATAGTTTGTACATCCCTTTCTGAAATCTCACATTGAAATCAAATGTGGATTCATTTGGATTCTTCTTGATATTGTTGAACTCATTCAACATGAATCTTGCATTAGTATTGTCCCCATATTGTTCTTTGAACAATTTCTCCAAATCACTCCATGAAGTAATACTATCATCAGGCAACCTCCTAAACCAATCCCTTGCATCCTCTGTGAGTGAATGCACAAATAATTTCATCACCATGTCCTCATGTTCAACTTCATAATCATTGAGCATGTCAATGAAAATTCTCAAATGTTCTTCACCAGTAACAGCATTATTTCCAGAAAACTTAACCACTTTATCCCTTAAATCAAAAGATATGGGATGGGGGGCACCAGGAATATCGGCAAATGATATTTGTCTATATTTTTTGAGGTATATAGGCTTCTTCTAGAAACCAGGAGCGTTAGAGGTACTAGCTGCATTAACTTGAGTTAGGAGAGCAGCTTGGGATAGCTGTGGTGGGATAAATGGGACTTGAGTGCCAATATTGGAAGATGAGGTAGGAGCAGATTGGGGTGCTTTCTGAGTCGGGATTATGGGAGCATTAACTAGTGTAGGATTTGTAGGTGGGATAGACAAACTAGGCCATGAATTCAACATAGAATTAGACTTTATGAATTGGATTTTCCTTCTGGTTTCTGCGGCCTGAGCTTCATTTTAAACCTTCTCAAGTTCTTTTGCAAGGTCTTCCCTCTCCTTTCGAGCCTTCTCTAGTTCCAGATCTAATTTTGATATGGAGGGTTGTATAGGTTTGCTCGGTATGGCTTGAGGCTCATTTATTTGGATTCCTATAGCCTTGCCTTTCCCTTTATCTGGAACTGTTCCAGTGGGCTCTATTGGATTAACTTGAATGGGTTTATAAGCTTGAACTTGAGCAATAATTGGTTCTTGCCTTTGATTTAGGAGTTTTTCTTGTTGTTGAACTTTAGCTCTTAGATTATCAATATTTCCAAAGACGTCCTGATGGAGAGTGGGGGTATTCTCTTCTAATTTTTTATTTTGCTCTTTCAAAGCAGCCATCCTTCTTAGCAGAGTATCTCTTTCTATTATTGCATCCAAAGTGGCTCACTCCCTTTCCTTTTCAAGACGGATGCGTTTAGCTTCTTCCTCAGCAATCCATTTCTTCAAAAATCCTATTTCAGATTGCACTTCTTTAGAATCAGCAGAGGTTGCCTCGGAATCAGCAGGATCATCTAGATCTATAAGGTTTGGTTCCATATATGGGGCTACTCTGGGATTAAAAAGGGTATCAGATGAACTCCTAAATCCTAGCCTACAATTTATATCTGCTGCAGGCCCTGGTCTTGGTGAAGCAATTCCCATAGTAGATACGTCTTTATCTTGAAAAACTCTCTGATCTGGTAATGGGGTACTGAAAATACCTCCTAAAAGTCTTGTATTTTTGGATTCAGAACTAAGCAAAGATGATTCTCTTGCTATTATCGGTTGATAATGGGAATTTACGGAGGCATTACCTCTAGGCTTCCAAGTAGGATTTGGATCTATTCTTTTCTTATTTTGGTTCTTCCTACCACCTTGGGGTAAATCAATATACATTGATACATCGGGATTGGCTCTCATGTAAGCCCTTGTGTTTTTTCTCTTGTCAGCCATATTCTCCTTTCATTACAATAAGCACTAGCTTCAAAACCTTGACTGAGTCACCACCCTTTTTCGGGAAAATATAATAACACTTCTTACTGACAGAAAGAAAACAATACACAAATGGGAATAAAAATACGGCACAAAGAGATCAATCACTGATGTTGTAAGACTGCAACTCTTGCTTGTTAGATAAGACACTCGGATAAGCTGGATGTGTCAGTGTGTAGCAATTGTACTTGGGTTTATATCTTCTTTAAATTCTCAAGTTTTGACACTAAAGATTCCCTTATAGCTACGGGCAAAATAAAGATCACACGACACAAACTTACTTAGTAAGACTAAAGACAACTCCAGTACTTTTTATAGATGTGTTAGAGATTCCCCAGCAGAGTCGCCATTTTGTTGGTGTTTTATTTTGATGTTAACAGTGCTAAAACTACTAAGCGACAAAAGGCTTAGTACCTAGATATCAGTACATACACAACCTAAAGAATAGCCAATTCTCATTATCACTTGCATATGCAAAGTACTAGGGCCCAACTCCAACAAAACCTTAGACGGTTTTCTACTCTTTTGGCTCTATAAAACCAGGGCGGGTGCACCCGGGGATGGTTCAAAAATGGAAAAATTGTATGAGAATTATCCTTAGTTTCATTTTGATTCTCATCTCTAAATCCTCAAACATATATGTAAATAACTGATAAACACATCCCTTGAACAGATTTGGCCAAGAAATCTTCTATAGCTCTGCAGATGTTTCCAACAACAATGGCTAAATGAAGCTAAAACAGTCCATGCAGGCAAGTGCTGGCCAACTTTGAAAATCTTACAGGAAAGAAAAGTGAAAATTTATTTTATGATGTATTTTGAAAAAGCTAGTTATAATATACTTCTCTTTTGGCTGAAATACTTTCGATCAGTGCCTAATCCATTGGGAATTCAGAGTCAAGTAAATTCTTAGATCTAATTTGTTGCCTTGCAACGAATTTTCATCAGCAATTCTTACCAAAATTTATCATTCAAAAAATCCTTATTAACACCCAAGCAACCTCATCACATTCATCAAAGCCTTTACTTAATCCATTGAATTAACAGCAATAACAAATGGATGTACAGTCTTACTAAATTGCAATCAATTGCATAAGCTTTTACTCACACAACATCAAGGTAGCTCAGTATTAAAAAGGAGACAAAATTCAGAGAAGAACAGATATGGGGACAGTTCATAATTGGTATTCATTTCCTTTGAAAATGGTATATCCTTTACAAAAGACCCAGAAAAACCTTCAGAGAAAAGCACAGTTCTTTCTACATTCATCCATATCTCAGAAATTTTGACAGAAAAAGTATACTATAAATTTCTTTCCCAAAATGTTTGGACCAAAAACAGAACTAAGCATAATACTTAGTGAAAACCAAATTCGGACCCCTCTTTAGCCTTGGGATCTCACTTAAATAATGTGAGATGCAACAAGCTTCAGGCTACAGTAGGTGACAGGTGTCCTTCTTTTGAAAAAATAAAAACAAGAATAACATAAAGGTTGATTACAACATCACTTCTTGGCGGGTCCCTTTCTGTTATGCTTCTTGGTTGTTATGATCTGCTCTCGCAATCATTCCTCATCTTCAGAGTACATACCCATAAGGTCTGTAAGTGATGTATCATCTTCTGTTACATGCAAAATCACTTTAACCTGGGGATTTTCTATGTCATCATTTCTGACTACAAAAGTAACTATTACTCTTACATCTTCCTCGTCATCTTCTCCTGACATCTGTTCACTAAACTGATCTTTCCATCTGTTGAAAGTATCATCATCTGGCCAATCAAAACTTAGGGTTTCTCTTTGTATCTTTATTAAAGAATTGGCATTTTCTTCTAAATCATCGAATTCTTTTCTTATATCAGCATAATACAATTGTATTTTTACCAGCTCTTCATTTTTCTTTGCCCAAAACCAATAGCCAGTCTCACTGATGATGTTTGTTATTCTGTTATCGAATAATTCATCCATTTCCTTTTTCCATTTGTCCTTTTCCTTTACTGTATCAACAGATTCTAAGGCACAAGGAAATAAGGTGAATTTTTTAGCAAGATATCTTGAAAAACAGAGTATCAATTTCCTCTGTAAAGAATCTCTTTTATTTTCAATATTATCTAATTGATTCAATAAATCAAAAATCCTCTCAACCTGATGATAAGGCATTTGAACTGTAGATATACAAATAATTGTAACATCATTATTTCTCTGTCTCCACTTCTGTGCAAGAGAATCTAGTCCATTCTTTTCTTTATTTAACTCATCTATGAGGGTTACAATCCTTGTCAACTAATCATAAAAATTTGACCATTGTATTTTATCCCTCAAATATGTCACACCCTGCCTCCATTTCTCTTCCTACTGATTTCTAAATTCTATCTGCCACTCATGTAATTTGGTTTTTTCTGCTTCAAATTCCTCTGCAGTATAGAATTGGGGTCTTTTAGGGGTGTCAGGTATCTCAATAATAGGGGTTAATCCCACAGATGACTGTGGGGGATATGCAATTCTTAATGTACTGGATTCTCCCACTTTTCTCTTTCCAAGTACCTTTTCTAATTGAGATACCCTGTTTTCTAACTCAATTCTCCTTTTTACCTCTTGATTATAGGCTTCCACCACTACTTTATATTTATTATGCATATCAATCATTTCCCTCTCTTCTCTTTCCGCAGTAGCCAGGGCAAATTTAGAATAATCCACATTCATGTGGGCTGCCTGTACATTTGAAGTGTCAGCAACTCTTCTTACAATGATACTCTCTGTCAATCCTGAAACATCAGGCTGTGATGAAGTAACTCTGGATCCTCTTCTTAGGGACCACATAACAAGGGCAGCTTGATCATTGCTGAATGTTGTACCCAAGAATTCCTCTTTATTTGGATCCTAGAGTCCTAAATTATTTGAAACAGAATTAAAAATTAATGCGTCAGCAATGTCCCAATTGGGCAATAATAAAACATTAGCATTTTTTACCATCTGTCTTCCCTCATCAGGGGTTATATTTTGGAACTCTTGAACCATTTGTTCCTTTATTAGATTTTGAATGGAGGTCTCATCCATTTCTGGATGTTCTGCTCTCATATTATTGCACCTTTGCTCAAAAATGTGCATGTTTACTCTCCACGCAAACTGATGGAAAGCCCTAGATCTTACAAAATTGTTATCAGACAAAAAATGCTAACTGGCTTGTTCCAAAATAGGGTCCAATTCCCTTCCTCTAAAATCTATTGTAGTTAATTCAAAACTTGGTACAGGGGGTTCCCGAGGGTTCCCTTCATCAATCTCTGCTTGTGTAACAAAAATTTCTCCTTGTGACCCCATTTGTTCGAATTGCTCATTGGTGAGCTGTTCTTCCTCAATTCTTATTGGGGTTTGAGAAGGTGAGCCACTTTCATCAGGGGATACTTCCTCCCTTATTATTCTCCTTCTTTTGGGGGAAGGTTCAGGGGGTCTTTCTTCTAGGACAGTGCTGGTGGATTCACTTATCTATTTTTCTTTATGCACAACGGGCACCTGCTGTCGGACAATAGTATATCCTATTTTCTTTCATACCACCAATGGACCTATTCCAATGTTGGGAGTGAAACCCAATTTTCTCATAATTTCTCTGGCTTTATCTAGAAAAGAATTAATAAAATGTTGTTTCTTCTCATTCATTACTTCCATTATCTCAGAGAAATTACTCATGAGCTTATGTATTTTATCTGCATTGTTTGCAGCATTACTAAGAGGACTGAAATCTTTATCAAAACAATTAATGAATTCCAAAACTTTTGAATAGACTCTCCATTTTTCTTTCTTTATTTCTTGCTCATGGAGAGAGTATTCATTTCTTATTATATCTTTAGGAATATAGAATTCATGCTGAAATGGACGAAGCTTGATTCTCAATCTAAGGGCAGAGTTGAAGAAACCTTCTGTATCACAAAAACGAGAGTGAGACACTGCCATTTTATATTGATCCAAAATTTTATGGAGGAAGACCCACCCTTCTTTAGTTATCACAAACTGGTGGGCTATAGTACAAGTAGGAAAAATTGATCCTGTCCCCCTTTTGTGCAAAAAGGCCTCCTCCACTCCTCCCAACTGCCACAAAAATTCAGCTATCCCTACCTTCAAGGGTACCTGATAGGGTAACACATGGGGTGTTCCTTTGAAACCATAGACCCTGATGACCATTGAGACTGAATTTGGGATAATATCTCCGCAATTATGTGAAACTTTTAGATTATGGATTTTGTCCATAGGCCTGACAAGGTGCATTAATGCCTTAGGGATTCTGGGATTGTCACTCAATATGAGGCACCTTAGTTTGGAGGCAAAGTGCCTATCAAATCTAACGAAGCTAGCATTTTCTGCTTCCCAGGTCATGTCTGCACTCCATAATTGGACTGGCAGTGCTTCCCCTTCTTGTTCTCTATTTAAAACCATTTCTTTACCAAAATAAGTGGCCCCTTTAAAAAGAAACATATGCATCAGTAAGGAATACTGACCCCAAACCTTTTCCACCTTGCCCTGTGCAATCCCCACCAATCCATGATGAATCTCATTTGCCAAGTAAGATGCAAAATCAAAAATTATTTCCACACCAAAAGAAGAGATTTGGGTGATGATATACATGAAGCTCACCGGAATAAAGTCTTCTTTGCCCTCTCCGAAGACTCTGCACAGGGTCCTATATATCTCCACTGCCCTAGCATTAAAACATGATTTCTTGAAGGGCTCTTTAGAAGATGATGTTATGGTTGGGAGGCCTCCAATTCGGCCTATGTGGGCTTTCAATGCACCCTGTCTAACTACATCCCTCTTGGATATATATTCTTTTTCTAAATCTATCAGATTAATGGGCACATGATACATGGTGAGGGGTCCCAGACTGAAAACCTTCCTAATCTCCTCGGGACTGATGGTAACTAAAGCCTCACCATCTATTCTCCTCACTACCTTAGTGGCTTGGTCATAGTTTTTTGCTATGGCTTCAAGCAGGTCAAAATCCATAAACACGCTGGGGACAGCAAGCTTCCCAAGATCAAAATTCCAAATATTGTCATGAGGGACATATAACTTTCTCTCCGCAAACCATTTTTTGAATAAACTCAAACCAGTTTGAGCAGTTTGAGCATCCCGGACCCAATTACCCTTATCATACAATCCATCAGCTACCCTAAGCCTAGGGTTGAGTGAGGTTAACCTCTTAACTTGCACCGTTTCTACAGTAGATTCAGGAAGTAACTCAAGCAAATCATCATGCACATTTCTATCCAGGTAGTTTATTGCTCATGTAAATCCCTTCTTAGGAGGCATCTTGGGCTATCCTTTTTAAAACTTAAAAGATGATGGCAGTTTTACTTACTTGAATTCTGTCTCAATTCTCCTTTGTATTCCTGCAAAATTTCAGCGAACAGATAACTTGACAATTTTTTATCAACCTTGGCACACTTTTCTTTCAGTAATAGCTTCTACACAAGAATGGCTTCAAATCTTTTCTCACATGAAATGAAACTGATGCAATCTCTCTGTATTATACTCTATTTTTCCTCACAGACGAAGCTTTCTTGTCTAATTAATATAGAGAGTGGCACTACATTTTTTATTTAAAACTGCGCTGTTGATCTTCAAAGATCCTACGATCATGCGGTACAAAGAGAACAACTAGGAGTTATATTTGCCATGTCAGTTATTTTACCCAATGAGAGCTTGCCACGTACATAATTCTTTCTTTTGATGGCACTTACATTTAGACCCACTGACAATGGAGAAGACGTGTCAGCATGTCGCTACTTCGTTATGCATAAAGAACAAGCACCTTGCCATGACGAGGCGGCAACAACCATTGATCGGATCAAGAAATGATCAAAAGATACGCTACAGGACTTCTTAAGAAAGAAGGCGACGGGCCCAACTCGCTATGTCACTGTAATTATCTTCCTTGCAACTCTTCATAGCGAGGTAGCGAGCTCCGTTGATCTACTTCAAACTGACGTTCAAGATTTCTTGTACATTTAGTCAGATAGGTATTAATGAGAATCGGATCTCTGCATAGCTGGCACATGTCAAAATTTATCATAGTCATATGTCATTACACGTCATCAAAGATCTTGCTGATCTTTTTCCATTTTACGAGGCCTTGCTAACTCGCTAACGGTGAAGCACCTCAATTTTCCGATAGCGAGGTAGCGAGCTTCGGCACTTAAAAGGATTCTGTGCCGGAAAAAAGGCAAGGGGTACCCAGTATTTACTTCTGTTAATTAAAACTGATTCTGACAACGGTATTTATGACTGGTCATGCCACCTGGTGTAATTATGATACAAGCAAGATGCAATGTCATCATTTTTAGATTTTCACGTGGCCTCGCTACTTCGCTAACGGTGAAGTGCCTGAATTTTCCGATAGCGAGGTGGCAGAACTTTCGAAAAAATCAACATTTCGGCTCTGATTTCAGATATTCTAGTGGGTCCCTCTCCTCCTTTTTTATGGCGAATTGCAAAGTGTACCTGCATAATAAAGCATTTAATAAGCAAATCTCCGATCGCCGCACCTTCACTTCATGGTCCCACCACTTAAAAACTCAACACTTGCTATCTCGCTATACTTAATGAGCATGCAATTCTCAAAAGTGAGGTAACGCCAGTGGTAGATCTAATCGGATCTGACGGTTGGGACAAATAGGAAGAAAGGTAACCCGGGAGAAAGGAAAAGGAATACGAAAGCATATTCGCTTCTTTTGAAATTTTAAAATTTCGCGCCCGACCATTTATGAATAGGGATGAATATAGGGCTTATATGGAAAATATTTCTTATAGATGGTTTATCCAAAACCTTATACTTCACTTAGACATAGAACATCTGACTTTTCTATGGTTTAACTGAAAAAAATTTTACTGCAGAAAAAGTCAGACCAACACCTTGTTTCATAGTCTATCTAACTACTTGTGACTCACTCTCAATCCTACTAGTCTCTGATACAGCTTTCTTCATTATTGTTTCAATCTTCTTGTGAGATTATTTCTCCAAGGATTCCTAATGAGTTGATTCGGTAATCTCATCATAAGTTCCAAATATGTATTTAGCTTGATCCTTCTCTGATTTCAACAATAAATCAATGTATCCAACTATTGTTTTATCACTCAATTCATAACCTAAGGGATCAATAAATGTTCCCTGAGATTTTACTAATTAATTATAATTAAAATCTATATCAACCACAACACAAATATCTTCTTTAAATCTATCTACAATTGTAGGTGCAATTATGAATCTTTGTCTCATCTAATTCTGAAATAGTTTTATTATCAGATTCCCATTATCTAATATTTTATCTACTGGATGTTTTCTACATACTTTTGTTATCTTCTCCATTATACACCTATCATTGATCATAATCTCTATGACTGATAAATATGGAAATCTTTTAGGTACATGAAAGAAAGAATGATTGATTAGTGACTAAAATCTAAACACACCATTCTTAGTCCTTTTGATTTTCTCTAGGTTCTCAAGAAGTTGTATTCTTAGAATTTCACCAAGCTTAACTTGTTCCTTCTCAACATATATCTTGTAGGCTACATAGATGAATCTGGCTAACAATTCATCAATCTTAGAACTCACACATAAGGAGTAGGCAATGATTCTACTTAGGAATCCTACATCATCTTATTTAATGGTGTTGATGACCATGGCCTTTCCATTATAAATTGCTTTTGTATAACTCTCAACTTTCTTTTTAATCAATTTCTCACCTATAGGTACACTACCTTGTTTACTAAGACCAGTTACCTCATGAATGAGGTCAGCCAAAATATCAACTACACTATCTTCCTTCCATAGTTTACCATAATGTATTCTACTTAGTATGATATGTGTCCACTCATCTATGTCAAATTCTTTATAGAAATGATATTTGAATAGGTCTAGTTACTTTAAATGTTCAAATCTAGGCTTCATAGTCATATCATGATTAAATACTAATTCCATATCTTTATTCATATACTCACTTCTAATAGACTCAAACTTCTTGTTAAGATAATTTCCTACATCTTCCATATAAATTACATTGTTCAAAGTAATGGATGATGCTAAAATAGGGTTTCCTTCAATGGGTTTCATGAAAACAACCTTCAGTTTAGGTTTGTTCTTATTCTCAACATTGTGAACTACAAACATTTTTATGCTTCTAAAAAATATGAACTTTTATTGAATAAATTATGTAAATAAATGATAAAATACCTCTTTTTGAAAATAGGGTTTGCTTCAAAATCACCTTGTCAAGTCACTTCTAAGTGCTCTATGCTTTAGATGTAATCACAATGAAATGGTAATCAAGTATGTATTCCATTTTATTCCTTCAACTTGAACTTGCATTAATTGTGTACTTTACAAACATGAAATAGATGTCAATTGCATTTGAATCAAATATATGCTCAAGATCTTCTATCTAATCTTTAGATGCTACTTGAGGTTTTCCATAGCTTCCTTCCATCATGACAAAACTCCATAAAAATTTTCTCCAAAAATTCCTCAGTAAAAACATAGTTTTCATCTTCTACTACAAAATTTACTTTCTCTATAATAACAATAACTCTTAAATTCCTTTAGAACTAGTTTAGATAGGCTCCAAATTACAAAAAATATTAGATACAATCTAAAATTATCTTGATACACCTTTTCCCAACTTCACTATCCATACTTCGATCTTTGAGTGAAGTTACAAATTATGGTGTTGTGAACAAGCTTAATTCAACTTAGTTGAACCAAACTCAGTAACTAATTTTGATCTTCTTGTCTCATTATCTTCTATCTTTTCCTTTGAGATGTCTAATCCTTTAACAAATGCCTCATTGAGTTCTTCTCAATGTTCACTGACTATATTTCTTTGTTCCTCATTGTCTTTCTTAGTTTTGAAGTTCCTCTCATGGTTCCTTCTATCATTTATGATGTTTCTTCCATCATTCTTTATGTTTCCAAATTTTCTTCCATTGTTCTTTCTATCTTTAAAGTTTCTATCCATTCTACAATACTTTTTTGTACGTCCAAAGTTGTTGCATAACTGCCATACTAGAGTTCTACTTCTAGGATTTTGCTAATAATTAGGTGCATGAAAATTCCAAGCTATGTGTCCAAAGTTGTTAAAATTATAACACATGATCTATCTTCTTTCTTTAAATGTTCTTCCCCCTCTTGATGTCCTTTCATTAGATCTTCTTATATCTACAAGGTTAGTATTTCTAGACATTCGAGTATTCCTTCTATCATTATCATACTTAGGTTTCCTACAATCAATTTCTTTATGACCCATACCATAACAATTATGACAATAAAAATCCTTAACATGATTAAATGACTTATTTGTACAATCTCTTTTCATATGACCTATTTCACTACATGAAAAAAACTTACCTCTAAATTCATACCTACTTTTCCTAGGAGATTCCACTTTCTTTGGTTCATCCAATATCTCAACTTCCTTGTCTTGATCAACTTCTTTAGGTTTATTAGAATATTTACTAGATTCCATATTATCATTAGATTTATCTTTTTCTTTTGGATATGATCTAATTTCATATTTCTTTGTAGAAATGTTAACTAGATAACCAAGGCTAGTCTTATCATAAGTAGGCTTATGTATTGACATTGAATCATCAAGATTTTCTCTACTATAATAAAGCTTCTCAAACTGTTTCTTGTGCTAAGTTAATTCACCTTTCACAATAGTATTGTACTTTTGAAGTTCTTCATGATCTTCTTTCAATGTTTCAAACTTAGATGTCTTCTCTACTAGAATTGCTCTAAGATTTGTATACTCAATTTTTAAATTAGATTCAACTTTGCTAGGATCACTCCTCAAAGTTAAATTTAGATTCGTAATCTAAAATTCATACTTCAAGGTCTTTTACTCTATCTTCAGCTTTGAATAGTCATCAGCACTAGTTTTACATTTAGCACATTTAGGCTTGGATTTGAGATGTTCAATCTTATCTTTAAGTTGTCCAATGTATACTTTGGAATCTTCGTATCTATGCTTCATCTTATCTCTTTCTTTAGTAAGGAGATCAATTTGTTCACATGCATCCTCAACGTTCTTCATCAATTGTTCCATATCCATAGGGATCTTACTTAAAATGTTAAGCCTCTTCTAAATAATTGTGCTATGATACCAATTGTTGGAAATAGGAATATTGCAGGGGGGGTGTGGTGAATCAATAATCTACAAACTTTAATTGCTAATTGGATATTATTTGTTACTTTGAACCATGCATAAGAAAGTAAACAAGTAATTTTGAACAATAATAATAACCATGCATAAAGAGAACTCATAACACCATATTCTTTTAATTAGCGAAATCTTGTCCAAGGGAAAACCCAAATGGGGATGATACCCACTAGATAATATATTGGTATATAAGTTCCTTGTTAGAGGATGGACCCTATTATGAGTCAATGAGAAAATTTAGTATAGAGAGTCCTTGTTAGGAGACTTTGAATCCTTATTAGAAGATTCCAACTACCTCAACATGCACTTCCAATTACAAGAAGAGCTCACTGCCCAAACAAGTAATCAGACTTCTAGAATATAGACTCTTTCTTAGTTTGGTCTTGGATCACAAAATAACTTCACAAACTTTTCATATATCACTTTAACAAAAGTTCACATATAATTGCTCAACACAACTTCTCCAAGATTGCACACTTGGATTCGTAAGATGTCTTTTGCATAAATACCATGCCTATACACAAATTTCTGCTAGGTTTACTAAGATCATAATACACATTTCCAAATTAGAGTAAACATTTAGGATGTTGGCCCTAATTGGTCAAGTAATTATTTTATAAACAAAATAATTCCTTTCCTTTAATTTTGGTGTCCTATTTCATTGGTAAAACACAAATATCTCTTTTCCATATAATACATAATAACTTTTGATGTTATACACATTATTATCAACATGTATACAATCTTCATCTAACTTCACTAGTTCTAATATGATGTAAGCAACAAGTTACATACAAAACAATACACTGAACATTATACCAAATTCATACTTAGACAATTTTCTGAGTACCAAAAGCTAAGTATCTTTATTTATGAGGTTTCTTGTAAGAATGTACATCATGTGTTGCTATAGATAACAAAAATTACATATCTTCATTAGCCACTTGTCAACATAAATTTTTGGGCCCAGTAGACGTATAAAATCTAGAGATCACTCTTGCAGAAGCATTAGAGAAAAGAGGAACATGGGCGATATAGTTAGATCCATTTTTGAAAGCATGTGAGAAATTGTTGGTTTAAAGAATAATTTTGACAGCTGAGTGTCAATACACTTAACCATTTTTCACTATACATGTTGAGAAAAGAGTAGGTGCCAAGTGATATCAAGTGCCGAGTGATATGAAGTGTCGAGTGATATCAAATGCCGAGTGATACCAAGTTCTGAGTAACATAAGGTGCCAAGTGATACAGGTTTGTTTAGGTGTTGAGCTATCAAAGAAACAACATGTGCTGAGTATCAGTAATGCTTGAGGAGCCGAGTAACTCTGGATATCAACATAAGAGTTTTTAATTGCACAAACTATGATGTAAACCATTTTTGTAGCTGACATAAGGTAAATCTCGAAAGAACTAGAGATAAGAACGAATCTTTTACATTTCCTATGCAATCTGCATGCAGCCAATTGGAAAATTGGAAAGGCATGCAACCAATCAGCGAAAAGGGAAGTGTTGAGTGGGAAATTGAGATTCAATGTGGATCGTAGATCCATATCTAAACCTAAGTCTTCGAAGTCCTTTTAAGGAAGATAAAAGATTCACTGTAATGATGATGAGAGAAGGAGAATAGTGTTAAGGAAAAAAACATAATGGAATTCAGTGAAAGAAGACATAAAGAGTAAGAGCAGCAATTCAATATTCAGTTGATCAAAACAAAGCAAAGGAGATGAAAAAAAATCAGATCTCAGAGGATCGAAATCAAAGAGAGAGCCAGAACAAGTGCCTACATTCAGCAATCAAAGATTGCAAACTATCAGGTTTATAATACCTAATACTCTCTTACCATTGTATTAGAAAGGAAATCCTATGTAGATAGGTTTGCTTAACAGCTATTTGTAGATCCTTATCAAAAGGTGATTAAATCCTTTAATAGGGTGACACTTCATGTTAAGTGTTTGTAAATCCTTTAACCAAGTCACTATTGACATAATGTAAAGCCTTTAACAGGGCAGACCTTTAATAGGGTAGACCATCAGAAGTGGTTGAACAATATTACTGCAGTTAATTTTTGTGGGTATCATCCCCACCCCAGTTTTACCTTAATATTTCTAGAGGGTTTCTGGGTTACCAAATTCCAGTGTTATGTGTTGTTGATGGATGTCTTAGTTTCATGTTTTCATGATGTATTTACATGCATGCAATTTACTTTTAGATAAAAGTTTTATTGGATAAAGTGTAATACTTCTGATTCACCCCCCCCCCCCCCCCCTCATCAGTATTCTTTCCATATTTGAATATTCCAACAATTAGTATCAGAGCGGATTAGGTTCTCACAAGAAAAATCCTAATAGCTTGGAGGAAAAGATCTAAAGATGGAAGTTTTTCAAACTTGGAAAGATCATTGGAAATCAGGTGATAGATGTGAAACTTGCTCTGCATAGCTTGGAGGAATCTAGAGGTAAGTTGAGAAACTCATTGAAAAGAAGGAAGGATTTAGCCATAGCCAAAAATGAGATAAACTACAAGAAGATTGATACCACAAATATATTTTCCAATGGAGATACTAAAGAGTTTGATGCAACAATTGCAAAACTAATGGAGAAAAACAAAGTTCAAATAGATGAGATAAGATCTCTCAAGATGGAACATGAATCACAGGCCATAATGTTATGTGAAATCATTGAACAAAAGAAAAGAGCAGTTGAAGATAAAGTAATGATGGAAAATGACAAAAGGAATCTTGCAAACAGACTTGAAGAAAAATGTACTGAATTAACAAGGATCTCAAACATGTAGATGGATACACTTGCCCAAATGATGAACCTTCATCATGAACTTAATGTGAAAGACATTGATATCTCTACACTAAAGATGCAGAATGAACAATTGCAGAATGACTTAAGAAGAGAAAAGGAAATTTCAGAAAGCTTCAACAAACCCAATGAAGCCATCAAGTATTTTGAGCAATTACTGAAATTTGCAAGATCAACCCATGATGCATCATGACTTGGATACAATAGCACTGAAGTTGGAGAATCATCAAAGAGTGCTAAACAAAGAAGCAACAAAGGTAAAAATGTCAAACTTACATGTCATTTCTATGGAAATGAAGGATATACATCTAATGTATGTAGAAGCAAGAATTCCCATCAGCATGATAACCCTAAGAATGTAAACTATTGTCATAAGTGCAAGAAGCAAGGTGATCAAGCATATGAATGTAGAAACAAGACTATTAAGACATCAATATTTGACAGTCATTGTCATCAAATCCTATGTGGACATCAAATCAACCAGCAAAGACATCAAATCATGAATTTTGGGATTACAACACCAGGTACAGTTGTCACTATTGTCAAGAATATGGACATATACCCCAAAATTGCATAAGAACACATTTTAGGGGAAACTATAAAAGATGGTTGAGTCAAACCACATGTTTTAGTTGCTTAAAAACTGGTCATATTAGCAAAAATTTCCCAACAAGGTCAAAGGCACCAAGTTCTAAGTTCAACAATGGAAAGGCAAAGATAGATGTTGAACACATCAGAAGTGAGATGAATAAGACATGGAAGAAGAAAGATGAGTGTAGCACATCAAGTGTAGAGATCACTTCACCTAATAGGTCAAGTGATCACACTTCATCAAATTAAGCAAGAATGAGTGTGTGGGATTGATAAACTAAGTTACATCATACATCAGTCCCAAAACATAGAAGAACTACAAAGAAGAAATTAGCATAAGAAAAGATGCTAAGTCAAAATTAAGAGTCTTGCAAAATCTACCAAAATTGTCTTCAGGTGTCGAGTTGCTAATAGCAATCAAGTTGATAGATGATGCCAAGCTATGAAATATCAATGGGAGCCGAGCGAAGTGAAACACAATGAGTGTCGAGTCATGTCAAAATCGTTTAGGTGCCAAGTACATAGTTTGATCTTCTATCATTTCTTACCATTCAAACATGAAGCAAAGACAAGAAGAGTGGAGAAGATCAAGACCAGCTTAGAAGCCATTTGTGAAGATTTCGACAGTGATTCAGCACAAGTCTCATCGATTTGAGGTATTTTACTTAAGTGCCGAGCTACATAGTGTTTATAAACTTGTTTAAACTGTAAACCCTAGTTTGGCAAACAATGGCATCTGGGTCTGGAACCACTAAGAGCAAAGAGAGTCATGAGATACAGTTGGTTAGTAATGAAATTAAGCAACCAGAATTCAAGCCCATTCTAGAAGTTGCATATAAGAATGATCCCACAGGTGCATTATCAGTTATTCTTGATAAAGTTGTTATGGTCCAAGATGTTCGTAGATGCTATAACTACAAAATTGGAGCCATAGGAGATTTAGAAATTTACAATGCATATGACAAGCTATGTGAGAACAAGATATTGAAAGATGAGTTCTCAATAGGCAAGAGAAAAGGATTGACCAAAACCCTAGAATTTTCTATTGTTTTCAAAGTTGAATGGGTACGCATAGTTTTGAGCAGAATACATGATGGAGCCTTTTGGTTAGAAACAGGGCCAGTGAAATTCACCAAGAGAACTATTCATAGGGTTACTAGTATTCCAACCCTAGATCGGCCAAAGACCTTGAGTAGTGACAAAAGGGAAGTAATAGAGAGAAACATGGGTGCTAAATGGAATAATAGGGGAATGACTATTGATACAATCACAAAACCCTTATTGGATTTTGCTGTGAGAATCATCTCACAAAAATTCTATCAGTCAAGCAGGTTAAACAGTGTGCCTTGTATAGCAGTTGATGTTGCATACAAATTGATTAAAAAGGATCATACCAATGATCTAGTAGAGCTCATATTTCAACATATTAATGAGAATCTAGGAGCTATAAGGAAGAGCAAGGGAGCTCAGTGCAAATTTGGATAAGTTTTGGTGTGCATGTTTTTCTATTTGATGAAAAAATTCCCTTCTGTGGGTAAGGTGAGATGGAGTCCAGACAAAACAATTGTTGAACAAATCAATGGATATATTGAATAGATGGGTGATAATTTTGATGCCCAAATGACTAGTTACTTTGAGGAGTTCAAACAATCCATGAAACAAAGAATGAGGATTCTAGTCTCATTGATTGAGAAATATGAAAAAGACATTTGTTTTCTTGTAGATATTGATTATACCTATATACAAGCAGTCATACCTAGAGTAAGATGGCTTAGGCCACTAGGCTATGAACTCAACATTGATCAAGCCTCTGCAGCAATAAAAGCCCTCCTTGTAGAAGAAGTTGATAAGAATGCAAAAGCCTTTGGAACCTATGATGTTGTAAAATCAAGGGTGATAGCAGATTTGAAAACTGTCTCAGCAGTAAAGAAGAAAGAAAAATTGGTAAGGCAAATCAAACAAAAATTTGGTGTTGAAGAAGAAGGAACAACAAAAGAGAAAGAAGAAGACATTGAAGATGAGGGAGATGAACCACAAGGTCTGACTCAAGGGTTAGGAGAAGATAAAGAGGAAAGTGCTGAGGAAGAAGAAGCCGAGGAAGCACAAGTTGAAACCAAGGTCACAAAAAGAAAGGCCACAACTCCTCCTGCTCCTCAACCCAAGGGAAAGAAAGTAGCTTCTCCAACACCAAAGAGACCTACTACAAGAGTTGCAGCACAAAAAGCCCAAGAGGAGGCAAGAGAGAAGAAGAAAACTTCAAAGAATACTGCCACTGAGCCAAAGAAGAAAAGAAAATTTGTTGCCCAACCTCAAACATATGAGGAGAAGACTGAGTCAGAGGATAACAACCAATTTCAAGTGGTAAGGCACAAACCTTAGACTACTGTTGATAAATTATGTTCAAAGATCAAGAATGATGATTTGAAAGGTTTAAAGAACCTAACTTTTTCTAAGCTCACCAAAGAAGAAAAAAATAAATTAGAGGAATCAGTGTATGCTATGATGGCTAGTATAAGCACACACCTCTAGAATTAGATGAATCAATGCCTAAAGAATTGTACAAAATTGTAGAGGATAAATGGCATTTTTGTTTACAAATGGAAAGGGAGATAAGGGAATCAACATTAGCTAGATTGTTGCCTGATTTGACTAAGGATCAAGTAAAAAATGCAATCAAGAGGCATAACAATAGATTCACTCCCAAACATAGAGCTTTCAGCATTTTATAGAACAAAGTTGAGGAGGTAGTTACAAAATCCACAAGATTGTGGAAGATAGTTTACAAGAAAATAGAAGCTGTGTATAATGAAGAATATAAGGTAGAGGCAAGTGCCAAGATAAAGAAGATGAAGGCATCAAGAATCAAAGAAAAAGAAAAGGAACAAGTGGAGAAGAAGCTTGAAGAAGAAAAGGAAGATGAAAAGGCACATACAGAGGAGAAAGAGGAAGAGAAAGATACAGCTGTGCAACAAGATCAAAGTGTGAAAGACACACAAGTATCCCCTCCTAGTCCTCCTCATGCCACCATCACACCTGTAGAGATTATCAAAATCAAGGATGTTACAAACACTTCAAGTCAAAACATCAATCCATTAACTATAGAGTATTTAGAAATCCTTGACCAATCAACACTAGTAGAAAAATTATGTTCAAATCTTGTATTGGTCAGTGTTGATGAATTTTAGAATCCAGTAGTCAAAACAAAGGTAGTCAAGGTGAAAACACAAGAACCACCTTCGATCATACAACCTACTGGTATTCTATTCCTTCCTCCACCACCTCCACCAACTGTAGTCATTGACACACTTCAGATGTCGAGTACAGCAGTAGGGAAAATTAATGAAACATCTGAACAACCAGCAAGTTCAACCCCACCTAGTGATCATCAAAAGGATATACAAGCTAAAGAAAAAGATGAGACAAGAAAGAAGGAGGAGTCTGCAATACAAACATTGGTTGCATTACCCAAATCTGGTACTCCAGCACAAATTCTTCAGCATCCGAGCACTGATAGGTTACAATTACAAATCAGGACACCAGGCTCGAGCTCATCAAAGGTAGTTAGGAAACTTCACTATGGAATTCCTGAGCTTGATGAAGAAATAAAGATTCCATATTATGAATCCAACACTCTCACTGAAGAGAAGATCAATGAAATTTAGAGTGCATTGGATAGAAGGAGACAAGAAGCACTAAGAAGAGAACACAAGCACAAGCTTACTTTGAATGAAATCAAAGACATATTCACAAAAGTTGTCTACTTACAGTCTCTAGACGAGTCAAGGCCAATTGTAGAGCAACTATCTGATATAGTTGACCAGGTGACTAGTGAAGACTAGGAAACAAACGCCAAACTACTGGAATGGTCAGAAAGAAAATTCCAAGCAAGGTAAACAAGAAAATATTCGGTGATATAGCACTATCACAAGTAGAGCTGGCTAAGAAAATTGAAACAGTCAAAACTGTACTTGGAAACATATTTTCCCTATACAACAAGTTGTGTGACTTTCCACATTCGCACAGGACACTAGCCAGAAGATACTGAGCTTGGAGAAAAATCTGAAGATTTCTAGCATGCAACTCGCTACAAATCTAGCTCAGAGTGAGAAGCATTTTGCCCAATCGCTTTACACACAAAGAGAGTTAGTTGTCTTAGCAGTAGAGGAGGCAACCACAAAAGCTAAATTGGTGCAAATTCAATCATCTATCAGTCCTCATTTGTAAATACTTCACAAGGAGCAGATGAATGCAGAGATGGTCCTCAAGAAAGACCCCAATCTTTCTACATCTGATGGACTTGTACACCTAGCAGCAGAGATTGCCATCTAGCATAAGTCATTGGATGTTGCACTAGCAAATTGGGATGTAGCTCTAAAGGTACTCCTTGAAGTAAATAGTACATTTTTGGCCAAGTATGGCATTTCCTTATAAGACCCTTGACATAAGTGTCAAAAAGGGGGAGAATAAGTATGGAGTGAGTTTTAAGTAGAGATTAAGTATGGGGAGTTAAGCACAGAATGAAATGGTAAGTATGATAAAAGGGGGAGATAGAGAATTTTTGATGATAGAGAATTTTTGACAAATTTTGATACAAAATATTAGTCAGAATGTAGGAATAGGACAAAAGTCACTGAGTGTACAAGGCATAATCAACTCATAGGGAGTCATAAGGTATATTGTTATTTGTTCCTAAAATAAAATAATGCCAAGATCACAGGATCTTAGTTAAGTGTTTTTTCCACTCATGTCAAAGGGGGAGATTGTTGGTTTAAAGAATAATTTTGATAGCTGAGTGTCAATACACTTAACCATTTTTTACTATACATGCCGAGCAAAGAGTAGGTGCCGAGTGATATCAAGTGCCAAGTGATATCAAGTGTCGAGTGATATCAAGTGCCAAGTGATATCAAGTGCTGAGTGATATCAAATGTCGAGTGATAGCAAGTGTCGAGTAACATAAGGTGCCCAATGATATAGTTTTGTTTAGGTGCCGAGCTATCTAGGAAACAACATGTGCTGAGCATCAGTAATGCTTCAGGAGCCGAGTAACTCGGGATATCAGCATAAGAGTTTTTAATTGCACAAACTATGATGTAAACCATTTATGTAGCTGACATAAGGTAAATCTCGAAAGAACTATAGATAAGAATGAATCTTTTACATTTCTTATGCAATCTGCATGCAGCCAATTGGAAAATTGGAAAGTCATGCAACCAATCAGCAAAAAGGGAAGTATTGAGCAAGAAATTAAGATTCAATGTGGATCGTAGATCCATATCTAACCCTAAGTCTTTGAAGTCCTTTTAAGGAAGAAAAAAGATTCACTGTAATGATGATGAGAGAAGGAGAATAATGATTAGGAAAAAAACATAATGGAATTTAGTGAAAGAAGACATAGAGAGTAAGAGCAACAATTCAATATTTAGTTGATCAGAACAAAGCAAAGGAGATGAACAGAAATCAGATCTCATAGGATCAAAATCACAGAGAGAGCCAGAAAAAGTGCCTGCATTCAGCAATCAAAGATTGCAAACTATCAGGTTTATAATACCTAATACTCTCTTACCATTGTATTAGAAAGGAAATCCTATGTAGATAGGTTGGCTTAACAACTATTTGTAGATCCTTATCAAAAGGTGATTAAATCCTTTAATAGGGTGACACTTCATGTTAGGTGTTTGTAAATCCTTTAACTAGGTCACTATTGACACAGTGTAAAGCCTTTAATAGGGTAGGCCTTTAACAGGGCAGACCATCAGAAGTGGTTGAACAATATTACTGCAATGAATTTTTGTGGGTATCATCCCTACCTCAATTTTACCTTCTTATTTCTAGAGGGTTTATGGGTTACCAAATTCCAGTGTTATGTGTTGTTGATGGATGTCTTAGTTTTATGTTTTCATGATGTATTTACATGCATGCAATTTACTTTTAGATAAAAAAATTTATTGGATAAAGTGTAATACTTTTGATTCAACACCCCCCCCTCTCATCAGTATTCTTTCCATACTTGAATATTCCAACAGAAATGGCATGAGAATTTTGAAGATAAAGGTGTGTAGATAAAACAAGGTAATTTGAACATGTTTCACCACATCTAGTTAGAAGTTGACTAGTTTTCATTTTTTAAAGAGGGGTAAACACTTTGACTTAGAGCTATGAACTAGTGAGGTCATAAATGGGGGACCTCATCCCCATTAGATTTGAATGTTGATGGAAAGGATGATAACTCAACTTAACCATTAATTAGGAGCTGACAAGTTGGTTTCCATTGTGAACCATGATTTTGGGCTAATGGATGAAGTACATACCAGAGAAAATGACCTACAGGCTTTGAAATCAATCAAAGGTCAAAGGTATTGAATGTTGATTGTAATGAAATAACTTGCACAACAGAAGAAGTAATATAAAATATTTTATAAATACTTGATAATAACTGAGAGTAATAGGCCACTTTGAGGGGGAAACCTCCAAATATCTCCAATGAGAATAAACTTCACAATATGATCATTAAATAAGACTTGCAACCTCCTATATATACCTAATTATACATATGTTGAATAGACACAACCCTACATAACACCTAGGCTGACCTACCTATCTAAATAATAATGATAACATGACATAATTAAGGATTAAGATAGCCACAAGATGCCTATTCATAACCCTATATACACTAATATTAATGGCATAGCATGCCCCCTTTCTTGAAAGAAGCATTGTCCCCAATTCTAACCAAGTGTGGATTCTTTTGAATGAACTCCACATCCTCCCATGTGGCCTCTTTAACTAGTAAGTTCTTCTATTGGATGAGATATTGGGTGAGGGCTCTATTCCTCAACTTCTTTGTATGTGTCTGAACAATGCACTATCATTCCAAAATTATTTTTCCTTCTTCATCAAGCTTTGGTAGTACTATTTGAGTAGGAATATTCTTCCCAATTCCCTTCTTCAAACAAGAAACATGAAAAACTAGATGTATCTTTGTTGTTGGTGGAAACTCTAGCTTGTAGGCAACACTAAAAATCTTTTGAATGATCTAGTATGGTCCATAATATCTTTGAGATAACTTATTATTCTTTTTTTGTTGCTTCATTGAGGTTTTTTTATAAGTTTTCAATCTCAAGAAGACCCAATCTCCAAATTCAAAATTTCTTTCACTATGATGTTGGTCTACTTGTTGCTTCATTCAATTTTGTGCCATAGCTAAATTATCCTTGATTCTTGAAAGTACCTCTTATTGATGAAGAAAGGGATGCTCTACTATCTGAACTCTTGGTGACACCTTTAATGATGATGTGATAGAAGCAGGATGATATCAAGAAAGTGCCAAAAATGGAGACATTTTTCATGAGCTATGAAAAGAAGTATTGTACCACCATTTTGGAAGAGGTAGCCAATCTACCCATTGAGATTGTTTCTCTGAAGTGAAACAACATAGATATCATTCCAAACATTTATTAACAACCTCAGTTTTCCCATCTAATTGAGGATGATATGAAGAACTATGAACCAATTGAGTACCTAAACATGAGAATAAATCTTTCCAAAAGTGACTAGTAAAGATAGGATCATGATCACTAACAATAACCTTAGGTGTACCATGTAGCTTTTGGATATTCTCTAAGAAAACTTTTTCCACTATACTTGTTTTAAAAGGATGTGATAATGCAATGAAATGTGCATATTTAGTGAGGTGATCAACTACTACTATGATGACATTATGACCTTTAGATCTGGGAAGCCCTGTGATGAAGTCCATGGATACCTCTTCCCAACATTGGTTAGGAATAGATAATGGCTACAAGAGACTTGGTGTCTTAACTATCTCCCCCTTATTTCTTTCACAAACCAAACATTAGGTCACAAATATTTCAACTTCACCTTTTAGCCCTTCCCAAAAAAATCTTGTTTGACCCAATGATACATCTTCAAAAATACTAAATGACCAACAATTGGGGACTCATGTAGTTCTATGAGAACCCTGTGTTTAAGAGTGGAATTCTTACAGAGATACAACTACTCTATACCAAAGAATATCCACCTTTTACTAGGGTCACTTTTTACTTGTTGGATGAGATTACTTGTTACAACATCATTTTTCCATTCTTCTTTGTCTTATTCAACCCAATTTGTTTGTAATATTGAAAGGGAAAATAATAAGGCTTCGTCTTTTTCATCCTTCCTAGAAAGTGCATCGGCCACAATATTTTCCTTTCCTTTCTTGTATACAATTTCAAAGTCATATCCCAACATTTTAGTGACTCATTTTTATTTCTCTTCTAGAGATAATCTTTGTTCCAAAAAAATATTTTAGGCTATCATGATCTATCTTAACCTTTAAGTGTCCACCCATTAAATAAGGCCTTCATTTTTTAACTGCATGAAGGATTGTTAGAATTTCCTTCTCATAAATAGGTTTGAGCTGATTTTTACCTTTTAATTGACAAATTTTAAAAGAAATTGGCCAACCTTGTTGAATGATAACTACTCCTATCCCATTTTTAGAAGAAACGCATTCCACAATGAATTCCTTTGTGAAGTCCAGAGTGGCAAGCACTAGAGTTGTACACATAGTCATCTTAAATTGCTCAAATGCTACATTGGCAGATTCATTCCAATGAAAAGAATCCTTTTTCAATAGAGTGGTAAGGGGTGTTGGGATACAACCATAATTATTTAAAAATCTTCTATAATACCCTTTCAACCCTAAGAAACCCCTCAACTTCTTAATGGTTTTTGGTAAAGTCCATTCTATGATAGCCATAATTTTTTTAGGGTCTACCATTACTCCTTAATGTGAAACTATGTATCCCAAATACTCCACCACCTTAAGACCAAAATCACACTTGTATGGATTAGTATAGAGTTGATGATCTTCAACTAATTATAATACTTGATCTACATGTGCAAATGTTCTTCCCAAGTCTTGCTATAAATTAATATATCATCAAATAACACTAACACTAACTTTCTCAAGAACTTCTTAAAAATGGAATTCATCAAACTTTGGAATGTAGATGGTGCATTGGTAAGACCGAATGACATCACCAAAAATTCATAATGACCCTAATGAGTTTGAAATATTTACTTACAAATATCTTCCTCCTTAATCTAAATTTAGCAATAACCTGATCTAAAATCTAACTTGGTAAAATATATACCTTCATTTAATTCATCTAGAAAATCATCAATGACTAGAATAGGAAACTTATCTTTAATGGTATACTTATTGAGCACTCTATAACTTAGACAGATGTGCCAAGTTTCATCCTTCTTACACACCATCACCATAGGTGAGGAGTAAGCACTTTGGTTGTGCCTAATAATTTCTTCCAATAACATTTCCTCAACAAATTTTTCTATCTCTCTTTTTGGTATGTGTGTGTACCTATAAGGCCTAGTTTTTGGTGGCTAGCTCCCTGGAACTAGTTGTATGGCATGGTCATGATCCCACTTAGGAGGAATTCCTTTAGGAATATCTCCAAGAATCACTAAGTGAAGATCAATTATTGCTTGTAAATCTGGATGAGTAAGATCATTAGATTGTGAGACCTCTAACAAACATAGCTAGGCCACAAATCCATTGACTCTTTTCTTAAGGAACTTTTGCATTTGATGAGAGCTTACCATCTGTGGGGATTTTTCCTTCAACCCCCTTAGCTCTACTACATTCCCTTTTGATTGAAATCTCATGAATAGTTCTTGGAAGTTCATCTCAATTGTTCCCAATGTAGTAAGCCATTGTACTCCCAAAAAAAATCTGCTACACCGATGGATATTGCATACATTGGGATATCAAGTTGATAATCTCCCATGGATAATTTGATGCTATGAAACTTCCCTAACAGCTAACTATGCCCCCATCTTCAATCAAAACCTAAAACTTTCGAGTTGGATATATAAAACAATTAGAAGAGGTGACAACTTTTTTTAATGAATTTATGAGTACAACCTAAGTCAATCAACACAGTTACTTTTATCTTCTTTAAGAAACCTACTACCTTGAGAGTTTGTGGTGTAATGAAACTTGAAAGTGCATGACAAGATATGTTTGGTTAAGAATCATGTAGTTCCTCACCTGACTCCCTATCCTCCTCTAATATGGGTTCATCTTCTTCTTCCTCACTTGGACCTTCAATATAGAACAATTTCTTTTCATTACATTTATGTCATCAACTATATTTTCTATCACAATTGAAACACAACCCTTTTCCTCTTTTCACCTCAATTTATTCTGGAGTCAACCTAGTATATTGAGGAAGAGAAGGTGTTGAATATCCTTTTTCTCTTGTCCTATTGCCCCTTTCTTTGTAGGAATCAAGAACTTCTCCTCTACCCTAAATGCCAATATAAAAGACTCATTTACTAAGTTGGCACAAAACATGCATACCTCATGTTGAATGTGATCCTTGAGACCACCCAAGAATAAATCATTCGAGTTCTCCTCTGTAACTATATCCACTCTTAAGAATGGATTTTGAAATTTTTGAATATATTCCTTAATTGATCATGTTTTTTGAAGCTTAGCAAGCTGGCAAAAGAAGTTTTTTGTCATGCTATTGCTATATTGTGCATGAAGTTCTTCTATAAAAATTGACCATGATATGGTGTGACCCTTTTTCCTCCTATGATTACAAAGCCAACGATACCAAATGAATTGAACTAGTTGTAGATATAAGGAAGTCATTGTGACCTTTTATCCATATGGCGTTAGATGTACTTCAATGAAATTCTACATTTGATTTATCCATGTTAGAGCATCCTTCCAATCAAGTTTTCACATATCCACCTTTTGAAAAGAATTCCTAGATCTCATAGGATTATTATTATTTGTGTCATTATTAGTCAACTTAAAGGTTTCACCTTGATTTCTTGAGATCTCCTTCCTTGTTTCATTCATATAGGTGCTTAACATGCTTCATATATCTGATATATCTCCTTGGAGGTCACACACATCCCTCTTAACCTCTTCCTTGCACTTAATTAGTTCCTCATTGGGATTACTATCCTCTATTTTTTCCCAATCCTCATCAAAGCATTTTCCTAGTGTGGTAGCACTATTTTTGTCTCTTGTTGGAGGCCCTACCATGATGGAAACCAATTTTTTTTGAAATAAATCACACAAATTAAATGTAAATTCTCTAATTTATTTATTTATTTATTACCATAACTTACTAAGGCCAAGATACCTTTAATCATAAAAAATCCATAAAAATTAGTAAATTTGCTGAGTTAAGAGTGAATTTTTCTAATTTAGAATATCTTTCTAAGGTTTTCTTCAATTTCTCCAAGATTTGAAATTTAAGCTCCTCTACTATGTATTCAAAAACCCAATACAAGTTATACTCGAATTTGACAAGATGTGAGAGATATGAAGATATAAATAAATTGTGTTGAAATACTAATTCTACAATAATTTTCTCAAATTTACTCCAATTCCTCTAAATTTTAGATTATAGCTTCTTTAATATGTTCTTCAAAAACCCTTTAAAAATCTTTGAAAAATTCACTAAAATCTCAAAGTTATGCTCTTCCCAAAATCACTCCAATGATGAGAAAAAACATTGCCTCTATGGTGCCAAGATCATGCTTTGATAGCACTTGTAATGAAATAACTTGCATAATAGAAGAAATAATATAAAATATTATATAAATATTTGATAATAACTAAGAGTAATAGGTCACTTCAAGGGGGCAACCTCCAAATATCTCCAGTGAGAACACAATTCACAATATGATCTTGAAATAAGACTCACAAGCTCCTATATATACCTTATTATACTTAGGTTGAATAGACACAATCCTACATAACACCTAGGACAACCTACCTACCTAAATAATAATATAATAATGATAACATGACTTAATTCAAGATTAAGATAGCCATAAGTTGACTATTCATAACCCTAGATACACTAATATTAAGGGCATAGCATTGATAGAAATATATACTAGTGAGGAGCTAGACAAGCCTAATTATTAGATTTAGAAGATATTAGCTAACAATAAATTAATGGAAGGATTATGCAAAGATCGAAAGGATCAAGGATCAAATTCAAGAGCAATTTTTGGAAGGGGAAAGGTACTAAATCATCACTTGCCTTCATATTTTTGAAGATGAGGCTAAGACCAAGCTTTTTGCAACACAAAAATTGGTCCAATAATTTTAAGGAATATTCAAAGATGTTTCATCAAATGAAGACCTAAGACAAGCATTCAATATTAATGAGGTGTTGTTGGAGATGGATACCAAGCTTGAGGATTTTGTGGTGACACAAATAGAAGTTAGTAACTAATAGTAACTAATAAAGCATAAATATGGGGATTTGGATTTTTTTAGAAGTTACCTAATTGGTGGAAATAATGGAGAAGTTTAAGCGAAAACATCTAGACATCATTTTGGTATAAGGGGGATAAAAACCCAAATGTTGGAGATTCAGTTTTGACACTTAGAATTTTTTGGGATCTTTGGAATCTATCACAAAGGTGTGCAAGTGTGCAGGTGTAGTTTTCATAGTACACCAATAGTTTTAAAGAAGAAGCAATGCACCAATAGTTAACTGCTAGTTCCTAATTTTGAGCATTCCATGCACCAAAAATACATTTTGATGAGAGTTCAACTCCCCAAAAGGCTTAAAGTGTTAGAAATATATATTACTAAGAGGGGGGGTGAATCAGTACTCTACAAGATTTTTCCCACAATTGAATATTATTAATTACTTTATAACTTGCATATGAAAGTAAACCAACAATATTCAATAATAAATATAACCATGCACAAAAACACCATTATTTGTTAAGTAGGAAAACCTTGGCCAATGAAAAACCATGGTGGGGATGATACCCACAAGATGATCCACTAAACAAAAGAATCATGTTAAGGATATTGACCTTGTCAGGAGCCTATAAAATACATATTATATCTTGAGTCCTTGTTAGAGGACTAGGCCCTATTAAAAGCCTCAACCCTATTATGAGTTGTTTCAACCCTATTAGGAGTGGGTAGACCAAATAAAATGTATGTAAGAAGAGCCCATTGCCCTAACATGCAATCATTCAATTAATTTTTTCACAAGAGCAGGTATACATACAATACTATCCTACTATTTTATCTTACATTTACTTTCATCACACATCAAATTTCACATCACATAAGGCTCACATATCATATAAGCTTTCTTCATAATAGTTCACATCGCTTGTTCACTACATTCTTTATTTGTGCAAGATAAGATCTTTGCTTATATCTCTCAAATTGATAAAACTCTACTTAGTTGGACTTCATGTCTTCACATGCCTGATTTAATATAAAAATTAATTAGGTTAAACATCTAGGATGTTAGCCCATTAAGATGTAGTAATTATTTTGTCACCAAAATAATTCTTTAAGTTGTACAATCAAATTATTTGATATGCTCTATTATATTTTATTAAATACTAGAACTTGTAAATCAACTGTAACTTGCATCATACAGTTCATACAAGTCTATGTATTGGCATATATCATCACCATGTTATCATCTATGGATCTCCTACTACACATTAGCTACAAACTATCTAACACTTAGACAAATTTCTAACTAAAAATATACAAATGAAATACTAAATATATGTTGCCATAAATGAAAACACTCTAGACATCTAGCTGACTTTATCGCACCAATAATCTCCCCCTTTAGCATTGATGGAAAAATTTGGGAAAATTGGATAAGTCCCAAAATGATGTCATACAAACATGAATACAAAACATAACTACAAAAAAATTTCCTTCAAAATAGAAAATATTTTATTCATGCTTTGATGGATAATTACAATCATTATCACTCCTTACAATGGTATATAGGTGTACTTCCCCTTACACGCACACACACAGTTTTCCTCACATATACTTCTCCCCTTTGACGTTAATAGAAAAGGTGTCAAAAATGATATAAAAAAACTATGTGGCCTTACACTAATCAACTTGTAATCTTTGAAAAACACACTACAAAACCACATTTTAGTCATTCTAGATCTTTCTTCTAATTCTCTTTGACTATGTTAGATAAACTGATGAGTGCACAAAGTTCATAGGATACTACTTCAACCACACTTAAGTAAATATAGTGTTGGTGAATAGATTTTCCCTTTCTTGTTTCCTTCGAAAATATGACTCTTAATGCCCAAATGATGAACAATATCTATTTACAATAGTTGAAAAGCCATTCTCTGATTATCAGCTTCTCTTTGAATTGGTAGGTATAGCTCCCTATGTGAATGATGTTCAAGGAATTATATTTTTTTCCTAAAACTAATGCGGGGTATGCTCTTAACCCGAGAGCAAAAGAGACAAACCAAATTAAGTCTAACCAGAACTTAATTCAGGCAAGAAAATACTTACTGATCTACAACCCAAGCTATGGAATCCACAAATCCTATGAATTCATAACTCAGTAACTATCTACACAAATTTAAATGAAATGATTAAGAACTTCTCCTAAATCTTTTTTTGAATCTCACAAAGCACATCCTACTCTGATTAATTCATATCCTTATTACAAAAAGAATGAAACATCCTTCCTTTCTTCATACAATTTAGATTTAAAAGAAAGACGCATAGAAAAAACAACCTAACTAAATAGAACAGAAATTATTGACATAAAACACTCCTCTATTGACTTTGCAATATTAAGTCTATTACATCAACAACTTGCCCTCTACTCTAGCTCTCTGACTGTATGCAGAAAAGGCCAAACCCCTACATTTGCTTTTACAATAGTTTATATAGGGATTACAATATATGATCTTCATGAGAATGTGAAATGGTTCAAATTCCAAAATTTGAAAAGTCTAAAGCCATGGACTTACAAAGATACAATAAGAGGAAGCAAAATGACTTTGTCTCTTCATCTAACTTTGCTCAAGAAGAAGAACTGAATAGACATCTATCTAATCCATATGATTGAGTTTATAATTATCAAACTACTTGACATCAAGTTGAAGATGTATTACAGACACTTGAAGTCTTACAATTATAACAGAACTAGCATTGCCAAAGCTTCTTTTCTATATTATTTAGCTATCTCAATGATCATGAAAAACATGTATAGCAACATTGGGATTATAAGTTTTTCATCTGGAAGATTTTCCTTGTCACTATTGATCTCTTGCTAGCCAATTTATGTGTTGATAAATCTCAAAAGATTAAAGAACGTGTCTGTGATCCATCTTTGAAGTATTCACTTAAACAACTTTTGAAATCAAATTACTCCAACTCTGAGATTTGATTACTCAAGCCCATCAGCTACAAATTTCAATTTTTTAATTTGCAGTGTGAGTTGGAGCTGCATAATTAAGAAAATAGTGTGGGACATATTGCAAATATACAGCAGCTCCATGGTATTGATTATAATTTTCATTGGTCTAGTATGGTTGCGAGTGTTGTCTATGTTCCAACAATTTTGAAGAAAAACATGGAAACTGAAAATGTTTGAGTAAGGTCAAATAAAAATTGCATCCAGGTTGACCTTCATACCCATTACTGAGATACATCCTAAACTATTTTTATCAAAATATAGAGTTGGACTTGGATCACACTATGCTGCAATTTTTTCAAACTTCAAAAGAAGATGGTGAAAGTGTGATTCATTCTAGCCCCTCCAACTTCACAAGTCATTCACATCTGAAGCTGTTAGGCATATTTGAACAAAATAGTCATAGCTAAAGAGGAAAGGAAATGATTCAAAAAGACAATCCAAGTCAACGCTATTTGGTAAAGATTCCCCATTTGTTTCAATGCTCCTAGTTGTAACCCAGCAACACAAAATTTTTGACTTGAGCTCTTTCCTCCTTTGCCCATAGTACCAGCTTTATGATTTGCATTTTGCCCTTGTCTCTTTGTGGGAACCTCTGTTTTCTTCACTTTCTTCATTTCTTCTACATGAACCTCAAACTCTTTTAACAATTTCCTAAAGGTGTCATCAAAATCTATGTAAATTTCTCACTTTGGATTATAAATTCCCATAAATTCATGCTTTACCATGGTAAGTAACTCATCCACATATAGAAGATGCAGCATTCGCTGATAAACAGCCACAAAAACAAGACTTAACTCATAGTGAAAGGTCCATTTTAGTGTATAAGATGCCCCAAGGGCATCATACTAATAAGGTGCATCAGCAAATCATTCCTCTAGAAGACATGACCAAATTAAAACATCAATGGAAGAGCCTTTGAGGGAATTTCCAAGCTCTCGACATGTCCAAAGAATCAACCCACCTTTGGTGAAGATATGAAATTGCTCTAACATTTTTCAAAATTTTGATTCTGCTCCAACATTACCTACTACTTGTGATGCAAAGAAAGTGTCATAGCACTTGCATCTACTGAGAACTCACCACTCAGGTGGCTCCATTCGAAAATAAAGCATATCATTTTCGAACCAAGTAGTGCAATATCTCATCATATTTTGTGAAAGCCTAATGCTAGTAGAACTTGAACTTCCAAGAGCACCTCCTCGATATCTATCATTCATTTCTAAGTGTCCATTGTATTTGGTAGAAAATGGGAATTTAGCTTCTCCTACAGAAAATGGAAATTTGGCTTCTCCAGCAGAAAATGAACATTTGATTTCTCCCACGAAAAATTAACATTTTCCTTCTCTAGCAAAAAATGAATATGGGAGGCCCAGGTTACACATGGAGGGATCTCACCTTGCCTCCAATTAAAAAAATAAATCTTAATCCAAACATGTTGGTTGATTGAATTAAAAATCACGTCAACAACTTCAATCATCATGGAAGAATACAAAAAGTAGTTCTTCCATCAGATAGTGATGTCTTCAATAAGAGGTTTAGGAACCAGGAGAGGGCTATGAGCATTAAACTAGAAAACATCAAGATGAAAATGTCTAGGAATTGAGCTTCCTTCTTCAGCCTTGCCAAGATGTAACATTAGTGCATAGTTGTTGAGCTCTAACGTCTTGACCCGCTCCTAGTATTGTGCAACAAGTTGATGTAGGTGTTGCAACTCTTTTACTTTTTCTTCTTGCTCTAGTTGGCGTTCATGTTGAATGGATACAACTCTTTTAAGGATGTTATTTTAATAAGTAGCTCTCTCACCTACTCTTTAAGTGAGGTAACTTCCTTATAAAGAATCTCAGCAATTGCCCCAAACTGAGCCATAACAATCTTCTCAAATGCCTCCAAGGTCCTTGATGCACGAGCTCTTGCATCATTCAAATCAAATGCATTCTTCATTTTTGCAACTAGAAATTCAGCCCACTCCACTCCATCGGCAGGGAAAACAAATTTACCATTTAACTCACCAAATGCTAAATTACTAGGGTTCCCATCACATGCATGCTCACATCCAAGCCCTTGTACTGGTTGGCTATCTGAATGAAATGAACCATCAACAATAGAAGACATGGTCTGCTTAGGTGGGTTGAGGCAAAGGTTACTTAGGCTCTTGATGGCATGATCCATATTTTCATCACATGACTCAAACACTTTCTCCACCAGAAGTATTGAAGATTGGTAAGCTTTCCAAGATCATGATTAACCCAAGTTTTAGACAAGCTCATATTTCCCCATCTCCCTTATCTACAATCATCTAGAAACACAACTTAATAGCTTCTTGATCTGCATAGCTTTAATGTAATCAAATGCCTTCCACTTGCAAGCTCTATTTTTATAACCAATGTACACATTACGAAAAATGAAGCCTTATCAACTAAATTATATGCACTGCCCAATGGAGTGAAACTCTGAAATTTCAAATTCCAAACCTATAATTACATCAATCATGTGAGAAAAAATTTCATTAGGTCCCTTGTCTATGCCTGGAGATCACAGTTTCACAATCATCCTTCATCTGAGAAGATCATCAATGAAAACATGATATCCTTGCCAAGTTAGGAGCTATCACTTACCCAACATGACAACACTTTGAACCAACCAGCCAACTTATAAATGAGAGGGCAAGAGAAAGGTAAACTTGACAAGGATAGCCTACCTATGAAGGACTTAGACCTAGACACAAATCAGACCAGACATGACTATGGCTTCAAAATCTTTCACTTTTAACAACATAGGTATGGGGTGAAAAGTGGGGCAAAATATAGGAAATTTTTTCATAAGAGGCCTTACCTACAAGAAAATGCTCAAAATCACCAAATTGTAAACATCACGATTAGTAAGCTTTGATTCAACAAAGTTTGATTTCTAATAGTATCCTGTTATCATTATGGGATAAAACACCTAATAAGGTGTATCAATTATGTCAGGTAAGTTTGAAGGTTTACATAGTCACATAGTTTTTAGAATCAATCATAAAATAAATCTATTATATTTTATGGAGCCATAAACTCTACCCTCAAGAATATAAACATGTCCACCTAATACTCCTTGCACAACAATTGGCTTATTGCATTACATCATATTGAGTTCTACCTTGTAGACTGTTATCCAATTTTTGATAACAATTCTATTATGTTACTATTATTAATTTTGATAAGGTGCATGTTGATTTATCTTTCCAAAATTCAATCATCATAATGGCCCATACAATATCATGAACCATCAACATAGGTTCTAGGTTATGACATCTTGAGCCTTTATTTCCTAGGTCTTAGCCTATCAACTAATGTAATTCTAGATAGGATACTTAGCACAATAATAACAAAAATATAGATTAGTCTCAATAAGGTCTCAGATTCATTATCAATAAGGAAATCTTTCAATCATGACATACTTAGATTCAAAAACCTTCTTACCATCCTTCTATCATAATGTGTATAGTAAAAGTATACAATTCCCATTTTATACCCAAGCAATAGAACCTCTAATCATATTTGTGTTATTAAGATTTATAATAGGGTACTAGGGAAGGGACCTTACATCTTCCCCCCTTTCTTTTGACTTCCTCCTAGAATTCATCTTAAATTAGGAACATGGCCTTCATACATAGGACTTACCTAGTCATAGCATAACTTGTTGAATTTTAGAGACTTTTAATATAACATATGGGTAACTACACCAAGTTGTGGTTACAAAAGGGGGGTATAAGTGGAAATCTTTTTCCTAAAATCAGCAATTTCTGAACTTCAACAAGAAAATGAAGATAGTTACGATCAAAATTTTAAGATATGACAAAAAAAAAAGTTGTAGTCCTTTGAATCTAGTTTCTAAACTACTAATTTTTTTTCAAAATGGTTTAGTTTTAGGTCCTCAAAAAAGGGGGCCATAGAAAGTGGTACTATTTATTCCAAAAAAACATAACAAAGTACAAAGTGTGGCCCCTCTAAATTTTTTTAAAAAAATTGAAATTTTTTAATTACTCTGGTCAGAACTTACTTAACACTATGTAGTTTATCCCCTTTTTTTGGGTAATTTTATAATGTGTTTTTTTTATAATGAATTTTTAAACTAGACACATCCCAAAAACATGAAATATCTGTGTGCTCCCCCTTATAATAATTGAAAACTAATCTAAAATAAAAACAATTTTTTTCAAAGTGTGTAGAATGGAGTCTAGTTTCTAAAAAACTAAGTTGTGAGAGAGAGTAGGGGTGGCAGAGAGAGTACATGGTGGGAGAGAGAGATTGAAAGTAGGGGATAGAGGAGAGAGAGAGAGTAGGTGCTGGAAGATGGAGTGGGAGATGGAGAATGAGAGAGAGGAGGACAGGAGTGCATGTGTGTGAAAGAGAGTAGTGAATGGGAGAGGGGGGAGAGAGAGTAGCTCGAGAGAGAGTAGGGCATGGGAGAGAGAGAGAGATTAGGTGATGGAAGATGGAGTGGGAGAGGGAGAGAAGGGGGATGGAAAAATGTGTGTGTGTGTGTGTGTGTGTGTGTGTGTGTGTGTGTGAGAGAGAGAGAGAGAGAGAGAGAGAGAGAGAGAGAGCATAGAGGATAGGAGAGAGTGTGAAAATGTGAGAGAGGTAGGGGGTAGAAGAGTAGAGAGGGAGAGAGTGAGAGTGAGTGTGAGAGAGAGTAGGTGGTGAGATTGGGAGTGGGAGAGGGAGAGCAAGTGAGAGACAAAGTAGGGGATGGGAGAGGAGAGAGGGGGGATGGGTGTGTGTGTGAAAGAGAGAGAGTAGGGGATCAGAGAGAAAGAGAGTGGGCAATGTGAGAGGGAGTGGGAGAGGGAGAGAGAGGGGGGATGAGAGTGTGTGTAAGAGAGAGAGTAGGGGATGGGAGAGAGTGTGAGAGTGTGAGAGAGAGTAGGGGTGGCAGAGAGAGTGAGAGTAGGGGATGGGAGAGAGAGAGTAGAGAGGGAGAGAGAGAGAGAGAGAGAGAGAGAGAGAGAGAGAGAGAGAGAGAGAGAGATAGTATGTGGTGGGAGAGGGAGTGAGAGGGTGAGAGAGGGGGAATGGGGGTGTGTGTAAGAGAGATAGAGTAGGTGGTGGGAGAGGGAGTGAGAGAGAGAGGGGGGGAATGAGAATGTGTGTAAGAGAGATAGAGTAGGGGATGGGAGAGAGTGTAAGAGTGTGAGAGAAAGTAGGGGGAGGTAGAGAGAGCTCATACAAGATGGGAGAGAGAGAGAGAGTGAGTGAGAGTAGGGGATGGGAGAGAGTATGAGAGAGAGTAGGGGATGGAAGAGAGAGAGTGAGAGTAGGGGAAAGTAGAGAAGGGGAGAGAGTACTTGAGAGAGAGAGAGATAGTAAGTAGTGTAAGAGGTAGTGGGAGAGGGAGAGAGAGGGGAGATGGGAATATGTGTGAAAAATATAGAGAGTAGGGGATGGGAGAGGAGAGAGAGAGGGGGGATGGGAGTGTGTGTCTCTATGAAAGAGAGAGAGTAGGGGATGGGGAGAGAGAGTAGGTAGTGGGAGAGGGAGTGAGAGAGGGGGAGAGAGGGGGAGAGAGGGGGAATGGGAATGTGTGTATGAGAGAGAGAGAGAGAGTAGGGGATAAGAGAGAGAATGAGAGTGTGAGAGAGAGTTGGTGGTGGCAAAGAGAGCTCATATGGGATGGGAGAGATAGAGTGAGAGTAGGGGATGGGAGAGTGTGAGATAGAGTATTGGATGGGAGAGACAGAGAGTGAGAGTAAGGGATGGGATAGAGAGAGTAGAGAGGGAGAGAGAGAAATTGAGAAAGAGATATAGTAGGTGGTAGGAGAGGGAGTGGAAGAGGGAGAGGGAGAGAGATGGGGGGATTGGAGTGTGTGTGAAAAATCTAGAGAGTAGGGAATGTGAGAAAAGAGAGTGGGGGGATAAGAGTGTGTTTTTTTGTGAAAGAGAGAGAGTAGGGGATGGGAGAGGGGGGAGAGAGAGTAGGGGATGGAGGATAGAGAGTAGGCGATGAGAGAGGGAGAAAGTGAGAGTAAAGGATGGGAGAGAGTGAGAGAGAGAGTAGGGGATGGGAGAGAGTGTGAGAGAGAGTAAGGAGAGGGAGATAAAGAGAGGGGGATGGGAGTGTGTATGACAGATCTAGAGAGTAGGAGATGGGAGAGAAGAGAGAGGGGGGGGTTGGGAGTGTGTGTGCATTTTTAAAAGAGAGAGTAGGGGATGGGAGAGAGTGTGAGAGTGTGTGAGAGAGTAGGGGGTGGCAGAGAGAGTACAAGATGGTAGAGATAGAGTGAAAGGATGGGAGAGAGTGAGAGAGAGAGTATGAGATGGGAGAGATAGAGTGAAAGGATGCAAGAGAGTGTGAGAGAGAGTAGGGGATGGGAGAGAGTGTGAGAGAGAGTTGGGGATGGGAGAGAGAGTAAGAGTAGGGGATGGGAGAGAGAATTAGAGATAGAGATATAGTAGGTGGTGGGAGAGGGAGTGGGAGAGGAGGAGAGAGAGGGGGATGGGAGTGTGTGTGAGAGATTTAGAGAGTAGGGGATGGGAGAGGAGAGAGAGGGGGATGGGAGTGTGTATCTATAAAAGAGAGAGTTTAGGGGATGGGAGAGGGGAAAGAGAGTAGCCCGAGAGAGAGAGAGAGAGAGAGAGAGAGAGAGAGAGAGAGTAGTGGATAGGAGAGAGAGAGTAGGTGGTGGGAGAGGGAGTGGGAGAGGGAGAGAGAGAGTAGGTGGTGGGAGAGGGAGTGGGAGAGGGAGAGAGAGTGGGGGGATGGGAGTGTGTGTAAGAGAGAGTAGGGGATGTGAGTGAGTGTGAGAGAGAGTAGGAGGTGGTAGAGATAGAGAATGGGATGGGGGAGAGAGAGAGAGAGAGAGAGAGAGAGAGAGAGAGAGTAGGGGATGGGAGAGAAGGTGAGAGAGAGTAGGGGATGGGAGAGAGTGTGTGAGAGAGAGAGGGAGAGGGAGATAGAGAGAGGGGGATGGGAGTGTGTGTGATAGATCTAGAGAGTAGGGGATGAGAGAGAAGAGAGAGGGGGGGGATGGGAGTGTGTGTGTGTCTATGAAAGAGAGAGAGTAGGGGATGGGAGAGAGTGTGAGAGTGTGAGAGAGTAGGGGGTGGCAGAGAGAGAGAGAGAGAGAGAGAGAGAGAGAGAGAGAGAGAGAGAGAGAGAAAGGGATGGGAGAGATAGAGTGAAAGGATGGGAGAGAGTGTACGAGAGAGTAGGAGATGGGGGAGAGAGTGAGAGAGATTTGGGGATGGGATAGAGAGAGTAAGAGTAGGGGATGGGAGAGAGAGAGATAGAAGGAAGTGGGAGAGGGAGTGGGAGAGGAGGAGAGAGATGGGGGATGGGAGTGTGTGTGAGAGATCTAGAGAGCAGGGGATGGGAGAGGAGAGAGAGGGGGGGATGGGAGTGTGTATCTGTAAAAGAGAGTTTACAAGATGGGAGAGGGAAGAGAGAGTAGCCCAAGAGAGAGATAGAGAGAGAGAGAGTAGCAGATGGGAGAGAGAGACTAGGTGGTGGGAGAGGGAGTGGGAGAGGGAGAGAGAGGGTGGGATGGGAGTGTGTGTAAGAGAGAATAGGAGATGGGAGAGAGAGTAGGAGGTGGTAGAGAGAGAGAACGGGATGGGAGAGAGAGAGAGTGAAAGTAGGGGATGGGAGAGAGTTTGAAAGAGAGTAGGGGGATGGGGGAGAGAAAGAGAGATAGTAGGTAGTAGGAGAGGGAGGATGGGAATGTGTGTGAGAGATATAGAGAGTAGGGGATGGGAGAGGAGAGAGGGTGAGAGAGAGAGTAGGCAGTGGGAGAGGGAGAGTGAGAGAGAGAGTAGGGGATCGAAGAGGGGGGAGAGAGAGAGAGTAGGGGATGGGAGAGGGGAGAGAGAGAATAGGGGATGGGAGAGAGTAGGCAATGACAGATGGAGTAGGAGAGGGAGAGTGAGAAAGAGTAGGCAATGGGAGAGGGAGAGTGAGAGAGAGAGTAGGGGATGGGAGAGGAGAAAGAGAGACTAAAAGAGAGTAGAGGATGGGAGAGTAGGGAGAGAGAGAGTTGGTGGGATGGAGAGAGTAGGGGAGAGAGAGAGTAGGGGGGAGAGAGAGAGTAGGGAGAGAGAGAGTTGGTAGGATAGAGAGGGTTGTGTTTTGACATAGTGCATATGCGCTATAGTGCATACAGACTATGTGAAATCACCCAAAAATGGTCAACAATTACCTTTGGGGTCCATTTCATCCATTCTCTACTTTTGGTTTGTTGTGCATTCTGTTATTTTGACAGAAATCATAGGTTTCAACATAGAAAACACTATTTGAAGACTTTTTGAAGGTAGCAAATGCCAAATTCAATCATTGAATACACAATTGGAAGACTTTTTTAATATTCCTTGTATAGAAAAGGTTAGTTCAATCTTTTTAAATATTTTTTGTTGATATATATATACAAATTTGATTATAATTTGACATGTTGTTTAATATATCGTGAATTCATTGAAATTTGTATGTTTGAATGAAATGTTATTTCAAAATGGTTAGAAATTTGACAAGCTCTTTGATACATATTGTGTATTCATTCAAATAATTGTAATTTTTGTATATATTTGAATAATTGGTAATTTACACATTGTAAGTAATTTATATGTTTAAACAATTTGACATGTAGAAATCATCATCATGCCAAGGAAGAAACCAAAAAATCAAACAAATGAAGATAGGGAGAGAGATTTGACAATTAAAAGAGATAAAATGAAACTACTACGTGAATAAAGAAAATTGCAAAGCAATAATGAAGAATTGACTTTTGAAGAGGATCAAGAACCACCAATACAAAGAAACAAAGAGGAAGAATTGGAAAGATAAAGAGAACAAATGAGATTCTTACACTCAAGAAGACAATTGAATTGTGAAGCTACACCATCTTCTAATGTTGGAGTCATATCATCCTCTCATGTTGAAGAGACACTAATTTGTAGATCTGATGATGTACACACTCCATCATGTCATGTTGAAGACACAACATCAAAACATCAAGTAGGTGATATTTCATCTTTTGCATCTTATTGCCAAGGCACATCATCTTCGGTTCAAGGTATGCAATACACTCAACCGTATGTTGATGTTCAAAATATTGAGGGAATGGAAGAGATTATAACACCTTCTATAATTCATTTTAGAAGACTAAAATATTTGATTGATATTGATACTAACATTTTGAAATCAATGCCTGACAAGACTAGCAAGCATACTTGTCAAAGAAAAGTTAATCATATGTGGAGATTATTTTTTGAAGAATTGAATATTACAAGTCAATGACAATTATTTGTTGAAATGATGAGAAATTTGAAATTTAGGCCTATCATGAAGATTCTTGGGCTAAGAACAATGGATGATTCAAATGAAAAAAATATTGTAAAGAATCTAATGAGTGCTTATGACAAAGTGGGTTCTAAATCATGCATCAAAGATAGTAATATCATAAGACGAGTACATTTATTAAAAATAGTAAGTAGCCAAATGAAGAAAGCTCAACTCATGAGAAAAATAAGCAAAACATTAAAAATTGGTAGAGGTACTCTAAGGAGAGCCATGCTAAGGTGTGAGAGATTGAAAGATCCAACAAAAAATGAGTTATGGACATTTAGCAGTAGACTACCATGAAAGGATAAAGAAATTAGTGAAGCTTTGAAATTATTGATCGAAGATTTTTGGAAAAATAACACATGTTTCCCCTAATCAAAGAGATGTTGTAAGAAGGAGGAATGGTAGCCAAAATTGCAACCCACATGCAAAATATTTTTTGGACTCAACTCAGACACAATTTTTTGCAAAATCTATTGGTATGTATCCTCAAATTTGAATAAGTCAAAGATTTTTTGAGATGGGTAAACCTTTTTATGTCAAGATAAATCACACAAGGACAACATTTTGTTGTAGGATACATATTGAATTTTCTAACCATTTTGATGTTTTTAGGCATATATGTGTGTTTTTGCATTCTAAGTTTGTCTTGCATGACTGTGACATGAATGAGCCACCAAGATCTTCAAGGGAATTCATATCCAAAATTTTATGTGAAATAGGGGATGACCAAATATTTTACAAGACATCATGCTTGGATGGTACATGCTTATTTTGTGGTTCTTTGCAACTTTTATCAACTTGTCAACATATGGATAGTACACATACAATTGGAAATGAAATAATAGATTATGGAAAATTTAAGATAGTGACATATGCTTGAAAAGATGGGAAACAGGGAAAAAGATGTGATTTATTCATTGAAAATATTTTAGTGTATGAATTCATGAAAATATTATTTACAAGTATGCAAGGCATACACATAGACCTCGATGGTTGGATTTGCAGTTCAAGTTGTGCTAGGATATGTTACCACTAGATACTATTGTTTTGGTTGTAGACTTCACAGAGAACTACACACTACAACCACAAAATGAGGTGCAAGAAAAGTATTATACTTCTCAACAGGTTTCCATATTTGTTCACATAACATTCATGCATTCACCTACAAGTACAAAGGATGACAGGAATATTTTGAGGGAGTACAATTTTTACATCAGCGATGATCGATCACATTCTATGGAGTTTGTACAATGTTGTTTTCAACTATTTTATGGAGATTTAGCTAATAAGGGCATCACATATCGTCAGCACATTATTTGGTCAAAAAATTGCTCATCTTAATTCAAGAATTCATGGATGTTCTATTGGTTGAGCAGGATGCACATGTTGTGTAGAATTTAATATACGTGGAATTTCATAGAGGTTGGTCATGGAAAGGGAGAGCACAATGGTGCAGGTGCATGCATCAAAAGAGCCTTAGCTCATGAAGAACTAAAGTAAAAAGATGGAGAAATATTGATAGATGCAAAATCCATAGTCTAGTGGTGTAACACTACAATGGATCCAGGTAAGGAAGGTGAGTCTATGATTTGTAGATTTTTTTGGTTGATAGATAATACTAACATTGCACCATATTAGGATTGTGGCACACTAATAGGATCCAGTGAGTTGCACTCTTTTAGAAGCTCTGATGCAGGTTCATGGAGTATTTACACACAAAAATTGGCATGCTATTGTCCATCATGTGCAGAGGAAAATTGGGATGACTGTAAGTCGACTGAATGGGTGGACAAATGGGATATACAGGTTTTGGACCCAACTGACACCTATCATCCCCCACAAGCACTAGAAATGGTACAAATGGATTCGTCTAGTGATTTTGACCACTTTTCTAATCTAGTGTAACTTGGTAATATATATATTTATATATCTTTTTAATTTCAATGCATAACTTTATAATTTTTACCTAAGTATTTTTTGAATTAATGATCGCATTTTGTATATTTTTCACTATGGGCCATGTTTTGGCTATTATTGCACCTAAAGAAAAAGAATAAGGGACCAATTATTATTTGTGTCATTGTGTCCAAGCCAAACAAAAATTGGATCACTAAATTATAGATGGTAAAGGTTTAGAAAACCATGTTAGTGCGGTGGTTGTAATCAACACATGGCTTAGATGATATTCTATGAAGAACCCTAACTTGTGGTTATTCAAGGATTGGAAAATACAGAAGAAGATTCTTCATTATTCAAACCTTTTTGTCACATCAAATGTCCACTTGATAAAATATGGTGGAAAACCACATAATAAGATTCTTTGGAAAGTTCACAAGTTAGACCACGAGGCAATACTTGAGACGTTAAAATGTAGATCAGATCTAGTTGGCTTATTAGATTGAATAAGGAGAGAGGGAGAGAGAGAGAGAGAAAGAGTGATCAATTGGATCCAAATACAATGTTGCAACCTCTCCCCCAAGACTATCCACATGACAAGGTGGACCATATTGTTATGATGTGTAAGTGATGAGATAAGTTTAAATCATAGATTTTATGTTTTGATTTGTTTAGATTCTAGATACATTATTTGAATTTATATTAGATTCTTTAATAGGGCCCATTTTTAGATTAGTCATTTGAATAAGTGAAAGTTTAGAATTTTTTTGTTTAGACCAAAATGTAATCAAAGAATATGAAACTTTTTAGAATGTGAATGCTTTGTGATGTAAAGTTATGATTGTGCACATGTAACCAGAAACTTCAAACTGGAAAAGGCAAGGATACAATGGGAGAAGTTTCCAAGACTTATCAAACCATGTTCAGTAAGCTGCTTGATCATTGCTAGAAGCTCAAACAAATAATTCTTTACATCTGGAACATTGTTACCAATAATGATATTATGACTAACATGCTTTTATCTTTTAATACAAATTAGGAGGAATCTAGTGGTTCAAATGCTGAAAGTGAGTTTGCTAATAGAGGGACATTTAGGGGTAGAAGATCCAATGGAAAATGAAGGTCTAGTGGAAAAGGGCCTAGTATGTTCACTGGTAAGTGCCTTACTTGTAACCAAGTAGGACATCAATCCTTTAGATGCCTTGAAAAGAACAAACAAGGATATTACATTTATTTGGTTCTATTCCTTCTTACAATTTTTATTGCCTTATGTCTTTTGGGTTCAAATTTGAAAACAAGACACTCTCTATGTCCTTTCATAAATTATTGATGTAGTGTCACAGAAAATAATTCTTTTCAAATTAGTTTCTTTCTAGAGTTGATCAATATGAAATATAGTTAGTATATTCTAAAACAAGTAAGAGAACCTAGAAATGACGCCTCTTTTTCTTTGAGTTATCTTCATTCCTCTAACAGTGATCTCAATCTCAGCACTAAAGATAATGCATAATACAAATCTACTTGTGCCAACTATTATTATTATTTCTAAGAAAGAGATGAAAAAATTAAAGTAATCCAACAGGAAGCAAAATAAAAATAGTTGAAACAATCAAGGGAAGTTAGCCATGTGGGATCTTTATATGCTTTGCCACAACCTTATAAATATATATATTTCTTCCTTGAGTACCCTCTTTTAAGCACCTCTTCACCTTCCATGTGACTACGATCTATTCCTTAACTTTTGTCACACTCCAGACGTGTGCTCTTTTAATGCCCTTGTATTAATTAAATAATTCCTTATTATTATTATTATTATTATTATTATTATGTACTCATTTTTTCTTTTAATTCCCCATGATCACATATTGTTTTAACTAGAACATTTGTTAACTTTTAACCTAGCAACAATTTCCAATTCCTTTTGAATGTTTTAAAACTTAATCAAAGTCAGTGTTTTGCACATCTCTTAGTGAAACAAAGATTATGCATTCTCCTTCACCCTATGGCCAACATCAAAGTTTGAAAAATGGATGATTTTAGTGGGTTTTGTTTTAGAATCTATTATAGCAATAGTCTCTCTTGTTTGGGTATAAGAGGAAGTAAAAAATATTGAAAGAGTGCAATGGTGTTCAAAAGGTTCATTATTATTTTTTTAGCATTTGGTGTCTTTGCTTGCTAGAATGATTTATGAGAAATCTATTCAAAAATTAGATTAAGCTTCTTAGAATTGTTGTAGTAAATTACTACATGTCATCTGCATTAGGCTCTAAAAGGGCTGAATTGTTTCCATATTATATGAAATTTCAGTGTTAAGAGAAAATGATAGATGTTTTACCATGATTCTTGGATCAAGTTTTCCAACAACAATGTGGCTGGTCTCGGACCAAACTAAATTGTAATAGGCCTGAAACATTGATGAGGTCTATTGAGAATGTTCAATGTAAAATTTTAAAAAATAAAATATTCCTGAGGTCCTTTGGAAGATATTGTATTTTTTGCACATTTTATCTTTGGAAGGGCTAGTAGCCTAAAATGTTGCATTATCTAGATAGAGTTAAGAAATTTGAGTTTTGGTTGTTGTTTGGCCATGGTTCCTTGGTATTAGTGTCATGGAAAACCCCTTAAACATGTTGATTAACCTTATTGGTGAGAATCCACCACTCTTCGGTGTTGAGTCAAGTTGCTAAGTGTCAAGTTATATGGATTAATGCTGATCCATTAATATTGTCTTTGTGTTATGGTGTAGAATTTTTGGGTGTATGTCTATCCTTTTGGATTGAAAGAAACATTTTTCTTAACATACCCTAACCTTTGCATAAGATTATAACATCATGAAATTATTCCTAACATCCTAAAACTTTATTGTCTTGCTCATGAATCCTTTAGGAAGGTGGTGTAGTTCAGGATCCTTGTGGAATGCCCCATGATGCCCCATGATGACTTTTGTGCTGCTAGAGGGCTACTGATTTGTCAATTAGGTCTCTTAAGACACCTTGGAAGAATGAGGCATTGGGAGTTGGGTATAGCCAAGTGGATGGTTAAATCCAATTGAATACACATTATATAACTCATAAAAGTCTTATTTAACCCTTGGTTAAGGCCTTTGCATATTTGGAGTTATTTTGAGTCATATGGAGTTTGTAGGTGTTTTTGGCAACTTGGATAACTTGCTTGCTTGAAGAAGTTTAGCAGTGGAGTTAGTCTTGTGGATCCAAAGGTGTGGAGTTCAATGGGTTAAGCCTTTTGATTGATTATCCTCTGATAAAATATTGAGTGGGTTGGGTCATTGTTTTAGTTACACTTGAGGAAGATATAAGGGCATTGTTTCAAAGAAAAGGGATAGTTAGTTGTTTCTACATCAAATCATTGGTTGACCACTAACCTCTGCATCACTTAAGGTGCCAACTCTACTTATAATTGAAAAAACTATATCATTCACTCTCTACATAAACTATGCTAATTCTTCATTTGTAGGTCACCAAAGAAGAGGGCTAATAAAGTTGAAGCATCAGTGATAAAGGGTGAGATGCCAAAATCATCTGCAAAATGGTATTATTAATTCACATGCTCAATGTTTATTACAATTTTTTGTTCAAGTACCATTATGTGTTAATCATATATAGTATACAGATAATCAATTTTCTCTTCCATAAAATGGTTCCTATGTTAACAACTTTTATTGTATTTCTTTTTTTTTTTTCCAGCATTTACTGTGATTGTAATATTGGTTTGTAACTTAAGGAGGACAAAGAAAAAAGAGTAAACAAGTTGCATCTGTGAACACACCTAAAAATGGAAGTGGAAGAAAATCTAAGGGAGCTAAGGAAGTAAAAACTATAATAGATCAGAACCAAATAGGGATATCATCAAATACATGTGCAAGGAGTTCAAACGATGAACCTTTGATATGTAAATTGCAAAATACTGTTTTGGGTTTTAAACTAAACTTGATCATGCATTTGACTTATTTATCCTAAAAATGTAGAATGCATGGAAATCATGTGCATGCACTAATTAGTAGACTTTGAGAGTTAGGCTTCACTTCAAAAATATATCAAGAACAAGCATAGGTATTGAAAACTTCTCAGATTACTTAACATACCCATCACATCATAAGACTTGTTGGTGGATAATTTTCCATTTCACTTATTGAAGGCACTTTTGGTCACTAGATTCAATTATGCATTTGATTAAGTTTGTATTTGGACCTTTGATCCACCATATTCTACTCTACAAGTGGACTCCACTCTACATGCCCAACCCTCAAACCTAGGTGATGTAGAGTATGACGCAAAAGCACCAAACTACCCCTCCAAACTCCAATCAGCACCTTAACTTTCTTTCAACCTCCAAACAAAAACTAGGCCTTCTTCCAAGGTTAATGACTGATCCACTAGACCTCTAACATAGGTAGACTCTACCTCTAACTAGACTCCACTTCACAAGCCCAACCCTCAAACCTAGGGTTCTCAAACAACTTGGACCAACCACAACACTTAGGGACTCCCTATCACCAATAGGCTTAAAATGAAAAATACTTATTAAATGGTTCCAACACTCAACTTTTCTAATGGAAATGGTTTTTTATAGACTCAAACCAATAAGAAAACCCCAACTTTGAAGTTTCTCACACTCAACAATCAAATTGCAAAATCTATTACCAGCACTTCTTATTAAGACAATTCTTAGTTTCAATGGTCAAACTCCCAAACCATAAACTAGTCCTAAATGGCTAGTTTAGGTTGGGTTAGAAGGAAAACATAAAAAAATGGGTTCATATACTTGGTTCAACCCCTTGGATCTCTTCTAAACCTTTAATTTTTCCTTCTACACCCTTCACCTAGGGCAAATCAATCAACTCGAGAGTATGATCCTTATTTTTCCTTCAAAACTAGACTAGACATAAGACTATGTTCGGTCTAGGGCTTGCTAGTAAAAATAGGTTCCCTACTTATACAACCCTAAAAATCTACCATCTTAAATAACCCTCTCCTACTTTCATTCTACAAAGTGGCATTGAAATCCCATGGTGGGTTTGCAAGTTAGGAGGCCATCTTGCTGAAACCCTCAGATTTAGGGTAAATCTGGGTAACCTTCACCAAATTTGCTATAAATTTTGTTCTAGATAAGATAAACACTTCAAACCAAATGAAATGGAATCCTAACTCAACCCTCTATCTAACCATATGTAACTTGTCCCAATCCATATAGGCTATACAAAATTGAAAAAATAGTTAAAAAAAGGAAAATTTTTTGAGTGTTATTCACCAAATGTTGTCCACCCATCCGTACTGTTAGAAATAATAAAATTGAAATCAACTAAAATTAAAGAATTATAAATTAATCCAAGAGAGTTTGTGAAGAACATAATTACCATCATTTATAATAGCTTTTCAAGATCAACACAAGAATGAAGGCACAGATTTTGAAAGGGGAAAGCAAAGAAAACCCCTTGTGAATTATATGAATGAGGCAAATGCCTAAGAATGAAGAGACAGAGAGAGAGAAGAAGATAATGAGGAGCCATAGGGCTCATTACATAAACTACATCGTGATTATTATATTGAGAATGAGAGAGAATCATCTCTTATAAAGAGATGAGAGGAGGAGTTATTTGTAACTCCCATGTGAATGATTGCCACATTCATAAGTGTGTGCATAACAAGTGTCATAATCCTCTTAAGGAGGAATAACTATTTTCCTTAATAAAGGAATTACAAAATAGACTTTTCCTCACATGTGAACTAGAGGACAAATAACATAAGGGATACCTTGGTTTATCCCATTTAATAAATACAACCAAGGAAAGATTACCAATTCTAACACCCCCCTTTAATATTTAATTGGGGAAATTACATCAAAGGGTATTAAACCCAATTTTTACAATAGCAGCAACTTGATCTTTGACAATTATGCAAAAGGTCTCTTGTGAGTGTATGTAGATCTTCATAGAGCCAAGAGAGAAGTGGATAGGTCATTAAAGTACACCAAATGATATTGTCTTTTATGTGCTTGGATGTATTACCTAAAAAACATAGACACAAGAAATAAGACAACTATCCTCAAGGAGTATTTCATTTTATATTCGAATTAGAAATCCTTTTGAATAAGAAAACTCTCATAGAGAAATAGAGAGGAAGATACAACATGTTACCACAAGGCAATGGAGTCAACCTAATATTAAGATAAATCATGCTCAAAATATTATCAATAAGCATAAAAAAAGTTTGATCAGTGTTCTCATGTAAAGTATATTATACTAATGTACTAATGACCATAGACAAGGCCAACTAATGATACTTGCATCAACATTGCATCAATCATGTGGATATAGACAGTCCACTAATGAATCATCCCACTACAAGTTAATGGGTTGCAACACCATAACTTACATGACTCATGATCTAAGCAATGAAGTATGTAGAGCATTATCACATTAATATATGAAAATAAAGTAAAAGGAGAGACATGTTGATCAAATTAGTATTATCATGATTTTTGTTAGGATACTAAAAGGAATGGATTATGAGGATTTAACAACATATTGCCTTCAAATTGGATCAAATCATCTGAATTTGGAGGGAAAAACTCCAATAATAACATCCTCTTCATTGAGGAACAAAATGGAACAACATAGAGGGAAAACTCCATAAATATCAAATTTTCAAAGTAGAGCATATCAAATCAAATGGAGGGAAACTCCATATAAATATTATCCTATCAGAGTGGAAAGATAGGATCAAATGGAGGGAACCTCCATATAAAATGAGTTCACACCAATATAGGATGGAGGGATACTCCATGGGCCAGATAAGGAAACTATGTATCAATTATACTGAGGGGACCTACATAGTTAACCTTGAAAAATTGTCTCCCTATGCAACTCAAAGAAAATATCATATAAATCATGTAAATCAATGGCATAAAACCATAAAGTGCCAACATGGGCATGGAACGATGCTATAAAAGCATAAAAGTGCAACTATGTGCACATCAAAATATCACAATAAAGTTGAAGGAAAATGTGTAAGATAACTCATAATCCAATCAGAATTAAGGTAAATGCTACTATCCAAGGAAGATCAATGAGAAATAAACAATATATGGATATCGGGTATAAAACTCCATTGAGGATAAACATGGGTACTTAGTTCATTTTGTGAAGGTATATATCAATTTTTGAATCATTATATTTATCTCGGTATATATGTGTGCACCCATATATACTCGAATAAATATACCTAAAATAGCTTGGGTAAAGACAATAATCATCATTTCATACTTAATATTTTGGAATATAATCTCTATAAGAAGATTGTCTACATACGAGACATAAGGGATAAAAAACCCTTGGATATCAATAACAAGAAGACTCAACATAGTACAAGGATATAAAGAGGATTAGTTTTAATAAGTAATAAGATGTTAAATCTAAAATTCCAATAGTTGAATGATCACAAGGTATAACATGGAACCAAGAACATTCTATGGACTAATCCTCTAAAAGCCTATATGAATCATGTCTAATATCAAGACAATGTGGTTAATATTAAAACATAAAATGCACATGTAATTGAAATCACTTTATTAAAATTATAGAGAATATGATCATATCTATACAAGACATGGTTAAAAAATTCTTTAAAAGTTCTAAAATAAAGGGCATTGAAAATATTTTTAAATATTTAAAATAAAATAAAAATTGATTGATGCCTTTTTTGAAAAGAGAAGAATTTGAGAAACACAATTATCACTTTGAGTTGCTATAGTAAGAGTTTGAACCTTTTTTTTAAAGAAAATATAATTGTACCAATGAAATGTATATATAAAATTTTATAAACAAAAAGGTATTGGTTTTTTTTATTTAGTTACACAATATCAAAGTTAAGATGTCTCATACTAAGGATATGAAAAAGTTGATAAAATTGTATAAGTATGAAAAATATATCTAAGTTTCACATTTACATATATCAAAAAAGAATACACTTTAAAAAAATGGTAGTTGGTGAGAGAAACAAACAAGCTATAAAAGCTATGTATAGCACTAGTGCTAGGAAGGCATATTTAATAGGAATTAGTTAGAAGGAATCAACTATAATGAATAAGAATAATGATGCAAGAATAATTATCCAGCTTTCAAAAATTCCAAATAATGAAAAAGAGCTAAGTTTAGTAGAGAGAGAAGTGTTAGGTTTGGCAGAGAGTAGAAGTAATCGCTGAACACAGGGAATATTAATTATAGAGCATGCATTCAATTTCAAAGAAGGGGCTCTACCTACACAGGTTCATATCCTGCCGTCTCTGAAGCTTCCACACACAATTTTTCCTTGCCTCCATCTGCCCAAATAAACCTACTCCAGCCTCTCAAGCAGAAACACCATTACCTAAAATACCTGCTTCTCGCCATGTAACAGAAGAAAAAAAAAACTAATTCTTCAAACTTGAAATTGAAAAATCATCTGGCCATGCTACAAAATTTGTAATTACACCTAAATCCCCTTCTACAAAACTTCTGATTCTATGATGCGTTGCTGAAAGGCAACATAGTCTTTGACAAGGAAAAACCTAATACACAAGAACATTAAAATTTGAATCTTTGGACATCATCATAAAATGTAAAAACCTCTTGAGATTCTACAGAACGCGCAACAAGATGTGGCAGAATGATCTAGGAATGGAATGGAGAGCAAGGAGAGGCATAAAAGATTGGTGCAGTTGGCAGGAGGAGTAATTTGTAACAAAAAATTTGCAGCAAGAACAAAAATATATCCAGATGGAAGATCATCAAAACCTCTACCTCAGCATTTTAGAAGGGCATTTCATCAATAGTTGAACTGAGGGCTCAACTCTATAATACACAGGAGGAAGCAAAACGTGTGAAGGAAGGTGCCTTTGATAATGCTGATTTACACCATGCAAGGAAGAAGCCTATAAAAAATGATGTCTTCTCCAATGAAAAAATTAGTATCGAAGTTCGTTCTCACAGAGATAAACTACAGTCGAAGGCTGATAATGATGGATCAGCTAGCTATGCTGCTTTGGAAAGGAAAGGAAAACTCTATTCAAAACTTGTATGAGGTGAACTTGAAAATGAAGAAGACAAGGAGAAATACTGTGAGGATTTTCTTAGCAAGGGTGTTTCAGAGGACACAGAATGGTTGGAAGAACCAGCATGAGCGATGGCAGGCTAAGCCCGAACCATGCAGGTTGGGAGTCACAGTAGGGGGGGTAGGAGGAGGGTACACAACAATGAGAGGAGAAGAGGCTTAGCTACATAGGATATGAGGTAATGGTAGGTGTGGGAATGGAGGAAACCCTGGAGTGAACTCAGTCGACCATTTCATCCCCCATTGCCATGAAATGCTCATTCATCACAGTTTCCAAAGAAGAGAGGTGTTGATTTGCCAAGGCAATCTTAGCAGCATCATAAAGAGAGACATAGACGCAACCCTTAAAGAGGAAATGCCGAGGAAAGAGGCCACCAATGTGTGCCTCACTATTCCACAAATCATAACTATGGATGGCAGCAAGCAGGCAACCATCTTGGAGGAAAATGGCATTCACAACACGTTGTACAATAAGCTGAAGTTCGTGCCAGAATGGAAGCATGTCAAATACATTAGACAAAAAAAATAGAGACAATTTGTGATGAGAAAATTACCCTTGGCGAGTGAGGGAGAAAAATCTCATGACCAATTAGGCATTTGGAACAAAATCTCATCATAGAGACACAAGGAAATGAGAAGATACATTCAACTCAGTTGATATAGAAAAAATAAATTGAATATCAGATTTCTTTGTTGGTCTGTTGTCTTAATCTTTTGGGAACACCATTCTTCAACTAGAATAATGCTGGAATGATTTTATCAACCTGAAATTAATATGAAGTAAGTGTTTTGTGAAATGTATGGTGTTAAAGCTGAGAATATCTTTGTTAAAAGTGTTTTCATCCTATTTAATTTTCCGGGAACATATTTAAACCTAGAACAAAAGTTTAAATACTGGAACAACTATCTGATTTCTGCAATAGAAAGGTTTGGAATAATAGCAATACAAAATCAAACTGAAATGTTCTAACTGTGGAATGAAAAGAGAACTTTTAGTTTCTTGTGGTTTCATGTACACATAAAATAAATATATTTAGGGGAAGATCTAAAATTTCTAATGTATCTTCTCATAGTTGGCTCTGGAAGCCACAGTAGAGTGCCAAACAAGAAGGTGAAAGTGCAGAGTGGGCGCTTTAGTGTAGACACTAGTCAATCAAGAATCCAAGGTGCCAGAAAATATCAATGTACTCAAACATAATAAAATTAACCTCCATAACTACATTCAAAACCTTTGTTGTGCTAGCAAGATGGTTGAAGCTGTGGTTCTCTTGAGAAGGCAGCAAAGAAAAAGATAGAGCAACGAGGGTGGTAGCAGCCGGTAAGGGTGAGAGCACAGCTATTGAGAAACCAACATGTCCACATGAGGCTCCAACAACAACAACTTAAAAAAAAAAAGGCACGAGAAGGGAGGAGGAGGGTGGGTAGAAAAATAAATAAAGGGTAGTAGCAAAGGGTGAGAAGAAGCAAGAGCACCAAGATCTGGAAAAAAAACTCGAACACTAGAACAAGAACACAGACCTGAATGCAAAATATAGAACCATAGACAGGGCTTGCAAACTATTTGGCTTAAAAAAAAATTTAAAAAATGGAACCACAAATATCGTCTGACATATGTATGACAAATTGTCTCAAAGAGGTGTCATTGGGTCTCATGAAGAAATATAAAATATTCAGAAAAGACAGTGCATGCAAATAGACTAACAAAATGGATCACTACATTTGGTATTACGAACTTGCAACCAGATTAGATTTGAATTTTTTGCAAGAAAATGAAAGATAAAACCTGCAAATGAAATTGGTTGGATCCAAGTTATAGCTCTTTGGTGGTAAACCGTCCAAAGAGGATTAATGAAAAAGAAACTTATAGAGTGAAATATAAATCCTACAACAAACAAGATTAGGAATGAAGTGTACTATTCTCTTCCCCTCTCAAAAATGATGTCTCCTAAATGTGATAACCATCAAAACAAGCTCAAACAAGGATTAGTAGCTCTAATACCATGTTAGAAATAATAAAATTGAAATGAACTAAAATTAAAGAATTATAAATTAATCCAAGAGATTTTGTGATGAACATAATTACCATCATTTATAACAACTTTTCAAGATCAACACAAGAATGAAGGCACAGATTTTGAAAGGGGAAAGCAAAGAAAACCCCTTGTGAATTATATGAATGAGGAAAATGCCTAAGAATGGAGAGAGAGAGAGAGAGAGAGAGAGAGAGAGAGAGAGAGGAGCCATAGGGTTCATTACATAAACTACATCGTGATTATTATATTGAGAATGAGAGAGAAGCATCTCTTATAAAGAGATGAGAGGAGGAGTTATTTGTAACTCCCATGTGAATGATTGCCACATTCATAAGTGTGTGCATAACAAGTGTCATAATCCTCTTAAGGAGGAATAACTATTTTCCTTAATAAAGGAATTACAAAATAGACTTGTCCTCACATGTAGACTAGAGGACAAATAACATAATGGATACCTTGGTTTATCCCATTCAATAAATACAACCAAGGAAAGATTACCAATTCTAACACATACAATGACCTTCCCCACATGTGGAGACCTTAAATAAGTGTCTTCCAATGGTTAAAACTTCCATTTGGATGGTTGGAAGACCATACAACTTCCCATTTTTAGTTTGACAACAAAAATTGTAAAAATTTCTCTTTAGCAACTTTTTGCATTTTGCAACTGTCTTGCACTTTTGCACTTTTTTACAAACCTTTAATCCAAAGGTGTCTTAATGACTCAAATCCACCTAAAACATTGTAAAAACATCAAAATACTCAAAATCACACCTATTATGACTCCTTGGTTACAAATGGTCACTTGGCTTATAACCACACCAATGTGCCATTCTACCTTACAATTGAGTCTTTTATTACAAGTATGGATCAAACTTCTTTCCTAATGATTCTAACCTACCAAACACCTCTAATTCATGCCTAAGAGCCTTAGGTGCCCTACACCACTAGGGTTCTCAACTGACTTAGATCAATCACAACTTCTTAGGGACTCCCCTTCTCCAATAGGCCTAAAAAGGAAAACTCCCCCTAGATGGGTTTAGAACTCAAATTTCCTAATAGAAAAGGTTTCTATGGACCTAATCTCTCAAAAACACCCAACTTTAAAGTTCTCAAACCCTCAAAAACTAATTTGCATAATTGTTACTGGCATTTCTAATAGGGCTAATCCTAGCTTTCTCAGTCAAACTCCCAAATTTTGCAAAGGGACACACTATCTTTTCACCTCTTTAGAAACCCTATAACCACCTCTTAGAGATTCCAAGAGATCAAACTCTAACTCTATTCCAACACCAACTAACACACACTTTGAGTCACAGACCTAATTGGCCATATTAGGATGGGTTACAAAGGAAGTATGAGTAAATGGGTTCATAGAATAGACTCCACCCCTTGGAACTCTTCTTCACATCCAATTGATCCTCCTACACCCTTCACCTAGGTCAAATCAATTAATTTGGAAGAGTAAACCTTCTTACTTCTCCAAATCTAAACTAGACATATAACAATGTTTAGTCTACGGCTTGCTGGTAAAAATAGGTAACCTACACCTACAGTTCTAAATCTCTTCCATCTTGAAGTACCCTCTCCTAACTTGCATTGAAATCCCATGGTGGAATTGCTAGTTAGGAGGCCATCTTGAAGAAACCCTCAAATTTAAGGTAAATCTGACCAACCTCTACAAAAGCTGATTTAACTTTTGTTGTAGATAAGATAAAGACTTAAAACTAAATGAAATGGAACACTAAATCAATCCTCTATCTAACCATACCAAAATTTCACTCCTACCAATCCATACGGGCCATATAGTATTGAAACAATAAAGAAAAAGGCAAAAAATCTAACTTTTATTCAATGTTTGTTGTTTACCCATTAGTAGAATGGGTTTCTCCTCCTGTGGAAACCTTAAATAGATGTCCTCCAATAGTCACAACCACTTATCAACACTAACACTAATAATTTTCAATACTAATCACCAAGAACACTAAAATATTGAACTCAATCATTAAAAAAAGATAGATTATTATACTTGAACTCATGAAAAACACTAGCTCGTTGGTCAAGTTGATCACATATAAGTATGGATATTCGATATGGTTGGATATCTTTTTGAATATTATTTCTATTACACTTGGAATGAGGTGTTTTCTAGGTCTTCTCCCAACCTCTAGGACCTCAAACCAATCCTTTCAATACAATCCACAATTTAGAATGGTGACCAAATAGCAATTTTGCAAAAATAGAGCTACTAGGCAAAACATGAATTTTTAAGGTTTTCACTTCAATAGTCTATGCAATCACTGAAGGTATAGTGGATTTTGGTGAGGTTTAATACCCCTAAGAACATATCACAAGACCAAAACTTGATCCACTCCATCACTCCAAGGATCCACCGAGGTACATAGACCTAATAGGGTCCTAAAAGGCTTGGTTTTCAAAGGAGGACCAAAAGAATGGGTTCATGAATTAGGTACAAGGCTTAGGATCTCTTATAGGGACTATTTAAACACAAAATCCACCTATACTTAGTTAATTTACTTCACCTACAACTTTGACAACTCAAATTCATACAATTTAGGACCAAATACATGCAAATATTTGGCCTAGGGCTTGCAAGTAAAATTACCTTCGCTTGGTTTTTCAACTCCAAGTTTTTGAATCTATAAGAAAACTCCTAGGACTTTCATTTCCATTGGGTTTTTTTCATTTGAAACATAAAGTTTAAAGCTATAGGTCCATTTGCATAAAACCCTCCTGAACCTAGGGTTTCTGGACTGATTTTAGAAAAAATGCTCTAACTTTGATTACAAATCACCAATAAACCTCAAATCAAGTGCATAGGATAGAGGCCTCAATAAAGTTTCCCTTTTGACCATTCAACCTCCTATGCCAATCTGTATAGCATGTGTGGAAGCGAGAATGCAGCAATTCTGAGTCAAAAAAATAGTAAATTTTGTTAAAACTAGCAAAATTTCATACATCAAACCAACATATTCTTTTGGGAAGGTTGGGTGTTACATTTATATGTTTACTTGACCAATTAACTACCATAGAAGTAGTTGGAATCAATTCAAACTTCTTCCTTCCTAATTAGTAACTTTTGACAAAAAATTGCTTAGCAACTTTTGTTGCATTTTTGCAATTTTCAAACCAAGAAGTCCTAAGACTTTCAAACCTACCTAAGATTTACCTAAACCTATTCTAAGGTATTTTCAAACTTCTTTGGAGTATATTCCTTATTCTAATCCTAGTTTTTCCCTTATAGGTCTCTAAGGATTCATGGTTTATATGAACACCAAATGAACCTTGAGACTTTACAAATGGGCTTGTTATGACATGATCTTATTCCTAATACCTAAAAACCTTATCAACTTGTTGAAGAGACACCTAGAAAGGTGGTATGATGTAGAGTCCTTGAAAATGCTTCATGAAGAGCTAGATTGCCTTGAGTACCCTGCATCATATGGGTATGTGTAGGATCATGGTGTGCCAAAAAGTGGCGATGTGAAAAAAAAAGAGTTTGAAGATGCCTAAAAGTGCTTCAAAATCCGCTCTGAATTTTTTTTTACCTATCCAGGAACCAAACCTGGAAGGTTAAGCTGAGCCTTATCAGATATCCGATATCATATCGGATATTCGATTTTAAATCTAATATCCGACTAATAATTAAAATCATATAATAGTATGATATATTATTTAATATTATTATTATTGATATAAAATAATAATAACAATATTAAATAATATATCATACTATTATATTATAATAATATTATTATTTAATATTATTATTATAATAATTATTATACTATAATATAATAATATTATTATAATTATTATTATTCTATAATATAATAATATTATTATTATAATTATTATTATACTATAATATAATAATTATTATACTATAATATAATAATAATATTATTATTATATTATAATCATATAATATTATACTATAATAATAATATTATAATAACATATTATATTATAATAATATAATATAATATTTCATATATTATAATATATAGTAATGTAATATAATATATATAATATAATATAATAATAAAAAGCAATATCTTATAATATAATATATAATAAAAAAGTATAATATATTATAAATTATAATAATATAGTATAATAATAATATTTTATATTATAATATATAGTAAATTAATATAATAAATATAAAATATAATATAAAAATATATAAAATGTAATATATATGTTATATTATATATATTATAATATCGGATATCCAATACCTGTGCATGGATTAAACACAAAATCACAGACCCGCGGCCCTTATTTTCACGCGAATTTGGGCCAGTTAGATCGGATATCAGATAGCAAATCGGATATCAGATATCAGGTATGTTTCCTCCCCCCCCCCCCCTGACTCATTTTTAACCTAAATTTAATAGATTTTACAAAGATTTTGTTTGTTTTAGTTGAATCTAGGGTTTTTTTGACAAAAATGGTTAAAATTTAGATTTTTTTTAATATATATTATGTTTTGCAATTCAATAGGAATGGCTGATCAAAATGATGACACTAAGGCAGGGAATAATATTCCTTGCAACCCACCACCAAATGATCCAGTATTCCCACAAAACTGTCCAAATGATCCTCTACCTCCTCAAAACCCTCCTCGAATCGAGGATTTGATAAATGAAAATCTCATTGAGTTGAGAGGTTTGCATAGAACATACAATAATGTACCTGCACTGGCTCCTATGTTATCCACGTTAAACACCATAGTGGATAACATTGAAACTCTTACAAACCAACAAAATGCTGCTCTTCGTTGGCGTGATGAAATGCACCAGATGTTTGATGATGGTTTGGATTATGATGAGGTCGCGGCCCTCAACATAACCAAAGACGATTTGGCAAGCCTTTTTGCTAACCCAAAAACGGGTATACCAGTTGACCCAAAAAAAACCAAACTATCGATTAAATGGTGCACAAATGACGCCATACGTGCAAATTTTTGGGACCGTTGGTGGATGGTCTTTGATATGCCTCCACATGGCAATTTAGACATACCATTTTATTACCTTAAAAAATTATATGCAAAATTTGTGTTGAAACTTAAAGTGAACTATTGGAGCATGAAGCCCAACATGGGCTTAGGACTAGGAGCTCCTCAGGATAGACCCTCTTCCCAGCGGAAGAAACTTGGCACTTTTGTCCCCCCCCCCCTGATATCTCCCCCCCTCCTCAAGTGCAACATCCAGATATTATGGTAGAGGCTAGCTCTTAGACCATCAGAGCCATTCATAGGCTGAGTAGCCTAATGATATCTCAGGCTAGGTCAGTCTTGCCTCCTCGTGTTAATGATGTTGGTGCCAGTTCATCATCGGCTAGCTCATCACACGTTTGTGTGCCTCACACTTGCATTACATGCAAGAATATTTTCCTGGGTCCCATAGGTGATCTTCCTGAGTATCATTTTGTATTAGACGAGGATACACCAGACGCACGTGCAGAGGCTACAGACCCTGATGCGAGAGAGGAGGGGAATGTAGAGGCATGGACTCCTTTGGTGTCGGTACGTGTATACATTTTTTTGTTAAGACATATGTGATTTAAAGTTAATTTTTATAATAGAGTAATTTTAATTTTTAAGCCATACTGACTTTTACATGTATGTGATCTCCATTCATGTTTAGTTGATGACCGAGGAGGAGCTCAGACAGATAGATGATGCTACACTCTCGGCCATTTCATTTGGCCTTGAGACATCTATGATACATTATGTTGTGTTCGCATTTCTTTTTTCTATTTGATATTGTACCATATATGGTTCCTAATCTTTCTTTTATCTTGCAGATACCACCTGCCCCGGGGGGACAAAGTGCGGGGGGTGAGCCAACATGCATTGACAAAGGAAAGGTAATTAGATGTTTTCTAATTGATTAAATATTGATGCATTCTTGTAAAATGTTTGTGGTAATCTCATTTAATTACATTATTTATTTTATATAGGGTGTGGCTACTGGTGATGAGCTTGTACAGATTTGGCGTCCTAGATCATCAGGGATTTTCATTCGCACAGAGAGCCCCATTGTATGTATAAGTATCATTTATTTTTTATTTTTTTAATTGATGCAGAGGAAAGTATGATTGTTGTTCTATACAATTTCTATGATTTTTTTCGTACCAATAATGATTCATGTCTTGCATATGTTCATTACAACTTAAATAGGCTTATATGCACCTGTCCAACTGACCAAGTTGGTTACAAAGGTTTATTTAATCAAACAAATACCAAATTACTACTTTCCCTCCAAAACTAATATGACCGTTTGAATTTGAAATTCAAATTTCAAACTATAGTTTTTATGCATTCCCTAACTTTCTAAACTATTCCATTGATTCAAAATTGGTCATATGGATTTATTAAATGCAACTAAGTAAATTTCCAGAAAATTGAAGTTTTTATTATTTTTTCTCCAAACCACCGTACACTCTGATCTCCCCCTTTCAATTGAGATCACATATGACATATTTAAAGGTCTACATGACCGTTGGAACAACCATATAGGCGTTCCCAACCATAAAACAAACAAACAACCACTTTTTGCTAATACTGTTTAGACTCTAAATACCCTATTCTAAGGCCTTTTGGTCCCATGGAGTCACTTGGTTTATAACCACACCAAAATTCTTGTGGGCCTTACATGTGCCTTTATTACAAAACATAGACCAACTTGTAAAATATGGACCAAACCTTTATTCCAACTTCCTAATCTACTTGAATCCTCGCTTTCATGGAGTGGCAAGGTGTCCGGCAATAGAGATACTTGTTCCCCCCTGCCACATAGGTTAAGTGCCCTGCACCACCTTTCCTCTCTCTCATTCTAAACACTAGTCCACCAAGTGATTGATGTTCCTCTCAGTCTTGTTGTTGCTACTTTTACCTTCTTATCTGCCTCTATGTCTTCAAGATCAAAGTAGTTCTCAAGGGCCTCTATCCACCCTAGCACTTCTTCACTATCCATTTTACCCTGGTATATTGGAAAATCAATATGGTTCTTCCCACCATTACCTTGTACTGCCTTAATGATTCTCATAAATCTCCTTTCTTCAGGATCATCTATTGTCTCATGCTCTTGCCTTGCATTACCAACCTCTTCTTCTTCATGGTTCTCTCCATGATTTCTTCCTCTAACCTCTTCTCCTCTAGGTTCTTGCCTTTCCTTTTCTAAGGATTCTATCCTTGCAATAAGCTTCAGCCTCTCTCTTCTCATCTATCTTTCTTCCCTCACTCTAGATGCTTCAAGTTCTCTCCTCTCTCTTTTCTCTTTTGCCAACTCTTCTCTCAATTCTTCAAGTTCTCTAGCCATTTGATTTTTAGGAGGCATTTTCACAACAAGTTTTCTTCCTTCCCAAGGGCCAACTCACTGATTCTCTTTCTTTCCTCACCAAGAAATCTCTGGACACCACTTATGTACCTTTCAACTCTGGGACACATAAGGAGGAATTAGACACACCAAGGCTTCAACAAAGGGACCAACACACTAAGGATTTTCAAGATTATAGGTCTTGGTCACACTCCTAAACACCCAAACTTCAAAACCCTCCTTAAAATGGCTAAAAAACCAGGGCCTGCTTGTTCAAACCCCAAAACTCAATTCTAGAACGTTTTGAATTGTCTAATGACAAGATATGATCATGACAACCTACATGAACCTATCTCATGCCCAATTACAACTTTCTTCCACATATGAGTCCAACATTATAACTTTGTATGCTTCCATGAGCCATAATTGGTGCAAGGATTGCCCAATTGACTTCAAGAGATGTTCCATGACCTCTGTAATGCCTTGGATCTTCAATGTTCCCCTGATGAGCATGGGATTCTCTTGCATCACTTATCTTCATAAATAAATTCAAAACTAATTTCTGTGATATTAACAACTACTATTTTGTATCTCATAGGAGACTCCTAATGCGCATGAGGTTTGACGGGACAGTTATGTAGATTTGATGACATGACCACTCACTCCTAAGGAGGAGCCTACAATAGTAAGTTGTAGTTTGAATTCATGATTAAATATGTTATAAATTTAGCATGCTATGAATTATAATGTTATATTTTAAATTGTAGATTCATTTGACAAAGGTATTTGAACATATACAGACCATAATCACAGAGGTACCAACATTGTCGAGCGCATACGAGAGGACTCCTAATTGCCACAGGAGGTCAACGAGAGAGGTATTTATTATGAAATTTTGATAGTATTAATCTCCAATACAGAAAAGATCATTATGCATTTGAGTAATTCAATGTTAGATACGTAGAATCATATAAATTTAGTAGTCTAACTTTGGGTTTTCCTTTTTTGTTTATGTAGGAGGCATCCGATCCACCTAGTGCAGCGAAGAGGCTGCATTTTGATCATCCACCAGCACCCTAGGATAGTATAGTTTTCATAGGATGCATCATGAGACATTTTGAGATGGCATATGCCACATTGTATATAGAAACATTGATATTATACACATTCTGATGGCAGGATCAGCCACATTTTGTATATGGATCTATGTATTTTGATATATATATATATTTGAGTACTTTGTCTATGGATACATGATCTTTGATATATATTTGTGTAAAATTTTGTCTATGGATACATGTATTTTGATATATATTTTTATCATTTACGTCCACAATGATATACATATTAATTTAGTATCTAGTATTGTTCAATTTATCGTGGATCATGTGTCATGCCCTAAATTTTACTAGTAAAAACACAACAATTTTTTTTTTTTTTTTAGCTTATGAAGTCGCATAAGAAATTACATATTGTAAAACAAGGTTATCATTGAATAGGAGTTCAAGACTCATTTGAATAGTGTGAAGGTGTTAACATTTTAGTCACAGGTGGTTTTCAAATAGATTGGATGACAGTCTAGTTCAAGTTAGCGTCACGAGTCAAATGAGAAAGTTCAAGATACAACACTCATAAATTAGTGAGGTAATTCATATCCTAACAAGCCTCTAATACTAATATTCTATTAGGGTCTGTCAGTTGTATCATATGGACTAGGTCGTGATTTTAGCATGTAAGGGAAGGGGATCAGAATTACTTATTATCCTCATTACCAATGTACACACATTCATTAATCATTACAATATATATTAATGTGACAATTAGTATATTACTATATCCTCATTATCTATCAACATTGCTTCCTCACCAAATTATTGAGTGCACAACAAGATTGTAAGCAATCTACTAAGTTTTAAATTTATACAATCAATGGTATCACATAACATCTATGGATTTTTATTATCAACTAGTCATTTACAATACCACAAGGAGAAAACTTTCTTTCACATTTTCAAATGATAACAATGATGTCAAAGCAAATCTGTGACTTGTACCAATGCTTTCATAACAATATAAACTCCAAATGAAACATGGATATACAACCTTATCAATATTTTCTTCTACACGTACATTAGGTAACAATGATACAATCTCCTTCCATCACAATGGGGCAACATAAGGGACTTTTTAAAATCATAAGGAACATGGACATTGAAAGATATGGACAATGAGTAGCATGAACATTGTCCAACATGATCGTTGAGAACATGAACAAGCTGGTGAATCCTCCTTCACAAATGAGGGCACAATGTCAAGTTTTCTCATCCAACATCAATTTGCAAGATGATCATTCCAAGCCATTTCCATTTCTCCCTTGGACACAAATCTGCATATGCAACACAACAAAATAACAAGGACCATGGGTGCTTTCCACCCAACCATAGGCCTCAAAGAGACCACCCCCACGCTAGGGAACAAGGCTCAAACTGGGATACACATACAATCTTTCAATGCATAAACATTACATTTCAAACTTGAACAATTTCCCCCCAAGACTATTTCACAATGGCTTCACAGATGGAACCATAAACATAGGGTGAAGGTGTGTTCTAAAATGGAGACTTTCCATACCAAACCATATTTGCAATAAACAACTTTCATGCCCTCTCGGGGCTATCATAATTCACTAAATTTCATGCCCTCTCGGGGCTATCATAAATGAACCATTTAATGCCCTCTTGGGGCCTCCACATTTCCTCCTCCAAACCCACTACCATCAGCTATAACTCCTCAAACTTCCTTTCTACACCATACTTTCCTTATCACCCCCAGAAATATATGAAATGTTATGGCATACAATGGAGCCCATACTCCAAGGTTCTCAATACATTTTTTGAACCCAACTTAAGCCCTTCACCCTAGACTTCTCTTCCCTTCCCACAAGGGTGAGTGTAAGTCCCAATCCCATAACAATACTCAAGCACAAAACAAGAAAACAAAACCAAGTAGAAATAAAACAAGAAATTTTGGAAAACACCCCACTAGTTTGGCCAAGACCCTCTAATAAAGCCTTCCCACTAACTTATTTGAGCAAAAACACTAAGCCACTCCATCCTTACGAACTTGTCTCCTCTAACAGTTCATCGATAGCCCTCACGAGCTCTGAGTTATGACCCTCGAAGGATCGACCTCAAAATGCACTTAGAGCACCTTGAAGACTCCTCAGTACGGGGTGGCCGCAAATGATGGATGGTCTTTATGGCCAGAACAAAGGTGTGACTAGGGTTCACCCACTCACCTAGAGCTAATGGGACTGACGATTCGATGCCAAGATCAGCGGTTTCAAAGTTACGCTGTGGTGCACCTATGAACTGAGGCACACTGCGAGTTTTGGCATCGAGTGAGATTGTTGTGTTGAATCCAAACGGAATGTGATCTATCAAAAATGAGATAGGTTATTTTAGGCCTTAGGATCACCGTCCTGTAGCATTTAACAGTTTGTCGATAGCCCTCACGAGCTCTGAGTTATGACCCTCGAAGGATCAACCTCAAAATGCACTTAGAGCACCTTGAAGACTCCTCGGTACAAGGTGGCTGCAAATGATGGATGGTCTTCATGGCTAGAAAAAGGGTGTAACTAGGGTTCAACCGCCCATCCAGAGCTAATGGCACTGACGATTCAATGCCAAGATCAGCGGTTTCAAAGTTACGTTGTGGTGCACCTATGAACTGAGGCACACTGCGAGTTTTGGCATCGAGCGAGATCACTGTGCTGAATCCAAACGGAATGTGATCTCTTGAAAATGAGATAGGTTATTTTAGGCCTCAAGATCACCGTCTTGTAGCATTTGATAGTTCATTGATAGCCCTCACGAGCTCTGAGCTATGACCCTCGAAAGATCGACCTCAAAATGCACTTAGAGCACCTTGGAGACTCCTCGGTACGGGGTGGCCACTAATGATGGATGGTCTTCGTGGCCAGAAAAAGGGTGTGACTAGGGTTCACCCACCCATCCGGAGCTAATGGCACTGACGATTCGATGCCAAGATCAGCAGTTTCAAAGTTACGCTATGGTGCACCTATGAACTGAGGCACACTGCGAGTTTTGGCATCGAGCGAGATCGTTGTGCTAAATCCAAACGGAATGTGATCTCTCAAAAATGAGATAGGTTATTTTAGGCCTCAGGATCATCATCCTGTAGCATTTGATAATTCATCAATAGCCCTCACGATCTCTGAGTTATGACCCTTGAAAGATCGACCTCCAAATGCACTTAGAGCACCTTGGAGACTCCTCGGTACGGGGTGGCCGCAAATGATGGATGATTGTTTGAAGACTACTCCATGTGTCACTATCTTTCTTGGAAAAAAAATTTCTTTTGAACATCAAGCTTGCAATATTATCAATTATTGTCAAACTTTTTCAACCAAGTCAAAATGTCAAATGCAAATATTTGTTTGCATTTTTTGCTAATGGGAGTTTCATAAATTGACTTTGATTTTCTATGTCTCTAGTGCTTGAACATACTTAAAATGGCTCTTTGGTCTTAGAGCTATTGGTATTTTCTAACTTCATGGTCTATGATATGCATACTAAGAATTTCTTTCACTAAATGGTTTCCTTGATCTATTGACTACACTTAAATTTGTTCACTTGTCATCTCTCTTTCTATATGTTCAATACAAAGAGCTAGAAGAGACAAATAATCTTTCTTACCTTCATCTCTCTAAGCACATGATAGAAATCAATTCTAAACTTGAGAAAAGGTTAGAGGAGAATATTGCATTCTTAAATTAATCTCCCTTAAGACCTTTACATACACACGGGGCATTCTTAAATTAATCTCCATGGAAGAAAATTTCATAAAACTAAAGATTCCATAGTGTTGAAACATAAAATCCAAGATCTCATTTATGATGGGATTGTTGATACCTCTAATGACTCATCCACTCATAGCCTTCATATCCAACTTCATATCATGTTAGTATGCATGTGCTATCTTGCTTATTGGCTTTAATTGCTTATCCTACATGCTATCTTCTTTCATGGATTTTATGGCTTATCCCAAATGTGCTTCATACAACTTTTCAATATGAAAGTCTTTCAAAACATTATACAATATTATGACTCTTTATGCTTTCAAATGCTATGATTGGTTGTAAAATGGAAGAAATCAAGTATTCTAATTGTTCATCCATACTTTATGGATTTTTCTTATTTGATTAGTTTGATAAAAATAGTTTTAATAATCATAATGTCAGCTTTATGTCAAATAAGGAAAAAACCAAATTTGTAATAAGATATCTGCATGCAATTATCTTTCATATAGTTATAAATGCTCTTAAAATTGTTGTTATAGCCTTGTATCACATGCAAATATGATTTGGAAGAACTTTTTCAATATCTTCCTCTTATAATTCCTTACAAAGAACCTACCAAAATACAAAAACCATATACAAAAAACTACACATTTTACATCATAATACATCATAAATTTTAGAAATTCTCCCCAATACCACCCCCCTCCAACTCTTCATGATGTACCTACATTCCAATATCATACAAAAATTAGTAACTTATTGTATTAAACAAGATAATCATCAATTCATTAAGTCATTATGAAGAAAATAACATAAGAAGTATATATACCTAGTCAAGTATTCCAATAGGGTCCTCTCTCTGTTTTAGGGTCTCCAACAAGGCTTCATGATCAGCATTAGCAATAGTAAAAAGTTCTTTTACTTTTGGTCTTCCTTGATGCTTCAATAACTTTAAATTTGTTGCTATAATAAGATGCGAATATATGAGAATTACTTTGTGCTTCTAATAGTCTTCGAATGCAAGAATTCCGTTCCTTCTAAGCATGTATGTCCGCAGCCATGTTCCAGCAACAACCACTGAACCAGTAGGATACGTGAATCCATCATCATCTGTGATCGGTTGTGCAAGTTTTTGTTTTCCTCTTACACAACGTGCTAACTAATAATCAGATTTCTAATCATTCCCCTGTGGTGCAACCAATGCAAAGACATGTCTTGGCTGAAGTAGATCTGATAGATGATTATGCTCAACTGAACTTTCCATATCATCATTTTTGATAGAGGGTATGATAGACAATGGAGTAAGATAATGTGGAGCCCATGTGTCCACCCACTCACTTGACTCACAGTGATCCCAATCACACTGAAAATAAGTACGACAAAAACAAGCTAGTTGTTGTGTCCAAATGGTCCATGTACTAGAATTAGAGCTCTGAAATGAATGCATTTTTGATGAGTTTGTCACTGTAGCACAATCTGATCTGTCACCTATGGACCCTTCCTCAACCAACCAAAAGAACCTGCGTACCACTGAATTAAGAGTCCCCCCCTGTGATAATGCTAAACTACACCAATCAACAATGCTACGAGCATCGAGAAGCTCTGTTGTTGAAATCTTCAGTTGCTCCTTAACTAGAGCTCTCTTCACACATGCCCCTACTCCATCATGTTCCCCTTTTCCATGGCCAGACTCAAAAAATCTCCAAATATGAGGCACCCCTCTCTCTACGTGCATCCTACATAACCAATAAAACATGCGAGCATTCTTGAATTGACCTGTACAGTTATCTGACCAAATGATATGTCTATCCATAGCAATTGCATGCTCGTGTAAGAAATAAAAAAAATTCTCAAAACAATGTTGCACAAACTTGTGAGAGTGAGATCTATCATCACTCATATAAAAATGATACTCTCTAATAATCTTTCGATTATCTTCCGCACTATCAGGGGCATGTCTATATGTTATGTGAACAAAAATTGCAATCTGAATAGAGTTGTAATACTGAGATTGTGTCTCATTTTGAGGTTGCAATCTGTAGTTCTCAGCAAAATCAACAACTGATATAATAGTGCCAATGGGAAAAGTCTCCTTACACGTTCTAAATTGTTGATCCAACCACTGAGACCTGTGACTATGTCTTGCATACTTGTAAAAAGATTTTCCTTGAAATCTGAAATAAAATTAGCCACATTGATATCTTTTCCAACCAATTCACATCTAGAGCTCTCACTCCCACTCTTCAATGTGTATTTCACCATTTCATAGACCCTTTTTTTCACTATTGTCTTTCCAAGATCTTGTTCACACCCCTCATGGAAACATGTGTCAAACTTGGATAAGCCACCACATTCTGAACACTTCTCATTTAAGCAAGCATTTTTATAAAAGGAACAACCATCAACTCTACAACATAAGAGTTGATCTAAAAAGTCTCTTGATGATTTTGGAAGCCCACTAGCCCCACAATCCTCCAACATTTCTTTACTATACAAAGTAGAACGGATGGAGCATAATAGTTCATGGTGCATAGAAAACTCAACATGATATTTGCAACAACATGTATTTCGAATTTTGAGTGGCACACAATAAAATGGCTTCAAAGATTCAAAAGCCCTTTGTGATATATGAACACTTGGATGACTCTCTCTAAATTTTTTGAACAACATAGTTTGACTTACCTCCAAATAGTGTTTAGGATGTGTCGTGCGGTCTCTGATGCCAATTCTCAACTTTAAGACATCTTTAGCATTGGGTGATACTCGTGAGTTAGAGTGCCAAAATTGTATAATTTCTTCCTTCACATCGTCGGATAGCTTCTTATCAAAACGTGGAAGTCTCCCACCAAATGCCCATGTTTCATTTTGAAGAGGATCATCAATTTTCTCTCGTCGACTAAGTGCTCTTCTCAAAGTAGTACGATTTAGATTCAAATCAATACAAGTTTGTCTCATTTATCTACCCTTTCTCAAATGATGACTTACCAAAGAGGTTGTAATAACCCTTCGAGAAGCTCTATTATCCTTCTCTCTACTATTTTTTCCAACGCTATTGAGAGCATTGACAAGATTCTTCACAATAATGGCATTTCTTTCCAACTTTTTATTGACACGAATTTTCAATTTGGAAAGCATAGGTCTCATCTTTTGCATCTTTAATAAGTGCATGAAAAGCTGACATTGCTCTACCACTATCTTGTTGCCAAAAAACATCTGATATAGTCTTGAAGCCTATAACCGAATGGTTCTTTCTGATTTTTTCCCTTCCAAACTAGTCATAATCGTTTCATCAATTTCAATTATCCATTTTGGTGTTTTAGAACCTTCATGTCGATTATAATTAGGAGATATGTAAGGTTCTTGTGCATTAAGTTCCTGTGCATTGTCATCTTCGACGTGGTCAATTATGCAATTTGGATTATGACTTGGTGGCATTTCTTCTTCAAAATTTTCAATCTCTACATTTTCAATTTCCACATTATCATTTTCAATAGGTACATTTTCATTCTCCAACTATACATTTTCATTATCTGACTCTATGATTTCACCTTCTATTAATTCATCGTCAACTTGATTGATATTTAGCATACCTTGTCTTTTTTTTTGGTGTTTCATTTTGTCCTTTTCCCTGTATGCTGCAATGTCTTCATTGGATATCTTCCTTTTACGTTTATTCTTTCGACGACTACTGCTCCTCATTCAGATGACAAATTCGAACACCTAAGGTTATATTTTCGAATTCTTTTCGATTGGTTGGGCCCCAAAACATGACTTTTTACAAATCCCGTGAAAAAAGAGGTAAAAAAGTAATGTTGTCGGGTCTGTAGGGACAGTCAAATATTTGAAATTGATGCCAGTATAATCGGATATCCGATAATAGATCGGATATCCGATATAGGAAGAGGAATTTTGGGGGGAAAACTTGCTAAGGTTTTCCCCCTTTGCCACAATAATATTAATATTATGAAAATATTTAGAGGCAAACGACTTTAATTTATAACTAAGTTAATAGTATACTAGTATTAGTATAAAATATCAATAATATTAATATAAAATAGTATTAATATACCTATAGTATCAATATTATTATTATACCTATAATAGTATTAATATTATTAATATAGATATAATAGTGTAAATATATAGTGTTTATTTATATTAAGCTACAATATATAGTATTAATATATATTATTATTATAGCTATAATAGTATTATTATTATTACTATACATATAATAATATTAATATTTAGTGTTTACTTATATTATAATTATTATCCTAAAATAGTATAAATAGTATATCCTAAAATATTACGTTATATATACTAAAATATTATGTTATTATATAGATATATTAATATAATAATATTTATAATATATATTATATTTAATAAAAATATTATGTTGTTATATATATTATATTATTATACATATTAATATAATAATATATAATACAAAGAGGGTCGTCATTTAATGGGTCAAAGGGGGTCATAGGTCACCCTATGACCCCCTTTAACCCATATGAACGATTCAAATATGTCCCTAGTGGTCCAAGGACCCCTAGGGACATATGTCGTCATTTAATGGGTCAAAAAGGGTCATAGGTCACCCTATGACACCCTTTGACCCATATTACCTGTTCGAATATGTCCCTTGGGGTCCAAGGACCCCTAGGGACATATGACGTCGTTTAATGGGTCAAAGAGGGTCATAGGTCACCCTATGACCCCCTTTGACCCATAATACCTATTCGAATATCTCCCTAGGGGTCCTAGGACCCCTAGAGACATATGTCATTGTTTAATGGGTCAAAGGGGATCATAGGTCACCCTATGACCACCTTTGACCCATATTACCCATTCGAATATGTCCCTAGGGGTTCTAGGACCCCTAGCAACATATCTCGTCGTTTAATGCGTCAGAGAGGGTCATAGGTCACCCTATGACCCCCTTTGACCCATATTACCCATTCGAATATGTCCCTAGGGGTCCTAGGACCCCTAGGGACATATGTTGTCGTTTAATGGGTCAAAGGGGGTCATAGGTCAACCTATGACCCCCTTTGATCCATATGAACGATTGAAATATGTCCCTAGGGTCTTAGGACCCCTAGGGACATATGTCGTCGTTTAATGGGTCAAAGAGGGTCATAGGTCACCCTATGACCCCATTTGACCCATATTACCCATTCGAATATGTCGCTTGGGGTCTGAGGACCCCTAGGGACATATGTCGTCGTTTAATGGGTCAAAGAGGGTCATAGGTCACCCTATGACCCCCTTTGACCCATAATACCCATTCGAATATGTCCCTAGGGGTCCTAGGACCCCTCGAGACATATGTTGTCATTTAAAGGGTCAAAGGAGGTCATAGGTCACCCTATGACCCCCTTTGACCCATATTACCCATTTGAATATGTCCCTAGGGGTCCTAGGACCCCTAGCGACATATCTCATCGTTTAATGGGTCAGAGAGGGTCATAGGTCACCCTATGACCCCCTTTGACCCATATTACCCATTCGAATATGTCCCTAGGGGTCCTAGGACCCCTAGAGACATATATCATCGTTTAATGGGTCAAAGAGGGTCATAGGTCACCCTATGACCCCCTTTGACCCATATGTACGATTCGAATATGTCCCTAGGGGTCCTAGGACCCCTAGAGACATATGTCATCATTTAAAGGGTCAAAGAGGGTCATAGGTTACCCTATGACCCCATTTGACCTATATTACCCATTCGAATATGTCCCTAGGGGTCCTAGGACTCCTAGGGACATATGTCGTCATTTAATGCATCAAAGGGGGTCATAGGTCACCCTATGACCCCCTTTGACTCATATGAACGATTCAAATATGTCCCTAGGGGTCCTAGGACCCCTAAGGACATATGTTGTCATTTAATGGGTCAAAGGGGGTCATAGGTCACCCTATGACCCCCTTTGACCCATATGAACGATTGGAATATGTCCCTAGGGTCCTAGGACCCCTAGGGACATATGTCAACATTTAATGGGTCAAAGAGGGTCATAGGTCACCCTATGACCCCATTTGACCCATATTACCCATTCAAATATGTCCCTTGGGGTCTGAGGACCCCTAGGGACATATGTCGTCGTTTAATGGGTCAAAGAGAGTCATAGGTCACCCTATGACCCCCTTTGACCCATATTACCCATTCGAATATGTCCCTAGGGGTCCTAAGACCCCTAGAGACATATATCGTCGTTTAATGCATCACCTATGACCCCCTTTGACCCATATGAAAGATTCGAATATGTCCCTCGGGGTCCTAGAACCCCTAGAGACATATGTCATCGTTTAATGGGTCAAAGAGGGTCATAGGTTACCCTATGACCTCATTTGACCCATATTATTACTCATTCGAATATGTCCCTAGGGGTCCTAGGACCCTTAGGGACATATGTCATCATTTAATGGGTCAAAGAGGGTCATAGGTCACCCTATGACCCCCTTTGACCCATATTACCCATTCGAATATGTCCCTAGGGGTCTGAGGACCCCTAAAGACATATATCATCGTTTAATGGGTCAAGAGGGTCATAGGTCACCCTATGGCCCCCTTTGACCCATATGAACGATTCTAATATGTCCCTAGGGGTCCTAGGACCCCTAGGGACATATGTCGTCGTTTAATGGGTCAAAGAGGGTCATAGGTTACCCTATAACCCCATTTGACCCATATTACCCATTCGAATATGTCCCTAGGGGTCCTAGGACCCCTAGGGACATATGTCATCGTTTAATGGATCAAAGGGCGTCATAGGTCACCCTATGACCCCCTTTGACTCATATGAACTATTCAAATATGTCCCTAAGGGTCTTAGGACCCCTAGGGACATATGTCATCGTTTAATGGGTCAAAGGGGGTCATAGGTCACCCTATGACCCCCTTTGACCCATATGAACCATTCGAATATGTCCCTAGGGTCCTAGGACCCCTAGGGACATATGTCTTCGTTTAATGGGTCAAAGAGGGTCATAGGTCACCCTATGACCCCCTTTGACCCATATTACCCATTCGAATATGTCCTTAGGGGTCCTAGGACCCCTAGAGACATCTGTCATCGTTTAATGGGTCAAAGAGGGTCATAGTTCACCCTATGACCCCCTTTGACCCATATTACCCATTCGAATATGTCCCTATGGGTCTTAGGACCCCTAGAGACATATATCGCCGTTTAATGGGTCAAGAGGGTCATAGGGTGCCCATATGAACGATTCGAATATGTCCATAGGGGTCCTAGGACTCCTAGAGACATATGTCATCATTTAATGGGTCAAAGAGGGTCATAGGTTACCCTATGACCCCATTTGACCCATATTACCCATTTGAATATGTCCCTAGGGGTGGACCCCTAGGGACATATGTTATCGTTTAATGGGTCAAGGGGGTCATAGGTCACCCCACAACCCCTTTTGACTCATATGAATGATTCAAATATGTTCCTAGGGGTCCTAAGACCCCTAGGGACATATGTCGTCGTTTAATGAGTCAAAGGGGCTCATAGGTCACCCTATCACCCCCTTTGACCCATATGAACAATTTGAATATGTCCCTAGGGTTCTAGGACCCCTAGGGACATATGTCGTCGTTGAATGGGTCAAAGAGGGTCATAGGTTACCCTATGACCCCCTTTGACCCATATTACGCATTCGAATATGTCCCTTGGGGTCCGAGGACCCCTACGGACTTATGTCGTCATTTAATGGGTCAAAGAGCGTCATAGGTCACCCTATGACCTTCTTTGACCCATATTACCCATTCGAATATGTCCCTAGGGGTCCTAGGACCCTTAGAGACATATATAGTCATTTAATGGGTCAAGAGGGTCATAGGTCACCCTATGACCCCCTTTGACCCATATGAACGATTCGAATATGTCCCTAGGGGTCCTAGGACCTTTAGAGATATATGTCATCGTTTAATGGGTCAAAGAGGGTCATAGGTTACCCTATGACCCCGTTTGACCCATATTACCCATTCGAATATGTCCCTAGGGGTCCTAGGACCCCTAGGGACATATATCGTCATTTAATAGGTCAAAGGGGGTCATAGGGTGACCTATGACCCCCTTTGACCCATATGAACAATTTGAATATGTCCTTGTCATCGTTTAATGGGTCAAAGGGGGTCATAGGTCACCCTATGACCCCCTTTGACCTATATTACCCATTCGAATATGTCTCTTGGGGTCCAAGGACCCCTAGGGACATATGTCATCGTTTAATGGGTCAAATAGGGTCATAGGTCACCCTATGACCCCCTTTGACCCATATTACCCATTCGAGTATGTCTCTAGGGGTCGTAGGACCCCTAGAGGCATATATCGTCGTTTAATGGGTCAAGAGGGTCATAGGTCACCCTATGACCCCCTTTGAACTATATATACTATTCAAATATGTCCCTATGGGTCCTAAGACCCCTAGGGACATATGTCATCGTTTAATGGGTCAAAGAGGGTAATAGGTCACCCTATGACCCCCTTTGACCCATATGAACGATTCGAATATGTCCTTAGGTGTTCGAGGACCCCTAGGGACATATGTCATCATTTAATGGGTCAAAGAGGGTCATAGGTCACCCTATGACCCTCTTTGACCTATATGAACGATTCGAATATGTCCCTAGGGGTCTAAGGACCCCTAGGGACATATATCATCGTTTAATGGGTCAAAGAGGGTCATGGGTTATCCTATGACCCCATTTGACCCATATTACTCATTCGAATATGTCCCTAGGGGTCCTAGGACCCCTAGGGACATATGTCGTCGTTTAATGGGTCAAAGAGGGTCATAGGTCACCCTATGACCCCTTTTGACCCATATGAACAATTCGAATATGTCCCTAGGGGTCCAAGGACCCCTAGACAAATATGTCATCGTTTAATGAGTCAGAGAGGGTCATAGGTCACCCTATGACCCCCTTTGACCCATATTACCCATTCGAATATGTCCCTAGGGGTCCTAGGACCCCTAGAGACATATATCTTCGTTTAATGGGTCAAAGAGGGTCATGGGTCACCCTATGACCCCATTTGACCCATATGAACGATTGGAATATGTCCCTCTGGGTCCTTGGACCCCTAGGGACATATGTCGTTGTTTAATGGGTCAAAGAGGGTCATAGGTCACCCTATGACCCCCTTTGACCCATATTACCCTTTCGAATATGTCCCTAGAGGTCCTAGGACCCCTAGGGACATATGTCGCCGTTTAATGGGTCAAAGGTTTGACCCATATGAATGATTCGACTATGTCCCTGGGGGTCCTAGGACCCCCAGGGACATATGTCATCATTTAATGGGTCAAAGGGGGTCATAGGTCACCCTATGACCCTCTTTGACCCATATGAACGATTTGACTATGTCCCTAGGGGTCCTAGGACCCCTAGGGACATATGTCATCATTTAATGGGTTAAAGAGGGTCATAGGTCACCCTATGACCCCCTTTGACCCATAATACCCATTCGAATATGTCCCTAGGGGTCCTAGGATGCCTAGAGACATATGTCGTCATTTAATGGGTCAAAGGGGGTCATAGGTCACCCTATGACCCCCTTTGACCGATATGAACGATTTGGTTATGTCCCTGGAGGTTCTAGGGACATATGTCGTCATTTAATGGGTCAAAGGGACCCCCTTTGACCCATTAAATGATGACATATGTCCCTAGGGGTCCTAGGACCCCTAGAGACATATATCATCGTTTAATGGGTCAAAGAGGGTTATAGGTCACCCTATGACCCCCTTTGACTCTTATATATTAATAATATACATATCAATATAATAATATATATATATATATATACATATACATATTACATTATTATATTTAATGAAAATATTACGTTATTATATAAATATATTAATAACATACATATTAATATAATAATATTTATAATATATATTATATTTAATAAAAATATTACGTTGTTATATAAATATTATATTATTATACATATTAATATAATAATATATAATACATATTACATTTAATAAAAATATTACGTTATTGTATATATTAATAACATACATATTAATATAATAATATATAATACGTATTTTATATATATATATATATATATATATATATATATATATATATATATATATATATATATATATATATATATATATATATATATATAAATTACGTTATTATATTTAGTAAAAATAATAATAATATATATTATATTTATAGATTGTAATAAGATTAACATAAGATATTATTATATATTATTAGATTATATCTTGTATGTTTACATTACGTTATTATATATATATAATATATTAAAATATGCCTTTACATATTAATATAAGTGAAATAATTTAAAAATAAAAAACTAGAACGTTTAAATCGAATTTCCTTCCAAAATTTGAAATTTTTTGGAATTTTACTACCGAGCCATATCGGATATCCGATGTCAAATCAGATATCCGATTTGAAATTGGATATCCGATCAGGCTTGGTATTTACCAAGCCTGCCCGGTCAACCCCAAAGACGTGTTTATAGAGAGTTTTAGTGATACTTAGACTTCGGGTAGCCGTCTGACAATGTTATTTTGATCAAAATTGAATGAAACCAAATGGGTTTTTTAATATCGCTCTCTAGATTCCATCAATATAATTTCTGTCAAATTTTGAGTTCGATAAGTATTTATTAGTTAATTATCAATGAAGATTATTGTAAAGTGTTGATTATCATATTGAATGAAAAATAGCTATAACTTTCAAACGGTGTAACATTTTTTAAATCTAAAAGTTGCGTCACATTCTATACTTCGCCTAGTATAAGAAAAAAATAAAAAAATAAAAATTTGATCAAATTTTTTATTAGTTAAGGTGGTCAGACACGGGACTTTTTTTAATCCAAAAAAGTTTTTGTAGAAAATTCATATTTAATTATTTATTTGGAATAAAAATATCAAAAAATATGCGTCACATCCGGGCATGAGTCTAGTTTTCATATCTATAACTATATTAAAAAAAATTATGATTTGATTTTGATTAAGGTGGTCAGACATACACCTACTTTTTATTTTTGGCCTGAAATTTTCTTAGTACTGCATTAAAATTCAAACTTTTGATCAATCAATTATTTTTTTCTCCTGATAAGGCCTAGTAGTTTAGAAACTACATTCAATTTTCTACAAATTATTTTCTTACAAATTTTTGATATAAATTCCATAACCACTTCAAAATTATGTGTCAAGTTGACATAAACCTGATTTGCTGATTTTTCACTGCCACTTAAGGCCATAGTTTGGTACACCATGATCTTGCACATACCCATATATATATATATATATATATATATATATATATATATATATATATATATATATATATATATATATATATATATATATATATAAGTTATTTAAAAATTAAAATAAACTAGTAGTAAATTTAACTTGCTTGTAAGTTTTGTGGCCTATCTACACCTAAAGAATCAAAAGCATCACAAGTCTCAATTTCAATAACCACAATATTACAAGAAATCCATACAGTAATCTAAGAAATCTAGAGAGTAATTCTTCCTTGTATCCCCCTAGCAGGGAACCTAAGAGATCACATAACTAATAAGGGTAAAAGTGGAATAAATTTTATTCTATTTTTAAGACAAAATTGAAGCACATACATTTCATTTTCAATTCTTCTAATATTAAATATTTTGATATATCTCATTGATTAAATCTATGAATATTATATATTAACTCAACAACCAAGTTATTATAGGTTCCCAAACATCACTACTAGAAATGCATACATAAGTTCCCATAAGTAAAAACCATCATAAATACATGAACAAGATTTTATTATAAATAATTGAATCCATTATTACAATTAGATAGCGTGAAAATCACATAAGCATACCAAGGACAATCATCTTGATATACCCATTCTTCTTTATTGCAACTAAGCATGTGTACATAAACATATTACAAGGAGCAAGTAATCATTATATATCATGTTTTCATATACTTCTAACATTTTTTTCCTCCAACATGATCTCTATACAAAATGGATACATAAGTATTATAGCATAGTCATGATACAAAAATATGATGTTGCAACATCTAGTCACACACAATAAAAGATGCAAAATTGGAATGTGTGAAGAAAGATCATCCAAGGCTCTTGAAAAACTCTAGAAAAATACTCAATGGATAAAAGACTTTCCACTTAACCATGGAACCTTACTGCCCTACTCCCCTAAGCTAGGAGATAACACAAGGCCCCACACCAAGTTCAAACATAAGCAAGGGGATAAAATAGCTATTTTAACATGGATAAAGTTTATTGCTAATCAATATTGTAACAAAAATTCAAATTGATTAGGTATTGAATTAAGCTTAATAAAAAAATGATAGCGAAGGAAAACTTTAAACATATAAATCATATGATGATGACATATTGAAAATGATAAACTTATGCTTAAACAGTGATAAAGTTTATTGTTAATCAATATTCTATCAAAGTTTCAAACTAATTAGGTATTGAATTTAATGTCATACATGAACATATCTAATTTAATTCATACATGAACAAAAATATAATATAAAATAATAACCAATAATGTCCTGTACATTAACAAACACATAATATATTATGATAACCAATAATGTCGTACATGAACAAACATGTCATATATTAACCAATAATGTCATCAATCTAATAATGTAATGGATCAAATAAATGTCATACATCAAATATAAAATGTCATATATACATCAAATGTATATCAAATACGTCCACTGACATAAAATCCAACATATATTTCCAATGATGCCTATACATATGCATGTCTATCAACTATATCTTTTGCTTCCCACAAGGGGAAGGAAACAAATATCTCAAGGTCTTCTATCATCATGTGGAGGGATATGGTGGTGATGACGGGGTCTTCCTCACATGCTCGCTCATCCTCTTGTTGAGGCTCTTCTCTAACTCAAGCTGATACAAACAAAGTAGATATAAATCAATAATTATTATACATTGAAATCAAATATATGTACATGCAAAATTAATTATTTTCTTACTGCCATCCAATAGTCAATCTGCAAGTCCACCTCGAAGGATCATGGACGATCAGGTGTAATGAGACCCTACAAAAATTCAATCAATATAATCACTTATAAATAACATTAGAAATTTTGATACTAACTATTATAAACAATAATTAAAACCAAGAGAATTCTTTCATACCTTAGTCAATGGCTATGAACTAGCCATAGCTGCAACCACTCCATGATTGACAGATTGCCAAAGATGAGGAGGAGTGTCCGATGTCATGAGTTGCATGTCATACAATACATGTTACATGTAACATGAAACATGAAACAAATATAATCAAAGGAAATAAATTAACATGAAAAAAATGTACCTCTACGAAACTTGTATGATGTCTATGATCTGAGTCCATAGTAAATGTTGATAGTCCTCTAGAGAACTAATGCACATGCATAAATTTTTTTGTCAATCCTTAACATAATTACTTAATAAATAAATGTATTAATTTAAATGATTAAATTGATACATACCTCTGGACTTGTGGATGGGGCAAAAAATGGGGTCAGAGAATCGCTACTAGGCTCACCAACACTTTGACCCTAAATCTTGAATAATGTCAATAGATGATAATTAATTAATCATTCACTATACATATGAAATATGATCAAATTAGTAAATTATAATTATAATTTACCTATGTGTCAATACCAAATGTGTCATTCAAGAACTAATCAGCGATGAGCCCATCATTTGCACCATATTTGGCATGAGTGCTAAATGTTCATAAGGATCTGCATGATGTGCACTTCTGACCACGACACACAGAAAGCTCCCTCTCAACTAATGGACTAATACAATGGATGCGGGTCTATGTCAAAGCATTAATGGTCCCTAGAGCACTAGCCTCTACATGTTCCTTCACAACTGAAGGAATAGTCACATGCTCACCTTGTGGCTTGACTATAGGTGCCCTAACTACATTAGGATCATGACTTGCCCCTGGCCTCTCAAATGATGACCCCCCCCCCCCCTCTACCATAGGAGTCTAATATATCAAAATAATTGGGGATCTCCCCAAGGAAAAGCTCACAATATAATTTCTTTAAAAAATACATGGGGACCTCGTGATTTTTGCAAGAAGGGGCATCAAGAACCATCCGCCATCTATCCCAAAAATTATTTCTAATAGCATTGTGTATGCACCAATGGATGGGGAACCATTTAGTACCCTCTCTAATAGTATTTTTTTCACTGGGTTTTCTAAATAATGCACATATTCTACCTTTTGGCATTTCTTTTTTTTTAACATCTTGATATAACAATTTATTTGCATAAAATTATTTTTTTTCATCCCTCTTAACCTACCAAACATCTAACTAACCATTAAGAGAAGCTATCTAGGTCTTAATGGATTTGAGGGACGATGCTAATTGAGCTCTCATTGGATTGGTTTGTCCACATTCTTTCAACCGACCAATGAGTCCTTCTAATTCAATTTTGCCTCTTTCTATTTCATTTATTATATTTTCTTGTGTGCCATGTGGAGGTCTTGCAATTGGTTCAGGCTGCAAAATTTGTTGTTCTTCTTGTGGAAGATTTTGGTTTTGAATTTCTTGAGGGTTTTGAGCTTCTTGGGGATTTGCCGGTTCATTATTGATATTTCTTGATAAGAAATCAATTAGAATCTAAATAAATAAACAAATCTAAAGAAAAATTGTAAAAACCCTACAAAACAATATAAAAAAATATCAAAAAATGCAAAAAGAAATTTAGATAACATACGGTGTGCTTGTGATCTCAAACTTTGCTAATGAGGAAGCATATTGGAAAGTCAGATGGTGAAAAGTTTGATTTCTTACAATTTGTGTATGTGTTCCTATGAGGAGAGGTAAGAAAAAGAAGTGAAAATGAATGGGCTGTAGGCATGTAGCCCATTTATAATATTTTTCTTTTTAAAAAGTGTGTACACGCTAAAGTGGGTACATGTTATTGAAAATTGAAGAAAAAAAAGGGTGTCACCTTTTTAGCACCACAACTTCATGCACATACCCATATGTAAAATCTTAATATGTATACATGATTAAATTTAAGGGACTATAGCTTTGGACCACAACTCTTGGTGTAGATAAATTTTCTTAAGATTGATTAATTAACAATTTTTTTGATTAGGTGTCACCTAGCCATTAGTTTACCTATCATACTTCTTAACTAATTGACATGAGTGTCCCTTACATAATCCCTTAGTTATGACAAGAATTTCTTAAAGGTTATTTTTTAAGGCTTGTTGATGTCTATCGAATCTTTTGGGGTTCAGGAATACAACAATGCTAGCAATGTATTTGAAGTTCAATCTAACATAATGTAGTCCCATATTGTCAAGTGAGGTCATTCATGTTTGTGAATTCTTATTACTGGCTTCCCCATTCTTCTTTGATTTATGTCATTTCCATTTACCAACTAATAGTACTGTCAACCTACTTATTTTGCATATGGTACCATTTACCCAAAATTCTTCCACTTTATCGGTTATACTCATGTTTTAAGTTCACTTTTCTTGGCAACTCTAATTTCGACATACACTACCCTGTGATTGATAATTATTCATTTCAAAAGTTATCATATTATCTATTAGTTCTTATGGACTAACTTTATTCTTTACCTAATTGAATTATTCATTCTACTTGGCACTGACTAAATTTTGCGATTGTAGTCCAAAATTTAGCTTATCGGTGAAGGATTTCTTTCCTTGATGGGGTTGTTTATCTTCCATCAAAAGTACAAGAATTCAATTTTATTATCTTAATATCAAGATTTCCTTATGATTTATCAAATGTAAACACTTGGTTGTCATTTTATTTATTTATTTGTCTCTCACTAAAGGTTTTATGATATGAAAATCAACTATAGTGTTGAGTATTAGTGTTAATATCAATATTCTAATTGATGCATCAAATTATATACGCTCTTGAAACTATTAGAATCTATTTGATACTTATAACATGAGGAATCAAATCTATTACTTTTTGCAAGACAAAAATTTGAGTTTTGCATTATCTTTGTATAGGATCAACTATGAAAACAATTAGATCAATCCATTCCTAGGTAGAATGAGTCTCTTAGATGAACCTTTCTATTAATTCCAATACATAATGTGTTGGAATATTAAAATAGGAATAATGCATCTGAGAGGGGGGGGGGGGGGGGTGAATCAAAAGTATTGTACTTTGACCATTAAAAATTTTAACTGAAAGTAGATTGCATGCATATAAATATATCAAACAATTATGAAGAACAAATAAGCATCACCAATAACACTTGAAATTTTGGTAACCCAAAAACCCTCCAGGAATAAGAAGGTAAAATTGGGGTGGGGATGATACCCACAAAAATTACTGCAGCAATAATGTTTAACCACTTCTGATGGTCTGCCCTATTAAAGGCCTGCCTTATTAAAGACTTTACACTATATCAATAATGACCTGATTAAAGGATCTCAAACACCTTACATGAAGTGTTACCTTGTTAAAGGATTTGATCACCTATTTATAGGATCTACAAAATAGTTGCTAATCTAACCTATCACCATAGGGTTTTCTTTCTAATACAATTATTGGAGAGTATTAGGTATAATAAACCTGATAGCTTATAATCCTTCAATTGTTGAATATACGTACTTGATCTTCTTTCTCTGATCTTGATCCTTTGTGATCTAATACTCTTTACTCTAAAAATTAGTTTTCCTTACACACCCTCATCCATCCACACACATACAATGAGATTTAGTCTTCCTTATAAAGACACTCGAAGACTTAGGGTTAGGTATGGATCTATGATCCATATTGAATCTCTATTTCCCACTCATTCCTTGCACATTTACTATTGGTTGCTTGCCTTCTCTATTTTTCTTATTGGCTACATGTAGATTGCATAGGAAAAATAAAAGATTCATTCTTATCTTTTTAATCCTTCGAGATTTGTCATATGTTAGCCATGCAAATGATTTACATCTTCATTTGTAAAGTTACAAACTCATATGAGCATTCTGTGTTGCTCAGAACTTATTGATTCCAGATGCTTGATACATATAACAAACTGGCTTACTCAACACCTGAAGGCTGCTCAGGACCTGAAGATCACTTGACACCTGAAGTCATTCGGCACTTGAACTTCACTCGACACCTGAAGGCTGCTCAGCACCTAAAGATCACTTGGCACTTGAAGGCTTTCTTGACTCAGCTCATGTTGTGGCTCAAAATACATGGTGTACTCAGCTCCAATATAGAAAGTGGTTAAGTGTGTTGGCACTCAAGTGTCAAAAACCATTTCGAGGCTAACATAATGATATCTACTTATATGAAAAATCATACTTGGAATGAACTTTTTGTATTATTTCAAGATCAAAATAATGAAGATGTGTTTCACCTATACTTGGGCAATATTGACATCATGTAGATTTTACTCCAGGTTCCTTAGTCTTACTTTGATTATTCTACTAGTTTCTATTACCATAGTCTTTTCCACTATTGAAATGATTACACTACCTTACCTAAATATAACTATTCAAATGCCCATTAAATATTTTATGACCTTTAACACTCTTACTTAAGGTCCCTAATGTGGTGTCTATGCACACTGTAGCGAGTCAAAGGATAAACTATTTCTATGCTTGTTGCGGTTTGCATGAGTTTATGTTTACAACATAAGAAGGAAAGGTGTCTAAGGACTTTAGCTAAAAGCTTTATATCCTATAACAAGATGATCTTATGGTGCCCCAATCTCCTGCACAAATTATTAGGAATACCTCTTGGTATGGTCATTTCACAAATTGTAGTACACCATACTTATCCAAAACAAAATGCCTTGTAAATTGCTTAAATCCAAGATTTAAAAAAAAAACACTAATTAAAAGAAAATAAACACAAGTGTGCCACCATTCGAGGTGTAATCCAGTACATTTTCCTAACAAGCACCATTCGAGGTGTAATGATGGATTTTTTGAGGAATAGGTTTTCACTAAGAATTTGTGATGGGTATGTTAGTTTGTGGTGACTAATCAGAGAAGTAACACACATACTTCATAATTCTTTTGGGTTTTTAGCATCGACCCACAAAAAAATTTCCGCTCCTATTTTATCATGCCTTATTTAGATAGGCATATTGTAATCCTAAAGCAAGAATATATTATGCAAGATAGCTTAAGTTTAGCAGTTGTGTGAAAATATGTTGTATAATGAGAAACGTTGTTCTTTCAATGAGATTGAGTTGTATGGGTTTGTACTATAATCAATGGATAATAAGAAAGTTTGGATGAATATGTAGGTGGACCACATTAAATCTATGTGTTAAATGTGTTCTTATGATTTTCTTCTTTTGTTTTTACATTTAACTATTTATTCATATATTATTCTAGATCTATCAAATCCTAACAAGGTATTCCAGACAGGGGTACTTATGGAGCTAGCATCTTTGAAATATCACATTGTAAGGGAAATACCTTACTCCTTATCCTCATGTATGGGTTTCATTATAAAAAAAATAATAGTGTCACTGTCACAATTGTTGAAACATATAAAATACCATTAATGTATAGTTTTCTTCCTTTTGTTATTCTTATAGATTTTGATTAAGAGCATTATGTCAATCCAAAGGCTAAGTTCTTGAAGATCCCTCAATTTTACTCAAAGATATGCTATCATTAGACTAGGTCATAAATTCACCCATTCTTTCCAAATCTTGGTATTTCTTAAAAAATTGTTCTTTTAATGTATTTTTAACCCTCTGAAGTATTATGACTAAATAATATTACTCATTAAGGTCTACAACTTACTTCTACTTTCAAGAAGGCATTGCTTATTATGGCTCAATTATCTTAATAGAGCATAATCTCTTTTGCAATAAGATATTATTTCTCTTTACTACATTATTATATCTTATGTCATTATTATAAGGCTCTTTACTACCATTAATCATTTAAGATCACTTAGCCCTAATTTTTTTACCTTAGGATGTTAGTTATTCACTTGACTCACTCATGAAGGTCACTAGCTTGCAAAACAAGTTCATAGAAGTTTTCCTTTTATTAAGGTAACATTCAAATTGTACATTCATTCATGGACCCATTAATGCCCAATGTTGCAAAACTTGGATCTGATACTAGAATGTCATGCCCAAAATTTATAGGGAAAAACACAACTATTTTTTTTTAAAGGGGAGAGTAATTAATTTCCACACAATTCAATTTGTAATTAAGGTTTAAGGATTAGAATACTAACAAGATTCATCTACTCATTGTCATACCAGATTTACATTTTGGTCTAACTCAACACACTTAATTTTTCATTATCCAAACTGAAGGCAATACCTTAAGGTTTCGATCATAATGGGTAACAAAAAAATATCAAGTGGTCAACTTAACACATGCCTTACTTGTCATAATATAACAAGCACTAGCATACTTAGTATCACAATCTTGATTGGATCCTATTTTGAGAATAGAAATTATCCCAAGGGTATTAATACTTTAGCCAAGTTCAATATTCTACCTATTAGGACACATCAGGCTAAGTTTAATTGATATAATAGTTGCATTTAGATTCAATAATGGTAATCATGTTTATGGCTAGTTGAATTGCAAAAATCAATTCCATAATAATAGGTTACAATCAAATCCCATATAGTTTGATGCTCCATATGATCTCCTAGGCTAAAATTACATAAAGTTCAAAATGTCAGAACATAGTATAGATTCAAGATTGAATAATAAGATTTTCACATACACATAATAACATATCTATCACCTTGTACACGATTCAATACATATCAAGTACTTCAGTTTTAGCATTATTGGGTGAATTAATAATAAATGTGGTGTATCAAAAATATATATTATAATAAATTAACTATAAAACCTAGTAGCGAGAGTTAGTTATACCAAGAAGGTAATATGCATAGTTTAATCCCCCATCCCTAAACTAATGTCCAAACATACTAACACAACTACTACCTATACATGGCTTCATTTACTCATTTATCTAACCCCTTTATCTATATTGCCTAATCTTATAACATACACCCTAACTAACTTTATTAACTTATAGAAACTAATATAACTTACTATTAATCAATTAAATCCTAAATAAATCTCACTAGTACTAGCTATTTGATAATATATGCTTACCTATTAAATAGGATATTGTATTAACTAATCCTTATAATCTACTACCATCTACCAATCAAAATACTATGATGATCCTTTTATTTACTACGGTCATCTCTAACTTATCTAACATACTTCAAATCACTAAATCCAATTTACATATTACTATCTAAGTAATTCCCTAAACCAAAATCATCCACTAATAAAAAGGCACCTAACTACTTTACTTTTATACCCCTTTAAACCCCAAACTTTTGCATTTTTTCCCAAGACATTTTCAACTCCTATGAGAGGGGGACTATAGAAGTTTACTTCTGATTTGGCAGCCTAAGAAGACACCTATAACTTTATGCAAAAAGGAGAGGGGGGTCTTTTCATTTTTAGACTTGAGTACAATCTCCTTTTTCATCATCCCAAGAACACTTTTGTTACATACTTCCCAATGCCATGCATAAGGGAGGGTGGAGTATGAGTTTAAAGGTGGGATGGTCCTTCCTTGATGGAGACATGACCCAAGCACAAAATGGACACAATAGGAAAGGGAAAACTTTATTAACTATAAAAATATTCTAGTACACTTAGTGCAAAGAAAAAAGACTCCAAAACATGCCTTATGGGCTTACAATAGCATAAATTTTGAGATAATTTCTTCTCCCAGTACCTTCTCTCAAACTCCACTCCGAATTGCCTTTTACAATGCTAGAAATGTCCTTAAATAAACCCCAATGGGTTAATGATTAGGAATACATTCTAGAAAGTGCTAGTTGGCATCCGACACCAAAATGGAAGGCTTCAGAAGTTACTTTAGAAGTTGGTACAAAATTAGAAGTATCCAGAAATAGTAGCTAAACTTCCTCGAGGCATAACTTTTGAATATTAGCTTTGATCGACGAACTGTTTACATTTTTGGAAAGCTCTCAAAGTGCTCTATAGCCCTATGGACTAGCTTTCCTCGTCTGCCATTTTTTGGCCCTGTACGAGGTCATTTAATTCCTCAAACCTGACTTTGAACCATTCTTAAGAGGTCTCCAGAAACAAAAAAAAAAACTACTATAACTTTCAAACCGTGTAGCCTTTTGACCTGATTCTTTTTCTGGAATGTTCTAAATTACAATTTTAATCCTCCCTCCAATTTACACCTTCTAATTCACCATAATTATGGCTCAATTACATAGTCGTATTTTTCTAGCATTTACACATATCCCAAAGTGCTTAAATACTCTAACCTAGAACATTGATAGTGGAATTGTGAGAGTTGGAACCTTTATTTGACTCAAATGGGTATCCAAAAATGAAAACACATGAAATAGAAACAATGTCTAGGTACATTTTTTTTTTGTGACATATGATTTCCCGTATACCTCTGGACGCTCCTACATCAGACAACCAGGGTAGATTAAAAAGTGACCCTGTCACTTTATTGATGGTAGAGGAAATCCTAAATGGGAAACTTCAGCTACTGATATCCAAGTTGAGTCCTCTATCGATCGTCCTTTCCACTTAACTAGATACTCTTTATATTGCCTATTTTTGGTACTTCTGCCCACACGACTATCCAGAATCTCTTCTATCTCCTCCTTCTTAGAAGCAAGAATTGGACATGGCTCTAACATCAACTCCTCATCTGCACCATCATCATGATACTCTATTAAGTCTGCAATGTTGAAGATAGGAGAAATGTGAATTCCATCTAGCAACTCCACCTCATATGCATTTCTTGAGTCATAGACCAGAAAGAATATGATCAGAATATCAATATATATTCGATTCAATATATCAAAGAGTACACTAGGAGTGCCTGTATATAAAGGCATCTAAGATGCATTTATAATGTGTGGAATTAGCATCATGATAAGTCATACAACTAGGCACATGTCCACCAAATATGGGTTATCCTCCATTAAGCATGGAAGTAAGTGTGATGATGAGAGGATAAGCCTACAATGGTATAGCATGCAAGTTTATGTTGTAGAAAACATGTGCTAAAAAAGGAGTGTGAATAACTATATTTTCTACATGAAAACTCAGTGAATGATGCAAATTCTAGTGTCGTAGACACCATGTGTTGAATTAGAGTTGTATACTTTTATGTTGTCAACATGAAAACTCATAAAGATATGCAAACTACTATGTCTCAAAAAATAAATAATAAAATAATGAAATATAATAAAATAATGCATTAAACAATGTAAACTTAAGTACGTGTAAATAGTAAACACATATTACAATAAAAAGAATTTTCTTGCCATTGCATCAAAGTACATAACATATAACCTTACAATGCAATCACTTATGTTTTGAATTTGGTTAGCCATTACAACAAAACTTTCCCACACATGCAATCTATGACATATATTTTTATTGTTTGATTCATAAGCCTACATGAGAGTAAAATCATTCTTTTGCATGTTCATTACGTGTACATCCAAGAGAATGACTATTTCCTTCACATAATATCCTATCTTTTCTTCTATTTTATGATGATGGAACAATTTCAATGCAACTAGATGCATACACATTGGATGATACATTAAAACTATAAAGGTGGATATTTCTACTTCCTAAATTTTTTCACAACACCCTACTCACAATGATATACACTTAAAATGAAGATCCTCTCTTACATTACATTTCACAAAACAACAATGGAGAGCTTTTCAACACCACACATTTCACAATGACATTGAGGAACACTATACTTTTCAAATACATTACATAATGACACATCTTTTTGTTTTTTTTTCTTCATCAATGGAGAAAAAGATCCCAAATTTCTTCATGGATCTAAGAGCATAATCTAGCAAAAAAATGACATAAGAACCATGGAGGCTCACCTCCCATCGTATGCCTCATAGGAGCCACCCACTGATCTAGGGAAACAAGACTCCAAATGGATTACACACAAACATCTCACTCATGCATGAAAAACTCAAAAAAAAACACAAGTCACATTTAAAATCACCAAAATAATCCCAAACATAGCTTACACAATGATTCTAACACAAATCATGAACTTTGGGTGAAGGTGGGCTCTCCAAGAGGGGAATACCATATCCATAAAACATACAAATTTTCTTATACAACATGTCTCTTCAAGGCTATCAAAATATCCTCCTCTTCACATCAATACACTTATAGCTCCATTTCCCATTTTAAAGACATATAGCTATGATGAAGCCCATACTCCATTAAAAAAAGACTATGTTCTCTCCAAGAGAAGATTTTCTCAACTACATTGTTCAGCCCAACTAACCCCTTTCACCCAAGGAAACTCTTCCCTCCCTAGGGTTACTAAAGCCTTCACACCCATAAACATTTCATACACAAAATCAAGAGCAAATGAAATAGAAGTTCATCACAACATTTACACATAACAACAAATACAACACCACATACATTACATATTTCCATTCTCAATATGAACCAATATTATACACAATAAACAAGTATAATGAGGATCATGGAATGGGCACCAACCCTTGTCCAAGCTAATGGCAATGAAAGTTGTTGAAGATTTCCCTTTTTCCTTGGATCCTTCTCCAAACCTTAACTATCTCTAAACTTAGCAAGTGGGTGAACACTCCACTAGTTTGTCAAAGTTCACTAAAAGGAAACTCCCACTATCTCTTTTTGGTAAAAACATCAAGCCACTATCTCTTACAACTTTGTCCCTACTAAATTTTTTATTTTGACCAAGTGGAAAGATGGGGAAGGACTCATGGGACAACTCAATTTTCAAATTGGTGGAAGAATTTATTGTTTAAGCGACCCCCTAGGCTAGCTAAGTAATTAAATGGTCAAATATAGGCCCCTAGCATGTTATGCTAACATATGGGTAGCTTATTTTCACAAAAATGAAACTTTGGGACCACATATTGACCCTATAAAATCCTTTTCAAGTTTGAATTCAAAATTTTTGTTGATGGTGACCCATCCTATCCTTTCTTCCAGTGGATTTGACTCAATCTTTTGAAAGGGAATTAGTTAAGGTTGAGGACAACCATGACTTAGACCCTAGGCGACATGCCATCAACACAAATATTTTACAAGTGTCAACTAACACATTAAAACATATTACACATCACAATGACATGTCCCTAATTCATTCACAAATAAATATTTATTTCACACATGCAACCTTACATTTACGAAATAAACACATCATAATGAGGCTTTTGAATCTTCCAAATATTTGCCTTGGTTATACTGTATCCACATAAGTTTGGATCTTATTTCTCTATTTAAATTTCATGGTTTAATTGTTTGCACACTAAACTCGGGCATCAGTAGTCCAATGAAAATCATATAAAAATGCATGAGCATGGATGCATGACAATTTTTAATATTTCAAAATCAACATATTCAAATTTTCATAATTAGCCTTTCTTTTTCTAATCATTTTCATATAAAAAGTATTCAAAACATTAAGATGTCAAAATTTGTATATCAATATTAACCTTTCCATATTTGGATCAAATTAATATTCTAAATCATAGTATATTCCATTTTTTATCATGATGATGAAATGTTGAATCTACATTGTTAAGTCAAACAACATGAAAATTAGTTCTGAATACATATCTTAGATCAAAATCACCAAAATGTAAACATCATGACTAGTATCCTTTGATTCAATAAAGTTTGATTCCTAATAGTATCCTGTTAACATTATGGGATAAAACACTTAATAAGGTGTATCAATTATGTCAGGTAAATAATGAGGTTTGCATAGTCACATAGTTTTCAGAATCAATCATAGAATAAATCCATTACATTTTATGGAGCCATAAACTCTGTCCTCAAGAATATCAACATATCCACCTAATACTCCTTGCACAATAATTGTCTTATTGCATTACATTGTATTGAGTTCTACCGTAAAGACCCTTATCCAATTTTTTATAACAATTCTCATCTGTGACTAAATTAATGTTCATGGGGTGCATCCTAATTTATCTTTCCAAAATTCAATTATCCTAATATCCCATACAGTATCATGAACCATCAACATAAATTCTAGGTTATGACATCTCGACCCTTTATTTACTAGCCCTTAGCTTATCAACTAATGTAATTCTAGATAGGATACTTAGCACAATAATAACTAAAATATATATTAGTCTCAATAAGATCCCAGGTTCATTATCGATAAGGAAAATGTCAATTACAACATACTTAGATCTAGAAACCTTTGTACCATCATTCTATCATAAGGTGTATAGTAATAGTATACAATTCCCATTTTATACCCAAGCGATAGAACCATGACATCTCATCCACTTACTCTTCCTAGCTCTAATCATATTCATGTTATTAAGATTCATAGCTCTAAAAATATTTTAATAATTATTATATAATAATAATTAATTAATTAAATTATAAAATAATATGTCATATACAACTAATATATTATAGGTTTAATATTAATTCAATATATTATTCTATATATTATAATTATTATTATGATATAAATAAATAATATTTAAGTTTTTAGATATAGTTAACTAATAATAATATTTTAATAATTATAATATTATTTTATTAAATCAACTTTTTTCTCTTGTTAGACTATTATTTTTAAGTTTTACGGTTGATTTTTATGCAATTTTATTATAAATTATAACTTTAATAATTTTACTATAGATTATTTTAGTTTAAATATTTTATTATAAATATGATTCTAATTATTAATCAATTGCATCTTTGCATGAAATACCTTTAATATCAATCAAAAATCATTAAAAGTTAACACAATGGGTATTTCAGGTCCAATTTCTTCTTTCTAATATGAATACCAAATTGTACAAAATTCTTAATTTACAAAAATCATTGGACATTGCTGAATTCCTAAATATTAAACTAAATTTGGCTACTAAATCCCTTTAATCAATTAATTTAGTTAAATGTCCTAACACTTCAACTAAATTAATCTTGTTTTAATTAAATTAAATATATTCAAATATCAATTTATTAAATTAAAATTTCATAAGACGAGAAAACCAATTAAAATGAGATGAATAATTTAATTGTAATCTAATTTATTTTTATGAATAGACCTTTTCCATTAATTAAAATATTAAAGATACAAATTCACAAAAAAGGTGCACCTGCAGGTGACCCACTTCTAGGTGACCTTGTTAGTTTGTACTCGAATCTACAACATGACATTATTACATATATGTGCTTGAGAGTACATTGCAACATGAATATCAAGAAAGCTATGAGAGAATAAAACAACATTACAATCTTTCTAGATTGTAAACAATATCTCCATTCTGAAAGTATGCTAGATCTATGCATATCTAAAAGGGAAATGAAGTAGTTAAAAATGGAAATGAAGTATTTATCTTAAATTAGAAAAATAATCATTGCTGTTAACAAAAACTCATCTATTGAGTTAACTCCTTCATTCACTCCAAAATCAAGAAAGTTAACTTCCTCTTGGTTTTGACCTCAACACTAGATTGAGATTAACCATCTATCATGATAAATCTAAACCATTTAAAATGAGATAAATAATTTAATTATAATCAAATATTTGAGAAAATCATCCCTTGAGTTAAAAAGGGGAAATAAACTAGTTAAATTTAATCAGAATAGGAAACATTGTTATTAACTAAAACTCATCTATTGAGTTAACTCCTTCACTCACTCCAAAATCAAGAAGCTAACTCCCTCTTAATAGAAATTGCATTTTTTTAGCTCAACTTTGGATTGATCTCAACTATCTATCAAGATTGATCTCAACCATTGATTTATCTGTGATTTCTATAGAATAATGCCTCTTGCCTCTCATTTGATAAGTGTAAACTTGAGTTTTGAAACTCTGCAGAATTTCTGCTAAAGCTACTTAGATAATTTATTTATTTTTTAATTCATTATTATCATTTGTATATCATTTATTTTAATTGAATTATTCTTATTTGATAGAATAGTTTGCCTCATCTAGATTATTTATCTTACTTGCATTTGGCAAACTACAAAATCATGGTTTAAGCATACATTTTAAACCCTTTATTTTAATGGATTCTAAAGTTAGTAAATGATCTTGGTTTTGAGAGTAATAAAACTCCCATTTAATAGGAGGCAATAATTCATTTTGCTAACTTTCTTCACAATGGATTCTTCCATGTTCATGTGTGATCAATCTTGTATTTAATGACTTAATGAAGTGTGTTGTTGATTGCATTGGCCGCATTTTGTACACACAACTTTATATTGAAACTTAATTGATAGTTAGACATATTATATCATAGGAAGAAAAGTAGATCTAGATTATGAGTAGTGTGTGAAAATTGAATATTATTCTACAAGGTTTTTGATGCATCTTGTTGAGATTCTGAAGCTTTTCGCATGAATTAGTTTGTAAGTCATTCTTGACTAAAATCATTGACTTATAGGGTAAGTCATTCTTGGTATGTCTATTTATGTCTCTATTTGTTTGAAAATATTTGAATCCTTATTATTATAATTTTACTATCAAATGCATGCAAAATTAATAAAAAATAATTTACAATAATCACAAATTGATTGTAATACATCACTAGAACTAATAAAAGAACCCATAGAAATTAAGAAATATTCATTTTTTATACCATGTATAAATTTTTAATTAGTTCTACTCATGTTTCTTTAATTCATAACAAAATTATAGACTAGAATCGTTTTAAATATTTTAGGTACGAGAATATTCTAACTTCTTAATTATATATAATTTAACAACTATATTTATATTATTTATTTTTAACATATAAATTATAATATAATAAAATAATAAAATAATATTACCTTTTCAAAACTTTATACTTTAAAATTATAACAAGATGAAAGAAAACATTTAGGTAAAAAGACCATTGATAAAGAATGACCACTTGCATTTTTCATTTTCAATAATCTATTTTGTGACCTATAACCATAAATAAAGTTTATGGATTGGCTAAAAAAATGAATAAGGCTTGTAAAACAAAAAAATGGTTAGGGTTTGCAAGATTTCCATAGATTTTCACAAGCTTACTCTAGAATATTATATAGATTTGATGGAATCTTCTACAATAGGTGAGTTCCTTTTATTTGTTCAATGAACTTTTGTCAAAGAAAGGAGAACACAATAAATCCATCTTTGTTTCATTTTAATATTTCCTTCTTGATGCTTCACACTTGTTCCTTCTTTTTTAACATTCTTTCACTTCAGTACTTGAGGGTTTTTGAGGGTTCCTTCATGAAACCATCATCTTGAATCTCATAGAAACCAATGCTTTGACTGTTAAAATATATATCACCAATAATAACATTCCTATATCCATAACATTCAAGGTGACTACTCTAAGTGTTACACTTGATAACTATTTCAAATTGGAATTATCAAATTGACAATATACCAATAATAATACCTTATATTAGATTTCAACTTTAATTAATTTTAAATAAGATTTATACTATGTTTCTCATAATATCATTAATTTTCTTTTGGTTAAGATACAATCCTATTAGCCCATATGCTTTTCTTATTGGGAAACTTCCCACTAGAAGTGTCTCACCCTATTCAAAATATATCAAGAGAATTATTTATGTTGGTACTAACTATTTTCATGGTGTATCATCTTCATTCATCCCAAATAGTTGTAGGGTGCACAGTCATGACTTTGATCACATCACCAACCTACCAGATTGGCATGAGAGGAAAAATTTTAGGCACATTGGGCTTTTATCACTTTTCTTTTGGATTTAGTATTGTTACAAGGTATCTTTTGGATTTGATCCTAGAGACCACTTTTAAACTGGTGAGTTTTTTTATGCAAGAGCATCCTAGGCTTGCTCATAATCCTACATGTTTGGAGGGATTTTGGTTAAGTATTGAGGAGCATCAAGCTTGGATTTTGGTAGAGTTATGTTTTCATGGTTAGGTATATGTTGGAGACAAATTTTAGAACCTTTCCTCATTATTTCATAGAGATTGGATGGATTGAGTTGAAGTTTGAGTTGTTTTTACCTTGCTACTGGAACTATATTTTTTTCTAGTTTCTAGATGCCTATTGTGAGATGTGTAACTAATTTTGAAAAATGAATGAGAGGTTGTAAAATTCAAGGATTGAAGAAAGCCTAGATTAATATCTATGATCCAAGGCACAAGTTCAAATTCCTTATAAGTTGGGAGATATGGATATTCTCCCAGGGTATCAATTTCTGGCAATTTTGCATGATAGTTTTTCGTGCTTGACTTTCAGGATAGATGTGCACTTATCCTTGGAGAATTAGCCTTTGTACATTTAATAGTTTGTAAAGGACCTAAATTTATACCTAAATTTATAAGGAAAAGTTCTAATTCAATCAAAGCTAGGGGATATCACAATTTTTTTTGGATATCAATTTTTGGACATTTAATTGTTCTTGCAAGTTGACTTGTGGCTCTTCAACTATTTAATTTTAGTTTTTAGCATTTTGGGTCGACTTGTGGCTTAGATTAGTATTATTAGGGGTCTTTTGGAGTGTTTTATTCATTGAGTTGGGATGGAATGAAAGATAGATGCAAATTTGAAGAGCTACAGCTATGGCTTAGGAACTAGAGGATCTCTTGGTAGACTTGAGGGTACAAGTATGGATTCTTCTTGGTGTTCTTATCCAGTTGTGTATCTTGACTAGCTAAGACTGGTTTTCTTAAGTTAGATCTTATTGGGTCTTGTAGAACTAATTTTGTGATTGTTGTTTTTATTTATCCCTAACCCAAAAGGCCTTGTAACCAGGCATATTGCATGTAATCAATTATATTTTATGAACAAATTATTGTAATTTGGTATCAGATCTTCCATTGTTGTTTCTTGTTGTTGTGTTTTTTCTGTGTGGTTATATAGCTAGGGGATAGGACATATCCTTTGGAGATTCTCCTACCTTGCACTATGTTAGGTGGTATCAAAGGGAAGGTTATTTTCCTAAGCATGATGATAGATTGTCGAAGTTAAGGCAGTTTACACCAGGATTTGCAAAGAAGGTTGATCTCGTAGCTAGTTGATCTTCTAGATTGGTAGATTTTTTGCTTATGGTTTGCTAAAATTTTGAAAGATGCCTCCAAGAAGATTGGACCCTAGGGAAATTGATGATCTTAGTTATGCTATCGAAAAATAGATCTTAGAGAAGGTTAAAGTAGATTTTAGATTTGAGATGGAGGAGGTTAAAGCCAATTTCAGATCTTAGATAGCATTGATGAAGAGTGACATGATTGTTGAAATCGTAAGTGCTTTAGGTGGTGTACCTAGGCATGTGTGTACTGAAGGTAGTTATGAAGACATTTTGGAAGACTTTGGACTTGCTAGATCGAGTAGTGAGGATAGAACTGATTGTGTGGAGAGACCTATGGGAGAGAGGGCTAGTCAATTTGCTTAACTTGGATCTTAGTTGAAGTTGAAGCATAAGATGGAGGTTTCTAATTTCTCAAGTACTTTGAATAATGAAGACCTAGTTGATTGGATTGGTGAACTGGAAGACTACTTCAAGCTTAAGGATATTGAGGATCCACTCAGAGTAAGGTTGGCACAAACTAAGCTAAAGAGACATGTTTATCTTTGGTGGAAAGAACTATAAAGAGATAGAGAAGAGGAAGGTGAAATGAAGATCACTAGATGGAGGTTGATGCTGACTAAGTTGAAGGCTAAATTAATTCCTATTGATTATGAACTTGAGTTATTTGAGAACTTACAGAATTTGAAGTAGAAAGATATGACTATGAAGGAATATACCAAGGAGTTATACAAGTTGTCTATTTGGTTTGGACATAGAGAATTGTCAAAAGAAAAGGTAGCACAATATGTTAATGGTTTGAGATTCAATATTCAAGATGAGGTCGGTATGTTGATTATTTCTTCAATTGAGCATGCTTATCAATATGCTTTGAGAGTAGAGGAGAAGCTAAAGAGGAAGAATCATAGTTTGGCACAAGCTAAACCAAAAGTAGAAGGTGAATGAAAAATTGCTAATTAGAAAAGGAGGATAGGTGGAGGTGGATTCAGAGGTAATTGTTTCAAGTATGGTCAAGGAGGGCATAGATCTTTTGAATGTTCAATTGGGAGGACAACTGCTATTATGAATGAGGTTGTAGTCTAGGATAGTCAGCCGAAGAAAGGAGGATTTTTTTGGCTCAACGAGTACTAGTTGGTGAGAGGACATTAGATTCTTGTCAGAGGACTAGTTTTTTCAGGACTTGTTGTAAGTCTGGTGGCATAATCTGCAAGGTGATTGTCAATGATGGTAGTTATAATAACCTTTTTGCTAAGGAGATGATTCAAACACTTGGTTTGGAGAGAGTGAGACATCCTTATCCTTATTAGATTGGCTAGTTGCAAGGTGAGCATGCTTCAAAAGTGAGGTATTAGTGCCTTATTGATTTCTAGATTGGGTAGTATAAGGATCAAATTTTGTCTGATATTGTGGATATGAAAAATTGTAATGTGTCACTTGGTAGACCTTGGCAATATGATTATAGTGTTGTGAATGATTGTGTTAGGAATGTGTTTATTGTTGAGAAAGGTGGTAGGAAGTTTTCCTTCATTTCTTTGTAGAATTAAGAGCTCAATAGAAGGAACTAGAGTATTGATAGTTGAGTTGAGTTGATAAATTTTAAGACATTTGGAGATCAACATGGAAAGAAGAACTATGGAACATCTATGGTGGGTGTGAAGAAGAAGAAGAAAAATAAGGGAAAGAGTGTGCAAGTTGAAGACTTGAAGGACATGTATTTGAAGAACTAGTTTTTGATTTATGTGTTGAATCCTAGAAGATTTTCTTCCAGTTACAAGAACATCTTTTTGAACCTAGGGTGTCTAATGTAGGAGCATCCTAGGCTTGCTTTCAATCTTGCATGTTTGGAGGGATTTTGGTTAAGTATTGAGGAGGATCAATCTTTTATTTTCATGGATTTATGTTCTCATGGTTAGATATGTGTTGAAGACACATTTGGGAACCTTTTCTCATGATTTCATAGAGATTAGATGGATTGAGTTGAAGTTTGAGTTGTTTTTACCTTGCTACTAGAACTATGTTTTTTTTGGTTTCTGGATGACTGTTGCAAGATGTTAACTAATTTTGTGCAATGAATGAAAGGTTTTTCACTTCAAGTATTAAAGAGGGCCTAGAGTAATATCTATGATCCAAGGATCAAGTTCTAATTCCTTATATGTTGTGAGATATGGTGTTTCTCCTAGAGTATCAATTTATGGCAGTTTTGCACGATAGCTTTATTTGCTTAACTTTTGGGATGGATGTGCACTTTTCCTTGGTGGATAAGCCTTTTCAAATTTAAATGGTTGTATAGGACCTAAATTTTTACCTAAATTTTTACCTAAAATTCAAAGAACAAGTTCTAATCCAATCAAAACTAGAAAATATATTGATTTTTCTTGAATATCAATTTTTGGATATTTAATTATTGTTGTATGTCGACGTGTGGCTCTTCACGTATTTAATTTTAGTTTTGACCATTCTGGGCTGACTTGTGGATTATATTAGTATAATTAGGGGCATTCTGGAGTCTTTTATTCATTGAGTTTGGATGGAATGAAGGATAGATATGAATTTGAAGAGCTAGAGTTGTAACTTAGGAACTAGAGGATACCTTGGTGGACCTGAGGGTACATGTGTGAATTATTCTTGGTGTTCTTAGTTGTGTATCTGGACTAGCTAAGATTGGTTTTTGTAACTTGGATCTCATTGGATCTTGTAAAACTAATTTTGTAATTACTTTTTGTATTTGGCCCTAACTCAAAAGGCCTTATAGCTTGGCATATTGCATGTAATTAGTAATATTTTATGAACAAACTATAATAATTTGGTATTAGATCTTGCATTTTTGTTTCTTGTTGTTGTGTTTCCACTATGTGGTTATATAGCTAGGGGCTAGGACATTTCATTTGGGGATTCTCCTACCTTGCACTACATTAGTTTTAATTTCAAGAATTTTCTTGGTAGTTTAATGGCAAGTATAGGAACTTTGAAAAGCTTGTATATGCTTATTCTTGGCTCTAAAGACCTAAAATTGTAGATGTATGAGAATTTTTTATATATGTTCTAAGGTACTTCATTAATTACAAGATGGTAAAGGCATCCTTGTAAATTATATTTTGTGCATACAAAATGACACATCTTTTCAACCTTTTGTCAAATACTTTTCATGCTCTATTTATGCATCTATGTTTTGTACACATTTTTTAGAGGGTCATTACTACATCTAAAAATATATATGTATATTTTATTCTATAATTGAATTTTATACCATGTTACAAATATTTCATTTTATCATGAGAAGGAGGATGCTCCCTAATATTTAGGGGTTTCGTTATACACCTTGCAATTGCATTTTTATTAAAATTTTCCAAAGCATTTTTTAACAGAACAAATTTGGGCATATTGGATGATCATTATTATTAGAAATGCTTCAACATTTTGGGTGTATATCTAGGTGGGAAGTTGTATCTACATCTATGAAGTTCTTCTATCTATCATTCTTTGATAAATTCTCATACTCTTTTCCAAATTAATGGAGCTTGATGCTACTTTTCAAAATAGCCCTATAGTAATGGATGCTCAGTGTGGCATATTAAATATTGCACATCATCTATTTGATAAAATTTCTTGTTGAATACAATTAAACAAGAAAAGGAGATCCATCCTTAGGTTGTGAAGGTCACAATCTCATAACCAAGATCTGGTCTCCTCTTATGAAAAATACAATCTTGCACTTTTTTGCTAATATGCAATTCAAGATATCAAAATTATGTAATCTTACATAAGATGACTAAGTCAATGTTTCAATAACTTAATAAAATATGTGCTAATGAGGTGGAATATTCCTTTATATATAAAGCATATCATTGACAAAATGTAGTTCAAGGTAATACATCGGTGTAACTTGTTTGCATGAAATGTCTCTCTGCCATATTTTTTTTCTCGACTAAAACATCTTAAAACAATGGTATACTTCCATTTGGATTATATACAAGGTTTAGCAGGCTTCTATGATATCAATATTGGTGGGGACTTGAACCCACCCTCATCTCTATTTTTCAAACTATTTAGGTAGGTAGGCCTCAACTAGTATAAAATCATAGTGGTTTATATGTAGCTTCATCAAACTCACTAATTATCTAAAATTTTGGATTGTAGTTTTCAATTCCTCGTTCAATCTAATTATTTTGAAACTTTTCTTCAATTTTTTGAGCTATTTTATATTTTAAATAAGACTCAATTCAAAGAATAATGAAATATATTGATTTTTTTGTTTTACTACACAATATTGATTAAATTCTATGTAATGGGCCTAGTTGCCACTCAATTTTTTCCCAAATTCATGCTCTATAATTGATTCACTCATGCCCTATATATTCCTTCCAAAGTTAGAATGATCAATGTGTTAAGTAGAATGATCATTGAAAAGAACATGGTAATAAGATGGCAATTAAAGTCTTCAGTTTCTATTACTTCAATAATTTGTCCAAATTAAAACCTTTTTTGATGAGAAAATCTAAATAGGTAATGTTACTTATGCCCATTATCAACCTATATTTATAGTTCAGTAGGTTTCAGTGTTTAAATGCACTTGCACATTTGTTGCTACGAATTAGCTAAGCTAGAATTATAGATCTTGAAGATGGCATTTTGGATGAGGAAACATGGGTGGTATTATATCTTTAGTAGAAATACATCCTTACCCATGTTCCTATCTGTAAACCTATCTTTCAATACCTATATATGTTCATGTTTCCATTACTATACCAATTTCTTCTTCAACTATCATAAATGGTATTTTTCCATTACTTTGAAGAGTAACTTTATCCTTTTCCCATACCCCTAAGGGAGGAATTGGTGGAACATATTTCTTATTATTTAAATCATTTAATGAATTAGAGAAAATATTTATTTCCACCAATCACTAACTATGGTAATAAATATTGTAGCTCTAGAAGCAAGGGAAACACAAACTATTCTGATGGGAAACAAGAAAAGGGAAGATGACATCAGACTAAGATTTGAACTAGACAAAAAATAAATATTATAGTAACACATTTTGTAGCTCAAGAAGGAAGGGGAACAAACCCATTCTAATGGAAAATGGGAAAAGGAAAGATGACATTAGTCTAAGTTTCTCATCCTGACAAAAAATCCCACATTCACAACAATATTGTTCTAGGTTTAGTGAGTCAAGTTGTTGTGATAAATTTAGGATCAAACTTTTCTAATGAATGTGATAAATCATTGCAAAAATAATTTACACATTATTTTTGTAATTAATTACACTTTTTTCTTCTTAGTAGCCATAAAATGTTGAGTTTTCAAGAACTAGAGAGCATAAATAAATAGCAAGAATAAATCAAAAAAAATAAACTCCTAAGATATGGATATTTACACTAGGAAAGCCCTCCTACTTGAAGGAAAAATCCAACCACACAAAAGATAGATCCTTATATTAAGATTTTAAAAAATTACATAGATCTCTAACATTTGATTATTGATTCCAAATAGTCAACCAATCAAGGAAGTAATCACATCAAAGTCATTTTAACTATATCATTAGTGATAGTGCATTAATTATTGCATTTCTTATTATCTAGTTAGATTTCCATTAACTAATTTTTCATGCTTTAAATAGAGCTACACCTGCTCCCATAAATAAGGAATTACCCCCTTGACCATAAATAACTTCATCCCAACCCACCAAAAGAAAATGTGATCTAATATAGATTACTAGTGTTTTCTAAGCTTCTATATACACAGACCCTAGTAGTCTATGCTCCATTTAGGTCTTCTCTACAAAACAATTATGTTTAAAATATTTTACAACAAAGGAATAATGAAATCCCAAAATCTAATTTTTATGTTTTTAAGTATCACTTATCATAACCTAAATAAATGACATCCAATGGGAGGAGTATATCCTATAATTGTATTCCCTGCTAGATATATTATTAAAAATAAGTTCCAAATATAAAACAAATCTTCTTAACAACACCATTACAACTAGTGTGTGAATTATTGCATAGTTTTTTTAACCATCCAATATGATTCACATGGATTACTTTTCATGCTTGTAATTGAGATGCACCATCTCCCACAAACTATGAATAATGACGTTACTAATAAGTATCTTCATCCTAATATTATTTGCTACTAACCCATGTTATGATCTTGTATAGATTTTTTTCTAGTTCCTAAGCATCTATAAACCTAGACCCTAGAAGTCCAGGCTCCATTTATGAGAAGTATAAATGAGATGAGATATTTCTTATGAATGATAAGTATAAATGAGAAAAAATAAATTGTGAATTCATTTTTACATCCTATCTAGACTTGGAAAGGTTCATAGTCCCATTTCATTTGTTGTCAATATGATTACTTGGATTTCTAGACTGCATCAATTCATGTTGCATATGGAAATATTCCATTATTCTTGTTCTATTCTATCTATTCCATTCAAATATCTACAAAATTGGTATGTTATAAAATAAAAAGAAATATAAATCAAAACTTGAAAAGTTAAAATTGATTTTTATGCAAATAATTTATCTTGGACTCAAACTAACCACATGGTGTATAGTAATTGTAGAAGTTACTATAAAATTCTTTATTGATAGATAAATTATTTTAAAATGTTAGAAATTGTATCAAAGTTTAATAAACAAGATCATTATGTATAGTGTGTGAATTTTTGGAAATATACGTTAGACAAGGTTACTAAGAGGGGAGGGGTGAATTAGGAACCAGTACAAGTTTATCTTACTTTACTAATTAATCCTTCGTATAATATTTTGATCTAACTGCATGCATGAAAGAATGAAAGCATTTGAACATTCATAACACTTTGACACATGATATGGTAACCCATAAACCTTCCAATTAAAAGTAAAATTAGGGTGGGGATGATACCCAAAAGCTTTAGTACTATAGTATAAAGTTAACCTATTAAGGCTTACAATTGACTACTTTTGGTGATTTTCCATGTTAGGAGCAATAAGCACTATAAGATCCACCTTGTTAAATGATTTATAAAGATACAATAAAGTATGCACTTAGTTAAGATATTTAGAAAAGACTATTAAGTCTACCCTGTTAAATTATTTAACTGATACACCTATTAGGATGAACCAGTGACCAATCTTTGATCTGCAACCACCTAACTATGATAGATAAATATCTAATGTCCCTAATATTTCTTTTATCCTTCTTTTATTCACACTCCTTCTCATCATATTCTTCTTTTTATACATATTTGGATATGATACAATATATTACATATATATGAATTCAAATCACAACTTACTGTAGTCGACTACAATACTAAATTCATCATATTTCACAAAGTTGCCCCAAATGCTATAACTTGGGTTCTAAAGAAAAACTTGGTGATGTTTTTATACATGGAAAATATTTTCAAATTCTTGACAATCTTTGGCACTTGGTTGAACTTGAAGCTCGATCCATACTAACCACTTCAAAGTAGCTTGAACTCAGTTAGTACTATGTGACTTGGTGAACACTGAGAAACTCAATAGTTGTTGAATCAATCAGCTAAAATTATATGACTCAATAAATACTAGATTAATATTGTTAATAGAGTGAAATTGGTAGACACAATATAACTTGGTTAACATACCATAGCTCAATTAACACTACAATCGTCTTCCCTTCCACTCAATAGGTTGGTAGCCTCTGCTACACTCAATTTTCATTGTGCCCCATCTTTGAAGCTTGGTAAACATTTTTACCTTAAAAAACACTACAAAATAACTTAGGTTGGTAGTAGATACTATATTCTAACTACTTGGCTTGGGAACAACTGAATCACTTGGTTAGCACTAAATTGATTGATATGCTCGATAGCAACTGTAGAGTTCAATAGCAATGTAACCATTTGACTAAGTGTTGAGTAACTAATAGACAAATTTACCATAATGTCAAAAATCTACCCCTTTGGAATTAGTGACAAAAAAACTTATCAAACCAAGAAATATCTAAACTTGAAAACAATAAAAAAATGATCCTTTATCGTTATTTTATGTCTTCAACTTGGTTTTGACTATTTGTTGTTGTGGCTTGGTAACATACTCTATTTTTTTTATTTTTCAAAATTGGTTTTGTAAACTTATTTGTATAAGTATCTTCATGATACTATATTAATCCATACTATACTACTCCACCATACATACATCTTCTATATACATATACCTGGAGTATCGTATACTCTTCCTTTATATTATCTTCTCCCTCTTTACAATATATATACTTCTCCTCCTTTTTGACATAAATGCCAAAGGTGTATAATATCTATATGCTAATACCAAAATGTGACAACAAATAAAAATGCACCTTTAGAATAAGTACAATTTTATTTTCCCAATTCTTGTGTAGTATCTTACTTGCATGCAATGCAATCTGAACTTTTGTTGATAATTCCATCATGTGATCAACTATGGAGAAGTTGTAGTCATGGATGAGATTCTTTGCATTCTCAATGCTTTTTTGCAATGCATCCATGTTTTGAAGTATCATGCCATGTATTTTTTTAGGTCTGGCCCTGATTGTGGCTTCTTCCTTCGATAATTCTCCTTATAGATTTGTTAGATATATGATCTTTGTGTAATGTGCCAAACTATGGCTTGGGTCAAGTGATAGTTGGTGTGCACTTGCCTTCATATCTTCATCTATCTTGGACAAATTCTCCTTGATTTCCTATCTAAAGATACATGTGTCACTTAACTTGAAAAATAATGAAACAACATTATTGATAGATGTTTCTAGTGGAACAAAAATAGTAGATAAATCTACTTGATCTATTTCAATTCTTTGTGAAACTTGCTCCAACACTTTGTTTTTAAAATTTCTTCTAGCTCTTTGAAGTAGTTTCTCATGTCCATTTAAGCCTTCATTGAATTTATGGAAAATTTCTACCAACTAGTCAAGAATAGGTTGAGTACTATCAACCTTAATTCTCTTTATGTCTTCAAAAACTTGATTTTCTTTCTTCTTCTCTTCTCTAAGCTTCTTCTACTTAACTCTCTTCTTTCTAAAGCAGTTCACTAATGGTGTCCATTTGATCAAGGGTGAGGGTAGAGATATCCCAATTTGGAATAGTTTTATCCTCATCTAGATCAATAACTTCTACTTCTTTGCCTTTTCTTTCAAAATGGTGGAAACAATTTTCTTTCCCTTGTCTAAGACTTTAGTACTTGGTTGAGACAAGTTCTCAACTATAATTGTACCATCCATAGATACAATTGGAATGGAAATAATTATGGAAAATGATGGAATATCAAAAAATATTGAAACAACACTAACAACAAAAATACCTTATTGTTGATCGCTCAAGCTTGATAATGGAGGACCTTGTTGCTTGGTAGATGAAGTGTTGGGAACTTTAGTGAATATAATATTCAGCTGAATAGATTCACACCTTGGTTGGGTGCTTCTTATAGAAATTGTATAAAAAAACCAACTCGTTAGAAGCTATCTCTGAGCCTAATTGCACTAAGTCTTTGCTCAAAGAGTGAGGAGATAAGGCCATGATTGTTGCTGCAATTTTCTTTGCATTAGTTTCCTTAATGCTTTGTATCTCTAGAAGACTTCCTCCAATAGCTTCTTGTTCTTCTAATGAAGGGTGCTCCCTTTAATACCATAAACACATAAGGGAAAAAAATAAACAACAACAAATATGAGAACAAAATATGGATATCTTATTATTGTCACAAATGTAGAATTATAGAATTCACAAGTACAACATGCTAACCCACATGGTTGCCTTCATTAAACTAATCTACAAGACTAAGCTCCAAACTACCACCCAAATATGTCTTAGAAAATGTTCATGACTTTCTTAAATAGGAAATTCTATGCCACCTAAGAAGGTTCTAGACATTGAAACCTTATACCTAGGCCCGAAAAACCCTAACAATACATATAGAGTTGGCCAAATACATCTTTGCAATTATTTTAGAAATTTTGAGTAGCCCAACTGTTGAAGGTCATAACTCTTAAACCATTTCTCTGATTGGTTATTATAACCACTTTTCAAAAACACTAGGTTTTGATCTTTAGGCTTAGAACCATGCTAGCACACTTCCATTAAGTTTTTGAACCTCATCCGACGCCTCTAAGGCCTTCAAACTAAGCTCAAACATTTTTCTTCAAAATTTTCCTTTGATAATCCACAATAGCTTGTCTGATACTTAAGCTAGAGAAATGAGATTTTTATGGTAGGCTTATAATACTAAAATGGACCTTCATGTAGAAAATCAAAACATTCCAAGCTTGTATAAAAAACTTACTAAAAATGAAAAGTTCCTAGAAATAGTAACCCCCATGTCTACTAGTACTTATTAAAATAGAAAAGGCTGAAAATAAAAATATTTTTGGGTGATGCAAGATTGCTCTTACACCAAGGATGCTCCTACATCAAACACTCGTGATAATTTGAGAAGTGACTCTGTCACATCTAGGCTGTTCAAAGGTAAGCCAAAAGTACTTCTCATAAGTTTTATTCTTTGTTCTTTTGTCAACATGACTATCCAGTATCTCCTTGATCTCCTTTATAGTCAAACTAGCTACTAGACTAATCCATTGCACTTCTACAACTTCATCTCCATCCCCTCCTTCATAATACTTTGTCAAATCTAAAATAATAAATACTAGTGAAATATTCAATTCACCAAGAAACACCACTTCATAAGAATTTCTAGAATCATGTCTTTTCACTATCTTGCATGGTCCAAACTTTTTCATCTTAAAGCTTATTAAATGTACCCATTGGAAAAGACTCCTTTCTCAAATGAACCATGACTTTGTCTCCAACTTGAAACTCTTTATACCTCATTTTCCTATCTTCCTTATCCTTGTACTATGTATTCATCTTTATGATGTGCTTCATCACCTCCTTATGGTTTTTCTTCAAATCTTCACCAAATTCTTCTACTTCAGGACTATGTATTTGTCCTTTATCCAACTACCTTAATTTAGAAGCTTTTTTGGGATTGCTCCCATATACAATCTGGAATGGTGATTTACCAGTACTCCTATTGATCCCATCCTTTTGGTCTGTGTCCAACCAATCATATCAGTAAATTTCCCAAACTCCTATTCACCACTTTTGTTTATCCATCATTCTGTGGATGATATGACAAACTGAACTTCAACTCTATCTTTAACTTCTTCCACAATGTATGCTAGAAATACCTAACAAATTTGGTATCTTGATCTAAACCTATACTCTTTGGTAGAGCATGTAGTCTCACCGCTTCTCTAGTAAATAACTTTGCCACATGGATGACATCACTAACTTTCTTACAATGAATGAAATGTGCCATCTTTGAAAACCTTTCAACCACTACAAAAATAGAATCATGCCCTCGTTGAGTCCTCAGTAATCCAAGAACAAAATCCATGCTAACATCCACCCACAACTTCACTAGTGTAGGTAATGGCTAATGAAATCCTATATTCTAGTTCACTCCTTTTGCCATCTAACATACTCTACAACTCTATACTCATCTTCACATCTTGTTGTACCTATGGCTAGTAACAATTCTTAGCAATCAAATGTATGGTTTTATCTCTGCCAAAATTTCCAACCAATCCTCCACTATGCTTCTCCTTGATGAGATTCTCTCTCATTGAACTTTTGGAAATGTACAACTATCATCCTTTTAACAAAATAATATTCTGAATCATGAAATCTAACCATTTTTCCTATTAAGTCTAATAAGTTATGTACAAGCCTTCTATGCTTCACCAAAATTAGGATCATCTAAAAATATATTACTAAGTTACTTGAACCCAACCACCTCTATCTACATTTATGTCAACAAAATTTGTCTTCTACTATGAGAATCTACAACTTTGTTAGACTTCCCACTCCTGTGTTTGAAAATAAATGTACAACTCTGTAAAAAATCAACCCACTTTAAATTCCTTTGATTCAATTTTCCTTGAGTATTCAAATATTGCAAAGATTGATGTTCAGTATACAAAACAAAATCCTTAGGAAGAAGATAGTGTCTTCACTTCTTCAATTATAGAAATATAGCATAAAATTCTTGATCATAAACAAAAATATTGTCCTTTTGCATCATTCAACTTCTCGCTAAAATAAGCAACGGGTTTACCTTCTTGGCTTAAAACAACTCCTATTGTAGTACCACTAACATCACAATCTATTTGAAACACCTTGTTAAAATTAGGAAGTGCTAGAATAGGCTACTCAGTAATTTTATGTTTGAACATATTAAAACTATTATCTAATCCTATAGTCCACTTAAATTCTTTCCTATCCCCTCTCATTTTTTCAATCAAGGTTCCACGAATACTACTAAAATATCTTATGAACTTTCTATAAAAACTAGTTAGTCCATGAAAATTTCTTACTTCTATCACACTCCTTAGAGTAGGCCATTCAAGGATAGCCTTCACTTTCTTTGGGTCCATTTTTAGGCCTTCTATTGAGACAAAAAATCCTAGGTACACCAACTCCTTCTTTATAAAACTACACTTCTTTAGCTTTATCAACAAATTTTCTTCCCTCAACTTATCAAACACCTTTCAAATATGAATCAAATGCTCCTCCAATTTCTAAAGATAAAAGTATCATCTAGGTATAAAATGACAAATTTGCCCAGAAAGTCCTTTAGTACCTCATTCATGAGCCTCATGAAAGTGCTTGGTGTATTGGTTACTCCAAAAGGCATGACTAACCACTCATACATTTCTTCGCTTGTCTTGAAAGAAATATTCCACTCATCACCTTCTCTAATATGAATCTAATTGTACCCACTCTTTAGATCTATCTTGGTAAAATACTCATTCCCACTCAAACATTCCATAATATCACCCATCCTTGGAAATGGAAATCTATACTTGATTGTGATCTTGTTGATAGCATGAGAATCTATGCACATCCTCTATTCTCTATTCTTCTTTGGTGCTAATATGGCTAGTACAACACATGGACACAAACTCTTTCAAATCAACCCCTTCTATAATAACTCATGAACTTGTCGGCTCAATTCTTCACTTTTTGCTAGTGTCATTCTATGCACTACCTTGTTTGTAAAACTAGCTCTTGGAACCAAATCTATCTAGTGATTGATCTTCCTCAATTGGGGGAAATTGATCAAGTACATTATCTAACACAATATCAAAAAACTCTCCCAACATATATGGAACTTCTTTAGGTATTTGTTCTACTTCTTTACTATTCTTTGGAATTATAAAACACATATATTCACACTTCATACCTTTGAGAAACTCTTTTCCATCAATAAAACATATTCTAGTAACATTACATACCTTTTTTGCTTTCTCCTTCAATGACTTCAACTTATGCTTCAACTCATCCTTGGTTAGAGTGTATGTATTTTCTTGCCCAACATGTAAAACATGCCTATCAAATTTCCATGGCCTACCTAGCAACATATGACATATGTCCATAGGTATGATATCACAAACTATCTCATCTTGGTAGCTTCCAATCTTAAATTTCACTAAGCACTACTCATTGACCATGACCTTATGGTCATCTTGCACCCAGAAAATATGGTATGGATGTGGATATTTCAGCTTTAGCTTTGTAATCATCATTTCTAACACCATATTTTTAGTACTTCCACCATTAATGATCACATCACAACACTTATCTTTACATTTACACCTAATGTGAAACAAAATCCTTCTTTGATCAAGTTCATTCTCACCACTCAACAAGACTCTTCTATCAACTTGGACTACTCCTCTTTCAGCAACTTGAGATTATGATGATCTAGCATCTTCATCAACATGTACAACTCTATCCTAGCCTTTTTTCCTTTGGTATGTTCTTTCTTGGCACTAAGAAAATTCAAATTTTTTATGCCCTTCTTCTTTGCAATGAAAGCATTTCCCACAGAAGCCTCCTCATCTAGATTCTTGTTATCTATCTCTTCCTTTCTAATCTCCATTACTCTAATCATGGAAATGATTGGAATTTTTTCCCCTCTTATTTTAACTATTACTTCCAACCTCATCATTATTCTTCTAATTATCATTATGGCCTCCATAAGATCATTCGCAAGATCTTCCACTATTCTAGTTCTTAAAAGAATTTCTTAGTTTCTCCTCAACTCATAGGAAAAACTGGTATGTCTCCTCAATATTGTTCATTCAAACCAAACTTAGCTCATCTTGATTACTCAGCCTTAACCCATTAAGATAATGGGCCACTTTCTCCTTATCAGCTTTTGCATGGTTAATTCTAATAAGAACTCAGTAGAACTCTTTGATATACTCTTGAATAGATTTTCCTGCTTGCTTCAACCCTTGCATTTTATCCAATAGATCAAGCTCATAATCCATGGGAATGAATTTCTACTTCATTTTAGCTATCATCTTATCCCATATAGTGATTTTTTTCCTCTCCCTTTCTATTCTGCTCCAACTAAACCTCCTACCACTAGATCTTGGTATGACCCTTCAATTTTGCCTTCAAAAACTTGACCGTATTAGGATCCTCAATATCTTCATACTCAAGGTATTCCTTAAGTTCATTTATCCAATCAATCATCTCCTTTGGATTAAAGTTTTCTAAAATATGGGAACCTCAAACTTATTTCTTTTTCCAATCTTGGAGATGGCCTTAAAAGCCTCTCTTCCTCTAGGTTTAGAACAACCTCTACTTCCACATTTTCTTCTTCTTCACCCTCATCCTCACTTTCATCTCTTATAGGAAGATTCATTCCTCTGTACATTTTTTCTTCTAATGATTTCATTTGTATTTGGAGGGCTCTAAAACCCTTGGGTGTAACACCTACAACTCTTCTATCATACTCTCTTCATGGATGCATATTTCGCACTTTCATTGTAACCTAGTACAAACTACCTCATAATCGATGATCTTTCTACACATTCAACCCAAACCACAACCCTAGTGCAAACTACCTCATAGTCAATGATCTATTCACACACTCAAGAACTCTAGCTCAGATACCACTTGATGAAGGGTGCTCCCCTTAATACCATAAACTCATAACAAAAACAAAGAAATAACAAAAAATGTGAGAACACAATATGAACTTCTTATTATCATTGCAAATGCAAAATTACAAAATTCACAAGTACAATATGCTAACCCACATGGGAACCTTCATTACAATAATTTACAATACTAACCTATGAACTACCACCTAGAGTTGTCTTAGACAATGTTTGAGCCTTTCCTAAATAGGAAATTTTATGTTTCCTGAGAAGGTTCTAGACATTGAAATCTAATATCTAGGCCCGACAGACCCTAACAATACATATGGAGTTGGCCAAATACATCTTTAACATTTATTTTAGAAATTTTGGGTAGCCCAACTTTGGAAGGCCATAACTCTTGAATTGTTTCTCTAATTAGATATTATAACCACTATTTGAAAATGCCAACTCTTGATCTATAGGCTCTGAATCATGTTAGTTCCCTTCTGTTGAGTTTTTGGACCTCTTTCAGGGCATCTAAGGCATTCAAAACTGATCTCAAAGATTTTTCTCCAAAAATTTCCACCAAAAATCTATAATAACTTCCAAGCTCATATGAAAATAACCACCTATGTACTAGTCCTTATTAAAATCAAAAAGGCTAAAAATCAAAATATTTTTGGGTGATACAATGCTCTTACACCTAGGATGCTCTTGCATCATCTTCCTCCTCATCATCCAAATTGATATCATCTAACTCACCATATTTTATTTATATATTTTCTTATGCATCCTCATCTTCAACATCCTTTTTATCAACATGCACTAAAAATTCACTAGGTTGATGGAACTAATAGGTGTTCTTGCATGTGCTTGTAGTTTCCTTCACCAAATATTCAATGTCCTGAAGTAGTATCATACAAGTGTTTAATTTGAGAGTGAATTTCTTCTCATTTTTCTTCAAGGATTCTTTTATCTCCTTCTTACTAATATTTGACATGAGTTTCTTTAAGGTCTATTCATACATATCCTTGGTAGTCTTCTGCGCATTTTCCCATCTAGGTTTTATTTCCTACATAAGCTCATTAGGAATTAGTTATGTCAGCTCATCTAATGAATACTTCCATTTACCTAGCTTGTTAATAAAAAATTCCTTTATCTTCCTTTTAACTTCCTCATTCCTTGATTCATATGTGAAGAATTTGAAACATGCCATACTAGTTCTTTCTTCCATCTTCTTTAATATTTCTTGAAGTGTAGGTGCAAATCTCTTGAAGATAACCTACTTAGCTTCATCTCCACCTAGCTTCAACTTCTTTCTTGACTTGGTTGCCCTTCTAGTTAATACAATAGGGATGATTTGGCAGGTCTAGTTATAATAACCTTATATTTCTTTCATAGGGCCTTTTCTTCCTTAGATTTGGCTTCCTTGTCTTCATCCTCTTAATCATCAACTTTTCCCTCAATAAGCATTAGAGAACTTTTTTGTTTTGTGCTTTTCAGTATATTCTCTACTCTTTTCCTTCCTTTAGGTACTACTTGAGGTAGCTTGATTTTCAGCTCAATTATTTCATTTTCCTCATCATAAGTTCCAAAATAGGTGGCTTTGGGATCCATAAGCTCATTTAGTAGAGCCTCAATTATATCCTTGGTGTCATCAATGTTAATCTTGTACTCTAGAGGCTTAACCCATGCCACTCTAGGTCTGATATACACTTTGTCACAATCCACCATGAAACATATATCATCCTTTTAATTGTCTACAAGTTTCTTGGGGATTGTAAATATATTATGCATCTTCTCTTTTAATGATTCAAAAAAAATTTCCATGATGCTATCAAATTGGATCCTTTTATGCTTTCCATGTTTTTGTTGAATTGGGTCAACAACAACTCAGCCAGGTCAAAGGATAGGTTATTCTTCACAACCTTGTATGCAAGATCTACAACTTCACATGATATGATGTTTAACAAACTAGAGTTGTATATCTTGTGTGCAATTACATGAGTACTAAACTTTATCTCGATGTCAATTACTCCACTTAGCTTAATATCTCTTCCATCCCACTTGGCAAGAATCTTCTTAGTCTTCCTAACCTAGGATTTTTGTCATTTTAACCTTTTTTAGCATGGGAAGACCATTGATTTTGTGAATCATTTTATTCATGATATGAATGGGTTAGTCAAACCATAACTTCCCATTATGTACATGGCTTAGAATATATCTAATCCATTTGACTTGAAAGTCTATTGGCGTATGTGAGATATGTGTCAAACCCTTGGTTTTGAGATGTTGATGTTCAAGCTTTAATGCACCTCCACACACAATTTATTGAATGCTTCATTCATCTCTAGGGTTTTGAGTTCCTAAATAGAAAAGTGGTAGAAATAATTGATTTCATGCATGAGTAATACCTTAGGGAGAATTTGAGACTATACACTAGCTAGGTTAAGTGCCTCTACAATTGCTAGACTCAACTTGAAATTTGGTGCCTTGTAGTTGATTCCATGGACTAACATTTCAAAATATTTCTTTTATTTTTTTCTAGAAGATGCCATGCTCATTAGGGTTTCTAAAAACTTCAATAACTCTTCAATAAAAATTTCTTAAATTGCTTGGGGGCTCTAAATTCATTATTCACAAATAGCTCTAGAAATTTCCAGTGAAACAATGCAATTAATTTCTTCCCTTTTTAATGAATTTCCTCTCTTTAATTGTCATCATTTCCTTGTAGTTCATACTCACTTGGTGATAGAATATCCTCCACTTGGTTTATTCTTTAATGCCTAATAGACATCTATAGCTCGATAGAGTCATCAACACTCAGTAGGAACTACCAATTTTGTTTTTGTAACCAAAAACAATATGCAACCCTACCTTGCTCGGTAAGGTCTTGTGACCCAACATTTCTTAGTAAGGTCTTCTACTTTCCATCATACTCAATGATCCATGTGCATGTTGAATGCTAATTTGATCATTTTTCTTGCTAGCTAGAAATGAATCATAGTTCTAGTGATCTCCATAGGGAACTAAGTTGAAATGATTGAGACATCCAATTCATTAAATTGAATGGTATTCACTTCATGATCTTGGTTTTCATTCTCTAGATATTTTTGTACCCATCGTTGCCTCATTTTTTTTCTAATATTGTTATCTTTGTCTTTATTTTCATCTTTACTTCTACCTACATTCATACAGTTCTTGGTAAGATGTCCAAGTTTTGTACAAATAAAACTTTTTTTCGTAGTATCTCTTTTCCTATATGATGTTTCACATATTTTGCTCCAGTATGCCCAAATTCACCACCATAGTGACATCTCCCATCCAAATATTTCTTTCACAATTTTTTTGATTGGGTTCCACTACTTGGTTTTGCATTTTGAATATTTATGTCCTTGTTTCTTGCAATTTTGACATTTACCTTCAAACTTAGGTTTCTCTTTGCATTCACTTTCTCTATGACCATGCTTATTGCAACTATAACATTTTCCATTGAAATTTTCTTTTCTTTTACTCCAACATTTTTTTTATGTATGACATATCTAATTATAGTGATTGCAATTAGGCCTTCTATTCTTTTGAGCTCCTTGCTGAGATGATTCACCTTGTTCTATATATCCTATTCCAGCTTTGCCTTCATCTCTATATTTACTTTTCTCATTCAATCAACTCATGATTTCCTAATATTTCATCATTATTTCATAGGTTTTCTTTTCAATATTGAGATCATTCTATAGTCTTTCATTCTCTAATCTTGAATTCATAAGCTCTTCATTTTCATTAGTTAGTTGATCAATGAAGTCTTCTTCATGAAGGGATAATTGCTGAATTTCATTTCTCTTTTCTTCTATTTCTTCTTTGGCTTTTTATTTTTCTTCAATGACTTCATATAATCTAACTAATCAAATTTATTGTTCTATTTTCAGTTTTCTAACTTCTTCTTGAAGATTGTAATTCTATTTTAATAGGCCTTCAATTACTTCACTAGCTTTATCTAAATTTATTTCTAGATATATGTCTTCTATTCTTTCTTTAGTTTAGAGATCGTCATTCATTTTTACTACAAGATCTTTCCCCCAATGATTGAGAGAGTTGTTCCTCTGATTTCTTGATTTGTCCAATAACCAATTCTAGATCCAACTTTTCATTGTCAATAGCCTTATGTAATGCCCCGCCAAGGGATCCAAAGAATTAACCTAGAATTTCACTAAGTTTGGTGACATTTTTTTTTTTCTTTAAAAATTACATGAAAGTAAATACCACATATAACTTATTCACAATAATGGAAGCAATAGTAATGTCCATCTAGAGAGTAAACATAACATGCAAAACAGATTACATTCTTTAAGATCCATTAACGTTGAATTACATACATGAATCTATCTAGTACAACAACCACATGAAATAATAATGATAAGTCCAATTTTCATACATTACATTTCCAAATGCTCAATCATCCACTGTACGTGTCACAGGGTATGAAGGCTTAAAAGAATATACATATGTAAAATAAGGTACATCACTCTATTCTAATCCATGATACATCAAAGTAAAGATAGTCACATGATTCACATGATACATTATCATAAAAGTCATATACATCCATCATAAAGATCAAACAAAATAAACTAAGTGCATGGTTCCTCCCAACCATTAATAGCATCATTAGACCATCGTGGGCCCTAGCCATCCCTCCGTGCGTAACATCCCAAATCATCGAAGAGATCATCGATATTAACATAGTAGGAATGTCACTCCTAATAAATACAACATCATATGTAGAAAGTAATCTAACATGAAAATATAAGCATAAGATAACATCATCTAACATATCCTAATCATCAATGAAAGGATACATATCCACCATCATGAAGGACGATTCAGCCATGATGTCTCAATGAATCTCAAATGATAAGAGTGGAAAATACACTACCACCCGACCATGTGGTACCTAAGTGGTCCACTCCCACAGTGCTGAGGAGATAATCTCAAGTCCCAAATAGGCTATCAAAATCACATAGCACAAGTCTCTAAAGTCCAGGAATCCTAAAAGTATACTAACTCAAAGGTTCCAATCACAAGACAGACATCTACTTCCCAGAGGCACTCAATGACATGTAGGAACCTACTATGCAAGTGGGAAGTGTCATTGCATTTATCTCATACAAGTTACCCTGGCAGTTAGCTAAACTCCATGGGTCCATACAGATCTCATGCAGACACTAGTATCATTTCATATTGACAAGGCATACTATGGAATGCAAGGTCGCAACCATGTGTTCTCACTACTCCCATCCTAGCCTATACAAGCACTCAAGGCATGGGCGAGAACCAAAACTCTTATCTTTTTAGGTTCATTCAGTTAGTATTAAGTGTGAATGTTATCACTTATTAATCAAACTTACAATGAGTTACCCTGGCAGCCTCTTAGGGCCCCGGCCCCCATTGCAAGCCACTTCCCGACACTACATGCAGATATCCTACCCTAATGCTCATGGTATCATAATCATAAAGAAAATCCATAAAATCATCAAATATCCACAATAAGAATCATCAAATATACATGATAAAATCATCAAATATGCATAAAAGCATCAAATCTCCATGAGCAACATTTATAGAAAATCATGACTACAACAGCTCTCTATTGGCAACTGAAGTATCACTGATAATCAAAGTATCCATTGGTTCTTAATAACCAAAATATATCTCAAAATAGATCACCATATCCATTGGTTCTCAACGAGCAACCAAGAATATCTCAAAAACATACTGATCGAAGACTCCAAAATGGTTGAGTTATACATGTCACAACATGACATCATCAAGAATAAATCCACATATCAGTCCCATCATGGCGACTAGAATATAACCAAGGATAACTGATTGATGACCAAAAATAATGGTTAAGTCAAGGGTCTCAATCATAAGAATCTCAACTTTAACAATCAGTAATCACAACCAATACATACAGAATTCCATCACATAATCATGGTTGGGTTTATAAAGATCGAGAATAAAACATCATCATGACATCACAATCACATAACCCCCAAGCCTCTGGTAGAAGTCCTATAACTGGTCAACACTAGTCAACCCAAAACCCAAAACATTAGCATAAGGAATACACAATGTAAACACATGTTTTGGTTTTGCTAAGTTTCAAATTTAAATTCAAATGCCAAGTCTCAGTTTATGTTTCCAAGTTTAGAGAAAGAATTTAAAGGAACATTTTGTACGTTTTTCCCATGTACTATTTTTGGATGGATTTAAAGTTTTCCTCTAAACTTCAATTTCAAAATTATATTATTTTAAAAATGTTCCCCACCAACTTTAATTTTCATATACTTTATATTTTTTATAATCTAAAACTATTAATTAAGTCTTAATAGTTAAAATTATAAAATTACAAAACTATTCATCATTATAAAAGATGAATTCCTAAATCTTTTATCAAATAATTTTAAATCTTTTAATAACATATTTACATATTACACACACACACACATATATATATATATATATATATATATATATATATATACATACATATATAATATATAAATATTTATTATCGCATTTTATAAAAATCGAATATTATTAATTTTGAATTATATCATATAACAATAAAAGTCGAATAACAATCTTTCTTTTTAACAGAGCCGAATTATACATGCCGTCGACTGTCACCGAAGTGACATCTGCCGCAGGTACCCTACGACTGTTACTGTCGTGGGTACATTGCATAGCAGGTACCTCGCGATCCATTCAAAGCATGGGTACGGGGGTGCAATTCCGCCCCCACCCAAAATGTATATATATATTTTTTAAAACAATCGCTGTGCGATTTTTTCAAACGTTTATTAGAACATTTCCGCCCACAGTAAGATATCTGACTTTTAACACATGAATATATATATATATATATATATATATATATATATATATATATATATATATATATATATATATATATATATATATATATATATATATATATATATATATATATATATATATATATATATATATATATATATATATATATATATATAAAGGTATATGTATATATATATATATATATGTATATGTATATATATAATATACATAATTATAAATATCATAGTATATATATATATATATATATATATATAATATACATAATTATAAATATCATAGTATATATATATATATATATATATATATATAAATGACAATTTATGAATACAAGCTTTCATTTTCAGAATTTCTCTATGAAACTTGGTTTTCAAAATTTCTAATAACTAATTCTAATGGGTTTGTCTATGAATTGCATCCCTAGCCCCATGTCGTTTTCAGATCTAAGCATATAGAATCCTCAAATAAATTTTAATTTCCCAAATTGAAAATGCATAATAAAGACATATGGAAGACACGAAGAAGACAGGGAAGCAAGATGCGAAAATATCACAAGAGTCTACTCGGATTCTGATGCTAATTCACTCTTCCTCAGAAAACCCATAGAGCAAGCTCCCTTCTTCAGAATTATTGAGTCTTCCAATGCTCCAATTGCTCTCTATGCTCCCACGCTATCTTTAAGCTTCTAAGGATGCCTGAATATACAGAGCTCTCAGGAAACCTCTAGAATGCTTCTAGAAATAGCTGGAAGGTGTCACCAACTAAGCATGGGTCTTTTCCAACCTTTTTGATGAGTCATAGGGTTGTAGAAACCATGTGCTTAATTGATGCACTAACCCCCGTGTTGTTGACACATGAGAAATAGAAAAGTACGTTAATTCCCATGCAAGCTTATAACTCCAATTACTTTTAAAATAATTTCCATTTAAATATTTATAACTCCCATTTTGATTTTATAACTTTTATTTTAATTTTTATAACTTTTATTATTATTATTTGTTTATTAATTTATTAATATTTTATAATTATTATTTATTTTTAATTTCTAATTTTCTTTTTATTTAATTCTTTTCTCTCAATTAATTCTCCTTTAATTAATTATAATCAAAATATCAAAGATCATGATATTTAATCTTCTCAAATAATTAATTTATTAATTAAATCTATTTGTTGAGAATTTAATTAATAGAAAATTCACCATAGACCTCCAAGATAAAATATGAAAACCCATCATAGGACAATTCATACAAAATTAGTCTAAAGGATTAAAAATCACGAAATATGTCATCCGACACATTTAGTGGGTACTCAACTCTGATACTTGTCCTAACTCACTAGGACAAATGGTTTTAGGGTTTAGGATTTGGACTTGAGAATTTATCTCCCTTCTCTTATCATTAAGATAGTATAATAGGGTACGCTCATCCTGGCAATTCAGGGAAGTCGATACCCAGTACCTGCAACCTACAAAAAAACCATGCATGTACATACAATATATATATATAATGCTAAACTAAACAGGCAATGGCAGGAAGTGGTGCATCGTGTAGATCCCGACTAAGCAGGTGACTACGACTCCCTTCCTTAACCACATCAGAAACGTCATACAATAAGAAAACACGCACACCATACACATGCAAGTATGGGGTAAGTATCCATAATAAAACACATGAGATAATAAACCATCTAACTAATCATCAACAATAACAATATAATGATTATCATACATACATGAAATATAAAGTCTAAATGAACTCATCATATAACAACTGAATCCATAACATAATGTTTGATAATGTCAAAACAATACCACTAATCCATTAACATAAAGCTAATCTATCATAGTCTGATAATAACAGCAATAATATGTCCAGAAAAGATGTGAACGAGGGTAGGCACTACACCTTATCTAACATGTATACCTCCATTGCCTCTAATCTTTTCTCAAGTTGTTAAACTTGTGATGTGAGAACACAATTCTCTGATACCAATTGTTGGAAATATAAGGTAGACAAGGTTACTCAGAGGGGAGGGCTGAATCAAAAACAAATAAAACTTTATCTTACTTCACCAATTAATCCTTCATATAATATTCTGATCTAATTACATGCATGGAAGAATGAATGCATTTAAATGTTCATAACACTTTGACACAAGATATGGTAACCTAGAAACCTTCCAATTAGATAATAAAACTAGGGTGGGGATGATACCCACAATATTTAGTACTATAGTATAAAGTTAACCTATTAAGAATAACAATTGACCATTTCTGTTGATCTGCCCTATTAGGAGCAATAAGGACTTGGAGGTCCACCTTGTTAAATTTACAAACATACAATGAAGTATGCACTTAGCTAAGAGATTTAGAAAAGATTATTAATTCTACCCTATTAAAGAATTTAATTGATACATCTATTAGGATGAACTAGTGACTGATCTCTAATCTAAACTATGATTTTCTTGTTGAGATTCCTTGAAATGCAATGATCACCTAACTATGATAGATAAATATCTATTGTCCCTTATACTACTTGTAGCATTCTTCAATTCATAGTCTTTCTCATCATATCATTCTTTTTATTCATATTTAGAAATGATATAATAAATTACATATATACCAATCCAAATCACAACATAGTGGAGTTGACAATAGTACAAAATTCATCATAATTCACAAAGTCAGCCCAACTACTATAACTTGGGTTTTAAAGACAAACTCGGTGATGTTCTAATACATGAAAAATACTATCAATGCTCAACAATCTTTGGAACTTAGTTAAACTTGAAGCTTAGTCCATAATAATCACTTCCAAGTAGCTTGAACTTGGTCAACACTATCTGACTTAGGAATATTGAGAAACTCGATACTTGCCAAATCACTCAGTTGATAGTGTATGACTCGGTCAATAGTAGATTCATATTGTTAACACAATGAGATTGATAGACACAATATAACTTGGTTAATAGACCATATCTTAGTTAACACTATGATCTTCTTTACTTCCACTAAATATCTTGGTAGCCTTTGTTAGGCTCAATTTTCATTGTGCCTTGTCTCTAAAGCTTATTAAACACTATGTAGCTAAAAAAATGCTACAAACTAACTCAAGTTTTTGGTAGACATTATATTCTAAGTACTTGGCTTAGGAACAACTAAATCGCTTGGTTAACACTAGAAATTGACTGATAAGTTTGATAGCAACTATAGAGCTTGGTAGCAATGCAACCATATGACAAAGTGTTGAGTCACTAATACATAAATTAACCATAATTTCAACATTCTAATTAGAGGCATACAACCAATTAGATTAGTTAGTGGGGTATATATATATATATATATATATATATATATATATATATATATATATATATATATATATATATATATATATATTCTTGCCATCCATTGAAAGACAAGCTTGCCACATCCAAAATGCACAAGCGCCAAACTTATTTATGAAATTCACACATTCAACCTTTGACCTCATTAACTTCCTATAATGTCACTTTGTATGCCTACTAAAGAACCTTTTTGGTGTGTCTTGCACCCAACTTACTTCCAAAATTGTAACCCAAACTAACCACCATAACTTGTATATGGATTCACCTCTTAAACATTATGCAACCCCTATTACTTACACAAACCTTGCTTAGAACATGTGATTGACACAATCCTACACTAAACTACACCTATAGCTCCCAAATCCACTTTTCGAAGTCATCACATTCAACCTTGGTACCAGGCCTTCTACTATACCATCCTACTTGACTATTTACCAAACCTTGGCATCCCTACATCCACTCATCCTCAACACCTAAACCCAGAATGCACCCAACTTTTGTCTACTAATGCACATCTAGGACCTTTTGACTCCTTAGTACTTGCTTTTGATTCTTGGATTCAACCCAAACATCTTATAGTTGCAACCTAACACCTCTCTACACTCACTCCAGAGCCCAAACTTACACCTCAACTGATGCACTCTACATCAACCTACACCACATGATACCACATCACCCAATTTTACTAATTCATATATTGTTGCCTAGAATTATACTATAGGTTCTAAGCCAACCTACCACACTATCAGGACATACTGCTTAAATTTCCACCCAAAAAATTCAACACCACACCATTCCAAATGGCCCTAAATTTTAACACTTTTGAACATAATTTGTGTAAGCCCCCACTTCACCACCCCAAGAAAATACTTCATTCTCCTCAAACCCACATCTAGTGAGTTTTACACCAAGCTACTCCAAGAAGCCCAATTTTTACACCTCAGATCTACATCACAGAGATCCTACACGACACTTCTCCAAATAGTCAACTTGTTACACCTCAATCCATATACCAACTAAGTCCCTACACCTCACTATACCATACAACCCACTTTCCAATCTACTCCATGTAGCCTCTTAATTTCACCTTAGATAATGTGTAGGATACCATCCTACTTCACATTGAGACTAACTGACAAAGCCACCCTATAGCCCAAATTCTTTACTCTTCAGATTTGTACCTAATAACTCCTACACCTCATTGCTCCTTATAGCCCATCAGCACACTAGACTAAAATGTACTTGACACTTCCATCTTGACTTAAGTTGTAATCTAATGAACTTACAACATCTTGTTGCCCAAGGTCCATATTCTTGAATTATGGCCTTGTGACACCATGCCACTTCTTGACTTTGAAAGCCATGTTCCACTATTGAAACCAATCCCAATGATGTTGATATCAACTCTCTATAAGCTTCATATCAATTTTACCATCTTGAAACCTTGATGCCAACTCTAAGATTTAGTGAAACCATAAGCCAATCTACCAAAGATCTTGCTCTATTATCTACTCCCCATGAATTAGAACTACCCAAAGCCACACTTTTTCTAGATCATGCTCTAGCACCTACTCACCAAAGTTGGGGAAAACCAAAGCCCAATATCTTTAAGAACAAGGATCCAATACCAACTGTCACAAGGCTAGATTTGTCTCATGCCCATGTTGAGCCTTCTCCATTTGAATTTCCAACAATGCACAAAACTAGTGATACCTACTTCTAATACCCCACATAGTCCAACCATTTTCATTCACCCATACTATGCCTTTCCTCAAGCTTCATCAAGTGCCCACACACCTAATTACCTAGATGTACACTCCTCTGGAATAGAAGGATATGTTGAACCACCTTGTTTGTAATCCTTTTCTGCTTCACGCATGCATCCTTGAGATCAAAGATCTACCCCTGTTTAACCCATGTTGATCCCCCACTTATCCCATTCATATCTTTGCCTCAGTCGCCCTCATAAGACAACCTTACTCTAATACTAGCTATATATGATCTCAACTCCTCGAGTCCTATGATCACCCTTGATCTACATAGTGCCATGCCTTGGATAGCCAGAACTACCATAGCTCCCCTTGTTCAACTCTATCGATCACCAAAGCTAAGCACTACACCACTATATCAAAAATCACCATAACTCCCTTGCTAAACACTGTATCCATATTGAGTTATTTAGATAATTGAGTCATCCACTCTAAAATTGCATGCTACCTTAACATTCCTCTATCTCCATGAAATTCTATATATTTTTGGTCTCCCCTAGCGCACCATGAACCTTGAAACCCAACCTTATTCCTAATGGAACTATTGACCCCCTTAGCTAAACCATGAATCCATATACTGAGCCTCAATTTCTTTGACACCATGACTATGTCTACATGCCTCATTGATGAATACCTTGTTCCTCATGCAATTGCTCCACTCAAACCAACCATTCATGCTACACACAATCTTACTCAACCCACAGATTCCTTTGCAATACAAGACCTACTTGAGTTCCAAACCCCAACTCCATGATCCACTCAATCTATTAGATGTTGTACTTCATTTCCAACTTGGCTATACTACCATAGCTTCACCCATGAATCACTTCACCCATTTTAGTAATGCACCATAAGCCATCACTTCTAGTCATCCATTATTACTCACCCCTTGGATACTTGATATGAATCTACCTCATGACTCAACTCACCATGAGTAGTACCCAAAAATACCATATCCACATCAGCATACTAGACCTCCATGACCTTTGAGATCCTATCCCAATGAAAATCCAATCAAATAAGTAACCTAGATGTGCACCTAGTTCCATAAACATTTGATACCACTCTACATAGATAATAGGCTCCACAACACATCCCCCACATAGCTAACCATAAGCCCCCAATGCTCATACTTAGACAACCCAATTCTTCCTAGCATGGGACTAGGTACTTTGCTTCTCTAGCTTTCAGACATTAGATTAACTCCCATTAAGTCATCATGAACATTGGCTCAACTACTTCACTTTACTTCGTTAGGGACCCTTGTCTTTTTTCCAAACCTCACCACATCATGATAAAGTGGAGCTACTCTTCTTTACTCCTATGACTATGGATCACCTCTATCTCATTCAAAGACTAGAGGGAAGGATTTCTCTTCTTTTTCCCTCTTGAGGAAAATCAAATACCAAAGCCACCCATGATGCATGCTGACACTTACCCTTCATAATTACATACAATCTCAGCTCCATGCCTCACCTACATCACAACTATGTTAGTGGAAATAACACATAGCACAACCCCAAGATTGCACCTTGACTTGGTTCCATATCATGCCTACACTACAACTATGTTTGAGGGAACAAATCACAACACATCCCCATTAGATACTCCTTGAATCATGTCCCAGCCAAGACCCTACATCACAACTGTGTGTGGCCAACACACGACATTTCCCATCATACTACTTAGCTCGACACCATGCCTCACCTACTCCACACCTGTGTGGATCAACCTTTGCCTCATAGGCCTATAGCATTAGAGTTTCATCTTATGAATCAACCCCTTGTGTGTGTGTGTGTGTGTGTGTGTGTGTGTGTGTGTGTGTGTGTGTGTGTGTGTGTGTGTGTGTATGTATGTACATGTATAGATATATGTATATATGTATATGTATAGATATATGTATATATGTATATGTATAGATATATGTATATATGTATATGTATACATATATATATATACACACACATATACATAGATATATACATAGATATATATGCACATATATACATATACATATGTATATGTATATATACATACATACATATATGTATGTATCTTTAGTGGCTGATGAAACACATTTTTCTTTAACAATTAATTTTAGGCACCTACAACATGTTTATCCTCTTTTGCTTTTCCTTGTGTATTGAGAGTTATAATTATCAATTATTGTTTTATAATACTAGCTTGGTCATTTTTAAGCTCTTGTAGGATGTTTTTGTATTTGTTTATTTTTCCATCAATTAAATAAACAAATCATATTGTAGAATTTAAAAATTCAAATATAACTGTAACAATCTAGAACTATTTCTACTTTTATATGTTTATCTAGATCTCTTTTATCTTTGATTTGATTAGATCATACTAATTTTTTGAAAAAGATGATATATTAGTGAGGCTATATTGAAAAGCTTGGAAATGGATGGTCCTACTATAACACTTTTCTCATTTTGAGCTATTCATGGCCACATCCTTTCACCAAGCCATCTATTATTATCAGTAAGGCTCATTGCATATGTATGCATGGGGAGGGAAGGGTTACTAAGATAAGGTAAGTGAAATTAAACCCACATTTTTACTTAATGGCTAAGAACAATAGGGACATCTACTTAGAGAAAAACTCCTACTAGGAGTGAGACCATCTAATTTTTTCTAGCAAAAAATACCAAAATTTTTAACACAATGTTAGTATATTAACATAGGATCTTTCCTTTGTTCATGACAAATTCACTCATGTTTCATGGGGATTTTCATTTGTACACTTCCATTTAGTAGAGGAGGCTACCAAGGCTTTGGATTTTATGGATGATATGGTTCTTGAAACAAAATGGGAAAGTTTTAAGAGTACAATATGCCAAAAAAAATCTTGATCCATCTTTGGCTATTGATGCATCCACTCAAGCTAATAACCTTGCAGCTACACCAATTGAAGCTACTATCTTTTTACAATACTATGATTTTTTGGGATGGGCTCCAAAGGATTTTAACCTAGATCAAGCTCAAAAAATATCACTTGGCATTGATAAATTTGGGACAACATATGTGAGTGGAAGCTCTAAACTATAGAATCATGTTGTTACTACTAAATTAGGCAAAACCATATAGTTTGGCTTTGTCTGGGATGAATCCTCTAGTTTTTATTATGATGCTTCTTTAGGATTCAATTGTGATTTCCATATTATGATATGATGGTAATAATGGTATGTGGTATTCTTATGATGGAGAAATACATCAGTATACTCTTTGTGTAGATTAGTCTACTAATCCCAATTTTGTCTCTAATAAAAATAACGCTAGATAGGGCCCATCTTAGTCAAAGGTGATAATTCAACTCCTAATGCTAAAGTTACTTCTAACTCAAAACCTTTAGGTAAGAGATCATCCTTACTAAAATTTACTTAGGATGTTGCTCAAGCCACTACTAAGAAAGAAAAGGAAATCTGGTTAGTATCAAAATACACTTTTCTTTTAAGAAAGAAGAAAATTAGTATTGTGGTAATAATTTAGAAGTAGTGACAACATTAGTGTCAAGAATATCGTGTTGTTCCAGATGATGCATTATCAAAAGTTTCATCCATGATGTCTACTGATAAAAAATATAAAGGTTCTATAGGTGTTAGTTTAGAAATGCCAAGTCTAATTTAGAGCACATTAAGATCAAGGTCCAAAGCAATAAAAGTAGAGTAAGGTGACTATATAGGCTAGATTCTATAAGGTATGGAATAGAAATCCCTTGTGGTATAAGTAACAACACACCTAACTATTTAATGAAAACAAGACATGTGGTTGTCATCAATAATTCTAGTGGTAAAATAATGGGGGTGATTAGAGAATCTAGTAGGGTAATGAAGATCTTAGATTCTAGATACCCATAGTCTTTTGAAGCCTCAATGGTGGTTTTGAGGAAATCAATCTCATAAACTACCTTGGTTGCAAATTCATTAAAAAAGAATGCATCATCTCTTGGTTCATATGTATCATATGGAAAAAAATGAAGATTTTTAGAAACTCAAACTATTTATAGGGATAGAGTTGTTGAGAGAAGAAGTATATATGGGTCATCTCTTTGATATTGAGCTTAGAGAAAAATCTCAAGATTCTTTCTAAGTGCATTATCTACTATAGGGAGCAATGACATATATGATAGGAAAAACATTTAATTTTATTACTAGTGAAAATGTTATTAACAAAGAGAATATTCAGAATAAATTGCTCTAAGATACGGGTTGGAAAGAAATCTCCAACCTTCATAAAGATAGACCTAGAATTTTAGAGCTAGTGCAAGCTCAAGCTATAAAAGGAAAACTAAACTTGTTATTTGGAAACATCATAAGATCGATTCTTAGTTCGAGACTCATCCTAGAGATAGTTATGAAATAATTATACATAAGAAGACCTTAGCTAGATTTCACAAAATTTTATGGTTACAAATTTTCTTAGCATATATTTCTAAGTTTATTTTATTTATTATATTTTTCTTATAATTGATTATAAGCATTTGAGTTAGAAAAGAAATCATAGTGCAAGGATCAACACTAGCATCATCAACTTAGATAATTAGTTATTATTTTAATAATCTATTTTGTTTTTACATTGTTTCACATTTTCTTAGAATGGTTGAGGCATTTTCACTTAACTAATTAGCATATGGTTGAGTTATAAATATATTTGATTGTATTCATTTGATTATATCTTGTGAAGATGTTTGTGACTTAATATTTCTATCTCTTGGCATCTTAAGTTTCTTGGATAGAAGAATAGGTTCATGCTTTGTCATTAGTTATGAGACATATTTACAACTATCCATTTACTAGCTAATAGATAGGATTTAACATGTTGCCATTTGTCCTTTCTTAAAAAGTAATTTTCTTCAAATATATACAAAGTGAACTACTTACAATTTTTCCAAGTGACTCCTTGGAGTTCACTATTCTAAATCAAAAAGGGTGTATTGAGACAATGGTTATTGTAGGAAGAGCTATTGTGATATATGATGGTAGTGTAAGGCCTTGTAATTTTTATTTATTTTTCTTTGGCAGAGCTAAACCTTTATTTTTAAGTTGTTTGTCAAAGTTGCAAATGTAGTTATTTTCAATTGTATCTTTAGGTTGGAGGTTTAAGTTATGCAAGTGAGCTTGGAAATTATGTATAATATAGTGGAGCTCCAAATGATGAAGAGGTGTTATACTATACAAGAATTCTAATAGATGTGAGTGTGTTCAATAAGTTCATATAAATATGTGCATGTGTGTGTGTTAGAATAATTTTCCTTTCATCCTTCCTAAAGCTATTGGAGAATTGTGTTCAAATATTTTTTCTTTAGCCATAAAGCACTTCATATTTTTAAGCCAAAAACATTTTAAAAATAATAAAATTTGATTTGATATAAATAGAGCTTTAAGGATTAGTTATTGTTGTAGTGTGCAATAAAAAACCTAGATGGCCACAAGAGAACATAGTTAATAGGTGAAGTAATAGCTAACTTCACTAATGTTACTGCCAGATTTAATGGCCTCATTTGAGCTTTACATGAAAATATTTTCCTTCATTAAATGGTAAGATTAATTATGTTTAATAATTGTTCTTGTCTGAGTATCTACATTCCTAAATGATATATGTTAGGAAAATTATATGCTTACAATAAACTCACTTGACCTATTTTTATTTTTCAAAAGTATAACTTAATAAAAAATTAATATATATATAGGAATCAAAACTTAAAGTGCTAAGGGTGAATATATATGTAAGCGAGGGAGAATCAAACTACCAAATTGGCATAGCAAAGATGTTGATTCATAAGTGTGGATATTGGGGTAGCGATTGAGGTAGGTTAATGTGGAAAGAATCTACATTGTTGGAATACTAAGGTTGTGTTTACAGTGCTATGTTTTAGGTAAATAACACTAGGGAGTAGAAACATTTGTGTAATATCTTAATATGAAATTTCAAGTCACACTAATAGATTTACTATTATGGACTCAATGTGTTCAAAGAGGAAATAGAAATCTAATTACTATAAAATATATCTTCAGAATCAAACAAGCACAAATTGGCCAATAAGCCAAAACGTCGTTCAATTTTACCTCCTTATTCTTAATATTTAAGTACTTAATTAGATAATGTTTGCTAAGGGATGTTAATACTTATTTATTTAATTAACTAAGAAACTATTTGATTAATTAAATGTGCATGCAAATATATTAATCAAATTATATGATGTTACTCTAGTGAAACTTCAAACTACAATAGTAGAAGGAAACCTCTAGGGTGTTTAAGAATAATTCAAACCAAAGGAGCACTAGAGAGGCTACCAAATATTATTAAGAGATTTTCCTTCTTCTTATTTAAATTTTGGTATTGTGTACTTTTTTACATAAATTCTCTCTAATACTTATGTTTTTGAGGTGACTTATTGAGGAATGAATGGCTACATTCAAGCCATGTTTTCTTTGAAAAAATGTTAGCTCAGAGGAAGTGGCTACCATAAAACTGCTTGGAAATATGTCACATAATTTTATAATTTTATTAGACAAGACACAAAATATATTTATTATAATAAAGGAAACAAGCCACATGTAATAGTTTTGACAATGAAAACATTCTCTTGATCTTTATATTATGCATTTAAAAACATTACTATTCTTTAAAGAGTACTAGCTCAATGGAAGAGCACCTACTTTACAAGTAGGAGGAGGGTGATTCAATTCCATTGTGCCCTAATATGATCAAACATGTAGAAGTTGATAAAAGCCAACTTCATAGTGTGCCAAGATAACCTACATGCAAATAACCTACTAAAGAGAAACCAAAGAAGGAAGGGTGGAGCTTGGAGAAACTAAATAGACTGAGAGAAAAAATATTGCAATAATGAGAAAAGAATTTTTGTACAATATGATATGATATAAAATTACAATAGGAGAGTCTGAATATAAAGGCCTCTAGGAATCTTGTAGAACAAGCTAGAAAGCTCTAGGAGATAAGGTTGAGAACTAAGAATACATCCACAAAAGGTTGGATATCCCTAATCAAGGTGGGAAGATAAGTATGACTTAGATAGGAACAAAATCCTATGTTGTCAACAACTCCTAGACTACAACTAATAAATAAATTCATTAACCTAAGTAAATTTAAGCAAAGCATAAATAATAATAATTTACTCTAGCATCCCCCCTTAAGTGCAACTTAGGGGAATGCACTTAAACTTACAAAAGCTAAGATGAAATGCAAAATGGGTCCTGGCAACAAGGCCATGTTAGGTACCCATGTACAAATGCAAAGAAATGAAACCTCTAAAAATGGAGAAAGAGAGAAAACCACATGAGAAAAACCATCCCTCAAAAAGAGGTAAGTAAAAACACACTAAAAAAACATGAATAGAAGGAAGGCCTCAACACGACCCCCCAAGGACAACTTTCATAACCCTAAGCATAGACCACAACTGAAGATAGCATGGTCATGCAAAAGGTTTAGTGAATATGTTAGAACCTGTATGTTTTAGGGAATGTACTCCAATGCAATAATACCATCCTGGATCAGCTAACGGATGAAGTGCATATGCAGCTCAATGTGCTCAGTACACTGATGCTCCATCGGGTTGCTAGAAATATGAATGGCACTTTGATTATTGCACCACAAAAGAGTGGGAAAATCTATAGGAAAAAAAAACTCAACCATCAACTACCAAAGCCATAAAGCCTCCTGACTAGCAAGTATTGCGACCTAGTACTTAGCCTCTATAGATGAAAGTGCATGAGCATGCTACTTCTTGCATAACCATGTGATAGGACTAAAGCCAAGAAAAAACACAAAGCCAGAAGTAGACTTCTGATCATTGACATCACCGACCCAATCTGAGTCAATGTACCCAACAATATGAGGATTCCCCATGGTGTAATGAATGCCATACATGAGTGTGCCCTAAATGTATCTTAAAATAAACATGGTAACTTGCCAGTGACTCTCATGAGGGTCCTAAGAAAACCAAGAGACAAGGCCAAATACAAAGGAGAGATCAGGATGAGTATGTGTCACGTACAACAAGCTGCTAACCAACTATCGATATAAAGTAGCATCCATGGAAGGTGAAGATCAGGAGGTAGACAAGGTGACACCCAACTAAAAAGGTGTTGGAGAAGGCTTGCAATAAAGAATGTCAAAGCATCAAAGTATGTCAAGAGTATACTTCTGTTGATAAACAAAAATCCCAATAGAGGACTAAACAATCTGGAGACCAAGAAAGTAGTGTAGCAAACCAAGGTTAGTCATCTCAAATTGGTCCATCAATGTACACTTAGCATCCTAAAGCATAGATGATTAGCTACCTATGAGGATAAGATCATCAACATAGAGGACAAGAATCAAGATCTCATCTCCAAGATGTTGAATGTACACTATAGGATTGGAATGGTAGTGGGTGAAGCCTGTAGAAAGCAAAAAAGAGTCCATCATCAAGGGGTCTACTTGAGACCATATAATGAGCATAAAAGTTTGCAAAAGAAAGAGGAATCCTACACAAATCCTAGAGGCTAATGTAAATCTCCTTGGTGATATCATCATGCAGGAAGGCACTCTTCACATCCATCTAAAAAATAGGCCATCCCTATGAAGCTATGAGGGATAAGACAAGGTGGATAGAATTCATCTTGGTGACAAGGGAAAATGTCTTGGTGTAGTCAATCCCCTCAACTTGCAAAAAACCCTTCACAACAATACAAGCCTTATGCTTATCAATCGAACCATTAGCAGCATACTTAGGACAATAGATCTATTTGCATCGCACTAGCTTTCTCCCCTTAGGAAGAGGACAAAGATCCCATGTATGATTCTTCATAAAAGAAGAATATTACTCCTCCATTGCATTGTTCCATTCAAAATGTCCTTTCACTTCTACAAATTGCTAAGGATAATCACAAATAGCATGATTGAGAAGATTAGAAACCATAGTATGAGAACAGGTGCGATAGCAAGTGGAAGGGTCACCAGCTAGAGATCTTATAGCCTCAAATATAGCTCAAGAACATTTAGGCATCAAGGGAGGATCCTATGGCAAAGATAAATGGAAATAACCAAGATCATTATCCTCATCATCCATGAAACAAATTGGAATAAAGGAGGGAGTAGTGGGAGGTGAAGTAGGTGCTGGAGGCAAGGTATGAACTACTGGAGGGCTCTCATCAAACTGGACATCTCATCGAAAAAAGACCTCTCTAGCATTAGGATCAAATAACCTATAAGCCTTAAAATACTCATAGTAGTCAATAAAAATGAATGGTTGGCTCTTCCATTCTATGGCTTTCCTCTAAGCATCAGGTATAAAAGCCCATGCTACACTCCCAAAAACTTGAAATGAAGATACATCAAGCTTGACATGAGACCAAGCCTCCTTAGGAGTCATATGTCAAACTACCTTGCGAGGAATTTGATTTTGAATACAATTAGCAAAATTGATTGGTTCTACCCAAAACAAAAATCCATGGACCTGCATTGAATCATACAATTAGCCATCTCTCAAAGTGTTATGTTCTTTCTCTCAGCCACACCATTCTGCTGAGGAGTGTAGGGAACTAAAAATTGATGCTAAAGACCATGTTTATAATGAAAATCCCTAAAGGCTCAGTTCATGTACTCCCCCCCCCCCATTGTCCATGTGCATCTACCAAATAGAAAGACCAAACTACTTCTCTACAAATGTCTTGAAGACTCAAAGTGAATCAAAGACATCAAACTTGTACTTTAAAAAGTACACCCATGTGCATCTAAAGAAGTCATCAATGAATGTAAGCACATATCTAGCACTCAAAAAAGGAGTAGGAAATGACATGAGGTCACTATGAATCAACTCCAAAGGTGCCAAAGCATGAGTGGCTTGTCCATGTGGAAAAGAATCCCTATACTTCTTGCTAACTGCATAACCCTGACAAATACCATCTATATAGGAAATCTAGGCAAGCCCAAGAACAAGTGCCTATGTGCTCATCTACTAAAGATATCTTTAATTTAGATGGCCAAAAAATTCATGCCAAAGTCTTCTTACTAAATCTACATGTGCAAATAGACATGAACCTGTATCATCAGAAGATTCAAATCCACCAAATCTATAGAGGCAAGAGACAGAGTCAACACTCTTAGTAGCCACAATCATCTCAGAATCATGTAAGTCCTAGATAACCACATCATGTGGTGAGAACTCAACTATCTTACCAGAGCTAGAGTGGCAAATCTAATAGATAGACGATAGGCTCATTGAAATTTTAGGGATGCAAAGAGCATCCTAAAGAGAGCCCTGAGCTAGTGCAATAGAACTAGAACCCATAGCTAAAAGTTGTGATGAGTTCCCAATAGCAATCTATGAGGTAGCATAAGGAGCAAGTGAAGTAAGAAACTTTGGAATGTTTGTCATATGGTGAGAGGTGTCAGAATCAAGAATCTAGGTAGGCCCTAAAGTCATAGCTCTAGTAGAAAGAGTATGAGCTTTCCCTGCAGGGGGGTGATGACTTAGGAGCAAAAATCTAATGTTCCTTCATGGCTTCCTATAAAGCCTCCAAATTATTCCAACACCTATAAATAGGATGCCCATCCTTGCCACAAAAATTGTAGGTCTCACTTGATTTCTTCTTGGGATTGGAGGTAGATTCAATATACTTCAAACAATCTTTACCCTTTGGAGGGTTAGCTAGAGGTGCAGGATCAAGGTTTGGTGTATCTTTCTTCAATTTGGCTTTCTTCTTTAGTTTCCCTTTAGAAGATTGGGCAAACCAATGCTTGGTTAGAAGAGCTAGAGGCATCCACTTGTTTAATATTTACCTATTTCTGTGTCAACTAATCACAAAATGTCTCAAATGAAGGCATCTAATGTTTGTTATCCAAGGCATCCATAGTGGAGTAGAAAGTGGAAGAAGAGGTCTAATACTGTCCTCACAACTTTGAGAGTATCAAAAAGATACACTCATCATTTGTTTTGCTTTTCTCACATCCCTACAAAACTGAACACAAAGATTTGAACTTCACTAAGAAGTCTTCAATGGTGGGAAATTTGGCTAGTGATAATGAAGTCAACTCTACATCAAGCTAAAGTGCCTAGAACTCATTCACTATGCTAGACAAAGTCTGAAATTTGGTCCAATAAGCCCGTGGAGTGGTCAAACCATCTAAGTGAAATAAAAGACTATCTAAAATGTTTAATACAATTAATCCCATGGCCTCATCCATTTTGTTTCTGTGTTGAAGAACCTCAAAAGGGCACTATAGCATAGGTTGGTTCTCATATAGACATGACCATAGATGTCGTGACATGAGAAGTCTAGTCATTTGTTCTTTCTAGGTGTGATAGTTGTGTGGTGTCAACCAGGTCACAAAAGGATCCAACATTGAGAGAAAAAGACAAAAGTAAAAGGATCTTATTCAAAATTTAATTACAGAAAAGAAAATGCCCTCCCACAACTAATAATGATATCCCTCAAATACTAAAGAAAACAACTATAGAAAGTATAAAAATTAAGAAAACAACCTAGATTCTAGATACAGAGAAGAAGGAAATAGAAGCCTCTACTTCAATGTCAAAAATGGGAGCACAAATGAACTTTTAATGAAATGAAACTAGCACCATTATCTCCATCTCTAAACTAGCTTTCTAGTACTTCTTTCAGATCAAAAAATACCTCCATATGCTCAAGTTATGGCCAAAAAACTAACTACTGCTCCAAAAGACAAGCTCACTAGAAATATATAGGTACAAAATAAAATTTGATGGACATATGGCCATCACGAGGATGTCGCCAAAAAAAAAGTCTGGCCACCATAATGATGATGTTAGCAACTAGGAAATGACATCACCCTACCAAAAAATGATGTCAATAGGGGGTCTCAAGTTGATGACATCAAGTTGACATAAGTGGATGAAAAATTGATGTGTCGTACTAGAATAGTGATGTGTACTGATGGAATGGTGATGTCACTAGTCAAAAAGCTAATGTAAGCATGCCATAGAGTGACACTGGATGGGTGATCACAAGCAGCAGTGCTGCTAGCTAAGGTGACAACTCAACAGAGATTTCCAATGGTGCAGCCAATGGAGGCACTAAAGTGGCACTATAGTGGCATTGTGGTGCTATTGTGGTGTTGTTGTAGTGACCCTTTTTCTTTTCACAAAAAAAATTGTATAGTCCGTACAACAGGCTTGGGAGGGCTAAAAATATTACCAAACACTCTAGAAGCTGAAAATGAAAAGTTTTATATGAATCTTGACTATAACCAACCTTGTAAACTCAATGGAAACATCCATTTAGGCCAAAGGTTCCCTAAAAAATCACTCTTCCTCCTGATTGACAAAAAAAAATAACAAATAAACTAGGGTTTCTATCTCTGAATCGTAGCTTCAAAAATCCTTCGAACTAGGAAGTAGCAGGGAGGCTCTGATACCATGTGGAAGTTGATAAAATCCAACTTCACAATGCAAAAAGATCACCTACATGCAAATAACCTATTGAAGAGAAACCAAAGAAGGAAGGGTGGAGCTTGGAGAAACTAAACAGACTGAGAGAGAAAATATTGCAAAAATGAAAAAAGAATTGTTGTACAATATGATATGATATGAAATTACAATAAGAGAGCCTGAATATAAAGGCCTTTAGGAAGATTTTAGAACAAGCTAGAAAGCTCTAGGAGATAAGGTTCACAACTAAGAATATTTCCACAAAAGGTGGGATATCCTCGATCAAGGTGAGAAGATAAGTATGACTTAGATAGGAATAGACTCCCATGTTGTCAAAAACTCCTAGACTACAACTAATAAATAAATTCTTTAACCTAAGTAAACTTAAGTAAAGTTTATATGATTATTATTTACTCTAACACCCCCCTTAAGTGCAACTTAGGGAAATGCACTTAAGCTTACAAAAGCTAAGATGAAATGGAGAATGGGTCTCAACAATAAGGCCATGTTAGTTAGCCATGTACAAATGCAAAGAAATGCAACCTTTGAAAAAGAGGAAAGAGAGAAAACCACATGGGAAAAACCCTCCCCCAAAAAGAGGTAAGTAAAAACATACTAAGAAAACATGAAGGAAGGCCTCAACAAGACCCCCTAAGGACAACTTATGTTACCCCAAGCATAGAACGTAACTAAAGATAGTGTGGAAATGTAAAAGGTTTAGTTAATATGTCAACAACCTATGCACCAATGGGAATGTACTCCAATGCAATAACACCATTCTGGATTAACTAATAGATGAAGTGCATATGTAGATCAATGTGCTTAGTACACTGATGCTCCACCAGTCTGCGAGAAATGTGAATGGCATTCTGATTATTGCACCACAAAATAATGGGATGATCTAGAGGAAAACCAAACTTAGTCATCAACTATCAAACCCATAAAGCCTCCTAAGTAGCAAGTACTTGGGCTAGATACTCAATCTCTGTAGATGAAAGTGCACGATCATGCTGCTTCTTGCATAACCATGTGATAGGACTAGGGCCAAGAAAAAATACAAAGCCAAAAGTAGACTTCTGATCATCAACATCATTGGCCCAATCTGAGTTAATGTAGCTAACAATGTGAGGAGTCCTTCTGGTGTAATGAATGGAATACATGAGTGTTCCCTAAATGTATCTCAAAATACACCTGGCAACTTGCTAGTGACTCTCATGAGAGTCTTGAGAAAATTGAGAGACAAGTCCAACTACAAAGGAGAGATCAAGATGAGTATGTGTAAGGTACAACAAGCTATCAACCAACTACCAATACAAAGTAGCATCCACAAAATGAGAAGAGTAGGAGGTAGACAAGGTGACACATGATTGAAAAAGTGTTGGAGTAAGCTTGCAATCAAGCATGTCAAAGTGTCGAAGCATATCAAGAGCATACTTCTACTGATAAAAAAAAAATCCCAATAGAGGACTAAACAATTTGGTCACATGAAAAATCCTAGTAAAGGACTGAGCGTACTTGCAACTAAATACCAACGGTCACATGATCAAAATTGATCATATATCTATAATTTTTTTAGTTAATCTAGTTATTTATTGTTTTTTTGTACTAGTTTTTCTTTATTCCTTTTTCTTTCTTCTTCGTCATCCTCTTCACTAGAACTGGTAATATTGCCAACAATGAGTGTTATGTGTGTACTATCCACTTGCATAGATTTAGTACCCATAATTATGTGAGGAAGTGAGTGTGATTGATGTGTCTCCTCAACATCTTGTTTTCCGTCAAATGTCATATTGACTTCTACATACACTAGGCTTGTTGATTGTGGTTGTACACTCTCTTTTGGCATGGAAGTCATGTATTTAACTATGGCTTCCTCAATTTATTTTGTAACTTCTTCATAATTGTCTCTCATCAAAATAATATCTCTTCTTTTTTTCCTTAGCAAGGGTTCAATTCTCTTAAAAATTCTATCTAATCCAGCCTTCGTGCTAACCTTAGACAATTTATTAATCATCCTTTATGTCAATTTAGAGTCTTCTTCCACTACTCTTCTTTTCCTATTTAATAATCTATTGTATAGTCTTTTGGGATCTTTCCTTGTGTGCTATCAAATCTTTTATTTCTCAAAATCATATTCCTCACTATGGCATTTTCTAGTTGTCTCCTATACATATTGTTATACAAACTATAATATTTTTTTAACTATACAAAGTTTTCTTTCTCTATAATCTACATGTTTAGATTCTCTACCTTAGGTTTCCATTCTTTCTTTCCTATAGGTGTTCTTCCTTCTTCAATTTCTTTCTCAACTAGCTTGTCTATGGTTTCTTCTTCAAATTCCTCTAAATCACTGAATTGAAGTGCCTTTCTCCTCTCTCCTTGTCTATTGGTGGTTTGATTGACCCTTTTCTTAGAGGATAGTGTAGATTCCTACTTTACTTTTACCAATCTCTTAGACTTCTTTACACAGTGAATGATTCAACCTTTGGCTTACTCTTAGATTGTTTAACTTTGATTGGTTTCACTTGTGCACCTATTGCATAGAGTATAGTGGGTACCTGCACACTAGGTTTTGTAACTATTACTCCTTTAGATGGTGTTAGAATAATAATTGTTGTTGCTACTATCATCTTAGTATGTATACTACATTTCATTTCTATCATGATACCTTTGATCTCATTAAACTCTTCTCGAGTCATAATTGATTCTTTGAGAATGGAATCTATCTTCTTCTCCACATTCTTTTATATTTCCTTGGTTTGAATATCATAATGTAATTCCCTTACTTTTTCTTCAAATGTCCCCCATCTAGGGCATTTAGTATCATTTTCTAACTAGAGTATTATTTGTGCATATCCAATGGGATCATTGAGTTTTCACCCTGCGCTCTACTACTTCCATATAGGTGTTATCAGTTTCTACCATGAAACATATCTCATCTTTATACTTTTCTACCTTGGAGGGAGGGATTTTATATCTCTGTCTCATTTTAGTCTGAAATTTCTTCATCATTCTATCCATGTCACTATCTCTAACATTATCTAATCTAGCCCTATAACATTGTGTTACCAACTTCATAACACATTCATTACTTTCCCAACTTTTCATGCCTAGGAACTACTTGGTTGCATAGAAGAATAGATGAGTTAGAAAAGATTCAAATATAAATACTACATTCTTAGTCTTCTTCATCTTTTTAATGTTGTATGACAACTGAGTTCTAATTATCTCACATAATTTTACCATCCTTCTCTCTACACTCATAGCATATGTTGCATGCATAAATCCTACTAGCATTGAGTTCACTCTAGAACTATGGTTAAACTAGTATCCTAAAATTTTACTTAACACCTTGACTCCTTTGTCTTGAATCATGTCCACCTTCATGTTGCTTCCATAAAACCTAGTATAGAGATCTATGTCAACTATCTTTCTTAGAGTTTTTTCATTCACTGGACTATGCCCCTCATTACTCAAACCTATGACCTTGTGAAATTAGTCATTTTCAATTGCAATTGGTACATCACCTATCCAAAACATCTAATCATGAACTCTACTTAGGATAATCCTAGTCTACTCATGATTGTCAAACTATGTGTTGAACATATACTTGAATAAATTCAGCTAATTTAGGTGTATGTGTGTGTACTCAAATTTCAAGATTACATAATTATTACACATGACTCCTAAATCCTTGTGTATTTCCTCATCTCCAATGCTTTCAAACTTATAATGAATATAACTTCAAATATCTTCTAGATGAAGCATATTCAATGGGATTTACAAGAATGCTCCTAATGGATCATCCATAAGAGAAACAAATGAGTTTTTTTTCAACTTATACCTCGGTCTCTCACTGACATCATATGCTACCTAACTTTCCATAATTCTTAACTATATACACTAAAAATTCAAACTTGGACTTTGTAAAATACCTTAAATGTTGCATTTAGGGGCCTTCTACAACTTCACACTTTAAACACTTCTTTTTGCACTTTAATTTGATGTTAAATCACTCATAAATCACTCTAAACTCTTGCACAATCAAATGGTACTCTAAATCATGCTCACACTCCTTAAATCATTTCAAATCTTGCTCCACATTAAATTCATATCTACCACAAGTTCAAAAACTATCACTGATTACTAGTGATATTTTTTTCTTACTTACAAAATCCTACATTCATATCTATGATTACACACTTGATCATGGCTTCCTCTCTATGTCCTCTACCTTTTGTTAACTACACAAGTTATAATCCACTTTCAATTATCACCAACTAATGTTCTTCCTCTATTGCTAATGCTTAATTTATATAAGATGAGTCATAAAAAATTGCTAACTTAAATCTTCCATCAGGTGCATCAAAATATTGTTCTTCCAAAACTATGTAAGAACTCTCTAGATCCTAAGTTTTCAAAAATGCTTCTTTGAATTTATCAAGATGCTCTTTTACTACTTCTTTCTTACTACTATCATTTTTGTTATCATTTCTTTTGTCATTCCTATTATTTTTCCTTCTATAATTGGGATTCCTATCAAAGTTTTTTCTGTCCATTCTATAGAATCTTGATATGTATCCAAATTTATTATAACTGACATATAGGTGCATTACTTCTCTAATTGGTTCCATTCTGACTTTCATATCCATTGCAATTCCTCACAATATGTCTAAGATTGTTACATTTTTATTATACAAATTATTTCATTTCTCCATCAAATCTTCCTCCACCAGTAGTTCTTCTTTGTGATCTTCCTCTTTTATTAGTTGTAGGGTTAGTGTTCCTAAACATTCAACTATTGGCATTATTACTATCAAACTTAGATTTCCTAAAATCTATTTCTTTATTTCCATAACTATGATAGCTATAACAATAGAAATTAGTAATAGGTTTGAAATAATTACATATACAATCTATTTTCATATCACTAACTTCACTACATATGAAACATCTACCTCTGAATTCATGTCCAACTTCCTTGGGTGGTTCATCTTTCTTAGGTTTATCAACTTACTCCATTTCCTTTGGTTCATCATGTCTCATAGACAAATCAACTATTTCAATCTATTTAAATACTCTAATAGTAATGCTTGATTCAAACTTATTTAGATTAGATTCATTAGGGGACTCAATAACTGGATCTTGTTCTTGTCTAATGTCAAATTTCTTGGCAGACTTCTCTCTAATGAAGTAATCAAGGCTTGTACTATAATAAGAGGGTCTCTAGAGAAACACTTTTTTATCATTTTTCTCACTGCTAGAATAAAGTTTATGTAACTACTAGTTAGCTTTTGTCAATTCTCCTTTCACAATGGTATTGTACTTTTCTAATTCTATATACTGAATTTTAATAGAATCTAACTCAAATGTTACTTGGCTTAACTAGATCTAAGGTCTACATTCTCAAATTTTAGATTGGGTTCATTCTTACTACCATCTTTCTTAAGACTCAAGTTCAACAATTTTTAATTCATGTTTCAAAATCTCATTTTCTTTCTTGAGTACTCCTACTTCATATTTTTTACTAATCTACATATTTGATTCCTTACCATATTTCAAGTAATCTATCTTACCTTTTAGTTTACCAATGTAGACTTTTGCATCCTCATACCTATATTTTAGGTTGTTTCTTTCTTCTGTAAGGAGATCAATTTGTTCAAAAGCTTCTTCAAAGTTTCTCTTCAGTTATTCCATATCCATAGGCATTTTACTCAATCTTTCAATCATCTTTTGAGTAACTATGCTCTGATACCAATTGTTAGAAATAGATAATATTGAAAGGGGGGTTGAATCAGTATTCTACAAACTTTTTCCAAAAATTGATTGTTAATTACTTTATATAGTGCATATGAAAGTAAACCAATAAAGTTGAACAATAAATATAACCATGCACAAAGAGAACTCATAACACCATTATTTTTAAACTAGGGAAACCTTGGCCAAGGAAAAACCCCCATGGGGATGATACCCACAAGATGATCCACTAAATAACAGAATTATGTTAAGGATATTGATCATGTTAGGAGTATATGAAATACTTATAGTGTCTTGAGACCTTGTTAGAGGACTAGGCCCTATTAAAAGCCTAAAACCTATTAAGAGTTTCTTCAACACTGTTAGGAGTTGGTAGACCAAACATAATATATGCAAAAAGAGAACACTGCCCTAACATGAAATTATACAATTAAGTTCTTCACAAGAGTAGGTATACATACAATATTGTCTTACTATTTTATCTCACACTTTCTCTGATCATACATTAGATTTTTCATCACAAAAGGCTCACATGTCATATAATATTTCTTCACAATAGTTCGCATCACTCGTTCACTAAATTCTTTATCTACACAAGATAAGATCTTTACTTATATCATTCTTAGTGTAGTTATTCTTGCTAGGGTGTGTTATTTTTGTCAATAAATGTTCATGGATAATAATTGTGCCAATGGTTTTATTGCATTGTTATGACTATGCAACCCTTTAGTTTTGGTGTTTGTCTCATGTTAAAAAATTCCACTAATGTAATGAATTGGAGAAAAGATCTCCTATTGCTATTGCATAGTGTCTTGTCTCACATGAGAGAATTTTTTTGGCCATGTGACTTGATGAAATGTGTAACATCTTTTAGTTATTATTCAATTCTAATTGACAATTACATTAGTGGAGTTCAGGAAGTACTTCTCATAATTTCATTGGTTTCCTATGCAATCTTTCAAACAATTTAATTTGTAGATGCATTCCTACCATGCTTTATGTCTGTTAGGAATTTCCCTCTCAAGTTATTTTCTTTAATTTCTTATTACCTCATCTTTTTTATTTTCTTTTCTAACACTTGGTTAAAATAGGAATTCATATAGTTGCATTCATAAATTTCATTCATCATAAAACAATAAATACCAAAAATATACCTCTTTTGTGGTTACTTTTTCAAATAGCAATAGATCAAAGAGCTTATCCAAAATTGGTTCAAACTAGAGACTACCTCCTTAGGAACATGCACATTTATCTTCAATTGAGTATATTTTAGTATGTTGCAAGATTTACCAAAACCTTGGAATTGATCCTTGGTCAGCTTTTCAAGAGAGGAGTTTGAAAGGATTCTTGTCATTTAGCATCATGCATAATGATAACTCAACAAAAGTTGCACTAGAAGAAGACTTCAAAACTATTTAGATAAGAAAAAAAACTTGTTGTTTTGAAATTCTATAGTTTTCAAAAGACTAAAAAAATTTCCATCCATCACTATAAGAAGGTGCGTAGGTGTGTAGGTGTGTTGTTTTGAAAGAGTTCACTTCTGCAAAGGTGCATTTTTTTAGGATTGGCACAAGCTAGAAGATTATAATCCTCCATCTCTATTTCAACAAGCATTAAGGTCTTCACCTATGAGACATGAGTTCCTAGAATTTAGACATTTTTACAATCCTCGTAGTGATCAAGGATTACCAATAATTCTACTACTTCCATTTCAAATTTCATCATCTTCTTTAGTTACACTTTTGAATCAACCTTCACCTATTTTTTCCATCAAATCCTCCACCGATGGCCTTTTTTCTAATGCAATAGATTCACCAATTAACTTTTAAGGTGTACTTAACAACCTTCCCAAGAATCCTAAGAAATTTTACCCAGGGTTTATCTATGGAGAAACATGAACAATTAAGGGCCATATCAAGGTATTCAAATAAACATGCAACCATAAACAAGTTTAGGAAGAGAATGTGGTCCTCTATTTATTCTCATAATTGTTGGGGGAAGTTTCCTTTAACTAGTATATGAATTTTCCACTAGGATGTATCCAAAAATTGGATCCCCTTTGAAAAGTTGGTCCTTGAGAAATTTAAAACATTCATCAACCCAACTATGATACATCATCAATTTATATTAGTTAAGAAGGATCCAATTGAAACCATTTCATAGTTCAACCATTGATTTCACATGGCTTACTACAATTTAAAGACATCCTACATGATAATAGTTGAAGTTTCAATCTAGATTTATTTAAATGATATGAACCATCTTATAGCTATTTTCCTGAAAGACTGCCTACTGTAGACATCAAAAGATTGGACAAAGTTTCCTTAGAAGCAATTACCTTTACTAAAAAATCCAATCCTAATGGAGGAGGATTGATGGTGCCAACTCAAGCTACTACAAAAATACTAAAATATCATATTAGATCATAAGTGATGCCTATTCAGTTCATTCTAATGAATCCAATTCCACTACAATAGGCACTAGCTATACCAGTTCCAGACATAACTTATCTATGATATGAACCTCCAAAAGTTTCTTTCTTTAATCATAAGGAAACAACATCCATTGAAGTACAAAATGACATTACATCTGAGATTCACCAAATGAGGAAGAAATTGTCTCAATTTACCAACAAATTAAGTCATTTGAGGTTGTTGTAAGGACAAAACAATAACTTTCATAAAATGAATGTAGGCCCTTACAACAACAACAACTATGGTCAAAATTATAATATGAATTTTAGCAGAAATAACAATGCAAGGAATAACTTCAATCCTCCATATTGTAACAATAGTTTCCAAAGAAAAAATAGACAATGGAACACCCATCCAAACAATTGAAGCATCCTTGTAGATAAAAACAATAATGCTTAGTTCATAGACATCAATCAATGTGATAGTAATAAAAATGTACCTAATGATGATGACATATTTTTCAATGAAAATGAGGAAGTGAACCAAAATTCACAAGGCAATAATAATTAGCTCCCTATGTAGTCCAATACTATGTTGTTCAAACCTTATGATTCTCCATAGAATTCAAGGATGGAAAAACAAGTTAGTGAAGAATTTACTTTTCTATTTTGTTAAGAATCAGATCCTCAGATAAAAGAGATGTTTTATTTTTGAAATGACAGTCAGAATACCTACAATTTTCCAAAGTGAAGGGAACCCTTGACTAATAGGATTCCTCCCACTTTGTAACCAACACCTCCAAATTTAAGGACTAAAAACAATCCAATACCTACTAGAGTGCCCTATGTTGGATGATAAAATCAAAACCAAGGAAATGTGCCCACAATCCTCAAGAATCCTACTTGGTCAACTGAAAAATACAATGCACTAGAAGATTTAAAAAGAATGATGACCAATATATCCTTGTTTGACATTCTATAAAATTTTCCTAGTCAAAGGGAAGCACTAATAAATATTGTCAATCATAGAAAGGCAACACCAAGTGTGGGTCCTCAAAAGATAGTATCATAACAAGTGAACACTTTTGAGGCTACACCAACTATGTATAAAGATAAGGATGAAATTCCTCCTTTCTTAGCATCATAATATTTGGAAAAAACTTTCACAATTGTGACATGGATTCAAGAGCTTTTTGTAACATCATGCCACTTTCAATAGCTCAAAGGTTGGGAGTTACTCCTCAACCTAGGAATCAAATAGTGATTCAACTTGAAGAGATAGAAGTAAAAGTTATTGGGGTATTCAAATATGCTTGAATATAGTTGACTACAGACCCCAAAATCCAAGATATCATAGATATATACATGATGGAGATTCCAAAAACATACAAATTATTGTTGAGTAGAGAATGAACAAAATGCTTAAGAGGATGGTTCTAAATTGATTTTACTCAATTATGAATACCTTGGAAATGACTAAATAATTAGATCTAGATTAACATTGAGCCAAAACTAAAGATGATGATCACAGAATACAATGCACCAACTAAAGTAGCATTTTTCAAGCTGATTTAGGTTCCTACATAGTGATGGCCCTTAGCATAACTTCAAACAAGAGTTCCAAAAAATTGACTAAAGAATCTATGATCGCCACCCCAAAAGAAGAGGTCATGACTTAGTTCATAGCCACTATGGTTGCAAACTTACAGTGCTTAAATGAAGAAGTAGACCCAAATGTTTTGCTTCTTCTAGGGTTTTGCAGGCTACACAAATTTAGTCATTTAGAATTTGAATGCTCACATTGCCAAGAAGTAGTTGCTAGGGTACTAACTCATATAATCTAATTAAAAAATGGTTAAACTCCAAATGATATAAAAAAGGAAAATTCAAGTTCCACATGCATATCTAAATATTTGGGGATTAATGAAGAAGAAAAAGAATATTCTAATGCATCATATATTTACATGTCTTTAGATGGTGGTAGCTTATCTAATCCTCCACTAGGGATGATCAAAGTGTTGAAAATAATTGGTTAATTGTGTATTATTTTTAATGTTAAAAAAACTATCATATCTTTACCAATCCATGTATGTTGAGCTCACTCAGGTGATGAAGAAAGTTTCTTGTGCTTATAGAGCATTCTAGTATTTTCCAAGTTCAGATGATAGTGTATGTTAAGTTCACTTAGGCATTGAAGAAAAGTTCATAGAAGTTGAGTGTTAACCGAGCCCACTCGGGTAACAAAGGAAAGTTAGATGGAACCATGAAAAACATCTCCCAAACATTGGGGAGAGAAGGCATGGAAAGATAAGAATATAGAATGGGGAGGAGTTTCATATAAAGATAGATTTGATGTCAATGGGGTGAATAATATTTTTTCCTAAGAGTTTTAGATTTAATTGATGAAGAGGATTTAAAAAGATGAGAGCAACAACAATAGGAGAGTTGAATTTGGTATTCATTGAACTTATATTTTGTTCATCTATGTTTTCATCAATGTCAAGGGGAAGATTTTTAGCATGAATATTGATTACATTCCTATGGGGGGGTATCCAAGCATTCTTGAGAGGCAATTAGAATGACTATGTGATGCATTCATAATTATATTTTTCATTAGTATCAACATAGTCTGAAGATTGGTAGAATAGAAAATATAGAATGAGGTGCTATGGATCAAGTATTGTTAATGAGGTTAAGCACAGTTGAGGATATGTTCTAAAGTGAGTCCTAATGAAAAAGAAAAGTGCACATATAGAAAGTCAAAGACATGTGAGAATTATTTGTGATTTACAAAAGAAAATGTGTAGACAAAGTAGTTGAGAAGTCATTTTTGGTATTCAGATTGTATCTCCTAACAGGGATATAATCATGATGAGAGAAGGTAGAAAGTAATAGTAGACAACTTAATGATGAGCTTAACATGTGTATGAAATCTAAGGTTGCACATGTGAAAAGTTTTTGATTAAGTAAAATAAGTTTTACAGGGATCCTGAAACCCAAAAAGTATTACAGCATATCAAAAATAGAAATATTCAATAAAGTCCAGCATAAGCAAAATAGCTTAACAAAAGCCAAGCATAAAGACTAGCCCATGACCAGGAATAAAAGCCAGCAAAACTAGAACAAAAGAAAACTAGGTACATAAGGAAAAATAACAACCTAACTATCAGTTCTCTTTTTCAAGAACCTGTAGGGATTTTGCAGCTTCTATGGTCTTCCTATTGTCTGCAACCTCCTAGTCATAGTTCTGAGCATCCACCTGGTTTTAGTTTTGAGCATCCACCTGGTCGCTAGTCTCTTTTGAATAATCCTTAGCCTAGCCATTTTCCAGGTTGGACTTCTCTATAATTTCCTCACCAAATCTAGCACTAATTAGTGATTCACCAAGGCTATTAATGTTGTTGTTCAGGGTATTCAATGTGGCGATCACCTAATTCCCCAGGTTCTGGTGGAAGAACTCCACCTTATGGGCTCTTTGTTCAACCTTTGTGATTTTGTTCTCCTAGTCAGCCCTATGATCCTGGACATTAATATGTTGTTGGCTTCCATCTTGGCCTTTGTCCTCTTCATTGAGACCCTGGTCATTGCCTTTATTTTGGTCACCTTCCTAGCTTTTTCTCCCCTTGAGTTCTTCAATTTCATGAAACAACCACTTGATAGACTGAAAATTGTCTATCATGTTGTTCCTAGCATTGTTCAAAAGGTTATGCCCAATTTCTCTTGCATTATCTAAGATCACAACCATACCAGGATCAATGAGATCATCATAATGGGTTTTGCCATCAATGTCCTCCATCACTTGAATATTCAAAGGCTCCCTGACAATCCCCAATTTGGATTTATTCAAATTAAAATTCCTCCAAGACCTCTCCTATTTTTCATTATCACCTCCCCACTCTCTTTTCCTAGAATGTCAACAGTCGGGGAGGAAGTGGGGCTAGGGCTAGGAATCTCAGGCATCTTGACTTTAGTGTTAAAGCCCTTATCTACTTTCCTTTTCTTAGGATTCTCTAACATGTTGATAGAATCCTCCTCCTCCTTTTCACTATCCCTCCCCTTCTTCTCCTCCTTCTCATCATCCTCTTCCTTCTCCTCTTCCTCCAAATTAGTGTCCTCTTCATTCTAATTATCCTCCTCCACCTCTTGAGGCTCAGGCTTAGGAGGAATGAGGGGTAAACCTCTTGGGCTCTTTCGGTAGGAAATGTGGGCAGAGGGTTTCCTTTCTTCTTTGGATTTAGACTCCTCTTCCTTTGATTTTATGCTTTGAACTTCCTTGGAGTCTGAGCTCCCAATTTCCTCAGAAGTACACCCAACATCACCAAGGGATTTTCCACTGGTTCAAGGCTTTAAATACTCATAAACTAGAAGGAGTAATCCCTCATGAAGGGTTGGATTAGCGGTGGGTTTTCTCTTGAAACCCTCAATACCCTTGCTCATGGAGGTGAAAAGGTAGAAAGGAAAAGAAATTTTTATACTATGCCTAAAATGATTAAGCAAGACAAAATGATGCATTCTTATCCTATCAAATCTAAGGTCTAGGGAAATATACTCAATGATGATTCTGAGAACATACCTCCATATATTTTTGATTAAGTCCATCTCATAGTACATCTCCACCTTGATGAGCTTATTCAGCTCCTTTTCATCCTTCGCAAAAAATTTGACAGCATTTGTTGACATTTTCTTATCTCTAAAAAAATTGTTCCCTTCTAGAGGGATTTTGGCAACCCGGGCTATCAATTCCACATTGACATGGTGGGTGACCCCATCAATTTTAACTCTCCCATCTTTTTAGGAATCCATCATAACCTTGGTTATCCCCACATCAAAACCATGGAGCTTCTCAAGGAATCAAGAAATCTCACCCTTTTCCAGTTTGCACCAAACCTTCAGTTTCTCCTTCTAGTTCCTCGCCTCTCCCGATGGCTCCCTCCTATTTCTCTCTCCCACCATGGTTTCCTCTAATACTAAAAGCCCTCACCTACTCATAGATTTCTTATAGACCTTGGCCTTCTTCAAACTACAAAATCTAAGATGTTTTCAAAAATACCAATATTAATGGTAGTATACCAAATAACCCTTAAAAAGTATCATACGTACACACTATTATGATATAAGAGTTTTGCATGATTTTTAATAACTCCCCCTCCTACATGCAATCTTGAAAATCTTTCCATCATTTATTTTGGATCTTTTTGGTACTTCCCCGAATGTGATCTTGCAATACTAAATTATTTATTGCCACCAGAAAGATGTCACCAACATGCCACATCATCTCTGCATTATTGGCAACCACTTCATTAGCTAACTAGTCAGCAGTCAAATTGGCTTCCCTGTACATGTGACTGATATAGGTCTTGTTGAACCTACTCAGGTCAGTCTTCAATTCCTCTATTATATTTTCAATGTTCCATGAGGCTTTAGCGTGACCATTGAGACAATTAATGATGTTTAATGAGTCCCCCTCCAGCCATAGGTTCTCAATCCCAGAAGCTAGGCCTACTTAACAATGTGACTAGTTGCACTGGCTTCAATGAAATGGTTCATCTAATGTTTGAGTGGGTAGGAAAGAGCTGCAATTTCTCACCCATTCTTGTTCCTAATGATGCCTCCACTGCTCGCTGGTCTTGGGTTCCCTTTAGTAGCCCCATCAAAATTGGCCTTGAACCAATTTTCAAGGGGAAAAGACCACCTGGCCTACTATCTTTTCCTATCCCTATCAATTTTCCTCTATCTACTATTCCCTCCTTCAATTTCTCCATTCTATCCCACATAGAAAAGTATCTAGAGGTGACAGAGTAATGGCCATTCAAGTTACCTCCCCAAATGAATTCATCCTCCTTATTATTTATTGGAATAACATTCAGGGTAATCATCAAAGATATAAGAACCAAGAATATCAAAGACAAGTCTTGCCATCCATTACCTATTTTTTAATCACTGACTTTTAGACCATATCTTCTTGTGCATTGCTCTATCCATCTACCATAATTAGGGTGGTCAATGAGAGGTCCCTGGCTAGTCCAATCGTCCTATCAAAATAGGATTTTCTCACCTTTTCCAACTTTCCATTTTGCCTTGGACTTAGCCAAAGTCATAGCCTTTAGGATACTATTCCATATGTAAGATCCTTGAGGGATATCAGCCCCATGAAGCAAAAGGATAAGAGACTACCTTCTCAGATACTTTTCAGTCATGATTTCCTTCCATTCTCTTGTACTTTAAAAGATGGGCTACATCTTTTTGGCTAGAAGGCCATTGTTAAGATGCCTAATTTTTCTAATACCAAGGCCTCCATAACATTTGGGAAGGAAAACATGGTCCTAGGAAACTAAATGATATCTATTATGCTCTTCAACCCCTATCCAGATAAAGTCCCTCTAAATCTTCTCCATTCTATCAGCTTGCTTTGTCGGGATCCCAAAGAGGCTTAAGGTATAAGTGGGGAGATTTTGGAAAATAGATTTTACCAAAGTGCATTTGCCTGCCTGGCTGAGAGATGTACCTTTCTATCCTGCAAGTTTATTATTGATTCTATCTATGATGCTATTCCAAAAAGATTCTGGGGGTTTGGAACCCAAAGGCATACCGAAATAACTTGCAAGAAGAGTGCCAATACCACTTCTGAATATACGAGCCATTTTCCTTTGTCTCTCCAATAGAGTATTGATTAAGTAAATAGAACTCTTGTCCTAGTTGATAGCCTGGCCAGAAACCCTAGTATAAGTATTTAGCAAGCCCTTGAAATCTCTAGCCTCCTTGATTATGGCCTCACCCCCCAGGATAGTATCATCCAAAAATTTCTGGTGGGTGATGAAAAGATGGCTAGACGAAGGCTTGAGACCTTGCAAAGTCTGGTTCTATCTTTTTCTTAAAATATGTCTACCTAGAAAGTCAACCAAAATGATGAAGAGAATAGGGGATAAGGGATCACCTTATCTCAATCCTCTTGAAGGGAAAAAGAAATTTGAAGGGGAGCCATTAACTAGAATAGATAAAAAAGGGGAAGAAATAAGTTGTGAGATGAGTTTACAAACCTGGGACTCAAAGACAAAAGCTTGGAGGACCATCATCAAAAAATTCCAATCCACCCTATCATAAGCTTTGGAAATATCAAAGTTGAGTAGGAAAGCTTCCCTCTTCCCAGCCTCAAGAGAGTGAATCACCTCATGCATAGTGATAATAGAATCTAAAATCTATCTCCCTAGGATAAAGCCAATTTGCTGAGCAGAGATAATCAAGTGAAGAACTCTAAGAAGCCTAGTAGTTAGGACCCATGAATTGATTTTGTAGGAGTTACAAAGGCTAATGGGAATAAACTTGTCCATCGAATCTACCCCCAAGGATTTTAGAATGAGGGCCAGAACAGTGGCATTGAGCTCTTTCAAAAGGTTTTTGGCCCCAAAGAATTCTTGCACACCCTTCACAATGTCCCCTTTGACCACTTCCCAATAGACTTGGAAGAAGAAAGTCGACAAACCATTAGGGCTAGGGGCCTTATCACCCAGAAGAGAATTGATAGCTTGAAAATTTTCCTCTAGGGTAGGAATAGTTTTCAACATAGAGTTATGGTGGGCTTGCAAAAAAGTAGGAATAGAAGACAGAATATCCTCTTGATGAGGCCTCTAGAGAGTGTGATCCTTAGAGAGGAGAGTAGAGAAAAATTGCACAGCTTCATCTGCTATGTCATTATCCTTAGATAAAAAATTCTACCCTTTCCTAATGTTAAAGATCCTGTTAACAACCCTATGTTTTAAGGTTGTTAAGTGGAAGAACTTGGTGTTTCGATCTCCTTCTTTAAGCCAATTTACTCTTGATCTCTACTTCCAAAAGTTTTCTTCCCTAGTAATGATGTTATGAAGGTCAGAGAGAATAGTCCTTTCCTTTAACTAATTTTTTTCATTATACCCATCTTGTTGTATTACTTCCTAGATAATGTGAAGTTGATCAATCCTCTCATCCTTTTCCTAGAAAATGTGGTTGAAGTCCATTTTGTTCCAAATTTTAATGTTTCTTTCAACATTATTCAATTTTTTGGGCCACCTTGAACATTGCAGTACCCTCCACCTCAATGTTCCACCATGAAGAAATTTTGGCTTCCAATGTCAGATGAGAAATCCACATTTTCTCAAAATGGAAAGGGAAGGACCTTTTGAAAGAAAGGGGACAAACTAAGAGAAAAATAGGGGGGTGGTCTAATCCCAATCTAAGGAGAAGAGAAAGCCTACAAAAGTGAGTTTGTAGCCAAACAGGGTAAATAAGGGCTCTATCAAGATGGGCCTAGATACAATCCCTCCCAACTCTCCAATTGGACCAAGTGAATCTGCCCCCTGTAAGATCCACATCCATTAAAGCCAAGTTGTTAATGAAGTTTGAAAGGTCTAACTTACTCTCCTAATCTGGGGCAATCCCTCCGCTTTTTTCATCATCAGTTAAGGGGGAGTCAAAATCCCCCATTATAATCCCTTTGTTTATTTTTTTTGAGTTGATAACCTCTATGAGCTTAGCCTAGAAAACCTTTCTTTCCCTTTTAGATTTGGGAGTATAAATGTTTAAAATAAACCAGGATTCATTACTATGTATGTGGGACACCTTACATAGGACGACATTACTAACATCATAGATAGTAGAGACCTAATAAGCCTTGTTGTTATAGAGGATCATCACCCCTCCTATAGCTCCCTTTGAGTCTGTGGCTCACAACTTATGTTTTTGTTGAAGGAAATATTGCCTACCACTTCTTTCCTCATTTTAGTTTCATGAATTAGTAAAAAGTCTAGTCTTTAGTCTTTGATCATATTCCTAACTAACTCCTATTTTTGAGGTCCATTTAGGCCCCTTATATTCCAAGAGATGATCTTCATTTCTTTCCACAGTATTCCTTGATGGTTCTCTGGCTCCTATCTGCCAAGTTCTTTCTGGCCTCTTCCTGCAGTAACTAGTTCATGTTTTTCCTTCCTAGAGATTTGATTTTGCTCCCAACATCGGCCTTAACCCTACTTCTAGTTGTCACAAGTGATAGAGGAGGATGATCATAATTCTTCTTCTTCTTTTTAACCATACTCTAGTTGTTGTTACTATCTGGAGAACAGCTATCAATCCATTCTTCCCATTGTGATATCTTCTCTGGGGAAGAGTTGTTTATAGACTCTATGATCTTAGTCCCTAGGTCTTTGGATACTACCCTGTTTGCCAAAGGCCCAAGACTTCCCACCTAACTAGGCCCTTTTCTAACAACTTTATTCAAGGGATCTGAGTCAAAGGTCCTTGAATTCTCCATTCGGGGGGTCTCCTACCTTCCTTCATTATGCTCCTTCTTAGGCATCACATTATCTTCTACAATAGCTTTGGCCACAACAATTGGGTTGCCCTTCAAAGGCTCATTTGGAGCATTACCATAGGGGTGGACCTAAGTATCCAAGATAGGGTGGCATGGGCAATTACCACTCTTATCACCTCAAGCACCATCCTGCCTGGCCAAGTTACTCTTAGCCTCCTTGCCATCCTACTTCTTAGACTGCTTAGTAGGTTTACGTCTCCACATAATTTTCTTCCTTCCCTTAACAAAGGTTCCAATGGATTTGGAGTTCTTCTTTATTTTGGTTGAGTTAGTAAGAACCTGACTTTTCTAACTATTATGCTTCACAACCTTTAGGCACTGATTAGCTTTATGACCAGCCTTCAAACAAAGGAAGCATGCAAAAGGCATAGTTTCATAGATCAATTTTTGACCATGCACCCCAATTTTTGAGTGGAAAGTCACAATATCTAGCATACTCATTCCTTCTCTAACCTCTATGTAGATCTGTGCATAGTTGAGGCATCTTTTGGAGGTAGTGATAGGATTAATAGATAGAAGTTCTCCAAAAGACTTTGTTAGCCCCACAAACACATCTTCATTCTAGTATTCTAAGGGTAGTTTGAGTAATCTAACGCAAACAGGGGTTTGAACAAAAAAAGAGTTGTTCAAATTCTGCTTGGAAGACCACTTCTGGAGGACCAAATTGGAGCAACCAATAGCCCATTGACCTTCACTAAGAATGGAAGAAAGATCTTCCATGAAGGTGAACTCAAAAGACAAAAAAACCTTTAGCCATGGCCGAAACCAAAACTTGGCCTTTAAGAGCCTATTTCTTCTAATAAAATTCCTCACAACATCAATATTCGGCCTAGGCCATAAAACTTTTCCAACCAAGGTAGAAGCCATGGATCGAATGATGTGATCCATGATTTTGTCCAAGATGGCTTCTCTAGAAGAGTCTTAACAAGTAGGAAAGAAGACTTACCTGAGGGCTTGATTCTGAAAAGGGATGACCATTTGGTTGGCTGACCACCTTTGGGAACCAAAGGAATCTTGACCACTTCCTTAGGGGCAACATCTAGGTCCCCATCAACATTTTTTGACTGATCCCCTGTACACAAACCTTGACCATCCTCCTTCTGTGGCCCATGCTCCAGTCTAGGGATCTAATTTCGATGATCTAAAGGTATCTCACCCTTTTTAGAATTCAAATTTTGAAAGCCTCCTGACTACCACTCGCGCTCGCCATATGATGATGATATCTATTCTATACATGTGAAAAGTTATGAAGACTATGAGAAAACAATATTTTTGTAAATATGAATATAAGTAAAAAAGTTCCTATTGTAATTAATTGGGAAAATCCTCAAGGAAAACTCAATGAATTATTTTGAGGACATGGTATACAGGAAAATTATTTTCTATGTGATGATGCATGTGTGTTGTAAGATAACTTGTATTGTATTATATATTGAGTTCTGAAAGGTATTTTGTGTTGTATTAGAATGGTAATAGGAAAGATCAAGAGTTTGATTTTATTAGATCAGTTGCATTTGTATTATCTAAAGAAATAATATAGATGCCAATTGGATAGTAAGTTTGGTGGTCTTTGCACTAAAGCTATTCGGACAGTAGGTCTATCTACCTTCTACAACTCCTAATAGGGTTGGTACAACTCCTTAAATGGTTGGAATCTCCTCACAATGATTCAAAGCCTCATAATAAGGACTAATTTGCACTAAATGTATTACATTGGATCCTAATAGAGTCTATTATCTTTAAAGGAGATAATATACTAGTACATCATTTTTTAGGTAACATTCCCACTAGGGTTTTCTCTTTGATCAAGAGTGTCCCTAGTTAACATATCTGGTGCTATTGTATATGTGCATCTTCTTATGGTTTTTGATTATATTGATCACATGTTTAAGGTTTAATAAGGTTGATAAAAGTTGTATTGATTAGATAACTAATTCACCACACCCCCCCGCCCCAACCTAAGTTATCTTGGTGGACTTCATTTTCTAACACTCTTAACTAAAGTCAAATGTGTTTCATTAGGATTAGGTGAAAATATTGCAACTATTCCAACTACATGTGCAATATTAGGTTTGATTTGTACAACATATTGCAACTTCCCAATCTTAGAAATGTATTGTGTCTCATTCACTTAAATAAAGTTTTCTTCCTTACATAATTTTCATCCACTAACCATAGGTGTACCAACTAAGTTTGATTCATTCATACAAAATATATTCAACATCTCCTATAAGTACTTAGAATAGGTAACATGTATACCACATTGCATTTGATGAACTTGTAAATGAATAAAAAAAATTATATCACAAACATAGACATCTAAAATTATCTTCTCATTTGATCAAATTATGATTTTAACAACAAATCATTACCAAAAAATTATATATCATCCACAAATATTTCATCTATTATTCCCTTTCTTTGATCTTCACTTCTCAAGTACAAGTTACTATTTTTTTTTTTTTTTATAAATACAATATTGATTAAATATGTATGCTATCATTCATACCATGCTCTTGGTGCTTTATTTAATCCATACAATCTTTTCTATTTTAGTGTGAATAACAAGTGCCTTTGAATTGGTTCCACAAATCCTTTAGGTTGTTCAATGTATACCTCCTTTTCAATATTATATTAAAAAATGTAGACTTAATATCTATTTGATAGACTTTAAATCTCTTGTAAGTTGTATAATCCAAGAGTGTTCTAACTCCTTTAAATCTAGCTATAGGTGCAAAAGTCTAACCATAATCAATTCTTTCTTCTTGGGCATAACCTTTACAACCTAATATGTCTTTATTTCTCCAAAAATTTCCTTTCTCATTAAATTTATTCCTGTGTGTGTGTGTGCATGTGTGTGTGTGTGTGTGTGTGTGTGTGTGTGTGTGTGTGTGTGTGTGTTTCCAATTACATTCTTTTCCTTTGTTCTTGGTATAAGTTTACATGTGTTATTCTCAATTTGATGTATTTTTTCTTTCATAAAATGATCTAATCACAATTATCAAGTGCATCTTTTATAGCTCTCGGCTCAAGTTCAAAAATCAAACATGTGTTATTCTTTCTCTTACTTCTTGTCATTATTCTAGGACTCTTGTCTCCAATTATTTGATCTTGTGAATGATTCCTTCCCACAAACTTTTCTAGTAAAAGTTCAGCTCTATGGTCTACAACATTATCTTCACTCAGTTTGGGGTTAGTATTCCTCTCAAGTTATTCTATTTGCGGCTTGGGTAATGCATGATGACACTCAGTAGCTTTTTTTGTTTCTCTATGTACCATTGTAATGAATTTTTTTGGTGCTTGCATACAATACCAAGTGCATCATCATAGACATATATAAATTTATTGTAATCCTTTGGTACCTTCTTTCTCTCCTCATTGTTCTTATCTACAAACTCATTAATTCTGATATTTTCACTTTTAATCATAGTGTCAATGACCTTGTTCATATATTTGTAAGATTTTATACTAGTAGAGTAACCTAGGAGTATACCTCCATCACCTTTTGAATAAAATTTCACATTCCTTGCATCTTTATAAATATAACACCTACTTCCTAAAAATTTTAAATAACTTACATTCAGTGTATGAACATACCATAGTTCATAGGGTGTCTTATTTGTACCTATCTTCAACTGAATTTGATTGAGGGAGTAAAGAATAGTATTTACAACCTCTCTCCCAAATATTTTTACAACTCCTTTTTTAATCAATAGTGTTCTAGTACAATCAATAATGGATGCATTCCTTCTCTCTATAATCTCATTCTATTGTGCAGTCCTCGGTGTAAATAGTTGTCTCTTAATTCCATGCCCAATATAAAAGGTGGTGAATTCATCAGATATTAACTCACCACCTCTATCAAATCATAAAAATTTCAATTATTTACCAATTTCCTTATAAACACTAGTTCTATACCACTTGAACATTTGGAATGCAACATATTTCACCTATAGAAATATAATTGGCATAATTCTAGAATAATCATCAACAAATAATATGAAATGTCTATCTCCATAGTAACTCTCCCCTTTCATAAGACCAAACAAATATGTATGAACTAACTCTAGAATATCATTAGAAGTTTTCAATGGTAAAATAGAAGGACTTTAATAGGATGTAGACCTCCACTTTATTGGGAACCAAGACATTCAAATATGTACATGAGGAAAAGAGGGTAATTTCCAAATATGATTCCACTTATGACCAAAATAGATTAGCTAGGACCCAAAGAAAGAAGGATACTAATACTAAATTTAAATTATAAGGTGAATTGCAATACAAGGAAATGTACTCTCCTTGGCCCTTGATTGGATAATATAAATGTGAGATTAAACTAATTGTTTAAATAATGCAAATTTAGATGTTATGTATCCACCATTAGAATAATTAAGATATAAATATAGGGTAAAACTATGAAAGGAAATAAAATATGAAAAAATCACCTTGAAATCCATAGAGAAAGATGTATTTTAGCTCCAAAACTTCCAGAATTGAACTATTTTTGAACTTCCAATCATGGAACTTGGAAAAAAATGATGAAAGGAACAAAACCCAAAATGGATACTAAAGGACTAGGTCAACTTTGGAAGACATCCTACAACCAGTTTGACATAGTCTGGCCATCTAAAACTGACTTCTATAGAAACCTCCCAAAAAATAGGTTCAATACCTTGAATACTTCAATGCATGAAGAAAATGAGGTTTCTTACTTAAATACTTGAACTCCTTGTAATGAATGCTTGAATGTATTGAGAATGGGATGTCATGAATGAGATGAGAGTGAGATGAGATTTGAAAATCAATACTGCAAGCCTCCTTAAGTACTAGCTTTTGGGTGACAAAAAAATCAGGCCAACATTGGAGTAAAATTAATTAATTGGCATACTCTTGAAAGAACTAGGTTAACCTAGGTCAACCTAGTCCTTGATGAGGTTGATATGGGTAAAACTAGTCATGGTCTAGGTCAACATTAGTTGACCTATTCTAGGTTTACCTAGTCTTAATGGACAAGATATAAAGGCCATAAAAAACTCCAAAAGTTGGTGTAGGTGAAACTAGAAGATGAAAAATTGATTAGCAGATATGGTTAAAAGGGTATCAAAATGAAAACTAGAAGACCATGTTACTAAGAGAGAGATTACAAAGAAGATTGAAATGGAAGTGGAGAACATAAATAGAGACATTGAGCACATGTCCACCCATGGTCTAAGAAATGAATTATGGGAACGGGTGATGAAAGGTCTTAAAATGAAAGTGTGTCCATTTTAAGATGGTACATTTAGGCTTGAGTTTAGTGGGAGCATGAGTTGACAAAAACCCATGATAAAGTAGATCAAAATAAAAAATGATATTTTCATAACTTATGAGAGAAATAAATCATCAAGCAAGGAACATTGTATAGATTTCAAGATAACCTAGAAATCATGCCAAGCTAGAAAGGAGAAGTATTCTAAGTCATATTCAAAATCTATATTTTCTCCTAAAGAAATTGAGTCTTTGTCATATCCGAAAATCACAATAAGAGAGATTTAGTAATAAGAAATGAAGAGAAGGGGAGTGTGATCAACTTTCCAAATAAGCTTTGTGTTCCTTATTGTGAATCACACAAAAGAGGATAGATTGTATACTCTACACATTTTGTGTACTTGATAGTGAATCTAATGAAACAAAATAAAAGAAGGTGGGATCCAATGGTATAACAATTTTTTGTACCCAGTAGTTAATCCTACAAAATAAATAAATGAGGAGGATTGAATGGTCTAGTGAGTTTGTGCCCCTGATAGTCAATCCATAATTTTCACCTTGTAAATGTTTTACACTCCCATGATATGGTACTCTATTTTATGATAATGGTTTATTTATGTGCTTGGATAGGTCAAATATTATAGAAAGTGTGTGTGGAATGCTATTCAATCAATCTGAGACATTTAAAAAAGGGAGTAGATAGCCCTAGTAAGTTGTGTCATGCTATTGTACTCTATATGATTTTTTTTTAAAGTGAAAAATAAGAAAATAAGTGGGCCATGTATGCCTCTCCCTTAAGAGAGGAAAATAATTTATTTTTGGCATCCTAAAGAAGTGATCAAGAAGGATAAAGAAATTTTAGCATCAAGATAGTATCCACAAGCAACACCTAGTCCAAACCAAAGTTTTCACAGCTCCTATGAGGTCATGGAAAGGTAGAATGTGGAAACAACATACAAAAAGTGAAAGGAAATCCTCAAAAGAAATGATACACTATTATGAGACTCTAAGGTAATTGATCTATCTACCATGAAAATTTTATTGAAAAACATGTAAGATTGAATGTCACATGATAACCAAATAACACTCAAATGAAGGAAATAGCAGATTCATGAGAAAGTGAAAAAATAATCACATGATTCCCTTGCCCCCTAATTATAGGAACAAGATAGGAGAAAATGAACCTATTATGCTACTTACAAAGAAAACCATTTATGACAATGAGCCCCCTGAAAGAAGGCCAACAATGTTACATGGCATAGAGAAACATAACAAGGAATTCAATGGCATTTAAATAAATAAAATGTAAAAGAGAGTTCATTATAAGGAGATATGTGAATAATCTCATTACTAATGAGTTATTGAGTCTTGTAATGTAAATCTTGGCAATTATTCTTAGTGTGATCATAATAATGCAGATACATTAAAAATGGGAGATTTGTGAGTTTATTACTATTTTTATTTCTACATTTAAGCCGAGTAATCACCTTCACTCAAAGAATTTTAGGTAAGATAAGTTCTTGATTAGTATGAAAAGATATGTAACAAGTGGATGGATGTTGAAAAAGAATGAGATTCAACACTATGTTGCACACATCCTAAACTATGATTGACAATGGTGTTAAAAGAGTAACTATTCCCCTCATTTCCTAAGGGAGTATGATTTTTATCACTATATTAAATAGATTCATCACAAGTGGAAGTAGAAAAAAATTTGGTGAAGAGAAGATCTACATTATTTCTCATGAATGCAAGGTCCTTAACTCTATATTTTTCAAGAAATGTTAGTTTGAATTCTAGGGATCCTGAATCATCACCTAGAAGGGTACTTGTAGAGGGAGGATCATAATTAGACTCTTTTTTTTTTATTCCTCAAAATTTAGACAACTATTTGGATTAGTGTTTGCATGAAGAGTATACATCATATTATTATAGATAAACTTGACTTTTTCTATGAAAGAGTTGAAAGAACAACATGCATAGCATGTAGCCAAGGTATACTCAAAATAATATTATAATTGAGAGGTCTAGGTATAACATGAATATCAGCATTCAAGATAATTGGACCTAATTTAATAGGTAGAGTGATGATGCCTAAAGTTTTATTATAAATATTATCTAATCCACAAATAGGAATACTATCAAGTTTGATATGTGAAATATCATTATTAATTCCTTTAAGAATATCCATACTACATACATTAAGCCTACATCCATTATCAACTAAAGTTTGATGAATAAGGTTATCATTGACTAAGACAACTACCATAAGAGTGTCATAGTGATCTTAAATCTCTTTAGGAGGTAATTCATCATGAAGAAACATAATTTGAGGTGGGACAGTTGTAGTATGGAATGTATTATAAAAAAGTCTCTAATGTTATCTTTATTAGGATATGGAGTTGAAAGAATGGATAAATATTTTTCAAGACTTCATGATATGTAGGAGATGTTTGAAGAGTTTCCCAAAGAGAAATCTTGGTAGGCATACTACATAAATATGATACCAAATCATAATCTAACCCAATATTTTGAGAAATAAAATGTTAAGGATGAATAATAGGTTGAGAAGGTGGAAGCGATGTATTATATTGAGGATTATTTCTTGTATGATATGTGTGAGACATTGTATGTGTTGGAAATAGAGATGGAGTAACTGAGAGGGGAGGGGTGAATCAGTTACCACAAAAATAAATCCACAGATCCTAGATGTCTTAAAATATAGTTGTCGCTGACACTCAATAACCACATAAATAAATGTTGAAACTTGATAGATGTTCTGTTAACTTATTAAGCATTTAAAGTGATTAACATGCACGCATAAAGGAAATAACATGAACACAAGAGACACCAGATTTAATGTGGAAACCCAATATGGGAAAAAGCACCAAGTAACTAGTCACAAATTTTCACTCTTCTGAAGTGAGCCCTATTAGGAGCCAACCCTGTTAAAGGTTACAAAACACACTGTTAGGTGTGACCCTGTTAGAGGATTTAATCACCCTGTAAGGAGTGGCCTGGTTGGAGGTCTTAAGAACAATTCAACTGAATTGTCACCTTGTTAGAGGATTTACAAAATGGTTGTTAAACTAACTCTGTTAAGAGATTTTGAATCACTATTACAATGATTAGAAAGCAATAATGAAGTGATCTGAAATATATGCAACTTATCTTTGCTGAATATAGATCTCTGTTCTGCTTCACTAGATCCTCACTGATTGAATAAAACTTTGGAGCTCCATAAGGATATCTAATCCTTCCACAACATTCGCTCATATATTCAATATTCGCTCATTCCATTTACATCCATACATTCGCACTCTTATGCATCCACACTCTTCATATTCATGAATTCACAACTTGACCTTTCATATATACCTTACAGATTGTCAAGTTAGCTCAATTACAAGTTAAAACAACTGAAAAACATTAAATCAGTCGGTTGCAAACATTGCACAAAACAATTAAACTTAATTCTTTAGAACAATAAAATTCTTCGCTGCCCAACCCAGCTCGGTGACCACTGCTCCGGAATGGTTTCCCCAGTGTTAACCAAGTGAAGCTCAGTAAACATTGAAAACCTTGCAACTTCCTTCAGAGACCAAGTTAACTCAGTAAACACTGACCTTCCTTCACTTACCAAGTGAGCTCAGTAAAAGCTAACTTTTTCTTCGATGATCGAGTGAACTTGGTAGACATTGACTTTCCCTTTGTTAACCTTGGGAGCTCGATTAACATTAAATTTTTGCTACAAAATCCTTTCATGCCCAAGTGAGCTCGGTAAGAGCTAACTTACTGTGTAATGTTTAGGAATGCTTGGTAGTCACTATAAATTGCTTTGCTAACCATTTGAGCTCGATAGACTCTGTTTGATGGCTAATATGACATTTGTGTAACATTTGATGGCTGATATGACATTTGTGTAACATCAAAGACAATACACAATTAAGAATTTTATCCAACAATCTCCCTCTTTGGAATTGATGGCAACACAACATGTCATAGCAGAATGAAATTTGAAAACAAGTCTTTTCTCTTATATGGCAACACAACATGTCAACATAACAATTCTCCCTCTAAGATAGAAAGCTCTCCCTCTTATAGTAATCTCCCTCTGTGAAGGAATTACATAGAAAACTCTTTATCTTAAACAAATTTTAGATAGATATGATGGTAAAACTCTCCCTCTTTGATAACACATGCCAAAGACAACTCAACTCAAATAAATTTTAGTGTACCTTTAGTACTGATTCATATGCAATATTTTCTGATTATGCTGCATCAACTGATAGATCTTCAACTTGGTATGAGTTGATGCATCACTAAAACTTCATTTTAGTGAACTTTAGATAGGGGAGTGACCCTTAACTTACCTCTTAGATACAAGAATGCATCCTTAGGTAATGGTTTTGTGAATATGTCAGCAATTTGTTCCTTTGTGTGAACATATTCCAATCTGATCTCCTTATCTTGCACCAATTCTCTAACAAAATGATATTTTATTGCAATGTACTTGGTTTTGGAATGCATCACTAGATTCTTAGATATGTTGATTGCACTTGTATTATCACAGAACATAACAACTAGTTCTTTCATTTCCACCTTCATGCCTTCCAACAACTGTTTAAACCAAAAAATATTAGAACAGTTTACTACTGCAGCAACATACTCTGCCTCTACTGTAGATTGGGATGTACAATTCTATTTTTTTCTTGTCCAAGAAACCAACCTCTTTCCAAGAAAGAATGCACCTCCACTTGTACTTTTTCTGTCATCAAGGTTTCCTACCCAATCAGCATCAGTAAACACTTTCAAATCCAGATTACCTCCAAATTTGTACCATAAACCATAATCCTCAGTTCCTTTCAAATATCTCATTATTCTTTTGATTTCCATTATGTGATTTTCTCTTGGTTTTGCTGAAAATCTTGCTACAATACCAACTGCAAGGGCAATATCTGGCCTAGTATGAACTACATACTGCTACTTTCCAATCATAGATCTATACAATGTTTGATCTACTTCTTTTAATTCATCTTCCTTGGTAAGTTTTAATCCAGTACACATAGGAGTCCCAACTGGTTTACAATCTTCCATTCCAAACTTTTTCAATATCTCCTTGATGTATTTTGATTGAGTGATGTAGATACCATTTTTATTCAGTTGAATTTGAAGACCAAAAAAGAATTTGATTTCACCAAACATAGACATTTCAAATTCCTTGTTCATTTGTTCTAAGAATTCTTTGCAAAGATCATCATTTCCTGTGAACACAGTGTCATCTACAAATATCTCTGCTAAAACAATCTTATCATCTGATCCTTCCTTTATGTACAAGCTACTGTTATCATTAGCTCTTTGAAAACCAATCTAAATAAGATAGTTATGCAATCTTTCATACCATGCTCTAGGGGCTTTTTTTAGACTGTACAATGCCTTGTGTAATATGAAAACCATGTTCTTCTTATCTTGATCAACAAACCTTCAGGTTGTTCAATGTAAACCTCTTCATCTAGTATACCATTAAGGAATGCTGACTTGACATCCATCTGATAAACTTTGAATCCTTTGTGAGCAGCATATGCTAGTAAGGTTATGACTCTTTCCAATCTTGCAACAAGAGAAAAAGTTTCTCCATAGTCTATTCCTTCTTCTTGAGCATATCCTTTGCATACTAGTCTTGCTTTGTTTCTTGATACCTTACCATCTTCATCCAACTTGTTTCTGAATACCCACTTAGTTCCAATCACATTTTTGTCTTTAGGTCTAGGTACAAGAGTCCATGTCTTTTTTTTTTTTTATCTGTTCTATCTCTTCATTCATAGATTCAATCCAACTATCATTTTCTAATGCATCTTTGATATTTCTAGGTTCAAAATCAGCAAGTAAACAAGTACCTTTCAACTTATTTCTTGTCATGGTTCCTTCAGATTTATCTCTAATGATCTGATTTGTTGAATGATGTCCCCTGACATACTTAGCTAATACAGGTTCCTTTCCTTTTGAATGAATTTCATTATTATCCTCTTGCATTTCAACTTCAATTTTTGTCTATTCTAGCTCGGTAGATGTTGGCTCGGGTCCTTTAGACTTGGTAGACACTTGCTCAGTAGGCACTAAATTTAACTCGATTTGTTGTGGCTTGGTTTGAACTTCCTGTAACTCGGTTACAAATGACTCGAGAGTAGAAAAATCCTGATTCTCTGATGTAACTTGTACTGTATCAAGTTCAATGAAGACAAACCTTTTATAATCTTCTAGTTCCATTTTGCTTTTTTCTTTAGTCCTTTCTGCAAACTCATCAACTTACACATGTGCACTTTCTATGACTTTGTGAGTAGACAAGTTCAAACATCTATATGCCTTACTTTTGCATGAGTATCTAAAGAATATACCTTCATCACCTTTCACATCAAATTTGTCTTTTCTAGATTCTTTCAAAATGTAACATTTACTTCCAAATACTTTAAGGTAACTTACATTAGGTTTATAGCCATACCATAACTCATAGGGGGTTTTGAATGAGTCTTTCTTCAGCTGTACTCGGTTCAGGGTATGAACTACAGTGCTGATTTCCTTCCAGTATTTGATAGCAATTCTCTTTTCAATCGTTAAAGTTCTTGTACAATCCATGATGGATTTGTTCCTTCTTTCAGCTATTCCATTTTGTTGGGGTGTTCCAGGGGTTAATACCTATCTTTTGATTCCTCTTTCAATGCAAAAGTTATTAAACTCGTGTGGAATGAATTCTCCACCTCTGTCTGACCTCAAGCATTTTAATCTTTTCCCTATTTCCTTTTCTACTTTGGCCAAATACCATTTGAACTTTTCAAATGCTTCTAATTTGTTTCTTAGATACATGACTGTCATCATTCTTGAGTAATCATCAACAAAAAGAATAAAGAACTTTTCTCCAATATAGCTTTCAATTCCAATGGGTCCACATAAATCAGTATGCACAATTTCTAATATATCTTCAGACTGATAGTTTTTACTTTTAAAACTAGTCTTTCCCATTTTACCAATCTGACAATTTTTGCATAGACCGACCTCAGGTTTCTTTATGTTAGGAATGCCTCCTACTTTTTTGAATTTTCTTATCTTTACCAAATTATCAAAATTTACATGACACAACCTTTTATGCCATAACCAACTTTCTTCAACTTAAGCAATGAAACATGAACATTCACCTAGTTCAAGATAGAACAAGTTACCTTTAGTTTGCGTACCTGATACAATCAGCTTTCCTTTGCCATCCAACAGTCTTGCTTTACCATGCATGAAGACTACTTTGAATCCATTATTGAGCAGTTGTGCCACACTTAACAAATTATGCTTTATTCATTCTCCCCAATAGACATTATCACATATAATTTGTTTGGTTAGAGAGATTCTCCCTCTTCCTTTTATACAACAAGGTTCATTGTTACCAAATCTTACACTGCCACCATCGTAGTCTTCAAAGTATTAAAACTTAGTTTTGTCGCCAGTCATGTGATGAGAACAACCACTATCTATGATGCATGTATCATTTTTGCTCATATGAGAAATGAGTGCCATTTCCTCATCATTATCAGACTCATCTTTCACAGCAATGTAGACAATTTCATCTTCTTCTTCATCATTAGAATCATTAGAATCTTTAGCCATTAAACATATTTTCTTACCTTTATCCTTGAATGATCTAAAGTATTTCTTGCCATTGAACTTGTATCCTTTCTTCTCATCTTTTTTTTTCTTGTTTGGGCATCTAGCAACAATATGACCAATTTCTTCACATGAAAAATAGATTAAAGGAACTTTACCTTTATATTTTCCTCTACCTTTAGAATATTTCCTTGCTAGTAGAGCTTCAATTACTTCAAGATCACTGTTTGAACTTTGGTCTGATTCATCTTCACTTTTTGACTAAGATTCTTTTTTTTTTTACTATTCTCCTTGAGTGAAAGCTTGGCTTCAAAGGTTGACTCAATGTTCTTGGAAGCTAGAACATAGTTGTCAAAGTTGTCTAGTTCAAATGTAGTTAATCTTCCAACTATGGCCTCTAGGTTTATCTTATGATTTGCTTCACATCTTCTTTCTTGAATTGCAAAAACTCTGATTACATAAATGGGAAGTAGAGTTCTGAGAACTTTACTTATAACTGTCTCTTCCTTGATATCTCCTCTATATGCTTTGATTGCACTGACACATGTTTTGACTCTTTCAACATATTTTGCAATGTTTTCATCCTCTCTCATTCTCATTTGATCAAATTGTCCTCTCAAACTTTTTGCTTTGGCTCTTCTAACATTATCATCTCCTCCATAGATCTCTTTCATCTTTTCCCACATTTCAAAAGTAGATTCGTAGTCCTTGATATCATCAAATTATTCATAACTTAGAGTAGATGCTATATCTATCATCATAATGTTGTGGGTCTTCTTTTCAACAATATCATTGACAGATAGTGTACCAGCTAGTTCTGCATATTTTTCATCGAGGTATTTTAGTCATGTGTCTCCAACAAAAGCTAGATGAAGTCTCATCAACCCTTGCCATGCTGAGAAGTTGTTCCTGTTAAGTCTTGGAATTTCCTTTTTATAAGACATCCTAATCTTTGGCTTAGATCCTTGAAATCTTATCCTACAAGCACCAAAATCTCTAATACCAATTGTTGGAAATAGAGATGGAGTAACTGAGAGGGGAGGGGTGAATCAGTTACCACAAAAATAAATCCACAGATCTTTAGATGTCTTAAAATATAGTTGCTGCTGACACTTAGTAACCACACAAATAAATGTTGAAATTTGATAGATGTTCTATTAGCTTATTAAGCATATAAAGTGATTAACATGCATGCATAAAAGAAATAACATGAACACAAGAGACACTAGATTTAACGTGGAAACCCAATATGGGAAAAACCACCAAGTAACTAGTCACAAATTTTCACTCTTCTGAAGTGATCCCTATTAGGAGCCAACCCTGTTAAAAGTTACAAAACACACTGTTAGGTGTGACCCTATTACAAGATTTAATCACCCTGTAAGGAGTGGCCTGGTTGGAGGTCTTAAGAACAATTCAACTGAATTATCACCTTGTTAGAGGATTTACAAAATGGTTGTTAAACCAACCCTGTTAAGAGATTTTGAATCACTGTTACAATGATTAGAAAGCAACAATGAAGTGATCTGAAATATATGCAACTTATCTTTGTTGAATATAGATCTCTATTCTACTTCACTAGATCCTCACTGATTGAATACAACTTTGCAACTCCATAAGGATATCTAATCCTTCCACAACATTCACTCATATATTCAATATTTGCTCATTCCATTTACATTCGTACATTTGTACTCTTATGCATCCACACTCTTCATATTCATGAATTCACAACTTGACCTTTCATATATACCTTACAGATTTTCAATTCAGCTCAATCACAAGTTACGACAACTGAAAAACATTAAATCAGTTGGCTGCAAACATTGCACAAAACAATTAAACTTAATTCTTTAGAACAATAAAATTCTTCGCTGCCCAACCCAGCTCGATGACCACTGCTCTAGAATGGTTTCCCCAGTGTTAACCAAGTGAAGCTCGGTAAACACTACAAACCTTGCAACTTCCTTCAGAGACCAAGTTAACTTAGTAAATACTAACCTTCCTTCACTTACCGAGTGAGCTCAATAAAAGCTAACTTTTTCTTCAATGACTGAGTGAACTTGGTAGACATTGACTTTCCCTTTGTTAACCTTGGGAGCTCAATTAACATTAACTTTCTGCTACAAAATCCTTTGATGCCTAAGTGAGCTCGATAAGACCTAACTTACTGTGTAATGTTCAGGAATGCTCGGTAGTCACTATAAATTACTTTGCTAACCATCTGAGCTCGGTAGACTCTATTTGATGGCTGATATGACATTTTTGTAACATCAAAGACAATACACAATTAACAATTGTATCCAACAGTATGATAATATTGAGAATTGCTATGTTTCTATTTAAAATTTATGGGAGGACAACTCTTAAGGATGATAAGAAGATTATTTGATGAAGGGTAACCTGTGAGAGTGATAATATGTTTATAAACATTAACTTCATAAAGATTTTTCTTCTCCATTAATGTATCACTAGAAGAAAGATCATTAAGCAGATTGTCAATATCCTCTTTTCCTAAATGATCTTTAAAATAGGGATTGTAGATGTCCATAATAATTCATCACTACTAGGATCATCAAATGAAGGAAATTTCACATTGAATAAAGTATTTATAATGTCCTCCTTATGCACTAAAATATCCCTAAGAGAAAGATATTTTTTAGGAGAAGGAAAAATATCAACTATGCAATGTGAAAATGAGATAGAAGAGGTGTCATCCATGATATCATTGTTTGTAAGTAAGTTTCTTTCATGAGGAAAAGAGTCTTCCATGTCATCATCAAATGGTTCATCCAAAATAGTAGAATCATCATAGGGAAGAATATCTCTATGAAGAAATCATATCGTGAAAGAAAAACGAGAGGAATTGAAAGAAGTAGAAAATTATCCTTACCAAAAGTGTCCTCATAGATAAGGTCTATATTAGGAAAAATGTTTACATCAATCTCTAAATTTTACTCAAAAAGAAAAAAAGTATTCAGAGAGAGGTCAAAATATAATCTTGCTCTAATGTTTCCTTATAAGGTGACATAAGAGAGGGTGAGGGAACATCACATAACTTATATTGATTCCTTTTAGAAGAAAGATATCTTAAAGGAGGATGTTGTTTTATGGAAAAGGGAATAGAGGAATGGTTGAAAATTACTCTAAATAACTTTTCAACATGAGTAAAATGAATACAAGCTAGATGTAAACATGCAATGCAAAAGAAGATTAAAATGAGAGATAAATAAATATAACTTAATAATATAGCCAAATGTAACTCCAAAAATGCAATAGGAGAGGAAAGGTGTCAAGTTAACCTAAATGAAGGTAAACACCTAATGTAAACAATCTCAATGGGTTCACCAACTTGTTCAGTGAAGTCAATACCAAAGAAGGAAGATCAAGGGACCTAACACCAAATTCAAAAAGAGAACACTCATTGGGTTCAAAAAAATGTTTAGTGGTAAAATAAAATCTCTTTAATAGGATGTATGCCTTCACTTTACTGGGCACCAAGACATTGAAATATGTATGTGAGGGAAAGAGAGGAATTTCCAAATACGATTCCTCTTATAATCCAAATTAGATTAGCTAGGACCCAAAGGAAGAAAGAGACTAATAATAAATTTGAATTATAAAGGGGAATGAAATAAAAGGAAATCTACTCTCTTTGGCCCTTAATAAGATAATGTGAATGTGAAATTGAACTAATTGTTTAGATAGTAAATCTAAATGTTATGTATGAACCATTAGCCCAATTATGATGTAAATATAGGGTAAAGATATGAAAGGATATAAAATATGAAAGACTCACATTGAAATGAATAGAGGAAGATGCATTTTAGCTCCAAAACACATAGATCTCAACTATTTTTGAATGTCCAATCATAGATCTCAGAATAACATGATGAAAGGAACAAAACCCAAAAATCTTCCTAAAAATGAACACTGGAGAACTAGGTTAGCTTGGGAAGACATCCTACAGCCACATTGACATAGTTTGACAACCTAAGACTAACTTCTCCAAAAATATCCCAAAAAATAGGTTTTCTTTATGTAAACCTTTCATTGATATCCTATAAATCAACATAGATTAAAAGGGTTTTTGAGGTTTTCATGGAGGGTTTGCCTTGGTCAAGCCCTCGGCTAAGAAATTAACCATCAATGGTCAATGTAAATGTAAAATAAATAATGTAAATGTAAATATTCAACTTTATTTGTAATAAAAACCCTTTTTGATAAGGATTTATCATTCTTGTATGTTGTAGATCTTTGAATTTGGTATAAAGGATGTAAAATATCTCCACAATTGTAATGGATCTATCATGACCACATCATGGAGACATGAATTTTAATGTACATCAATGAATAAGATAATGAAAAACTCAATATATATCTCCTCCCTTGATGACCAACAATAAGATAGATCTTGAAGAGGAAATACCCACAAAGAATCCTTGAAATGCATGAAGAAGACTCACTTTCTTTGTTAAATACTTGATTTATTTGTCTTGAATGCTTGAATGTCTTTAGAATAAGATATCATGATTGAGATAAGTGGAATGAGATTGATATGCGATATGAAAATAAAGCCCCTAGGCCTCCTTATATAATATTTTTTGAGTGAGAAAATAACTCAAGCCAACTGGGGAGTAAAATTAATTACTTGGAAAACTCAAGAATGTTTGGACACCAAACCCTATAATAACTGAGGACTAGGTCAAATTGGGTCAACCTATTCCTTGACTAGGTCAACTTAGGTCATCCTAGTCCTAGATTGGGTTAGCCTAGGTTGACCTAAACCAAGTTGACTCTAGTAGATAGGTCAAAAAGGACACATAAAACTCTAGAAGAGGGTATAGGTTAAACTGGAAGATGATAGACTAATTTGGAGATATGATCAAAAGGATGTCAAAATAGCACCATAAGACCATGTCAGAGAGAAAGAGATGACAAAAAAGAGTGAAATATACATTGAGCATAGGTCCATTCATGGTCTGAGAGAGGAATTATGGAAAAGAATGCTAACAAGTCTTAAAATGAAAGTGTGTCCATTTTAAGATGGTACAAGATGAATGTGACTTACTAGAGAAACTAGAATTATTAATCTACTTTAAAAAAACATCAAAATCAGGTTTTATAGGGACCTAAAACCACAAACATAGTCCAATAAAAGTACCTAGGTTTTACAAGGACCTAGAACCTCAAATATAGTTTAGATCGAAAACTAGTAAATATGACCAAAAACAAGAACCATTTACTATGACCAACAAAAAGGATCTGAACATGAACAAAACCAAAGAACAAGATCCAAAGTTCCTATTATAGCTCCATAATCATCTTGACAGTTTCCTTACCAATTGCAGTAGTATCCTAGATGGAGTTAGTAGTCGAAGCAGCAGCAACTTTCAAGGTTATCTTCCTCAAGCTCTACATTGTTCTCTTGCTTGGAACCTCAAAAGATATAATTTCTTCATTAGCTCTTTTTCCAAGGTTTGCAATGGAAGCACAAATACTAGATGTAACCTATTCCATCTTTGTTCCACTTTCCTTGATAAGAATTCTGAGATTTTTCTCATAGTCTTTAAGTTTATTTGGGATATCTCCCATTTGCACCTCCAATTGGCTGATTTTGGCATGATCAGTATCCTAGTTGTATTGCAGAGTTTCCACTTTCCTCTTTAGCCCCATCAATTCTTTATAAATCCATGAATTAACTTGTAGAATGGAGTCAAATTTGAGCTTGGCAGAATGCAGGAAGAAAAGCTTGGTTTCCCTCTATGAAGAGTCACTGGTGTCTTCTACAATCTCATGAGGAGGGGAACCAACCTTGTCAATATGTTCCTCCCTTTCCATATGTTCCTACTCCCTAGTCTCAACAAGGTCCTCATTGTGAACAAGGTCCTCCTTATCTTGTCCCTCAATCTCCCTAGCAAGTGAAGTGGGCTTAACCATATGATCCTCCTTTCCTTATCAATAGGATTCTCAACTAATTTTTATTTTTCTTTATCATCTCCACTAGAAATAGTCTGATTGCCCTCATTATCAGAGTTACTCTATTTTGAGTTTCCTTCACTTTTATTTTCCTCATTCCCTTTCTCATTTTTTCCTTTGGTCTCTAGATACCCTTCCAAATTGGAACATAAATCCCCAACATCTATACCTTCCTCTTCCTTAGGGATATCATTCTCAGGGCTTTCAGTATTCTCAGACTCAGAATCCTCTTCAACAATCTATTTTTGAGAATCAGAGGGTTTAAGTTTAAGAACCTTCTCTTTTCCTTTAACATTGTCCTCCTTACTCTTTTTAGAGTGAGAACCCTTATGTTTGTCAATAGAAGGAGTGGAGGCTATGGATTTATTTTTATAGTAACCCTCTATGAGAAGTATCAGACCTTCATGCAAAATAGTACAAGACTCCTTCTTCCTATGAGCATGCAAACTTTGAAGCAAAGGAAATCACAGATAGAAAGGGAAAGAAAGTCTATCCTTATGCCTGAAATGGTTGAGAAAAAAAAATGAAATTTATGGACTCTTTTATTTCTACCATCGAGGATGAAATACTCATGGATACAACATAGCACATCCTACCAAATTTCTTTTATCTATTCCACATCCAAGAAATCTCCATTCTTTTTCAATTGTTTCTCCCCAACATCCATCTTTGAGAATTTTTTGTAGACAGCATTAGAGATACTGGTTTTTTTGGTGAACTTAATACCAACTGTGGGGAGCCCTGTGATCTCAACTATGAAATCCTCCATTAATTTCATAGTGACTCCATGAAGAGTGACCCTATCATCAGACCAATTTTTAAAAAAGGTAGTCGTGACATGAGGTTTAAAACCATGCAGATGCTCCAAGTAACTGATCACCTTCTATTTCTATAAAATCTTCTAGACATCCTTACAAGCCTTCCAATCATCACACTTTTTAGGTTCTTGCTTCCACGGTTCACCCCCCATTTGTGGAGAACAGAAAGAGCCTAAAACTAGAAACAACCAAATGCAGACAGAAAATAGGTTAAAATGAAACCAAGTTTTCATCACTTCAAATGAAGCTCACTTTTTTTATGATAATGCAAAAGCTACATTACATTCACATGACTGTACTTCCTCGGCGAAGGTAATCTGATAGCCATAAGGCCACTCCATAAAATCATTAAATTTCCAATCCTGGAAAATCTTTCCCACTTTCAAATGAATGACATCATAATTAATAATAGCTTTAAGATCAATGTGCTTATTTAATTCATCAAGTCACCTCACCTTATACCTCGCCTGAATAGCATGGTTGACTATCCAGTCAGCAACTCCATTGGCCTCTCGATATGTATGGGATATGACCACTTTTTCAAATTTATGAATTAAGGATTTGATCTCCTTAACCCTAGCCTCTATCGACCATGAAATTTAGTTTTTATTATTTAGATTATTAATAATATTCAATGAGTCACCTTCCAACCATAATTTAGGATACCCCAAATCAACAGCTAACTTCATAGTATAGAGGGCAGTTGTAGCTTTAGCAATATGGCTATTAGAATGACCTATAGGAATGATGATAAAATCTATAACATTTCCCACATGATCTCTCAAGACACCTCCACATCTTTCTCTTCTCGGACTGCCCTTAGTAGCTCCATCAAAGTTCCCATTAATCCATCCATTAGGAGGAATGTTCCATTTTATGATCAATCTTGGATTATTAGTTTTCAAGTTAAAACCTTCAGATCTCGAAGAATTATCAATTTAAAAGGTTTGATCAATTTTCCTCTGAGTTTTAAAATTCTTCTTAATGGCTCTAATAATATTCTGACCAAGCACCCATCCTGGTAATTCTTTATTTCTAAATATTCCATAATTTCTTTCTTTCCAAATGCCCCACCAAAGATGAGGAAGAGTTAATTTCCAAAGAAATTGAACTTCAGGATCCTTAGAAGGGCATTTCCAAATTTTAAAAGAGAATTCAACATTGTTTTGATGTGTTCAAGTTCATGAAATCTAACTCTGAAGATGCCCAATATCACCTACATGTGAAAACCTATCAAAGAGAATCCAAGGAGAGAAGAGCGTGGAGCTAGGGAAAAACCCTAAATGGACATGAGAGAGAAAGTATACAAACACAAGAAAATATGTATTTATAATATGCAATGAGATATGTTGTTATACAATGAGGGAGCCTAAATATAAAGATCTTTAGGAATCTCCTAGAAGAAGCTAGAAGATGCTAGGAGATAAGTGTGACAACTAAGCATACATCCACATAAGGTGGAAAGTTCTCGAACAATGTGAGAGGATAAGTATGACTTAAGAGAGAACAAAGTCTTGTATTGTCAACAACTTACAGCAAACTCATAGGCTACAATTAATAATGAAATGCATTTACCTAAGTAAGCTTAAGTAAATAGAATAAATAATTGATAAATTAATTATTTACTCTAACACCCCCCTTAAGTGCAACTTAGGGAAATGCCTTAAGCTCATAAAACTAAGAAATGCAGAAACGGGTCCCAAGAAAAAGGCCATGTTAGGTACCCATGTACAAATGCAACAAAAAGCAACCTCTGAAAATGGGGAAAGAGAGAAAACCACGTGGGAACAACCCTCCCCCAAAAAGAGGTAACCTAGTGAAGAACTGAAGAAGCCTCCAACTAGGGAAATGTCCCTTAAAACAAGATCAAGGAATGATCATGAAGAGCATCACTGGAGCATGTAGAAGCTACAAAATCTGCCATTAGAAAGAAATTGTTGATGTGAAGAACCTCCATAGAAGAAGAAGGCATGAATCGAGCATGTCTATATGGTAGATGATCCATCTCATCGAAATTCATAGGTAGCCAGCCACTCCAATCGCCTTGTATATAGGATCAACCACTAAATACATAGCTCAAACTAATGAACCATCGAACCATAGATGCATTAGAACAATAGCATAACCCCCCCTTAATGCAGATGGGGTGAGATGAAAGGAAACTGAGAAGGTGGACCAAAGTCTCATGTAGATGAACCAAGAACAAAAAGAGAGGGAAAGAGGTACAAACACCCATAAAGACATGGTCAAACTAATTCTGCATGGAGCTAGTGTCATGGAAGGGAAACTCACTTGACAAAGGGAGAATGCCTAAAACAACAAAAAACTATCCCCCCATGGTGCTTTATGAAAATAGTGCATGTACAACTGACTCAAAACAACGTTCATGACCTCCAAAATGTAAGAGTGACACTTTATCTCAGAGCGATACATAAAAGTGCTTCAAAATGATAGGTACAATGATCAAAACTAAAAACAAGCTGCAACAAAATATAGTATAGCCCAAAATAAAAGAAACCATGGTAGGAAAATGATCCTCGGGCCTAAAACACTCAAGTTATTCACCATATAGCAAAAACACAAAAATAATGATAGAAGGAGCATGGGCCAAAATCTAAGGAAAATGACCACATTTCTGAAAAGGTGATAGAACCAACTTTCCAAAAATATAAAGTTTTCAAAAAATTGACATGGGATGCAAAAGATATGCAAGTCAGAGTCAATAAACAAGACTTCAAACTTTGACTTAAAAAATAGGCAATAAAAATGTATCAAAATCTAAAAATACCTACACTAATGTGTCTATCTTAGAACTAGCTTTTTGGTGCTTCTTTTAGATCAAAAAAACACCTCTATATGCTCAAGTTATGGCAAAAAAATTGAAGGTAGGTCAAAAAGGACCTAGGAGAGGTGCAAGAATGTGTTGATGTAGGATGATGTCATGCTAACATTAGCAAAACATGACATTAAAATTGACAGCCATTTAGCCATTGTCATAAAAAAGAAGGCCACGTGGTAGGCGACTGACGTGGCAGGGACCACATGGAAAACTTTCCGTGTGTCACATGCGAAGAGGCTATGACTATGTAGGAAATCTAACTCGGCAATGATTGTACTTGCTGATGTGGCTGCTGACTGTGGTTCCAGGCAAGCACTAACTGGGCTGAAAATAGGCACCAGGTGTACGCTAACGTAGACCCAAGAAGAGTGGAGCAAGTGGTTAGTGAGCTGACTACACTGGTAGAGGTTGCAGAAGAGGTTACGCCATTGGTGGAGAGAAGCAGAGCAGAGGCGCTGCTGGTGGAGGCAGTGGAACAAGTGCCACCTCGGTCGCAGTGAGGGTTAGGTGCTACTCAGGCAACGCTGCTATGGTCCACCGATTCTACTGCCAGTTGCAGTGGTGAGCAGGCTACGCGGTGGCAGTGCGGCGATGGCCACTGGGCAATGCATCCTAAAAATTGTTTTTTAAAATGTTTTTGCCAAAAATCATCTGTACGATCATACGAAAGCTTGCAAGAAAAAAAAATTTGCCTCCCGGAGCTTTGTCTCCAAAATTGACAAATTTTATATGGCTTCTAGCTAAAAAGTACCTTCCAGATCCAATGACAGTATTTTTTTGGGCTAAAAGTGCTCCAAAAAATCATTTTTCCCTGATTTGAAGAAAAAATGCACAAATAAACTAGGGTTTGTGACTTCAAATCATAGCTTCAAAAATCCTTCAATGAAGCAACAGCAAGGAGGCTCTGATACCATGTTGAAGTTGATGAAATCCAACTTTGAAGATGCCCAAGATCACCTACATGCAAAAACCTATCAAAGAGAAGCCAAGGAGAGAAGAGCATGGAGTTAAGGAAAAACCCTAAATGGACATGAGAGAGAAAATATGCAAACACAAGAAAATATGTATTTATAATATGCAATGAGATATGTTGTTATACAATGAGGGAGCGCAAATATAAAGAGCTCCAGCAATCTCCTAGAAGAAGCTAGAAGATGCTAGGAGATAAGTGTGACAACTAAGCATACATTCACATAAGGTAGAAAGTCCTCGAACAATGTGAGAGGATAAGTATGACTTAGGGGAGAACAAAATTTTGTATTGTCAACAACTTATAACAAACTCCTAGGCTATAATTAATTAATGAAATGCATTTACCTAAGTAAGCTTAAGTAAATAGAATAATTAATTAATTAATTAATTATTTACTCTAACATGATGGACCTAGGTCATACCCCAAAAATTAAGAATCTCAGTCTAAACTTGCTGGGTATAAGAGCAATTCAAAAACAAATGATCTCTATCTTCAAATCCATTTTTTCATAAAGTACACCTATTAACCACATTAATACCTCTTTTTTGCAAATTGTCCAGGGTCAAAATTTTATTTTGAAGCAGAATCCAATAGAAGATATTAATTTTTGAAATGAGACCCTTAATCCAAGCATAAGACCAAAAAGGTTGGTTACCCTTTTCCTTAAAGATGAAGATAGTGGAGACTTTAAATTGGCCACTAGGGTCAACATGCCAAATAATCTCATCCTCAAGAGAAGGATAAAGAGAGACATCATTGAGAGATAATTGGATGTTATTGAAACCTTGATCAATTTTAGTCAAGTTCACCCAAGAAGCATTTTGCCAATAATGACTAACTAATATGCCATATCTCTGCTTGCATAAGTCAACTTGAGCCTTGTCTTGAAAATCTTCAATCAAGGGATGAACCTTTAACTAGACATCTTCCCAAAATCTCACCTTAATCCCATTTCCAATTTTCTAGGAACACCCTTTTCCAAGAGTTTTCTTAGTCCACTGGATAGCTCCCCATATGGAAGAAGGATGAATAACATCAAGAGAAGAGAGGAAATCAAGAAGAGATTTAGCATTGAAGAGGTACTTATGTTTCCATATGGTACTCCACTCTTTGTTATCATGGTAAACTCTCCATCCTTGTTCAAGGTTCACATTGTTTGCACATAGCATTATCAGGTTTATTAAAGATTAGTAAGCCTCTCACAGTTTCACTCTCTTATTTCTACTCAATTTGACCATATTATAAAAATTTACATGACATTGTCTCTTATTCCATAACCATACATATTCAATTCTATCAAATAGGCATGTATTGATAGTATGATCTAGGTAAAATAATTTAACTCTTATTTGTTCTCTAGTACAAATAAATATTCCATAATCATCATAAATTTTTACCTTCCTATTCTAAAATTCCAATTTGTGACTTTTGTTATTCAATTGTACAACACTCAGAAAGTTTTACTTTATTCCTTAAATCTAGTAAGAATCATCACATTTAATTTTGTCATTCAACATAATTGAACCTCTACCTTTCATAGGATATGGAGCATTATTTATAAACTTTGTAATTTTTCAATTATATTTCTTGCTTTTATTAAACTTGTTAATATCATACGACATGTAATGTGAATGTTTTTAGAAAAAGAGAATATTGAGAGAGGAGATTGAATCACTATTCTATATTATTAATTACTTTATAATTGAATAGTAAACATAACTATGCAATAAGATAATAGATAAGACCATAGTTTGTTAACTAGGGAATCCATGGCCAAGGGGAAACCCTGGTAGGGATGGTACACACAAAATGATCCACTAATCAAAATTATCTCATTAAAGATATTGGCCATGTTAGGAGTCTATTATATGTATGCAGTGTCTTGGTCCTAGTTATAGGACTTAGGCCTTATTAGAATCCTCAACCCTATTAGGAGTTGTTATATTCATACACAAAATGTATGCAAGAAGACCCCACTGCTCAAACATGCAATATGAAATGTAGTTCCTTGATTAAAAAATATAAATACAAAAATATCTTTTCTTACTACTAATATCTTCAATATCTAATATACCTCTAGATTCTCTTCAGAAAATTCACATTCCTTTGATTATATGCCAAAATTTGCATCACATATATTTGGCATAGTCTTTCTTTTAAGCACACTTAACTTTACATATTATAATCTTCTTATATACCTTTACAATTTATTAAATATATTATTATAAATTTCTTACTTAGGTTTAACATCTAGGATGTCATTCATAATTAATTAAGTAATTATTTTGTTAACAAAATAATTTCTTAATCCATCATTATTTATTTTCTATTGTGCTTTGTTATATTTGTTTGATGTTGTGACTAGTAATTTACGCATAACATATGTTGTAGTGACCTATAGACTCACATACAACATCACCATGATGTCAAGTAGACATACCTAACTCCACACATGCCCAATGTGCCCTAGTAAAACTCACCAACCAAAACTATATTTGTTCTACTAGACAAGTGTGTGATACTTAGATTATTTTCTAAGTATAGCTATCATAAATGAATCTTCATGATCTTTCCTCTTCACATATTTTATATGCTAACATAAATGATGAAATCAAATGTATACCTTAGCCAAATTTTTAACAATATCCCCCTTTGGAATTGATGGAAACATGTGGAAAAATTAGCTAAATCCCAAAAACTTACAACTTTAAAACATTACAAAATTGGTCTTATCAAAATTCTTAAAAATTTAAAACTTTTGGATCATTGTATTTAATCATATTTCCTTATATCTCCTAATTATATTGCATAACTCCCCCTTTGACTATAGTTCTAGTTGTTACATTACTCCCCCTATCTTATATCTTAAGTATCCTTTATACATATACAATTTACATATACATTCGTTATCTTTATTTCTCATTTATATCTATATAGCTTCTATATAATTTACCTTACTTTTCACTCCCCTTTTGAGATCAATGAAAAAGGTGTCTAAACTTATTTACAAATCAAAATTGTATTACCTCTTCTTTATGTTGAATCTAAGACTCTAGATATATAGTCTCCAAATATTTTCTTCAAGCTCTCAAATTATTTCTACCAAGTTTCCCTTAGTGCCTCTGATATTCTTAGTAACACACATAGGCCATAAGATTCCACCTTAACTACATTCAAGTCCATATATTTAATTTTTTTCATGAGACGTCTTAGCTACAAGACATTCCTTATGTTGTTTCTACACATTACTAATTTTTAGTGTCAGATGTTCTCTTAGAAAAGAGAGCCTATGAACCACTCAATCATTTATTAGCTAAATAATTATGATATCATAATGTACCTATGTAATTTATGCCTCTAAATCTTCTATGTTCATGTCTACCTTCTTCAATTTGGATGCCAAAACTTGTAACTCATTCAGTTTGGCACTGAACTTGTCATTCATATCCTTGATGTAATTTTATGATAGAGTACTCTTTCCATAATTTTTTTTGCCTTCTTCAAAAAAACTTCTCATCTCCTTGGTGCAAGCATCAAGGAAGTGTGGTCCATTCCTCACCTTTTTTCAAATAGTATAAAACAATTGTGCATCATATTTTATTTGTGCCTCGGTGGTTGCAACTTCTACCAAGTGAGTAGGCTCATTGCCAAATGAACTTATTAATATTGTTGCTCTATCTTGAGGATCAATATTTTTTATTGTGACATATACAACTTCTAATAGTTTGTTAAATACCTTTCTTAAGGTCCTTTCCAAACTCTTTACTTTCTTATTTCTTTCAAATTACTTACTTAATAATGAAATTAAATATTGTTGATCATTATCATTAGTTAAATTCTCCAATGTGGTTACTAGGGGAATCTTCCCTTTCTTTTCCTTCTCTTGCTCCTTTTATTTCCTCTTCTTCTCTTCCTCTTCCTTCCTCTTTTGTTCTTCCTCTTCCTTCCTATTTTTCTCTTCTTCTTCCTTCCTCTTTTTATTTTCCTATTCCTTCTCAATTTTCTCCTCTTCTTCTTTCCTCTTCTATTGTTCTATTGATTTCTTCTTTTCTTTCTCTTCCTCTTCTTTATTTTTTTGTTCTTCTTCTTCTCATCTTCATTCTTTTTTTCTTCTTATTCTTTATCTCTTAGTTCATTTCCCTTCTCTTTTTCCACTTCCTCTATTTTTCCTTTTTCCATCTTCCTCTTCTCTTGAGCTCTCATAACTGACTAAATTTTCAATACTTTCATGAAAATCCTTAAATGGATCTTCGTTAGTATCAATAGCAAGATTAGTATGATCAAAATGTATCATATCTATACCTATTGTTACTTGTGGGATTTCTATTATAAGTTTTGTAGTCTCGTGGTTGTAAGGTGTAATATTCTTCATCATCTATATAATTGTTTCTTGTATTTCTTCTCTCACCTCCTCACAGTTTCCACCCATGATCAGTATATCCCTATTCTTGTTCCTTAGAAAGGGTTCAAGACTCTATAAAATATTCTTCAAGTGCTCTTAACTTTCTACAACACACAACTTTCTAATCATGTTTTCTCTAATCTATTTATCTTCCTCTTTCACTCTCATCTTTTTATTAATTAGCTTCTCATACAAATCATTAGGTATATATTTATTAATATCATCAAACTTCTTCTTATTCAAAATCATATATCTTATAATAGCATTTTCTAGTTGTAACTTGCCCATGTTGCTATATAAATCATAAAACTTGTTTAATTGACCAAAGTTACCTTTATTGGTATTTACATTCTTCAATTTCACAATCTTAGGCTTCCATGGTTCTCTCCCTTTTCTTCCAAACTCTTTTTTTTTCCTATTTTGTTTATTCTGAGTCATTTTCTTTCTCAAGTGATTCTACCTGTCATTGCATCTTTTTTCCTTTAGAGGTCATTAAGACATTTTTCTTTTTTCCTGGTCTTCTTGCCATCTATTTTACTCTTTTATATTTTTTCCCATATATTTTATCTTATTTAACTTTATCTAATCTAGTTGATTTCCTTTTTGTCTCCATAATCTTTACATCTTCTTCTTCATCATTCGATTCTACTAATCGAATAGTGGGCATTCTCACTAGTTGTTCTTGTGATACAACTGCATAAGGAATAGTTGATGCTATTGTCTGTGATTCTACAATAGTTATAACCTCAGATAGTCTTATTGGTACTATTGGTTGTACATAATTCCTTTTTTCCCACTTTTCTTCATTCTAATGGTAGTCTTCCTAACTGCTACAATTTATTTAGGTGTCATCTTTTCTTCCTCCATAATCTTCTTGATTGTAGCTTCAACGTTTTTCTTTGAATATTTCACAAACTAAGCTTGAGATTCCACTTGTATAATCTCTTCATAGGTTCCAAACCTATTGAATTCATCTCTAGTGGATTTCAAAATTAGCCCTACATATCCCTCAACTTGATCTTCAATGATCTCATAACCAAGAGGTTCAACATAAATAATTCTTGGTTCAACTTTTTCTATGTAGGTTAAATATGTATCAACCATAAAACATTTATTATCTTTGAATTTTCTTACAAAGGAAGGTGGGATTATATACCTCTGTTTCATCTTTTCTTGAAAGTTTTTCATGATAAGATCTATACTATTATCAATATTATCAATTGGATATTTGATATACATATTGGTTATATTCTCAATTGTGCACTTATCACTACTAATTAGTTTAGTCACAGATAGAAATTAAAATTATCATCTTTGAATTTAATTACAAAGGAAGATGGGATTCTATACCTCTATTTCATCTCTTCTTGAAAGTTTTTCCTAATAAGATATGCACTATTATCAATCTTATCAATTAGATATCTGATATACATATTGGTTATGTTCTCAATTATGCACTTATCATTGCTAATTAGTTCAATCACAGATAGAAATGAAAATCTTTTAATCAAATGTAAAAACATGTAAAAAATCTATGATTTAAATCTAAACTAATTATTTTTCACTTTCTTGATCTTCTCCAAGTTCTCTATCAACTATTCTCTCAAGATATCATACATGTTTACCATTTCTACCTCAACACACAAAAAATAAGATTCATAAATAAATTTATTTCCATATCATCATCTCTAGAGATGGCACAAATCTTAGATACCATAATTTTTCTTATGAGTCTCACATCATGTTGTATTATCTTGCTAATCACAATACCTCTTCCATTATACTCAAACTTTCGATATACTACCACAAGTTTCTTCATGTTTTGTAACACCCCACCAAGGGACCCAAAAGAAATGACCTAAAGTTTTACTAAGTTTGGTAACATTTTTTTTTAAACAAGAAAGAATAACATACACATCAAACACATAGTAGCAAAAGCAATAACATACAAGAAACTACAGCATACATAATAGGTTACATTTCTTAAGGATCCCAAGACATTGAATTGAACATATAAATTAAGTCTAATACTAAGTCCATCAAAACCACATCCATATGAAAGAATAATTATAAAGTTCAATGTCTTAATATACATTTGTTCTGAATTCCTCTTGATAAAATAAATTTGAAATTCTCAATCATCTACTATACATGTCACAGGGTATGAAAGGCTTAAAAGAATATACATATGTAGAAATAGAAATGCACCATCCTCCTCAGATCCATGATACAAAGTACAATAAAAATAAATGAAACCATCCACCATACATGATACATCCATCCATCATAAAAGATATAAACATCCATCATAAAGTATAACCATCCATGAAATGATACATAGAAAGAATGAAAATAAATGCAGATAAGGAAGCTCCCCCTATGTTGACTATGGACAAATCTCATTGGTAAGAGTGAAAAAGCACTACCACCTGACCACATGGAACCTAAATGGCCCACTCTCACCGTGCTGAGGAGATAGTCTCAAGTCCCAAAGATGATATCAAATCAAATATCACAAGTACTCTCTAAGTATAGGAAATCCTAAAAGTAATCTAACTCAAAGGTTTCCAAGATAGGTTGACATCTATACCCAGAGACACACAAGACACATAGGAAACCTACTATGCAAGTGGGCAAGTCTCATCGCATGAATCATGATAGAGTTACCCTAGTAGTCTCTCAGGACCTTAGTCCTCTAGTGATCCCTATGCAGCCACTAGTATCCTCTCATACTAACAAGGTGTACTATAGAATGCAAGGTTACAACCAAGCATTCTCTCTACTCCCATCCTAGTCTATACTACCACTCAAGGCATGGGCAAGGCATGGGCAAGAACATACAAAGACTCTTATTAGGTTCATTTTACTCTCATTTAGTGTAATGTTTTCACTTTTTAAACAAATTACAATGAGTTACCCTGGCAGCCACTTAGGGCCCCAACCCCCATTGCAAGCCACTTCCCAACACTACATATAGATTTCCTACCCTAGGCTCATGAAATCACAAATCACAAAATCATGGTAAAATCACTTCAATCCTATACAAGTGACTAGAAATCATCGTAAAAATAAATCATAATAATCACATCAGTTCTCTATGAGCAACTAGAAAACATCAAAGATAAATCACAATATCCATCAGTTCTCAACGAGCAACCAAAAAGTATCTCAACAATACTGATCAATGACTCAAATTAGTTAAATCAGGTATCTCATAGCATAAATCTCACTATCCCACAAAGACACTAAAGACAATAATCAGCAATATAAACACACTCAACATAGAGCATACCATCACTTACCATGGTTAATTAAAAGTAATCAAGATTGAGTCAGCATGATACCACACTCACAAAACTCCTGAGCCTCTGGTAGACATCCTATAACTGGTCAACAATCTAGTCAACCCCAAACCCAAAAATACAGATAGCATATAGAAACAAGATGCAAGTACATGTTTTGGTTCGTTTTGAATCACATGGTTAAGTTATATATGAGGTTTTAGTTTTCATTTCATGGTATGTTTGTAGGTTAAAAGAATCCTCATTTACCCTATACTTAACCCATGAATTTGTTTAAATAAAAGAAAGATTTACCCCCATATTTTGAAATCAGTTTTCTAAAATTTACTAAGGGTAGATTATAAGTTTGTTTAAACTTGCTAAGATAAATTCATATGGCATTTTGACAAAATAATTATGATTCTATTAAAGTCAAAATTTGAATAATCTTTAACTAATTTTTAAAAAGTTTCCCATTTATTTAACACTCATAATAAATTAAATTAAAATTTATTTTAAAATAAACCAATATATATATTTATATATAACATTTAATTATTTATAATAAATTCATTTTAAATAATTTAATAACTCTTAAATAACATTAATTAATTATTATAAATTTTTAAAAAATAATAAATTTTAATAATTAATAATTAAAATCTTTTAATAAAATTAATTTTAATAACAATTAAAAAAAATTCTTTTTTTTAATATTGGAACGCATTTTTTAAATCTCACCAGCTTTTAAACCTATGGCTACCCTAGAGGCCTACAACCACGATGGTACTCTATACCGCCGCTACCGCAATACTCTGCGATTAGCAACAGCAGAGCTGCCAACAAGTGAGTGGGGGGGGGGGATATGGGGTAATTCCCTCCCCCTCATAAATTATATTATATTATTTTTTGTTTAATTTTCTTTAATATAAAACATTTTTATATAACCATTATTCCCTTTTCTAATAAATACCAATTTATATTATTATAATTTTATAATTAATAAAATTTAATAAATCGAATTTATTTAAAGTATTTTTTTTAATCAAAACCCAGAATTGATTTGATGGAGAAATACAACGTACCCACCAATATATATATAATTTTTTTTTTATAAGAAGATTTTTTTTCATTTGAATTCAAACCCTTCCCGATAAATTTTTCATTCCTTTAATCTACTAAAAGAGGATTATACAAAACTTTTGATTTTCCAAAATAACATAAGATCTAGTATTCATATTAGGAATGCATATTACTGAAAAAATTCATCACAAGAATTCTTCAGAAAACACTCAACAGACATAATGAAGATAGGAAAGAAAAGAGCGTATTAAAATATGTGAAAATCACAAGTGTCTACCTAGACACTGATGCTAATTCACTATGCCTCAAAAAACTGTAGAGAAAAATCCCTCCTCTCAGAACCTTCTCTTTTTTTGAAAATTCCTTCCTTCCTTCTCCAAAATTTGCAGTCCCTCAAAAATGAGCCCCCAAGTTGTGATATGGAGTTCTTTCCCAAAAATCGGGGCACTAATTGTGTGTTCACCCCAGATAACTCCTTGCTCACAACCCTTAACTCATTATTAACTTTTATTTATCTTTCTTTTATCTTTCCCATGCACATTCATTAATTAATTAAATTACTTTATTTAATTTTCACTTGACTCTTCTTATATTAATTTATTAAATTAAATCTCATGCACGCATCATGCAATCATGAAATTTTTAATAAATTAATTTCTTTTCCCACTTCTAAATTTATTTTCGAACATAAAATTTGATAACTATTTATTAACTTAAATAATAATATTATTTAGCATTTATTTAAAAATGAACTCTAAATATATATTATTATTAAGTTAAATTAATATTATCACGCTCCAAATTTATACTTATAACTTTTTATCTTCAAATTTAATTCCTTTTTATTTAATTAATTTCCTAATTAATTAAATATAATTAAATATCGTAATAATTTTCCATTAAATTAAATCATTAATTTAATCTTTTAATTAGACTTAATTAATAGAAAATTCACCAAAGACTCATAACACAAAATATGAAAACCCATCAAAGAAAAACACATACAAAATCAAACTAAAGGGTTATAATCACAAATTAACGTCATTCGATGCATTTAGATGGTACTCAACTCAGATACTTGTCCTAATTATCTAGGACAAATGGCTTAAGGGTTTAGGATTTGGACTTACGAATTCATCTCCCCTCTCTTACCATTGAGATAATGCGATAGGGTACGCTCATCCTAGCAATTTAGGGAAGTCGATACCCACTACCTACAACTTGAATAAAATTCATGCATGCACTAACACAATATTCTAAACTAAATAGGAAATGGCAAGAAGTGGTGCATCTTGTAGATCCCGACTAGCAAGTGACTATGACTCCCTTCCTTAACCACATTAGAAATGCCATACATAAAGAAAACATACATGCACACCATACACATGTAGTATGGGGTAAGTATCCACAGGAAAACACATGATAATCCATCTAAATAATCATCATTAATAACTAAAAATACTATAATAATCATCATGCATACATGAAGTATAGAGTACCAAGTAATCTCATCATAAAATCAACTGAATCTGAAACAATAAATGATAATCTCAAAATAATGCTACTAATCATCAAGCATAAAATTAGCCTAAAAGAGTTCGGCAAAAAAAACAAAATGCAAACTAGGGGTAGGCACTACATCTACCACCCCTAGACTTAGGCTTACTCCTAGAAGCCTACAGGAATGGTAAAACTAAAGAGCTCACTGTGTGGGTCCCATTGGACCCTTTCCCCCTGTAGGAGGATATGACTCTAGTGAGAACACTACAACAATAATATCCAAGATAACAAGATGCTATAATAACCATAAAACATACTACTGTAAAGTGTACATGAAAGACACATGGTTTTGAAAAAAAAATAAGTTCCAATTTTTAGTTTGCCTATATTTAGGTTCAAGTATAATTTCAGGTTTGAAGTCTAAGTGTTGAAGTATGAAAAATTGTATAGCTAAAAGTTTAAGTTTTGTTTGATATAGGTACATATAACAGTTTAAAGTTTTCATTTTTGTTCAACTATTTAACACTAATGGCATTCCAATATAACCAAAGCTCCCAATGTAGAAACTTGGGCTCTGATATGTTCTTCTCATTTAATGAAATGCATACTTCATTTCATAATCTTGTTACCTCATGAATTAGGTTAGCTAAAATATCTACTATATTGTCTCCTAACTAGAATTGTTCGTCATAAATACTATTCAATACTATCTTTAACCAATCTTTATTCTCAATCTCATGTTAAATAGAAACTTTATGATTTCATTTCTTTAAAGGTGTTCATAACCAATTTTGAAACTCATTTCTTGATTGTAGATGTGTTCAAAATCATTTTTTATTCTTGCTTCTCCAATTGTCTCAAACTTGCTCTTAAGATAACTTCCAATGTCTTCTAAGTAAAGAACTCTGTCTAGAATAATGAAAAGTTTTATCATAGGGTTTTCTTCTAAAGGTGGAATGGGGTTTATCTTCATTTTTGGTTTAGCCTCATCCTCAACATTATGAATCAAACTCTTATCCATAGTTATTATATAATTCTAGTTTCAAATCCACAGATGAGCTCTTGAAATTTGATAAATACCTTAATTTTGTGGAATGTAGGGTTTTATAATGAATTTCCTTCAACATTCCTTAGATTTCCTTTGATTAACACTTAATTTACTCCATAACTTATCACACATTTGAATGATACTCAAGGGCTTGATTGTAGCCCTTTAATCCTTTTCATTCACCAACTCCATTAATTGCACAAGTATGCAATTCAAAAAAATTTGTTTATTCAAGTTACCAATAACTTATTTTGATTCATATAACCTCATGTGATCTCCAAATTATCTATGCACTTAACCATAGCTTCAACATATCTTCTTCTAGCTCACGTTAACTTTGCAACCCTTAACTTTCTCTCTCTCTGTCATCTATTGGATAGTTGATTTCTAATAGAAAAGTACTTAGTTCAAAGAGGATGAATCCAATACAATTGTTGACTTCAATATTCCTTCAAGTATATTAAAAATTATTGTTCTTTGTATACTACCTATGAATAGGATGGATCTTTGGCTTTGACAAATACTTCTTTGAATTCTTCTATATTCTCTTTCAATTCATCTTTATGACTATTATTGTTGATATCATTCCTTTAGACATTTCTATTTGTGCTCATTCTAAGATTTGGATTATTGTTGATGCTCCTCATATCCATTCTAAAAATCTTGTTATATGACCAAATTTATTGCATAACTAACATACTGGTGTATTATTTCCAAATCTCAATCTAGGTTGGTTTATAGGTGCTCTATAATTTTTGGCTATGTGTCCAAATTTTTTGCATTGTAACACACAATGTTATTCCTTAATCCATTAGTTCCTTCATCGGATCTCCTTCTTTCTCCTACAGAGTTAGTACCTCTAAAATTTTTTTATTTTTTGGGAAAAAAGTTATATTTATATTAATAATCATCTAGTTCAAAGGGCTCTCAGAGAAAAAACTAGGAAAGAAAACTTTGTTCACAACCCATTACAAAAAATAATAAAGTTTATCTTATCCAAACCTAAAACTACACTAAATTCCTAGCTAGAGAGAAGCCAAGGAACCAATTTACAAAATGGTAAAGAAAAAAATGCCAATATAATATGAGCCTTATAAGAGAGGCAAAGATATCCTCATATAATAAAAAAATAAGAACATCCATACCCCAATTACATTGGAAATACATAGATTCAACATGACTATGCAAGTGCTAATCCACATAGAAAAACCACCACGAAGAGAACAAGAAGCTACATGTAGACATCCCAAAAATTACAGTTGGCCAATACAAGTAGGAATATCAAGTAGAACAAGTATATTATATCAATAAGTAGTAGACCATAAAGGGAAAAAATGATATAAAGTGAAAAGAGCCAACCAAAGAACCTACAAGTTAATCGATCCAAAATAGAACAACATAGGAAATATTATTAAAACTCATGAGTCACCACCCGCAACACCTTACTAAGAGGGAGGGGAAAAGAACAAAAAACTTCATAACATAATAGCATGTTCATGGATGGGATCAATAGAAAAAAGAAGGGGAGAGGATACAAAGGGAGTAGATGGGGAAGTTGCATCATAGGGAAGAACCACAAAATAACAGAAAGGAGAAAGAGGCATGGGAGAACTAACACCAACCCCTGAGCTTGAAGGACAATTGTGGGAGTGTGAAAGAAAACCAATAGTCACATAGTGATTGAAAGCCTTGAGAAATAATTAATAGGAAAAAAGTAAAGGATAAGCCAAAGGAACCATTAGAAGTACAATATATAGGAGGGAACGAGGAAGCAATAATATCCCATTCATAAATATGATTATAGAATATTAATTATGAAGTACAACATATCAAGTAAAGGACAAAGATTCATTGACATGCAATCATGTGGGAATGAGCCAAACTGTTGAAACACCTATATACTCATGAAACAAACATCAGAAGTAAATGCTACCATGTGCAAAAAAGGAAGGATTGATATGATAAGAGAAAAGAAAAGATTGACATCAGTTTGGAATCATCAACCACTACTAAGATGACATAAGATGGAATAGATAAGTTAGAATAATGAGCAGCCACAAAGGAGGTGTTATATAATTAAAATAGACTCAGATTGGATCAAGTTGAAAGTCACCAAATGGGAGGCTAGACTCACATTAGTGGATGGATAAATAATATGACAGTCATCTGCCCCATAATTAGCAAGCAAGTGTGCTAAAGAGTTACCTTCACAGAGTGTGTGGGTAAGAAGAACATCAACAAAAAAGTCAAGAAGGGACCATATCTATGCTAACACATAGTGAATATGTCTTGCAAAAGAAGTCCTTTGAATGCATGCATTAATAATCACAAAGGAATCCCCTTCCACATGAATATGGTGAACACATAGTCTCTTAGTAGTAGAAAGGCCCTATAACATAACATAAGCTTCAGAAAGATTCTTAGTACCAAGAGCAATAGGGAAAGCTTCAAAATAGATAATAGTACCATGATAATCATGAAGAGAAAAACTAATCCTAGACTTACTTGGTTATGCTTAGAGGAGCCATTAAAATTTAGTTCGATAAAACTAGCTTGAGGAGGGGACCATTTAGTAGAGGCTTGAGATTGCAGTCTATCCTTAGGAAAATGGAGAAAAGGGAGAGAAGGGAAATTCAATCCCATCCAATTTTTAGGAATGATATTATCCCAAGAGGAGAACGCTTGCTCCCCCATTTATTTACATGTATAAGAATTTGTAATCTCAATAATGGAGTGATGAAGATTATTAAACATAGTATGCAGAGAAGAAGGGGAATTCTAAAATATTATTTTATTTCTTCCCACCAAATAGCCCATAAAACTAAAGATGGAGAAAAAATCCAAATATATGAGAACATGGATTTGGGATACAAAATAGGCCAAGTTTGAAAGAGATCCCAAATAGTTGAGGGAAAGGTGTCAAGAAGTCAAGCTTTTCCAAGACAAAGAGCCAACAATCACGGGCAAAGGAGCAATTAAGAAAATGATGATCAACTAATTCAAGGGCCTGATTATTTAACACACATTAAAAATCATTAGCAATGTTGAGTCTAGACAACCTTTAACTTGTGAGGACATGATTTCTTAAAACAAGCCAAGTTTAATACCCTACCTTAGGAAGGAAAGACTTATGCCAATAGAAATAAAATTCCCTTTCTTTAACTTCAATATTTTGAGAGGAATTAATTAATTTATATCCCAACTTAACAAAATACTTACCATCTAGGGATGGACACCAAAAAAATTTGATCAGAAGATCGAAAAAAGAAGATAGATTATTTAGAAAGAAAGAGATTAGCAAAAGAAGTAGACTGGTGGTCAGTGGGAAGGATAGAAAAAGTTAAGCCAAAGGACAAGTCCAAAATGTATAAAAACTAAAGAGACATAATTAAGAAACTTTGAGCCATGATGTAATTGTGCCACTTCCAAAATATCAAGGAAGGGTTGAATGGTGTTAAGTGGAGGCAAAGCATTCCATGAATCCAGCCAAAAATTGACCAATTCACCATTATGCACTTCCAAAAAAATAGAGGAAGTAATAATATGATGGATTTAACAATAAAAATATAAATGGATGAACCTTCTGGAGGATCCAAAACTGTCAAGATTCTAGTCAAGTCATGATTATCAAGATATTTTTCTTGCATCAACCAACACTATTTAGCATTATGTTGAGAAAAAAGTTTCCAAACAAGTTTACCACCAAAAGCCAAATTACAGGAAAACAAATTGTGAAGACCAACACCATCAATAGAAGGGGAGGAAGACATTTTGGACAGATTGATAGGGTCCATACCAATATCAAAGGGTTGGAAAATTGCATCATCAAGAGGGAGAGAAGAGGAACAATCAACATTATCATGGGCGAGATAAGAGACATTCTTGATGTTAACTGAAGTTTGTAGATTAGACATAATAGGAAGAAATTCAATATCAATCATAGACAAAATGGAGGAAATAGATGCATTTTGAGTAGAGGGAGGAGGAGGAAATAGATCAACCACACATTGCATATCAAAACAAAAATCATTCTAGAAGAAAGAGGCAACAACTAAGGACATCTCAACAACCATAAGATCCATATATTGAGGAGTTGTCCTATGAAACTAAAGAGGGTTATTAGAAAACATTATTTTTTTAATAATGAAATCCTTTGTTGGTAATTTTAATACATTAGGAGGAGACAAAGATGGGAGGAAGAGGCTAGTTGAAACACAATATTAGAAAAATGAACACCCTTGAGTATCAAAATAATAACAGGAAAATATACCTTTAGCATACAAACAAAAGAGTTGATAGAGGAGAAGGAAAAAAAGGAACATTGACTTTTACAGGACAATTGCATATCATATGCAAGTGAGGGCTAACTATTCCGGTTAGGGCACCCTGCCAAAGCTGCCACATCACTAGAATTATACAATGAAACATCCTCATTTGGTTGGTGATTGACATCAAGATCAAAAAATGGATCCGAAGGGGGGGTAAATGAAGAAGATCAACCCATTTGGGTCACCAAGGACCATTGTGAGGGAAAGGTAGTGTGGTATTTGCAAACAACCAACTTTGAATAGTTTGGATCTTTACATTGATTTTTAAAATGACCCAAAAAATTAGAATAAAGGGAGATAGTTCATGCATCTTGAATAATATTGCTCTATTTCCAGGAACCCCAATTAGACTAAAGAGTGATGGATTAAGGTAGTGGCTTGGAGGTATCTAGAAGAATGCAAACATGAATAAAATGATGAGATTCTTCAAAAGGAAGTAGATCATGTCAAATAAATGATCCAAATTTATAAGCAATAGCTTCATTGACATCCATATTCCTATATTTAATAGGAAGAGTAGGCATATCAATCCAAAATAGAACCAGGGCACACACAAAGTCCTTCATTTTAAAATTAGGAGCTCATTTAACCTTAGATATGTCAGAACCAAAGCAAAACCCAAATATATTACTAAGAAATATGTTTCTATCTGCAGAGGAATGGGAAAGAGCAATGAAGATATTTGAAGCATGATCCATATAAAAATATTAGATAGACTAGTCCAGTTTGCATAGGCTCAAGAGAGAAAATCAAAATAGGAATAAATGTCCAAATCTTACAAATAAGAACATAATCTTGAATGAGTGAAACCTATGTATGAAGAGATATTGAAAAGGGGAAGCTAGAGGTTGCACCAACGGTGTCACAAAAGAAGGCTCAAGATGATAGCCCAAAATTCCATTTTGAGAAGGTCAAGGAATGAAAGCCGTAGGGTTTGAGTGAGCAGTAGAATGATTAGGAAGGGGAGGATTTTGTGACAAAATAGGATTATTATTAGATGAGGACACCAAAGTAGGAGGTTGAATCTGTAATTAGTTAAGCCAAGAAACAAACAGAGGTAGAACAAAATCAAATGTCCCAATTTGGACACCATTAATATTAGAAATAAGGTTAGGCATCAGAGCACCAATGCAAATGTCAATAATTGTCTTAATGTGAGGATATTGGAAATTAGGAGGAGCAAATTTCTTGCCACTAAATTGAGTTTGAAAGAAGTGACTATTATCATGCTTAATCTAGTGACCATTGATATTATTTGGCCCTAGGTTATTCAAGCTCCATTTTCCCCTTTGTGAGCCAAAGGATTGTCAAGCCCCATCCATTGAAAAATTCTTTCCATGATAGTTAGAAAATTGTTGCTACATTTGTCCATGGTGTGTGTTACCATCACTCTTCTCCTAATGTTGCACTTATCCATGGTGCAAATTTTCATGCACCTACTCCTACTACTACTATTATCAAATTTAGGTTTCTTACAATCAACTAGTCTATAACCAAAATCGAGACAATTATAATAATGCAAATCAATAACATGTTTAAATGTCTTACCTTTTCATTCCCTTTTTATATGACCAATTTCATTACATACAAATAATATACCTTTGAGTTCATACCTTATTTCCTTGGGTGATTTAGTTTGCTAAAGTTTCTTAGGTTCATCAATTTATTTAGGTTAATTAACTTATTCAATATCCTTGGGTATACTATCAAATTTATTTGGCTCAAGTTTGTTCAAATCCTCTTTCTCTTGTATATGTTAATGAATTGTAGGACTAGTTTCCTTTCTAGCTTTAGATTTCATGGATGATTTTTCTCCAATAAAATATCCAAGAGTTGTCTTATCATATCAAGGTCTCTAAAAATATAATTTCTCATCAATTTTCTCACTACTAGTATATAACTTCTCTAATTTTTTCTTAGCCTGGGTTATCTCTCCTTTCACAATGGTGTTGTACTTCTCAAGTTCTCTATATTATAACTTGGATGATTCAAGTTTAGATGTAACTTTTGCAAGATAGGATCTCAAATCTACATTCTCAGATTTTAGATCTAACTCAATGTTGCCATCTTCTTTCTTTAAACACAATTTCAGCTCAATAATCTTCAATTCATGTTTTAGGATCTCGTTTTATTTCTTCAATTTTGAAACCTCATCACTATCCTTAATCTGATCTTTAGGATCTCTTTTGGTTTTAGATGATCAATCCTTTCTATCAGCTTTCCAATGTAGTCTTTTGCATCTTCATATATTTCTTTTAAGTTATCTCTTTCTTCAATGAGAATGTTAATCTACTCAAGAGCTTCTTCTAGATTCTTTAGTAAGTGATCCATATCCATAGGGATCTTACTCAAGAATTTAAGCCTCTTTTGAGTAACTATGCTTTAATACCAAATGTTATAAATAGGGAATACATAGGGGATAGAGGGGGGAGGTGAATCAATATTCTACAAACTTTAGCCCAAAACTAGATATTATTAATTACTTAATAACTAGCATATGAAAGTAAACTAATTATTCTGAATAGTAAACATAACCATGCAACAAGAGAACTCATAACAACATTTTTTTAACTAAGGAAACCCTAGCCATGGGAAAACCTCACTAAGAATGGTATCAATAAAATGATCCACTAATCAAAAATATCTAGTTAAATATATTGACCCTATGAGGGATCTATTGCATGCATATAGTGTCTCAGTCCTTGTTAGAGGACTTAGGCCTCATTAGATGCCTTAAACATGTTTGAAGTTCTTGTATTCATATACAAAAAGTATACAAGAAGAGAATACTTCTCAAACATGCAATATACATTGTAGTTTTTGATACAAAAAGATAGATACAAAAACTTCTTTTCTTGCTACTAATATCTTCAATATCTAATATAGCTTGGGCTTCTCTTCACAAAATTCATACTCCTCTAATCAAACATCAGAACTCACATAACATATATTTTTCATAGTATTTCTTTAAGCACACTTAACTTCACATATTGTAATCTTCTTATATACTTTTACAATTTAAAAAATATTATCTAGTCAGCCTTCAAGAATTCACATGTTTTACAAAATATATTATTATAACTTTTTGAATTAGGGGTGTATGCACCCAAAAATGGTCGCCTATACTATGGGCCCCCATTATTCAATTTATCAATTTATCAAATTCTCTGAATCAATGGTTTGTAATATTTTATGAAATCAATTCAAATCAATTTCCTTGATCAAATTTGATTTATTTCATTTCTAAGATTGATCATTTTATTCCAAGTCTTATTTAATTAAAAAAAAATCTTCTCTTTTAATTAAATAAAATAAAATCCCCATTTAATTAAAAGAAAACCTCTCTTTTAATTAAATAGTTCATCCACATTTAATTAATTAAGAGAAAAACCTCTCTTTTAATTTAATTAAATATCTTCTATTTAATTAAAAAGAACTTGCTCCCTTTTAATTAAATAAAAATCTCACTTAAATATCTCTTTTGATGAAAAAAGGAAATAAAATAAATTCTTTTTATTTAATTTCTCTACACTTAAAAATGTGATCTAAGTGGGATTTATCTTTCCACTTTCTCCTCAACCACTCCTCTTTTCTAATTGGTGGAATCTTGTCTCACATGGATCACCACTTTCTTCTCAACCACTCCTCTTTTCTCATTGGTGGAATTTTGTCTCACATGGATCAAGCTCTATTATCCCATATTGGTTGTGAGAAGCCTCTCACCTCCATAATTTTCTTTATAAGGGAGAGCCCTCTCCTTATGTTAGACACCCATGATTATGCTATCGTTATGTTGCAGGTTTGAAGACCAATTTTTGGAGGAGTTTGAATACAAAAGCTTTTTGTGGAGAACTTCTATTTTCTTGTCTTTTTCTCTCTTGCACCCATCATGAGCTTTTAGCTTAGATCTTGCATTTATAGATTAGATTTTGCTTTCATATATTAGATCTTATTTTCATGCATATTTGAAGATCATGGAGACTAGCATTCTTGCTTTTCCTCTTTGAATCTCTCATCTCACGGTGTACTTGCATGGGCACAAAAATAGGTCAAACTGAGGGCCTCCATTGCAAACCCTTGCACTCTATGAGTAGAGAGCTATGGATCGATTTGTGAGGGCTCATTCTTGAGTTTTCTTACATGTAATGATTCATAGAAGTGTGACAACATAAATTGAAAAATGTCCTGAAAAAATGATCATCTTAGTGACAACCTAGCAAAAGGCACTTTGATGTATCTTCAAAAAAATTATATATTCCAAAAATACAAAAAAAAAATAAAAAATTCAAAAATTCAAAAAAATAGAAAAAGAACCTGGAAACAGGTGCCTTGGTAGCAAAAATACAAAAAAAAATAAAAATTTAAAAGTTCTAAAAAATAAAATAAATAAATAAATTAATTAAAAAAAAAAAATCCAAGTGGTGAAAACCTAGAAACGGGCGCTACTTGAGGCCTTTGCACCCCTGTTTCTTAGCACATGTCCTCGACACTTAGCCTTTCTCCACCATGCCTTGTCCTTGTTATCTTGGTTTGGAATTGGTCTTTGTCTAGGGGGCATAACTATGTTAGCTTTGGTTTCTTAGATGTGTGAGTCTTTAGGACACCTCGCAAATGGTGTTTTTCAACACCCATTGACATCGAGTGTTTTTCAACACTTATTGGTTTGGTCTTACCCAGTATCATCATGTGATCTTACCTTCCTACAAGCATTTGATCTTTGTCCTGAGAACTCAGTATCAGTTAACACACTTAAATTTTTAAATGCAACACTTAACGCTTGACTTATGTCATGATTTTTTTTCTCTGTGTACTAACTGTTATTGATTTTTGTTGAGTGTTTTTGTTTGATAAGTCTCTCCATGATGCATCGCTAGAAGACTTGGGGCATGAGACATGTTTTTATTTATTTATTTATTTATTTGCTTGTGGGTGTGGTCTTGAACTCTAGAGTGTCTTTGTTGTCCCCTTGAAACACTTAGGAGATTTGAGACATCATCCTTGATTGTTTTTGCACAACCATTCTTATAGTCATCTTGGCATCTATGCCTTGATGCGAGCATAGTTTTTCTATGTTAAATTGGGTAAGCTAACATCGAAATCATCTTGACCTTTATGTCTTTGATGCTTATGTTAGAATCTTTCCACATTTCAATCCAATATAAATCACATTCATATCTTCATAGTTGCATTTGTAACTAGTGATGATTGTGTGATTTTTTGATGTCCGTTAATAATGGCCCAATGATGAAAATAAGTTCTTTTACATTCTCTAATGAATGATGAACACAAAATCCTATGTTACAGTTGCTCTTTTGCAAGTACACCATTGCATTTCATGTAGCTTGCATTATTAGACTTCATGTTAGTTTCCATTTTTAGGTTGCATTATGAGTTTGAGAGGGTTCTTCTTTCATCTTTATTGTGGACATTTAATCAATTGTGGTCACATTTTGATCTTCATTTCCTTATTTTCTGTCGTGATCTCAATCAAAATTTCTATCTTAAACAGTTAATTGATTTTTGGAGCATTTTCTTTTCTTATTTCTATTTCTTTCCATATCTTTCAAACTTCTATCTTCCATTTTCTTTTTCCCCACTTCTTTTCTTCTAAATCACCTTTGGGGCATAATATTTCATGCTTGATGATCTACCTTGGTTCTATGATTCTTATATATTTCATCTTACATCAAGAACCTTATCTTTTGTTCGATTTGATCAAATTTATCAATTTGTTGTTTCTCCTCTATCTCATTTAGATTTCGATCACGAGGGGGCAGTAATTATCAATTTCAATCCTTGATTCAGTTTTATCAATTTTATCCTCAACTTTTTTAAGTTAAAATTTATTTTTATTCTTTTTCCTGATGTGTTCCCGTGTCGACCACACATCTGGGTTGTTTTGTGATCCCAAATTGACCTCACACTTCAATTTCTTTCCTTGACTACATATGTTCCCGAATCGATCACACATTAGTCAAAGAGGGGCAAATGTATGCACCCAAAAATGGTTGCCTAGACTATGGGCCCCCATTATTCAATTTATCAATTTATCAAATTCTCTGAATCAATGGTTTGTAATATTTTATTAAATCAATTCAAATCAATTTCCTTGATCAAATTCGATTTATTTCATTTCTAAGATTGATCATTTTATTCCAAGTCTTATTTAATTAAAAGAAAATCTTCTCTTTTAATTAAATAAAATAAAATCCCCATTTAATTAAAAGAAAACCTCTCTTTTAATTAAATAGTTCATCCACATTTAATTAATTAAGAGAAAAACCTCTCTTTTAATTTAATTAAATATCTTCTATTTAATTAAAAAGACTTGCTCCCTTTTAATTAAATAAAAATCTCACTTAAATATCTCTTTTGATGAAAAAAGGAAATAAAATAAATTCTTTTTATTTAATTTCTCTACACTTAAAAATGTGATCTAAGTGGGATTTATCTTTCCACTTTCTCCTCAACCACTCCTCTTTTCTAATTGGTGGAATCTTGTCTCACATGGATCACCACTTTCTTCTCAACCACTCCTCTTTTCTCATTGGTGGAATTTTTTCTCACATGGATCAAGCTCTATTATCCCATATTGGTTGTGAGAAGCCTCTCACCTCCATAATTTTCTTTATAAGGGAGAGCCCTCTCCTTATGTTAGACACCCATGATTATGCTATCGTTATGCTGCAGGTTTGAAGACCAATTTTTGAAGGAGTTTGAATACAAAAGCTTTTTGTGGAGAACTTCTATTTTCTTGTCTTTTTCTCTCTTGCACCCATCATGGGCTTTTATCTTAGATCTTGCATTTATAGATTAGATTTTGCTTTCATAGATTAGATCTTATTTTCATGCATATTTGAAGATCATGGAGACTAGCATTCTTGCTTTTCCTCTTTGAATCTCTCATCTCATGGTGTACTTGCATGGGCACAAAAATAGGTCAAACTAAGGGCCTCCATTGCAAACCCTTGCACTCTATGAGTAGAGAGCTATGGATCGATTTGTGAGGGCTCATTCTTGAGTTTTTTTACATGTAATGATTCATAGAAGTGTGACAACATTTTAGCACACAAGGGGTAACATCTAGGATGTCATCCCTAATTGATTGAGTAATTTTTTTGTGAACAAAATAATTCCTTAATACATAATTATTTATTTCATGCCATTATTTTTTCTATTTGTTCTTTCTTGTGACTACTAATTTACCCATAACTTGTTACATATTGTCTATACTTACCTGCAGATAGACATATGTCATCACCATAATGTTAGGTAGTCATACCTAACTCCACAAATGTCCAATGTGCCTCTATAAACCTCAATAAAAAAACACTATTTGTTCTACCAAATAAACTGCATAATACTTAGAAAATTTTCTAAGTATAGCTATCATAACGAAATCTTCACGATCTACCCTCTTCACCTAACTAATATGTTGCCATAAATGACAAAATAGAATGTATACCTTAGTCAAATTTTCAAAAAAATCCACTATATATAATCCATGTATCATTTTCACTAACATGAGAAATAAGAGATTTTTATTCCTCATACCTTTCCTCTTTTGGATGTTCTTTGAGAAAAATATATGGTCCTCATTGAAAATATAGAATGACTTCTTCCCCATGTCCTTATACTCCTTTTTCTTTCTCTATTTCTTCTCCTTCTTGTCTTCCTTGTCACTTCTATTCTTGTTGAAACATTTAGAAGCAAAATGGCCAACCTCATTACATTTAAAACATATCAAGCATAGTTTACTTTTGAATCTTCATTTTCCTCTTTGTAGCCTCCTCACTAGCAATGCTTCAATCTCATACATCTCTTTGTCAACTGAATATAAATAAGTACTCTTCTCATTCTTTGAAATTCCAATAGTTTGTGATGACTTAAAATAGTTTTCAATCTTAGGCACACTATTATGATTGTTACTTAATTCAAACATAGTTAACATACCAAATAAACCATCAAGACTAAGATCATTACCAAGTGTAGCTCTGAATTCCTAAATATAAGATATCTTATAGCATAAATAAGTAATAATATTCTCAAAATTTTACTTACAATGTCTTCATTGCCGATAGTACCTCCAACAGTTTTGATGACACTCACAACTTCCTTGATTTGATTGATATATTGACCAATATTTTCTCCTTTCATATTTATCTCATCATACTTGCCTCTTATATTTTATTCTTTAGCTCTTAATACATTGTTATCTCCACCATATATAAGTATCAACTTGTCCCATAATTCTTTAGCATTTACACAATCTTTGACATCATCAAACTCAACATCAGTTAGTGTAGAAGCAATCTTAATCATTAGACTATTGTGTTTTTTCTTCTATTTCATCTCATCAACTATCTTAGGACCATTAGGAGGTGTGTATTGGTTGACCAAACAAAAAAATAGTGCATTGTCTCCAATCCTCGATAGATAAAGTGTCATCCTACTTTTCCATGAAGAGAAATTCTCCTTGTTCATCTTCAGTACCTCTCTCTTATACATGTTTAGATATTTATATTAAGTCCCTTTAATTTTTTCCTTCAAATACTTAGCTATGATACAAATTATTAGATAGCTAAGAGGGAGGCAGGTGAATTAGGCATAGCCAATTATCCTACAGGCATCAAAAAAAACTTTCACTAGTTCAAACACTTTTATATTTTAGATCATTAACTCGATAACAAGATCAAAACATTATGATGGTGAGTGAGAGTAGAGAGAGTTCAGGCAGGAATCGGGTTTTGAATTCCCTTATACCAAGTGAATAGTCTAGGGATTCCCCTACCAAATTTGGGGATGGTGAATCTAGGGATGCTGATGATGGCAGGTGCTTAGTAGATGTGGGAGGGGGGCCCAAACAGAATAAAAAATGGTCAAGTTTGTTTGGGATTTGACCTACTAGAAAATTTGCTTTCTTGCCAATCAAAGACATATCTACAAAAGATAAAGGTAAGTTCTCTATTGAAATTCTTGATCAGATCATTGATAGAAACATCTCTTGTATGGATTCCACTTTGGTAGGGTGCTTCATTGGAGCATGACCTAATATTGAAGATGTGTGTGCTTTTGTCCAAAGAAAATGTTGTTTGAAGGGTCAAGTGGATATTTTTGCTATGGCTAAATTTTGTCTTTCTTTTTGTTTCTCTTGTGATGAGGATAAGAGAGACATCCTATGTAGTAACCCTTGGGTTATGGGGAAGCATACCCTGTTGTTATAGAAATGGGCCCCCAATCTTTACTCTTTTGATGATTCAACTATTCAAGCCCCTGTGTGGGTGAAACTTCATGGTCTCCCTCTTGAGTTTGAGGTGGAAGATGTTTTCAAGGGCATTGCCAATACTTTTGGGGAACTCCTCTCTTTAGATCCGGTGACTGTTTCCAAGAGGAGACTGAACTATGCCAGGTTTTATGTTGGGGTATCCTGTTGGATGGATCTTCTGGAATCTATTGCTCTGAAATCTAAACTTGGTGTTTGGGACCAAAGGATTGAGTATGAATCTATCCCTTTTGCATGCTTCCATTACAAGAAAGTGGGTCACTAGGCTAAGCAATGCCCTTTACTAAAAGTAAAAACTAAGAAGAGTAAGAAAATTTGGGTAAAGAAATACCTATCTAAAGAGGCGGTGGTGGTATTTGAGGTGTATGCTCGTCCAAAGGACCAAGTTCATATGGATAGCAGCATTCCAATGGTTGGAGTGGATGTGCTTGGAGAAGATGTTGCTTCCCACCAAGATCTCCCAATACCAAATGATCTCTCAAAGGATGTTGGGGAGAATATAGACTTGAGAAATCATGTTGGGGAGGATATTGATTTATTTGTTCCCCCAAAGGATCTTAATACCACTACACCTTTAAAAATGGTGTCTGATGTGGCTACCCCTTCCTAGGATCCTTTGGAGAATCCTGAGATTGGTTGCATACAGAGGAATCACGAAGCTTTGGAGATTCCTTCAATGGAGGATAATATTTCTATTTTAGATGGATCTCACAAGGAGACTTTACCCTAGGCTCCTATGTTGAAGGATAATTCCTTTGTTAGTGGAGTGGTTTAGGACATTCTCACTATTTCCCATGTTGAGGAAGCAGTGTTGGAAAAAGACAGTTCTGAGGCTAATTGGATAGCAGTAGGCAAATACTCTAGGGGCAGAAAGAAAAATTATAAAAAAAGAAGATTAGGACTCTACCCTAGTGAAAAACAATAAGAAGGGATCCAAAGTTGATTCTAAGCCTACTAAAGGTAAGCCTAGTTCATCTAAGAATCTTGGAGTCACTATCATGAATGGTGATGTTGGGTCTTCTCTATCTTCTATTGGTAGACCTTCTAATCAACACAAAAGAATAGCTGAAGCTATCAAGAGCATTGCAGATGGAAGTCAGAGAACCATCCTTGAATCTAAATACTTTGTTAAATTATGAAGATCATCTCATGGAGTATTTGAGGGTTAAATAACCCTCATAAACATGATATTTTTAAAAATATGATTAGGGATATTAGACCTGACATTTTTGTTATTCAGGAAACTAAGATACTCAAGAATAAGGTGGAATGTCTTTCTATCTTTAAGGAAGGAAAGATTATGGGAAGTGATTCTGATGGAGCTTCAAGCAGTTTGGTGGTTTTTTGGTTTAATAAATGGATTCAGGGGGAACTCATTTATCAAAGTAGAAATATGATGAATGTGCATTTTATTAATTCAAAAGACAATTTTAGTTGGGTCCTTACTAATATTTATGCCCCCAACTCCAAATGGGGGAGGAAGGCTCTGTGGGAGAGAAAGCTTTTTGTTGAGGATAAGTGGTTGGTGATAGGGGATTTTAATATCCCCTTAAAGGAATCAAAAAAATGGGGAGGCAATTAGACCAATCTGGACAACAAATTAGATCTTATGAACTTTATTGACTCTCATATGCTACATGATCTTGATTTACATGGGATTGAGTACACATGGACGAATAGAAGAACTGATAAGGATCTAATTCAAGTTAGGCTGGATCGTGCCCTTATCAGCAATGACTACATTTTGAATTATAAATGCTCACTCAATGCTCAGGTTCAGGTGGGTTCTAATTACTACCCTATCTTCTTTTCTGCTGACTCTATTAATTTTAAAAAGAATTTTCCTTTTAGATTTGAAAAAATGTGGACCCTTCATCCTAATTTGGAGAGCCTCATTTAGGAGTGTTGGAACATTAATGTTGAGGGAACAACTATGTTTAGAGTGGTGGCTAAATTGAAAAATCTCAAGAAATACATTAAAATCTGGAATAAAACTACCTTTGGTAATATTTTTGAGAATAAAAGAAAGATTATAGAGGAGCTTAAAGACATTCAAGATAGGATTCAAGTTGATGGTTATGAGATGGTCTCTAGGGAAGAGGAGAGCAATAAACTGGTTGAACTTCATGATCTTATTACTAAGGAGGAAATGTTTTGGAGACAATGTTCCTGGAAGGTTTTACTTAAAGAAGGTGACAGGAATACCAAGTTCTTTCATATGACAACTTGAAGCATAGGATGGCTAATATAATCTCCAAACTTATGACGGTTGATGGTTTGATTGATAATGAAGATATCATTAAAAGGGAGGCCATGGTGTTCTTTGGCAACTTGTTATAATGTGACCTAGACCTAAATTTAGACAAGCAACAAATGTTCCTAGAGAGTATTCCTTCTTGCATCTCTGAAGCTTAAAAACTCAATCCTTACTTTCATTCCTTCTTTGGATGAGATCTCTAATGTAGTTTTTTCTTTTGAGGGTGACAAGGCCCCTGGTCCTAATGGTTTTCGCCTCCTGTTTTTTCTCTTGTTCTTTCATAAATACTGGCATATCATTGGAACTGATTTTAGTAATGGTGTCAAGGAATTTTTTGGTTTGAGAAACATCCTTAGAGAGTTAAATGGGACCTTCATTGCTCTTATTCATAAGAAGTCAGGTGCTGATAGTTTGGATTAGTTTAGGCCTATTAGTTTATGTAATTCTTTTTATAAGATTATTTCCAAAGTTTTGACTCTTAGAATTCTCTCCATTCTTTAGGCTATCATTTCTAGTCAGAAAAATGGTTTTGTTTCAGGTATATAGATCTTGGACTCCATAATATCTGTTCATGAAAACATCCATTCTCTTATGGTGTCTAAGAAGGAAGGGTTTCTTCTTAAGCTTGATCTCTCTAAAGCATATGATAGAGTTGACTAGAACTTCCTTCTTAGGGGGTTGGAAGAATTTGGCTTTAATAAAAGATTCAAGGAACTTATCTTTATGTTAATTTCTTCAACTTCCTTTTCAGTACTTTTTAATGGTTCCCCTTCCTCTTTTTTTAAGGCTTCTAGAGGCCTAAGACAGGGAGACCCAATTTCTCCTATTCTTTTTATTAGCTTGGCTGAATTCTTGGGAAGATTTGTGAATAATATGGTTGTGAAAGGAGACTTTGTGGCTCTCAGCCCTTCTTCCTTTGCTCTCATCTTCTTGCATCAGCAATTTTTGGATGACTCTATTGGCATGGGGGAGGCTTCAGTGAGAAATGCTAGGAATATTAAGAAGGCTTTGATTGACTATGGGGATGCTATTGGCCAAACTATTAATTGGAATAAAAGTGTGATTTACTTTATCAATGTTAGTGAGGCTAGAAAATCAAAGATTAAAAGGATTATTGAGTGTCAGAGTGGAACCTTGCTAGGTACTTATTTGGGGTTACCTTTGGGGTTATCTCCTCTTGATAGCTTTTGGAACTCTCTGGTTGATAAGATACACTTGATGTAGGGCCCATTTGCCGTTGCACCAAAAGCCATGACTGTTAGTGAACATGGAACACCACATAATTAACCACCTGTGGGCAGGGGAGCGCGTCGCATCACCCAACAATCTCCCCCTCGACGCGCATACCAGGTGCTTACGCGGGTCGGGATGGCACCGGGGAGATTTGAACCCATGACCAAGCCAAAACCAGGCTCTGATACTAATTTTTGGGCCCATTTTCTGTTGCACCAAAAGCCATGACTGTTAGTGAACATGGAACACCACATAATTAACCACATGTGGGCAGGGGAGCGTGTCGCATCACCCAACACTTGAAACTTGCTAGCTATAAGGGATCTCTCCTAAGTCAGGCTGGGAAGGTTATTGTTTTGAAATCTATCCTTCAAAGTGTACCACTCCATGCTTTGAGTGTCTTTAAAATCCCGAGAAAGTATGCACTTGCTATTGAGAAAATACAGAAGATCTTCTTGTGGACAGGTATGGAGACTAAAAAGAGACTTCCTCTTATTGCTTGGGAGAATATTTTTATTCCTAGGGGGGAGGGAGGGCTTGGGCTATGAAGGATTTATACTATGAATGAACTCTTACTAGCTAAACTTCTTTGGAGATGGCATAAGGAAGAGGGAGAGTGGAGGAATATCTCTGATGACAAATATAACTGGGATAACTTTGATTTTCAACATTTCCTTTTTTTTTTATTGATCAAGGGGGATCTTAGATATGGAAGAAAGCTCAAAATTTTAAACATATTTTAAGGAAAGGAGTTAAATGGAAGGTTGGAAATGGTTTGAAAGTCCTTTTTTGGGAAGATATTTGGATTTTGGATTACCCCTTTTGTGAAGACCCAAGGTGGAATGTATTTATGGTGTAGTGCAAGAATCAATTTGGTACTTTGGTCAGCAATTAGTGGAAGGATGATTCATGGGTGAATCTTCTTAGGGTGGATCTAAATTTGGTAGAGTTTGCTAAATGCTTGAATGTCTAAACAATGAAGAGGATGTTTTGATTTGGAAAGTGGATCCTAGTGGAATGTACTCTATTGTGTCAGCCTATGCTAACTCTTTTGAGGATTATGATGTACCTTGTTGGGCTATGGCTTGGGTGAAAGGTATGACTCCTAAAGTTAATATCTTTTTTTGGATTCTTTTGCAAAATAAAATGTTAACTCTTGACAGTCTTAAGAAGAGGGGGTTCTTCATTGTTAATCGATGTGTTCTTTGAAAGAATGATGGGGAATCAGTGGATCATATTATGCTCCTTTGTTCCTTCACTAAGAAGGTTTGGGATAAAATTTGGAGTTTAATGAACATGGATTGGGTCCCTCATGCTACCATCCAACTATTATTTTCTTGTTGGAAAGCTCCTTCCAAGAACCCTTTGATTACTAAATTGTGAGATTTTATCCTTCCTTACATTTTCTGGGGTATATGGAAGGAATGTAATGACAAGATCTTTAGAGGGATGGAATCCAATCCAATTCAAGTTTTCCATAAAATCAAGGTCCTTTTGCATGAAAATATCAAAAAAATTGGTATGGGACAGCAACCTTCTAATGAATGTGATGTGGGGGTAATTAATAATTGGAATATTAGGAGTTTGATATTGAACACAAAGGATCCTAACCTAAGGGAAAGTGCAAGATGAGATTGTCCTCTAAAAAATTGGTTTAAGATTAACTTTGATGGGGCTTTGAAAGGGAACCCAAGCATCATTGGTTGTGGAGTGGTGATTAGAAATTCTAATGATGACTTTGTTGGTGGTATGTCTATACCTTTGGGGTGTCAAACCAATCACAATTCTGAAGCCTCTGCTGCACTTTATGGTCTTATTTATGCCAAATATTTGAATTTGAAAAACATTTGCATTGAAGGTGATTCCCTTAATATCATAAACTGCTTAAAGAAAATTAACCCACCTTCATGGACCATTAGCAATATTATTTCTAAGGTAGGTTATATTATTCATTCTTTCCAAAAATTGTATAATATCCCATAATTATAGGGAATCCAATGGTTTAGTTGATTGGCCTTTGAATGCACGGAATGTCGTAATGATCAAAAGATCATATGGGAGTCATATGATAGTTTACCTATTGATGGCTATTTGCATGTTAAGCATGACAAATGGAAATCCCAGCAAAAATCCCTTAATAATGATACTCTTAGTGAATTATGATTTTAACTCCTTTGGAGTGAGGTGGGCAATTATTTTTAAAAATGTGAGTAACTTGCATAGATTATGGGTTGCTTCTTTCTATCTGTGCTTAGGTAGTGGTGATCATAGAGTGTTTGGAGTTTTCCAGTGTGAGCAAACCAATGCATCTGTAGCAAAGATAATGGGGGGAAAGAGGAAACAGGTCGAACTACCCAACTATGTAGAATGGAAGAATAAACCAGATGTTTGGGACATCCTCAGGCATGGAAATTTAACCAGTTACATGGAGAGACTCAAAGGAAATAACCCTACAATCATGCAACAGTTCGTTAAATCTTGGAAGGATGGTTCGATGTTGGTTGGGAATAAGAGGATGGGGGTCACGGAAGAGACCATCGTGGAGGCTACTCATTTGGATTTGGATGGGATGAATTTTTATAGGGAAAGGAAGATCTCAAATAAGGTAATTGATGACTTTGTCAAGACTGAACAAGAAAGAAATCATTTATTTAAGACAGGTAATTCTTATTTTAACCCAACTTTTGTGTCTTGTCTATGGCATTTTGTGTTCTTTGTTATTATGGAATATTTGACTTTGGATGGTAGATATACAAAATTGTATGGTTACCACTTTGTGCTGGTAAACCATTTTCAACATGATATTAGGGTGAATTTTCCTTCCTATCTATTACAATCCCTTTCCATCTCTACTCAAGTCATCCAGCATGACCCAACTGGAGAACATGTCTTCCATGAAGGTTTAATGGTATTGATTATGAATGTGCTCAAATTCAAAAAAAAATTAAAACCTAGAAACTTTAAAGGGGGTGATCAAGATACTGAAGGGAGCATTCAAGAAAAGGGCTAAAACTCTAATACAAAAGATGAGGCTGAAGGAGATCTGATTAGCCCAAAAAAAGGTTCAAGTGGTAGCAATAAGAAAAAGAAAAAGAATGTTGAGAAGGAAGATTATGACTGGGAGAGGGAAAGTGATTATGTTGAAGAAATTGTCAAAGAGCACATCAAAAATAGGGGAGGCAGCAAAGGAAAGCGAAATGGATGTCATGATGAGAGGGCTTCTCTTCATTCTGATGATGAGCCCCTAGCTCAACGCTTGGAAAGGAGAAGGAAGTCTGTGCGGCGATAGGGTAATAAAAATGTCAATAAGATGAATGAGGATTCTAACTATATTGATGATGGTGAATAGGGGTCTAAATATGATGGGGGTAATTATGTTGGTGGTGGGCTAGGGTCTTCTAAAGGTTTATTTGGTAACCTTGGCTCTATTTAGAAGGAAATTGGCATCCTAAAGCATAAAATGGTGCTGTTGAACAAGGAAATGGATCAATTGAGGAAGATAAAGGACAGGATTCTCCCCCGAGGGCTGATTCTCAAGGACCTAACAAGTGTACTCAGGCCCATTCGAAGAAGATTAAGTAAACCACTAAGAAAGATGAGGTGAAAGCTATTGCTAAAACCATGCATTCTCTGGTGGACCAAGCTGTGAATTTGATTAATACTCCTTAGCTGGTTGGTTGTTGTACCTTTGCTGGAATTTTGCTATCTTTTCCAACACTATTCTCTATGACCTCTTTTTTGTTGTCTGAGGTCTATTTCATGTTGTTTTTGGTTTCTTCTCTTTGTTGTTCTTTTCTCATGCTTCTCTCTAGAACATTGCTATTGTAAAGGTTTCGAGTGCTTTAAAACCTATTTTTACTTAATCAAAACAAGATCAAAACATTAATGTATAAAGTTTAATCTAAGTATTATCTTCATATATCTTACTATACCAAGTATCAAAGAAAACTTGTAGTTTATACCAATTTGTAGTAGTAAATAGAAAGCATGAAATAAACTTGGAACATCATAAGTAACCACTCAAAAATTGACACAAGTATTTAACATGGAAACAATAAAATTGACACAAGTATTTAACATGGAAACAATATAAATGGATAAATCACTTGGGAACCGAAAACCTAAAATTTTCACTTTTCTAGAATGATCTCTATTAAGATCCAACCTTGTTAAAGGTTACATAAAAATCATTACATATGACTTTATTATAGGATTTCTACCAACTATCATCTATACCTTATTCATTCTTTGACACTTCTAAACAATAGCCTTCTCTAAAGGACTTATGAAAATTATTATTCAATGCTTTTGAAGTATCAACTAGTAGCCAAAAGAAAGGGGGGCTATCCCCAAATTAAAAAAAGGTTGAAGGATCATCTAGAAGTTACCTCCCAATTATCTAAATGGTACCATTTTTATAATTCAAAATATAAATAAAGGAAAGCTCCAAAACATAGCAATTCTTACAATCACTATTACTAACTAACAAATAAAATAGAAAAACATACCAGCAACAAGGGGACATATTATTACTATCATACTAGTACATAATCATATGCATATATAAAATAAATGTGTAGGGCATCAATTTCAAAGTGATCCAAAATATAAAAACTATGAAAAAACACAGGCAAGCCTACCTACCTACATTCTTTCCCAAATCCTTGTTCTTCTACTTGAGCTCTTCCCTATTTAAGTCTAACCCCTCCTCTTTGATAGGTTTGTCTAGGCATGTCTTCAGCCAACCCTCTACTAGGAAGCTATAAATAAAGTGGCTAGTTTCACTGTCCTTTCCCAAATCTTTCTCATCCTTATTAACTTGCAGATTATATAGAGTAGTGGTAGTTGAATGCATAACCTTCATGGAGAACTTAGCTAAGGTGTCAATTTTTTTGGAAAATACCAATGTGATTATCTGTCATCTCCCTCATTAAATTCTCTAGCCTCTTGAGCTAAGCCTTTCCTTAGCTCTGGCCATGGCTATGTTTCCTTTTCTTCCCCCCACATTTGGGAGTGCTTTCATTAAATTCTCAAACATTCTTTATTTTCATCAAATGTCGGCCTCAAATTAAATCTTTTTTTCTTTTCTTTTCTTCTATTTGTTAACATTGCATCTTACTTAGTCAACACTATACTTGAGTAATTCTAAAATTGCTCAAATGACTCTAAAATTTCTTCATTTCTTCTTTAGGTGCTCAGTGACAACTGTAGTAGGTTAGTAAATATCATATTTCTTCATTCACTAACCAAACTTTCTTTCTTATACATAATTCCAACACTTAACCAAATAATGTAAAATAACCAAACCAACATTATACTAATAGAGTCTAACTCATTCAAGTTTCCATTGAATACCATACACTTATCCATGCTTACTTTATCACACTTTCTTCAAATCCTCTTCATCAATCAAATGATATGACATTTTACTAAATTAGCATAATGTCTAACCAACTAAGGCTTGACATCAATGACAACATAACAACTGATATGAATCTTTCACATATATTATTGACATTATCTAGGGGCTAGCACTTTTTTGATTTTTTGACCACCACTCAGATTGGTAAAAAATATTACATATGGATTCCAAACATAATACATAGGTATGTCAAAAATAGTACCTATCCCTAGATAATAAATGTATTTTATAAAGGAATAAAAAAATAGAAAGTACTTCTGAAAATTAAAAATTAAAAAAATAATAAATATGTTTGTATGGACATTTGATATTGTAGAAAACTTCATGGAAACCTACTCTCATCACTTCCACATAGGTTTCAAATGGGAATAGAGAATATATAATTGTATATAAATCCTTATAATAAGCCTAGACAATGTGGGCCCATAATGGAGTTGGAATAGATAAGGAAAGGAAAGATCCTTCCCGATGGAGTTTCATTTGTGGTTTATTTTTGGTTTCATTTATGAATTCTTTGATCACCAAGATGTATCTACTAATTATTTTACAATGTTAGTAATCTTGAGAGAGCTTTAGAATTATCTAATGTGCCTATTCCTTTACTTTTAATTGCATTTATGGAAGGGGATAAGAAGCAAACTCAAATGTGTAATTTGATAGGAGGAAACATCAAATAACTTTGAATTCATTAAGGTAATTTAAGATAATATATTAGAGAATTTTATTTTTCAAGAATAATTTAAAAATTTGAATGGAGAAAAGTAATAGTGGGTAAGTGCACCAAGTTGTGGTTCCAAAAGGGGGTTATAAGTAGCCACTTTGTTTTTTGAAATCAACAATTTTTGAGCTTCGACAAGAATTTGAAAATAGTTATGTTGGTCTAACCACCAACATTCCCCTTTGTGATTCATGACATGGCTTAATCACCTCCTATGTTATATAAATCTAGTGGTTGTATCAGGCATTGATAGATTGATCTTTTGGTGTAACGACAACTCTAGCTTGTAACAAGTGGTATCAGAGATTGGTCATAGGTTCAAATCTCCTCGGGTAATGTTGAGGGGGGATTGTTGGACTAACTGCCAACATTCCCCTTTGGCATTTGTGGCATGCCTTAACCACCTCTTGTGTTCTATAAGTCTAGTGGTTGTATCGAGCATTGACAGGTTGATCTTTTGGTCCAACAACAACTCTAGCTTGTAACAAGTTATGCTCAAAATTTTAAGATATGACAAAAACAAAAGTATTAGTTCTTTGAATCTAGTTCCTAAATGAAAAAAATAGAGTAGAGAATGGGGGAGAGGGAGAGAGAGAGAGAGAGAGAGAGAGATGTGTGAGAAATACATAGTAATAGAGAAGGGTGGGAGAGAGATTTAGCTAGAGAAATATGGAAATGAAGATCATGATAGATACATGAGAGAGAGAGAGAGAGAGAGAGAGAGAGAGACAGAGAGAGAGAGAGAGAGAGAGAGAGAGAACTACACACTAGTTTCATTTGTAGACTTTATAGAGAACTACACACTATAACAAAAAAATGAGGTGTACGAAAAGTATTATACTTCTTAACAAGTTTCCATATTTGTTCACATAACATTAATGCATTCACCTACAAGTATAGACAATGACATGAAGCTATTGAGGGAGTACAATTTTTACAGTACTAATGGTCAATCACATTCTACAAAGCTTATACATGGTTGTTTTCTATTATTTTGTGTAGATTTGGCTAACGGGGGCATACTATATTGCCAACACATTATTTGGTTAGACTATTGTGCATCTCCATTCAAGAATGTATGGACGTTCTATTGGTTGAGCAAGATACACAGGTTGTCTACAATTCAATATATGTAGAATTTCATAGAGGTTGGTCATGGAAAGAGAAAGCAATGTGGTGTAGGAGCATGTCTCAAAAGAGCCATGACTCATGAAGAGTTAAAGTACAAAGACGGAGCAACATTGACAGATGCAAAATCCATCATCTAGTGGTGCAACACTACAATGGGTCTAGGCAAGAAAGGTGATTCTACAATTCATAGATTTTTTGGTATCCATGCCTCACATGAGCTCTGAGATATGCCCCATCATAGATTGCTTCCCTAAGGCATTTAGTGACTCTTAGGGTCAATTATGTTCGGTGTGCTCAAGAACATTCAAGTAGTCAACATGATAGGAAAAGCTTGGGACTAGGGTTTACCTAACCACTCAGAACTAATGGAATAGATAGTTCAGTCCCATGATAAATAATGAGAAACATTCACCAATTGGAAACTTTGTACTTACCAACACTATAAGTTTCAAAATCACCTAAGATGGGGCCACATAATCAAATAAAATCCAATCTCCTCAAAGAGAGAAAGGTTATTATTGGCATAAAAAAATGACCCTATAGCACCTAACATTGCATCCATACCTCACATGAGCTCTAAGATATGCCTCGTTAAAGTTCACTGTCCTATGGCATTTAGTGACTCTTAGGGTCAATTCTGTTTGACATGCCCAAGAATGTTTGAGTGGTCAATGGGATGGGACAAGCTTAGGACTAAGGTTTACTTGGCCACTCAGAGCTTACAGAGCAAGTAGTTTAGTCCCACGATGAATAATGAGAGATATTTACTAGATGGTAACATTGTATTGGCCAATAACACAACTTTCAACATCACCCAATATGGGGCCACAAAGTCATAACAAAATCCAATCTCGCCAAAGTGAGAGAAGTTATCGCAGGTGTCAGAAAAATGACCCTATAACAATTGAGATTTCATCCATAACTCACACGAGCTCCAAGATACACCCAATTGAACTTTGTTTCCCTATGACATTTGGTAACTCTTAGGGTCAATTCTATTTGGCATGCCTGATAACATTGGAGCAGTCAACGGAATGAGACAAGCTTGGGACTTGGGTTTAACTAGCCACTTGGGGCTAAAAAAGTAGACAGTTTGGTCCCATGATGAATGGTGATGGAGATTCACCAGTTGACAACTTTGTATTGGTCAACACTACAAGTTTTAGCATCAACTAAGATGGAGCCACAAAATAAAAATAAAATACAATCTCCTCAAAGAGGGAGAGGTTATTTTAGGTATAAAAAAGATGACGTTGTAGTACATAAAATTGTGTTTATACCACTACGTCCTATCAAATATCATTGCCCTATGACATTTAATGACTCTAAGGGTCAATTTCATTCGACATTCCTAAGATTGTTTGAGCAGTCAACAGGATGAGAGGAGCTTGGAAACAAGGTTTACTCTACCACTTAGAGAAAATAAAGTAGATAGTTTAGTCCCATAAAGAACAGTTAGAGAGATTCGCTAGTTGGCAACTTTGTACTAGCCAACACTACAAGTTTCAACATCACCTAAGATGGGGCTGCAAAATAAAAAAGGAATCCAATCTCCAAAAAGAAAGAGCATATATTATAGGTGTTGACAATATGATCCTTTAGTACCTATAATTGTATCCATACCTTGTATAAGCTTTGAGATATGCCCTATTAAAAATTTCTTTCCTATGGCATTTAGTGACTCCTAGGGTCAATTTCACTCGGCATACACAAGAATATTCAAGCGGTCAACAAGATGAGAAATATTGGGACTAGGGTTTACTTGGCCACTTGGAGCTAAAAAAGCAGATAGTTTGGTCCCACGATAAATGGTGAGAGAGCCTCAGTAGTTGATAACTTTATACTTGCCAACACTACAAGTTTCGCCATCACTTGAGATGGGGCCGCAAAATCAAAATGGAATCCAATCTCCAAAAAGAGAGTGTGTTCATTGTAGGTGTCAAAAAAAAATTCTATAGCACCCATAATTGCATCCATACATTGCATGAGCTTCAAATACGCCTTGTCAAAGTTCACTTCCCTATGGCATTTAGTGACTCTCACGGTCAATTTTGTTCGATGTGCCTGAGAACATTGGAGTAGTGAACATGGTGCAAAGTGCCAAGGCACTAGTGTGGGGTTTTATTTTATGTTTTTTTTCCACCTAATTAGGCTAGAACAAGCAAGTCCTGGATGAAAAGTCCATGGTTGTAAATGAAAGACACCATCATGTATGCTTAGGTCACTTTGTGTAATCTATAAGTAAAAGTTGCTAATTCAAAAAAATTGGTTTTTTTTGGGTTTTTTCTCTAGATAGCCTAGGATTATGTGTTTTTAATTGATTTTTAATAAGTTGGAACCTTTTCCAAGTCCCAGATGTGAAATATAGTGAAAATTACAAACATTGCACTTTTTGTACAAAATTGCAAAATTACAAAGTTGTAAAAGTTGTTTAAAAAGTAATTTGGTTGAAAAGAAGGTATAACTATTCAAATAATAGTTTTAACCATTGGAATATGAATAGTATTGATTAACACATCATTTTTGAGGTCACAAAGGGCATATGGTATGGATTGAGATAAGTTGCAATAAAGGATTTTCAGTTTTGAAGCAAATTTCATTGGTTTTTGCATATTGTTCATATAGTACGAATTGGTAGGGTTAATATAATGGTAGAATTGGACTGGATCTACCTTTCTATTTTTTTTGGTTTCATCCTTTTATGTGGAGTATTTCTTTAGATATTCAAGTTTTAGTGCAGGTGAGTTTGTAGGACAACAATTTTGAATCAATCCCAAGAATGGACCATAACTGTGACTCCTATGGATGGTTTCTCATGACCTCTTGGGAAATAGCTATTAGTTGGGTCCCCTCCATGATTCCAAAGCTTCAAGACTAGAAAATATATATTTCTATTTTTCCTAACCAACCCTAGGTCAAGTACTTAATCTATGATTTAACCTTTTGAATGTGTTGTTTGGAGTATGATAGTAGTAGGAGACCCATTGGAGGATTGAGTGTTTGGGAACAAGTTAGAATAAGGTTGTTAGTCATTCATGAGAATTGCGTGTGTTTCCATGAACCCATTTTC